>JALAZF010000131.1:2375000-3722500 GCA_022829125.1 Lathyrus tuberosus
CTTTGTTATTTTGATTTATTTTGGATGGATTGTTTTTTCTATTTCTTGAACTTTTAGGCCATTCAAATGGAAATTAGCAACTATTTGCAAAGTATCATTGCAAAAAGGATGAAAGATATTCATATTTCATTATTTTAAAAGAAGGAGTACAAGATCATTGGTCTACTTTATTTTTTTTCTAAATCTAAACAGTATCCTCGTACACTACATGATGTCTCCCAATATATATATATATATGGCTCCTCATCATCAGAGTAAAAATAGACGACCTTCCTTGGCACCTTCTTTTTCTTCTTCACTATATTCTTCTTCTTCTTTGACTTCCTCACCCTAAGTCCATCTCCGACTGTGGTCGACCTTGATGGTTGGGCTTCTTCAATTGACGACACCAAGGTGGTCGTCTTGTTCTCAACAATGGTTTTTGTTGCTTCGATGATCTCAATTTTCTAAAAAAGAATACTCATTATTGTTAAGAAGAAGAGTTGCTTGAAGATGTGGGAACACTACTACAAAACGCGCAAACAACAACGCCAGGCTTATAAAGGCTTTCCTATACACCGTTGTAATAGATTTGCGCATTTTTTTAATGACGGTTAATATTCAAACAGTGGTGAAATGATAGGCTTTTCACAACGGGTATTTAAATAACCGTCATTATAGGTAGCGTCTGGTCATGGGTTCAATTCCCAGCATCCGTATTTATGGTTTTTTACACATTTTTTCAAAATGCCCACAGCCTTTCACCACGGGTATGTTTTCAGCTGTCATTATAGTCTATAGTTTAGTTTTAGGTCTTGCTCTTCAAAAAATCAGTTTTAGGGAAAATCCTCTCCTTTTTTAGATCTGTTTCGTGCATCTGAAGCAGAAAATGAGGGATTTTCTTGCCTTATTCTATTTTCCAAATGTGAGAGAGATATTTTCTTGCCTTATGAGAAAGGGAGATGATATATCTCTGTGAAAATGAGGGAGCTTCAAACGTGAAGCTTTTTCCCTTGATTTGCTGAGTAAAAAAGGTAGATGCCCTTATATTCTAATTTTTCCAAATATTAGTTTCTCATACTTACCAAACAAACCCCACATTTAGACCAATGTAATTGGAGGGAGAGAGATTTTTCTTTTAATTTTCAAAAGCAACAACAATGTGTGTGTGTGTGTGTATCTTGAGTAATGATTAACACAAAAAATTAAAAATTAACACAATTAATAATTCAAATAATTTTAATAACTTAAAAACAAAATAAATTGACTACTAAGTAAATTCTAAATATTTTTTTATGATTAATTTGATTAAAATACAAAATATAAAACGGATGAAAAATGAACAAAACGGGTGCAAAAGTGCTCAAAAAATTAGACTGAATGCACTAAAATGATAAGTGCAAAATAAACCTTTTGGAAACATACATGTTTTGATCAAATATTGAATAAAAATCGACCAGTTAAAAGGCTCAGGCGGACAAAAATGCGACTGAACAAGTAGTTGAAAAATTAAAACGAGCACACCAGGTTAAACTACGCAAACCGTAGATTAAGAATACTGACATCTACAAGCTCGATTTTGAAATTTTTCTCCCGCTAATTCAACGTATAGTTGAGAAACGATTCGAACAGTCTATCTGTAGATCCGAATAATTATTCTAGTTGATATTTTAAGTGTTACATGGAACAAAAATGCATGTTGTGACAAGTAAGAATGCAGATGTCTTGTGAATGCGTTAAATTATTGATCGAATAATCATGAATAAACAATCAGATGTAAATGAATCGCTCTTGGACCATTTGCTTCTGATTCTCAATTATAATTAAAAACCTGCAAAGATTCAAATGACGATAATACTCTTAATTGTCACCCTCTAGACCTCTGAAATATGATTCAATGGAATTAACAATGCACTGAGATTGAGAAATCAAGTTTTTTGACTTCTTAATCAACAACTAACTGAATGAATGTCATCAATACCAGATAACATGCCAGAACTCCTGACTTTTCATCTAAACCTTAATGAATGTTTTTGACTGGAAGAATGTGCGATAAAAATGAAAAGGAACAGTCTATGTTAATGTTGGTAAAAAAACTCAGGGTAAAATTTAGGGTATGACAGGTATACATGCTACATAAAAACTTGTATGGACTTAAGCAAGCTACAAGATCTTATAATAAGAAGATAAATAGATTTCTAAGATAGAAAGAATTTGTAAAGTGCATAACTGAACATGGAGTATATGTCAGAAGAAGCAAGAGTAAACTGCTTATGCTATGTCTCCATGTTGATGACCTATTGATAACATGTAGCTTCAAAAAGGAGATTAAAGACTTCAAAGGTGATCTGAGCAAGGAGTTTGAAATGTTTGACCTAAGTTACATTTCATACTTCCTTGGTATATAATTCTACAAGAGTAGTAGAGGTTTGGTGATGTATCAAAGAATATATACAAGTGAGATACTAAAAAAATTTGAGATGGAAGACTACAATGTAACTTTGACACATGTTGAACTAAGACTGCAAAAGTCAAAGGACTCGGATGAAGACGATGTCAATCCAACTCATTATAGAAGACTCATTCGATCATTAAGATACCTTTGTCACACAAGGTGTGATCTAGCACACAATGTAGGTATAGTGAGTATATTCATGCAGAAGTTAAAGGTATCACACCTTTCAGCCACAAAGAGGATACTAAGGTATCTCAAAGGAACTCTCAATTATGGCATTTTGTTTCCTGCGACAAATGAAGGAAAAGAATGCAAACTAATAGGATACGTCAACTCGAGCTCGTTTGGTGATGCTGGTGATTGAAAATTCACATTTGGGTATGTGTTTATGCTAGGTGTTACACCAGTTGCTTGGAGTTCAAGAAAGAACCAGTAGTAGTGTTGTCATCATGTGAGGATGAGTACATAGTTGCCTCTCTCTCTCTCTCTCTCTCTGTGCATGTCAAGCAACATGGATGGTGAATTTAGTCGAAGAATTTATAGGGAAAGGTCATGGAGCAATGATGATGAAGATCGACAACATGTCTGCTTTCATTCTAGCAAAGAGAGAAACACAAAAAGAACACAGTACCCAAAGAGCAAGGTCGAAAACACTCGGATCATGCAAAATAAATTCATATGTTTTGAGTATATTCATGCTTATGTCTTGTGTTTTGTATATTAAGAAATAACAAATATTCTCACACTTTATTATTTGTTAATGAGAAATATTCATCTTATTTTTTATATTTATTAATTACAAATATTGTGTATTAGTATTTGTCTTGTATTTTTTTAATTATTCATGACATATATTTGTCTATATTTTTTTTTATTAATCATTGACAAATATATGTTGTGTATTTTATCTTAACAAACCTAACACAACATAGTGAAAATTGATTTTGTAAATGAGCATAGAAATATTCAAATTAATTGATGCGTATTTTGAATAAGATTAAAATATATATATTTTTTAATGTATTGAAAGTTGAGAATGTAATACAATGTGTGGTATAGACTCTAGAGTGTCAACAAGCATTCACCCCCTGAAGATGGTCTTGTCCACTCTAATTTTGATATTTCTTCCTATGGTGGGAGAACCTCTGTATCTTTATTTGGTTGTGCCCGAGGAGGCAGTCAGTGGTGTTCTAGTAAGAGAGCCATGTGGTCAGCAAAGTCTGATCTATTTCATCTCTAGATCCCTAGTTAGGCAAGAGACGCGATATCAACAGATAAAAAAGGCGGCACTAGAGTTAGTAACGACATCTAAAAAGCTATGATGTTATTTCTTGGCATATGCCATAATCGCCAGTACCGACTTGTTGTTAAAGCAAGTTCTCCACTGACTATATCTAGTCGGGAGATTAACGAAATGGTTTGTCAAGATATCTGAGCTTGATATTTCCTACAAAGCCAAAAAAGCTTTAAAGATGAAAATATTTGAAAATTTCACAGCAGAAATAAGTTTAGGGACAGAAATAAGCTTTAAAGATGAAGAGTAAGTTTAGGGACAGAAATAAGATTGAATGAAAAATGAGGCATATACAAGACATTGGTTAGTACAAATTGCTCATTAAAATAAATGGTTCCTGCATAATTTGAAGTAACTAAAGAACCATTTGGCAATTTGACAGTAATGGGATGAATTCTTTTCAGACTAGAAAATAACTTGCTTGAGAAACATACATGATATGTGGCACCAATATCAAGAATAAAGGATTCAAGAACATCTTGAGTTGGTATTGTGCAAATAATACCTGAAGGAGTGTCATTTTGGGTTACAATTTGATTGACACTATGAGGAGTGGAAGATTAATTTAACAGAGCCAAAAGAGCCTTGTGTTAGACAGGTGTAAAACTGATCAATACTTGATTAGAATCAGCAGGTGATGATGTAGATGATTCATTCTGAGCCTCATTATCTACCTCATGCTCAGTAGAAACATTGTTGACTTGATTTTGGTGTTGCCAATAAGGGGGATAACCATGCTTTTTGAAGCATGTATCTATAGTATGGTTGGTCATACCACAATGAGTACAAACTCTCATGCCTCTACCACAACCATTGTTGTATCTACCACCTCTTTGACCTCTGCCTCTAGCTGGAGTTTGGCCTCTACCTTGATATGAATTATTAGGAAAATCCAAAACTTTTGATTCATCATTGATCACTGTCAGTTGCCTTTCCTGCTGCACAAGTAAAGAATATACCTTGCAAATGTTGGGAAGTGGATCCATTAACATAATCTGAGATCTCACTGCTGAATAACCATCATTTAATCCCTTAAGGAATCTGATTACTTGATCAGAATCTTGGTAGCTTTGAATCTTGTTAATGGCAGAACAAGTGACATCACATTCACAAGAAGGAATTGGACAAAAGTTGTCCAATTCTTGCCATAACATTTTTAACTTGGTATAGTAAGAAGAGATAGAAGAATCACCTTGCTTAAGGGTGCAAATTTCTTCTTGTATTTCAGAAATTCTGAATACATCGCCGTGATAAAATCGATCCTTCAATTCTTTCCGTATGCCTGAGGCTGTCTCCATCCAAAGAACACTCTGTGAGATTTCAGATTCAACTGAATTGTTGAGCCAAGACATAATCATTGTGTTGGATAGATCCCATGCAATGGAGTCACGGTCATCATCTGGCGGTCGCGGCAAAGCACCATTGATGAAATGTAATTTGTTCTTCGATCTTAATGCCATTGTCATTGATCTTGACCAAGAATGATAATTTCCAGCATTCAAGAGAGGATTTACAAGAACCAATGCAGGGTTTTCGTTTGGATGCATAAAGTATGGATTGAGAGTATCAGTTTGATACCCATTATTTGCTGAGGTAGTAGAGTGATTGCCATTGCTGGAGCTCGAAGAACTTTCAGTGGACATGATGAAGAAAAATGCGCAGAAAGGAAGAAGAATGAGTTGTGAACAGAAACGAGTTAGCCACAGGTCGATGATACCATGTGAAGTTATGTTGTTTACATGAAGAAAGAGAGGAAAAGAAGAGATCATGCAAGGAAGAGTAATGGAAGCAGTGGCATTATTTACAACTGAATAATGCCAAGTAATGATAATGTCTTATATAGTGAGTTACATTTAGTATAGTTACAACAAACTTCTAACTACCAAGTGTAACTAACTAAAAAACACTTATATTACAAGAAGCTTCCACTCTAAGTAACACTATTACTCCTTATGTTTAACAAACTCCAAGCTTGCCAAAGGCCACATATACTGGGGTAGTATTTACAAGCGGGTCGTCCAACAGTCGTGGAAGTGGAGCAGGACTCATGTTGGAGAAAAAAGACGAACTGACCATCGAGGTATCTCTACGATTTGAATTTATTGATACCAATAATAAATTCGGGTATGGATAGGATATTGTTGGGCTTACATACTTTGTTGAGATGGGGGTGGAAAGTATCCAACTAAGGACATACGCCTAACTTGTAGTCTCACAAATTAAAGGAGAAACCCCAACTAAAGAACCATTGCTGTAACAATGTGTCTTTTTATCAAGAGAGAAGTTGGAAACTTCAAAAAATTATAGATATTGCATATTCCAAGAGAGTACAAGACCTTAGCAGGCGACCTGTCTAAGCTGGCCAACACTAGGTCGTTTAGGAAAAATCATTCATTCAAGAAACTCATAGAAACCCCAACATAGAGAGTTAAAGAATTGAGATTATGAAAATAAACAACGATGATATCCATCTTGGATAACCCCCATCGTATCATACATCGACTGAGGAGTACTACATGCAAGTAGTTACACTCAAATATACTTTTAGACTATTATATGCATATATTTATATTTAGAACAAAAATCATTGTAAATGATTATTCATGATTATATGGTAATCATGGAAGATAATTTAGGAAACTTTGAATGTATATATCATATCAAAAATGAATGAAATGGAAAGGCCAATAATTCTTACCACAAACCTAGCACTGCCACACAATTTGTCAATCCCCATGGCCATTGAAGGCGAATCCTCTACCAATATTTAAATTTATGATAAAATTTCTTCCTCACATTCGAAAACAATTTCAACGCCACCTACTCCCTCTCCTATCCACCAAACCTAACCATTCTAAACATCACAAAGTTCCTCGAAATTACCTTAAGCATCGAAAAAGGCCAATAAAATACATAGTACAAACTCTTCAAAATACATGCTCGCGTTCACCAAGTTATCGATCATATTTTCCCTCCCACACAAAATAACGCCGAACCTCCACCAATATCAATGTCACTGACCCCAATCTATGGTCATGTCTTGATGTTGTAGTTCTAAAATAAACTTACAAAACTATCTCAGATGACCTTTTTCACACCATCATCAAACTTTATTCAACCGCATAACTAGCATGGAACAAATTGTATGATATTTTTATGACAACAAAAACTCTAGTACTCTCTACCTATAATAAGAATTCTCAAGAATCCACATGAAGCAGTTTCTTAATGCCTCTAACTATTTCAACATCTCAAATCTCTCTTAAATCAACTCTCTAATATTGGTGCTCCAATGTCAAATGAAAGACTCATTCGCCAAGTTATCTTTGGTCCCATTGACATGTATGCCATAGTGAGCTCGTGAATTCATCACAGGGACTCACATCATCCTTTTAACAAAGCTCATTCAAATATCATTCTAGAAGAAACGATAAAAGTGAAAAAGGTAATAAATTCTACTGAAAATTCCGATTATATTTCATCTCATGATGATGCTGCAACAGGGAATTCCTTCCATTACCATAATCGTAGAAACAATGATTGTGGTAATAATGGAAGGGGAAGAAACAATGATTGTGTTGGAGGCCATTCATAGATATCATAAAAATAGTGGTATCCATATCTATATTAGAAAAAACAATGGGTTTATCCCCATATTAGAATTAACAACAACAGATGTTTATGTGGCATTCATAAGCCACTCCACCATTCCCCTATCTAAAATCAAGAAATTCACAAAAACAACAGGGCATACTTGGGTCAAAGCCTAAACAAGCCCATGTGACCACGGTTGCACTGAATTTTATGTTCACCAAGAACTACACTCCTATTCTCCGATAGATATTCAAAATAAAAGTCTTTTAAGGTTGTTGCACATAGATTAAGAAAAGTAATGATTAACTAATTAAATATAACAATTTTACAAAACTACCCTTAATTACCATTGGTTGCCATAAATGTGTAATATTATGTAATATCTTAAAAGTTGTGTAGATAATATTTATTAGGGGTAAAGTTGGTAAAAGTTAATGATTGTTGCATTGAAAACGTAAAAAGACTTTTATTGTTGTGGGTTGTTTTTTTTGTTGATTAACCAATTTTTTATTGTTTATGACATGTACGGCACAATATCGACAAGTTGTTTTACTGTTTCGTAAGTTACTTCTATTTTATTTTAGAAGTTAGCATCAACCAAATTTGCTGTGAGATTTGTTTATGATTGTGCTTATAATAGGCTTATCATGAAAGATCATATTTACAGTATTTTATAATTGGCATGGTTAATCTTTTTCAGAGAGCTGCAACTGAGATTAAACACATTAATCTGCATAATAGGTAATGTCTGTCACTTTGTATTTTGATTGTGTTGAGTGCCCTTTGAATTTCTAACGTTGGAATTTGGCAGGATTACCTTCCTGCTATTTATTCGGTTTGCTCAAACCTCACTTTGTTGAATTTTAGTTAGAAAATTAGAATCAATTTTATTTTTCTGTCAGACGATGACGAATGCAACCGTACTATTGTTATGAACTACAAGAAGTGAATGATCAATTAGAATCAATTTTAATTGAGTCAGTAGTGGGTGCTGAATTTTACGATATGCTGTTATTGATAATAACATTTTTCCTATACTTATTTCAGATTGGAAAATCTTCCTAAAGAAGTGAAGGATGATCTTGAAGATACTAACAGCAGGTAACTTATCTTACTTATTATTAAATTTTCACTTCCACTTTATTCCATCATCAAAATATTCAGTTTTCTTTTTCCATTAGCCCAACAAAGGCCATTAATTGTAGCATTTTACAGCAGCAAATTACTTCTTTTTCTATCCCCCCATGAATTTGTAGATATAATATTGGTTGGAGTCATGGGATAGAAATACTTGAATCTGGAAAGCTTGGTAATTCTCTAATCTATTGCATATAATGAATACTTAGGTGGTGTCCCTCTAGAAATCCTTAATTAGCTTCCCATTAGATTTTGTTTATTGGCAATGTGTTTATGAATTCTTCTCAAAAGCTGGCCTTTCCAGTTGACTCATGGTGCTGTTCTGAAATTGGGATGGGATCAATTTGTCTATGTCGCTAATAGTGTTATTAATATGTATGGAGCAGTTGGAGAAGTCCGTGTGAGCAGCTTCAGCAATGGCTCATGAAGGCCCTCAATAATATCTGGTCATACTAAGAAGTGGATGATGTGTTACCAAATGGTCCAGATCCGGTATCCATTTAATTGTTTGCAATTCTATTCCAATTCATTTTATTCATGTATGATATTTTGTTGATTTCCCTGATGCTCCCTATGGTATTCAATATGTTTGTGCTCTAACATTCTCAGTCACATCGCAGATTGCTATTTCTTTTATGAGTATTGCCATTGAAAGTTTACAACTTGGTAAAGTTATTGTTTTTTATACCTCATTGTGTTTTAGTTAGTCACTTAGTTACACTTCTGTTCCTGTTTCACATATTATTGGATTCAAATTAAGGGGTAAATTATTGTATATCTGAAAACTCTTAACTTCTGTCAATCAAATTTCTGCAATAAGTCATTTTCTGGGACTTGCTGCCAATGATAGTTTGATGAGCTAATATCGTTTTCAACAATGAAAATTGGCACTCCTGTAACTCAGGTAAAAGTCCGTCACACACTCTGTTCTGTGTTTTCGATTATTAACTTCAAGAAGACATTTTGTTTTAATGTTTGTGATGCAGAGTGGTTCTTACAGAAGATTATGGGGACAAGTAAAGCTTTTTGAATCTTTATATCTAGATTCAATTCCAACAGGGTATTATCCTGGTTAGTTCAACTACTTCAAATTTAGTATGTGTTTGGTTCTGCGGCAAAAAAAATTGATTTTTGAATGAAATGATTCATGTTAGTGCTTTTGCTTTTTATTCTACTGCTTTAAACATAGTATGCATTTGGAAATGATTTTGGGAAAAAGTTAAATGAGATTCGAAATTCGGTGAGGTTATTGTTTCTGGTTCAGTATCGTATTTTATATTTATCCAACATTCATTCAACTCAATGTGTTTTATTATCTGTTTTGTTTCCAGATATGCGATGTGGTTGCGATTGCACTACTTCTTAATGCTACATTAGCAATGCCTAAAATCCAATCAACAACCAGCAGCAAGGGAATAAGGTTTATCATATGTTCTTTCAAAGAATAGTATAAGCTTAGATTAAACTCGGGTTATGTTTGGATAAACAGCTTAATTAGCCGCTTATAGCATAAGCGCTTATCATATAAGCTCTGTCGCACCGACATCTCTGAAAAAAGGCTTGTCATTAACCATGTCGGTTGTGATTACGTTCAATTTATTCTTTTTTTTCAAATTATTACCGATATCAAAGTGTCAGTGTCGGTGTCATGTCTGGTTCATAGCATATAAGTGTATTTTCATATAAGTTGTAAGCTGTTTTCTTAAGCTCAAATAAGTGAATCCAAATGTTCCCTCTCGATCTTATATCATCTATGTTTACGATTTCTTTTCTCAACTATTTCTATGCAGCTCTCAGTTCAAGAGTTTTGCATACCTATATAACGAGGACCAATTTACGAGCTTTTAAAGTAAGATCTCATGTTTTTTTCAATTTGACGTGATTTTGCTGAGAATTGGAATTGAGTTCTGTCTTAGAGCCTGTGGCTGTATTTGAATGCCTTCCTAAAAGAACTTTTGAATGTTGTAATTCATTGATGATTTCTTTGTTTCATTGTGGTGCCACTGAAGATGTAGTGGAATTGTTTGGATACGAGGATACGAGGATACGTGACTGATTGGGTGATTGTTAATCATTGATCAAGATGTTTGTTGCAGTACTCAGTTTGCTAAATTATTGTAAGTTTTTGTTGATTATATTCCATGGTATTATTTTGTCATGAGGTGGTGTCTTTAACTAGCCTAGGAGCTGAATATGTAGAGGAAATTGTGGTGTACTATTATATATCTGTTGTGGTTGACTACTTGATTAAAATCATGTGTTTTCCAGGGATGTTTCCAAGGTAAATATCAGCTGAACAATGAGGCTCTTTGTCTGCCTCAATCACCCTGTATTCTTTCTGGTTGGGGATGGTTAATCCTTGATAAACAGTGTTACTAATTGGGGAATGGTTAATCATTCATAAATAGGTCATTGTTGTTATACTTTCAGCTTGCAAAATGATTTTAAGGTTTTGTTGATTATATTTTTCTTAAGATTTGGCCATGACATCAGGAATTTAAATAGCTATGATGCTGAACATGCAGATACTATTGTGGTGCACGCTGCAAACTGTCATTGTCGATCACATAAGTCAAGCCCTGTGTTATGCAACCATTCCCTTTCGATGCTAAGATACCACGCACTAAGATACCATAACTTCTACTTCTATTTTTAAATTACAATTACTCATGGAAGATTCGATTACGATAGAGTTTTATAGTTAGTTTATTGAGTGATACTTTGCCGCCTGTCTACTTATTTTGTTTCATATAATGTTAATTTGGTTATATATTGATTATAAATTAACAATGAATTGTTAATTTGAATCTAATCCGACCGTTATTGGAATAAAATTGTTTGCCATTTGATTTGATGTGATTTTGTGATGTTTGTTTCGAACCGGTAATCTACTTTTGAATCTAATCCGATTTTTACACTCTTCATGCTGAACTTTGTGCTTAGGATATGATCAACTTGCTTTGAACCTTGCCCATATACATGTTAGGTATTACTGTCTCTTTGTTCATATTCATATGCCTTGAGAAAATATGGATTCATCTGATATGTATCTGCTGTGTGTAACACCCCAAAATTTGCCTTCTTGCATTTAGCTAACTGGCTTATGTTTCTTTGCATTTCTTGCATTAGCATTTGTGCATAGCATTGGTTCTTGGCATGGGATCAAGGTACTTGGTTCATCTCAAAGGAGTCTCAAGCCTCAAGGTGGTTTGAGGAGTTCATCACATCTTCATAAGGTCAAGAATGGCAAGGGATCTCAAATGAATCTTTCTCTCCTAATCAGATGGTCCAAATTAGGGTTTTTGACCCAAAGGACTTCATGAAGGGCTTTGTGGATTCAAGAATGCTCTCATGATATTTCATATGCTTACAAGCACTCATGGAGGAAGATTTGGCCAGTGATTCATTGTGGAAGATGTTTAGTGGATCAGTTACTTGTGAAGTAAGCAAAAGTCAACAGTTCAAAAGGAAAGTCAACCATGGGTTTTCAAGGGTCCAAATCATGTTTCCCAAGTCCATGTACCTTTATTTGGTCAAGGAATAGCATGGATGACATCATTCTTCAAGAATCAAGAGTTTGTGCAAAAGTTACTAAATTTGGAAAATGACCTCTAATGAGAACTTTCCATTTTTGGCAGTTTTTCCACCACATTCAACTTGACTTTTCATCATCAAGGAAGCTCCAAATTAATTTTCCTCCAACATGAAAGTTGAATATCTTTCTCTCCCATTTCCAAAAAGTACTAGATCATTCTCATAGCATTAGTGAAGCTCAAGTTATGATCAAAAGACTACAAGGTGCTTTTTAGGGTTTTTCATGTATTCCATTTTTCCACCTTTTGTAAATTGGTTCCAATTGGTTTCAAGTGACCTCTAATGGTTCAATTCATGTTACCACATCCAAGTACACCTCATGAGGATCATTTTTGGACTTTGAATCAGGTGGATCCGTGCCATATTCATCACTTATTTCACATTATGCAAAAGGGTAAGATGGTTCAAAACTCACAAACCAAGCAATCTCAAGGCCCAATTCCAATTCATTTGTGATCAGCAAGGGAAGTGTGAGTGATTCATCATGAAAAGCATGAGCTTGCACGTGTGGATTAGTGGGTTGATCACATTTTGCATTTTTGCAAAACCATTCAAAAGTCATTAATCAAGGGATTAACCAAACTTTAATCATGATCAGAGGTCTAATGAGGTGTATATAAGCTAACTCACACGCCCATTGCTAGGTCATGCACTCCCATTTGTTTAGAATCTCATTTTTCTCACCCAAGCTTTCTCTTTTCGAAACTCTCTCATCTCAAGGGTTTCTGTAGAAATTTTTTCGTATTCTTGATCTACACACTTGGTAGAGTAAGAATCCACCATTGTTTTGAGCTAAGAGCAAGGTTTTCAGCAAGTGCATATCAAGTTGGTTCAAGTTCAAACTCCTATATCTAGCCAGATTCAACTCTCTATTTGCATTTATTTTGCAAATAGAGCTCAAAAGAGGAAGATCTGCAGCTTTTAGAAGGAGTTCTTGGTGTATTTCAAGCTCTGCAACTTTCAGGTTAGCTTACTTTTCACCATCATAGAACTTGATTTTGTTGTGTGCTTTATGATCTATGATGTTCACTGATCATTCTGAGGTGATTTGTATGAGTTTTTGACGTGTATCATGGGAGTATTTGATGAGTGAAATTTTTAGATCTAAACTTGTCTTCTTCGATTTGCCTTATGTGTTGATTGTTTGATGAAATGGTTTGCATATTCTTGATCCTCATGAAAATCTGAGCGGAATAGTGCTCTTGTTTGTGGATTCTGGGAAATTTGAAGTTGCAAGTCACCGGAGAAGGTGACCGGAGCTAGGGCTCCGGCACTTGGTCTTTTTCAGACGGCTGAGGGTTTGTTTGGAGAAGACGTAATCACAACCATTGGTTATGTTGATCTGATGGCTCACGTTGGGACACGTCATTTAAATTCCTTTTTATTTTTGTGGTTTGTGTGTTTGTTAATCCATGGTTGCTATCATGTGCTGCAGATCTGAGCCACACGTTTTTTATTTGATGATTTATTTGTGTGCGTTGATTTAATCTGATGATCATGATTGTGCCAACGCATTAAAATTTCATGTGCTTCCCACGTGCTCTTTATTTTTATTTTTGATGATTTGATGTGCGCGCATGTACCTTGGTTATTGTGTACCTTTGATCCTGAGCATTGATCTTGATTACCTTTGGCTTTGGTTGACTGATTGTGGGTCCTTGGATGAATCTGGTGGCGTGTGTGAGTCAATCATGTTGACTTGGACTTTGTTTTTTTGTTGGAATGCGCTGATGGATTTGTTGGTTTGGCCTTGCTATTCCCACCCCCTGTTCAGCCCATTTAGTATTTTTAAACGTGCTATGCTTGCTGTTTGCACCTCCCATGTTTATTTCAATTATTTTTATTTTCATTAATTGTTGCATTTCATTTTTATTTTTTTAAAATTAGCTAAATGCATCCAAAAATCCCAAAAAACATCATGGATCATCTTTGGCATTTTATAAAATTTTTCTAAATTTTATTTTCCATTTTTATTTTATTTTGTGCACCTGAATTAATTGTTGCTTTAGTTTCTTTTTAAATTGTGCACACTTAACTTGCTGATTTTATTTCTCATCATCTACAAAGCATTTTGAACCCATTCTTTTTGAATTGTTTCATCAACATCTTGAAGTGCATAAAAACATTTTTCTAATATTTTTAAACTCTTTTCATATTGCATTTTAGCCCCTCTCTTTTGCATATTAGTTCATAATTCCCATGTGACTTTGCATGATTGATTGGAGGACTTATCTTGTGAATTTTTGCATGAGCTTTTGACATGTTGTTTGCCTCTAGTTGAGGAGTCTTGAGAATTAATTTGGTAATTTTTTAAGATGATTTGCTAATTGTTTGATTGCTCTTTGTTTGAAGTCTCTTTTATGCACATCTTTGATCATGTTTGATTACTTGTTTGAGAAGGCACTTGTGCCATTATTTGGGATTGTTTCTTTGACTTCATGAACCATGTTTGAATCATTATAGGTCATTTTATTGCAATTATAGGTCATTGATGTGAGGTTTTTGCATATTTTGTGCATATGTTCAATGTTTGATTTACATGCCTCTTTTGACTTATCTTCTCACTTCTTCTCATCTATGCCTCTTCTTGGTTTGTGTTTGGTTTGTGTATGCCATGCCATATCATTTGCACTTCATTTGATGTATGTTTCTGACCTTGGAGCTTTGCATTCATGTCATATGCTATTCATGTTTCATTTTGCATCCTTTAACATGTTACACTTACATGCTTCCTTCTCCTTCTTCTAATGATTCTTAATGCTTGGATACTTGCTTGTATGCCTTATGTGACACTTGTATAGCATGTTTAGGCACATGTTTAGGTCATCCACATTCTGAATTTCATTTTGTTTGAAGCATTCTTGCATGATCGCCTTGCATATCCACTCATTCTTCTTCTACTCCTTCTTTGATGACTTTCTTGTATGTTTTGCCACTTGTTTGCATTCTCTTTGCTTGATCTTGTTTGGTAAACATTATGGGTCACCTTTGAGGTGTACATTCTGACTTGGATGAGTTTCATTTGGTTTGTAACCATTTCTCTTTGGGTTGTGACTTGTTTGGGTTTCATTTGTCTTATTGTTGCTTATGTTTGTTTTGCTAACCATGTAGGGACTAATGGTAAGTGAATGGGATGTGGATAGTTATCCACATTCTAACTTCTCCTTTCTCTTTTAAGCTTTCATACTTGTGTTTGCTTTAGCATTTAAGATGCTTCTTTCTTCTCTCTCACTCTTTCTTATCCCATGAATCTCAAGACTTGTTTAAGTCTTGGATTCTCTCCCTTTAGAGCTACCTAGTCCAACTTAATTTTTGATTAAGCTTGGAGTAGGATTAGCATTAGGTTTTAGGTTGTTGTTTCTCCTAAGCCTCACTAACCCTAGGTTACGCATGCATGATAACATTAGGACTCTTAGTCTCTCTTTAGAGTTTCCTTTGGGTCTTCTCTCTTCTCATCTCAAAACTTCTTCAAAACACTTAATAAAGATAAAGTGTATTGCGCACGAGCCTTAAGCGTGGGGAATGAGAAATGAGGGGCTTCCTCTCATCTTTCTAGAGTTCTTAGCGGGCGTCCTGTCTTGGGACGATTCGTTAAGTATTCGTCCCTGTGCCCTAGACTTTGGTGCAATGCAAGTTATGAACTAACTTAAAACACTTCTGTCTAAAAAATACAAAACAAATTCAAATCTTTTTATCCTTCGGGATTGTTGGGTTTCAAACTTCATTTTCAAAAAAGAGCTCGTCGCTCACGTAAAAAACACTTACCCATTCGTGGTCGTACCCACGAACTACATTAGCTCTGATTCCTCTCTCTCGTCCGATTGAGGATATGTAGACACAAGACAACGATTGTCTTGGCGAGCAACCTTCCCCCACAGTTCCCGTCCGAACTACGTTGACTCTGACTTTCCCATTGCACTGAGGGAGTACGTAGGCCTAGGGCATCGAATATGTCCTACCGAGTCCATCTTAGTTACCCCCATCCCCGTTTTCTTTTGTTCAACCATAGATAGTAGGACAGCTCACCCTCCGTTTAGACAACAAGCGTGGATCCCATCGAGTACGATGGATGCGTAGGGTGCTAACACCTTCCCCTCGCATAACCGACTCCCGAACCCGGACTATGGTTGCGATGACCATATCTTTCCCCCTTTCTCTTCAGGTTTATGCAGTGTTTCATTTCCCTCTCTCGGGATAAATACACATTGCTGGCGACTCTGTGTTTTCTGCGCCACTCTCCCGCTTGTACCGTTGGATGCGAATCTTTCGGGAGCGACACTGTGAAATATGAAGATTCTTACTGAAGCTATACGTTCAGAATGGATATGGAAAATTGTTAGCATGATTCTACTTCACACATTGAATTATACTAAAACATGTTGTTATGTATTGACTTTGAATCATCTAATTGCTTTTCTAAAAAAGTCATGCCTAGCATGGATCAGTTGGACATGTTATGATCTTATGTTCTGAATTAAGTCTGAGTTTCATGCTTGAAGCTGATATTTGAGTTGTTAACTTAACCAAAATGGTAGTGATATGCCTCTAAAAATAGAATTTGTTGTGAACTCACTTTGACATGGTACTACATTCCCACACTTTTCCACAAACCTATTGAACATACAAATTATCATGCTATGATCACATTACTGTCACCTTCCATTGATGATCAAGTTAACATATCTGGATTCATAAGGGGCATGTTCTTACTTTGTTTAAATTGTTTTACCCATAAAAATAATAAATACTTTCAAAATGTTCAGTATTGATTTTAATTTTTTTTTAAATACTTTCAAAATAAAAATAATACTTATATAAAAAAATTATATGGTTGATTCAAATATTTTTATATATAAAAACAATTATAGACACTACTTTATTATCTCTTTTAAAATTAATAATTTTTTTAGTTGAACAATTAAATTTTTGTTTTCATTTTAATTATATTTTTGGAAAAATGCGCGTATCATACCAGTACCCGTGCGAACGCACGGGTATCCCACTAGTATTAGAAAAAACAATGAGTTTATCCCCATATTAGAATTAACAACAACATATGTTTATGTGGCATTCATAAGCCACTCCACCATCCCCCTATCTAAAATCAAGAAATTCACAAAAACAACAGGGCATACTTGGGTCAAAGCCTAAACAAGCCCATGTGACCACAGTTGCACTGAATTTTATGTTCACCAAGAACTACGCTCCTATTCTCCGATAGATATTCAAAATAAAAGTCTTTTAAGGTTGTTGCACATAGTTTAAGAAAAGTAATGATTAACTAATTAAATATAACAATTTTACAAAACTACCCTTAATTACCATTGGTTGCCATAAATGTGTAATATTATGTAATATCTTAAAAGTTATGTAGATAATATTTATTAGGGGTAAAGTTGGTAAAAGTTAATGATTGTTGCATTGAAAACGTAAAAAGACTTTTATTTTGAGACAAAAATTTTTGGCTAAAAAGACTCTTATTATGGGACAGAAGGAGTAATATGAATACTTTTTCTATCTCTCCTCAAGATTATCAATGGTATATGAACACTGAAGAAACCACTCATATAATGACGAATGAAGGTAAACATGAATGAGGGTTTGCCTAAACCAAGAGATTAACAAGGCAAACATGAATGAGAGTTTGCCTAAACCAGGGGATTAATAAGGAAAACAAGAATGAGGGGTTGCCTAAACTAGGGGATAAACAAGGCAAACATGAATGAGTATGGGTATCAAAACTAAAAGGTGTTGTGTTGGGACCAAAGAGAATGGTGTTCTTGATATTGATTGTTATTGATTTTAGTCTGAAGATGAATGTTGAAAAATGTCTTGATTTGAATTGAACTAATGCCTATGAATTAAGGCATATACTTTGAACAACTGGGTCGTGCGTCCCGTGTACAAAGATATTCAGAATAAGGATAGGAATACTCCCTCTTATTCCTTCTCCATTTCTAAAGGCTCGTGGCGCATAATTCGCATCGTATTTGTTAAGTATTTTAAATTTAATTGAGAAAAGAGAATCTTTGTTTTATGTTGGATAAGTTAAGGACATGATCAGAAGTAAGGGATAAGGTACTAAAGAATGGGATGAAGTTTAGTGTTGTCATGTCTTGATGGTTGCCTATTTATAGGGTTTTAAAGAATATAATTGGGATTGACCTAAGGGAACATGTATGGCACAATTCCTAATATGTCTAATTCAAGCTAAGTGATCAATGGACTTTTGATCACCTAATTGAGTAAAAGAACCAAAGGGAGCATGTAATTGTTGATCAAAGGAGTGACTAAAAAGTCCTACATTCATAATTCAATTAATTGACCAAAATAAGTTCCATTAATTAATTGAATCAAGGCACATGACAACCATGCAAAATAATACGTCAAGCTACATACATCAAGAGCAAGCTATCTTGAATTGTGAATTAAGATAATGAACAAAGGAAAAAAAGAATTAATGATATGTAACCCTAATTTTCCAACTAATTCTAATCTAATTTTAATTAGGAATTTTAATTCTAATCTAGAAATTAATCCTAGTTTAGAATTACAATCCTAATTAACAAGGCTAAATCCAATTGCTATTTAAAATGTTTTTTTGGATGTGTTAAAAAAACTAAAAAGAAACTATTAAAATAAATAGGTGAATAATAGTAAACTCTGCCAGAGGTGTGAACAGGGAGAAGAGAGTGGTAATAGCTAATGGGCGCAAGGCCCAAGCATTGTGAGGCCCATGTATTTTGTTGTTGTTTTGTTTCAGAAGTTAGGGGTTTAAGTTGTGAAAGGATTTGCTTAGGAGAATGCCTTTGGGATTGGATGAAGCCCAAGAAACAATCATAAGGGGCCGAAGGGGAAAATGCTCACCAACATTTCCAACTCTCCCTCAGTGTGGCTCTTTCTACTCTCTCCTCCCAATATGTCACTGGAAATCGCTCCGTCGTGCCATAAATTTCCTCGGGCAACGGCGGAGCCCATAAACACCTCAAACCACCACCACTGAACTCAACTCCTCATCCTCTCTCCATCTCTGAACCTCAATTTCACCAAGTCTAAGCCTAATCGCTGCAATCTTAAACTAAACACACACCCTAAAACTTTAAACCACATATGTTCATGAATCCAAGGTGCAACCATAGGGCTTTAACTTATGTAGGCATCTTCTACAACATGATAACAAAGATGGAAAGAGATATTAATGATTGATAAGCCACCTACCAACGAGACGGAGGCTTGTCCCCATCGTTGTTTCAAAGTTCTTGGAGGTGAAGGTTAAAGAGAAAGAAACTCAGAGACAGGCGTGATTTCTATATAAGAGTCTTGGACCTTTGTTTTTTTTTTACAAATTCCTCTTCTTTTCTTCTAATTTTTCTTCTTGAACCTCCGAATCAACTGGTTATTGATTGTTGTTGTCAGAATAGGGTAGAGATACAGACCAGAAAGATGAATTTAGGCTATTGGATTGAGTTGGTAGTAATGATGGTGATAAATAGTCGAGGTCAAGCTTAATTGCACAGAGCTTCAAAGGTTAAAGCTCTGTCAATGGTGGAGAGGGAGAGGTTTAGTGATTTTTTAGGGTTTGAGGAGTGAAAATGGCAGAGTTTCTTTAGGGTAGATGAAGATTGTTGATGAAGTCATAGACTTAGGGATGATATAGAATAAGTTGATGAAATTTGGAGGGAATGGTAGTTACAAACAGTTAGGAATAAATCAATTCTAACCCTTAGATGGTGATCCTAGTTTGGGATTTATCAAGGGTGGAAAGTCATTGATGAATTAGTTAGGGTTGTGTGTTAGTTCTAGTGAAGAAAAAAGTGAGATGATTGTGTTTGTTTCCAATTTAAATCAGTGTAAAAAATGGAACAAAAGTGTGTTTGTTTGGGTTTTAGAAGTTAGTTAGGCTTTGAAAGTTAGTTAGAAGGGTTTCAAAAGTTGGTTAGAGTGTTTGGAGGGAAATTTAGTAATTGTCCTTCCACACGTGGCAGTGGGTTCATTAGCCAGAAGTTAGGTTTGTCAATGACAGTTAGAAGCTTGTTAATAAGTTAGTTAGGAATTGATCATAACATGTAGGGTTAATAGTCAGTTTGTTATATGTTAGTTTATGGTTAAGTTATAGTAACTATCTTGGTCAACTAATTTGTGGTTAGGGCATGTATTTATGGGCTTATAACTGATTTGGTCAGTTAGTTGATAGTCGAAGTCAGGTTAGGGTAGTGTTTTTTGGCAACTAACTTGACAGTTAGTTGGTTAATTTTTCTAGATGGTGGTTTTAAGACAGATGCAATAGGATGTTAGATGTTTAGGTTATGATGACTAATTGTTATTGTATGGCATGGTTGTTAATTGAAATGGTGTATATAGCATCTTGTTTTGGTGATTGTTGTATGGTTAGTGAATTCCTAGTATGCATGGTTGTTTTTGTGTTGAATCGGATTGAGTCATGTATGTGTGTCTAGATGTGTTTTGTTGAACTATGTTTGTTATGATAATCTATGTGCTTGTATGATGCAATTTTTGATGTTGCACTGCTTTTGGTTTATGGTATGCATGATGATGGAAACTGTCATGACAAATAGCTTTTTGATTTAATGTGTTTTGTGATGATGTGCATATTAAGGAATGTCTTTGGTTTGCTGCATATGAATTATTTTGGATGGTCTTTATGAACCATGTTTGGCTTGCATGTGTTATGCTATGGTATTGTTTTAGCATGTGGGATTGGATTGATATGTGTTTGATGTAATATGATTATGATGAGGTTTGTATTGTTGTGTGTAGGTTTTCTACAGGTTTGCCATAGCATGATGAAGCAAGTTGGACATGGGCATGGTTTTGACATGAAGCTTCGCATGACAGAATGCATCATGGTGAAGATTTGTGAAATGGAGAATATGATTGCAAGGCTTGAAGATGTTTGATGATAGCTCAGAAATATGTCTAGGATTAGAGGTTTGACTTTGGTTAACTATTTGACCAAAAGTCAATAGTTGACCAAAAGTCAATTGTAGGCCAAACTTAGTTTTTTTATGTAATCTTCATTTCTGACTTTTTGGCAATGTATTTTTTGGTGTTTTGAACATGAACTTTGACCTTGTATGGTTGATGTTTGACCTTATAACTTGTTCTCCAAGTAATGAAGCTTCTCCCTCTATTTTGTACACTTTGAATTTTGAATCTTTGCACTTTGAATCCAATTTGAAATGCCTTAATTAAAATATCAATAGCATATCCATAGCTAACATATAAAAACCTCTTAAGACTTAATCAACAAAAAGTAAACCTTCCATGGTTGACTTTGTTGACCAAAAGTCAACCTTGTGTGAATGTCCTCAATTCCTTTTATTTTCCAAAATGCATCAAGAAATCATATTCCTACTTGAATAAGAGGATCCCAAATGATTTAAGTCATAAGTCAAACTTCTAAAGTTGACTTTGACCAAAAAGTCAATATAATAGCCTATTTCCTAATCAATATCCAAAAGCTTGTTCCACAAGCGCATACAACAAGAAACCCTAGGAATCTTTCAAACCAATAATGTTACATGTAGATGCAAGTATAGATGAATGATCCGAAGAATGAATGATTAAGGTACTTGTATGCAGATGAATAAAAAACCATAATCCAGGTAAAAATGAAAATGGGTGGTACAAATTTTGGGATATGACAACGCCCATTTCTGTACACATCAGTCAACCCACACCAACGCATATCTTACAATTCCACTATTCACTCACACATACCTAATATAAATCCATCAACATTCACATTTCCCCTCCCACCCAACAACCATTAAAAACTACCCCACCTCATTCCCTTTAAATGGATAACCGAGTGTAACATGGTGTTGTCAATCCTCACGTACTTTTTAAAACTCACACATCAACCTACCATCCCAAATCTCCCTTACCTACTAATTCTATTGATACATTACATGATCATAATTTGAAAATGATCATGAAAGACGAATATGGTGATCTTATTGAAAATATAACATGGGATTTAGTTCCTTTTTTGTCTAATGCTTATGTTATTCAAAGTTTGTAGATTTTCAGGCATAAGAAAAAATTTAATGGCTCTTTTGGCCGATACAAAGATTGTCTTGTAGGTAATAGTGCAAATCAGCAATCTTTTGTTGATTGTGGTGAAACATTTAATAGAATCGTCAAACCATCCACTATCCATACAATACTTAGTATTACATTATCTGTGTCTTTATCAACTAGATGTCAAAAATGCATTCTTGTATGAAAATATCGATGAAACCATGTATATGCATCATCTTCATGGTTTCCGCGATCCACAACATCCTAATCAAGTGTGTTTACTCAAGAAGTCTCTTTATGGTCTCAAATAGCACCTCATACATGGTACCAATGATTCATTGACTATGTTGATAAAATAAGTTTCTCTCAAATAATTTTTTATCACTATTTATTTATCTATCGACGTGACAATGATATTGATTACATTATTCTATATGAGGATGATATCATTTTTACGACTTCCTATAATGCTCTATGTGAAGTCATTATGTTTAAACATAGTTTTAAATTTGCCATGAAAGATTTGGGTCTTCTTATCTTTTTTCCAGATATATATCACATGACTTACATGTGGTCTCTTTCTCTCACAAAATAATTATGTAGAGGAAATTTATGAATGAGCAAGTAGTTTCTCTTGCAAACCATCACCTACAACGTTGGACGCCATGACAAAGCTTAGTGTCTCTTTTGGTAACCCATGCCCTAGCTCAGCAGAATACCGAAGTCTTGTCGCCGCGTTGCAATATTTGACATTCACCAAACCTAATATCTCTAATGCAGTTTAAATGATATTCCTATTTATACTTGACCATAAAATGCATCACATGTCCGCATTAAAGTGTATCATTTGATATATTTATGACAGGCTTAATTTTGACCTCGACTTGTATCACTCATCCATGAACAAACTTTTTTTACACTAATATAGGTTGGTTGGCTGGTATTACACCAGACGCTCTACCTCCAGTTAATTTGTATATCCTGGTTATAATTTGATTTCATGGAATGCAAAATGACATCACACCCTATCTCGAACCAATGCAGAGGTTGAATACCAAGGAATAGCCAGTTTAGTGTCTAAACCTTGCTAGATCAGATACCTACTTTTGGAACTACATTATCCGATTACAATAACTATTATTTTCTATTATGGTAACATAAACACAGTCTATCTATCCGGTGATCCATTTAAACATCAATACCCTAAACACATAAAAATATATTTTATTCAATTGCATAGTTAAGTGATTTTATTCAATTGTTAATAAGTGATTTTGTTCAATTAAATTAACATAGACCTATGAAATCATTTAAAAATGAAAAAAAAAAAAAAAAGAATGTACATACTCTAAAAGTTTGACATTAAGATGTGCAATAACATTGAATATTTTTTAATAATTTGAAAAGAAAAAAAGGTGTTAATTATGAGCCTAATAACCCCAGATCTAACTCTATGATTGATACTTGGTTATAATTCTTTTCAAAGACAAGATATTTTAATAAGGGTTAAATATAAGATACCCCTAACAACGTTAGCGAGTTTCGGTTTACCCTCTGTATTTTCTTGGATTTCCCATTATAATGTCTAAATTCTGTGTGTTTGGCCCTTGGTTGACTATTTTAAACTAGAATCTTTTTTATATCCTACGTGGCTGTCCAAGTGGCTTTTTATTTTATTTTATTTTTTAAAACTCCACTTGGCTAATTTTGTTGTTTTGGATATAAAAAGTCGCCACTTTACAGGAGGTAAAATATAACTTTGTTGTTTTGGTTCGTAAAACGTTGAAAAAATTCTAAATTTTGTTACCAATGGGATTCAAACTCAATACCTAAGCTTATTAGGCGAGATTCTTAATCACTGGGCTAATGTTCATATTGTTTATAATGTTTCCATGTTAAATATATATTACATTGTAGCTTTTTATGACATATTAATAATAAACTATTACAAGGGGATAACATATATTTTTTTTTGGAAGTTAATTAACACATTGAAATGAAACGGCTATTCCACATTTTTATTAGTTATAAACTAAGTTTTAAATATGTTTGAATATTTGCTTAACTAGTTTTATTGTTTTAACATTTAAAATGAAGTTTGCGTAAAATCAATTTCATTAGTATGACAGAAATGGTTCTGAAGTCCTTTGCCGAAATACCTTTTCTATTGTCTTAAAAATTTTATCCTTCACAAAATTTTCATTCTAACATTAAATTTTTGATTTCAATAAAGAGATTCCAAACTTATTCATTACCTCCAATTAGGGGTGGGAATATGTCAGGCCTACTAACAGGGGCCTACGGCCTAGCCTACATATGCCCAGCCCAGGCCAGCCTTTTCCTTAAATAGAAAAGGCCTAGGCTTTTTTATAAGTCTATTTAGCTAAAGAGGCTAGGCCACAGGCCGTAAGAAAAGCCTTTTAAGCCTATCAGGTCGACCTAGTTAAAAAAACTCAATAAATTTATTATTACTATTATTATATTGTATTTTGTAATTTGAATTAAAATACAAAAATAAAGCGTAATTATCTTGAAGAATTTATGAAAATATGTTGAAAAAACATTATAAACAATGTTATATGTTGTTGTCATATGTTTTTTTCATAACTTCTCTCTAACAAATAATATCACCAAACTTATGCGAATAGGTAGACTTGAATGAGACAATAAAAACAAACATTTAGTCTCATTGATATATTAATTTGTTAGTCTATTTAATATTAATTAGTTGAATTTCTTATTTACAAATGTTCAAAAGAAGTAGGCTTTTAAATAGGCTAGTAGGTCAATTAGGCCTTCGAAAAGGCCAGACTCAGGCCTAAAAATAAGCCTATCATAGGCTACAAGCCAGACTTAGGCTTTGAATTTTTTAGTAGGCCAGGCTCAGGCTTGGCAAAGCCTAGCTCGACCCAGCATATTTCCACCCCTACCTCCAATGAACTATAGTAACAATATAAGCTCATATTAAATAAGTAAGATAATTTCTTATGGCCCCCTATATACTTCTACGCACCATGTGAAATTCCATAAATGTCCTCTGTTTCCAGAGATACATCTCTGGACTCACCCAAACGTAAGTGAACATTGAAATATTCTGAAGATATATCTCTGGAACATTTTGGAGCATAAGTCACGACAGACTCTTCTCCTTCCACATTTGACAGTTTTCTTCAACACACAACTTCAACATTATTCTTAATACAACCCTACACCAAATCAAATTTCATCAAACAAGAGTATAAAGAACTCAAAGAAACATCAAAGATCATCTCTAATATTAGAAACAACATTTGAATCATTAATTTTGAGTAAGCTTTTTGAGTTTTCGGTAAATTTTGGGTTTTAGTGTAAATGTGTAGAAATCAATGATTAGGGTTATAAATGTGTAAGAATCAGATGTAACATAGTTTAGACTTAGTGTATAACTTGTTTGTTGGCTGAAAATGGCAATCATACCATGTTTTTCTCAACTTACAAGAGGTACATTTGCCATTGATGCGACCTCTATGTTGCAGAACAATCCGGAGATGTATCTCTAGATTTGTTCAGCGTCTCATATACTTTAGGAAATTCCAGAGATTCATCTTCATAATTGTTCAAATTTTTAGTTTAATGGTGCTTTCGAGGATGCATCTTCGGAGTTGTTCAATATTATAGTTAAATGGTGTTTCCGGAGATGCATCTTTAGAATTTCATGCAGTATGTTTATTTTTATAAAAAAAAACCTTGCTTGTGTGTGTTGTTTTTGCGTGCACTAATGATATGCCTTACTTTACCTTACATGCATAATGGCTGACATAGTTGACAGACTAAGATATGGTCGGGTTGCTCAAGACGCATTCGTTTAGCGGGAGCGGAGCCAGCAGGTTCCGGAGGCTCCTGGTACCTCTAGTCAGACAGAGGTGTCTACTTCTAGGGTAACATCTACTTTTGGGGCTCATACTTCACCTCAAGCCACTCCACCTTCTTCTTCTTCCCGTAGGTGAAGGGATTCACTATTTGATGTGTCACTTCCCCATCCTCCCGCAGGCGTCAGGATTCACCAGTTCCACCTCCTACGGATGATGCTGCTGATTGAGACCCACCTCTCGCTGATGATGTTGCTGATCCAATGCCACCTCCGGAGGGTGAGACTTCTGAGGATGCCGAGTCAGAGTGTTTTGGAAGAGGTCCATCTGATTTGTCCTTACTTCCTTTGTATCCAAACCATATTGTCATACATATCTGGGACTGAGAGGTAGCATTAGTTGAATTTTTTATTTTATTTTTGTTAACTTTAATTGCTGACATTGATTATTTCTGACATTGATTATTACTGAAATTGATTATTTCTATAAATTTTCAGAAGAGTGATCCCCAGAAGTTTCATAACCATAGGAGAAAGTTGATGCATTGCCTCAGCAGGAGGAGGATTGGTTTTAGTCTGTTCTGTTATTATCTAGGCTAAAGGACATATGCATGACCGATTACACTCTGATCAACCATGGGATGCTTAATGCATTTGTGGAGAGATGATAGTTTGGGACCTCTTTGTTTCATCTCCCGAATGGTGAGATGTCTATGACACTAGACGATGTCTCGAGTTTGTTACATCTTCCGATTAGGAGGAGATTCCTCGATCATGGGAGGCTGACCAAAGACGAGGCAGTCAAGATGATAGTAGAGCATCTGGGGGCTGATCCAGAGAAAGCGATAGAGGAGGTGGATAGGGTCAAGGGTGCTCATGCTAGATTTGAGTTCCTCAAGAAGATATATGATGATGAGATCCTTAGTGCACAACAGGCTCATGGTGATGCTGAGTAGGGGGCGGTTGTCATACCCCAAATTTTGACCACTAAGATTTCCCATCATTGTGCAAATTATCATCACAACATAGATGTACCTGTATGCCTCATCAATTTCTTCAAGAATTGTTGAGCATTCCCTACAACTAAGAATTAGGGTTTCAAGCCATCTCTGAGTTCTTAGACAAAGGATAAATCAAGGAATGACATGATCTTCAACTTGTCTAACCTCTCAAACATCCATAAAGGACCAAGAGGACTCCTATATCAAGAATCAAGCACAAGGTTGCAGCATTCTAAGTGCATCAAGCCTCAAGATCGCCAGTGTCACCAAATTAGGGTTTGGTCGACCAGGGCCTCCAGATGGAAACTTTCCTCTGGGCATGAGCCAAGGCTTCAAAGTATAACCTAATATACTCCAAGGGATCTCATGGGCCTAATCATCAAGTCAATTTAACCTTAGGGGATGCATTCATCAAAAATCAGGAATTAGGGTTTCTTGACCTAATTCACCCCTAAGTTGACTTTTGGAACAAAACATGAGCCAAGACCTCAAGACATGATTTGAGGGTCTCTAATACACTACATTTCTCCATTTGCAACAATGGATTGATCCAAGAAGCTTGATCAACAAGTTTCAATTTCATCAGAACCACAGTTAGGGTTTCGCGGAAAAAGTCAACTATACCTTTGAATTTTGACCCAGGCATGCTCCCAAACCTTGGGACATGATTCAATACACCCTATAGCACCTATGAAATCAATCCATCAAGTTTGATTTAGGTCAAGGACTTGATTTCATAAAGGATCGCACAGTTTGGAATTTATCTGACAAAAAGTCAACTGTGCACAAAAGTCAACTTTGACTTTTTGAGATTTTGTACAAATATGGTTCTTTGACCCTAAAATGATGTTAATATGTGATTGGAATCATCATTCATCAAGAAAAATCAAGAAAAGTGGGATAACTTGTAAAAGGGGTAACCATAAAAAACTTAGAATTTTCCTAAGTTATGAAATAAAGTAGCTAGGGTACCAACTTCCAAGGATCATAACTTGAGATCCAAGCAACCATTTGGGCTGATCCAAAGATGGATTTGTAGCTCTCATGGCATAATTTAAAAATGTCAACTACACCTCATTCCAATTCCTCATGGATTTCAAGTTATGGAATGGCCAAAATCACAAAAAGTGAAAATGTCACTTTTTTCCAACACTTAGTGAAATTTTCACTAAGTCAGAATCTGCCTTCACTTTTTCCAAATGTAGGGGCATTTTTCACTCAGATCCAAAAGGTATCAAAACAAACTATGATTACACATATGTTGTATCATATAAGAGCTTTCCAAAATGGCCAAGAACCCCATGAAAATCCACTTGAGCCATGAGATATGCCCATGCCAATATGCCTTGCTACAAACTGTCATGGCAAGGCAGATTTGTGCATTTTGCTCGATTTGCCAAATTTGTGCAAATGACAAACATGTCTATCCATCTTAACACCTCAGTGAGGGACCAATGAGGGACAAACACTGATCCTAAGCCTCTCAAGTCCTTGGAACTAAAAATAGCATGCCAAAACTAGAAATCCCTAAAGAGGGGACAAGACTCCAATTTTGTTTTGGAGCATTCAATGGATGCACCAAGGTGGCATGGACCGAGCCATTTCCAACTGAATTTAGTCAAGACATATCCAAGACCAAGGGAACCAGCAGCCTATACCCTAACCTCTAGTGACTAGAGGAGACTTGGATTCCCATTGATCAACATTGGCCAAACCTCTACAGCAGTTGCCATTCACTATTGCTTGCAAAACAAACTTGCTCTACTATAAATAGAGCTCATTTGTTATCCATTTTAGTACACCAAATCCATCAAACATATGCTTTCCTCAAAATCACCTTCTCACTTCCATATTTGCCTTCCAAAGCAAGTCACTATCGGGTTTTGAGTTTGAGCGTAATTCCAACCAAACCAATCACACACACACCTCATAAACATCATATAGAAGTGATCCAAACACTTAAACAACATCTGGAACACTGATTTCTCAGAATCACCAGCCAACTGCTCAAGGTTTTAACCAAGTTGCAGTTGGGATACCATCTTCAGTTCCAGCTTGTTTCAAACCATTCCAAGCACTCAGGCACATCACTTGGCACCTAGGGAAGCTAACTACATCATTAGAACCTAGCCGTAACACCTCTAACAAAAAACACGATCACCAGCTGCAAGTGGTAAGCATGAGTTCTTCTAACTCTATGTTCCAGGCATTTTTTGCTGCACAATAATTTGGCCATATGTTCATAATCATGCATAGAGTGTTTTCCCTCAATCAATTGCTTTGTTTGGATCGTGTATGGAATTTCTGAGCCTTCATGCAAATTTTAGGGTTCTTGAGGTTTCTCTTTGATTTCTTATTCCATGCTTAAAATAAATGAAATTAAAGACCATAGACATGATCGTGAGGTGAAAACGAGTAGATTGATATGTGGATTGTGTGATTTCATCAAGTATTCAGTAAGATTGATGAGAAAACGCAAATCTGGGCAAAACAGAGCACACGGGCAAGGCCAAGATGTTCTTGGCGCACTTTTTCAAATATTTGAATTTTTGAATTTTTGTGATTTTATTTAATTGATTCGAAAATTAATTTCTCTCTGAGTTTTAATGATTTTGAGTTGATTCTTTTTTTAATAATTCACAAAAATGTTAAAATATTTTATTTTATCAAAAAATCCCAAAAATATTATTTATTTCATATATTTGATATTTTTGCAAAGAATTAATGTTTTATTTGTTTTTAACATTTGAAATATTTTTTCTCCCTTGATTTTCCAAACTTAATTGATTTCCAATCATTTTTTGGATATAAACATGATTTTTCAAACATTAATCCAAGATCACAATTTGTTTTTCACACATGTTTAACAATTTTGGTCATTTTAATTGAATTTTTATTCAATTAAAATATATTTTGAAAACAAATTAGGGCTTTGATTAATTCAACCCTCATCAAACTTTTTTAAACACTTTTGGGCCTCTAATAGAGTGTAAGACCCAACCCTTGTTGTACAAAAACCTTTTTGGGTATCAATGCATTGTATAAGTCCCACGGTGTTTACTAAAACCGCGACGCGATCGTCGTTTTCAAAACGTTTCATCTGGGCCTACCCTGTGTTGTAAGTCCCATTTTTATTTTCAAAAATAATTCTTGGGCCTCTAATAGAGTGTAAGTCCCATCCCTTTTTGTATATAAACATTTTGGGCCTCAGATATTGTATAAGTCCCGACACAATAAAAAAATCTCGGCGCGATCGCCATTTTCAAACAAATAACCATGGGCCTCTCCCTGAGTTGTAATACCTATCACAAACAAAAACACTTGGGCCTCTAATAGAGTGTAAGACTCAATCCCCTTTTAACCAAAATTTTTTTGGGCCTCACATATTGTATAAGTCCCTCTGTACAGTTTTTAAAACAGCGGTGCGATCATCGTTAAAAAACTAGGCCTCTCCTTGAGCTGTAAGCCCCAACAACCTTTTTAAAGCACTTTATCCTTTGATTTTGAATATCATATTGTTATCAAAGTTTTCTTTGTTGAACAACTAACAAAACAGCATGGAAGCTCTACAACCGAGTAAGTGTTTACCCGCTTTCATTTATCGCTTTCGTATGTATATAACTGTATTGTGGGGCTGTTTCACTGTAAGTCTTCTTTCACATCCTCTTATACACTCGTCAAATATCAACTGTGTAATATTAGTATAGTTATTTTAGAGTTTTCCCCAGCAACTACGTCTAGAACTAGGTAAAGCATGTTGGTCACTATTAAATACAGTCAAAACTAGATCCCCCATAGGATTACCAGATACAGTCTTCCCTCCTCTTGGGGTTAAACAATATGGAAACGTAAAAGGCATCATTCTTGGTGAACCCTTTCTCAGACTGTCACACTTAGAAATTGCCAAAGAGACTCTACTCCCCAGAGTTGATCTATTCTCCGTGAATAGCATCTGTTGAGTTTCTTCCAAATTCAAGAATTTTCCTGGCTTGATGTATTCTCGGTGAATAGCATGTCTTGAACTTCTCTTGGTTTGGGGACCCATAGGCTTCCTAAAAGCATCCCCGCCTCCTCTTGGGCATTGTACAAGGACCCTTCGGATTCTTAAAAGTTCTCAGGCCTTCTCTTGGGCTTAATACAAGGACCCTGACGACCTCTTAAAGGTATAAGTCAGAACTTAGTCATCCTTTGCTAGAGCAGTCTTCCCAGCGTAAAAAAAAGCTCCGGTCGTTGTAGGGTTGATACTCATCCCTTATTGTACGTGCCTCCTCTTGGGCATTGTACAAAAGATAAAACTCTAGACTTGGACAGTCTAAGACCCTTGAGTCTCAAAGGCATTCTCAAGTTCCCTTCAAACATAGGCAAAAACCTGGTCTCTCTCGTGAGACTTCCCCACACTTGGATTCGCTTAGGGATCTCCAGAATCCACAGCAGAAAGATAGCCTCCTCTTGGGCTTTGTACAAATGACTTTCCCCTAGCGGAGCTAACCTTTTCAGACTCTCTTGTTGAGTATAAAAGACTCTCTTGTTGAGTCAAACTTCTTTAGCCTCTATCTCGGGCTTTGTACGAGATACCAAATCACTCTCTTGTTGAGTATAAAAGACTCTCTTGTTGAGACAATCTCCTTTTAGCCTGCATCTCGGGCTTCGTATGAGATATCAAATCACTCTCTTGTTGAATATAAAAGACTCTCTTGTTGAGTCAATTCCCATTTTAGCCTCTATCTCAGGCTTCGTACGAGATACTAAAACACTCTCTTGTTGAGTATAAAAGACTCTCTTGTTGAGTCAATCTCCTTGTAGCCTCCGTCTTGGGCTTCGTATAAGACACATATAAAAGACTCTCTTGTTGAGTCAAATCTTTTTAGCCTCCGTCTTAGGCTTCGTATAAGACAGATAAAAACACTCTCTTGTTGAGTCAATATCCTTGTAGCCTCCGTCTTGGGCTTCGTACAAGACACATATAAAAGCACTCTCTTGTTGAGTCAGTTACTTGTTAGTACTCTCTTGTTGAGTCAACCCTTTTTAGCCTCTATCTCGGGCTTCGTACGAGACAGATAAAAAATACCCTCTTATTGGGTCAATAGCCTCTTAGGCTTTGTATAGAGGAATCCCCGGTTGAGTCAATAAACCTTTTAACATCAAATATGTTCCTTGCTCACAGCATACAAACATCAACAACTCCTCTTTAGAGAGGACAAATTCTTTCTCATCCAGAACCCTTTTAGCTTGACATCTTGGGCTTTGAACAAAATACGAATCACCTTTAGCTTCATGTCTTGAACAAGAAACCAAAACAACCTTTTTCCTCCCATAGAATAGGAGGAACTACGATCGCTCTGATTTCCCTATTTCGTTAAACGGGAATACGTAGGCATAAGATTGAAAATTCTTAGCGAGCATACTAATCAAAAACCCAAAATCCAGTATATCCATCAAATCAACCCAAAAGCATCAAATCTAAACACATTACCAAAAGCCTCACAAATAGTCCAAACACTGTGTCCTTAACAAAATAACCTAAGAGAGACCCACAATCTTAATAGCATCTGTAAACCAACAGTCGCCTGTTTAAACTCAGTATGCAAGCAGGGTTAATTGGTGACATCTATCTCCCTTCCTTAATCAGCTTCAATAGGATAAAAAATGAATCAAAATGTAGTACCCCAAAGAGATAGTGCTTCGCAACCACGCAAAAGTTCGCGCTACCAAAAAATGGCGACTCCACTGGGGACTTGCAAGATCTTGTTCTCTTCCCATCTCTTAGGTAGAAAACCCTGAGTTCACAAAATATCACAGAAATGGCGACTCTGCTGGGGAGCCATTGTCTGTATAGGATTATAAGACTAAAGGTCTAGGATGATTAAGACAAATATATATATATATATATATATATATATATATATATATATTGCTTTTCCTAATTGATATATGTGTTTATTTTTCAGCTAATGGGAATGCGTGTGATGCCGCATGTGGAAAGATTGAGTATACACCTAAGATAGGTGATGGCAATACGGGTAATCTTACTGGGAGTGAATTCCAGCTAAGAGTCCCCGGTCGACCATCAAACTCAGTGGAGACTCCCTTTGCAGATACATTGCCTATACGACTTCGGTTATTGAAAGTAGTGTGGTCGACTGGGTTATTTGAGAAGCTGAGGTTTTTAGTAGACTGAAACCATTTTGTAGTGCAGAAGCTATCGAATATAGTTGTCACGCGATACTACCCTCATTTGAGATCACTCTAGGATACATCAGCTCGCTGGCGATCCGCTTGCTGTTGTTATCCCAAGAGGGATCAATGATTTTGCGGACAGGTACAAAAAATCACCAGTATAAACCTTTTGGGGGGGGGGGGGGGGGGTAGAGCCTTGACTTCATGACACCGACCCTTTGACCCCATGTTTTTTCTATGTTTTTGTGTGTTGCCTTCATACATTCATCTAAAAAAACTTTCAAAAAAGGAAATCTTCTCTTTTAATCTCTCTCTTTTTCAAGTTAAACTGAGAGAATGATTGTAAATGTCAGATAAAGAGATTACGTTATGGATTTCGGTAGAAGGAAAACTCACAAGTACACCTTCAAGGTTCTAAAGTTAGAGGATTTGAGAGGTTTGGCGAGGATGATCACCAACTCTGAGGCTTTCAGATCCAAGTATGGAGGACTGCTATCTCTGTTAAGGTTCCATGTAATTGAGGGAATCCTGTCCACACTAATTCATTTCTACGATCCGGTCTATCACTGTTTCACATTCCCAGATTATCAGCTAGCACCAACACTGGAGGAGTATTCTCAATTGACTGATTTGCATATCACTGATCAAGCTCCTTTTTCTGGACTGGAAGAAATTCCAAAAGATCAAACCATTGCAAGAGCAATTTATTTGGACGAGTCAGAAGGCAGGACTCACATGACCACTAAGGGTGGCATCCAAGGTTTGCCAGCCCAATTATTGATAAAGAAAGCCATGTACTTTGCTAGTATAGGGAACGTGGTTGCTTTCGAGAGCATCTTTGTTTTTCTCACCTACGGGTTATTTTTGTTTCCCAACATCGATAACTTTGTAGATGTCAATGCCATTAAGATATGTCTGATTGGCAATCCTGTACCAACCTTACTCGCAGATGCGTATCATTCGGTACACTGAAGGAATTTATACAGCGGAGGAATGATCACATGTTGTGTCCCCTTGCTTTACAAATGGTTCATTTCCCATTTGCCCAAGTCTGCTGCATTTTGGGATCAAAAGAATACTTTACGTTGGTCGAAAAGAATCATGTCTCTTACCAACTCTGACATCGATTGGTACAATCGAATCTATGACGGGATCAGAATCATTGACCGTTGTGGAAATTTCCCGAATGTACCCCTTATAGGAACTAAGGGAGGAATCAACTATTATCCAATTCTCGTTCGTCGTCAATTCGGATACCCAATGAGGCATGTCCTGCGGAATGCTCATCTGGAAGGTCTTTTCTTCAAGGAAGGAGAAGATGACAGGGCACTAAAGACAGAAATAGTGCATGCTTGGAAACACGTTCATAGGAAAGGAAGAAAGTCTCTAGGAAAACCAGACTGTGTCTCGGTGGAGCCTTATTTCCACTGGGTACAAACTAGAGCTCTCAAGATGAAGATGTCTTACCCTCGTCAGGAGGTTCTTCCGTTAAGGGACCCTGTCCTTTATTTTATGTCTGACACGGAAAAACTTCAAGTTACTTTCAACAAAGTTCAATATGAGAGGAGGTCCTGGAGGAACAAGTACCGCATTCTCAATGTGGAGTGTAAGAAAATACAGCTATTATTGAAAGATAAGGATGCTCTGATTGAGATTTTAAAGCAGCATGCTGTAGAAAATCAGGATGACCAAAGAAATTTGCTCACTCCTTTCACTTGGCAAAGGAATGACAACCCGACAAAGGCTCAAGAGCCCCGGTCAAAGAAAAGGAAAGTACCGGAACCAGCACCTGAGCTCTCCTTAGAGAGGACTCAGGATTCATTAGTTTAGATTTCCTTTTACAACACTTTGTAATCTACTGTATTTCCATTTCTGCAATCTTTGAATTCAATAAAACGCGGTCTTCCCCACTGTTTGATATTTGCAATCTAATTGTCGAAGTTTACTTTGAATAAACAAAAATAATTAATATAATCATTGCATATCATTCATCATTCTCACATAAACGCATTATTCTTCCCTACGAATCTCACGTTTGTGTCTCGATTCTAGACTCACACTGTCTCATTCGTACAATACTCGGGCCAATCGACAAAAGAAAATGGATGATCTCGAGGAAGAGAAGAGAGAGTTGAGAGAAGAGATCGACACTCTGAATGAAGATCTGAGAAAGCTTCATAATGACATGCAAGCTCTAGCAGAGCTCAGATGCAACAACAATGGATTGTGATCTCAGAGACCACATCTACGCCCATAGTGGAGAAGTTTGATCCTAGGTACAAAATGTCGAAGGATCGTCCCTGGGGCATGCCACTCAACTATATCCCGGAAGGATATATCCCGCCAATCATGGAGGATCTGGAAAACGCAGCAAGAACCGCTGGGCCTGAAGGTTACAAACTTTGGGAAAGCGAAGATGCCAGGGGCATGACAACAACTCCTGAAGGTTACAAACTTCCGGAGACACCAAGAGTCTCTGCCATGATGACTATACCACCACCCGTGGTACACGCTGTCCCGGAAGGACAGATTCCACCAATACCGTCTGGTGGAAACGAAAGTATGTTCGACAGAATGAATGAGTTCCAGGAATAGTTTCTGGAGATGCAGAAAGAACTGCAAGCCATTCGCGGTCAGGATCTATTTGGAAAGGACGCCGCAGACCTTTGTTTGGTCCCCAATGTGAAAGTTCCGCACAAGTTTCAGGTACCCGATTTTGAAAAATACAAGGGTAACTCTTGCCCTCAAAGTCATTTAGTGATGTACGCTTGGCGAATTTCAGCTCAGATAAAGAACCAGGAGCTACTGATTCACTACTTTCAGGATAGTTTAACTGGTGCCGCACTCAAATGGTACATGGGTTTAAACCGCACTAAGATCGTTACTTTCAGAGATCTTGGTGCTTCCTTCGTTCAACAATATAAGTATAACCTGGACATGGCACCAGACAGAGATCAACTCAGATCGATGTCACAAAAGGATAAGGAAACCTTTAAGGAGTATGCTCAGAGACAGCATGAAATTGCCGCCCAAATTTGTCCACCTCTTGAGGAGAAAGAGTTGACAAAGATCTTCTTGAAAACCTTGAGCTCATTTTACCACGACAGAATAGTCGCCAGTGCGCCCAGTGACTTCACTGAGATGGTGGGCATGGGAGTTCGTCTTGAGGAAGCAGTCCGAGAAGGACGGTTAGTTAAAGACGCTGGATCATCAAGTAGTACAAAACGGTACGGTAGTGCTCTCCCTAAGAAAAAAGAGCAGGATATTTGCAATATCTCTCTCAGAAAGCAAAGGAGACGTTACCAACTAATAACAACTGTAACTCCTGCTATTAACCCTGCGTCTGTTCCTACGTATCAACCTCAGGTTGCGCAGAGCCAACCGAATCAATAGCCATATCAGCAAAGGACACAACAACCTCTTCAGCAGACTCGTCCGCAGTATAATAATAACCGTACAACGCGATCACCAGGGATTCGACCCTATACCAATGTTGTATGCAGAATTGTTTCCGTTACTACTGGTCAAGGGGCACGTCCAAACCAAGTCTCTTACAGTACCGTAAAATCGGCCTTTTTGGTTCAAAGCAGATCAAACTTGTCCTTACCATCAAGGGGGACCGGGGCATAACATAGAAAACTGTCTCAGTTTCAAATCCGATGTACAAAAGCTCGTTAGGAACAGGGTCTTATCCTTCAAAGATACGAATCCAAATATTCTCACAAACCCGATGCCTCAACACGAGAAAGATGCAGTCAATTTGATAGAAGGAGAGTCTAACGGCAGCTATCAAATTCATGATGTACTCTTATTGAGGACTAATTTGGTCAAGATGCATCGCAGACAGAGTGGGTACAGTCATGTACCACCTCACAATTATCACCAGTGTGATATCTGCTCTAAGAACAATCAAGGATGTTCTGTGGTGCAATCAGCTCTACAGGAACAATTGGATCTTAGATGGATCCAAGAACACCGAATTCGTGGGGTCAACATGACTTGTACGAATTCCAACATCATTCAAAACCACGACATCCGTGCGATGAATGTCAACCTGGTGGTAATGCACTCAAGGCAAAGCCAACATCATGATCTGCCTCGGCATGATTATGATTCCTGTCTCATTTGCTCCGTAAACAAACAGGGATGCTCTTTTGTACAAGTGGCCCTCCAGCGTCAGATGGATCTTGGGTGGATCCAGGATTATCGTGATAAAAATATTTATCAGATCAACATGATTCAGATCTTCGATATTTGCTTGATGAATATCAGCTTGGTAGAATTACACGCTAAGCAAGTCTAGCTCGGTTTTCTAACTTCGCATAGTTATCCGAACTGTAAAGGATGTTGTGAGAGTGACCAGGGATGTGCTCTCGTTCAAAGAACTTTACAACACTTGTTAAAACACTGGTGGCTTCCAATCTATATGGACGAAGACACGCAACAAGTCAGTGTTGTTAATGGGAACCCTACTAGGCATCAAAGTCAGGATGCTCGATCAATGGAAACAGACCTAGTGAGGTTACACTATATTCAAAGCGGATGTGGCCAGGTGCCACCACATACCTATGAACGCTGTAGAGTTTGCTCAGAAAATAACCAAGGATGTTACCTCGTACGAGCAGCCCTTCAAGGTTAGTTGGACCGCAAAGAGATTCAACCAACCCAGTTTCGGGGTCCATTAACTGGACGCCAGACTACTTCGCTGATCAAATCAAAGATGTGGTTGTAATCTCTGACCCTGAGAGGACCAAGGATGTTTGTACCATCATCCCTCTACTGGACGAATCAAAGGTTCTTAGCCAATAACTGATTGAAGTTACTTACGACAGTCAGAAAAATCAGAAGGCTCATGTAGTTATCTATCTATCGGGACCATTACCATATGAAACAACTAAGGCAATCCCTTACAAATACGGTGCAACAATAATTGAGAATGGAAAGGAAATTCCATTACCCTCCGTCGTGAATATTGCAGACATCAGTCGAGTAACACGGAGCGGTCAAATCTTCAACTGAGGAGTTGGAGAACCTAACAAAGAAAAGGAACTTCAGACGGAAGCTCCCAACCCACCGGTCGGTCAGTCCAGTGATCCTGACCTTTCAGAAAACAATGATGAGATGCTGAAACTCATCCAGAGGAGTGAATACAACATTGTTGATCAGCTGTTACAAACTCCTTCAAAGATCTCTGTGCTATCACTTTTACTCAGTTCCGAAGCTCACAGAGAGGCTCTACAGAAAGTCTTAGAGCAGGCCTTTGTAGAGCAGGATGTGTCAATGAGATAGTTCGATAGTATCATCTCTAACATCACTTCCTGCCATAACTTAGGATTCAGTGATGAGGATTTGCCGAGGAGGGCAAAAGTCACAACATGGCGCTCAATATCACAGTCAACTGCCAAAACGATGCTTTAGCCAGCGTACTGGTAGACACCGGATCGGCCATCAACGTTATGCCAAAGTCCACTTTAATGTGACTATCATTCAAAGGATCCCCGATGAGGGGCAGTGAGGTCATCGTCAGAGCCTTTGATGGATCTCGGAAAGTAGTTATCGGCGAAGTCGACCTTCCCATAACTATCGGTCCTTACACTTTCCTAGTCACTTTCCAGGTCATGGACGTCCGGGCAGTGTACAACTATTTATTAGGAAGACCTTGGATACACCAGGCTGGGGCAGTCACTTCGATGCTGCACCAGAAACTGAAGTTCTTCAAGAATGATCAACTCGTCACGGTCTGTGGAGAACAAGCCTTGATCGTGAGTAACTTATCATCGTCCACTTGTGTAGAACCGGAGGAGGTTGTTGGAACGCAGTTCCAAGCACTGTCAGTGAGCAATGAGAATCAATCAAAGAAAGGAACCTCTATTTCCTCATACAGAGATGCTCTTGAAGTGATCAAAATTACAATGCAAAAGGATGGGGACAACTTGTCATTCATACTGATAACAAAACAAAGAAGGGTCTTGGTTTTTCTGCAACCTGTACCCAGACTTCTACTAGCGATGAAATTTTTCATCCTATTTAGGACTTCTTCCACAGTGGAGGTTTCCTTCACCCAGTGCCTCAAGCAGTCCATACCATCAACGAGGGAGATCCCTCCAATACAGATGAGGAGTGGAAGTCCTATCTTAACGAGGACAGTTATATGTCTCAGGAAGAGGTGTCTATGCCATTTTGCTATCCCGCACAGAGTCTGAGATTTATACCCAGGTCAGATGTCAGAACGATATACGGAGATTGTGATCCGGAAGGATGTCGTGCTCCACCAAACTCATTAGAGGAAGACACTCTGATGAAAGACAACTTTGACCACGACTATTATGGCCCAATGAATGGCCTGCCTATCTGGCAGCCATACCCAGGAGACTTGGGGCAAGAAAATCAGCCGAACAATGAAAATCAGCTAAGCATCATTGAACAGAATGCGTGCATCCCCATCATGTCATGGGATCAACACTCAGGTCATTCAGAAAATATCCAGTACGACGATGAATTGGCAAAACTTGCCGAACTAGAGTTCATCAACTATGCTTTTCCTGAGGTCAACGTCATCGAAAGGGATGACTCCTCCAGTTCCAGAGAAGTGTGGGACACCTTGGGACAACCAAGTGGAAATACGACTATATGGTCAAATACACCGCTCCTGAGAGCTCTCGTATCAGGTTCGAAGGAATCCAGCCAACGGGATGGGGAAATTTACCTGAGAGTACAAATCCTATGCAAAATACAACAGAAGAGTTTGTCTACGACAACTCTGCCTGAGAAACAGATTCCAACGATCTTGCTCCACCAGAAATCAGCGTTATTTCTGAAGACAAATCAAGGAAGGTACCAGACTTTGTGATTCACTGAGGAGTTCGCTGCCAATGGATTGCTGTCGGTGTTCCAAAGATTGTTCAGAAGTCAAAGTAATTGCCGTCTTTAACCTTTCACCCTGCCCAGGTGAAACGGATGTTTTGATAGGGCTCGCTTTCTGTAATTATCCCTCTTCGCTTCACCCAAAGCGACATAGTTTTGTTTTATAGGGTTGTAGTTTCAAGAATCGACTTGTTCATAAATAAAATAACATCGTTCTGTAATTTCCGCATTAATTGTTGTTTTTTCTTTTTGCTTTTTCATAAAATGGTAATCCTAAAAAATAATTCAATAATAAAAACAAGCAGTTTTCCAAAAAATACACTGCACACACTCTTGCATTCTCTTTATCTCTTCTGAAAAATAATCATCACGTCATTCAGATTGCTTGTTTTAAAGCCCGTTGAAACATACGATCCAATGCATTTTCCCAACTATGAATTCCCGGTATTTGGGGCTGAAGAAGAAGTTGACAACGAAATTCCAGAGGAGATCTCCCGACTACTCAGACAAGAGGAAAAGTCCATTGAACCTCACAAAGATCCGTTGGAAACGACAAACTTGGGCTCAGAGGAGGAAAGAAAAGAAATCAGGATTGGGGCACTGCGCAGTCCAATTGCCAAAGAGTGTTTGACAAAGCTTCTCAAAGAATTTCCCGATGTATTCGCTTGGTCCTATCAGGACAAGCCAGGGTTGGATTCCAGCATCTTGGAACATCATCTACCGTTGAGATCAGAATGTCCGCCAGTAAAACAAAGGTTGAGACGAACCCATCTGGACATGGCCATCAAAATCAAAGAGGAGGTACAAAAACAGATTGACGCGGGCTTCCTCGCCACATCAGAGTATCCTCAATGGTTAGCCAACATCGTACCAGTTCCAAAAAAGGACGGAAAGGTCAGAATGTGTGTAGATTATAGAGATCTAAACAAGGCAAGTCCAAAGGACGACTTTCCTTTACCACACATTGACATGCTGGTAGACAGTACAACAAAATTCAAAATATTTTCCTTCATGGATGGATTCTCGGGCTATAATTAGATAAAAATGGCACCGAAAGACATGGAGGAAACTTCGTTCATTACCCCATGGGGTACCTTTTGTTACAAGGTAATGTTGTTCGGTTTAAAGAGCATCGGGGAAACCTATCAAAGGGCCATGACTACTCTTTTTCATGACATGATACATAAGGAAATCGAGGTATATGTCGATGATATGACTGCCAAATCTAAGACAGAAGAGGAGCATGTGACCCACCTGTCAAAGCTATTCGAGCGGTTGAGAAAGTACAAACTCCGCTTGAATCCTAACAAGTGCACCTTCGGTGTCTGTTCAGGGAAACTTTTAGGGTTCATCATCGGCCAGAAAGGAATTGAGGTTGATCCTGACAAGGTCAAGGCCATTCAAGAATGCCTTCTCCGAAAACTGAAAAACAAGTCAGAGGATTCCTGGGACGTTTGAACTACATTTCCAGATTCATATTCCTCATGACCGCGACATGTGCGCCGATCTTCAAACTACTCAAAAAAAATCAGGACTGCGTTTGGACAGAAGACTGCCAAACTGCCTTCAATAGTATTAAGGAATACCTGTTGAACCCACCGATTCTATCACCTCCAGTGGAAGGAAGACCACTGATCATCTACTTAACAGTCTTGGAAGACTCCATGGGTTGTGTACTTGGCCAACAAGACAAAACGAAAAGGAAAGAGTCTGCCACCTACTATTTGAGCAAAAAATTCACCGACTCCGAGACTCGGTACACTATGCTTGAGAAAACTTGCTGCGCTTTGGCTTAGGAAGCCAAACGTCTTCGCCAGTACATGATTCGTCACACTACTTGGTTAATCTCCGAAATGGATCCAATCAAGTATGTCTTTGAAAAGCCTGCTCTCACGGGAAGGATTGCCCATCGGCAGATGTTGTTATCTGAATATGACATTGAGTACCACGCTATGAAAGCCGTTAAAGGAAGTATTTTAGCCGATCATTTGGCTCATCAACCGATTGACGATCAGGAATCAGTCGGATTTGACTTCCCAGACGAAGATGTCATGTACTTGAAAATGAAAGATTGCGATGAACCGCTACCCAGTGAAGGGCCAGAACCAGGTTCCCAATGGGGACTTATCTTTGACGGAGCATTTAATAATTATGGAAACGGAATTGGGGCAATCATCATAACACCTCAGGGTACCCACATTCCTTTCACCACCATACTTACATTCAAGTGTACAAACAATGAGGCCGAATACGAAGCTTATATCATGGGTCTCGAAGACGCGATCGATTTAAGGATCAAGAACTTGGATGTATATGGCGACTCAGCCCTGGTTATCAATCAGATCAAAGAAGATTGGAACACATACCAATCAGGATTGATCCCTTACAAAGATTACGCAAGAAGGTTGTTACCCTTCTTCAACAGAATTGAGTTTCATTATATCCCTCGTGAAGAGAATCACATGGCTGAAGCATTAGCCACTCTCTCTTCCATGATTAGTGTAGGTCAATGGACCGATCTACCTAAGATCGACATAATGCGCCTTGAAAGGCCCGCTTACATATTCACGATTGAAGTAGTTATAGACGACAAACCTTGGTATCGTGATATCAAATGCTTCCTTCAGAAACAAGAGTACCCACCTGGGGCATCAAGGAAAGACAGAAAAACCCTCAGAAGGCTGGCAGGCAGTTTCTTCCTGTGCGGTGATACACTCTATAAGAGAAATTTTGAAATGGTCTTGCTCTGATGTGTAGACAAACCAGAGGCAAGTATGCTGATAAAAGAAATTCACGAAGGATCCTTTGGCGCTCATGCCAATGGACACGCAATGGCGAGAAAAATTCTGAGAGCAGGGTACTATTGGTTGACCATGGAATCCAACTACTACAAGTACATGAGGAGGTGTCACAAGTGTCAGATATACTCCGAAAAAATCCATGTACCACCAATGCATCTCAAAGTGCTTTCTTCCCCATGTCCTTTTTCCATATGGGGAATTGATATGATTGGCATGATTGAACCCAAGGTTTCAAACGGACATCGGTTCATCCTGGTAGCCATTGACTACTTCACCAAGTGGGTCGAAGCAGCATTATACGCTAATGTGACCCGACAAGTGGTAATCCGATTTATCAAAAACAATCTCATATACCGTTATGGTGTTCCTAGCCAGATCATTACTGATAATGGATCTAAGTTGAACAATAAGATGATGAAGGAGTTATATGCTGAGTTCAAGATCGAACACCATAACTCATCTCCCTACCGACCCAAGATGAACGGCGCGGTAGAAGCAGCTAACAAGAACATCAAGAGGATTGTTTAGAAGATGGTTGTAACCTACAAAGACTGGCACGAGATGCTACCCTTTGCTCTTCACGGTTATCACACATTTGTCCGCACTTGAACAGGGGCAACCCCTTTCTCTCTAGTATATGGCATGGAAGCAGTGCTTCCCATAGAGGTAGAGATCCCATCAATCCGGGTATTGATGGAAGATAAGCTTACAGAAGCTGAATGGTGTCAAACTCGACGCGATGAACTAAATCTGATCGAAGAAAAATGAATCACGGCTCTATGCCACAGTTAGTTGTATCAACAAAGAATGAAAAAGGCATTCGACAAAAAGGTCCGACCTCGCATCTTCAGGAAAGGAGACCTTGTGCCCAAGAAGATACAATCATTTCTCACTGATTCCCGGGGCAAATGGACTCCGAATTATGACAGCCCCTATGTGGTCAAGAAAGCTTTCTCAGGCGGTGCCTTGAGACTGGAAACCATGGATGGAGAGGAACTTGCCTACCCCACGAATGTTGATGTAGTCAAGAAATACTTCGCCTAATAAAAAAAACGTCTCAGTGGATTGAAAACCCGAAAGGGCGGTCCAGGCAAAAATTAGAGACATAATCAAAAACCATCCCGGTGGATTGGAAATCTCAAAGTACAATCCAGGCAAAAGTTAGGGATTAATGGCAAGTAACTACATCTGATCAGTTCAACTCCTCAGCAGTCGCGCCATCCATATGAAAACTCCAGTCAAGGTCATCTTCGACAGAAGCTCAGGATGCCCAGAATTCAAAGTTGGGAGAAGGATAATAGTCGTTATGTTTCAATGTAGCCCTTTTCCCGTAAATTACCATTTTCTAAACTTTGTAAATACTCTATGGAATCACACGTTTGGCTGATTTCCATCCTATCAATAAAATTTAAGCCCTTGTGCTTTTGTTTGCAATTCTTATTTGTTTTAGCTTTACAGAACGGCATTTTAACATGATTAACGATTCTTGAAACGAAACAAAAATGAATTTACTTGATAAAATTTTTCTGCTTTGAAAATAAAGATGGCAATTTCTTTTGACTGTTGAACATCGAAAGAACGTCAATCGCTTATCCAAAGATGGTTGAGCTTTAAAGTGCAGAATCAAAGTACTCCTTCTAAACCAGTACACCTGAACGAAGGATCAATTGTGTCAGAGACCATGTTTCATCTGACACCCCCCGGCAGAGTTCTTACCTCCTAAGCCCGACCAACTGTTGTTCCCCGCAGGGACTATTTCTCCTAAGCAAGGCAGAATTGCAATCGTGAACCAGTGATACTTTACATCCCCCATTGTGGCCGAGCATCCAGTCGTGTTTATCCACTAGTTTGTATGTCGCGTCAGTTTTGTCAGCATATACATACATACATCATGCATTATTGATTTACATTCATATTCATATTGCATCACTATCACTCTAGTCGGTCTTATCCCTTAGTGATAAAAGTCCTCTTGTCAATCGAGTTGTCAGTTCTTTCCTCGTCAGAAGGTGAACCATCTAAACAATCTCTTCTCGAGTTTATTTCTGGATTAGAATTGGCCCTTGACCACTTTGATAACTTGAACCTCTGAAAAACCAGAGAATCTTCGACAAACGTCACTCTTCGCCATTGAAGATGATATTTTCGCTTTCCCAGATTAAGGAAAATCCCCAGAGAAAGCCTCTTAATCAGAGATTCGACAATACAGTAGTTTTTCTCTGAAAAAATCCGCTGACGAAAAGGTCATCAGCACCTCAAAATTGGATCACATCATATAGCATTTCTCCGAGAAGATTCCCGAGGAAAGTATGATGTAATACCCCTAAGCGGAAACAGTCTCTCAAGAGACTCGTTTTCCCCGATAGAGTCGACAAATGGCGTCTCCAATAGAGAAGTTTGTACACCTCTACAACTCAGACGACTGGGTTCCCCAACAACTCTGACATCAAAAATTTTCCGTCAAATGGCATCTCCCCAGGAAAATTCGGCGAAAAGTTTGAGAAAAACCGCTTCAAATAGCATCCCTTGTCAAGAAAGTTTATTGACAAAAGAAACTTAGACCAGTTCCTTGGTAGGAAACCAGGATCGAGGGGAAGTTTATTTCAGAAACTTAGACCAATTCCTTGGTAGGAAACCAGGATCGAAGGGAAGTTTATTTTAGAAACTTAGACCAGTTCCTTGGTAGGAAACCAGGATCGAGGGGAAGTTTATTTCAGAAACTGAGACCAGTCCCTTGGTAGTAAACCAGGATCGAGGGGAAGTTTATTTCAGAAACTGAGACCAGTTCCTTGGTAGAAAACCAGGATCGAGGGGAAGTTTATTTCAGAAACTAAGACCAGTTCCTTGGTAGGAAACCAGGATCGAGGGGAAGTTTACATCAGAAACTGAGACTAGTTCCTTGGTAGGAAACCAGGATCGAGGGGAAGTTTATTTCAGAAACTGAGACCAGTTCCTTGGTAGGAAACCAGGATCGAGGGGAAGTTGACATTTTCTAAGCATCATTGCTTAGCAAAAGAATAAGGATGTGTGAACTACCATTCTTAACCACCATCAAAATTTTGGGTATTCCGATATTTAATCCTCTTGCACCCCGAATGCCCGAATACCTTCGCCATTCACACCTTCGGGTCCAAGAAGATTAAATAGGGGCATCTGTCATACCCCAAATTTTGACCACTAAGATTTCCCATCATTGTGCAAATTATCATCACAACATAGATGTACCTTTATGCCTCATCAATTTCCTCAAGAATTGTTGAGCATTCCCTACAACTAAGAATTAGGGTTTCAAGCTCTCTCTGAGTTCTTAGACAAAGGATCAATCAAGGAATGACATGATCTTCAACTTGTCTAACCTCTCAAACATCCATAAAGGACCAAGAGGACTCCCACATCAAGAATCAAGCACAAGGTTGCAGCATTCTAAGTGGATCAAACCTCAAGATCGCCAGTGTCACCAAGTTAGGGTTTGGTCAACCAGGGCCTCCAGATGGAAACTTTCCTCTGGGCATGAGCCAAGGCTTCAAAGTATAACCTAAGATACTCCAAGGGACCTCATGGACCCAATCATCAAGTCAATTTAACCTCAGGGGATGCATTCATCAAAAATCAGGAATTAGGGTTTCTTGACCTAATTCACCCCTAAGTTGACTTTTGGAACAAAACATGAGCCAAGACCTCAAGACATGATTTGAGGGTCTCTAATACACTACTTTGATCCATTTGCAACAATGGATTGATCCAAGAAGCTTGATCAACAAGTTTCAATTTCATCAGAACCACAGTTAGGGTTTCGCAGAAAAAGTCAACTGTACCTTTGACTTTTGACCAAGGTATGCTCCCAAACCTTGGGACATGATTCAATACACCCTATAACACCTATGAAATCAATCCATCAAGTTTGATTTAGGTCAAAGACTTGATTTCATAAAGAATCGCACAGTTTGGAATTCATCTGACAAAAAGTCAATTATGCACAAAAGTCAACTTTGACTTTTTGAGATTTTTTACAAATATGGTTCTTTGACCCTAAAATGATGTTAATATGTGATTGGAATCATCATTCATCAAGAAAAATCAAGAAAAGTGGGATAACTTGTAAAAGGGGTAACCATAAAAAACTTAGAATTTTTCTAAGTTATGAAATAAAGTAGCTAGGGTACCAACTTCCAAGGATCATAACTTGAGATCCAAGCAACCATTTGGCCTGATCCAAAGTTGGATTTGTAGCTCTCATGGCATACTTTAAAAGTGTCAACTACACCTCATTCAAATTCCTCATGGATTTCAAGTTATGGAATGGCCAAAATCACAAAAAGTGAAAATGTCACTTTTTTCCAACACTTAGTGAAATTTTCACTAAGTCAAAATCTGCCTTCACTTTTTTCCAAATGAAGGGAAATTTTTCACTCAGATCCAAAAGGTATCAAAACAAACTATGATCACACATATGTTGTATCATATAAGAGCTTTCCAAAATGGCCAAGAACCCCATGAAAATCCATTTGAGCCATGAGATATGACCATGCCAATATGCCTTGTTGCAAACTGTCATGGCAAGGCAGATTTGTGAATTTTGCTCGATTTGACAAATTTGTGCAAATGACAAACATGTCTATCCATCTGAACACCTCGGTGAGGGACCAAGGAGGGGCAAACACTGATCCTAAGCCTCCCAAGTCCTTGGAACTAAAAATAGCATGTCAAACCTAGAAATCCCTAAAGAGGGGACAAGACTCCAATTTTGTTTGTGAGCATTCAATGGATGCACCAAGGTGGCATGGACTGAGCCATTTCCAACTGAATTCAGACAAGACATATCCAAGACCAAGGGAACCAGCAGCATGTGCCATAACCTCTAGTTAATGGCTAGAAGAGACTTGGATTCTCATTGATCAACATTGGCCAAACCTCTGCAGCAGTTGTCATTCACTATTGCTTGCAAAACAAACCTGCTCTACTATAAATAGAGCTCATTTGTGATCAGTTTGAGTACACCAAAGCCATCAAACAGATGCTTTCCTCAAAATCACCTTCTCACTTCCAAATTTGCCTTCCAAAGCAAGTCACTATCGGGTTTTGAGTTTAAGAGCAATTCCAACCAAACCAATCACACACACACCTCATAAACATCATATAGAAGTGATCCAAACATTTGAACAATATCTGGAACACTGATTTCTCATAATCACCAGCTAACTGCTCAAGGTTTTAACCAAGTTGCAGTTGGGATACCATCTTTAGTTGGACCTTGTTTCAAACCATTCCAAGCACTCAGGCACATCACTTGGCACCTAGGGAAGTTATCCACATCATTAGAACCTAGCTGTAACACCTCTAACACAAAACACGATCACCAGCTGCAAGAGGTAAGCATAAGCTCTTCTAACTCTATGATTCAGGCATTTTTTGCTGCACAATAATTTGGCCATATGTTTATAATCATGCATAGAGTATTTTCCCTCAATCAATTGCTTTTTTTGAATCGTGTATGGAATTTCTGAGCCTTCATGCAAATTTTAGAGTTCTTGAGGTTTCTCTTTGATTTCTTATTCCATGCTTAAAATAAATGAAATTAAAGACCATAGACATGATCGTGAGGTGAAAACGAGTAGATTGATATGTGGATATGTGATTTCATCAAGTATTCAGTGAGATTGATTAGAAAATGCAAATCTGGGCAAAACAGAGCACGCGGGCAAGGCCAAGATGTTCTTGGCGCCCTTTTTCAAATATTTGAATATTTGAATTTTGGTGATTTTATTTAATTGATTCAAAAATTAATTTCTCTCAGAGTTTTAATGATTTTGAGTTGATTCTTTTTTTAATAATTCACAGAAATGTTAAAATATTTTATTTTATCAAAAAATTCCAAAAATATTATTTATTTCATATATTTGATATTTTTGCAAAGAATTAATGTTTTATTTATTTTTAACATTTGAAATATTTTTTCTCCCTTGATTTTCCAAACTTAATTAATTTCCAATCATTTTTTGGATATAAACATGATTTTTCAAACATTAATTCAAGATCAAAATTTGTTTTTCACACATGTTTAACAATTTTGGTCATTTTAATTGAATTTTTATTCAATTAAAATATATTTTGAAAACAAATTAGGGCTTTGATTAATTCAACCCTCATCAAACTTTTTTAAACACTTTTGGGCCTCTAATAGAGTGTAAGACCCAACCCTTGTTGTACAAAAACCTTTTTGGGCCTCAATGCATTGTATAAGTCTCACAGTGTTTTCTAAAACCACGGCGCGATCGTCGTTTTCAAAACGTTTCATCTGGGCCTACCCTGTGTTGTAAGTCCCATTTTTCTTTTCAAAAATAATTCTTGGGCCTCTAATAGAGTGTAAGTCCCATCCCTTTTTGTATATAAACATTTTGGGCCTCAGATATTGTATAAGTCCCGACACAATAAAAAAATCTCGGCGCGATCGCCATTTTCAAACAAATAACCCTGGGCCTCTCCCTGAGTTGTAAGCCCTATCACAAACAAAAACACTTGGGCCTCTAATAGAGTGTAAGACTCAATCCCCTGTACAGTTTTCAAAACAGCGGTACGATCATCGTTAAAAAACTGGGCCTCTCCTTGAGCTGTAAGCCCCAACAAACTTTTTAAAACACTTTCTCCTTTGATTTTGAATATCATATTGTTATCAAAGTTTTATTTGTTGAACAACTAACAAAACAGCATGGAAGCTCTACAACCGAGTAAGTGTTTACCCGCTTTCATTTATCGCTTTCCTATGTATATAACTGTATTGTGGGGTTGTTTCACTGTAAGTCTTCTTTCACATTCTCTTATACACTCGTCAAATATCAACTGTGTAATACTAGTATAGTTATTTTAGAGTTTTCCCCGGCATATACATCTAGAACTAGGTAAAGCCTGTTGGTCACTCTTAAATACAGTCAAAACTAGATCCCCCATAGGATTACCAGATACAGTCTTCCCTCCTCTTGGGGTTAAACAATATGGAAACGTGAAAGGCATCATTCTCGGTGAACCCTTTCTCAGACTGTCACTCTTAGAAATTGTCAAAGAGACTCTACTCCCCAGAGTTGATCTATTCTTCGTGAATAACATCTCTTAAGTTTCTTCCAAATTCAAGAACTTTCCTGGCTTGATCTATTCTCTGTGAATAGCATGTCTTGAACTTCTCTTGGTTTGGGGACCCACAGGCTTCCTAAAAGTATCCCCGGCTCCTCTTGGGCGTTGTACAAAGACCCTTCGGCTTCTTAAAAGTTCCAAGGCCTTCTCTTGGGCTTAATACAAGGACCCTGGCGACCTCTTAAAGATATAAGACAGAACTTAGTCATCCTTTGCTAGAGCAGTCTTCCCAGCGTAAAAAAAAAACCTTCGGTCATTGTAGGGTTGATACTCATCCCTTAATGTTCGTGCCTCCTCTTGGGCATTGTACAAAAGATAAAACTCTAGACTTGGACAGTCTAAGACCCTTGAGTCTCAAAGGCATTCTCAAGTTCCCTTCAAACATAGGCAAAAACCCGGTCTCTCTCATGAGAGTTCCCCACACTTGGACTCGCTTCGGGATCTCCAGAATCTACAGCAGAAAGATAGCCTCCTCTTGGGCTTTGTACAAATGACTCTCCTCTAGCGGAGCTAACCTTTTCAGACTCTCTTGTTGAGTATAAAAGACTCTCTTGTTGAGTCAAACTTCTTTAGCCTCTATCTCGGGCCTTGTACGAGATACCAAATCACTCTCTTGTTGAGTATAAAAGACTCTCTTATTGAGTCAATCTTCTTTTAGCCTCCATCTCGGGCTTCATGTGAGATATCAAATCACTCTCTTGTTGAGTATAAAAAACTCTCTTGTTGAGTCAATTCCCCTTTTAGCCTCTATCTCAGGCTTCGTACGAGATACTAAAACACTCTCTTGTTGAGTTAAAAAAACTCTCTTGTTGAGTCAATCTCCTTGTAGCCTCCGTCTTGGGCTTCGTACAAGACACATATAAAAGACTCTCTTGTTGAGTCAAACCTTGTTAGCCTCCGTCTTAGGATTTGTATAAGACAGATAAAAACACTCTCTTGTTGAGTATAAAAGACTCCCTTGTTGAGTCAATCTCCTTGTAGCCTCCGTCTTGGGCTTCGTACAAGACACATATAAAAGCACTCTCTTGTTGAGTCAGTCACTTGTTAGTACTCTCTTGTTGAGTTAACCCTTTTTAGCCTCTATCTCGGGCTTCGTACGAGACAGATAAAAAATACCTTCTTGTTGGGTCAATAGCCTCTTAGGCTTTGTATAGAGGAATCCCCAGTTGAGTCAATCAATCTTTTAGCATCAAATCTGTGCCTTGCTCACAGCATACAAACATCAACAACTCCTCTTTAGAGAGGACAAATTCTCTCTCATCCAGAACCCTTTTAGCTTCACATATTGGGCTTTGATCAAGATACAAATCACCTTTAGCTTCATGTATTGGGCTTTGAACAAGACACCAAAACAACCTTTTTCCTCCCATAGAATAGGAGGAACTACGATCGCTCTGATTTCCCTGTTTCGTTAAATGGGAATACGTAGGCATAAGATTGAAAAATCTTAGCGAGCATACTAATCAAATACCCAAAATCCAGTATATCCATCAAATCAACCCAAAAGCATCAAATCTAAACACATTACCAAAAGCCTCACAAATAGTCCAGACACTGTGTCCTTAACAAAATAACCTAAGAGAGACCCACAATCTTAATAGCATCTGTAAACCAACAGTCACCTTTTTAAACTCAGTATGCAATCAGAGTTAATTGGAGACATCTATTTCCCTTCCTTAATCAGCTTCAATAGGATAAAAAATGAATTAAACTGTAGTACCCCAAAGCGATAGTGCTTCGCAACCACGCAAAAATTTGCGCTACAGCGGTACACAAGGCTCGTGTTTTGAGCGCATACTTTGTTTTTTTTGTTGACACTTGCATTTTTGTGGACATGAGTGCCACTTATACTGACGTTGCATAACTCTGGTACTTCTTGGATCTCACTCGAATACATGAGTACAACTAGGGGGTGGGTTGCCTGACTTATCTTTATTCGAAGTTGACTGATGGATGTCGGTGGAAGACAAAATAGGTCACAGGCAGCGTGATACTACTAGTGGTAATAATTCTTGATCTTTGAATGTTTTTTTGTCATTTTTATTTCATATTTGCAAAACCATTACCGATAATTCTTGATATTTAAATGTTTTTTATTTCCATTTTGGGCTTGGATACTCCACCACTTCCCGCACATCGATGGCTGAGCGAGTGTGCTTGAGTACACTGAGGATATGTCGCGTGCTTGTGCTTTTATCTCGCTTAGAGGGAACCAGGCGGCCGAGATTTTCAGAGTCTATCTTAACCATTTGGTTGCTGAGGACACGAGCTTCAACTACTACGTGGATCACTGTCATATGCGACCATTTGACGAGATAATTCTATACTCCAAATGGTTGGCCTGGGGATCGCATATCACTGTTTCTCATCTGCCCGAGCACGTCATGCGGCAGTTTGGGTACACCCAGACCATCCCCAGACACCCCGTTGTCTCTACTCCTCCTGCCTTGACTCGTAGACAGACAGAGGAGATGTTTGTTAATTATGAGAGTCATCTGGTTCCGGAGGAGGCACAAGCTACCTTTGCCCCGAATGAATTGAGCTACGTCGAGTGGTACATCACATGGTTCTTTAAGGTGTCACATTCATACATGGTGCAGACTGCTTCAGGAGATTCGTCGAAACCAGCTCATCAGGAGATACTAGAGGAGAAGCAGGCTCAGCTAGATCATATTGATGATGTCTTGTCTAGGTGTCGTCGCATAGTAGAAATTGCATGGGAAGGCATTGACAAGGGTTTCTTCCCTGACGGGTTTGATGTCAGGAGAGTCCTGGATGCCATCATGGCGGAGGCACAAGGGGCACTGTTGTACCGGAGACATCGTTGAAGGACAGGAGATTGATGGCCGAGGAGGCAGAGGGGGAAGAGCAAATGTTGTCAGACACACACACTAGTAGCCTGCTATTATTTTGTTGTAGTATTATACTTTCTACTTTATTTTTACGGTTTTATTACATTTTGGATCTCGATTGTACGATATTTTATATATATATTGTTATATTATTTTCGAATCACCCAATATTAGTCTTTTATTATTTTGTACCTCAATTATTTTATTCGAGATCGTGCGTCATACTTCATCTAAAAACAAATACATAACTTAATGTGAAAAACACTTTTTCTGATACACTTCGGAGATGTATCTCTGGAATATTATCGGAGAAGTATCTCCAGAACAATTCAAATGTAAATGGTTTCTGAGTGACATATTTTGAATCTTTAAAATGGTTTCGAAGATGTATCTTCAGAATATATCAATGTTTATTTAAGAATAGATACGTTCGGAGATGCACCTCCGGAATCTAAGGGCATTTAAATAATTTGTTTGGTGCCTAAGAACTACCTAGGGTGCATTAAGAAATTCTCTAAAAATATCCATACCTATAGGGCCATAATATTCTGATCCAGTTACATATCACTTTACTTTTTCTATCACTCACATGGTTTATTTATTTTACAATTAATTTTTAATATATATATATATATATATATATATATATATATATATATATATAGAGAGAGAGAGAGAGAGAGAGAGAGAGTTTTTTTTATATATTTTGTTGAATCATGTCAAAGTCATGCAACCTTTCACACACTATTTTAGTTGTTTGTGATGATAAAGCAATCAAATGCATGAAAGTGAGGTGTAGTATGTACTCTCTAGATCTAGCGGTGGTTGGTCTTGGATATGATTAAGATACATAAGAATATAGCTATAGGGAGCATTACATGTAACCCTTTTAATAATGATACGAGAAGTGAATGCTAAAAATGAAAATGAGACTGAAGGATTGAAGCTGAAAATTTAGATAATGTTTACCTTAGGTATTGTTTGTTTTCATTTTCATAATTTTTTTTAAAGAAAACATAAGTTAAGCATATTTTATAAAAACAAATACATAAATCCTTTAAATTAAGAGCATTTCTTAATACACCACCCAAGTTTCTTAGGCACCACGTGAAATTTCTTTTTTGCACCCTGATTCCGGATGTGCACATCCTGACGCACCAATTTTTTAAAAAACGTTGATGTGTTCCGGATGTGCATATTCGGAAATATTTCGGATCTGCAGATCCGGAACAATTTCTTATTAATTCGCGCCAGACTTCTTCCTCCCCCTCATTCTTCACATTTTCATTTTCCAAACACCAAACTTTCTCAAACTCTCAAATTTTCAATCACACAAATTTCAACTTTTTTCACTCGATTTCGGCGCAGAGCAACTTCTACAACGTTCAAGGCACTCCAAATCCTCCGTATCTCAATTTAATCGGAAAATTTTTGAATTTTAGAGTTTCGGAGTTATTTTCGAGTAATCGATTTAGAGTAGATATTTAGGTGTAGAAATTGTTATATAGTATGAATAACATAGGTTAGAGACAATGTAGGTATTGTTTGCTGCGTCAAATGGACGATCAGGGCATTACAATGCCCTTTTCCATGGTACATCAGCCATGGCTGCAATATTTGAACTTGAAAATACGTACCAAGTGTGCAGATCCGGAAGGATTTTAACGTTAAATATTCTGAGTGCTTCCGGATGTGCACATCCAGAAAAACCCAAAGTTAAATATTCTGAGTACTTCCGGATGTGCAAATCCGGAAGGTCTCTATTTTTTTTTGTTTTTTATTATTATTTTTAAAAAATTCTAATTTATTTATTATGCTTTGCAGATTACATGGTTGGCAGAGACGATCGTATTATACATGAACGGACATCTCAGCACGCATCTGTCTGACGTGAGCAAACGCAGTCTACAGCCGAGGCTTCCGGCGCAGAGGGAGTTGGGGTATCCCCTACAGCTGAGGGACATCCTACACCGCATCCTACACCACAGTCTTCTACATCATAGGTTCAAGCCACTTCCACATCACAGGTTCAGGCCACTCCCTCGTCGGCCGCCGATTCTACATCTCGGAGGCGTCGGGCTTCTACTGCTGGTTCATCAGGTTCCCAGCCCGCACGCAGGCGTCATCGGGAGACTCCATCTCCATCCCCTGCTCCTGTTCCTATTTCTGAGGGTGATCACCCAGCACATGAGGGTGGTGACGTCGATGACGATTTCGATGAGCTGGACGGTTACCCCGGGGGACCGTCTGATATGTCCCTACTCGTGGGGTACTCTGAGCATACTGCCAGATATGTCTGGCTAGGAGAGGTAACCTTTCACGGTTTATTTATAGAATTGTATTCGTTGAAAATATGTTTATTTGTAACATTGTTTTATTTAGAAATTTTCAGGAGAAGGATTCACAAAAGTTCTATAACCATGGGGGCAAGGTTATGGACATGCTTGCGGCGCTTCCTGGGGATGAGTGGTTCACGTCTGCACTTGCTACCTCTGGTCTTGGAGGTCTGTTTAGGATTGGGTATCCACAGATCATGTACGGTATGCTGATGGCCTTTGTTGAGAGATGACACCCTGAGACATCCTCATTCCATCTACCGTACGGTGAGATCACGATCACACTCGACGACATCTCATGCCTTTTACATCTATCGATCACGGGTACCCTTCTCCGTCATGGTAAGATGTCGAAGGGGGACGCGATGGAGATGCTGATTAAGGAGCTTGGGGCTACCCCAGAGGAGGCACTTGCGGAGGTGACGCAGTTGAGAGGCGCACACGTCCGATTCTCCTTTCTAACACGCAGATTTAGTGCAGCGCTTGCAGAGGTAGGACAGGCTTCAGGTGATCCAGCTGAGGTGGCGATCCACAGGCAGTGTGCCCTGCGATGCTACTACCTGTTTTTGCTTGGCACGCAGGTGTTTGTGAACACCTACGCCAGTTATGTTTATGTCGTTTACCTTAGGTACCTTTTGGATTCCACAGAGATCCATGGGTACAACTAGGGGCGGCTGCACTGGCATACACCTATTCCAGGCTCTCAGATGGTTGTCGTTGGGCAGCCAAGACTGTGGCATGCAGTTGTACGCTATACGTGGTAACAATATAATATTCTAAGTCATTTTTTTCATTTCTTTTCTGTCTATACTCATTATAATGTTTGACACCGATGTTATGTTTTCCATTTCAGGCGTGGATATTACAGCACTTACCTAAGATTACTGGTTGGGGGAGTGTCGACGGGTACACTGTGTATATGCCATGTGCTTATACATTTCTCCTGCTCAGAGGGAACCAGGTGTCCGACCCCTATAGAGTGTAACTTGATCGGATGGCTGCTGAGGACATTTTTATGACGCCTATGTCTCTCACCGTGTGACGCGCCCATTCGATGAGGTTTCGCTGTTCTCAGGATGGATGGCATGCAGTTCGACCATTACTGCTCGATACCTGCCGGAGCGCGTCTTGCACCAGTTCGGTTACACACAGACAATCCCCAGGATGCCTCATGAGTCTGCTCCTCTAGGCTTAACCCGCGTGCAGATAGATGAGATATATGTTAACTTCCAGCCCCACTTGGTACCAGAAGAGGCTTGGGCGACCAGAGCACCGAGAGATTAGAGTGTTGCTGTCGGGTACATCATGTGATTCTACACCGTCTCACACCCATGCATGGTGCCCACTACTGATGGATCGCCACCCAAACCTGCTCATCAGGAGATACTAGAGGAGCGGCAGTCTCAGCTGAACCATACTCAGGATGCCCTACCTCGCTGTCGTGAGATAGAGCAGATAGCGCGGCAGACCATTGCGGACAGTCACCTCCCTGAGGGCTCTGGTGTCAGACTTGCCGTGGATAGGATTATTGAGATTGCTCGGGGGGCACTTCAGTACCGCAGACATCGAGTCAGGATGGTGGGTAGGGGCAGAGGAGCAGGGGAGCCAGGAGAGATCTCTCGCCATACGCAGTGGTTTTTTGTTTGATGTATTCTATTTATATTACATGTATGTACTGTATTTTGACAGAGGTTTATTATGTATATATATCATTTTATTTTATATATGGATGTTGTCGAATGTATATTAATTTGTGACTATATATTAACATATGCGACCAACCAACAAAACCGATTTTTTTAAAAAAAATAAAGTTCTGCTGTTTTCCGGATCTGCAGATCAGGAATGTTTCCGGATGTGCACTTCCGGAACGCATCAGCGTTTTTTAAAAAATTGGTGCATCCGGATATGCACATCCGAAACCAGGGGACAAAAACGGAAATTCAGGTGGTGCCTAAGAAACATGGGTGGTGTGTTAAGAAATTCTCTAAATTAAATAGATTTTAATTTCACATCTTGTTTTGACGTGAAACTTGATAATCAAAATAGGGAAGTGAAAAGATACCATCGGATCCAAATATTCAATTGTCTTATATATTATATGAAAGATTTTTGACAAATTATTGATGCCACAAGTTGAATTCAACAATCGCGGCTGATTGCAACAAGTGTACGGGAACCGAGCAAACTTTGGGTTTTGTGCTTCAGAAATATTCTTATGCAACATAGGTATGAATTAAACTTGTTCCTTCAAATAGAATGACTTTGTTGAACTCTTTTTCTTATAAAGATTATATATCTTACGATCTCAAAGAAAAAATTATGGATTCTCAAAGAAAAAATTGTGGATTCTCACATTATACATTGGAGTTCAATCTTTATGATCTTTGTTTGGTACTTGTGGAAATGGAGGAAAAGCTTTCTAACGACTAGACAACCCAACAAAAATAACCATGCATCTGATGAAGGAGATCGAAAATAATATTCGTGTGCAAAATAATGTTAGATTCTTAGAACCATAGATCAAGTAGGTTTAATGATATTGTCTATATAGTAATTGGATTACGCTTAATTGTGATGGTGTTCAAAGAAGTCGACGACAGGGACTCCTTCAGCCATTGGGTAAGAGGATATGCGCGGAAAATTGGTTTGTATGATGCTTTATTGCAGAGACGTGGGCGATATTACATGGACTGGACTTAGCTTTATAAAAGAAAAAGGCAAATATGATAGTCCAGGATGACTCTAAAATTCTGATAGAGATGATCAACCAAGTGATTGACGATCATATAATTTCTCAACATTAGTTCGTATAATCATAAAGATGTCTAAAATAAATCAACACATTGCATTCAACCATATTTAGTTGGAAGGAAATCCTTATGAAGATTAGCTAGTCAATTAATATAGTTTTACTTTGAAAAACAATGAACTCTTTATTCTCAAAATCTTTAAAGATCATGTTAGGCGATGAAGACTCTGGGATCTCTTTTCCTATATTGGTTAGGATTTTTTATTAATCTTTTTGCTTTTTCTTTGAACATTTAGGCCATATTTTATACCTAAAATAAAATAAAAGGCGTTTAAAATATAGACTTAAAGTTAAATAAAGCAATATTATATAACCATTAGACCGCAGAGAATCTGCGTCCATAAGAATAGTTACAAATTTCTATGGCTATAAGAAACAAAAGTCTACAGAAATAAAAGTAGGAAAGGTACGTAAGTGGCTTTAGGAAGATAAGACAGACCTCTGAATGTTGTTAATGTCAACGTCACCGGCAACAATTATTGGAAGTTGAAACAGTCCGTGATTCGCCGAGATTTTGCATTACCACGTTGCTGTTTGTTTTTAATGAACCACGTTTTGCCTTTTTTCTTCTTCTTCTTTTGGACTCAGCTGAACTGAATAAGCACGTTTGCTTTAACTTTATCTTAGTAGGTACTCTTCTTAAAACGATGCTACTCACAAGTGTCGGGGGATTCTGACAAATGAATAAAATGTAGGGTTTTCTTTTCATTCCAACTAGAACAGATAAAATGAGCCGATTCATATGAATTGACTCGTTAGATCCGAAAAATTATAGAATTTGCGCCTTAAAATTAGAGTATATATATTTTTTAAAGAAATTTCTTAATGCATATTATATGTTCCTTAAGCACTACCTAAAAATATTTAAATATTTAGAGATTTTAGAGATACATCTTCGAACGCACCTTAAAACGTTAAATGAACAGGAGATGCATCTCCGTAACAATTTAAAACATATATCATGCATCACACTCAGTCCTCATTTTACAACTTTATTGTACTGGAGATGCATCTTCGTTTATTTTACGAAGATGCATATCTGTAATCTATCAGAACATAATAGTATGTGTTATGTTTTGTTTATGTGTATTCAGATGAAGATTTATAAGCCTTATGTTCCATGTTATGTGACGAGATTTAAACCATACAATATGGATGTAAAAAAATGTCGTATATATATCTATATGGTCCAAAAATGTCATATACAAATAAAGTCGAAAACAACGGTAAAGTAGCATGAGGTAAAAATAAAATACAATCCATAATAAATCCAAAGTACAACTACTATATACTACAGCACTACTGTCTATGTCGGACCACATCTCCTCTGCCTTTTCTGCCTCATCGGGCTCCTTGGCCATCAAACCCCCCCCCCCCCCCCCCCGCCCTCCAGCGTTGTCTCTGGTACATCAATGCCCTCAGTGCCTCTGTCATGATGGCATCGAAGACCTGGCTCACATCAAGCCCATCAGAGAAGATACCTCTATCAAGGTCTGCTTGCGCAATCTCTATTATCGGATGACATTTAGGCAGGACATCCTCAGCATGATCTAACTGTGTCTGCTCCTCCTCGTATCTTCTGATGAGCTGGCCTCGATGGATCTCTTGGAGTAGTCTGCACCATATACGAATGTGACACCCTGAAGAACCACCTGATGTACCCGTCAACGTAGCTCTAGTGGCTCTCAGCTATAGTACTATGTGCCTCCTCTAGTACCAGATGACTCTCATAATCATCAAACATGTCATTCAGCTGTCTACGTGTCAAAGCAATAGGAGCAGGGACAACCGGGTGTTTGGGAATGGTTTGAGTGTAGCCGAATTGTCGCATGACACACTCGGGAAGACGAGGAGTAGTAAGACGTGATATGTAGGTCAACCATCCTGAGTATAGCATTATCTCGTCAAATGGCTGCGTCTCACAGTGATCTACAAAGTTGTTAAAATGCATGTCCTCGGCAACTAAGCGGTCGAGATACACTCTGAACGGCTCGGTCGCCTGGTTCCCTTAGAGCGGGGCAAATGCAGTAGCAAGCGGCATATCCTCAGTGTAAGCCGGTACACTCGCCCAGCCTGAGATGTGCGGGAAGTGTTGGAGGTTCCAAGCCTGGAAATTTTGGAACACATGAATCATCGGTACTGGCGTTGCAAATATGAAATAAAAATGACACAAAAATAGTAAAAGGCAAATAAATATTATCGACAGTAATGTGATGGCAACGGTGACCTGCTTCGTCTTCCACCTACAGCTCTCTAATAGCTTTGAGTACAGGTAGACCAAACAAGCGGCCCCCTAGTTGTACTCATGGATCTGCTCGAAATCCTCGAAGTACCGTAGGTAGACAACATCTGTATATGTGGCACTCTTGTCCACAAAAATTTCAATTCAAACCAAATATAGCAGGTATGCTCTCATAGCATACGCTCTATGGAGCCCCACCTACTTGTCATCTCCTACAAGTTGTTGTGCTCTAACGATCTCATATGTGTTTACCTTTTTCAGGAAATTCAAACCTAGCATGATGCCTTCTAGTTCTATCCATCACCGCCATCGCCGCCTTTGGATCAACTCCTAAATAGTCCACCATCATCTCGAGTGCCTTGTCTTTGTTAATCCTCTCATGATCTAGAATTTCCCCTGATCGGAAGATGCAACAAACATGATATATCTTCGAGTGTGATAGACATTTCACCAAGCGGGAAATGAAATAAGGAACTCTCAGTGTACCATCTCTCCACGAATGCATTAAGCATCCAATGGTTAACCATAATATGACCTGTCATGCACAAGTCCTTCATCCCAGATAGGGACAAAGTTGCCTGAAACCACTCCTCATTCGGCTGAGGCAAACCAACAATCTTCCACCCATGTTTAATAATCTTCAAAGGATCATGTTCCTACAGAAAAACAAATCAATTTTAGAAACTTGGAAATTAAAATAAACGTAAATTAAAAGAATAAATCCAACTAATGTTACATGTTCGTCCCATATATGTCTAGCAGTATGATCTAGGTATAGAGGCAGTAGTGACAACTCAATAGAGCCTCCTCTAAATGCCTCTGACTCAGCATCCTCAGCAGCCTCACCATCAGGAGGAGGCAGTGGCTCAACACCATCAGTAGTAGGAGGCGGCACAGGCTCAGAGCATCAACAGTAAAAGGTGGCACTGGCTCAATAGCATCATGCATCAGAGGTGGAAGTGGTGCCTCTGGTAGCACCAGTGACTCAGGTACCTCTGGCGCCTGCATAGGTGAAACTTGGCGCCTGCGGGAGGATGAAGAGAATGATGCGTCGATAGGTGAAACTCGTCTCCTACGAGAAGAAGAATATGGAGAAGCATGAGCCATCGAAGTTGATTGCTTTGCATGGCCAGGGTGAAATTGACTCTTCTCCCGCCGCACTGAGCATGTCATGCAATCCTCTCGTGCCTCAGCCTATCGTGTCTATCATCCATAATACCTGAAAGTTAAAGTAAATCTGACAGTTAGTGCAAGCAAGCAACACTACAAACAAGAAAATAAATAGACTTATATTTTATAGAGATGCATCTCCGGGTACTATTAAACCAAACGTTGAAAAGTTCCAGAGATGCATCTCTTGGTAATATTAAACCAAATGTTGAATATTCCAGAGATGCATCTCCAGAATTTTCTACAACTCTTCAATTCATCAATGAAGGCAATGCGAAAATGTAAACCTTAAAATAAACGGTTTGATCGTGATTTTCAACAAACAAACTAATTCTACAGCACGCGTAAACTAGTATTCTTACATTTCCTACTCATTTGATATCTAAATCATCATTTTCTACTTATTTACACAAAAACTCAAAAAAAAAACTTATCAAAACATCAAAAACTTACAATTTTTCACTTTGCTTCAGTGTTGGATGATATTTTTGATGTTGATTAATGATCATTTGAGCTTGATTATTTGATTTTGGACTTGGTGATGGAAAACAATTTGAGAGAGCTTGGAGAATTTTCAGAGGTGAGGAAGAAGAAGGGTTCTTGCGTGATATAATCTCCAATTCATTCCGGAGATGCATCTCCGGAATATGTTTGAAGGTGTATCTCTGAGATATTTTAACGGTAACTCGGAATTTGGTGCGTCCGAAGATGCATCTCAGGAATCTGGGGGCATTTAAGTATTTTTCACGTGGTGCCTAAGTAACATACATGGTGCATTAAGAAATTCCCTTTTCACTACTTTTTTAGTCCGGTTCTAAAAATCCTGTTATCCATTAGGGGTAGCCCGTTTGAGCCGTGAGTACCCTGTTAGGCCCGCAAAGCTATCAATTTAATATATATATATATACTTATACTGTTTTACTCCAAAATAACACGTTGATTTATTTCACCTCACTAAACTTTATCTCTATTATATTCAATCTTTCTCTTTTAAATCTTATACATTAATATAATCAACATTGTTTCCTCGTATACTATTAGTTTCTCTTATGTTAAATATTCCAGTATTATTTTATACAATTTAGACATGTATGGTATTTAAAAACACATTATAGTATTTACAAAAGATAATATAGTACTTACAAATTTATGTTTAAAATAATATAATTTTAATTTTATTTATAATATGTTTAAAATAATATGCTTGATTGGATTGAATACAAGTGATTTTCATATTCAATTTGAGAGCTCTTGATTTTGTGACTTGAGAATAATTCAAATTTTACAAAGAAAAAATCAAATGTGAAATTGTGGAAATTGTATGAATTAGAAGTCAATTTTCCACTGATGGCGCCACTGTTATGTATTGGAACAAAATGTAAGGTGAGGATCAGAAGTAATAGTGGATTTGTGCTTCCGGTGTAGTGGAGAAGAGATTGGCATGCAAGGTTAGCATTTCAATGCTGAAGTCAGTATTTGAGGAAGAAGAGTGAGTTGAAATTTAATTTTTAACCTAATACCAGAATTGACACCTTATCTATATATAGTAGAGAAGAAATAACAAACTTGTCATCAATTAGGCAGGAATTGCGGAGATTCATTGGATGTAATTGAATCTTGGATCACATATGATCATCGATAGGATGTTTCTTGTGCACTGGGAAGATTCTGAAAAGATTGCAACTCCTTCAAAGTGGTCGGTAGAGGTCAATATGGTTGGCCCAGGACATATTATAAGGCATAAATCAAGTGAACAAGTGTATTGTAACTGAAAGGCTTCATACAATGATTTTCCACATTATTTTTTGGAACTAGAGTATTATGTTCTTGTTTAGGGATGGAAATAGGCCAAGTCAGCTTACAGGAGTCTATAGCATTTCCTATTTACGATTGACTTAACCTAGTATGTTTAATAAACATGTTAGGCTTATGCTTTTTTAAAACCCTGTATAATTAAATAGGCCACGCTTAGGCTATTAAAAAGCCTATGAAGCACTATAGGTCGGCCTATGAAGCCGTTTTATTTTAATTATTTATTTTTATTTAATTTATGATTTATTTATTTAATTAAATGAATTTAGTATGCAAGGGAATGATAATTCGTTGTTTTGGCATGTTTATGATATGTTGGAATTGATAGAAAATGTTAGTTATTTAATGGCAAAATACCCTTTTTGGTCCTTTAACTATACCTCGGGGTTCATTTTGGTCCCTTAACTTTAAAAAGGTCCATATTAGTCTCTTAACTCTTCAAAACGTTTCATATTAGTCCTGTTTGTCCTATTAGCGACGGAAGAATTCAAAAATCTGACACAAAATTCGTCGCTAACTAGACAAAAAGGAATAATTTGGAATGTTTTGAAGAGTTTAGGGACCAATATGGACCATTCAAAGTTAAGTGACTAAAATGAACCCCGAGGTATAGTTAAGAGACCAAAAATGGTATTTGGTCTTATTTAATTAAATAATTAGATGATTAAATAATTAAAATTAAATAGAAAATAGAGGTTTTGGGTACAAAATAGAATTTATGAGAAAAATAAGGTGAATTGTGAGAATTAGGAGAGGAGTTTGGCCATAATTTAATTAGTAGAAGATAAAATTAGGTTTTCTAATAAAAAGGGATTAGAGACAGAAGAATTGTCAGTACGTATCTTTTTGGGGAGAAAAGGTAAGAGGGGCAACCTAGGGCTTGAGAACGAGTAAGAAACCACCATTGTTGTAGAGTTTAAAATTGTTGCTCGAAATTAAAGGTAATAGGGGATCACTCTAAATATTGTCAATTGCATGATGGGTACGGAGAAGTCCTTAATCTCCATTAGGTTTTCTCTATTTCCCTCATTGATTGAATGTTTGATGATATGGATGAAATCATTGTGATTATATGTTGTAATTGTTGTAATTATTCTGAAATTTGTGTTCCAATTTGCTATGAAAATTAGGTGTTTGAAATCATAATAGTGGTATGAGTTATTTTCAGATGTTTAGCATGAATATGTTGAATAAAGTGTCAAAAATTATGGTTAATTGATTAATTTGAGTAATAATTGATTGGTATGTGAGGTTGTGATGATAACATGTTGTTTCTTGCTATTTATAGTATATTAGAGGGTCTAGAGTAAAACATCGGAGATTTGAACTGAATTCCTTAACAAAAATCGAAATATGATTCTATTAACAGGGTGACGGGCGTCACCTGCATGACAACCTGGTCGTCATGTGCTTTGAGGCGATGACGGGCGTTAGCTATCTGATGGGGAGACCGTCATGGTCTATAAGCAAGTGTAGACCCTTACCAGTCGTCACAGGGGTGACAATTGAGGGAAAGGGGTGATGACGGGCATCACCCTAGTAACGAGTTACCCGTCATCGTGTCAACGGACGCGTTTTGGGATGCTGAGATGGGTTTTTGATGTCATTTTGTTGTGCGGTCAAGGTTTGGTTGTTGTTTGGTGTATTTTGATGAATATTAGTTGATTAATTAAATTGTTTGATTAATTTAATGGTGTGGAATTGTATTAATGGTGAGATAATTATGTGATGATCATATAATTGAGATTGTGGTAAGTAGTCCAGTTGTGGGGATTAATTTGATGTTGTTATTTACAATTAGATGTGGAACTGTAAATCTATTGTTGAATTGTTTTGGTTGTGAATTATATTGTACATGCGTCATATGATGTCGTTCTTATGAAAGAGGCAAGTCACGAGTTTAGATGTTGGGACTAATGGCATGTCCCAAGCTTAGATGTTGGGGCTTGGAGTTCAAATCTTGGGGATCAAGGTTCATATGTTGGGATCCGGTTCGTATGAAGAACCTTTTGTTGAGTTGAAACCACATGCATGAATTGAGTCGATGTTGAATTCCATTACATAAAGGTTATTCATATGAGTTATTTTGGGCATTGTTGAGTAATTGTTGCAATAATATATGTAATTTGAATGTATGAGAGTTGATTGTTTGCACTTAGGCCACCCTTGCATTCTTTTGTACCACTATATATTTTGATCATATTCTCACCCTTTGTTTTGTTGTAGCGTTGTGTGCTCCTTCTTAGGGGACAGACAAGCAGGTAGATGAATAGCTGGTTTATAGATGGAGAATGGCATTGAGGTTATTCTTATTTGCCAGTTTTATGTGTCATTAAATTATCCTTGCTCTGATCTGTAACATTGGATGGGCGAACATTATGTCTTATTTTATCTTGCATTGTTCTTGAGAGATTGATTGTTGTAACTCCCGTTTTGAGTTACTTTGACGTTGAAGGCATATTACCCTGATTGACTTTATCATTAAATAAATGTTATGTTTGAAAATATTTGATTGAGTAGTTTTTTTCAATGATTAATTCCACTGCAATGAGCCTAAGTAAAGGCTAGCATGTGATGACAAGTGTTTAAATTAAATGTTTTATATTAATAAATGTTATAGAGTAGATTGTTTGTGTAGATGTGTGACACCCTATATGAATTATTTGTTTATAATTCCTTTATTCCATAAAATTTTGAGCTTGGGGTTTTAGGGTATTGCATTAGTGGTGTCATAATAGGTTGGTCCATTCGGTAAGGTTTTTGTAATGTTTATTGTTCCCTAATATGCGACATGTATGTGGACACTGTCGAGGTGTTTTTTCTTCTAATGTCTATTTGCTGGTGTGCAGAGTATTAACTGGAAGAAATCAACTGAGCTACTGCTGATGATTTGGAGTCAACGGCTCAGGCGCTGCAGGGACATCAGAACCAGGTTGGTGATGCATTCCATGGATTGGGGAAGTTTTAAAGAAATAACACGCCAACCTTCAAGGGAATATATGATCTAGAGGGTGCACAAGCATGGCTCAGAGAGATTGAGAAGATCTTCTGAGTAATGGCTTGCATTGAAGTTTAAAAGGTGTAGTTCGGTACTCATATGTTTTTAGAAGAGGCCAAAGACTAGTGGGACAATGTGCGTTAGAAACTAGACGTTATTGGTGATGAGATTACTTAGGTTGTGTTCATAACTAATTTTCTAGAAAATTACTTTCCTGAGGACGTGCGCAGTAAGAAGGAGATTGAGTTCCTTAAGCTGAAGCAAGGAAATTCGACAATTACTGAGTATGGTGCTAAGTTTGAAGAGCTGGTAAAGTTTTTTCACACTATAATAGTGCGACTGCTTAGGGATCGAAGTGTATAAAGTTTGAGAGCGGGTTGCATCCCGAGATCAAGCAGGGTATTGGGTATTGGGAGATTTGGCAGTTTTATACGCTAGTAAATAAGTGCAGAATATATGATAAGGATAGCAGAGCCTGTTCTGCTCACTATAAGAGTCTTAATGAGAAGAAAGGGAAGAATTAGAATCGTGGGAAACCATATAGTGTTTCAGCTGACAAATGGAAACATAAGGCCGATCAGAAGGGTGCAGGTGGGAAATAGCGGAGTGGGGGAGGGACTCCTACTTTTGTGCGATGTTTCAAATGCGGAGAGTTTGGACATCGTATTTCTGAGTGCAAGAGCATAACTATAAATTGCTTCAAGTGTGAGAAGCCAGGTCACTAATCTGCAGATTTTAGGAGTAATAATCTAACTTGCTATAATTATGGAGAGCAGGGTCATATTAGTACTCAGTGTGAGAAACCTAAAAAGGCTTAATCGGGATGGATATTTTTTCTTTGAGTGGAGCAGTAACTACTGCATCTGATAACTTGATTCGAGGTATGTGCTTTATTAATAGTATTCCTTTGATTACTATTATTGATATAGGTGCGACACACTCGTTTGTATTTACTTAGTGTGTGAAAAGTTTGAATTTGGAAGTTTCTGCTATGAATGATAACATGGTCATTCACACCCCAACTAATGGTTCAGTGACTACTTCGTTATTGTGTTTGAATTGTCCTTTGACAATTTATGATGAAGATTTTGGGATTGACTTAGTTTTTTTACCTCTAAGTCAACTCGATGTTATTCTTGGAATGAATTGGTTGGAGTTCAACCATGTGCATGTCAATTATTTTGACAAATCGGTAAAGTTTCATGAATCCGAGGAGAGTACGGAGTCAATTTTCATGATCGTGAGACAAGTAGAGATGTCCTTGAGAGAGAGCGCTAAAGTTTTCATGGTGTTCGCATCCTTGAGAGGGGGGAGCGAGAGAATGATTACAGACCTATCTGTTATGTGTGAGTTTCATGAAGTTTTCCTAGATGACATTAGTGATTTATCGATGGAACACAAAGCTAAGTTTGCTATAAACTTAGTACGTGGTATTATTCTTATGTCGATGGCTCTTTATAGGAGGTCTGATTCAAATTTAAGTGGCCTGAAGAGTTAATTAGAGGATCTACTTGAGAACAAGTATGTTCGACCAAGTGTTTCACTGTGGGGAGCACTGGTTCTACTAGTTAAGAAGAAAGATCGTAGCATGAGGTTGTGTGTTGACTATCGACAATTGAACAAGGTTATTATCAAGAACAAGTATCCTCTTCCGATAATCAATTATCTGATGGATCACTTGGTTGGTGCTTGTGTATTTAGTAAGATTGATTTGCGTTCGGGTTATCATCAGATTCCTGTGAAGTATAACGATATTTCGAAGATTGCATTCAGAACGAGATATGGTCAATATGAGTATTTTGTGATGCCGTTTAGTGTGTCCAATGCTCCTGAAGTGTTAACAGAGTACATGAATAGGATTTCCATCCTTATCTAGATCAGTTTGTTGTGGTGTTCATCGATGATATTTTGATTTATTCTAAGTTTGATGAAGAGCATGTAGAACATCGGAAGGTTGTGTTATAGACCTTGAAAGAAAAGAAGTTGCATGCAAAGTTATCCAAGTGTGATTTCTGGTTGAAAGAAGTGAGTTTCCTTGGTCATGTAATATCTAGTGGTGGTATCACGGTGGATCCATCAAAGATGGAGACAGTGTTACAGTGGGAGACTCCGAAGTCTATTACTGAAATTATAATTTTTCTTGGTTTGGTAGGTTACTAAAGAAGGTTTATCTAAGGATTTTCTAAGTTGGCGTTGCCTTTGAATCAGTTGACTCAAAATACCAAGCTTATGTGTGGAGTGTTCAGTGTGAAGAGATTTTTCATGAACTCAAGAAGAAGCTGACATCAGCTCCAGTTTTGATTTTGCAAAGTCCAAGTGAATCCTTTGTTGTGTATTGAGATGCTTCGAAGATGGGTCTAGGTGGTGTGTTAATGCAAAATGGTCAGTGTGTGGCTTATGCTTCTAGATAGTTGAAAGTTTATGAGAGGAATTATCCTGCGCGTGATATAGAGTTGAAAACCATGGTGTTTATGTTAAAAATTTGGAGGCATTATTTGTTTGGTTCCATATTTGAAGTGTTCAGTGACCACAAGAGTTTGAAGTACTTGTTCGATCAGAAAAAGTTGAATATGAGAAAGATGAGATGGCTTAAATTTCTAAAGGATTATGATTTTGGTTTGAGTTACCATTCTAGTAAAGCTAATGTCGTAACTGATGCTTTGAGCAGAAATTTGTTGCATATGTCGATGCTTATGGTTCGAGAATTAAAGCTAATCGAACAATTCAGATATCTGAGTTTGTTGTGTGAAATGACTCCTAACAGTGTGAAATTAGGTATGTCAAAAATGACTAGTGGTATTCTCAAAAAAATCAAAGAAGGTCAAAAATTTGATTTAGGATTGATTGATTGGCTAGTGTTAATCAATCAAGGTATATGAGGTAATTTCAGAATATATGAGAATGGTGTTATATGTTTCAGAGTCAGGGTTTGGGTACAATATGTGCTAGAACTTAAGAAAAGTATCATATATGAAGTTCATATAAGTGGTCTAAGTGTTCATCCCGGTTCTACTAAGATGTACAAATATTTGAAGAGAATGTTTTGGTGGCCAGAATTGAAGAAGGAAGTAGTTGAGTTTGTTTATGCTTGCTTGACTTGCAAAAAGTTGAAGATTGAAAATCAGAATTCGTTTGGGTTGATGCAACCATTGAGTATTCCTGAGTGGAAGTGGGATAGCATTTCCATGGACTTTGTGATGATTTTACCAAAGACGACAAAGGGATGTGATTCCATCTGGACTATTGTTGATAGAATGACTAAATTGGCTCATTTCGTTATGATTAAGATCAGTTATTCATTTGAGAAGTTTGCTGAGTTGTATATTGAGAAGGTCGTTAGCTTCCATGGTATTCCTTCGAGTATTGTTTCAGATAGGGATCATAGATTCACATTGAGGTTCTGGAAGAGTTTGAAGGAAGCCATGGGTACTAAGTTGAAGTTGAGTTCTGCTTATCATCCACAGACATATGGTCAGATAGAGAGGACTATCCAATCTTTTGAGGATTTGCTGAGAGCTTGTGTATTAGAGCAGGGAGGTAACTAGGACAGTTACTTACCATTAGTTGAGTTCACATACAACAACAACTTCCATTCTAGTATTGGAATGGCACTATTCGAGGCGTTGTATGGTAGAAGGTGTAAGACACCTTTGTGTTGGTATGATTTTGGTGACAATGTTATTCTTGGACTTGAGATTGTTCAGAAGAATACCGAGAAGATCAAGATGAACCTAGAGAAGATGAATGCTTCACAGAGTCACCTGAAAAGTTATAATGATGAGAGGAGGAAATCACTTGAATTACAAGATGGAGATCACGTGGTTTTTAGAGTTACTCTAGTCATGGGTGTTGGTCGAGCTTTGAAGTCGTGAAAGCGCGCGCTGCGTTTCATTGGTCGTTATCAAATTCTAGAGGGAGTATGAGAAGTGGCGTACAGAGTCGCATCACCGCTATTTCTTTTGAATCTTCATGATGTCTTTCATGTGTCTCAGCTTAGGAAGTATATTCTTGATCTGTCTCGTGTGATTCAAGTGGACGTTGTGCAAGTTAGAGAGAGATTGACCGTTGATACATCTCCCTTGAGAGTAGAGCATCAAGAAATGAAGCGCTTGAGAGACAAAGTGATTTCACTAGTGAAAGTATTGTAAGGAGGACCTGCTGGTGGAAGCATGACGTGGGAGCTGGAGAGTCGTATGAGAGAGTCTTATCCAAAGTTGTTTAGTTTAGGTAATTTTATGGCGAAAATTTAATAAATGAGGTGTTAGACGAGGGCAACGATCTAGAAGTTGGGGGGAGGGGGTGAATAGATCGCCAAATGAAAATTTTCTTATTAAAAATTATCTTTTAAAAAATAGTTTTCTATGGCAAACGGAAGCGAATCCGGATCTTTTCTCGTCTATTCAAACCATTATTAGTATAACTGGCTATACGTATAAACCGTAGTAATATGTATTCTAAAGATGAGAAAAGCAAACCAATAAGTTATATATAATGTTTTTTTTACTATAAACCACACAATGATAAACAATTTTCAATGAAATGTAAAAATAAACTTGGCACAAGAATTTTATCGAACATTTAACGTGCAATCAATTTATCAGACATTTGGTGTGCAATACACCAAGCTTAATTCTCTTTGTGTTGAAGGTGTAACAAATCAATTGCAATTGTTTAGATTGCAATGTTTTCACAAAATAGTTTAAGACACTTCAACACAACCAGAATTTTCAGCAAATCAAATTACTCACTAAGTGTTATCAAAATGTAGAGAGAGAGAGAGAGAGAGAGAACACCAAGATTTGTTTAGGCAGTTCCCCAATTGTCCTTACTATGGATATGTCTACCCTCAATTCGAAATTGAATTGAGATATTATAATTAACCTTTGCAATAGTAGTTTAAAAGAGAAGTAGTAGAAATTCAAATCCCCTAAACCCTATGTTTGATGTTGATCATAGCTTCTTTACTTCCCTTGATCTTAGCTAGATCAAGTCACACAACACCTCCAATTTGATCCTCCGGTTACCACTACTCCTTTGAACGAGCCTCCATTCTTCAAAGCTTTCACTCGGCTGAATCCAAATTGCGAAATCTTGCCCCAAGCATTTCAATTTATCCTCCGGTTACTGCTACTCCTTTTCAAGAACCCCTGTTCTTCAAAGTTTTCACTCGGTTGAATCCAAGTTGCAAAGACTTGTGCAAAACCCTCAAATCAACCCTTGATCTTGGAGGAAAAACCCTGAAGGTTTTATCAATGAAACCCCTAAATAAAAACTCAACCCAATTTGATTACACCAACCTAAATTGGACCTTATCAATCTTATCTTGATGACAAACTACAAAAATGATTATGTGTAGTTGTTGAATGCGTGCAAAGAAAGGGCTAAGATGATGAGAAATTTCTAAGTGTGTTCTTGGTTTCAATGCTTTGAAATGATGCATGAATGCATATTTATATGTATATATGTAAGTGTAGAAAGAATACAAGCAAAACAGATTTTTGAAAATTGGAACAAAATGTATTGACTCCAAATATTAATGATTAATACATATGCCAAAGGATTCAATACATAGCATAAAAGAGTCGATAAATTGAGGTCAGGGAATATTTGTTTGAAAATTTCTTCAGAAGGAGTCAACTCCGAACACAGTGGAGTCGACTCATTCGTCTAATGTATCGACCTGTACCATTAATGTATTACATTGAGGGCAGGGGTGACCAGGCTGAAAACCCCTTCAGTGGAAGTCGACTTCAACCATGAATTAGTCGACTCATTCATATGATGTATCAACCCATAAACCTGTGTATCGACCAATTTACTACTTTATCATGAAAATTCATAATATTTTCATGTGATGGCCTATTTAATCTAATTTTACATGTCCTATTATGATGATGCACATCTAGACAAAGACGACAAGGTCCAATATACACAAAGTACTAAGCTACCTAATTTTGACATCATTCAAAATATATTTAAGAGTATATTGCACTCACGTGATAGAAAGTTGTAACACCCCATTTTATTTAAATTATTTATTTAATTTAACTTATGCTTTATTTATTTAATTAACTGAATTTGGTATGCATGAGATTGATAATTTGGTGTGTTAGCATGTTTATGATATGTTGGGATTGATAGAAAATGTTAGTTATTTTATTAAATAATTAGATGATTAAATAATAAAAATTAAATAGAAAATAGAGGTTTTGGATGCAAAATAGAATTTATGAGAAAAATAAGGTGAATAGTGAGAATTAAGAGAGGACTTGGGCCATAATGTAATTAGTAGGAGATAAAATTAGGTTTTCTAATAAAAAAGGATTATAGAACTAAGAGTTGTCAATACGTATCTTTTTGGAGAGAAAAGGCAAGAGAGGCAACCTAAGGCTTGAGGAAGAGGAAGAAACCACCATTGTTGTATAGTTTAGAGTCATTGTTGGAAATCCAAAGTAAGTGGGAATTACTCTAAAAATGGTATCAATTGCATGATGGGTATAGGGAGAAGTCCTTAATCTCCATTAGGTTTTCTCTATTTTCCCCCATTTATTGAATGTTTGATGATATGTATGAAATCATTGTGATACTATGATGTAATTGCTGTAATTATTCTGAAATTCATGTACCAATTTGCCATTAAAATTAGGTGTTTGAAATCATAATAGTGGTCTAAATTGTTTTCATATGTTTGGCATGAATATATTGAATAAAGTGTCAAAAGTCATGATTAATTAATTAATTTGAGTAATAATCTATTGGTATGTGAGGTTATGATGATAACCTATTGTTCTTGTTGTTTATGGTCAATTTGAGGGTTTAGGGTAAAAAATTGGAGTTCTGAACTGGACTCCATAGCAAAAACCAAATTATGTTTCTGTTAACATTGTGATTGGCGTCACCTGCATGACGACCTGGTCGTCATGTGCTTTGAGATACTGACAGGCATCAACTATTTAACAGAGAGACTGACATGGTCTCTAGGAAAGCGTAGAGTCTTGTCAGTCGTCACAGGGGTGACGATTGAGGGAAAAGGGTGATGAAGGGCGTCACCCTGGTAAAGTGTTACATGTCATCGTGTCAATGGACATGTTTTGGGCTACTGAGCTGGATTTTTGTGTCGTTTTGTCGTGAGGTTGAGGTTTTGTGTATTTTGATGAATATTGGTTGATTAATTGAATTGTTTGATTAATATAATGGTATGGCATTGTGTTGATGGTGAGATAATTATGTGATGATCATATAATTGAGATTGTAGTGGGTAGTCCTGTTGTCCATCTTGATGCCTACCACACCCTTAGTTCTCTTAGAGTTATTATTAATACGGTGGAACACTTCAAAAGCAACCATAGTGTTATCAGTTAACCGACAATTTAAGTGTGCCTCAAACTGTTGGAAATCTCAATCCTCCTCAAAGTGAGTCCTCGTGTGAGCCTTATTCCTTTCAAAAATAACATAGCCACTAACAGACATGTTAGAAAAATAAAATAAAAATTATGAGAAGGTGATGGAAATAAGTGTGTACAAATGCATGATAAAAACACTTATTATATGTGATTGAAAATTACATAATTTGGAAATTTGGGAAAAATAAAGTGTATTTTAAGAATGTGGGAGAAAAATGTAGTAGAAGGGGGAAGAGATGAAAAGTCTTTGGAAAAAAAGGATGGAATGAAAAAAAATGAAGGAGTTGGGAGACAGGGTTTTTGGAGGTTTATTTTTATTTATAATACAAAATCTCTCTAGTTTGGGAAATAAAAAAAATGTATTTAATGAAGATTTGAAGGGTTTTATAGGGATTATATAAGCTCATCAAATATAATATATGGTGATTTAATATTTTAAAAATTGAAAAACATATTAATAATATGGCATAATGCATTCTTTGGTTCCTTAACTTAATTTCATGTTTCACTTTAGTCTCTTATTTAATAGACGTTCGTTTTGATTCCCTTAAGTGTAATTCCATTAGCCATATTGGCCATGTCAGTTAAATTTTGTCAACTTTTGTTAGTTTGTGCATGTGTGACACTCCAGCTGGACGTTTATTAGCTAACATGGAATTATTGTATTACATATTGATTTAAAATTTTAAAATTAAAAAAAAAACAAGTTGAAACTATTCATTTCACTCTCTCTGCTCAAACAAAACCCTATAACTTGAGACCTGAAGAGAAGAGACGAAATTCAGGTGAAACGACACCTTCATAGAAGACACAAGGATAAGAGTCATATGTAATAAAGGTTGTCCATGGGAGGCATATTGTGCAAAAATTAAACATGAAGATATAAGGCAACTAGAAAAGATTATTGATAACCACACATGTACTAGAGATTTCAAGGTCAATTTCCTTACATCCAAGTGGCTCAGTAGTAAGATACAAAACAATGTGAGGGAGAATCCTAGTTTAAAATTGACTGATATCATGGAGAAGACCCAACAAAAATGGAATGTGGGGATTAACAAAACACTTGCATACAGAGCAACGACAACGGATATTGATATTATTGATGGGTATTTTAAGGATCAATATAAAAGAATTTATGATTATGCACATGAATTATTGAGGTCAAATCCTAGTTCAACTGTGAACATGACAAGTCAGTCATTTCAAGGTGAATAGGACAACATTTAGCATCCTGAGAGACAACTGAGCCTACATTTTCAAAGGATGTATATTTGTTTTAAGGCCTAGAGAGACAATTTTTTCAAGTGCATGCCTATATTAGGTTTGAATGGCTACTTCATGAAAGGTTATTATGGTGGAAAATACTTGTGGCAATTGGAAGGGACCCAAATAACTAAATGTTGCTCATTGCATTTGCTTTTGTGGAAGGTGAAACCAAGGATTCATGGAGTTGGTTCCTAGAATTGTTGGTATATGACCTAGGAGGTGCAAGATTATGCAAGAGGTACACATTCATCAGTGATAAACAAAAGGTAATTTATTTTGACAATGTATTTTTCTAAGTTTATGTATTTTTTAGTGTTGAATGTAAATTCTGAGTTGAATGTATTTTAATGTAGAGACTGTTACCAGCTATTAGTGAATTGCTTCCTGAAGTGGACTGAAGATTTTGTGTTAGGTATATTGTATCACATTAGTCCTCTATATTTTTATAAGTTTCATTACGGTCCTTTATCTATGGGTTTTGTGTATTTAAAAGCATTTATAAAACAACTTTAGGAAGAAAATGTCTAGGCATTAAGCTCAAAAAACGCATGTGGAAAGCTTCTACAGCCAGTTATATGAATGCATTTGAAAAGGCCATGCTTAAAATGAAGGATGTAAATGAGGAAGCATTCAAGAACTTGCTAAATATTCCACCAAATTTTTGGAGCAAGTCTAGATTCAGGCCCATATTGTTAGCAAGGATTTTCGACTAAGAGAAAACCCCAACAAACAAAAGTAAATAAGTGGAGCTTTTGGTTCGACCACAATCTTGGACTTAGAGAAATTTTAGATGTTGCAAGAAACATTTTGACACAAATATGCCTCGACCATGTGGGTCTTACCACGAAGACAAGTTGGTCGAAGGAGCGGTTATTTGGGCACATCATATCACGTTCAAATGTTAATAACTGCTTAAGGTTTTCTTTTTTAAGAGACACATGGAGGAAGTCTGAAGATGGATTGCATGCATAGCTTCATGTGGCGAACTCAGGGAATAGGAACGTCATGGGTAGTTATTTTAAACTTGTATATATAGGAGTTCATTATGTTGAAATAAGGGGAATTCATTGTGTTACAAAAATTTCACTGAAAACTCAAAGTATCAGCGTTAAGATAAACGAGTGAATGGCTGAGAGAATGTAAGATCAAATGAATCACCATATTTCAATTTCAATAAAAAGTTTCTAATTTCGTTCAATTTACATTTGATTTGCATTCTTTACTTCTATTTCTTTTTAAACCCTTTCATTCAGCATTTCCAGTTTTTGATTACTTTGTTTAGGTATTTCTTAAGTAGTCGAAGTTTTCTTGCATTTTACTAATAATTACGTTTCAGCCGATTCCAAAGCATTTACTCTCAAAACATAAAAAATTTCATAGAAAAAAAGGTTATTTGGCACCATGTCCTAAGATTCATTGGTTGATCCTGCAAGTAACCCTTAAATTGGAGACCAACGGTTGTTTACCATTTTTCAGCATAAACAGGTACATTGCGTGATACTCTGGTGAACAACATGTCATATGCATTCAACTCTGTTTTTGTCACAGTTAGGGCCAAATCAATTTTAAAATAATTGAAGAAATCAAAGTGTATTTCATGCTGAGCTGGGGGTTAACTATGCAGAAGATTGCCAAATATGAAGGTGATATTCTACTGAACATCAAGAGAAGGATAGCAAAGGAATCAGGAAAAAACCAACAATTGGATTGTGAGTTATTGAATGATGACTTTGTTTTACATTTGGATTGTGTTTTACATTTGGTTATGAAGTTGAATTATTGTTGTGTTTTACACCGACGTGCATGTGAATATAATTATGAGGTTAGACATATCACATATACTAGATAAAAGTATACTTTGAGTTTTTCCAATAAGGAATGCTCTTGTTGAATATGGATGTTGACATAGTTGCCATGTTGTCATGCTATATCCTGCATGAAAGCTCAACAATTGGAGATTGACAACTTTGTGCTTGATTGCTACAAAAGAGCATGTTATGAGGCATGATAAGCACCTGTAATATATCTAGTGAATATGAAAAATCTGTGGCAGAAAACATAGCATGTTGATTTACAACCACCACCAATCAAAAGAAAACCAAGAAGGCAAAAAAAAGAACTAGAGATGCATCAGAGAATGTGAGAGATAAGACACAACTAAAGCTAGCTAACTTTGGAATCAAGTGTAGTAGATTCTACATGATTAGGCACAACAAATCTACTCGCAAACCGCCTGCACTAAGTCAAACAACTCAGCATGAACCAAGTCAGTTTGGAACAAGTCAGCCTGGTCCAAGTCTGTCTAAACCAATCATCCTAGACCAAGACAGTCTGCATCAACTCAGCTTGAAGGCCATGTATTGTGATCTTAAGTCTGCTATGTTTTTGTATTATTGTCTAATAAATTTGGTTTTTTGTATTAGTGTCAATGAACACAAACTTTGGCTTTTTGTATTAGTGTCAATGAATATAATTTTTTTGCTATTATGCCAATATTGAAAATATGTATCAAGGATCTTAATTATGATTATGTTAATGCAAACAACATTTTTGTACTTACATACTTTGGCTTTTGATTGTGCTTTCTTTAATGCAAACAACAAACAACATTTTGGCTCTGATAAATAACTAAAATAACATCACTAATTATTTCAATTGAGTCCTTTTACTAATCACACAGGTTTCACTTTAGTCCCTTTATTTATTACTTTGATTTCATTTGAGTCCCTTATCTATCGTATATAATATCCAGGTCCCTTATTTAATATTATTTGTTTCATTAAGGTTATTCTATTGCAATATTACAAATCACATTTTATAACACAGAACATCATAGACACCTTTGTTAGAGTATGAATGATAAAACAAAGCATAACACATTGTTTTGATGAAGCTATTTCATTTAACCAACATAGAAATTAGGGTTAAATAAGTTTTAAGTCCCTATAAATATAGCAATTTTCAATTTTGGTCCCTCTAAAATGTTTCATTAAGAATTGGTCCCTATAAAATTTTCTGTCTCAATTATGAGTCTCTGACGTTAAATGGGACTAACGGAAGCTGACGTGTCTGCCTTGGTGGATTAAATAATTAATTTATTTTGGATTACATTAACTGATGTGGCATGATTTGTATAATTGAAATTAATTAACAAAAATTTTAAACTAAAAAGTATGAGCCAAGGGCCCAAGTCCCTTAAGCATTACCCAATCTAATTTAATACAACATATGGGATAGTTGTCACATATATAAACACCAACATTGTTTAAAGGAAAAACGATGTGGAATCACCACTACAAACCAAATAATAACAAAAAAAAAAATTCATCAACTGACCATAAAGACTTATTCCATAACTTCATCTTCACCCACTTATTACCTTTTTTTTAAAACATTTTTTCTCTTCAAGTCACTCATCCATAAGCAACATATATGTTTTTTCCATTGAAATATTCACATGGTCTGTTTCTGGTGTTCTTATCATTGAAGCTCTTGCCTCCATATTTCCCACTGTACGTAGCTACCCGTAGTTGATACACCTTGTTCGAAAAATCCCACGTTCTTCGTGTCATTTTCTTCACCTCATGTGAACCAAAACAGTCTTTACTCAAACCACACTTACACCATATATCCTACCTCAAACATCCCTCTCTTATATCTTTCCACTGTTAATCACCTTGAAGGTTCCTTCAGCCCACCGCGGTTCTATACACCAACTGCTACAAACCACCTCCAACCGCCCTTTTTCCTTGATGCTCATTGCTTTAACCTTCTTTTTCCAACACACCAACTTCACTACTTCTTCTCTATGACATACTCCCTGCTACCATGCCCTTTTAAAATCTGAACCAGCTTCGACCGCTCACAACAACAAAACCACCATTGTTAACTCACAACAAGCATCATGCTCATGGATTTACCACCATAAAATCTCCGCTCACCACCAACATACCACTCCATCAACACACCTTCTTCAGTTTCTGATCTACTGTCGCGACATCGCAGCGTAAACCTTCAACACATCACATCATCACCATTAAACAACAACAACTTTGCAGCAACTTGCTCACGATACTCTTCACTCACCTACAATATCATCATCTATGATGCAATCACACGCAAAACATTCACCATCATATTCAACTCTAACTCATGACCAAACGGTTACACCATAACAAACACCACCACCATCTCATATTACTGACGCAGACATATCTCAGTAACCGGAATTCCCCGTTCAGAAAATGGCTTTAGGCTGAGGAAATCCCCAAAGAGGAAGTGTAGTGGCTACCGCAAGCTTGAGGAGAAAAAAACCATCAGGTAGTGGAGCCTCAGGAGGAGCAGCTGGAACAATGCTTCAATTTTACATCTATAAAAGCTGGGGTAGTTGGGAACATAAAATTTGATAACTGACTTTTATAGACTTGGGGCATTTTGAGTTAAGTCCCACATCGTTTTTCCTTTAAACAATGTTGGTGTTTATATATGTGACAACTACCCCATATGTTGTATTAAATTGGATTGGGTAATGCTTAAGGGACTTGGGCTCTTGGCTCATACTTTTTAGTTTAAAATTTCTGTTAATTAATTTCAATTATACAAATCATGCCACATCAGTTAATGTAATCCAAAATAAATTAATTATTTAATCCACTAAGGCAGACACGTCAGCTTCCGTTAGTCCCATTTAACATCAGGGACTCATAATTGAGACGGAAAATTTTATAGGGACCAAATCTTAATGAAAATTTTTAGAGGGACCAAAATTGAAAATCGCTATATTTATAGGGACTTAAAACTTATTTAACCCTAGAAATTATATAGTTCCATAACATAACATTACATATTGTTTTGAGCACAATCCTATTTGAATTACATGGTTAAAAATACTGAATTCAACCCTAAACTAATAATGCCAAACACCGTTGCAATTTTCAACATTCCTCTTGTGTGGACAACCTCATTGTTTAACTTAAAAAAATTCTTCATTTGCCTTCAATCTTCAAATCCCTTCCATCAACAACTTCATCGTCTACACACTTGAAAAAATTGCACAATTTCTCCATTTGATTTATGTAATTCCTACAATCCCAAAACTTTTTTCCAACATTCACACAGTTCAAATTTGTAACTGTACGAATAACATACTCTTCTTGGCACCAACATTCTCTCCTCTTGTTTCTTAAGACCGTATATCCAAATGACCCACAACTTTGGTTGTTTGATTTTGAATGTGTGCTAAAATTCATTGACATTTTATCAGAAATTATAAAGATAATGGTTGATGATGAGGAATATTGAAGAAATTTAGAAGAAAAATGATGAAGGAAGAAGATGAATAGTAACCCTGCCCAATTTTCAAAAAACACATGAATGATAAAATGGATCTTACAACGTTGATATAAGCCCTTGCTAAGTCAATAATATAAGTTAAACCTTGTTGTCACGTCACATCACCAAGTTAACGTTTTTTTCCAGCCAGTTTAATAGAAAAGGATTAAGTTAGCTAACAGAATCATTGTTAAGAGACTAATTTGTAACGTTTATTAGATAAAAAGCTAAAGTGAAATATAAAATTAAGTTAAAGGACTTAAGCACCAATTAGGTCTAATAACAAACATTTAACTTTCATTATAAAACAAATACAATATCAAAAAGGGGACAACTTTTCTACTCATCATAAAATATTGGATAGTATATCTTCAACTAATCAGCTAATTATATATTATTTTATTATATTTTATTATTTGTTTAATAATTCAATGTTTGAAAATTTTCAATACACTTTACTCGATTGATAATTCTACCAAACTTTTTGAAATGGATAAATAAGAACTTTCTACCCATAAAAAAATTAAGTAATATACCTTCGACCAATTTATTTTTTCCTAAAATTCTCTTACCTAAAAACTCTTCATTCTCCTTCCCTCCATACTCAGAAACTGAATTTTAAGAGAATATGTTGCATCATTATCATATCTATCACCCCATGGTACCATTGATTAAAAATTTAAGATACTCACATTACTCTTTCAATTTCAGTTTCTAATGGGTTCAATTTTAATAACCGAGTCCACCGTATAATACTCACATATAATAGAAATTACTCAACCGTTTACCCGTTGATCCATTCAAACTCACATATTTAATTGTTTTTGGATTCAAGTTTATTGATTTCAAATTTTTTTTGTCCACTTATATTCTATATCATAGATATGGATCCTCTCATATATTATTTTCGGTTCAATTTATAAGAAAAAATTTAATTTTTAAATTCATTTAATAATCAATGTAGAATTGATCACACACATTAATTTATTGAATGAATCTAAAACATCTTTTTTTTTTTTATAAATATAAATAGAATAAGAGAAAGTAAAAGTTTTTATGACAGAAAGTCTATAATCTGAAATAAACGTGGAGAAGATCTTCTCTTATGAAATTATCTGAGTTAAAATATGTGTATTTATTTTTGTCAACTTCTATCCTATATCATATGGGTTTTCTTCGGTCGGTGAAAAGTGTATTAACTTATGTAACGGTAACTATGTGAGTCATAGTCCTATGGCCATAGAGTCCAACTAAGAAAGAAGAAAGAAGAAAAAGTTGACAAAAATAAAATTCGGAAAGGCAATCCTCAATATGTTGCTATTGTCAACGTCACCGGCCGCAATGATTGGACGGGTATATGATTCGCCGATATTTTGCATTAGCACGTTTTGCCTTTTCTTTTTTTTCTTTTTCTTCATATTTTGGCTGCATTATTTTCTCCAGCCAGAGAGACAACAAAGGTCAAACCACAAGCTCAAGCAATTCCCGCCGCACACAAGCTACACAACTACGGCTACAATTTACTTTCTCCGTATTTAAAACGTTTTAAATATTTCACCTAAATTATAGAACATCATTAATTTTATATTAAAAATTTATATAATTTTACAATACTATCGTTTATTAATTAGTTAGATAGGAAAGAAGAAACAACTTCATTATTTTTGTATGGGTATTTTGTAAGGAATTAATAAAAGCTGATCAAATTTAATTTGGAAATTCAGAATATATAACTTATATTATTGTAAGTTTTAAAATTAATAGAGATAGTACTCCAACGTCTAGATCAAATTTTTAAATGAGTGAAAAAATAGTAGTTTGAAAGTGTATACAAGAGTGTGTTTGAAATAGTGTGTTGAGTTTTATATAGAGTGTGTGGGGGTTTTAAATTGACTTTTATAAGTATTGTGAAAAATTAGTAGAATAATTCAAAGCAATTAAGAAGATTTTTTTAAAGTTCAAGCAAACCAAAAACCACATCAAGACGGAAGAAGATAAAAGACAATAACACATTAATTTATTTATTTAGTTCGATCAAACAATCAATTTTAAGAAAGAGAGTAACTATGATTTATTTTACTTTCAAACGTTGTTATAAGAGATGAATGAGTTACAAGAAGAAACAAAACTTTTGAGTTCCCATAAACTAAACTCTATTTCTATCCAAGTGTTCATTAATCTCTCAAACTCTCGATATATAATCACACAAGTTCAAAGTGTTTAGAAATGTTTCTTTATCCCCTTAGATACTTCCAAAGAATTTACAAATGCAACTCCAAAAAATTTCAATTTTTGTCTCTCTAAGTTTACCCATAATTCCTAACTCTTCTCTTTAACTTCAGCTGATAAAATTCTAAAAATTATTAATATAAGAATGAAATAGAAACATATTCATAACTACTTAAACCCAACTAATTTTTAAGGAGCCCAAAACACAATCCATTAAAAATTAGAATAAATATATTATAAATATTTTATAATATTTTTTATATTAATTTAAAATATTATAAATATATAATAATATATTTTGTATTAATTTAAAGTATATTATCTCCAAATTAATTTAAAATATTCTAACATTAATGAACGGATCTGTGAACCGAATTGTGAATCGAACTGATCGAACTTGATACCTGTGAACTGCTTGTACCAGACTGCTTTTCGACTTTATAATATTTGGCGATCTCGAAACATGTTTTCTTTCTCTTAATCACTTAAAGGTTTTAAGGTATACTTCTACAATCTCCACATTGACTTGAAACCGTTGTGATGTCAATTTATCCATCAATCACCTTGCTGCTTTTTACCATATTGAATCACTATTCAACAAGCTTGACCAAGTTAAACCCATACTTGAACCTTGGTCTTGCCACTTACTTCCCGGTGCGAGAAACAAGCAACGTTTAACCGCTCGAATACGACATAAACATCATTCACTAAAATCAACCAACACACAAATATTTTCTACAAAGAACTACGTAGTTTTGAATTCCCCATCTTACCTCGGGATGCATAGGAGCAAGACTCGCAATCTTGTCAAGCACCATAATAAAAAAAATCTTTTTTTTAGTTTTTTCTCAAAGAACTATGTAGCTTTGAATTCCTTATCGCACCAGATGATACGTAGGAGCGGGTTTCAATGTCTCATAAAACACCCTAATAAAAGCTTATTTTTAGTCATTTTCCTTTCACATAAACACCTTTTAATAACTAGAATAAACCAAATAACATACACTAACACTCATATTCGCAAAGCTGATTAAACGATTCATGTTGAGTATAATGGATGTGTGGGGTGCTAATACTTTCCCCACGCATAACCGACTCCTGAACCAGTTTGTGGTTGTGACGACCATATTTTTGTTCTTTTAGAAGTTTACCGACGTTTTCCCTTTCCAAAATAAATTTTAGTGGCAACTCTGTTGTTATTTCGAGCGTCGGTACACTTGAGTATTTTTTCACGCCGCGACAACCTCTCATATTGGACTTAGGTTAAGATAACTAATCCAACGAGGCAGTCAAAAGGGGAACTACTTACTCCATTATTCTAGGAATAAAAAGTCTTCCTTGACCACATTCATGGTTATAGAGCTTGGGTACAACTTCCCATTAACTTTGGAACCCAAGCCCAAGAGAGCCTCTATAAATACCTCACCCCTAACGGGTGATAAGACATGTCATAATTTATGCATGATACCCAAAGCATTATGCTAAGATACAGATCCTCTCACCTCACGTGAGCAGGTCCTCAATAACCACTATAACATCACTATACAGGGCTTCTCGCAGTCGTGAGAAAGCCCTAACCACCCCAAATTGTTATAAATCTACTAAGGCCTCTAAGTATCTTTTACTCTTGTAGGGATACCATGCAAACCTGTACTTTTTTACCAGTATAGTGGCGTCAACTGTAGGGTCCAATAAAACTAACATGGGCCTCAATTTCAATCATCATGAAGCAACCACAGGTAGGCGACATCTATAATTTTCCCCATACATTTTAAAGCTTTTTCACCCATCATTTATCTTAATCAAGTACACATATTTTTCCATTCCTCGTTGACACATACAAATAGAATATATGCAAAACATGGGTAAACACACTTGCAATATTTCATAATCTAAATTGAGATAATTCCTCTCATCATTTTGTGTCTTTCAAATTTAGTCGATATGTGATGATGTGCATTTGAAATTCATGTTGTATGTTTTATAATGATTGATAAAAGTAATATAAAATAGAAGTGACAATAGTAGATCTTTCAGTATATTTTTGGTCAATTTTAATGATTGAAACACATTGTTTTGTTTTCTTCATTCCTGTTATTTTCCTAAATGTTTTCGAATCGAGATCGAAAGTTGTGAGATATTTGATATTACTTCCTTTTCAACAACGCGGGATGGCATTTGGATGTCGTTCTACATTACTATAGGATTGAATAATGAGTGGCAAGCATTTAACAGTGCTACAATGTCTCTGGTAAATGAATATTGGCGTTATAATCCATGTGGCAAGTGGTTAGCAGCGCTACAACATCTATGGCGATTGGTTATCAGCATTATGGTATCTCTGGTGAGAAATTAGTTGTGTTACGACGACTATGTCAAGTGGCTAGCAGCATTATCGCACCTGCGCCGAGTAGTTAGCAACGTTACGGCGTCTATGACGATCATTTATCGACATTATGGCTTTTCTAGTGAGTAACTAGTGGTATTGCGGCAATTACGTCGAGTGGAAAGTAGCTTCTGTGCCTATGGCGAACGGTTAGCGATGTTATAACATTCTCCGGTGGGTGGATAACAGCTTTACGACACCTCCGGCGAGTTGCAATGGCTACATGCTAAAATTCTATCAGTTTATAAAATATCGCCTTATTTTCTTGCATTTTGTAGTTAATATTGCAGAACTTCCATCCTAATTATATTTGTTCCGTTGCGGAACCAGAAATGGAGGAAATCACGAAGTCTATGATGGAGTGAGGCTCCGTAGGTGATTTAATGATGCGATATTGTGGATTGCAATCACGGTGCTTCTTGGAATGGGAGTATTGATCCTGAATCAACGTTGTTGAATGGCGTCGATCTTAAATCAATGTCTCTAATCTTTGATTCAGTGGTTCATAAGGGGGTACTTGCATGGTTAGCACTCTAACGTCCAAGTCAGTTTAGTGTTTTATAACCTTAATGGAAGTGGATATTAAAGATTGTATACCTGAAACCCTTTTTGAAAGGTATTTATACCTTAAGCTTAATGGAATAGGTTGAACAAGTGTGCCTCGCGTTATTGGGTCTTTAGTCGGCGCAGGGTGTTAAGTCCTAGGCCTTTAGCTGACACAGAACAGTTGCCCAAAAGACTCTTTGAACACTTTGAATGTGAGAAAAATACACAAGAAATTGGGGTAGAATTCTGTAAGTAATTTCTTTACACTTTTGAAAAACTCAGCCACAGATTCTGATGAGTTCAGAGTCTGATCAGAGATGTTGATAGCAACAGTAAAAAATCAACACACAGAGTTTATCCTGGTTCCTCTCCTAAACTGAGAGTAGTCTAGTCCCCTTGTTTCATCAAGATATTTTCACTATAATCTGTAGTATTCAATTTTTGTCGGTGACGCGACCACCTTATCGCCATTGGTTGGAATTGGGTGCTAGTTTCTGATTTCGTATTTATCCTATGAAGCTGAAAAGCAAAGGGAAGCTATCTAAAACTAACCTTGCACGCAAATGTTTTCTTAAATAAATGCTAAGAGATTGGGGAGTTCGGGGTCAGGTTATACAACGGGGAGTTGTCAATTACCCATCCTATATATGGTTATCCATAGAACGTTAGCAATTTCTACTGTTTTCTACTTACTGGTGTTTATCTATCGTGGGTTGGAAAAGTTTCTCCTTTGGGAATATATGAGAGAGAGTATTTTTGTTGATGTCGGGTTTTTCCAATGTTTTTGGTAAGGTATTGGACCTAAGGTTTTTGTTTAGTGTGCTCGCTAAGATTTCGCAATCTTATGCCTACGTATTCCCGTTAAAGAAAATAGGGAAATCAGAGTAATCGTAGTTCCTCCTATTCTATGGGAGGAAAAAGATGTTTGGTGTCATGTTCAAAGCCCAAGATTGAAGCTAAAGGTTATTTGTGTCTTATTCAAAGCCCAAGATTGAAGCTCAAGGTTTGAGTGAGAGAAAATTTGTCATCTCTAAAGGGAGATATCTTATCTGTTTATCACAACTGTTGGGTGACTGATTATAAAGGAGAATTACTTTAACTGGGATATATGAATCCAGCAATGCCATAATTTCCTTTTATAAGGGATTTGCCCTGAAGGAGAAAACTTTAACTCAGTGTTGAGCAATGCCATTTTTCCTTAGGAGTCTTTCATGCTAAGAGAGGGACATTGGCTTGGATGTAAATAATCCAGAGGCTTGCCACTTACAACAATTAGATGAAAGAAGGGGATTTACTAGGATAAGAGATGGACTACAACTTGGATTTTTGAATCAACAAGTGTGCCACTTATAGCAGTTATCTGGGATTAAGGTTTGTTTGATTGTCTGTTTTGATGTGTGATATACAGAGAAATGCCTTCCTACAGAGAGTTTTTTATTTCCTCTGAGGGGATGTTGATTTTTGTGTGCCTTGATCAAAGCCCAAGGTTGAAGCTAAAAGGTTGACTCTATTAGGGAGTTTTATTTCAGTCTTGTACAAAGCCCAAGATTGAGGCTGAAAAGAGACTGACTCTTTTGGGGAGATCATTATACAAAGCCTAAGAGGAGGCTGGAGGGAATATTTTGTATGTCTTGTACAAAGCCGAAGATTGAGGCTAAAAAGGATGACTCTATTGATGGGAGGTTTTATCTGTCTTGTACAAAGCCCAAAATTGAAGCTAAAAAAGGATTGACTCCACTGGAGAATTCTTATTGGTGAGATATTGACTCTGTTCAGGGAGATCATTATACAAAGCCTAAGAGAAGGCTAGAAGGATTTGACTCCTTTGGAGGGGGTTTATATGTGTCTTGTACAAACCCCCAAGATTGAGGCTAAAAAGGATTTGACTGACTCAGCTGAAGATATTTATAGGTGTCTGGTACAAAGCCCAAGATTGAGGCTAAAAAATGTGCTGAGGGATAATCATTATACAAAGCCCAAGAGGAGGCTAGTTGGGAAATTTCTTATATAAAGCCTAAGAGGAAGCTAAATTCTGCTGAGGATTATTGAGATCCAAAGACAGGTCCAAATTGAGGAATCAACTCTTGTTGAGGATTACAGAAGAGTTGAAATATCAGAGACCATGAGGTTCTGAGTTTTCTGAGGGTTTACTGGGAATAACTTGACCCTAGCTGGGGAAATTTTAAAGTAAGGGTTTAAAGATTGAGTTTTGAAACCTATGGAGGTTTTAACTCTGTTTGTGATTGATGAAATGATCTTGGTTATTTCCTGTGTTTTTAGGGAACTCGAGGGTTTCTGGAGGTCCAAAGGGGGGTGAGACTGTCCAAGTCTACTGGTATGAAGAGGTTAACTCTTAACTAGAGGATGATCTTTGTATGATGCCCCAAGAGGAGGTTGAGACTGTCCAAGTCTGTTTCTATGAAGCCCAAGAGGAGGCAGGTTTTTAAGGGATGAGTGTCAACCCTGAATTGGTCTGATGCTTTGAGATTCTAACTCTCTGGAGAATTAAACTATCAAAGGATGACTAAGTTATGTCCTATACCTGTAGGAGGTCTTTGGGTCCTTGTACTAAGCCCAAGAGGAGGCATGAGAACTTCTAAGAAATCTGAGGGTCCTTGTACAAAGCCCAAGAGGAGGTTGGGGATGCTTTTAGGAAGCCTTTGGGTCCAAACCTAAGAAAAGTTCAAGAAAGATTTCACCGGGAATAATCCTTTCTTTAGTGAACAGTTCTAGGGTTTAAAGAAATTCAAGAGAGGTTTCACCGGGAATTAATCCTCTCTGGGGGAAATGAATTTCTTGGACAAATTTCTAGTTCTGACAGTCTTGAGAAAAGTTTCACCAGGAATAATGCCTTTCTCTGTTCCATATTGTATAAGCCCAAGAGGAGGCAAAACTATATCTGTAATTTCCTATGGGGAACTAGTTTTGACTGTTGAAAGAGTGACCACTGATTTGATCTAATCCTAGACCTAATTGTCGGGGAAAACTCTAACTAGATATACAGGCATATATATATATATATGAAATATATAAACAAGTATGTTGAAGGGTGTAGTAGGACTTACAGGTGAGTAAGCTTCCAGCATTATAAACAAGTATATATAAACAAGTATGTAAAAGAAAACTGTTAGAACTTACAGGTGAGCAAGCTTTCATTGTTACAGCTGTATGGTTAGTTATTCAAGAAATTAAAGAAAGTTTTGATAACAACTATGAATTTGAATCTAAATCAAAAAGGAAAGTTGTTTTGAAAAGAAGATTCGGGCTTATGCTCTAGGAGAGGCCTAGATATAACAGTGATCGTACCATTGTTTTGATTAATGTATCGAGACTTATACAATGGCTGAGGCCCAAAATATTGTTTATGTACAAAAAGATGGGTCTTACACTCTATTAGAGGCCTAAATAATGTTTGAAAAAAAGAAGAAATATGGGACTTACAACACAAGGGAAGGCCCAGATGATTTTGTTTTGAAAACGGCGATCGCGCCGAGATTTTTTTACATACTGTGACTTATACAATGACTGAGGCCCAAAAAGATTTTTATTTATAAGGGATGGGTTTTAAACTCTATTAGAGGCCAAAAATGTGTTTTAAAAAAGAAGAATGAGGCTTACAACTCAGAGAAACGCCCAATGAAAGACAGTGATCGCACCGTCGTTTTAAGAATCGCAGAGGGACTTATACAACGACTAAGGCCCAAAAAGGTTTTCTGTACAATAAGGGATGGGACTTACACTCTATTAGAGGCCCAAAATTTGTTTTAAAAAAGAATAATGGGGCTTACAACTCAGGGAGAGGCCCAATGAAAGACAGTGATCGCACCGTCGTTTTAAGAATCGCAGAGGGACTTATACAACGACTGAGGCCCAAAAAGGTTTTCTGTACAACAAGGGGTGGGACTTACACTCTATTAGAGGCCCAAAATGTGTATGTGAAGTTTGAAAAAATAAAAATTTAGAGAAAACCCTAATTTTGAATTTAAAAGATATAATTTTCAAAGGAAATTAAATAAAAAATGATATAAAATACCAAATATATTCAAAAACAAATTGTACACTTTGAAAAATATTTTGAAAATCATGCTTAATCACATGAAAGCTTGAAATTCATTTGAAGTTGAAAAATCAAGGTGGGAATTTCATTTAAAAATGTTTAAAAAACAAATACATGAAATTAATTACAAAATTTTTAACTATATTAAAAAAATAATATAAATTGGATTTTTTTTGTAAACTAAAATAATTTAGCATTTTCATGCATTTTGAAAAAAAATAATCAATTCAAAAACATAAAAATTCATAGAGAAATTAATCTTTATATCAATTAGATAAAATAACAAAAATTCAAAAATTCAAATAATTTGAATTATGGCGCCAACGGTCATCTTCAACCTCGCGCGTGCCCTATTTTTGCAGATTTTCATTTTCTCACTTTTCTCTCTGATTACTCAACGGTTTGCACGATTCAAACACCAATCTTGCTCGTTTTTGAACAAGGATCACAACCATATAGATTAATTGCATTTATATTATGTGTGGAGTGAGAAATCAGAAGATAACCTCAAGAACCCGAATTTCAGCATGAACACAATGAAATTCCATACACGATTGATTCATGGCAATTGATTGAGGGTTATCACTCTATATACATGCAAGAACAAGATGGTAACTCACAAATTCATTTATGATTCATGGAATATAGAGTTTGAAGGCTTCGGGCTTATCTCTTGCAGCTGGTGATCGAGCTTGATGATGGGGATGTTACAGATGTGTTCCAATGATCTGGACAGCTTCCTTAGGTGCCAAGGAATGTGTTTGAATGCTTATAGTGGATTGAAATGAGCTGGAACTTGATGTGGCACCTCAACTGCAAATTTGCTAAAAGCTTGTGCAAATGGGGTACTACTTTTGGATTCTCAAATGCAAAACCCGATAGTGACTTGCAAGAGAAGGTGTTTTTTGGAGTGAAAGAGAAAGCTTGAGGAAAGCATCAATTTGGGTGCTTTGGTGTACTCAAACTGATCACAAATGAGCTCAATTTATAGTAGAGCAAGTTTGTTTTGCAAGCAATAGTGAATGGCAACTGGTACAGGTCTGTGGCCAATGGTGATCAAATGGAATCTCAAGTCTCCTCTAGCCATTGACTTGAGATTAGAACACAAGCCTATGGTCCTCTGGTGCATGAGTTTATCTTGACTCATTTGGTTGATCATGGACTGATACATGCCAGCTCAATACATCCTTTAAATGCTCCATAACAAATTTGAAAGTTTTGGATTTTGAACTTTGAATGCTACTTGCCAAAGGATAAGGTTCTTGACTTGCAAGGTTATATGGTGTTGTAGCTCTGCAGAGATCAGGTTCATTGTACTTTAGAAACTTATCTTGTATGATGACAAGGCTTGCCAAGTCATGAAAATGCCAAAATCGTGTGGCATGTACAAAGCTGTCTTGTGAAGAACAGTTTTGGAGGTATCAACTTTCCATGCTTGTAACTCCCTACTCAAGTTAAATTAGGATGAGTTCTTGTACATTTTGGAAAGCTCTCATGACATACTTTAACTTTGATGTTCACCAATGGACTTGGTTCAGCTTGGATCAAGGTGAAAAATGTCCTCAAAGTTTGGAAAAAGTGAAACAGATTCTAACTTTGTTGAAAATTTCACTAAGTGTTGGAAAAAGTGGTCATTTTCATTTTTTGTGTTTTTGATCAATCCATAACTCAAAATCCATAAGGATTTGGAATCTCTTGTAGTTGACACTTTTAAAGTGTGTAAGATGAAATTTGATTTGAGCTTTGGATGGAAGAAAAAGGCCTTATGGTTTAGGAGTTATGACCTTGCAAAGTTGGTACAAAATCACTTTTATTCCATAACTTAGAAAAAATTTGGTTTCTCAAGGTTGCCCCTTTTGCAAGAAACCTCACTTTTCTTGATTTTTCTTGATGAATGATGATCAATACCATACATTAACATTGTTTTTTACTTAGGGGAACCATATTTGTGAAAAATTCCAAAAAGTCAAACTTTATTTTGGGCACAGTTGTCTTTTTGTCAGATGAAATCCAAACTGTGTGATCCTTTATGCAATCAAGTGCTTGATGATTGGGTCCATGAGGTCCCTTGGAGTATCTTGGTTTGTGCTTTGAAGTATTGGCTCATGCCCAGATGGAAATTTTCATCTGGAGGCCTTGGTCGACCAAAACCCTAATTTGGTGACACTGGCGATCTTGAGGTTTGATCCACTTGGAATGTTGCAACTTTGTGCTTGATTCTTGATATGGGAGTCCTCTTGATTCTTTATGGGTATTTGAGAGGTTAGACAAGTTGAAGATCATGTCATTTCTTGATTTATCCTTTGTCTAAGTGCTCTGAGAGGGCTTAAAACCCTAATTCTTGATTATGGTGAATGCTCAAACATCTTTGAGGAGATTGATGAGGCATAAAGGTACATCCATATTATGGTGATGATTCTCACAATGATGGGAAATCTTGGTGGTCAAAATTTGGGGTATGACAGATGCCCCTATTTAATCTTCTTGGACCTGAAGGTGTCAATGGCGAAAATATTCAGACATTCAGGGTGCAAGAGGATTAAATATCGGAATACCCAAAATTTTGACGGTGGTTATGAATGACAGCGGTTTACTTATCCATCTTCTTTTGCTAAGCAATGATACTTATAAAAGGGTAAAACTTCCCCTCGATCATGGTCTTCAGCCGCGGAACTAGTCTCAGTTTCTGAAATAAACTTCCCCTCGATCCTGGTTTTTAGCCACAAAACTGGTCTCAGTTTCTGAAATAAACTTCCCCTCGATCCTGGTTTTTAGCCACGGAACTGGTCTGAGTTTCTTTTGTAATAAACCTCCCCTCGATCCTGGTTTTTAGCCATGAAACTGGTCTCAGTTTCTGAAATAAACTTCCCCTTGATCCTGGTTTTTAGCCACGGACCTGGTCTAAGTTTCTTCTTGTCGAGTTTCTTTCTTGACAAGGGATGATATGTGTAGCGGTCTTTATCAAACTTCTCGCCGAGTTTTTACTGGGGAGACGCCATTTGATGGAAAAGAGTTGATATCAGACTTACTGGGGGTACCCATTCGTCTGAGCTGTAGAGGTGTGCAAACTTCTCTGTTGGAGATGCCATTTGCTGATTCTATTGGGGAAAACGAGTTTCTTGAGAGACTGCTTTTTGCTAGGGGATATTACATCATACTTTTCTTCGAGATCTATTTCGGAGAAATGCCATGTGATGTAATCAAATTTTGAGGTGCTGATGACCTCGTTGACAGCAAACCTTTTGGAGAGAAAACTGATGTATTGTCGAGAGTCTTCGGTTAAGAGGTTTTCTATGGGGATTTTCTTTAATCCGGGAAAGCGAAAATATCATCTTCAATGGTGAAGAGTGATGTTCCAAAGGCGTCTATTAAATGTATTCTTGCCTTTCAGAGGTCCAAGTTATCAAAGTGGTCAAGGACAACCTCCAATCCAGAAATAAACTAGGGAGAAATTGCTCATACGATACATTTCCTGACGAGGAAAGAACTAACAACCTTATTGGCGAGAGGGCGTTTATCACTTAGGGATGAATATGACCAAAGTGGCATTAATGCAACATATGTATGAATATGAATTAATTATGCATGATGTATGTATGTTTAAGTTGACAAAATAGGCGCGACATACAGACTAGTGAATGAACACGACTAGATACTCGGTCACTGTGGGGGATGAAAAGTATCATTGGTTCAAGATAGCAATCCTGCCTTGCTTAGGAGAGGTAGACGTTGTGGGGGGAGCAAGAATCATCAATCGGTCTTAAGAGGTAAGAACTCTGCCGTGGATATCAGATGGGACATTACATCTGACACAGTTGATCCCTCATTTAGGCGTACTGGTTTAGATGGAGTACTTTGATTCTGCACTCTGAGGTTCAATCACCTTCGGAGAAACTATCGATGTTCTTTTTGATGTTCAAAGTCAAAAGGAATTGCCATCTTTATTTTATAAGCAGAAACAAAAATTTTGATAAGTAAATTCATTTTTGTTTGATTTCAAGAATCGTTGATCATGTTAAAAATGTCATTCTGTAAAGCTAAAATAAATGAGAATTGTAAACAAAAGCACTAGGGCTCAAATTTTATTGATAGGATGGAAATCAGCCAAGCGCGTAATTCTATTGAGTATTTACAAAGTTTAGAAAATGGTAATTTTAAGGGAAAGGGGTTACATTGAAACATAACAACCGTTATCCTTCTACCAACTTTGAATTCTGGACATCTTGAGCTTCTGTCGAAGATGACCTTGACTGGAAGTTTTCCTGATGGATGGCATTACTGCCGAGGAGTCAAACTGATCAGACGTAGTTACTTGCCATGAATCCCTAACTTTTGCTTGGATTGTCTTTTGAGATTTCCAATCCACCGGGATGATTTTTGCTTGTGTCCCTAATTTTTTCCTGGATCGTCCTTTCGGGTTTTCAATCCACCGAGACGTTTTTTTTATTTCATTTAGGCGAAGTATTTCTTAACTACGTCAACATTCGTGGGGTAGTTAAACTCCTCTCCATCCATGGTTGTGAGTCTCAAGGCGCCGCCTGAGAAGGTTTTCTTGACCACATAGGGGCCATCATAGTTCGGAGTCCAGTTGCCCCGGGAATCAGTGAGGAATGATTGTATCTTTTTAAGCACAAGGTCTCCTTTCCTGAAGACACGGGGTCGAACCTTTTTGTCGAACGCCTTCTTCATTTTCTGTTAATACAACTGACCATGGCACAGAGCCGTTATTCGCTCATCTTCGATTAGGTTTAGTTCATCATGTCTACTTTGACACTATTCGGCTTCTGTTAGCTTAGCTTCCATCAATACCCGGATTGATGCGATCTCTACTTCTATTGGGAGGACTGCCTCCATGCCATATACTAGAGAGAAAGGGGTTGCCTCTGTTGAAGTGCGGATAGATGTATGATAACCGTGAAAATCAAAGGGTAGCATCTCGTGCCAATCTTTGTAGGTTACAACCATCTTTTGAATAATCTTCTTGATGTTCTTGTTAGCCGTTTCCACCGGTCCATTCATCTTAGGTCGGTCGGGAGACGAGTTATGGTGATCGATTTTGAACTCAGCACATAACTCTTTCATCATTTTATTGTTCAAGTTAGATCCATTGTCAGTAATGATCTGGCTCGGAACACCATAATGGCAGATGAGATTGTTCTTGATAAATCGGACCACGACTTGTCGGGTTACATTGGTGTATGACGCTGCTCCGACCCACTTGGTGAAGTAGTCAATGGCTACCAGGATGAACTGATGTCCATTTGAAACTTTGGGTTCAATCATGCTAATCATGTCGATTTCCCATATAGAAAATGACCATGGGGAAGAAATAACTTTGAGATGTGTTGGCGGTACATGGATCTTATCTGCCTATATCTGACACTTATGACACCTTCTCATGTACTTATAGCATCCTGATTCCATTGTAAGCCAATAGTACCCTGCTCTTAGAATTTTTCTCGCCATTGTGTCTCCATTGGCATAAGTGCCAACGGACCCTTCGTGAATTTCTTTCATCAGCATGTTTGCTTCTGGTCTGTCTATGCATCGGAGCAAGACCATGTCGAAGTTTCTCTTATAGAGTGCAACACCACTCCGGAAGAAGTTTCCTGCCAATCTTCTGATGGTTTTCCTGTCTTTTTTGGATGCCCCGGGTGGGCACTCTTGTCTTTAAAGGAAGCATTTGATATTGTGATACCAGGGTTTGTCATCTATGACTGCTTCGATTGTGAAGATGTAAGTGGGCCTTTCAAGACTCATTACGTTAATCTTAGGTACGTCATTCCATTGACTTACACTAATCATGGAAGAGAGAGTGGCTAGTGCATCAGCCATGTGATTTTCTTCACGAGGGATATGATGAAACTCGATTCTGTTGAAGAATGGTAACAACCTTGCGTAATCTTTGTAAGGAATCAGTCTTGATTGGTATGTATTCCAATCTCCTTTGATCTGATTGATAACAAGGGCTGAGTCTCCATATACATCCAAATTCTTTATCCTTAAGTCAATTGCTTCTTCGAGACCCATGATACAAGCTTCATATTCGGCCTCGGTTTTTGAGCATTTGAATGTTAGTCGGGAGGTGAAAGGAATGTGGGTACCCTAAGGTGTTACGATGATTGCCCCAATTCCATTTCCATAATTGTTGACAGCTCCGTCAATAATTATTCCCCATTGGGAACCTGGTTATGGCCCTTCACTAGGTAGCGGTTCATCGCAATCTTTCATTTTTAAGTACATGACATCTTCGTCTGGGAAGTCAAATCCAACTGATTCCTGATTGTCAATCGGTTGATGAGCCAAATAATCGGCTAAAATACTTTCTTTGACGGCTTTTTGAGCATGGTACTATATGTCGTATTCTGATAACAACATCTGCCAACGGGCAATCCTTCCCGTGAGAGCAGGCTTTTCAAAGACGTACTTGATCGGGTCCATTTCGGAGATTAACCAAGTAGTGTGACCAATCATGTACTGGCGAAGACGTTTGGCTGTCCAAGCCAAAGCACAACAAGTTTTCTCGAGCATAGTGTACCGAGTTTCACAATCGGTAAATTTCTTGCTCAAATAGTAGATGGTTGGCTCTTTTCTTTTGGTTTTGTCTTTTTAGCCAAGTACACAACCCATAGAGTCTTCCAAGACTGTTAGGTAGATGATTAGTGGTTTTCCCTCCACTGGAGGTGACAGAATCGGTGGATTCAACAGATATTCTTTGATATTATCGAAATCTTTTTGACAATCTTTTGTCCATACACAGCTTTGATTCTTTCTGAGGAGTTTGAAGATTGGCGTGCATGTCGCGGTCATGAGGGATATGAACCTTGAGATGTAATTCAAACGTCCCAAAAATCCTCTGACTTATTTTTTAGTCTTTGGAGAAGGCATTTCTTAAATGGCCTTGACCTTGTCAGGATCAACCTTAATTACTTTTTGGCTGACGATGAACCCTAAAAGTTTTCCCGAGCAAACACCGAACGTGAATTTGTTGGGATTCAAGCGGAGTTTTTACTTCCTCGGACGCTCGAATAACTTTGACAGGCATGTCACATGCTATTCTTCTGCTTTGGATTTAGCAATCATGTCATCGACATATACTTCAATTTCTTTGTGCATCATGTCATGAAACAGAGTAGTCATGGCCCTTTAATAGGTTGCACCAGCATTCTTCAAACTGAACGGCATTACCTTGTAATAAAAGGTGCCCCATGGTGTGATGAATAAAGTTTTCTCCATATCTTTCGGCGCCATTTTGATTTGATTATAGCCCTAGAATCCATCCATGAAGGAGAAGACTTTAAACTTTGATGTATTGTCTACCAGCATGTCAATGTGTTGCAGGGGAAAGTCATCCTTTATACTTGCTTTGTTTAGATCCATGTAGTCTACACACATTCTGACTTTTCCGTCCTTTTTCGGAACTGGAACTATGTTAGCTAGCCATTAAGGATATTCTGAGGTGGCGAGGAAACCTGCGTCGATCTATTTCTGCACTTCCTCCTTGAATTTGATAGCCATATCCGGGTGAGTTCTTCTCAGCCTTTGTTTTACCAGAGGACATTCTGTCTTTAGCGGTAAATGATGTTCCACGATGCTGGTATCCAACCCTGGCATGTCATGATAGTACCAAGCAAATACATCAGGAAACTCTTTGAGAAGTTTTATCAAGCTTTCTTTGACACTCGGGCTGAGAAGTGCCCCAATCTTAACTTCTTTCTTTTCTTCCTCTGATCCCAAATTGACCGTTTCCAATGGCTCTTTTTGAGGTTCAATGGACCTTTCCTCTTGTCTGAGTAATCGGGAGATCTCCTCTAGAATTTCCGCGTCCTCTTCTTCTTCAGCCTCAAATACCGGGAATTCAAAGTTGGGAGAAGGCATTGGATTGTATGTTTCAACGGGGTTTAAAACAAGCAATTTGCATGACGTGATGATTCGTTTTTCAGAAGAGATAGAGAGAATGCAAGAGTGTGCAGTGTATTTTCTGAAAAATGCTTGTTATTATTTTGGGTTATTTTTAGGATTACCATTTTCTGAAAAAGAAAAGTGAAAACAGCAATAAATGCGGGAATGACAGAACGACGTTTATTTATTTATGATTTGTCTATTATTGAAATACAACCCTATAAAACAAAACTCTATCGCTTTGGGCAAAACAAAGAGGGATATTTACAGAAAAGTGAGCCCTATAAAAACATCTGTTTCACCTGGGCAGGGTGAAAGGTTAAAACAAAGATGGCAATTACTTAGACTTATGGACAACTTTCAGGACATCGACAACAACCCATTGGTGACGAAATCCTCGGTGAATCACAAAGTCTGGTACCTTCTTTCTTGGTTTGTCCTAAGAAATGATGCTGATTTCTGGTGGAGCAGGATCATTGGAGTCTTCCTCCCAAGAAGATTTGTCATAAACGAACTCTTCTGTTGTATCTTCCTTAGTGTTTTCACTCTCAAGAGGATATCCCCATCCAGTTGGTTGGATGTCCTAGTATCTGATGCGAGAGCTTTCAGGAGCGGTGTACTTGACGAAGAAGTCGTACTTACCACTCGGTTGTCCTAAGGTGTCCCATACTTCTGTGGGAGTAGAGGGGTTATCCTTCTCGATGACGTTGACCTCAGGAAAAGCATAGTTGATGAACTCTTGTCCTGCAATCTTTGCAGATTCATCGTTGTGTTGGATATCTTCGGAATGTCCCGAGTAATGATCCCATGACTCGGTGAGGACGTGGGTATTCTTTTCAATATTACTCAGCTGATAGGCATTGTTTGGCTGACTCTTTTGCCTCAAGTCTTTTGGGTACGGCTTCCAGATAGGCATGTCATCCAGGGGATCATAATAGTCTTGATCGAAGTTGTCTTTCATTAGGTTATCTGCTAATGAGTTAGGTGGAGCACGACATCCCTCAGGATCACAATCTCCATAGATCATTCGAACGTCTGATCTTGGTATATATCTCGGGCTCTACTTTGGAAAACAGAATGGCATGTGCGTTTCTTCCTGAGACATATAACCGTTGTCGTTGTGATAAGATTTCCATTCCTCGTCCGTATCGGAGGAGTCACTCTTATTGATGGTGTGTACTTATTGAGACACTGGGTGGAGGAAGCCTCCACTGTGGAAGAAGTCCTAAATGAGATGAAAATTTTCATCTTTCTTGGCAGTCTGGGTACAGGCTGAGGAGAAACCAAGACCTTTCTTTGTCTTGTTATCCGTAGGAATTACGAGCTATCCCTATCCTTTTATGTCGTTACTCTTGATCACTTTGAGAGCGTCTTTGTACGAGGAAATCGATGTCCCTCTTTCTGATCGATTATCATTGCTCACCGAGAGTGTTTGAAACTGGGTTCCAACGACCTCCTCGGATTCTACACAGGAGAATGATGATAAGTTGCTCACTATTAAGGCCTGGTCTCCGTGGACTGTAACTAGCTTGTCATTCTTGACAAACTTTAGCTTTTGGTGAAGTGTCGAAGTGATTGCCCCAGCTTCGTGTATCCAAGGTCTTCCTAATAAACAGTTGTATGTTGCCCGGATGTCCATGACCTGGAAAGTGACTTGGAAAGTGTGAGGACCGATGGTTATAGGAAGATCAACTTCGCCGATAACGGTTTTTCTGGATCCGTCAAAGGCTTTGACGATGACCTCACTGCCTCTCATCAGAGCTTCCTGAAATGATAGTCGCATCAGAGTTGATTTTGGCATAACATTCAAAGACGATCTTGTGTCTACCAGTATGCTGGCTAGGGCATTGTCCAGGTAGTTGACTGTAATGTTAAGCGCCATATTGTGATTTTTTCCTTCTTCTGGCAGTTCTTCATCACTGAATCCTAAATTGTTGCTCGAAGTGATGTTGGAAATGATGTTGTCAAACTGACTTATCGTCACGTCTTGTTCTACGAAAGCTTGCTCCAATACTTTCTGCAGAGCTTCCCTGTGAGCTTTGGAACTAAGCAGGAGAGATAACACAGAGATTCTAGATAGAGTTTGCAATAGTTGGTCCACAATGTTGTACTCGCTTTTCTGGATGAGCTTCAGCATCTTATCGTTGTTCTTTACTGGTTCTGGAATACTGGATTGTCCAACTTGCTAATTTAGAACTTCCGTTTGAGGTCCCTTCTCCTTAGCGGGTTCTCCAACTCCTCTGTTGAAGATCCGGCTGCACTGTGTTAGTCGACTGATGTCGGGAATGTTTACGACAGAGGGTAATGGAGTTTCCTTTCCATTTTCGATGGTTGTTGCACCGTACTTGTAAGGGATAGCCTTCTCTCATTTGTACGGTATCGGTCCTGACAGGTAGATAACCACAGGAGCTTTTTGATTGCTCTAACCGTTATAGGCAACTTCAATCAGTTCCTGGTTGGGAACTTTATACTATCAAGAGGGATTCATGATTCATCGAGTAGAGGGATTATGGCGCAAATGTATTTGGTCTTCTCATGATCAGAGATTATGACAACGTCTTTGCTTTGATCAGGGAGATAGTCGTGTATCACGTTGATCGACCCGGAGCTTGAACATGGTCGAATCTCTTTATGATCCAACTGATTTTAAAGAACTGCTCGTACGAGGTATCATACTTAGTTGTTCTCTGAAAAAACTCTACAGCGCTCATAGTTGTGAGGTGGCACCCGACCTTGCACGCTTTATATGTAGTTCATCTTTATTAGATCTGTTTCCATCGAGCGAACATCCTGACTTTGATGCCTATCTGGATTCTCGTCAGTCATACTAATCTATTGTATAGCTTCATCCAAGTAGAATGGAAGCCACCAGTGCTCCAATAAGTGTTGAAGTGATCTTTGGACAAGTGCACACCCTTGGTCGTCTTCATGGCATTATTCACAGTCTTGATAATCATGTGAAGCCAGAAAGCCGAGCCTGACTTGCTTAGCGTGTAATTCTACCAGACCGGTATTCATCAAGCGTATGTCAAAGATCTGAACCATATTGACTTAATGGTTATTTCTTTCACGGTAGCCTTGGATCCATCCGAGATCCATCTGACGTTGGAGGGCCTCTTATACAAAAGAGCATCCCTGATTGCTTGTTGAGCAGATCAAACAAGTGTTGTAGTCGTACCGTGGCAGATTATGTTATTGACTTTTCCTTGAATGCATCGCCACCAAATTGACATTCATCGCAAGAATGTTACGGTTCTGAACAATGTTGGGATGCGCATAGGCCATGTGAACTTCACGGATTCAGTGGTCCTGGATCCAATCCAGATCCATCTGTTCTTGTAGAGCTGATTGCACTATGAAACACCCCTGATTATTCTTTAAGCAGATATTACACTGGTGATAATTGTGAGGCGGTACATGACCGTACCCGCTCTGTCTACAATGCATCCTGACTAGATTGGTTCCTAATAGGAGTACATTGTGAATTTGATAACTGCGTCTAAATTCTTCTTCTATTAAATTTACGGCAGTCTTCTCATGTTGTGGCAACGGGTTCGTCTGAACATTTGGATTAGTATCTTTGAAAGATAAGATCTCATTCCTAACAAGCTTCTGTACATCAGAGTTGAAGCTGAGACAGTTCTCAATGTTGTGCCCCGATCCTCCTTAATGATAAGGGCAAGTTTGATCTGTTTTGAACCAAAAAGGCAGATTTTCCGGTACTGTAAGAGGAAACCTGGTTTAGACATGCCCCTTGGCTAGTAAGAGTGGAAATAGTTTTTCGTACAACATCGATATAGGGTCAAACCCTGGTGGTCATGTCATACGATTGTTATTGTTGTACTGTGGACGAGCCTGCTGAAGAGGTTGTTGTGTCCTTTGTTGAGACTGTTGTTGACCTGGTTGGCTCTGAGCAACCTGAGGTTGATAAGTCGGAGATGGCGCAGGGTTGATAGCGAGAGTTATCGTAGCTACTGGTTTATACCTTCGCCTTGGCTTTCCCAGAGAGATATCACCAATATCTTGCTCATTTTTCTTTGGGAAAGCACTACGGTATCTTCTAGCACTGCTAGATGGCTCTGTATTTTTGACCAATCGTCCTTCTCGGACTGCTTCTTCAGGGCGTACTCCCATGTTCACCATTTCAGTGAAGTCACTGGGCACACTTGCAACCATTTGGTTGTAATAGAATGAGCTTAAGGTTTTCAAAAAGATCTTTGTCATCTATTTTTCCTCAAGAGGGGGACAGATTTGGGCGGCAATTTCACGCCATCTCTGAGCATATTCTTTGAACGTTTCTTTGTCCTTCTGCGACATTGCTCTGAGTTGATCCCTATCTGGTACCATGTCCAAATTGTACTTATACTCCTGAACGAATGCAACGCCGAGATCTCTGAAAGTATTGATCTTGGTGCAGTTTAAACCCATGTACCACTTGAGTGCAGCACCGGTTAAGCTGTCTTGGAAATAATGGATCAGTGGCTGTTGATTTTCTGTCTGAGTAGACATTTTTCGAGCGTACATCACCAAATGACTTTGAGGGAAAGAGTTGCCTTTGTATTTTTAAAATTCAGGCACCTTGAATTTGTGCGAGATCTTTACATTAGGGACCAGACAGAGGTCTGCGTCGTCCTTCCCGAATAAGTCTTGACCGCGAATGGCATGCAGTTCCTTCTGCATTTCTGAGAATTGTTCATGGAACTCATTCATTCTTTCATACATGTCTTCGTTTCCACCAGAAGTTACTTGTGGAATCTGTCCTTCCGGGACAGTATGTACCACTAGTTGTGGTATAGACATTACAGCGGTGGTTCTTGGTGCTTCAGGGTCCTGAAGTCTGTAACCTTCAGGAGTTGCTGTTATAAACCTTGCGTCTTCACTTTCCCGAAGTTTGTAACCTTCAGTCCCAGTGGTTCCTGCTGCAGTTTCAGGGTCTTTAGTGACCGTCGGGAAATATCCTTCAGGGACAAAGTTGAGAGGTATTCCCCAGGGGTGACCTTTAGGCATGTTGTACCGAGGATTATTCTCATGCGTTTCCATTATGGGCGTAGATGTGATCTCTAAGATCACAGTCCTTTGTTGTTTCCTCTGAGCTGCTGTCAGGGATTGCATGTCATTGTGAAGTTTTCCAAACTTTCCTTTAGAGTGTCGACTTCTTCTCTCAGCTCTCTATTCTCTTCCTCGAGATCGTCCATTTTATTTTGTCAATTGGCCCGAGTATTGTACGAATAAGACATTTTTACTCTAGAATCGTGACACATACGTGAGACTCGAAGATAAGAAGAACATGTTATGTGAGAATGATGAATGATATGCAAAGATATATATTTTTAGTTTTAATCAAAAGGAACTTCAACAAATAGATTGCAAATATCATACAGTGGGGGATACCCCTTTTATTGAATTAGAAAGATTGCAGTATATTACAAGGAAAAGTACAGTATTTTTCAAAGTGCTGTAAGGAAAATGGCTAAGCTCATGGATCCTGAGTCCTCTCTGAAGAGATCTCAGATGCTGGTTTTGGTATTTTCCTTTTCTTTGACCGAGGCTCTTCAGCCGTTGCCGGGTCGTCAGTCCTTTTCCAAGTGAAAGGAGCGAGAAAAATTCTTCGGTCTTCCTGACTCTCTATAACATGCTGCTCTAATATCTTAATCAGAGCATCCTTCTCTTTTAATAGTTCCTGAACATTGGTACACTCCATATTGAGGATTCGGTACTTGTTTTTCCAAGAGCTCTTTTCACGTTGAACTTTGTTGAGAGCTAGCTGGAGTTTTTCCGTATCAGAAATGAAATAAAGGACAGATTCCTTTAATGGAAAATCTTCTTAGCGAGGGTAAGACATCATCAGCTTGAGGGCTTTAGTTTGCACTCAGTGGAGATAAGGTTCCATGGAGGTACAGTTTGGTCTTCCTAGAGACTCTCTTCCTTTCTTGTGAATATGTTACCAGGCATGCACTATTTCCTTCTTTAGTGCCTTGTCATTTTCCTCTTCCTTGAAGAAAAGTCCTTCCAGATGAACATTATGCGGGATATTCTTCATCGGGTATCCGAGTTGATGGCGAACTAAAATTGGATGGCCGTTGATTCCTTATTTAGTTCCAATAAGGGGTATGTTAGGGAAATTTCCATATCTGTCGATGATCTCTATCCCCTCGTAAATCCTATTATACCAATCTATGTCAGAGTTGGTAAGGGACATAATCCTTTGTGACCAACGTAGAGTACTCTTATGATCCCAAAAAGCAGCAGACTTGGGTAAATGGGAAATGAACCATTTATAGAGTAAGGGTACACAACATGTGATCATTCCTCCGCTGTACAAATTCCTTAAGTGTACAGAATGATAAGTATCTGCGAGCAGAGTTGGTACGGGGTTTCCAATCAGAAATATCTTAACAGCATTGGTATCAATGAAGTTGTGAATGTTAGGAAAGAGGAATAACCCATATATGAGTATGACAAAGATACTTTGAAAGCAGTTATGTTTCCTATACTGGCAAAGTATAGAGCTTTCTCTATCAGGAATTTAGCTGGTAAACCCTGGATTCCTCCTTTAGTGGTCATGTGAGTCCTAACTTCTGACTCGTCCAAAGAGATTGCTCCTGTAATGACCTGATTCTTTGGAATTTCTTCCAGTCAAGAAAATAGAGCTTGATCTGTGATAGGTAAATTAATCAGATGAGAGTACTCCTCCAGTGTTGGTGCCAGTTGGTAATCCGAAAAAGTGAAGCAATGATAAACTAGATCGTAGAACTGAATCAGTGTAGACAGGATTCCTTTAACTACGTGGACCCTCAATAGAGATAACAGTCCTCCATGCTTAGCTCTGAAAGCATCAGGGTCGGTAATCATCCTTGCCAACCTCCTTAAATCCTCTAGTTTTGGAGCCTTGAAGGTGTACTTGTGCGTCTTTCTTCTACCGAAATCCATAACGCAATCTCTCTGATATTTGCAATTACTGGTTTAGTTTATTTTGAAGAAAAGAAGAGAAAAAGGGAAGAAATTTTTCTTTGTTTAAGAGTTTTTTAGATGAATGCATGAATGCAGCACACAAAAATATTGAAAAAACACGAGTTCAAGGGTTCAACATCACGAGCATGGAGTCATGGCTCTACCCATCCCCAAAGGTTGTACTATTTTGGTCAATTTTTGTACCTGTAGAATGGGTTCCAGGTTCCCAAAATCATTGATCCCTCATAGGGATATCAACAGTAAGCTGGTTCACCCGAGCGAGTTGTAGCATCCTAGGATGAATCTCATTTGAGTGTAGTATCGCGTATCAACTATTCCCGATAGTCACCGCACTACCAAATGGTCATAGGGTTAATGTCTACTAAATCCTTAGGGTCACGGGTGCCGCACTGGGAAAACTCTGCTTTCACGACAATCAATCGTTCAACAGTAAGTATCCACACGGGCCCTCGCCTGATTTGGTGGTCTACCAGGATCGCTTGTTCGAGATTCACTCCCTACAAGTCCACCCGTCTATGCCACCCCTTATCTTAGGGTTCTCTCAAACTTTCCACATGCGCATCAATCGCATTCCCATTGACAGAAAAATTAACACTGATATCAAGTAGGAAAAGCAGTATATATATATATATATATATATATATATATATATATATATATAGTATTAGAAAATGCTAAACAACCTAGACCTCTTAGGAATTCTAATCCTAGTTTGGCTCCCCAGCAGAGTCGCCATTTTTCTGTTAGGAAAATGGTGATTAAGGCCTAAGATCTCCCCAGCAGAGTCGCCATTTTTCTGTAGCGTGCGATTTTTGTCGATGACGCGACCAGCTTATCGTCATTGGTTAGAATTGGGTGCTACTTTCTGATTTCTTATTTATCCTATGAAACTGGAAAGGAAAAGGAAGCTATCTAAAACTAACCTTGCACGCAAATGTTTTCTTTAACAAATGCTAAGAGATTGGGGAGTTCGGGTCAGGTTATACAATGGGGAGTTGTCAATTACCCATCCTATATATGGTTATCCATAGATCGTTAGCAATTTCTACTGTTTTCTACTTACTGGTGTTTATCTATCGTGGGTTGGGAAAGTTTCTCCTTTGGGAATATATGAGAGAGAGTATTTTTGTTGATGTCGGGTTTTTCCGATGTTTTTGGTAAGGTATTGGACCTAAGGTTTTTGTTTAGTGTGCCCGCTAAGATTTCGCAATCTTATGACTATGTATTCATGTTAAAGAAAACATGGAAATCAGAGCAATCGTAGTTCCTCTTATTCAATGGGAGGAAAAAGATGTTTGGTGTCTTGTTCAAAGCCCAAGATTGAAGCTAAAGGTTATTTGTGTCTTGTTCAAAGCCCAAGATTGAAGCTAAAGGTTTGACTGAGAGAGAATTTGTCATCTCTAAATGGAGATATCTTATCTGTTTATCACAACTGTTGGGTGACTGATTATAAAGGAGAATTACTTTAACTGGGATATATGAATCCAACAATGCCATAATTTCCTTTATAAGGGATTTGTCCTGAAGGAGAAAATTTTAACTCAGTGTTGAGCAATGTCATTTTTCCTTAGGAATCTTTCATGCTAAGAGAGGGACATTGGCTTGGATGTAAATAATCCAGAGGCTTGCCACTTACAGCAATTAGATGAAAGAAGGGGATTTACCAGGATAAGAGATGGACTACAGCTTGAATTTTTGAATCAACAAGTGTGCCACTTATAGCAGTTATCTGGGATTAAGGTTTGTTTGATTGTCTGTTTTGATGTGTGATATAGAGAGAAATGCCTTCCTACAGAGAGTTTTTATTTCCTCTGAGGGGATGTTGATTTTTGTGTGCCTTGATCAAAGCCCAAGGTTGAAGCTAAAAGGTTGACTCTATTAAGGAGTTTTATTTTAGTCTTGTACAAAGCCCAAGATTGAGGCTGAAAAGAGACTGACTGTTTTTGGGAGATCCTTATACAAAGCCTAAGAGGAGGCTGGAAGGAATTGACTCTTCCGGGGAATATTTTGCCTGTCTTGTACAAAGCCCAAGATTGAGGCTAAAAGGGATGACTTTATTGATGAGAGGTTTTATCTGTCTTGTACAAAGCCCAAGATTGGGGCTAAAAGAGGATTGACTCCATTGGAGAAGTCTTATTGGTGAGATACTGACTCTGCTCAGGGAGATCATTATACAAAGCCTAAGAGGAGGCTAGAAGGATTTGACTCCTTTGGAGAGGGTTTATATGTGTCTTGTACAAAGCCTAAGATTGAGGCTAAAAAGGATTTGACTGACTCAACTGAAGAAATTTATAGGTGTAATATTGAGGCTAAAAAAGGTGCTGAGGGATAATCATTATACAAAGCCTAAGAGGAGGTTGGTTGGGGAATTTCTTATATAAAGCCTAAGAGGAAGCTAACTTCTGGTGAGGATTATTGAGATCCAAAGACAGGTCCAAATTGAGGAATCAACTCTTGCTAAGGATTACAAAAGAGTTGAAATATCAGAGACCATGAGGTTCTAAGTTTTCTAAGGGTTTACTGGGAATAACTTGACCCTAGCTGGGGAAATTTTAAAGTAAGGGTTTAAAGATTGAGTTTTGAAACCTATAGAGGTTTTAACTCTGTTTGTGATTGATGAAATGATCAGGGTTCTTTCTTGTGTTTTTAGGGAACTCGAGGGTTTCTAGAGGTCCAAAAGGGGTTGAGACTGTCCAAGTCTACTGGTATGAAGAGGCTAACTCTTAACTAGAGGATGATCTTTGTATGATGCCCCAAGAGGAGGCTGAGACTGTCCAAGTCTGTTTGTATGAAGCCCAAGAGGAGGCTGGTTTTTAAGGGATGAGTGACAACCCTGAATTGGTCTGATGCTTTGAGATTCTAACTCTCTGGAGAATTGAACTATCAAATGATGACTAAGTTCTGTCCTATACCTGTAGGAGGTCTTTGGATCCTTGTACTAAGCCCAAGAGGAGGAATGAGAACTTCTAAGAAGCCTGAGGGTCCTTGTACAAAGCTCAAGAGGAGGCTGGGGATGCTTTTATGAAGCCTGTGGGTCCAAACCTAAGAAAAGTTCAAGAAAGGTTTCACCGGGAATAATCCTTTCTTTAGTGAACAGTTCTAGAGTTTGAAGAAAATCAAGAGAGGTTTCACCGAGAATTAATCCTCTCTGGGGGAAATGAATTTATTGGAAAAATTTCTAGTTGTGATAGTCTTGAGAAAAGTTTCACCGGGAATAATGTCTTTCTCTGTTCCATATTGTATAAGCCCAAGAGGAGACAAGACCTATCTAGAATTTCCTATGGGGAACTAGTTTTGAGTGTTGAAAGAGTGACCACTGGTTTGATCTAATCCTAGACCTAATTGTCGGGGGAAACTCTAAGCAGATATACAGGCACATATATATGAAATATATAAACAAGTATGTAAAAGAAAGCTGTTAGAACTTACAGATGAGCAAGCTTCCATTGTTACAGCTGTATGCTTAGTTATTCAAGAAATTGAAGAAAGTTTTGATAACAACTATGAATTTGAATCTAAATCAAAAAGGAAAGTTATTTTGAAAAGAAGATTGGGGCTTATACTCAAGGAGAGGCCCGGAAATAACAGTGATTGCACCGTTGTTTTGATAAATATATCGGGACTTATACAATGACTGAGGCCCAAAATATTGTTTATGTACAAAAAGATGGGTCTTACACTCTATTATAGGCCCAAATAATGTTTGAAAAAAAAAAGAAGAAAGATGGGACTTACAACACAAGGGAAGGCCCAGATGATTTTGTTTTGAAAATGGCGACCACGGCGAGATTTTTTTACGCACTCGGGGACTTATACAATGACTGAGGCCCAAAAATATTTTTATTTACAAGGGATGGGTCTTACACTCTATTAGAGGCCCAAAATGTGTTTTAAAAAAGAAGAATGGGGCTTACAACTCAGGGAGAGACCCAATGAAAGACAGTGATCGCACCGTCGTTTTTAAGAATCGTAGAGAGGCTTATACAACGACTGAGGCCCAAAAAGGTTTTCTGTACAACAAGGGATAGGACTTAAACTTTATTAGAGGCCCAAAATGTGTATGTGAAGTTTGAAAAAAATCAAAATTTGGAGAAAACCCTAATTTTGAATTTAAAAGATATAATTTTCAAAGGAAATTAAATAAAAAATTATATAAAATACCAAATATATTCAAAAATAAATTGTACACTTTGAAAAATATTTTGAAAAATCATGTTTAATCACATGAAAGCTTGAAATTCATTTAAAGTTGAAAAATCAAGTTGGGAATTTCATTTAAAAATGTTTAAAAAACAAATACATAAAATTAATTACAAAAATTCTAACTATATTAAAAAATAATATAAATTGGATTTTTTTGTCAAATAAAATAATTTAACATTTTCATGAATTTTGAAAAAAATAATCAATTCAAAAACATAAAAATTCAGAGAGAAATTAATTTTTCAATCAATTAAATAAAATAACAAAAATTCAAAAATTCAAATAATTTGAATTATGGCGCCAACCGTCATCTTCTACCTCGCGTGTGCCCTATTTTTGAAGATTTGCATTTTCTAACTTTTCACTCTGATTACTCAATGGTTTTGTACGATTCAAACACCAATCTTGCTCGTTTTTTAACAAGGATCACAACCATATAGATTAATTGCATTTATATTAAGTGTGGAGTGAGAAATCAGAAGATAACCTCAAGAACCCGAATTTCAGCATGAACACAATGAAATTCCATACACGATTGATTCATAGCAATTGATTGAGGGTTATCACTCTATATACATGCATGAACAAGATGGTAACTCACAAATTCATTTATGATGCATGGAATATAGATTTTGAAGGCTTCAGACTTACCTCTTGCAGCTGGTGATTGAGCTTGATGATGGAGATGTTTCAGATGTGTTCCAATGATCTGGACAGCTTCCTTAGGTGCCAAGGAATGTGTTTGAATGCTTAGAGTGGATTGAAATGAGCTGGAACTTAATGTGGCACCCGAATTGCAAATATGCTAAAAGCTTGTGCAAATGGGGTACTACTTTTGGATTCTGATGTTCCAGGTGTTGTTTCAGTGTTTAGATCACCTACATATGATGTATGTGAGGTGTTTGCATCATTGGTTTAGACAGAATTGTTCTCAAATGTAAAACCAGATAGTGACTTGCAAGAGAAGGTGTTTTTTGGAGTGAAAAGGAGAGTTTGAGGAAAGCATCCGTTTAGGTGCTTTGGTGTACTCAAACTGATCACAAATAAGCTCTATTTATAGTAGAGCAAGTTTGTTTTGCAAGCAATAATGAATGGCAACAGGTACAGGTCTGTGGCCAATGGTGATCAAATGGAATCTCAAGTTTCCTCTAGCCATTGACTTGAGATTAGAGCGCAGGCCTATGGTCCTCTGCTGCATGAGTTTATCTTGACTCATTTGGTTGATCATGGACTGATACATGCTAGCTCTATGCATCCTTTAAATGCTCCATGACAAACTTGAAAGTTTTGGATTTTGAACTTTGAATGCTACTTGCCAAAGGATAAGGTTCTTGAATTGCAATGCTCTATGGTGTTGTAGCTCTGCAGAGATCAAGTTCATTGTACTTTAGAAACTTGTCTTGTATGATGACAAGGCTTGACAAGTCATGAAAATTCCAAAATCGTGTGGCATGTACAAAGCTGTCTTGTGAAGAACAGTTTTGGAGGTATCATGTTTCCATGCTTGTACTCCCTACTCAAGTTGAATTAGGATGAGTTCTTGTACATTTTGGAAAGCTCTCATGACATACTTTAACTTTGATGTTCACCAATGGACTTGGTTTGGCTTGGATCAAGGTGAAAAATGTCCTCAAAGTTTGGAAAAAGTGAAACAGATTCTGACTTTTTTGAAAATTTCACTAAGTGTTGGAAAAAGTGGTCATTTTCATTTTTTATGATTTTGATCAATCCATAACTCAAAATTCATGAGGATTTGGAATCTCTTGTAGTTGACACTTTTAAAGTGTGTAAGATGAACTTTCATTTAAGCTTTGGATGGAAGAAAAAGACCTTATGGTTTAGGAGTTATGACCTTGCAAAGTTGGTACAAAATCACTTTTATTCCATAACTTAGAAAAAATTTGGTTTCTCAAGGTTGCCCCTTTTGCATGAAACCTCACTTTTATTGATTTTTCTTGATGAATGATGATCAATACCATACATTAACATTGTTTTGACTTAGGGGAACCATATTTGTGAAAATTTCCAAAAAGTCAAACTTGATTTTGGGCACAGTTGACTTTTTTTCAGATGAAATCCAAACTGTGTGATCCTATGTGCAATCAAGTGCTTGACCTAATTCAAACCTAATGGATGGATTCCATAGGTGTTTTAGGGTGTCTTGAATCATGTCCCATGGATTGGGAGTGTGTCTTGGTCAAAAGTCAAAGGTACAGTTGACCTTTTCTTCAAAAAAAACCCTAACTGTGGTCCAGATGAGTTTGAAACTTGTGAATCAAGCCTCTTGGATCAATCCATTGTTGTAAATGGATCAATGTGGTGTGTTTGAGGCCCTCAAATCATGTCTTGAGGTCTTGGCTCATGCTTTGCTCCAAAAGTCAACTTAGGGGTGAATTAGGTCAAGAAACCCTAATTCCTGATTTTTTATGAATGCATCCCCTGAGGCTAAATTGACTTGATGATTGGGTCGATTAGGTCCCTTGGAGTATCTTGGGTTGTGCTTTGAAGAATTGGCTCATGCCCAGATGGAAATTTTCATCTGGAGGCCTTGGTCGACCAAAACCCTAATTTGGTGACACTGGCGATCTTGAGGCTTGATCCACTTAGAATGTTGCAACTATGTGATTGATTTTTGATATGGGAGTCCTCTTGATCCTTTATGGGTGTTTGAGAGGTTAGAAAAGTTGAAGATCATGTCATTTCTTGATTAATCCTTTGTCTAAGTGCTCTGAGAGGGTTTAAAACCCTAATTCTTGATTGTGGTGAATGCTCAACTATCTTTGAGGAGATTGATGAGACATGAAGGTACATCCATATTGTGGTGATGATTCTCACAATTATGGGAATCTTGGTGGTCAAAAATTGGGGTATGACATAATCAAATTCATTACAACTTTGCTCAAGCAACCTAGCAAGAGACTTTAACTGTTCATTCACACTAGAAAGAGACTTCTGCTCAAGCAACCTAGCAAGAGACTTCTACTCAATCATAAAAGAAAGAGATTTCATTGCCCAAGCACACAGGCAAGAGACTTCACTGCTCAAGCAACCTTACAAGAGACTTCGTCTACTTTAAACAAATTGTTTAGTAGAAATGATTACAACTATACTTTGATGCACAATCAAAAGTATAATAGTTGTACAATAACCACAAAGGTTCTTAACACTTAAGATTTCTAAGATATACAAAGATAAGAAATCTTAAGAACTTATGCAATAATAGTTTAAAACTTTAGGTCAAAGTTATGCTCGAAGTAGTTCTGATGTAGTGTTGTAACCTTATTTCAAATCTTTATCTCCATTTTATAGAGGTAGAAAAAGAGTCATTGGAAGGTGACTTGCATAAGAGTTTTTGTTGAGAAGTAATCCAAGAGAGACATTGGAGGAGTAAACAGGTTAAAATTAATGTTCATTGAGTAATAGTATTGTCCATATCGCCTTTATCATACTAAGTATCTACCAAAAGGTTGAAGCAAGCTTAAGAGGTCACATCACAATTCCTTGAGCCTTGCAAAGTGAAACCCTAGTTGACTTTCTTCAAACTATGGCTTTTGACAAGACTGGTCTGCTTTTGGAAAGAGTTTATATTTGAGGTTGGGCACCTTCAGTTGAGATCTTCAGAGTCTGAGGTATAACCAGAGGTAGGGATACTATGATCAGATTCTAATACTACAGAAGCTGATATACACGTCAATAGTCATCAGATTCTGGTCATTCAGAATCTGAGTCACTTTGTTTCTCTTCATATGCTTTTATCAGGGTCAATTTATAGTTGAATTTAAATTCATGATCCTGTACACTTGAACATATGTTAGTATACCCAATTGTTCTTTAAGTACTTTGTTATCATAAAAACCCAAGAAATATAAACAATTTTGTTCAAACAATCTCCTCCTTTTTTATGATGACAAACAAATGTAGCTTACAAGGGATAAGAATAATGGTTGATCAGTTTAACTAACTTGACAACATCAGAGGCTGAGTCTAATAGTTCAAAGGTTGGGTTTTTTTAAGCTCCCATAAGTCTTATCCAAGTTAATTAAACTTATTTTGATAGCATAAAACAATGTTCAAATAAAACCATTATCAAATAATTAGGGTTCGGGTAAATAAAAGCGTTCAAAAAATACTTTTATCCTCTTAAATTCTCCCATGAATTTCTCTCCATTTTGTCATCAACAAAAAGTGAATTAATACATGTCAACATAGAGAGAGAGAGAGAGAAAATATTTTGGAATAAATATATGAGGGATTATTTGACATCTAATAAAAATAGATAAAAACAACTTTTGCACTTCCCAGAAAATTAAAGCATGATTTTCAAAGGAAAGGGAAATGGCTAGATTGGTTGAAACATTTCTTCACTTCTCAATACTGTTAGAAATACATTTTCCAGATATTGCAACCATCAAAAGTAATCATTGCAATAAAGAGCTAGAGTGACACGCATTGAAAATCAGAATTGCTTGAACTTCCGTAAGCAACGTAAGGGACACATAAGTTCATCTATAAAATCCCAATTCCGAAGTCTGCAATCTCACATGTCAATCCAATACCATTTCTTCTTAATCAACGTGATTACTTCTTCTGAGAATACCAAGGTCATTATCTCGACAAAAATTATTATGGAGAAGAAGACCACCACCATGGTGTAGCACCAACAACAGTCAAATGAAGAAGCCTAGCCATATGGGTCAACCATTGTTAGGGAATCACTTAGGGTGAGGAAGGATTCCAAGAATAAGACACATAAAAATGAGAAGAATAGAGTGCCAAAGAATATCGTCTATTTTGACTCCAATGAAGATGGGGATGAGCCAGATATAGAGTGGGAGACTTCCTTCAGTGCACGACGATATTGTTCTAATTTAGATAAACTAATGTAGATTAATCCTCTTGTACTCTTCTTCCAAAAATTATTGAAATATAACTTTCACTTATTTACAATGATACTCCATATATAGTTGCTTATTTCCAATTGAATGAACTAATCGTCAGAGAAATTTGCAAAAACATTCCAACCAATAAGCATGACGTAACAAAGGAACTATTTTAAATCTTATCAGAGGAAATAAAAACAATCCCAAAGAATATAGTTTAGAGTATAAACCACATAAGCATATCAATTCAAAAGAAAAACAGATACCAAGTACAAAACAAATCCAAAAGACATTAACATAAAATCAGTTAAGAAAATAAATAAAGAAAACACATAATAGGTTCTAAAATCCTAAGCCTATGGTTTCTTCAGAAGATCCATTAAAACTTTAAGATCAACACCCAATATGTCTTGTTTGAAATCCATTAACTTCATTCTTTCATCCATCTCTACTTGCTTGATAGCCATGGCTTGTTGAGTTGTAGCAACAAAGGCAAACTTTCCCTCTAAAAGATCTTGTCTTTTGCTGGAAGTTGTGACAGATTATGAAGTGCATCCTTCAAAATTTGAATGAATGATACAACAGAGATCTGGAGAGAATCCTACTTAGAAGTATAGGCTATTAGGTCAGAGGCATAAGTTCTCTCATTGACCAGACTCTACACTTTATCAAGAAATATAGTTTTAATTTCTTCTAGGTTAGTTTGGATAACAGGTGGAAGATATGAGGTGTTAGTTTGTGAAGGGCCAAAAGATTGGTTTTCTTAGACAATTAGGTTTAGGGAAGTATTATGATGAAGAAGGTCAAATGAGATAGGTTCATACTTAATTCTATGTTCAGATGTAAATTGAACTAGTATAGATCCTGAACAATTTGTTCAGTTTCAATCTGAAGTTCAGATGCATCTTGACCTTGGAGTTGAGTATGAATAGGGATAGGTTTTTTAAGAGGTGTAGATTTAGGTGATGGTTGAGTTTCTGGTAGAGATGTAGTTTCTGATTGGATATGTGTTACATGTTCAGTTTCAAAAGCAAAACATGTTTGGTTAGATGGTTGGTCTGGAGGGGAAAATGTTTGAATGGGAATGGCTTGAATAGGTCTAGTGAAGACACATGTGGGGGTTACATATTTAAGGTTAAGGTGAGCCTCGAATCTAGCTTCATCATATTTTGACTCAGAACTAGAAGAAGATGCTTTCCCACTAGATATATCTATGGGAGGTTCGAGCATGGTGTTTAGAGGTGATGGTTGTTCATAAGAAGAAAATAGAGTTAAATGGTTCTGAACAAAAGTGGATTCAACAACAGGCGATGAATGGTGTTTTGGAGAAGGATTGGGTGATGGATTTGGTGAGGGAGTTTGTGATTTCTAGTTAGGGGTTGAATAATAAAAATCATCTTCAAAGATAAAGTTTAGATTTAAACCTGTCATACCAGTATTAAGAACTTCTGAAGTAGTTAGAATCTATTCAACAAGAGGTTCTTAAAAGAGTTCTTCAGGTGCACCAGAAGCTTCAGCTTCAGCTGTTTTTAATCCAACAATCACTTAATAGCTTGGACCTCTACAGTCTCTAGATTAACTTGAATAGTAGCTACTTCTACCAAAGCATCAATGGTTTTTGGATGCTCTTCTGCATGTTCCAACAATACAGAAGCTAACATTTGTGCTCCTCTGAAATCAGGATCTAGAATGTTCTTCTGATCAGCAGCATTAGTAATTTTCTTCCTTTTAATCAAGGACACATCAACATCCCCTTCTTCTTCTTTCTCTTTGATTTTATACAACTTTATTAACTTCTTCCTCCTTAAAGTTGCATCAGATGAGACAGAGGAAGATGACACCTTTTGAGGAGTTCTTCCACTTCTAGTCTTATAGGGCATTAGCTCAGTTGATGAAATGACTTCTTCAATCTCTTCTTCAATCTTCTTCCTTTTCTTAGAGGGCTTCTAAATCGTCTTTTGAGATTCTGAAGTAACCTGCTTTCTCTTTTTAGAAGGATTGAACAGTTCAGTAGGATTATTGGGTAGGTATTTGTATCTTATAACCACTCCTTCTTTGAATGCTTGTTCAATGTATAATCTGATTACTTCAGGATTTTCCATCTTTGTGATGATAGGATAATCCTCAAGATAATTAGCATTAGTACATCTAACTGAGAGAGGCACTTTAGAAGTCACCACTTCAATTTTCTTCAGAAGCTTCATGTTTGCAATAATAGATGCAGATAGAATGTTCCCATGAATCTCCTCCAAATCCTTATTGTCAGGAAAAATTTTAAGGGCATCAATTAGAAGACCCCGATAAAACCGTTCAGGCAACAATCTTGCACAAGGCACATTCTTCTTGCAATGCTTTGTGTTGTCCTTGATAGCATCACAAAAATGATTGAAGATGTATGCAGAGATATTGATCTTATTTTTGTTCTTTAGGTAGAAAATGAAGTTCTTGTGATCCCATGAGATTTGGTCGGTACTTCCTTCTCTAGGGATCAGACAACCAATCCGAATTTTAAACAGAAGCTTGAAATTATTCTACATGTTCTTGACCTTTCCAAAGTCATAAGAACACAAATCTTCAGCCCATGTAAACAAACATCTCTTAATGGATTCAGCTTCAGGACTATTCTCTTTAGTATTCAAAACAAACGTTCCAGAGTTTGGTGCGTTCAAAAGTTTAGCAATCATTTTCTGACTGATGATTACCTTAACACCTATTATTGCTAATCTAATTTCTATGTCTTCAAAAAATTTCAAACCCACTTTTTCTCTACTATTTCCTTTCAAAGAACTGTCATTTTGTATCAATAAATTAAGTTCCTCAGATGCAGAAAATTCATCAAAGACATATGCCCTAACCCATAAATCTCTTTCTAGATGAGGGTAGGTTGGTCCATTCTACATATCAAAGAATGAAGACCATTCTTGTACTCTGAATTACCTCCAAAGATCATACTGATTTTTATTGAATTGAGTCAAAGTCAACAATTTAATCCACCAAAAGCTTCAGAGCATCCTGATTTAAATCCACGTTTTTGGGCTTGATAGTCATACTTATGCCAAACACGACAATCATGTATGCATGTTAAGCATATGTTGAGCAAAAGTGTAAGAAGTGAGAGATTGAAGTGTGTGCTTCTGATATAAATATAGTGTTTTGAGTGAAAGAATAATTTTAATCATAACAAAACATAAAGAGAAAAAAAAATCAAATAAATAAAGGTAATTAACCAAGAACTGAGGAGTTTTTACTCAATAGTTATAATCCACGTGTCAGAAGATGTTTCAAATTTATTACACGTAAGAGGACAGGTGTCAGAGGTAGAAGACACGATTTTGTTCACTTTTGTGTATGTTAGAGGCATTTAATCTTAGTCACAATATCATAGGCTAAGATGCTTCAAAGGCTATTAATTCATCAGAAGTTGATTCAAAGCTTTTGATTAAAGTTGCTTCAGGACGTCATTAGTTTTTAATATAGAGTAAGATTCTATGAACAACTAATAGAAGTAGAATTATCACAGTGATGTGTAATTATTCTTTCATAAATGTGAAGTTCTTTTGACAAAAAATTAAAGTATTAGGATTAGAAACTGTTGCATAAAAACACAGAGATAATCATACCTTTCTTTGTGCAATTTCAGATCATCTTTTGGGATTATCCTTGAGGAAAAATATTGTTCCAACAATGCTCTTCTTAAAACCAACAAAAATATTCTCATACTTCCCAAAACAATTGGGTAAACTTCAGAGATATAACCAACAGACTAAAGCACCAATGCATTATAAGAAATCATTAGTCTTCCCAGTACCTATAATCTTGTGTTACTAGTTTCTTCCAAATTCCACATTTCCTTCCTCCTTCAGAGTTAGGATTTGGAATATAGGCCTTCTTCTTGTTGTAAGTTGTAAGTAACCGATGTCCTGGAACAACAGTTGTTATGTTTCCCTTTTCACTTTAGTATATATGCATAAAAAACAATCTCATTCTTTAGTACCCATACTCTTATTGGTTCTTTGATGTTAGTTTTATAAGGATTCCTCTTGCTTTGATATTTTGCCTTATAGTAGGTTATATAATCATTCCAGACTTTTTGTTTATTAATATTTTATTTAGGATAAGTCTTGACCTTGACTTCTGAACCTCTTGAGACCTTTGATTCAACAACTTTGTGTTCTGGATTCTTCAGAACCTCTTACTTGAGAGTCTTAGGTTCTAGTTTACTTAGAACTTTTGACCTTTGAGTCTGAGATTCTGACTCCTTTAGAACTTGTAAGTCGTTCAACCCAGGTTCTGATTGATTTAGAACTTTACCATTTTCAACAGCATGCATAAAGTAAGCATTCAACCCCTTTTGAGCAATACTTGAAGAAAAAGGATTCGATGGTTTCATCAAGATATTGGTCTTTGGGTTATAATATTTTTGATGATAACCAATACCTTCTCCTTTGCTCATACTTACTCCATAGATCATGGAAGAAAGTTTGAATCTTTCAAACTCAGGTATGATAAACTCTTGAAGAGCTCATTCATATTTATCCATAGGTTTGTCAGACATATCTTTTATAAGAGCAATATTATCTCTTTCAAGTTTTTCAATCTTATTTTTAGAGATATTTAATTCATATCTTACAAGACCATATTGCTTATTTATAAGTTTGATATGCCTGTCTTTCTGCTGGCATCTTTCCATAATTAGATCAGATTTAGAGAGTTCGGAAAATACCTCTTCCGTGTCCTCTGAATCTGAGTCAGATCTAGCTTCAAATTCCGAGTTTAAAAGTGTTGAGGCCATTAAGGCAGGATTGGCTTCTTCTCTATCAGCTTCTCCTTCATTGTCAAGTTCTTCTCGTGTTACCATGAGAATTTTCTTGAACTTGCTTCTGAAGTTGTTCAACTGGAAGCTTTCCTTTTTGTTTTTGTCTATTTGAAGATCAAGATATTAAGCAATGAAATGAACCCTTCTGATCATCTTTATCACTTCCAGAACTTGACCCTTTAAAGCCATCTCTTCTATCAGAGAGTTTGTTCTTCTTGGCCAAGTGTTGAAATATTTTGATGATGAAAGCCATTTCATCATCATCATATTCTTCATCAAGAGGGGCTTCTTTATGCTCCATAGTCTGAGAAGATTTCTCAGATCTCCCAACAGAACTTAAAGCCATTGTTTTAAATTGCTTTACATGCACATCTCCATTTAGCTCCATATCATGGCTTTGGATATTTCTAATAAGACTTTCAAGGCTTAATGTGTTTAAGTCTTTAGCATCTTGAATAGTTGTAAATTTTGGTATGCATTTGGTAGGAAGACTCCTAAGAATCTTCTTGACATGATCCAATATAGTGTAGCTCTTGTTCAAGACCTGAAGTCCATACATAAGAACTTGAAATCTTGATAACATAGTTTAAATGTTCTCATCATCTTTCATTCTGAACAACTCCTATCGCTGAACCAGAAGATTTGTTTTAGCTTCTTGAACTTGTTCATTACCTTCATAGGTAGCACATAAATATTTAAGTATAATTTTAGTAGTAGACTTATCAATAATCTTTATGTACTCAAAATGAGGCAATGCATCAACAAGAATGCGTCTCACAATATGATGTTTTATGTATATCTTTTTTTGAGAAGGAGTGAGAGATTTTCTATTAGAAACCATCTAACACCATTGAATTGAACGCCAATGCCATCTTCCAAGATATCTCATAACTCGGCATCCAGAACAATGATGTGAGTATACATCTTACTCTTCCACAATTCAAATTCAGTAGAGTCTCCACTAAATGTTAGTGGTCTAACAATATAATTGTTTTTACCAGATGTACTATGATCATGGTTATTATTACCATGAGGTGAACCTTTAATTGGACTAGTAACTTTAGGACTATCAGGCATGATAAAGGATGTATTTTTCTCAAGATCTTTTTTGCACCACTGTTAAGTGTTATAGTACAGACCATGCTCTAATGCCAACTGAAGGTGGAAAAAATACACAAGAAGGGGTTGAATTATGTAAGTAATTTCTTTTACACTATTAAAAACTCAGCCTCAGATTCTAAACGACTTTAGAGAGTGATCAACGATCTTGATAGTAGTGGAAAGAATAAAGTTCATAAGTAGTAAACAAATCAACATAGTTTATCTGGGTTCCTCTCTTATATTGAGAGTAATCCAGTCCCCTTGCCTCAACAAGATATTTTTACTATAATCAAATTAATTACAACTTTGCTTGAGTAACCTAGCAATAGACTTCAGCTTCTCAATCACACTAGAAAGAGACTTCTGCTCAAGCAACCTAGCAAGAGACTTCAGCTCAATCATAGAAGAAAGAGACTTCACTGGTCAAGCACGTACGCAAGAGACTTCACTACTCAAGCAACCTTATAAGAAACTTCCTCTCCTATAAACAAACAGTTTAGTAGAAATGATTACAACTATACTTTGATACACAATCAAAAGTATAGTAGTTGTACAACAACTATAAATGTTCTTAACACTTGAGATTTCTAAGATATACAAAGATGAGAAATCTTAAGAGCTCATGCAATAAAATTTAAAAAATTTAGCTTAAAGTTATGCTTGAAGTAGTTCTAATGTAGTGTTGTAACCTTTTTTCAAATCTTTTGCTCCCTTTTATAGAGGAAGAAAAAGAGTCGTTGGAAGTTGACTTGCATAAGAGTTTTTGTTGAGAAGTAATCTAGAGATGTTGAAGGAGTAAACCGGTTAAGATTACTGTTCATTGAGTAATAACATTGTCCATAGCATGCCTCGCATACTAGGTATCTACCAAAAGGTTGAATAACCCTTAAAAGGTTCTAACCACCATTCCTTAAGCCTTGCAAAACGAAACCCTAATTGACTTTATTCAAACTCTAGATTTTGACAAGACTGATATGCTTTAGACATAGTACGGATCAAAGGTTGAGTACCTTTAGCTGAGGTCTTCAGAGTCTGAGCTGTCACCAGAGGCAGGGATACTATGATCCAATTCTAATCCTTCAGATGCTGGTATACACGTTCAGATTCATCAGATTCTGATCACTACTACAAATAACGCTTGTTACCTCGGACGTGAAATGCATAATACCTCAACTATAGAAGCGAAGTAATAAAAGGCGACATGATAACTCGCAACTTATCACCTCGATGTTATTAAAAACGAGAGGTAAAGTTAAATGCATATGGGTTGGAACCCCAACAACATCACTTTTATTATTTTCAAAACTAGTGTATATTTTATCTCGGTTTATCTTGGAAACTGATGGGTTAGATAATTTTTTTTAATTGTTACATTGTTTACACAGAATATTACATTGTTTACCCAAAATATTAAATTGTTTAAAATAAAAGTTAAATTCCCTAGAGAACAATTTAAAAATCAAATTCCCTGAAGATTTAGATCTTAGATCTTCGAATCATTAAGTCTAAGGGAAGATCAAATGTTGGGTGCAAAGTTTTCTCTTCGGATCTTGCATGCATTTGATTCTGAAGTAAAACAAAATAAGGGTTAGATAAATAAAATAAATTTTCAAATATATGATTTTGTGCTCAAATAAATATTTAATAAAACAAATCTTAAACCCAAGTAACTTTCTGCTCTTGCAATCAATCTTAGGGAAATTTTCAAAACGTCTTTATGTTTCAAGCGCTTCATGTTTCATTTAGGATAGATTTTCAATATTCAGCATGCTCTTATAACTGATGTCCCTTAGGTTTCACGCGGATCACTAATGGAAGATTCTTGAGTGTTGATAAACATTAAATGGACGACAAAGATTTGTTTATGGACGAATAGTAAAAAAAAACGCTTAACATTTCTCTCGGCCAAGAAGAAAACTGAGGTGGATAAGTTGTTTTTTAATTACATTGTTTATACAGAATATTAAAAATACATTGTAAATACATTTTAAAAGTAAAATATGCTTACTAACCACCTCAGTTTTACTATAAAACCGAGGTTTTATATTAACTATCACCTCGGTGATAAAGAAAACTGAGGTTACTATTTCCTTTTTTAAAATACATTATTTACATATAATATTAAAAAAACATTGTTTACAACAAATCTTCGGTGATATCCAAATTTTGTTTCATACCCTCTAAAACAAATTTTTTTTAAACAAGAATGATTTTCCGCACTTGCAATCTATCAACTAAGTACTCTTCAAAGGTTGACCTAGTTCCCTTCTTTGTTGGTTAAGCTCCATTATTTGTTTAACTTGAAGCAATGATGATTTTATGAACTTGCAATCTATGAACGGAGCTCTTTTCCGAGGTTGAACTCACTTAATTTTTGGTTAAGCTCCTTTCTTTGGGTAACTTGAAGCAGGAAAGTTTTTATGCACTTGCAATCTATCAACTGAGTGCCCATCTTTAACTGAGGATTATTCCAAAAAATACAACAAAGAAAAATATCAAAACCATTATGTGAGATAGATTGCAAGGGCAGAAAAAATATTTTGTTCAGATAGAAGAACATTGAATATTTTTTTTGTCTTACAATCCATCCCAAAGAATGATACTTGCGAGTTTGAGGCAGCCTCATATAAGTAAGTATTAGGGTAAAATTTGTTTAACGAGTGCTTTTATAATAAAATATTATTATGTTATACCTCAGTTAAATAGAAAATTGAAGGGTTAGAACATTTTGTTTACACTTATAAACAAATAAAATCATAAATTGCGATAGTTGGGAACCGAAGCTTGTACTGAGTTGTTTTTTCACACCGGTTATTTTATAAACCAAGGGAATTAATGTTTTTTTTAATAATAAAAAATAGCGCACCTTGGCTTTATACCTTAGTTTTCTATTGTCCAAGGTGAACGCTTCGTCATGAAAAGTGTTATTTGTTGTAGTGGATCTTTCAGAATCTGAGTCACTTTGCGTCTCTTCGTATGCTTTTATCAGGGTCGAGTTAGAGTTGAACTTTAAGTTCATGATCCTGCACACTTGAACATATGTTAGTATACCCAATTTTTCTTTAAGTACTTTATTATCATCAAAACCCAAGGGATATGAACATTTTTGTTCCAACATATTTTGGATGTTAGTGGAGTCTTAAGTAGTGGTCGTCCTTTGAGAATGGTTACACAGGTGTCTGCTGACATGTACTCCTTTGGTTTTTACAAAGAATAATGGAGAACGTGAGCATTAAATGTAGTCACATCATTAAAATGTTTCACCATTTTTATTTTGATGTGTGACCTAAAAAGGCATGGAGTAGTGTGACGTGGCTTACTGTGCACTTAAGTTTGGGTGAGTTCCCAAGATAAAATATGGCTATTGATCTACACTTGCTTCTTTCTTTCAATCCATTTGTTCGATTGCCTTTTCCTATATAAGGGTGGAAAGAGATAGTGGAGAAACTTTTTCACTATCGTGTAAACTAAGTTTCCTTTGTCTCTTTGAGTATTTTCCTCTTCTCAGAGAACATTTTCTTCTGGAGTTAATTCCTTACTTATTCAAAATTTCAAAGCTTTAAAGCTTCGAATCTTCAGCCCTCTTCTTGTTTTATCACATTCACCTTACATTTGGAGGTACCTTTTTTCCTTACAGATTTTCATTCCAATATTTTACTGTACTTTCGTTACGATGAATAATAACCCTATTGTCATTGAGAGTGATTTAGAGGGTAGGGTTTCTTCTTATTCAAGAAGAGGAATGAAGTATGAATCATATTCCCCTTCCTTTATCAGTGGGGATTTTAAACTAGAGATTATCCATTTGATTAATGATTCAAAAATGGAAGAGTCGTTTGGAGAATCTCTTTCAAATGAGACTCCTTGTATGGACTCTTCAGAGACTCTCTTTTCTGGGAACTTGACAGAGGTGTAAACCTTGTCGAGAAACGGATGCCTCCTATTTTCTTGAATGAAGCAGAAATATAAATTGCCCTTCGAAAAAGGGAAAGTGTCGACAACTTCATTAAAACATATTGGGGGTGACTGGTCTGGAACCTAGTGATGCTGAAATTGTTCATCACTTGGAGTGCCTAAGACAGTTTGATGTTGTATCATGGGTCAACTCTGGTGACTATCATAGATCTGATTTCCAAGCCTGTAAGAGCCTTTGATTAATTGAGTCGGCTAACACCAACATATATCAATGGCTAGCCATTGAAATAATTGAGACTCCTTGTCATACCCTAAAGTTTACCCCTAGATTCATTTATCATTTGCATAACATTCTAGGTCAATCATTCATGCATAGCTAACCAAATTATCAGACGTTGTTTTGTTTTGTTCATATGTGGAATTAGGGTTGCTTCAAGAGGCTCAATGGATTGATCAGTCAAAGTTTTGGATAGATCATCAGTCAAATAAGTTCTCATATACTCAAGAGATTTCCCTTCATCAAATATCAAGTGCAAAATGGCTTCATTACAAGTCCTTCAAAGTTTAAATTCATTTGGCCATGAAATTAGGGTTTTTTAACCAAAGTCAACTGCATCTTTGACTTTTGATCAAGACATAATCTCAAGCCTTGAGGCATGATTCAAGACATTCAAATACACCCTTAAAGTCCATCCATGGTGTTGAAATAGCCCAAGAGATTGAATTCATTGATGATCAAGAAGTGGAAATTCATCTGATATACAAGTCAATAACTGCAAAGTCAAATCTTTGACTTTAGGGTTTTTTTGTCAAATATTAACTTCTCAAGTCAACTTCCATGGAAATTTGTTTGAATATTGAATTTGATCAATAAAAATCAAGAGATTGAGGTTACTTGCAAAAAGGGAAACAATGAAGAAATTGGAAATTTCTCTAAGTTACGAAAAAACCCTAATTTGGTGCTGACTTGCCAAGGCCATAACTTCCAATCTAGACATACATTTTATTTGATCCAAAGATCAATTTTAAGAGCTCATTACATACTACAATTGTGTCAATGAGGAGGAATTCCCAAAAAAATGCATAGATTTCAAGTTATGATAGCATGAAGTTGAGAAAAATAAGATTTTGAGATTCTATACTTAGAACTTTTTCTAAGTGTTGAAGTTCAACTTGGAGGGTGTGTTTTCAAAGCCATTTTTCTCATGGTCATAGGCTCCAATTCAAAATTCTTTCAACATGAAAGTTGTTCCCTATGTTTCAAGCTTTCCATTGATGCCAAGAACTCCTCAATTGGATCAATACATCTCAAGTTATGGCATTTCAAAGTTAGGGTTTCCAAGTTCAAAAATCTATAACTAAGTGAATTTTCTTTAAGTTATTTTGGGTAGTTTTTGGACATGATTTCAAGGCTAGTTTTCACAACCTTCCAAGTCTCATTTCAATTTGTTTTCAACATGAGAAATGTTTTATGATCTTCATACTTTCCATTGAGCTCAAGAGTTCATAATTTGGATCAAAACATACCAAGATACAATGGCTTAAAGTTGGCTCCATGGTTTGGTTTTCTAAGCATGTCATGATCTTATGTTGGCCAAGATCTTGAAGCATTCTTGCAGCACACATGATGCCTCCAATTCCCACGCATACCACCTCTTTTGTCATGCTAAAACATTGCCATAAATAGCTAAGCATACATATGTACTCCCATGCACCATATTTGGAACCTTTGGCAAAAGAAGAAAAGCAACCAAACTTGCACACCAAGATTGCTGCTCCACTCTCTCATTCTGATTTCTTTTCCACCCACCAAAAGCACAATAAAACAACAAAACCATACCAACTCGTATCATGCTCATGCTACCTTCACATTTTCAAATTTTTCAAAACTCATCAACCAAGCATTTTAAACACAGTCACTCTTTTTTGAACCTTTCTAAACCCTCATATAAAACCTAAAAAACCCTAGCAGAAGCACACAACCTCATTCTTACACAAGAACAGAACAAAAAATATCTCTCTTTCTCAAAATTTTCTTCTATTTGAATCTCAATTCACAAGACTTATTTCTTCATTTCATTGTTGTATCAACATTCTCTGAAGTCCCAAGAAGCAAAACAAGGAGTTTAGTGGAGTATTTGAGCAAGAAGCAGAAACTACAAAGTTCTCCCTTGGGTAACATTTTTTTCAACCTTTTTCCTCACCTTCTAATGCTTTTCTAAGTCAATGGATGTTGCATTTAGAGTAGTCTGATGATGTAGCCAATGTTTGTGTGTTTGTTGTCTCAGTTTAGTGAAATCCAGTTTGTGTATCTTGTTTTTCGTGGCCCTTTTTCACTATCTTAGAGTGTTCAAATGTGAAAAATAATGTTGGATTCTTCTTCTACACAAAAAACATGCAAGAGGGTGTATTTGTTATTGTGTTTTGATGGAATTCGCAGGGAACTCCGGCGAGGGCCATCGGAGAAGACGACCGGAGTCCTAGCTCCGGCGTCTGAGTTGTTTTTTTTCTTTTTTGACCGGTTGCCTGCTGAGGTGGAGCATGTGTGGCGCTGATTGTGTGCCAACACATTAATGAGGTGCTTGTGTGGCCTTATTTTTTGTTTCTGATCTTGTTTTTAAATGATAGGCCTTGCATGCTTCTTCTATCCACACACCCATTTCCCTGGCCCAACGCGTGTTTAGCTTATTCCCTTGTTCATTTCAATTTGCTGATGCACCCCCTTTCCTTTGTTCTTTCTTATTTTATTTTTATTTCTTTTCTTTTCTATTTTGATTTTATTTTAATTACTTTCTTCATTACCAAAATTATTTAAAATATATTTTAGATGCTTTAATGTCTTAAGAATTTTATAATATTTTTATTTTTATTTATTAATTATTTTCCTATTTTATTTTAGTTTAATAATGCAAAGTGTTTTACTAGATTACCCTTGAACTAGGGTTTAGCATTTTGATGCCTTATACATACTTCCTTAAGCCAATATTTTTCCATCTGTTGACTCATGATTACTTGATGTCAGAGTGGTTTTTTAGTGCTTTGATGATGCTTGTTTGATTACTTTTCATTTGATTTTATAGAGCCTCGATTCATGCTCGATTAGTGAAGTATCTTGAACTTGTTGATTTCAATTGATGATGTACTTTTGCATTTCTTTTAGAGATATTTTCCTCAAATATTCTTGAGTCTATTACCATGAGATAGAGCTTTTGACTTGCATTTATTTTACCTTTTTAACATTTTTTATTGTTGCCTCAAGTTGGTGTTGTGATTGAACATGATGTTGGTTTATCTTTGACCTAGTTTTTTGATATGCTTCTTGTGTGAATCTATTTGATGCTTGGTGCTTTTGTATAACTTGAATACCATATTTGAGCTTCTAACTTCCATTATTTCAATGCGCATTGCTTGCTCGTTTGTCTCCTCTACTTGCATTGGATGTTTGCCTCCTTTTAGGGATGATTTTAATTGAAGCATACCTATAGTTGTTTGTTCATGTTTTGAATGTGATACTTGTTGAACCTTCTTGATATCATTGGATTGTTTATGAGTTGAAATGTTTGGTTATGCTACTATCCCATCTTGGTTTCATGCCTTAACCTCAATGTTTGAATCATCTTTGACTTTTTCTTATGAACTTGTTGTTGATAAATGTGTGACTAAGGATTTGATACATGTCTGATCTATTTATGTTCCTTTCTTAATGTTTTGATTGTGTTGAACATGTTGTGATGTAGCTATTAACTTGTATGATTTATTATCTTATTTGGTTCATCTTGTCCTTGTAATGATGTTTGAGTTACAACTTTAAGATACAAATGTTTGTGCATTACTTGTTTGTCCTTGTCCTTAATATGTTGCATGCCTAATTGGTGACATGATGTCTTGCCTCTTGAGTTGATTAAATCATTTAACTATTGCTTTATATATGTTTACATTCATTCATGATCTTAGCTTTCATGCTTGAGGCTTTTCTCTATACTTCATTGATGTTATGATTACCTGTGCTTAAATCCAAAGGAAAAGATCATTTCTATTGACTTTATGCCATAGTTAGGATAGTTTAGCCCTACCTTACCTTTCCCATATGCCCTTGTTAGAGTCATTTCCCCTCTTTAACTTAGACCCAGATTAGAGTTTGTAAACTCTATATAAGTGTCATTGTCATGAACACTTATTTCCCCCCTTTTGACCTTTTTAGAGTCATTAGTCCCTTGACTTAGTCTTTTCAACTTAGACTAGGATAGAAATTGTAAACCCTGTGTAGGTATCATTGTTATGAACACCTACTTCCCCTTTGGACCTTGTTAGAGTCTTTACCCGTTTTAACTTAGACTTAGGTTAGAGTTTATAAACTCTATGTAAGTGTCATTGTCATGAACACTTACCTTTCTCCTTGGAACCTTGATCACTATCAAGTGTTCTTCACCCATAGTTAGGTGAACTACGAATGCTCTGATTCCATCCTTATTAAGATAGTAGGCACAAGACCATGACGTCTTGGCGAGCATACTTAGTAAAACTTTAGGTCTTTCCCCGTAGCAAACAAACAATAACATAACACAATATAAAACAAGAGGTTCCTGTAGAGTACTATAGATACTTAGGGTGCTAACATCTTCCCTTAGTATAACCAACCCCCGAACCTTAGATCTCTTAGCTTTGTTGTTACATTGCGCACTTAGGGTTTTCTTTAGATCTTTTCCCTTTCCTTTGAATAAATCAAAGTTCGGTGGTGAACTTCAAAGATTTGTGATTCAAGTTAATTCAATAGCTTGATATTCGATTCTCATCGCAACACTACTTATGTCTTGAACACTGTCAAGGTTGTCAGAAAATCTGGTATCACATTTGGAAATCTTTCAAATTGGTAGATTCTCCCAGTATGGATGGATGAGAGGATATGCATCTCTTTTGAGGGTTATCTAATTCCTCTGTATGATTTCTATTCATCGGGTTAGAGATACGTTTGCCCTTCCCTGATCTTTAGGTGGCCGTCATGGGTTATTTGAAGGTTTCCCCCTCCTAGCTTCATCCCGGAGCGTGGGCTTTCAAGAAGGTGTTCCAACTTTGTGCCAAGTATAAATCTTGGAAGCCTTCTTTAAGGCTCTTCTTCGATCATTTTTCTGTGGCCCATACTTCTCAAGATAGTACTCGGACCAGATATTGGTCTCCTTTCACCCTCAGAAGTCGTGGTTTAGCTATTTTACCACAAACTGTGGTGATTTCCTGGAGCGTTTCATGTTTGTGGCTTCTATTGATATTTCTACTTCTGTCCCAATGGTCCAGGTTCCTATTGTAGTGATGGCCCCGGTGGTAATGACGACTATTATCTAGGATACAATTCTTGCGTTGGAACGACTGACTACTCCAGTGACCGGTTTTTCTATTCATAACTATTTGTTTCCCCCATCTCCTATTAATAGAACTTGGGGTAATATCCCATTGACTCCTATTGAGGAAGGTTCTTCCAAGCAGGCTTGCCTATCAGAGGGTACTGAGTAGAAGCCACTCACTTCTTTCTTCAGGCTTCCTACTATTTTTTGATCTTAGGTTCCTAGAACCCCAGAGGAATTTGCTACTACCGTGGCTAATGAGGACCTGTATTTTGTCTAGGGTTTATCTGCAACTAATCAGTTGAGTGTTTTTACAGATGCTTCATGTGCTTTATTTAGTGTCATATCCCTGGTTTCTATGGTAGCTGCTGGTCAAATTGACATCATGGGCTCTGACAACCCATCTAGTCAGCGGGATGAGCTGGAGGAGAACTGTGAGGCAATTGAGCAAGGAAATTATGAAGATGAAAAAGAGTTGGGCTTATGTGAGTAAAAGTTGAGTATGTTAACTCTTTGAGGGAAGAGGTAGATCGGTATGGTCGTCTGTCTACTTTGGTTGCTCATGTGACAAGTTTGAAGGCTTATGTTACTGAGGGAAAGAAACGCCGAAAGAAGGCTTCTGAAGAGATGGTTGAGGCGTTCTAGGCGTTCGAAGCGTATCAAAAATTTCTTTAGTAGAAGAATGATGACGGGATCAATGTTTTGAAAATCCTTAAGGAGAAGGTGGATGTTGCATGGAAAAGATCTCAAAAATCCCTTCATTGGGCAGTGGAAGCCATTTGTATGGTCCAAGATCAAATGTTGGGGCAGATGCGAAAGCATTATCCTAGCCTTAATGATAATGTTGATCATTTGAATCATTTCCTAGTGGTTCTTAGAGAGGATTCCAAGGGTGGTTCGGGTGCTTCAGGTGCTTCAGAGTCAGACGCTGACGTTTGACGACCTTTTGTTTTCCTTCTTATGTTTATCTATTCATGTAAAGTTTGGTCGGGCTTTTATGCATCGGCTTGTAAACTATATATATATATATATATATATATATATATATATATATATATATATATATATATATATATCCACCCTTTGTTTATTTTTACTTTTTTGCTTTCGTATTGCGCTTTTATTCAACTAATATTATTGTTTGCTGAGATCTGAGGAAAGTTAAGGCTTGCTTATGAGTCATGCAGTTTGCATAATATGTTTGTTATAGATAGTAGTGAATAATATTTGCTTAAATTGTAAAGGAACTTGAGTCTTTTTTGCAAAGCCATGTCTGGATGCTTTGTTAGAGAGTGTGTTGCGTTAAGATGTACGCTAGGTTTTAGTGGGATTCCAAGTTAGTCAGGTGTGACTGTTATTTGAATGTGTTTGCGCGGGGAAAATATTGGTACTATTTAACGTGTACGTATATCATATTAGAGTCGATGAAATATGAGCTTAGCTCCGGGAATTATGATTTCAATTGTACCTGTAAGTATTATGTGTAGAACTAACTAGACACAGCTATGCCTTAATCATATTTTGCATGAATAAGGCATGAGTCCGGTTGAGTGTGGTTATGTTAAGAATTGTACTTACAGACGATGGACATGAAACCGGCTAGATGTGGCCTTGCTTTTTTTAAATGCATTCCGCACCACAGAGGACCATTCTCGACCAGGGGTATAGGATCCCCATCCTGACCCCGAGGTAAAGCTCAGTTCGAGGTGGAAATATCCTTGCTCCATCACTCTTGCCCTTGGATTGGCTAGATACGAAAGGGGTGCGCCAGCTACGCGTAAACGAGTGTATATCTTTGAGGTATTTGAATGTTGTGTTCGAACGTGCAAAACGTCTTAGATAGCACCCCTATGGGAATTTGTTGTTGTAGTTGGACGTGAAAAACTTCTCTGATAGCTCCCCTGGATTCTAAAGGTGTGCAAAAGGCTGTGAGGAATTGATTATTGTAGTTGGACATGCAAAGCGTCTACGATAGCACCCCTGAATTGTGAAGATGCACAATGTGTTGTGTGGAATTAATTGTTTTAGTCGAGCATATGAAGCGTATCTGACAACACCCATGAAGTTTAAAGGCGGACTCGACGCTGAGGGGATTGATTGCTTTAGTCGGATGTATGAAGCGTCTCCGACAGTATCCCTGCAAATATTTATATCGGTCTTCAACTGCATTGGTTGTACTATATATATATATATATATATATATATATATATATATTGATCTTTTTGGTTGATCAGAACCTGAAGTGGGCCAGAGATTTCGTCTTTGATGCTGGAATCCAAGGAGGAAGGGGGTGTACCTGCAAGACACTCCAATGCTAAAGTATGAATCGGGAGAGGAGAAGGCAAGTACAAAGTAAGAATGTCTTAGGATAATTTTGGAATACCTGACTCTCTCAAGGGGATGGTATTTATAATGCCCTCAGCGCTTGCCCATTGGTCCCTATTTTCGAGCCTAGACATTTGCTTCCCAAAAATAGGTAATTTCCATAAACTAGCCGTTGAGACGGACAGACATGCTCGGAATTAGCTTTTGCTTTAAGCAGAGGCGTGGTTGCGGGCAAGTGCATTGTGGCCGTTCCTGGATGGTTGAACCATGCGTGATAGGCAGAGATGTGACGAAGGGTAGCTGATCCTGGGGGTCAGCTGGCCAGCCCTCCTTGGCTGAGGCATAGAAGAAAAAATGCTTTCCTTTGCCCTTAACTGGCAGGGCTTGGGCAATTGGGCCGTTTTAGGTGCTGAAGTGGATTGAGCCATGCCTAGCCATCGGGAAAGTTCGGAACAGGAGCCCCCCAAGTCATTTCTCCAGAGCATAGGAGTGATGACTTACGGGCATCCCGTTATCCCAATGAGGAGTAAGCCTGGTCGATGCCTATTACTGAGACGAGGTCGTTTCGTGGTGCTTGAGGATACATATGCCCGAGGAACCTGAAACATTGTCCTGCATGTCCGGCGAGCGGGGAGCAATGGGACTTGAAGGGATGGAGTGCCACGCATGTATTGAGCCACGTGCCATAGTTAATGCGTAATGATGGCTATGCTAGGGTTATAATGATGCCCCTACGCCTTTATAGGCACGCGCGTGCTCGTGCACGTGTTCTAACTCGTCTATAAATAGAGGGAGGGAGCGTTCATTTTCACCTTTTGCTTCTTTCTTTTCTTCTACTGTTGTCGCCGTTCTCCATCGTCTACTGCCGCAACACAGCCGTACGAGCACTGACCAAGCTTCACCGACCACACTCACTAGCTCTCTTCGACCACGTAAGTTTGTGATCCTTTGTTTTATGCAAGCTTTAATCTTGTTTTGCTTAGATTTGCATGCGGTTAGGATGAAAAACGGGATAGAGTAGGTGCATTCCGGTGGATATTGGTGTTTGGCGGTGGTTGGCCATTTTCTGCCGCCAGCACCGTTATCGGATTATTGGAAACTTAGGCTTTTTTGTTGGCTCTGGTGCCGTTGCGACGACGAATGAGTTTGTCGCCGGTGAAAGTTATGAAGTTTTCGGTGTAATCATGAGTCTTCCAGTGGATCTTCAATGGAATTCTGGCTAATGTGTCGGGGAGGATCTCCCCGTGAGGGTATAAGGGATTGCCATGGAGAATCTCCTCGTACCTTCGTTGCGCTGTTTGAGTAAGGGCTTAGGTCGAGGACGTTGTCCTCGGTTCTTCGTGCACCCTTTCGCTTGACTAGCGGTGGAAGGGTGGATTTGATTTTGCCATCGAATTCACTTTTGTCCTCTGCTTTTCAAGTAAAGGAGATGTCTGGCAATGCCGAGGATGACGTTATGCTCGAGCGGGGGCTGTCCGATGAGAGCTCTCCAGGGGATAACAATTTCGACGAAACCGCTCCCAGGAGTCCCGGGGAAGAATGGATTGCCTCTGAGCCTCGGGAACACGCCTCCCTTTTCGCCTTCCATACTCAGGATGCCTTCACGAAGGTGGGGGATGAGGAAGATTAAAGGGTCCATTTTCCTGGGGAGGATGATCAGATATGCTCGGCTTAAGACGTCGAGCGGTCTCCCATGTACGAGTATGTTTTTAAGGAGATTAGGCTAAGGTTGCCCATTATAGATTTTTAGGAGGCAGTTTTCGGTCATCTGGACTTGGCGCCCTCTCAGCTCCATCCGAACTCGATTTCCTTCATTCGGGCATTCGATATTACCTGCGAGTACTTGAAGATTGGAGCCACCATCTCCCTCTTCTTCACTTTCTTCCACCTCCAACGCCAGGTCATGCGAAGGGAGTTCAAATGGGTTTCCCTGAAGCAGGGGAGGAAGTTGTTCAAGGCCTTTTTAGAGTCCATCAAGATGTTTAAGGAAAAGTATTATGTAGTGCAGCCTGTGTCAGAGAGGGCCAAAGACTCTTCGTTCCTCTGGGAGATTTTTACATATGAGAATGGGGAGCCCCTTCGCGACGAGCAAGGTAAGATGAGGGGGCGTTGGGCACTGAAATTCTGTTTCGTCTGGAGCAAGGACCACTTCACCAGGGGAACCGGGGAGTATATAGCCAAGTCGTCCATGTTGGAGGAGGATGACCTGGCCAGCTATAACAAGCTGGTGGCCTTCGTTGATGGTTTTCGCCCTTCCTAGTGCGTGACCAGGGGATTTTTGAAGATGATGGGAGGCCCAAGGTGGAGGCCCGATATATTATCACTAAGGAGATCCTCAATTGCGGCACGTGCGAGGATGCTCTGGAACTTTTCGGTAGCCATTTTTCTTTTTAGACTGTCCCGTATTGTTATTTTTTGTTTACTAACATGTGTTCGTTGTTTTGTAGGCAAGATGTCCATCGGGCAGAGTCTTTGGCACTCGAGGAGCTCGACCGTCCGAGCTAGAGGACGCTGATGGCCCAGAATGCCTCTGCCCTAATAAGGGTCTTGGGCATCGCACTGGTCTATACAGAGGAAGTGGCCCTTCAGGAGCTAGAGCTGAAGAAGACTTAGGCTGCCAACAAGGTTCTTGAGGAGAAACTGAAGGCCGCGGAGGAGGCGGCGGTGAAGAAATCTAGGGAAGAGATGGCCAAGGTCATAGAGGAGAGGGATACCCTGGCTACGAAGAAGAAAGCCTCGGAGGACGTGATCGCTGCCTTGTGGGCTGCCGCGGCTCCTACCGAGGATGAGAGTGATGAGGTGAAAATTCGGAAGACTCGTGCTGAGCTCGTCGCCCGGATCAACTAGACCGAGGAAGACTGCTTGGGGGCTGCTGAGGAGGCCTTCAACAATGCGGTGGAGCAGCTGAAAGTTGTGAACCCCGAAGTTAAGCTGGCCACCGCAGGGACAGGGTTTCTCCACAACATGGTGGACATCCAGATTATCATCCCTAACTTCCTTAGGTTTGTCGAGGAGAACGAGGAGTCTGCCCACGAGGAGCCGCACCCAAATGCTGATTAATTTCTTGTTTTGTCTTTTCGGACATCGTGTCGTATGTTGTAATTTCTTTTGATGGGGCATGGCCCCTTTTTATGTAATCCTTACAATCACGGTCCTTGTGGTGGTTTTATTTTAGATATGTGATTTCGGCCTTGGTGGTCACTTGATAATTTTGGATATTTGTGCTTGTATGTTTTTATTCTGCTTAATTTTGCTAACTGTCATGCGCTACTCGTCGTGAGTGCCTATTGTATGAGTTATTTTCGTGAATGATTCTTCACTGTGTTTTGGGGTTTCCTTGACAAATAATTGTTCGATAGTGAGGGGAACTGCTCGAAAGGCCTGGGTATTTTCCGGACAAGAGAGCGGAGCTCAGGTCGCGTTTGTGGCTTGAGTTCTGTGGCATGAACTTCCCATCGCGAGTTGGGCGTTCTGCCTTTAGTGGTACGGTGGCGACGGCGGGCTCGGTCGAGGGACCGCTGTCGAATAGGGGTTTTGCTCGTTCCAGAGTAAAAGTCTGCCTTGATTGATTTTAGTATACAACGCTTGTTCTGGGGTGTGCACTTCTGGTCGGTAAATTGTGCTCGTCGTTTTAACGGAGCACGCCGAGTATTGTGGCCTTAGCTGTAATGTTGTTTTAGGTTTTCGACGTTCCAAAGTCGAGCGAGATCTTCCCCGTCGAGATGTTCTACGTAGTAGGCCCCATTTTCCATTTTTCTCGAACACGATAGAGTCCCTCCCGGTTTGCGGCGAGTTTGCTTTCACGAGAATCATTGTGATTTCTCCTTAGGACGAGACTGCCTACTTGGAAGTCTCGTCGTATAACTTTGGTACTATACATGATTGCGGTTTTTTTAATGAAGCCTCGTGGAGGGCTGCTCCTGTTCGGACCTCTTCGATGAGATCGAGCTCCTCCCTCAGCGCCTCATTGTTCGCCTCATCGTCTCGAGGGCACGTGTATTTTGATAGGGATCACTGCCTCGGTCTCGTATGCTAACCGAAAAGGGGTTTCTCCGGTTGTTAAATGGGGCGTGGTTTGTTAGGCCCAGCGCACGCTGTGCAGCTCTTCGACCCACTATTTTTTTATTTCGTCTAATCTTCGTTTGAGACCTCGCAGGATTACCCTGTTCGCTGCTTTGGCTTACCCGTTCGTCTGCGGGTGGTCGACAGACGCGAAGTTTTATTTGGTGCCTAGTTTGGCAATGAATTCTTGGAAATTTTTGTCCGTCAACTGTGTCTCGTTGTCGGTGAAGATTTCCTGGGGAATGCTGAAGCGAGCAAGAATGTTTCACTTGTAGAAATAAAGTATGTTTTGGGCAGTTTTTTTGGCTAGAGCATTTGCTTCTATCCACTTTGCAAAATAATTCATGCGCACTATCAGGTATTTATTCTGATTTGATCCTACGACGAACGGTCCTAGTATGTCCAGGCCCCACCATGCGAAGGGCCACTGGGATGACATTATTTTGAGCTCATTGGGCGGTGCCAGATGCATGTCCCCGTGACGTTGGCATTTGTCACATTTTTTTCATATTCTCCTTCGCGTCACGTTGTATGGTCGGCCAGTAATATCCTGATCGCAGAGCTTTCCTAGCGAGGGATCTTCCTCCGAGGTGTTAGGCGTTGATTTCTTCATAGATTTCACGCAGGATATGGGCGATCATGTTTTCCTCGACGCATTTGAGGAGAGGAATGGAGAACCCTCGCCTGTAAATCTTATTTTCAACCAGGACATAGGAACAAGCTCTGTGCCGGACCACGCTGGCTTTCTTTGGGTCGGATAGTAGTTCATCCTTGGCAAGGTAGTTGTAGACCAGGGTCATCCAATAGTCGTTGTCGCTAATGACATTTACGTCGAGGGTCGTGGGAGTTCTTTTGATGCTTGGTCGAGGAAGTATCTCCTGGATGACGAATTTGTTTCTTCCTTTCTTTTTCGTGCTCACTAGCTTTAACAGGACATCTGCCTGGACATTGTGTTCGCGGGGAACGTGCTTTACTTCCACGAATGTGAACTTCGTCATTTTTTCTTTAGCCAAGGTCAGGTATTCGGAGAGGTTATCGTTTTTGGCCTGATACTCTCCTCGTACCTGGAGGGCCACGAGCTGGGAATTGGTGCAGATTATGACTTCCTAGGCTCCCAGGTCTTCGGCGAGGCGTAGACCTGCAAGGAAAGCTTCATACTCTTCTTGATTGTTGGAGGTGGGGAAAGATAGGGCGAACGAGACCTCGACGAGGATACCTTCCTCGTTTTCCAAGATGACGCCTGCCCCGCTCCCCGTCGAGCTGGATGCTCTGTCAACGAAGATTGTCCACTTGCGAGCTCTGCAAGTCGGGGAGGTAGGCAAGGTCATCCCCACCATAAATTCAACCAGCACCTGGGCTTTGAGGGCCTTCCTGCTTTCGTACTTGATGTCAAACTTGGATAGCTCCAGTGACCATTTGAGCATTTTGTCGGCCATGTCTGGGCGGCCCAATAGTTTCCTCATGGGCTGGTTCGTGCGCACCACGATGGTGTGGGCTAGAAAATAGTACCTCAGCCTCCTCGCTATGTTGATGAGGGTCAGGGCTACTTTTTCGATTTGTTGATATCTAAGTTCTGGTCCTTGCAGCACCTTACTCGTGAAGTATATGGGCTTTTTCCCCTCCGGGGTTTCATGTATGAGGGATGCGCTGACAGCTTCGGCCGTGACGACGAGATAGAGATAAAGGGTATCCTCGTTGTCTAGTCGAAAAAGGACCGGTGGTTCTGATAGCTCTCATTTCAGGTGGAGGAGGTCTTTGTCGCATTCCTCCGTCCACTCAAAAGCTACCTCTTTGCGGAGGGGTTTGAAAAAGGGGAGCACGTGCTGAACAGATTTTGCCACAAAACGAGACAAAGATGTGAGCATCCCATTCAGAGCTTGGATCAATTATTTCGAGCTCGGCGTGGGGAATTCGGGTAAGGCTCTGTGTAACACCCTAAACCCCCGCGACAATTAATAATAAAATATCAGAGTAAAATAAACATACAACGTCTAGGATGCCACTTTTCAACATTCACCTACTCATGGGTACGACATGTAACATAAGTATCATCAATAAAACCATAAATTGATCTTCTCATATAGCAGCGGAAATTCAACTAAAACATAACATGTTTAATGCCATCATTAATTAAATAAAAGCCACAAATAACAATAAAAGAAATAACAGTAAGCGTTCCAAATCCCCAGTGTTACACATCAGAGCAGACGCCGACTCAACGAAATAAAATAGAAGACTTCATCTTCACTAACTTCAACTTCGCGCTAAACTTGATTATCTACACGTTACCCACATAGAGGTAACATTAAAACAGAAGGGGTGAGATTCTCAAATCAACAAAAGAAATGCATAAGTATAAAAGCACATAATCTATATATAGCTCACCCTATCCTCACAACATCATGAAATTACAATTCTCACACTCAACAGATAATCAAACAATTCACAAATATAACACAACATAATGCAATGCAATGAGACTCACAACTCGACTCAATGCATGTGGTATCAATTCGATCCCTTTTTCATGATCATAATTCCTGTCAGAATTTACATATAGGTCGCTCACACCCCACATGAGCACACGACATCCGTGATCGCTCACACCCCACATGGGCACACGATCACCTCAACAACAACAACAACATGATTCTATTTCAAAGAATCTGGATAAGACGCTCACACCCCACATGGGCATACGATTTATCACACAAATTATGCAACATGGCATGCATACAACGATAACATACAACGACAACAAAATGCATATGACTAACAATAAGCCAATACATCACACCACAATTATCCAACACGCAGCATATACCTGCCAAAACATACAACAATCACAATCCACAGCTACAACACGCATTCACACAACCGAATTCACCATTTCAACGTACAACACATAACAACATGCACGAAAACCCAATTAATGCATCAATAGTTAGAATTCTAGTATTGAAATTAATTTTAACAAAAATTATATGAAACCAGCTTTCCAACGATTCGAATGGCGACTAAAACGGACCTACGGATTAAAAGTTATGAATTTTTAAAGTTTAAGAAGATTATGTCCGTACAGTAGTAAAACGACACTGTCATGCTCGCTACGAGTTCGCCTAGCGGACTATCATTCGCTAGGGATTCGCCTAGCGAAGTCCCCAGCGAACAACCTCTCCCATACAAAAACCCGAGACTTACTTTTTCTCCTCCCTATTCGCTTCTCATTCGCCCAGCGAGCTGGAGTTCGCCAGGAGTTCGCCCAGCGAATAGGGGGTGAACTTTTCCACCTCTCCTTCCAGAATTTCTCTTCTTTCCCTTTGCTCGCTACCTTATTCGCTTAGTGAATCTGGGGCAAATATTCGCCCAACAAACTTTCATTCGCACAACAAATTGCGCAATTCTGCAGTTGTGATTTCAGCACAAGTCAACCCCAATCTTTCTCTGATTCTACCCATAAATAGCCCCGACAATACACATACGATCATAGGTTATCATATAAACAAATAGGAATACATAAACTACAATTCAACCGGTCAATTTATGCATTTTTCCTCTTATCAAAACCTCTGACACACAAAACCCCAATCCCCAAATCAACGCAAACAACACATAGGGATGATCATAAAGGTTTATCTACCCTCATACAAGTATTATGTAACCCTTAGCGATTAGAGAACCTCACCCTTACCTTAGAGTTCTTGACAAAAACCTCGGCGTCAACAATGGCTTTTCTCTTCCCTTTTTCCCTAGCTCTCCTCTTTCTCTTTTCCTCCAAAAACATGTACTGAATGATTTTCTCCTTTAATCCCCTTTTCTATTTTCTAATATTCTTTTTAATTTCATAATATTATTATTATTATTATCTCAATATTATTATTATTATTATTATTATTTTACTAATTAAATAATAATAACAATATTTCTTAATAATTCACTTTAATAATATTAATCTAATATTTCTAATATTAATTAATTAATTACAAACCACACCACTCCTCTCTACACAATTGGTCACACACCTCCATCACCTTAATCTCTACAATTCTAAGGTCACTACCACATACTAAGGGCAACCCAAACATGACCAAAACATGTATAATCACACACATATAGACAACACCATATAATTCTAATTACGAAAAGTAATAAAATAAATCGGGGTGTTACAACTCTCCCCCCCTTAGAATATTTTCGTCCTCGAAATTTTACCTCATACGAACAACTCCGGATACGATTCTCGCATCCTGCTCTCTAACTCCCAAATCATATTTCCACCTGCAGCGCCTTCTCACACTACCTTCATAAGGGTGATCTCTTTACCCCTCAATTTCTTTACCTCGCGATCTTCAATCCGTATCGGTAAGGCCTCAACCGTAAGGTTATCCCGTACTTCCACATTATCCATCGGGATCACATATGTTGGATCCGGAACATACTTTCGAAGCTGTGACACATGGAACACATCGTACAAATTCGACAATTTGGGTGGCAACGCCACTCTGTAGGCAATAGGTCCAACTCTTGCAGAAATCTGATATGGACCAATAAACCGAGGAGTAAGCTTCCTCGACTTCAGCGCACGTCCAACACCGGTCACCGGAGTGACTCTAAAAAATACATGGTCTCCTTCTTGAAACTCAAGATTTTCCCTCCTCTTATCATGGTAGCTCTTCTGCCTACTCTGCGAAGCTTTCATCTTTTCCCAAATCAGCTTCACCTTTTCAGTAGTCTCCCGAACAATCTCAGGCCCAAGTACTACACTCTCTCCAGATTTATGCCAACACAAAGGCGTCCGACACCTTCGACCATATAAAGCTTCAAATGGCGCCATTCCAATACTGGAATGGTAACTGTTATTATAAGTGAACTCAATCAATGACAAATGGCTATCCCAAGCACCACCCTGCTCAAGAACACAAGCCCTCAACAAATCCTCCAGAGATTGTATAGTCCTCTCTGTCTGTCCTTCCGTCTGCGGGTGATAAGTTGAGCTCAATCTCAGTTTCGTTCCCAAAGCTTCTTACAAACTCTCCCAAAATCTGGAAGTGAACCTTGGATCTCTATCTGACACAATACTCAACGAAACTCCATGCAACTTCACAATCACCTGAATATAAATCTCTGCCAACCTCTGCAAATGAAAACTGATATTGATCAGAATGAAATGTGCCGATTTCGTCAGTCTATCCACTACTACCCAAATGGAATCATGTCCTATCGGCGTATTAGGAAACCCGGTCACAAAATCCATAGAAATGTTGTTCCACTTCCACTCTAGAATATCTAATGGTATCATCAAACCAACAGGTTTCTGACGTTCCACCTTCAACTTGTAACAAGTTAAACAAGCATACACAAACTTATCCACATCACGTTTCAATCCAGGCCACCAAAATGTCTTCTTCAAGTCTTGATACATCTTCGTAGCTCCTGGATGGATACTCAAACTACTCCTATGACTTTCTTCTAGAATCATTCTTTTCAACTCATAATTATCAGGAATACAAATCCTATCACAGAACCTCAACACACCTTGTTCATCCACTTTGAATTCGTTACTTTCTGTCTGCTCATTTCCAATCATAAAATCCACCAGTTTCACATCCAACTTATGGCCTTCTCTGATACTATTAAGAAATTCATTGTTCATCTTCAGCATACCTAGCATCACACTATGTGGTGTCTGTTCACAAACCAAACTCATATCTCTGAACTGTTTAATTAATTCCAGCTCTTTAACCATCATAGCAGACATATGTAATGTCTTCCGACTCAAAGCATCGGCCACGACATTAGCTTTACTAGGATGATAGTTCAAACCGAAATCATAATCCTTTAAGAATTCTAACCACCTTCTTTGTCTCATATTCAATTCCTTCTGATCAAACAGATACCTTAAGCTCTTATGATCACTATATACTTCGAATCTGGAACCATAAAGATAGTGCCTCCAAATTTTCAATGTGAATACTACTGCAGCTAATTCCAAATCATGATTTGGATAATTCCTCTCATGGATCCTTAACTGCCGTGAAGCATAAGCCACAACCTTACCATCCTGCATTAACACAACTCCTAAACCCATCAAAGAAGTGTCGCAATACACCACAAACAGTTCATTTGGTTCGCGTAGAATCAAAACTGGAGCTGTAGTCAATCTCTTCTTCAGCTCGATGAAACTCTTCTCACAATGAACATCCCACACAAACGCTTTACCTTTGCAAGTCAACTGAGTAAACGGAAGTGCCAACTTCGAAAAGCCTTCAATAAACCTATGGTAATAACCAGCCAAACCCATAAAGCTTTTAATCTCAGTTATCGACTTCGGAGCCTCCCACTGTAGAACTGCATCTACCTTGGATGGATCCACAACAATACCGTCACCTAAAATAACATGACCGAGAAAACTCACCTCTTTCAACCAGAATTCGCACTTAGATAACTTAGCATATAACTTCTTTTCCTTTAACACATGCAGCACAATCCGCAAATGGTCAGCATGCTCTTCTTCTAACTTAGAATAGATTAGAATGTCGTCAATAAAGACAACCACTAATTGGTCCCCGTAAACATGAAAAATTCGACTCATATACTCCATGAATACACCAGGTGCATTAGTAACTCCGAATGGCATCACCATATAATCATAATGTCCATATCAAGTTCTGAAGGCCGTCTTCTAAATATCTTCATCCTTTATCCGTATTCGATGATTACCCGACCTCAAGTTAATCTTTCTAAACACACGGGCACCGACTAACTGATCCATCAAGTCATATATTCTTGGAAGTGGATACTTGTTCTTAATCATTACTTTGTTCAGCTGTCTGTAATTGATACATAGCCTCATACTGCCATCCTTTTTCTTCACCAACAACACTTGATCTCCCCAAGGTGATACACTTGGTCTCACAAATTTATTTTCTAACAACTCTTCCAGTTGCCTCTTCAGGACTATTAATTCTGATGCCGACATCCTGTATGGTGCCATAGAAATAGGTCTGGTACCAGGGACAAGATCAATAGCAAACTCCACTTCTCTCTCTGGCGGTTCATCAATAATATCATCCAGAAACACTTCTAGAAATTCACGCACTACTTGTAATTCATTAATCACCGACTCACTCTCCACCGACAAGGATGCAAACAACGCAAGCACTTGAGCTTCTTCCTCTAAGAGCTCTCTCAACTCTCTAGCAGATAGAAAACCATCTTCTTCCTCTTCCTCAAGAGCAAGAAGTCACACCGACTTGTTAAAACAGTTAATATGAACATGATTGAATTCTAACCAGTTCATACCCAAGATCACATCAAGATTTCCCAACGACAAGCAAATAAGATCCACACCAAAGTCCTTATCAAAGATTAATAGTGTGCAATTCAAACAAACCAAGGAAGTGGTCACCTATCCCTTTGCAGGAGTTTCGACAACCATTTCTCCCTTCATAGGAGAAACAACATGGCCTAGCCTTCTCACACAATCAATAGCAATAAAATAATGGATAGCACCCATATCTATAATAGCAATCAAAGGCGTATTATTAATGTAACATGTACCTCTGATCAGTCTGCCATCACTGATAGTGTGAGTCTCTGTCAAAACGAACACATTTCCTCCAGTCGAAGCTTGCATTAGTTTCTGGCAACGAGTACTAATATGGCCCTATTCTCCACAGTTGTAACAAGTCACCATATTAACTTTGCAGTCAGCAATCAAATGTCTTGTCTGTCCACACTTGAAGCATTTCCTCACATCACTCGTGCACTCACTGACACGATGACCTAGCTCACCACACCTGTAACACTTAAGAGGAGCAGGGGCACCTCCCCCATTCGGCTTCTTTCCATCAACGTATTTATGTTTACCTTTCTCAGCTGGAACTGCATAAGGCTTCCCACGGTTCATCGGTTGTTTTCCCTTCCTCTCGACCAACCCGTTATAGTGAGTTGATCGAGCCTTGCTATCTTCCTCAAAGATCCTACAGCAATCCACCAAATCTAGAAACCTTCTGATTCGCTGATAAACAATCACCTGTTTGATCTCAGGCCTCAATCCATTCTCAAACTTGACACACTTTAAGAACTCAGCAGTTGCCACACTGTAGTGAGGGTAAAACTTAGCCAGATCTGAGAATTTGGCAGCATATTCCATAATCAACATGTTACGCTGCTTCAATTCCAAAAACTCAATCTCTTTCTTTCCTCGAACGTCTTCAGGGAAATATTTCCTCAAGAACTGCCTACTGAACACAGCCCAAGTGATTACCTCTTCTGTTGCTCCCAACAGTTGACGAGGGCTAACCCACCAATCATCAGCCTCCTCCGCCAGCATGTGAGTACCTAACCGCTCCTTCTGTGCTTTAGAACATTCCATAACTCAGAATATTCTCTCGATCTCCTTGAGCCAAGCCTGTGCTCCATCCGGGTCATATCTTCCCTTGAAGGTAGGCGGTCTATTCTTCCGAAACTCGTCATTCTCACCAGCATGAGGCAGGTTCTGTACCGCCTGAGCAACACCCTGCAAAGCAACAGCAATAGCAACATCATTCCTTCCAGCCATTCTAAATCTGTTACACACCAAAAATAGAACAGAATGGTTAAGGAAACGACATCGACAGTAATCAACTGTCACACGACAACGACTCGACAACTTGGCCGGACAGACTGACCTACTCTGATACCACTATGTAACACCCTAAACCCCGCGACAATTAATAATAAAATATCAGAGTAAAATAAACATACAACATCTAGGATGCTACTTTTCAACATTCACCTGCTCATGGATACGACATGTAACACATAAATATCATCAATAAAACCATACTTAATTGATCTTCTCATATAGCAGCGAAAATTCAACTTGAGCAAAATCAAGAGGAATTCAAGACTTGCGCCAGCAACATTGCTGCTTAGGAGAAACAAATCAAAGAGTTACAAGCCAAGATTCAAAAGGCTAAAGAGTGCCAAGAAGAAATTCAGAAGCTTGACCGCCAATAGCTCGACAATGAGATTCAGGTAGGGGTGCATCATGTCGAACGGGCCTAGGCTTTGGGAGCATAAATTGATACCCTCAACTCTAACAAGTCTGTAATTGACCATCGCCTGTTGCTCTCAAAGTCTGCTCTGATGTGTAAAACAAGGGGTTGGTGTTTGTGTGTTATTTTTGTTTGTGGAGACTTATGTTTATATCCCATGTAGATGTTTCCTTAATTATTACACTTTTTTGTTTTATATTTAAACAATAATAATTATTGAGGTTGATGTTTCCGCTGCGTAATAAAATTGAAGTTTAAACATGATCAATGTTATTATTATATTTATTAATAATTTTTAAATATATTATGTGTTACATATCTGATTACATGAGTAGGTGTTTGTTGAAAAGTAGCATCCTAAATGTTGTGATTTTAATTTACTCTGATAATTTATTTTAAATTTATGCGGGAAATTTAGGGTGTTACATAGTGGTATCAGATCAGGTCGGTCTATTCGTCCAAAGTAGATGTACTTCTACAATGGGAGGCTCCGAAGTCGGTTACTGAGATTAGAAGCTTTTTGGACTTGGCTGGTTACTACCGCAGATTTATCGAAGGCTTTTCTAGGTTAGCACTTTCATTAACTCAGTTGACTTGTAAAGGTAAAACATTTGTGTGGGGTATTCATTGTGAGAAAAGTTTCATTGAGCTGAAGAAGAGATTGACTACAGCTCCAGTGTTGATTTTGCCTGAATCTAATGAACCGTTCGTGGTGTATTATGATGCATTGATGATGGGTTTGGGTTCTGTGTTGATGCAAGATGGAAAGGTTGTGATTTATGCTTCACAACAATTGAGGGTTCATGAGAGGAACTATCTTACTCATTATTTAGACTTGGCTGCAGTGCTGTTTGAGTTGAAGATTTGGAGCCATTATCTCTATGGTTCCAGATTTGAGGTGTTCAGTGATCATAAGAGTTTGAAATATTTGTTTGATCAAAAGGAATTGAATATGAGGCGGCGTAGATGGCTGGAATTCTTGAAGGATTTTGACTTTGGCTTGAATTATCATCTTGGTAAAGCTAATATTGTAGTTGATGCTTTAAGTCGGAAGTCTTTGCATATGTCTTCTATGATGGTTAAAGAGTTGGAACTTATTGAACAGTTCAGAGACTTGAGTTTGGTCTGTGAGCTAACACCGCAAAGTGTTATGTTGGGTATGTTGAAGATCAACAATGATTTTCTTAATAGTATTAAAAAGAGTCAAAAGCTGGATGTGAAGTTGGTGAATTTGATGGTAGGAAGTAATTAGACTGAGGGTAGTGATTTTTAAGTGGATGAGCAATGTGTGTTAAGATTTCGTGACAGAATTTGCATTCCCGATGATTCTGAATAAAAGAAGATGATTTTAGAGGAAAGTCATATGAGTAGTTTGAGTATCCATCTGGGAGCTACAAAAATGTATCAGGATCTGAAGAAGATATTTTGGTGGCATGGATTAAAGCGTGATGTGGCCCAGTTTGTGTATGCTTGTTTGATTTGTCACAAGTCAAAAGTTGAGCATCAGAAGCCTGCAGGGTTGATGCAACCGTTGGATATTCTAGAGTGGAAATAGGATAGCATTTTGATGGATTTTGTGATTGGGTTTCCGAATACTCCGAGAGGGCATGATGCAATTTGGGTGAATGTTGATATAATAACGAAGTTGGCACATTTTATTTCGAATAACATCAATTTTTCTTTGCAGAAGTTGGCAGAGAGTTACATCTGTGTGATTGTGAAGCTGCATGGAGTTCTGTTGAGTATTGTTTCGGGTAGAGATCTGAGGTTCACTTCCATATTTTGGGAAAGTTTGCAGGAGGCTTTGGGTTCGAAGTTGAGGTTGAGTTCAACTTATCATCCACAGGAAGATGGTCAGAGAGAGTGGATTATTCAGTCATTGAAGGATTTGTTGAGAGCTTGTATTCTCGAGCAAGGAGGTGCTTGGGATAGTCATCTGCCGCTGATAGAGTTCACTTATAACCATAATTACCATTATAGCATTGAGATGGCACCTTTTGAGGCATTGTATGATCGGAGGTGTAGGACACCTTTGCGTTGGCATGAATCTGATGAGAGTGTGGTGTTTGGACCTGAGATTGTCTGACAGACTACTAAGAAGGTGAAGCTGATTTAGGAGAAAATGAAAGCTTCACAAAGTAGGAAGAAGAGTTACCATGATAAGAGGAGGAAGGATCTTGAGTTCCAAGAGAGAGACCATGTATTCTTGAGAGTCACTCTGGTGACCAGTGTTGGGCGTGCTTTGAAGTCATGGAGGCTTACTCCTCGGTTTATTATTCTGTATCAGATATCAGAGAGGGTTGGAGCTGTGACTTATAGAGTGGAGTTGCCACCAAATTTGTCGAATTTATATGATGCGTTCCATGTTTCACAGCTTCAAAAGTATGTTCTGGATCCGTCGCATGTGATTTTGATTGATGATGTACAGGTAAGGGATAACCTTACAGTTGAGGCCTTACCTGTGAGGATTGATGATCGTGAGTTGAAGCAGTTGAGAGGCAAGGAAATTACTCTCGTGAAAGTAGTGTGGGGAGGCGCTGCTGGAGGAAATATGACTTGGGAGTTGAAGAGTAGGAAGTGAGAGTCGTATCCAGAGTTGTTCGCATCAGGTAAATTTTCGAGGACGAAAATGTTCTAAGTGGGGGAGAGTTGTAATGCCCCAGTTTAATTTATTTATTTTTCGTAATTAAATTATGTGATATTGTGTAATTGTATGTGTTGATCGGTGTTTTGGTGTGTTTGAGATACCCTTAGTGTGGGGTAGTGGCCTTAAGAATAGAATTTAAGGTGTTGGGGGTGTGTGCAAAAGTGTAGAATTTGGGGGTGTTGTGAGTAGAGCTAAATAAATGATGTTAGTAATATTTATTTAATTAAATAATAATAGGTGTGTATTATTTAATTTAATTATTTGATGAAAATTTTTATTTTATTTTATTAGTTGGATTAAGTTTTAATAATAATATATTTAAATAAAGAAATAAGGGAGAGAGGGATGAAAATTATCATATCGTGAAAAAACAGAGACAAGGAGAAAAAGAGAATAGTGGAGACTAGGGCTCTAGGAAAAAGAGAAGGAAGTCGTTGTTGAATAACCTTGCAAGAACTCTAAGATAAGGGTGGGGTTCTGATTATCTAAGGGATTGTATAATGATTTGCGGGTAGAGATTGTGATTGATATGTTTGAATGTTGATTCTCATATGTTGTAAACTTACAATTGTATGCTTATGATGAGTAGTTGTATGTTAAATCAAATTGTGTGATTATGTGATTATTTGATGTTTTAATGAATTTGATGTTGTTAGAATGCTCTGGTTGATGTGTATTGATAGGATTCAAAGTTTACATGACTATATGAATGTATGAGAGTTGGGTATTTTGGGTGAGAAGAAAAGTGATTTTCGTGTCAAAAAGCGGCAGGAAAGTGATTCTGCTACAGGTGTAATCGGTTACCAGAAAGAGGATAACCGGTTACACTGTTTAAAAAATGCGTTATTTGGGCAAGTTTGTGAGGGTGTAACCGGCTACCTCATTTGGGTAACCGATTACACTGAGTGGGAATTGCGTGGCAGAGACTGGTTACAGGGGTGTAACCGGTTACACTGGGATTAATTTTTGAAAATCTTTAAAAAAATCATATATTATGCTTCGGGTGATCGATTGGGGTACTGTTTGAAGTGTTGGGAAGCTGGTGTAGTGTATATTTAACTTAAGAATTAGTTTTTATACCTGGAAATAACTAAATTGTTATGTGATGGTGTTAAATGCATTACAGTGTTTATGTTGTGGTGTTGTTGCTGAATGTTATAGCATGTGTACTTGTTATTATTGCTGCATGTCTGTTATATATGTCATGCGTCATAAGGTGATGTAATTATACTTGTTATTGTTGTTGCATGTATGTTATATATGTCATGTATCATGGTGTGGGAAGGTGGTCCGTGAGCTTCAATCCTAAGGTGATGGATTGGGTGTGAGTAGCTAATTCCAATGGTGATGGAATTAGTGAAGCATTACCTTTGGTGATGGTAACGAGTTTTGGTGAGCCTCAATCCCATTGTGTGGATTGGGTGCGAGTAGCTAATTCCTATGGTGATGGAATTAGTCAAATGTTACCTATGGTGGCGATTTTTTGTGGGATCTGATCCTGGGTGGGGATCGGAGCGGTGAACCTAAGAGTTCACAAATTGGTACCACGTGCATTGTGTCAAGTCGTTGAGTCTCATAGCATTGCATTTGTTATGTTATTCTGTTGGGAGTGTGTGGAAGTGTGGTTGATGGAATGGGTGATTGTGCATGTAATAATCTGATGCTTACTTATTATTATGCATTCCTTTATATAATTATGATATCTCACCCCTTCTGTTTGAATGTTGTCTTTACATGGGCATCATGCTGATAATCCGCAATAGAGCGTGGATGTGATTGGAAGATGGTGTCTTCTTTTTATTTTTAGAGTTGTCATCTACTCTGATGTGTAACACTGGGGGTTGGTGTTTGTGTGTTATTTCTGTTGGTGGAGACTTATGTTTATCTCCAATGTGGATATTTCCTTGATTATTATACGTTTATGTTTTATGTTTAAACAATAATAATTACTGATGTTGATGTTACCACTGTTTAATAAAATTGAAGTTTAGACATGATCAATATTATTATAATAATAATTATTAATAATATTAATTTTTAAATATATTACGTGTTACATATCTTATTACATGAGCAGATGTTTGTTGAAAAGTAGCATCCTAAATGTTGTGATTTTAATTTTTCTCGGATGATTTATTTTAAATTTACGCGGGAAAATTTAGGGTGTTACAGGTTATAATGGATATATTGACCAAATCAACTCACTTTATCCCAATCAATATAACTTACCCATTGAAGAAGTTTGATGAGATTTATATAAGTGAATAGTGAAATTGCATGGCATTCTAACTAGTATAGTTTCAAATAGATATCCTAGATTTACATCAAGATTTTAGGAAATATTGCATAAAGTTATGGGAACCAAGTTATAGTTTAGTTTTTTTCTATCATCCGCAGACGGCTAGTTAATTAGGCGGAATGGACTATCAATCCTCAAAAAATCTTTTAAGAGCGTGTGTTTTAAAGCAATGGGTAGTTAGGATAGTTATTTACCACTGATTTAACTTACACATAACAATAATTTATAATTGGAATGACACCTTTTTAAGTGTTATATGGTAGACGATGTACAACGAACTTATGTTGGTATGAGTCTAGCGAAAGCGTCCTGCTAGGACCCGAAGCAGTTCACGAGCTACTGAGAAGGTTAAGATGATTCAAGAAAATATGAATACGTTGCAAAGTAAGTAGAAAAGTTACTATGATAAGCAAAGTAAATCCCTCGAATTTTAGGAAGGAGATTGTGGGTTCTTGAGAGTCACTCCACTGATTGAGGTTTTTTAGGCGTTGAAGTCGCGAAAACTTACTCCTTGTTTTGTTGGTCTATATCAAATTCTTAGAAGAGTCGGTGTAGTCACCTACCAAATTGTGTTAGCCCATCTCTTTCAAATCTCCATAGTGTCGTTCATGTCTATCAACATTGTACGTATATTCTTGACCTGTTGCATGTGATTCGGTCGGATGATATGCAAATAAGAGATAACTTAACTTATGAAACATCACCCTTGGAGATTGAAGATCAAAAGGCAATACACTTTATGCTATTTAGCTTGTTATTTCAATTTTTATTTATTTTTATGATTTTTATTATCCTTATTATTGTTGTTATTATTATTATTATTATTATTATTATTATTATTATTATGAAGAATACAATTAACATTCTCTTGTCAACACATTTTTTAACAATCGCTTATTTATTGGGTGAAACACATGCGGGTTCTACCACTTTATGTGATACTTATTTCTATAGTGAGTGAACCACGTGTGTTTCACCCAATAAAAAAGTGAGTGTTTGAGAAAGTGTTAACAAGAGATTGTTTATATCACTCCTCTTATTGTTATTGTTAGTATGGTGATTATTTAAAATTATGGCATATGGTTATTTCATTATTAGGATTATTAGTATTAATAATAATGAGATTAACTTAATTTATATTATTTTATTAAATTAAACAATTTAGTGTGAATAAATGGATAAGGGAGTTGAAGAGGAAGAGTTAGTGGAGAGTGAACAGGAGTTAATGGAAATAAATTTAAAAAATCATATTTTTAAGAAAAATGAGTAAAATAGAGAAAAGGAATGGATAGAGAGAGAGAGAGAGAAAAATAAGAGAAACAAGAAAAATACGTACTTTGAGAGAAAACCCTTCACCATTAAAAAAATTCACCAAATTTTCTTCTTTTCCAAAATCTCAAATGCACCAAAAAGTTGCAAAAATTAGCATGCGAGGGAGAGCTACTGCCATTGTTAGGAGTTCCGCGAAGAAAAGTATGCAAACACAAGGTAACATAAGATATTATTCTATAATAGGTATTTTAGGGTTTAGGGTAGTGGAATTTTCTTTGAACCCTGACTTTGACATAGTTCCTTGTGGAAATTTCCCTAAGAGATGATTAGTTATGAATCCTAAATTGGGGTTTGCTTCTTAAATGATAGTTTTGTATGTTGTTATGTAAATTGATGTGTGATGCATGTTATCCGCAAGTATACGAATTGCGTCAGAGTAATATAAAAGATTTATCGATCCCACAGAGACCAATGTCAATCTATCGATTACTATTGTTACGTTGTTTATTTAAGGCTAATTGATATCAGGGTAAAGGTTTTCTATAGAACAAAAATAGAAATAAATCAAATAAATACTATACTGGAATGTAATTCACATCAATCAAACAATACTCCTATCATCTAAATAGTAACACTTACGGGGCAATGTTTTCTTCTTTGAAAAAGAGTTAATTAAAAAGGATCTGTCGCGTTAGCGTGATCGGAAACAGACCTAACCTTTAATCTATACCAGCCGCTCACGCTGCACCGGTCGCTCCTTGCGTTAAAGTGATAAAGTCCTTTTTTATGTAATTACCTCTAAAACTTATTAAAAAAGTGCTTTCGATTGAAAATATTTTATACCAAAGGGTTTCCGGCATATGCTCGGCCAACCGGATCCCAAATATATAAACGAATACGAAAATAGTTTTAAAACCTCTTTCTAATAATATAAAACTTTCCTAGTTAATCAATAAAGTGCTTCCGCTGTATTTATCAATTAACAACTAACAAACTCTTTTCTAAAATGCCGGACGACTTTCGATCTTACCCGATCTAGTCACAGTTATTACGCAAACAAAAACACGGTCTCATTTACGTAATGACCGATCAATTGAAGTTTAGAAGAGTTTAATTAAAATCAAAAACAGCCCCTAAAGTATTTCTAAAGAGATGTCACGTGGAGCACCGTCAGAACGATGATCCTCACATCCCAGCACAAGGGATTTAGCTAGACATAGTAATTGAGAACATAAAGATAAATTTATTTGCAAAGTAAGGCATATTTAAGATAAAAAGGTGCGAAGTGTGAGAGTGTATTTTGAGAGAGTGAACACAAGTGTCACGCTTAAGTTCAGTTCCAAGAGACACAGATCACACAGATAAATAAAATAATAAGGTAATGGCAAAGACGGAAAATAAACGAATATAAAGCAGTGCAGGAAAATAAATAATATAAAAGCGATGTGGATAAAATAAATTGTAATTTATAATAGAAACCTGCTCCAAAGCGGAGACTGAATCTGGTACAGATGCTGGAAAATAAATTGCGGGAAAGTAAATAACTCCTAACTATGATTGCTTCAATCCAACTAACAACTATAGTGCAACAACCCCTCGATATGACGGATTATTGCTTTACAAAGTGAACTCTATGTCTATGTTGAAAACTAAGATTGGATATTAAAAAGTGAAAATGCAAGGCCTATTTATAGGAAATTCGAAATTGCAACTGCCCCTAATCATTATGAAAAACGTTTTAGAAACTAATTTCTTCAGGTGTAACTGCCTTGAACGTTTTAGACTGTTTCCTCTTTATAACTGTCGGCGCCCGCCGACCCCTGCTCCGCGTCCGCCGAGTGTACTTTGGAAGGTGAAACGTCTTTTGTGACCGTTGGCGTGTGAGTGAAGTTATTTATGCAAACGGCGTCTTCCTTGGCGTCCGCTGAGTGAAATGGCTAGTATACAGTTTACAGAAGAAATCTTCATTTTAGCTCTGTTTACACAAGAAATCCTCAAGCAAACTTTCATAAACTGAAAGGGGAAAAACAGCAAACATACAAGTATCTAATCCGGGCTAAGAACTTAAGTTTGATCAATGATACATTGGTAGGTACTAACTCATGAACCAAGGGTATCGTAATCACACTTTCCGCGATTTTGTGGGTCATAAGTTTCTCTCCTATACAAACCAATCCAAACCATGATGTTATACTTAGGCCTATCTTACTCATTCCTTTCTTACCCCTTTTCATTCGAGCGCAATCACATTAAGCCCGTTATCTTTCACTCGCATGGTGAACATAACCTGTGGTAATCCTGATCCTTTTATATCAATGACTTGATATATTTTTTTTTTCTTTTTGGATATATAATTTTTCTTGCAATTTTCTAAAGATACTTTAGTATCTTCTTGGATTTTTATTTTTTTTTCTTTTTGCAGGATCTTACCTATTTGCATCGGTTTGTCACTTAGCGGTGGCTAAGATGGTGTTGACTGCTAGGATAAACTATTTAAGGGTAAGTGATAAAGGGTGAGATTTTAAGGCCATAGTATAAAAAAAACTGGATATAGGCTCCTATATTTGAGAAACTTACGGTGTAAAAAATGATATCAATTTTTCAAAAAGGTTTTCCCAAGCCCTTGCAAATGATCTTACTTGTCCTAATAGCCCAAATTTTCAAAATAAATGTTGTTTTCTTTGTTAAAATTTTTTTGTTAAGGCTCAAGAATTGGAAGAATAGATAAACTACACAAAATGACTCGTTAAGCACATTTAAGAACAAACTAAACTATACTAGAAAGCATAAAAATAAAGACAACTAAAAATAGTAAATATTTCCTCCCACACTTAAACCGAACATTGTCCTCAATGTTTCGATAAAAGTAAGAAGGGGATAGGTAAAACCTGGCAATCAGTCATGCCGGCCACTGGGGCCCTCTCCATCCTGCTCTGAACGTCTGGGACGACGGCTCCTACTGCGGTGTCGGGCGGTATGTGACAGCTCCATCTGCTCAATCCTCTCTATTAGAGAGGCATTTTGATCTCTAAGTGCTTGGAAACTCTCAAGAGTGGATTGCTGTGACACCCGCATAAAATCCATCATCTCTTGCTGTTGTTGGTACATGGCATAGAATAGGCCATCACGCTCTTCTTCTCTGACTTGCTGTGCTTGCCACATTTCTTGAGTGATATAAAATCCGAAAGAAGTACCTGCAGGATGATCAGTAACAGGTGGGGTGTGTGCAGGTGATACACGAATGGGGGACTGCTCCATATGGTCATATTCATCATCTGTCTCATTTCCTTCGTCCTCGGGGACGTTTGGAAGTAATGGGCCTAAAATAGGAGCAGCCTTCAAATCATAGAGCCAGTTTTCTCTTTTGCGCACATCAGTCCATGTTGAACAAGGTAAGGCGACACTCGGGATGGCAGCATTGCGAACCATGAGGATATAGCCTCCTTCCGGCCTCGTTTTGCATAAACGCATATCTCGCAGAAATTTTAAATCAATGGTGCGAGGAGGAAGTGGTTCCAATGTGGCCAACTCAGCGTCCAGGTGGAGGGCTCGTGCAATGAAGGTAATCAACCCTCCAAATGACATGGTGTTGCCCTTTTTCTCAATTGCCCTCATATGTGATATCATAAATGGTACAGGATTTAATCTTCTTCTAAGTAAAGCAGCCTGTAAAAATATAAATTCTTTGGAATTCATCTTGTTAGAGTTTTCACGAGCAAAAATAGTATCAGCTAATAAAAGGCAGAATACCCGTATGGCCGGGTTATGAATGTCAGAAGCCAAATTTCCATCAAAGGAGCAAGTGGTTTGGCCTGAGATGTTTCTCCACAGTTGAAAGGCCTCAGTTGACCAATTTGTGTCTATGGGTGCCTCACAGGCTGCACCATTCCCAAAATGGAATCCTAATAACTCAGCAAGTGCATCAGTGGTATAAATGTATTCAACATTGAACATCCTAAATCTCACTGTGCCTACGGTGCTGGCAGTGTTTTCTCTGACAGTGTACTCCAAAGAACTCAAAAATTCGCGGGTTAGCCTTTCATAGGTAGGCTCCTTGCGAATAAAAATATTCTCTAATTTCAAATTTTTTAACAGATAAAATACGCTAAATCTTATACCAAGGTTATACAGACAAATATCCTTAATGTACCTCGTCGCAAGAATGTTGCGTGTCCGATGTCTCTCCTATTTTTCCCATTGCTTGACTTTGTCATCTCCATTGCGAAAAATGATGTTGTCTTGGTTCTCCGCTGCCATTGTTGAAGTGAAATGAAGGTTTGGTGATGGAAAATGGGTAAGTTGGGTTTTTGTAGATTTGGGTGAAATCTATGGTTTTTATAGGGATAGTGTGTGATGGAAGGTGTAATGGAAAGGGGGAAGTTATGAAATAAGGGATTTTAATGGTTTAATGGGTTTTTATGGTGATTAAAGTCGGAATTTTTGGAGGTAGAAGATGAAGAGAGTGGCAAAAATGGTGGTTTTTTTATTCTGACCCGTTTAAATCCGAGGACGCCTCCGCGTCCACCGAGCCTGGGTCCGCGTCCGCGGACTGTGAAAATTGGGCTAGCACGGGTTTGGGTTTTGGTTGGCTGATGAATTTCTCCTTGGGGTGTCTATAGCATATTGGTACATGTAAGAAACATAGAGAATATTTTGTTCATATATTTTTTTAATATTTTTTTTTATTATTTTTATTATATATATATATATATATATATATATTTTTTTTCTTTTTATTAATAATAAAAAATGAAAAAAATTAAATATAACCAATAATAAAAATGAAAAAATTAAATATAACCAATAGATTGTAATGATGTAGATATTTATTATAACTTGAAATATAACACTTGCAAAAAAACATAGGTTAGTACTAATGACGATGGAAAATAAAATCTACTAATAGTCTGATAATAACGATAATAAAAACAAAGATAAGATTTCGGTAAAGGTAAAGATAAACAATCATAACAAGCATGTGGTGTGTCTCTCCCACATAAAGTGTGAGCTATCCTCCAGAGCTCCTGAATATCTTCTAGGAAGACTGACGGCGGACACCCTGAGTCATGTGAGGACAAGGTGTCCGTGCCTCTGCAAGCTGGCGTCTGAGATCGCAAATCTCCTACTCCAAAAGATCATATGATGAAGCATTTGTTGCGTCCGAGATCTGTATCTGTAAGGTAAGCTCGGCGCATTCTTCACGAAGAGAAATGATCTCCTTGCGCAGAGCGTCAAACTATGAATATATGTCCCTGCGTTGCAGATTAACGTTAGAGGAATAAACAGTAGTCCTTTCAGGATAGGGTGTAGGGTGGTACTCAGGCACAGGGTGGTTCCTAGGTCTGATGGGTGTCTCTTCTTGGCCTTCCAAAGTGTATGACCAGTTAGCTCTATCATGGACACTTGTTCGGGTATGGTTTGGCAAATCAAAGTAGTGAATGACTTCGTTGTCTATTAGGAGCTTAAAGTTATCTGCACTAAAGAATGCTCTCCTGATAAGACCACGGTCAAGGCAATGATGAATGTCAATTAAGGTGTAGCCACAATGGGAGGTAAGATGAGTTAGCTTGTTGGCTAGACCTAGGGCATAAGCTATGTGTGTAATAGTATCGCCTACATGGATGGGTCCTCTGGAAGATGCAACATTCAAATATAGGTTATACATCAGAAAATTACCACTGGCTAATGGTCATGACTCAGCAGTACAAAAGAGCATCAGAATCTCTTCTTCGGTAACCTGGTTCTCGGTTTCACTTCTACCAAAGAAAGTCTCGGCCAGGATCATTTGGAAATAACGGAAAGCTAGATTATGGATTTTGTTTGCTAATTGGGTGGAAGGATCAGGTCCTCCTCCACCGGTGATTTTTTTCCAGAATCCATCAAGCTCATCTTGCATAACGTTGGTTTCATGCATAAAATGGATTGCATCCGTGCCGCACTGAAAACCAAGTAATCTAGAAAAATCTCTGTGGTTCAGTGCATACTCATTCCCAAATAGTCTGAATCTTTTGCTTCCACTGTTGCAACCTCTTCCACTGTAAGGGTCATAAATGAGTGAACTGAGGAACTCTAAGGTTAGATGCTTATAGGTTACATTCATAGCTTTAGAATACTCATCCCACTGGAGCTGGTGACAAAGGTACCTCACACTAGCCTCAATACCTAAAGTTGTTAGACAGTTTGGGTCAGGGTACCTAGTGGGTAGGATTGGTCTCTTAGACAGGACTACGTATTTCTTCCTCTGTTCGTCATCTCTGAACACAATGTGCATGTCATCATAGCTCTGCATCTTGCAAAGAAAGTTAGTGTGGAATGTCTGAGATGATGTGATCTGTAACCTGTAAACATAGACATTGCATAAGTCAGTCACGTTAGAAAAAAAAATAATATAAATAATAAATCTTTTTCTTTTTTTGAAATAAATTCTATGCATAAATAAGAAAGATAACGAAAAGAAAATCGTGGGTTGCCTCCCACGCAGCGCTTGTTTAACGTCGTTAGCTGGACGACTGAGAAAAAAAAACTTACGTTATGGATGTTGCTATTGGTGGATCTATCAGAGTGTGACCAGAGTAGTAAGTAGGTATGTTACCTCCATAGTAGGGTTTCAATCTTTGTCCATTCACTAGAAAGGGACTACATGAATGATTTGCAATTTCAAATGCTCTTAATTCTCTTAATTCAAGCGGTGCCATCCGATACGGAGAAACGGATATAGGAGCCGTTCCCGGTACCAAGTCAATAGAGAAATCAACTTCTCTCTCCGGAGGAAGAGAAGAAACATCCTCAGGAAACACTTCAGGAAACTCACACACTATTGGAATACTCAGAACTTGCTGTTCACTACTTCCTTCCTTAGTAAGAACCAATAAAACAGATTTCTCCTTCTCAAACAAGAAATTTACCATTCCCACCGTACCTTCTAAAATCGTTGATAATACATCTTTCGGAGTAGCCTCAGCAGATGGAATAATAATTAGCTTCTCCTCACAACCGATAAAAACTGAATTAGCTGAAAGCCAGTCCATTCCCAGAACAACATCCACTTTCTTAAGCGGCAAACAAATAAGATTAATCTGGAAGACTCTTTCGTTCACCGACAACACACAATTTTCACACATCGATGGCGTTTCAACCAATTCATCCATGGCAGTAGTAACCACCATAGGAGGAAACACAGGAAGAGTTTGCAACCCAAGTCGCTTCACACAACGCGTGGACACAAAAGAATGCGTTGCCCCACAATCAAATAAAACAAAACAAGGATGTCCATTTACGAAACACGTACCCGTAATCAAGGAGTTGTCCCCCTTTGCTTTCCTTGCATCCAAGGTATACACTCGGCCAGTAGTCTTCCCTTCTGTCTGATTTCTACCCTGAGGACAATCTCTCGATACATGACCCATCTTGTTACACTGATAACACCGTATTGCATCTGAATTGCACCTACCATAATGATTCCTTCCACAAGTACGACATACCGGAGGCAAACTAGTTCTAGAATTTTGTACTTGCTTCCCTTTGGAAGACTGTTGCCTTTGCCTAAACTGTTGATTCGACCTTCCACGGTCACTTTGAGTTGCCCTGTTCAAATCCATCTCCATTTGTACCTTTTTCAAACTATTCTCCGCCACATAACATTGTCTTAACATTTCCGCATAAGTAGCAAATTCCCGTTGAGACACGCTATGTGAAATTTCAGCCCTCAAACCAAACAAAAACTGATCAATCTTCCACCGCTCATTAGGAGCATACATGGCCTGTCTAGAATAGTCAGCCATGATCTCAAATTTCTCCGCATAGGAAGCCACTGACAAATTGCCCTGTCTCAACTGTTGGAACTCAAACTCCTTCTGAGACCTTAAAGAACTCGGAAAATATTTCTCCATAAAAGTTACCTTAAACTGTTCCCACACCTTTGGTACCTCTTGGATTGTCATTAAGGCTGAAGCACTTTCCCACCACCTCATGGCAGAACCCTTCAACAAGTGAGAAGCAAAGACCACCTTATTTTCCTCACTACAATGCACTATCAAGAAAATCCTTTCCATACCTGATATCCATTCATGCGCCTTCACCGGATCTAACCCTCCATGAAACTCCGGAGGATTCATACGGATGAATTCTCTATAGGTTCCCCCTGCAACTTCAAGAACAACCACTGGAGGATGCAGACCATCAGCCATTTGTTGTACCATTCCTTGTATGAACTGATTTTGCTGCTGCTGCATCTGTTGCATGAATTGATACAAAGGGGCGTTCCCTTCAGCACCCTGTGGAACTGTCCCAGCTGGAGTAGTCCTCAGAGTCCTTGGTCTTCCACGGTTGTTTCTACGTCTGTCGGTCATGTTCCTGAATGTCATACAAATAGGATTAAGTTGATCAGGCTCAATACCATAAATATAACACGTAAGACCAACGGCGACACCACGTATCTGAAACGGAGAGAATTACTTATTCTATTTCATGGCTAGGTCGAGGATACGACCTGCTCTGATACCAACTGTAACAACCACATATATAATACATGCATCAAATCATATATTATACATGATAAGTACGTTTGGTACTGAAATATACAATAAGTTCCTAGTTAACACATTATATACATAAATGCCTCTAAAACAAAAACACTAAAGACTAAGGCATTACATATACAAGATGTTCCAAAAATGATAAAAACTAAGAACTAGATCAAAACAATGATCTCAAAACATAAACGCCATAGCGGAAGCCATGCCATCTCAAAAGCAACGATCCGTAAGGAAAGTCAATTAACCTTATCCTTACCCTTTGCGGAACCTGCAGAACCTGTGATGTAAACAACAACAGTGGGGTGAGATACATCAAATCTCAGTGAGTTCCCTATCTTAAAGTCCTCTCGGCTTTACAAGGTTCTAACAAAATCCTAACTCATGTCCAAAGGGAAAGGGGAAAGACCATGAGTACACACACACAAGTAACCACCACGGTGAGCCTGTAAACTCACACTAGTACCGAAGTACCTCTTGAGCCTGTAAACTCAAGGATTCACAAAGTACCGAAGTACCTCTTGAGCCTGTAAACTCAAGGATTCACAAAGTACCGAAGTACATCTTGAGCCTGTAAACTCAAGGATTCACAATCAATAACCAATACCAAGGCATCCCCTTTTCCCGTCCGCTTCTACGTCTAGAAGACGACTCGAGTCATGGATCCTTGTAGCTACTTGGCATATGAATTGGATTCGGGATCACCGGTCCGTACACCGTGATCCGTCACTTCTCACGGCCCGTACACCATCACAAGTCTCTTTACCCGTAGGCTCCAATCGTACTTAACACGGGACTCAAACCTGCCAAGTAGTTGTGCATAACGTTTCAGAGGAGGTGCTCGAGTCTCATGAAACTACACCGCAAGAAACAGTGGTTATGATTGGACTGCACACGCCTCGGCCTTTCATGCACGAGCGTTGCCACACATGGAACAATTCACACTTCTGACACAGTTTTGGTAATAATCCTCACTCTGCCTATTCCATATTTTAACATGCATACATTGTCAACAACAATTACACACATTTAACAGATAAAAGTCGACAAAACGACACTATTTCAGAAATTCCGACATAATTAAATCGGCCGACAATCTTAAAACCATTGTAATAAGAAAGTACATTTTATTATCTTTCCAACGATACCAAAATTGTTCCAATCCGAGTTACGTACAAAAAGTTACAGCATTGTAAACAAACGATCGGAAAATAATCACAACAGCAGAATTTCTGCAACTCTCCTGGCCATACGCGTATTGCCCAAAATCCTCGGCCAGCCATACGCGTATTGCCCAAGGCCGTACGCGTATGGGCAGAGACGTTTTTCCTTGAAAATTCCTTTTAAAATTGCCATACGCGTATTGCCCTTGCCGTACGCGTAATGACAAGCCCCATACGCGTATTGACATGCCCCATACGAGTATGGGCAGAGAAAAATGCAGAAAAACCTGCAGAATTTCCTGTTTATGGGTTGATCCAAAATCACCCCAAAATCCCATTTTTGATCAATCACAAGGCATCAAAACATGTTTAAACACAACAAGCAGTATAACATACAATCAAACATTGAATTTCAACAGTTAGATTCATGATTTTATACCAAAAATACCCATTTTCACAATTTCCAACCTAACTCTAAACTCAACAAATAACTCTAATCTAAAGGGTCTAACTAGAACCCACCTGGATAACAAGATGAGGAGATTGATACTGAGATGAAGAGATGAAGAGTTGAAGCTTGATGATGATCTTGAGCTCTTGAGAAATTTTCCTCCTTTTCCTTCCTTCACTTTTCCTTTCTTCCCTTTTTCCTTTTCTTTCTAACTTTTCTAACTTTTGTTTGTTTCCAAATGAAATGGAAAGGAAAATAGATAGTAAAAAAAATTACCGTTTATTAGTAATACTACTAAATGTCCAAATTAGCTCAAATACATCAAATTATAAAAACTCAACGTTAAATACTATTAATTTAATCGACTCTGAGTTCGTCAGTTTACTCTAATTATTCTATCAAATAATTACTCAGAGTACTCCGGAACCCAGTTGATCATAATAATATTCACCAGAGTGTTTATAAATTTATGGGGTATTACACATACACTGCCTTCCACTACACGTTAAGTAAGGTCCTCTTACTTTGAGTTAATACCACACACCAAGACAAGTGTGACATCTCCCATCAACAAAAATTCCTACAGAGTTCTTCCAGAAACTGCAGAGTAAAGTAAATTCTCCCAGACACAAACAAAGCTGCCCTTCAAACTCCTCCTCAGAAGCATGTGTGCATATGATTCAAATAATTAGCTTCACAAGGGTAGAACCATTCATGTCCACACCAACATGCCATCCAACAGCCTAATGTCATAACATGTTATCTGACATTATCTCCTCACAAGATTCAACCAATCTTGATCAGCATGCAATCTTCACAACGTATGTACCTTTGTAGCAAAGTCCATAGACAAGTACTCCCTCAGTCATGGTTAACTAATGCTCTAGATGAGGATGAACATTTGAGCACACTTGCTGAGCACATGCATTTTGGTACCACTGTCCCTTTCTCTAAAGGCAGTCATTCTCTATCATACTCTTCATCTTCAGACTTCCAATCAATCAAAACCTGATCTACTTCAGTCTTCTCTACATTCTCCATCCAAGGCAGATCTTCTACTTCATCATTCTCCCATATGACTATGTAGACGCTCCTTAGGCATGATGTAGGCACCAAGCTCCTGAACCAGAGCATAATCATCCTTCACCAAGGATATTCAACCAGATAATGTCCCAACACAATTTAGAACATTTGCCACACACTAAGATATCATCACCATGATTCTTGATAAGCTCTACCAACTGGACTTACTATTGCATAGTAATCTAAAGAACTAGAGAATTAAACTCTCATCCACCTTCAAGAAGAATAATCTCCTTGAGTCTTCAACTCCTCACCCTTCTGTCCAAGAGTAACTTGTTCCAAGACAATCCTCAATAATAACTAGCTGCCACACTCTGATTATCTTGATTCTTCGAATCCACTTCTGAGATCACCCAAATGCCACAGTTTGATCACCTCATTCATAAATCCTCATATGAAAAAGCCAACTGCCACAAATTGTCTTCTTCACGTTTGTCAAAACTCTCACAAAGATATCCTGATCTACCCACTGAAATTGATCTTCAAATCACATGTTCCTCTTGCTTACACTTAGAATCTCTAAGTCAGTAATATCTTCTCAAACCACAGCTGAGACAGACCTTTTTGAAGCATCCATAACTTCCATTACTGTAGATCACTTCTATCTTAAGCTGATGTGCCACATCACCAGCTGAGACTTCTGATGTTAAGCTAGATGTCAGAACGTTATGACATCCAACTGTTGAATTCAGCTCTTCCTTCTGCCACTCAAAAGAACCTCCTTCTTTTGCAGAAACAGATTTCCATGCTCTCATAGACTTGATTCATCACTCAAGTATGAGTAGACAACCTCCATCCTGCTTAGAAACTCCAAAGACTTCAAATCTACCACATCTGAATCTTCAGAAAAAAATAGTCCAAGACTACCCCATAGTAATACTAAAGAAAGTCACTTCCCTTAGTAGAGTCGTCAGTAGAAAGCCAGAGATAACCGCCACTTATCATCGACCATGCTCCAAACCACTGATCCATGCTGTAACCATCAAGATGTGATGACTTCATAACTTACATCCTCAGCCACTGTCTGACTTAGACATGTTGGATGTCATCAATATTCTAGAATCTATCTGCCTCTCACCCTAGACAATATGAATAATACTCCATAGTCACCAATCAACTCCACCAGTTGATTCAACTCCAAGATGCTTAACCCTTGAAAGTACTTTCAACACAGTCACATAAAGTAAATTCTCAAACCTTCTGCAGTCCTGCTCTTTAACCTCAGACAAATACATAGTCTCCCATCAATGTATATTGTCATCAGTTGAATGCACAACACTATCTAAAGCAGACAAATATTCAACTATTGTCATGCAAGATACAACATTTTATCTGGTCTGACATCCTTTTTCTGCAGACTTGAGGCACTGATTGATCCTTCTTTTGCTAATCCACCCCACTGATCACTTTAGATTGGGTAAGTGGCTTAACCTGATACTTCACCGTGAGCATAACAAACTTCCTGTGGCTGAGAAGGCAAAGACTGAAATAATGTTTTAACATCACCAACACATGAGTCAGCGTACTCTAATATTTCAAGAATCTTCAAACTTTTGATGTCATCCTCACTCAGTTACCCCAACTAAGCTTAAGAGATAACTTATCAAGATCTTCACTCCCGCATGAAAACTTTGACAGTGATCCTCTTTAGCTTTGGCTCTACCTTCTTCTTTCACCATCAAAAGGATGAAGGAGTCACAGTACTGAACAGATTGGTCTTCTTCTTTTGATCCTTGCAGACACCAATTCTAATTAACCAAAGGCTGACTGACATATTAAGCTCAGCTTCTTTCTTGATGAATCCTCACACAGCCCAGATGCCTCCTCTTCCAAGTCAGGAGTAGGTTCCAAACAGATGTGATCAACACATTTGTTTAGCCCCTAAGCATCTGTTATGTCACACTCTGCTGGTAGGACATAAGTTCTCTTCACATATCACCACATCTTCAGAGGAGAGCAGAATGTTGCAGTCTTAACACCAAACCACCAGAAATTTTCTATCAGATATATATATGTGCAGCGGAATATACACTAGAAAACTCCTTTACAACCTTCAGGTAAAACGTAATAACCCTTGCATAAACACGACACACCAAGTGCACTAGGTCATCATAGGTTTGAAAATAAGTCAAACCACACATCAGCTCACCACTAAAGCTACAGGCCTGATAACTTCATTCTCCACTCCAAGGGATCATACAAAAATCTCTATGAACTGACCAAGTCTATAACTATCTTCCTTGCTCATGACCCAGAAAGTATCTTCCCAAGATCTCATCCAGAAACAGACAGGATGCCTGCTCTGATACCAATTGAAATTCTGGTACAGATGTGCGATGTCTTTGTGTAATGTCACAACATCGCAATCTGCTGAACAAGGCAATAATAGAAACAGTAAATAACACACTGAATTGTTCACCCAGTTCGGTTCAACAACCTACATCTGGGGGTATATCAAGCCAGGAAGGAAGTCCACTATTAGTAGTATCAAATTACAGACTCAACAGACCAGTTGACAATCTACCTAATTTAATCACTACCCAATGACCCTTCTGCCTAAGTCCTCCCTAGGTAAGAGACTCCATCTCACTTCCTATCATCACAATGATGTCTAGCAGTCAACTACACCATCACTGCATCAACAGCTTGATTTCCAAAAACTCTCCAAACACATAGAAGACACCCTTCCATGACACCCTTTGGAGTTGCTTCAAAGCTTCCTCCAAGAACAATACCAAACTCATTACCTACAGGTTTCTGAGTTAAACATAGTGACTATCTCACAACCCGAGTGGTTCACTTAGACAAAGCCCTAATGATCTACATCTTGGACCCGTGCCTCTTCTAGGTTACAAGCATTCTATTTATAACATAATCCAAACTGGATTTGGGCCTTCAAATCATATCATATCTTCTGTAACAAATCTGCAACAGATTCTGCTACTAAATAAATCTTCAATTAAATCTTCAATCAAATCTTCAATTAAATCTTCAATCAAATCTTCATATTTTAAATACTCAATCTTTAGCTCCACATAATATTTCCAGGATATTATGTATCTTTTAAATCTTCACTTTTTAATTCAGCTGCAAGATCTTCTCCACACGAATAGGAACAATTCTCCATGTTTATTTGCACTAAAATAGGCAAGATCTTCTCCACGTGAATAGGAACAATTCTCCATGTTTATTTGCACAAAAATAGTAACAAACTATTCTCCACAAGATATGCAGAATTAATTATATCAGAATAGATCTTCTCCAATAAATTCGCCCACTAAATCTCTAATAGATCTGATCAAATCAAACTTAAACGCGCAGCCCTAAAACATCACCACCTGATGTTCTAATGTTCTGGTATAGTGATGTCAAGACATCGCATGTGACATCACTCTTCAGCACTTTAACTCTTCATCACTTTAACATTCACTCATGTTATGACTCAATGTTAAGACATCAGACACCTGACATTAACATGTTCAACTTTGTTTTACCAAAATTCCAGCCAATACAAGAACTAACAGCTAGTATACAGTTTACACAAGAAATCTTCATTTTAGCTATGTTTTGCTTAGTTTTCTTACTGTAGGCTCGAATCAGGCAATATATCTGAAAGTAAAACAAAATATCATAATAGCAAAGGAAAATAACAAATAAACAACTAAAAACATGTGAAATCAGAGTCAAATATACAGTGTAATTTGGTGCTATCAATGTGGTTCTCCTTAAGCATGTATATGATTGTTAATACCATATTTTACTTTGATGAAGATATGTTATGATGATTTCATTGCGTTAAATTGATGTTTAAGTGATTTCGTGATGTGATGTGTTCGGTAATTTCGTGTCGTGTCGGTAATTTCGTAACAAGTAAAGATGCATCCATTTATTTGTAGCACATCAACATTAACACGCATCCACATATGATACAGTTAATGTAAAATTAGAAACAGATAAATACAGAACCTCAAATGCAAAGACAATTAATTCCATAGTGAAAACATTCAAAACAAACTGATACAAATTGTCAAAGGTAAACAGCAGGACAAAATATGCAAACAAAATAACAAAACATAAATGCAAAACACAAATGATGCGATGCCCTAATCTTTATGCCCTCCTCCCCCTATATGGATGACCTCTTCCTCCATAATACTGGCCTGGTGGTGGCAAATCTTCTAGGTGCAGGTTGAGTTCGATCAGAGTGCGATTTAGAGTACCAAGACTGTTGGCAAGATTCCGATTCTGTTGAGTCAAGTTCTCGTCCATTTGGTTGAAGCGAGTCATAGACACGTCAGCAAACCTGTTGAAGTTAGTGATGTGAACCGAGACTTGATCGGATAAGTTTGTGAGTCGTTCTTCCTGAGCATTATAGCGACTTTCTTGCAATGCTTGGAATTCTTGCTGTTGAAGATTCATCTCATTTAACCTTTCCAGAATCTCTTCAAATGCCTGGTAATCGTACTGAGGCTATGGAGTTGGAGGTGCCGAGTAATCAGATTGCTGCCAACCATACTCCTCGCCATAGATGGGAGAAACATAGGCGTTACCAAGAGTAGTCCAGCAGTTATTTTGCCAATCTCCCCAGCCCTGATTTTCAGAATTATCCTCATGTTGATCGCCCATCCATGCGTCGTTGTCTTCCTCTTGCATAACCACATCAGCATCATTGACATCTTGATAATCACCCTCATGTACGTCCTCATCAGCATTTCCTTCATAATGAACAGGTTCTTCAGGTTTAGGTTGAAAAGGGTGAGTCGATCTGTGTCGGTAATTGAATCTCTTATTAACCTTATCCCAATGATAGCCCATCATGGTGAGGGTTTTTGGTTGAAATTGTTGTTCAGGAGAAATCTCAATGTAAGGAATATTCGGAACTGAAATCCCAGCCTTGTTCAAGATGTTCTGAATACAAGATGCATAACCTAGAGCTTGATATTTGTGGGAGCTGCGGGTGACGAACATCTGATATGTAAAATAGTATGGCCAGTTGATTTTGATCTGATTTTTTAGAATATACATGAGATGAACTTTAGCCTTCTCAACCCGTGAGTATCCACCTTTCTTAGGTCTCAAGATACGAGCAACAATCCATTGCAAAATACGGTCTTCGAATTTCAAATGACCGGTAGTGACATTTTTCGGAAAGACGTCACTTGCCACAACATTGTCAAGATATGGTTCCCGTAGCATAGAATTTAGAGCAGTGTTGAACTCAAAGTCTTGAACAAATGTTTTGTCAGTTACTCTGGATAGATTTTCATTTGTGTCAAAACTAAACAAAGTAGCCCATAAATCATTGTTTACATCATGAAGAGCATTATTCATAGAAAATTTAAACTCAGCTCCCTTAAATTTACCCTTGATTCCACAGTAGAACACTCGAATCAGATCACTATTGTATTTATCATCACATTCCAGGAACTCACCAAGATTCTGAACCTCGAGTATTTCAGTTATCTCAAGAATGTGATAATCTTCACCCATCAATACGTAGAAACCATGTTGTGGTATAACATCATGAGTACTAAACAATGCCTCATAAGGACTAGATAGTGCATCAGAAACTAAAGAATTAATGGTTACCGGTTGTGAAGAGGTTCCAGAAGATAAAGCTTTAGTTGTTCTTTTACCGGTTGTGCGCCTTGAAGTCATTGTTGATGAAGGATTGAAGAAGATGAGCAGTAGTTCACAGTGGTTGTGGATGAACAGTGTTTCGAAATCCCTTGTTGAAGAGGAATGATGAGCAGCCATTACTAACCCTTATTCTTATACCCTTGAGGATTCACTCTTGTGGGTTATGATTTTTAGGGTTTTAATGAGATTTTGATGGAGATTAATGGGTATTGATGAGGTTTAATGGAAGAAATAAAGAGAGAGAGGCCACAAAATCTGATGAGATTACATGCAATGAACATAGATTAATGTGTTATGAAGATATGTAGTGAAAATAGGAACATTTGGTCGATGCACATGTTCCAATTTAAAGCAGGAAGTCAGAACGCGTCAGTTTTGCGTCGACCCATGGACAGGATGTGCCGACGTCAGGCTGTTATGCGCTAACCCTCCTGTTACTCTTTAAACATACAACAGTTTATGCGTCGACGCATGCAAGGCAAGAAAATGAAAAAAATTGAAATTTTGCACACCTAAGTTCCAAAAGATAAATAAACATGCATACACATAGAACAAACATCCATATGAATAATATATGCTCAAAAAGCAATAAACATCAAGTTTAAGGTACTTAATATGAAAAAAATATGTTAAACATCTATAAATCGAAACGATATTACCTTGATCACCATGACGATAAGAGCCCTCACATATAGCTAACTATCTCTTTACATTGTTAGTTAAAAGAATAAACAAGCATGTATATATATATATATGTGTGTGTGTGTGTGTGTGTGTGAAGATCACTATCTTAAAGGATTATCAAACACGATCTGAGATATCGAGAATGCCAAGTTCCCTACAGATGTGAAAGAAAGGCTCAGTGGCTAATGGTTTTGTAAAAATGTCAGCAAGTTGATTTTTAGTATCAACATGCTCAAAGATCACATCACCTTTCCCTACATGATCCCTAAGAAAATGATGGCGTATTTCGATATGCTTGGTGCGTTAATGTAATACGGGGTTCTTAGTTAGGTTTATTGCACTAGTGTTATCGCACAAAATAGGAATACGCTCAAGTTTTAAATTGAAATCAAGCAATTGTTGTTTAAGCCATAAGACTTGAGCACAACAACTTCCAGCGACAACGTATTCCGCCTCGGCTGTTGACAAAGCAACCTAAACCTGTTTCTTGTTGTGCCAACTCACCAAGGAATTTGCAAAAAGGTGACACGTGCCACTAGTACTTTTCCTATCCAACTTGCACCCGGCAAAGTCGGAATCGGAATAACTAACTAAGGAATAAACACTACCTTTGGAATACCACAGCCTATACTTTGGAGTACCAGAGAGGTATCGAAGTATGTGCTTAACTGCTTTTAAGTGGGATTCCTTGGGATGTGCTTGATACCTCGCACACATGCATACACTGAACATAATATCGGGACGTGATGCGGTAAGATAGAGAAGGGATCCTATCATACCTCTATACCTTTTTACCTCTACATCTTTACCATTCTCGTCGCGATCAAGGTTCGCACTAGTCGGCATTGGAGTATCTATTGCTTTGTAGTTTAGCATGTCGAAACATTTTAGAAGCTCAAGACAATATTTCATTTGACTCACGAATGTGCCCTCTTCGAGTTGTTTGATTTGCAATCCGAGGAAATAGTTGAGCTCCCCCATCATGCTCATTTCAAACTCCCCCTGCATCAAACTAGAAAACTCCTTGACCAAGGTTATATTAGTAGACCCAAAAATAATATCGTCAACATAAATTTGTACCAAAATTAAATGTTTTCCTTGACGTTTAATGAAGAGAGTTGTGTCAACCTTCCCTCTTGAATACCCTTGATCAAGTAAAAATTTGCTTAGACGTTCATACCAAGCCCTAGGGGCTTGTTTAAGTCCATACAAAGCACGTTTAAGTTTGTAGACATGATCAGGATATTCATGAGATTCAAAACCCAGAGATTGGGCAACGTAAACCTCTTCATTTATATATCCATTAAGGAATGCACTTTTAACGTCCATTTGGAATAATTTGAAGTTCTTAGTGCAAGCATAAGCAAGTAAAAGGCGTATAGCCTCGAGTCGGGCAACCGGCGCATAAGTTTCCTCATAGTCGATTCCTTCCTCTTGGTTATAGCCTTGCGCTACAAGCCGCACTTTGTTACGTGTTATTACTCCATTTTCATCAAGTTTATTCCTAAACACCCATCAGGTGCCGATTACTCAATGATCTCGCGGAGGGGGGACAAGGTCCCAAACCTCATTTCTCCTGGATTGGTTTAGTTCATCTTGCAATGACAAAAACCAATGCCCATCGAGTAATGCATCCTTTGCGTTTTTAGGTTCAACTTGGGAGACAAAAGCAGAGTAATAGCAAAAATTACTAAGTTTAGAGCGAGTGGTTACTCCCTTAGAGATATCACCAAGAATGTTGTCAATTGGATGGTCTTTTGAAAACTTCCAAGCTGGGGGAAGTTCATCTTTATCAGCATGATGATCATCCTCACTTTTCACTGGTTGGTGATCCTTTTACTCCTCAATACGCACTGCTTCAGGTTGATCAGTTCCCTTCTCAGTGTCCTTGAGTATGTCTTCAGTAGGTACAGCTGCACCATGAAAAGAACTACCTTCTCCGACATTTCTCGGATAAGACTTATCAAAGGTAACATGAACCGACTCTTCAACTACACCTAACTTTTTATTATAAATTCTATACGCTTTACTTGACTGAGAGTATCCAAGAAAAATACCCTCGTCGGCCTTGACATCAAACTTACCAAGAGTCTCTTTCCCATTCTTTAACACAAAGCATTTGTAACCAAATACATGAAGGTGAGAGATATTTGGCTTACGCCCTTTTAAAAGCTCATACGGTGTCTTGTTTAGAATAGGTCGGATGAGCACCCTATTTAAAACATAACAAGCCGTACTTATGGCGTCGGCCCAAAAGTATTTTGGTAATCCACCATCATTGATCATAGTCCTTCCAAGTTCCTCCAAAACTCTATTTTTACGTTCCACTACCCCATTTTGTTGAGGGGTACGTGGTGCAGAAAAATTATGATCAATTCCGTTGGAATCACAAAATGCTTCAAACAAATGATTTTCAAACTCACCCCCATGGTCACTTCTAATTGACCCAATGTTTGTGTTTAACTTGTTCTGAGATAGCTTAGCAAATCGTTCAAAGGCCGAAAAGGTATCACTCTTATTTGCTAAGAAAATAGTCCAGCAAAACCTAGAAAAATCATCGATTATTACAAACCCATAATAGTTACCACCTAGGCTTTTAACCTTAGATGGTCCAAAGAGGTCCATATGGAGGAGCTCAAGGGGTCTCATAGTTAAAACGATGTTTTTAGATTTGAATGAGATCCTTGTTTGCTTCCCCATTTGACACGCATCACAAAGGTGATCCTTTGTGAATTTAATTTTGGGAAAACCGATGACTAGGTCTTTAGAGACTATTTTGTTAAGCAAATCAAAGTTGATGTGAGCCAACCGTCTATGCCACAACCATGAATCTTCATTCATAGTGACTACACACTTGTCTCCATTCAACGATACCTCATTTAAGTCTAGCATATAGGTGTTGTTCACCCTCAAGGCCTTAAACACATTCTTTTTGTCGATATCTTCAACTATGCAATAATCCTTTGAAAAAGATACTTTATAATTCTTGTCACATAGTTGACTAATGCTTAAAAGGTTGTGTCTAAGGCCTTCCACAAGCAGCACATCAGAGATAGTAGTAGATGAGGGGTTACCTACACTACCTTTGCCGAGAATCTGTCCCTTGTTGTTATCTCCGTAGGTGACAAACCCCTTTTTCTTCGCCACAAAGTCGATGAAAAGAGATATGTCGCCGGTCATATGTCTTGAGCAGCCACTATCCAAAACCCATCTTCTTTCGGTGGTCTGAAGACTTTGTACCTACAAAAACAATCAAAGGAGAGTAGGTACCCAATTCTCATTGGGTCCTTTAAGGTGAGTGAAACCAAGGCCGCACTTGGGTAACCATTGATAAATGCCTTTTGGAACAAGAAATCTTCTAATACGACATTTAGCAATAGTATGACCAGGCTTGCAACAATATAAGCAATCACGGTTCGTTTGGAACTTACCTTTGCTATCACTATCTCGAATCACATACGTATACTTTTGATACAGATTATTCATACTTTCTCGATAATGTGATCGATCAATAGAAAATGTAATTTTTGGCTTAAGAGCCTTGTCTAACTTGGCTTTGAGGGTTCTCACCTCTTCTTACCAAATACGACAAGTATCAAGCCCCAAAACTTGAACCATGAAGACTTATTCTCATCAATCTTAGTTTTTGATACATCCACCATGGAGTTTTTAAGATCCTCCAATTTCCTTTCGGAATCGGCAACCTTTTTCTCCAAGTATCTAAAAATCTTTTTATTTGAGGCTAAGCGTTGAAAGGCTTCCTTAGCCTTATGGTGCAATGTATCAAAAGCTCTTATTAATTCAGCATGAGACATATTATGAGAATTTTCATATTTAGAGTGTTTTACCTCCTTTTTCTTGCTTCGTTGAGCTATACTACATAGATATACAGACTCGCTTTAGTCACTTGAGTTGTCCCCTTTTTCGGACTCACTATCGCTTTCCCAAGCGATGTAAGCTCGTCTTGACTTATTTGACTTCTTATTTTGACGACCCTTGTCTTTGTCTTTGTCTTTGTCTTTGTCTTTGTCTTTGTCCTTCTTAAGCAATGGGCAATCCGGATTGTAGTGCCCAGATTTCCCACAATTGAAACAAGATCCTTTGGCTTTGCTACTCTTGTTTCCTTCATTTCTAGATTGCTTTCTAAACTTGACTAGATTCTTATCCGAGTGTTGGATCTCATTTTTCCGTATATACCTATTGTATCTCTTCACAAATAGGCCCATGTCTTCACCGGATTCATCATCTTGGTGTGTGGACTTAGAACAAGAATTCTTAAGAGAAATCGACTTCTTCTCTGTATCTTTTGTCTTCTCCTTCTTTATGCTCTTTTCATGTTTATCCAAGCTAATGAGCACCTGCTCATGCTCATCGAGTTTGCCAAAAAGTGTTGTGAGGTATAGTGTAGCAAGATTGTTGGCCTCCTTGATAGCGGTGACCTTCGGTTACCATTCCCTGTTTAAACACCTCAAAATATTGTTAGTAGCAACCTCATTTGGATTTGGTTTACCAAGAATATGCAATTTGTTGATAATGTGAGTAAATCATTTTTGCATATCCGCAATGGTTTCCCCTTGCTTCATGTAAAAAAAATCAAACTCTTGCGTTAGTGTATTAATACGAGCCATCTTAACATCATTAGTGTCTTCGTGGGCTACTCGTAAAGCATTCCACATGGCTTTGGCCATTTCACAATGGGAGACTCGATAATACTCGTCAACTCCTAAGGAGGAGATGATCATATTACGAGCCTCTCAATCATAGATGTACTTTTTCTCGTCCTCCTCAGTCCATTGAGCTTCGGGTTTAGGAACGACAACGCCTGCCACGTTAGTCATAGTAATTTCCATGGGACAGTTTAAAATAACGTTCCAAACCTTCCGGTCTATGGAATTAATATGGACGCGCATACAATCCTTCCAGTAGCTGTAATTTTCACCTGTAAAAACTGGAGCCCTATTATAAGCCCCTTTAGGTTCGTTCGCCATGATCCAAGAAGTTTTACCGAAGCACCAGAATTAACCGGAGCTCGTGATACCACTTGTTAGATGATGGATATGGATCTAGAAAGAGGGGTTGAATAGATCCCTAGAGTTTTATGCGCAAATGGTTACAAAAATTTGTTTAAAAAATTTAATGGAAGCACACCACTGGATTTTACGTCTACCACGAACCTTCTACTAAAAGGATCGGACATGCACGAATATATTGAGAATGAGTACGGAAGAGAAAAATTCAGTCCAATTACTACACTTATAACGCAGTCAACAAAATATCACTTGCTTGATGTTTAATTCAAACCAATGAGGTAAAATGATAAACAATTAAAAGCATTGCGTTCGATTTTTTCTTTGAGACAAATTATCAAACACCTGGTGTGTGTAAACACACTAAGTGCAGAATTTCTATAGAGGGTAATGTAAAGCTGCTCCAAGATACAATTCAAGGAATTGTATCAATTTAACAAAACAGTTTATCAGCTTACAATTACTCTACGACAGAAATTTCAATAACTTGCGACATCAAAAATTCGAACAAACTGAAATGTAAAAGAGTTAAGGAAAGAGAGAACAAACAATATTTAATTATGCAGTTCCCCAATCGTCCTCACTTTGGGTACGTCTGCCCCCAACTCCACAATTGGAATTGATATATATATATATATATATATATATATATATATATATATATATATATATATATATATATGTGTGTGTGTGTGTGTGTGTGTGTGTGTGTGTGTGTCTGTATGTAGCTGTTACAAATTGTTTATTACAAGAGAAGAACAATGAACATCCAAACCCTCGAACGTCTTCGATCGTTGATGCAGAGTCTTCTCTCCCCTTGATTCAAGATGAATCAAGTCCTTCGAATATGGTTTATCCAATTATCGTCCCACGCTACTAAACCGAAAGAACCCACCGTTCTTCGGTTACCTTCACTCGATCAATTGCGATCTACCAAAAATTTGAACCCAAACCTCTCTTCTACGATCCTCCGATTATAGCTACTAAATCGAATAATTGCTCCAATATTCGGTTACCTTCGCCCTGCTGAATCCCTGTAGAACGAAACGGTTTGTGCAAAAATCCCCAAAATCTACTCGATTCTTGGAGGACAAAACCAACTGGTTTTATTCAAAAAATAACTACCAAGCTCTCAACCCAGAAAATGAAGATCGCACTTCCTAAATTCTGAACGTTATCACTTCGAACAACGTGCGACACAAACAAAGATAATTATGTGTGATTATTTGTTTACTCAATGAAGAAGATGAAGAAGAAGAGAGAAATGACATATATTTTCATGTTTCTTGTTGTTGAATAATGAGATGACCAAAACTATTTATAGATAATTAACTGATCCACTAAAAGTTATAAAAGAAATAACAGAAAAAAATTTAGGTGAAAAATGCAGCTCAGGAGTGTTTGGGTCGACACATGACTTAATGATGTACAGCATACGCTGACCCGTGGAAAATGCTATGCAAGTTTGGTCTTTATGCGTCAACCCACAAGCACCATGTTTCGACGCATAATTGGTCTTTGTGACTTCCCAGAATCGTACGCTTACCCGCATATTTCACTAGTTTTGTACCACTATTTATGCGTCGACTTATGTTCTATGAAGGTTAGCGCATGAACTGTGTTATTTACAGGAAATGAAATTTTTGCACATTTTCAACTGACCAAAGTCCAGACAAACATGCTAGACACCAGTAAAATGATAATGAACATTTATCTATGGTAAAGACAAAGTCCTATACATCTAGACACATGAACAACAATGATTAGACGCAATTTGCCCGACAAGTGAAGTGATACCGCTCAAATTACAATCTAATACTCAGCATATATGTTGACATCATTAAAACGAAATAGATGAAATACCATAGCCCTTACAGTTGCTGTTTTTAGTATAAGGAAGAATCAAAATTAGCACAACTTGAGTTTGGTAGCTCCAATTTAGGTGGGATCAGTTGTGTTAGAAATCTAATTTTAAGATCTATCTTGTGGTAAAGTTTCATATTACTTGTAAGTATGTGTAGTGTTGTGATTAATAAATGAATGTGAAGCCCTAATGTGGCAATCAATATGAATGTGGAAATACAAGTTTAGTAAAACTAATGTGAAACCCTAATGTGGCAATGTAAATTTGATAAATTATAGTGAAACCCTAATGTGGCAATAAACGTAAGTGTATTTTAAAAGAGGAAAGAGGTTCGGGAGGAATTCATGTATCTTTGATCCTGCATCATACTAGAGTAAAAGTAGGTTGGTGTCTAAAGAGAGTGTTGTAGTACTGATGTAGCTCACATGTACTCCTATACTATTAAGTCTATAGAAAGTGTTATAGTACAGATGTAGCTCATATGTACTCTTAGATTTGAGTTTAGCAAGAGTGTTATAGTACGGACATAACTCTCATGCACTCCAACTATTGAGTTTAGCGAGAATGTGGTAGTACGAGACATAGCGCACATATACTCCTAAACTATAGAAATCGGGAAGATTATTGTGGTACGGAATGTAGCTTGCATGTACTTCTATAATATATCATGAGTTCAATGACTAGTACCACATGCATATGGAGTAAAGGATAAAGTGCATTGCATAAGCATTCATGTGTACACTATGTAACATCGTATAACATTGTGTAATGTTGTATGACTTGGTATGATTTTTTATGATTATGATGTTGATTATATGTTATGAATTATAATACCCCTTGTTTTTCTTATACCTTATACTTCGTAGAATTAATTTCACCCATTTGTTTCTACGTTTCTAGGATTTGAATCATGTGCAGGATATCCTCCAGTTGAGACTGGAGAATAGTCACAGTGCGGTACTTTTATTGAGGATGATGTAGAAGACCATTTCATTAGTTTTCTTTGTGTTTATGTATGTTGAATTGTTAAGTCAGCTAGTACGTTTGGTTTGTAATAAGGCTCTAGTATTGTGACATCGAGGTCGAGATTTATGTTTATCAAATTATTGTGTTTGGATTATGTTTTAATCAAGTACTCATATGAAAATGTTTAAGTTATTTGAGTTAATGTGATGCCCTATTTTATTATATGAAATAAATATTTCACAATTCGTGGAAAATAAATAAAAAAGAATTTGGGGTTTTAGGGTGTTACAAAACACACCAAGAAATTTGATGTGTGGGGACAAAGAGCAATGGAAACCAAAATAAATGACCTACACCAACATAATAACCTGCCAAAAGTTAAACAAAATCATAACAAGGTAGAAGAAGATAAAAGTCAAAAACACATAAACTTGTTTACCCAGTTCGATCAAACGATCTACTTTGGGGGAGATAGCATCTCTCTAATTCATTATACATCCAAAAGTTGTTACAAGAGATTACAAATAAGTTGCAATAAAAAAAACCTTTGAGTTCGCAGAAACCAAACCCTATTTCTAACCAAGTGTTTATCAACCTCTCCAAGTATCAATATATGAATCACACAAGCCTAAGGTGTTTAGAAGTGTTTCTCAATCCTCTTAGATACCTCTAAAGGTTTTCTAAATTCCAAGAACTCTAAGGAATTTATACCATTTCCTCTCTAATTTTACCGAGGATTTCTAATCATTATCTTTGTCTTCAACTGATAAAGTTCTAAAGGTTGTTAGGACAATGATGATAGTAATTCACTAAGAAACCAAAATTAATTAGAGATCGAAGATTACAAGTTACAGGGGCGGGCTTGATCTTCTGGTACAGTAAGAAATGGACTGACTTGCAAGGTTAGCACTCCAACGCTCAAGTTAGCATGAAAGTGAGATGAGTGAATGAACTTTGAATTTGAATTTTCCTTGGAAAACGACGCATTTCCTCTTTATATATTAGTGCAATTATAAAATCTTGTTGATCTTCATGAGTAGAGGGTGAAGATTCATTAGAAGGATCCTAGATCTGGATCAACTGCACTCTAACCAAGGATAACGCTCATGTTCTGCAAGTGACTTTAGTAAATTAACATGTTTCTCTAGGCCGTAATTATTGGGCCTTCTGGCCAGCCTAGAAAAGTCCCTTCCAGCCCTTCCCATGCTTTGTAGGGTGAGGGCTTTATTGTGCTTGTCTTTTTCTAACGGTATTAGCCCGACTTCAGTGGAAAGAAAAGATGTGACTTTTTTGTCATTGGGAACTTACGCCTTAAATGTGCTCATGCTTTAGATGTATTTTCGTATGTTCTATCGTAATGAACTTTGGAAACTAAGTACTTAAGTGTTTTTCTGGGCGATCTGTACCATTGATAATGTCTATCACTTTTCTTTTGGTAGGGCATTATACAATATTTGTGGAGTCAGTTGCACAATTTCTTAGGGGTGTTACCTTTGTTTTTTCATCATTTGTACTTACATAACATATTATTTTTTTCATTCTATAGAACTGGTGCCCACCATGAGTCAAAAAAAGAAAAAGGTTACTTATGTCTTTTAAGTTGATCTTGTAATTTCAGAAACTCTTTCTACCTTTGCTCGTGAAGGTAGCCTTGAAGGGGCTTTCCTTGACGTGGGTTCATTTTTTGACTGTGATGTATTGATCCTTAAGGAAGATAGAATAATTTTCAATGAATATGGTGAGTGTGTATTCCTTTTATTGGTGCACTTTTTTATTTTGGGTCTGTGCCCGCCCTTCAACAGTTTTGAAATAAAGGTTTTGAATCATCTGATGATTTCCCCCTCACAACTAAACCCTTTGACTATTTTTGAGGGAAGCCATCATTATCCCTTTTTCCACCTTTGCAGGGTATAACGTAGCTCTGAAAACCACACGCAGGAGCAGGGGTTAATTACATTGGCGTAAGTTACTCATTATTTCAATTTTTTTTCTGATGGTGTGAAGCCTTTCGAATGTCAGTTCTTCTTGGTTATCTATCTCAATAAATAGGCTCAAGCGATAGTATGTGCCATAGGAACTAGGACGAAGAACAAGTATACATATTTTTTCATAAGTTTTAGAACTAATACCACTTTTGATGGGGAATGGATTATACATCTACAAGGAAATTGACTTGTCCCAAAAGGAGCTTTACCTGAAGAAATGAATAATCGCCTTCTTAAAAGAGTTGGGTTACGTTGGGACATTGTTCCCTTGGATGAAACCTAAAATTAACACTTGAAGCAGTTCCTTAAAACCTATGCGTTAATGAGCGTTGACGCCAAGGATTAGAGGAAGGTTATCTTCGGTGAGCTTCTGATGCCTTTGTTTCCCATTGTTAATTATTTTCATTTGCAGTTCTTGACATTTTGATAATTTTTTTATACATATTTGATGAAGTGTGAGAGTTAATTCACCAAATGAAGAGAGGTATTCAGATTGTGTCGGCGACTGCTAGCCCTTCGAATGGCCTGGTGTCTGTCAGTGCTTGTGCTCTATCTGGGGTGACAAAGAGGTCAACTTGATCTTCGCAAAGGAGAACCTACTAAAGTTGGAGGCAAAATAAGATCTTGATGATGCAGGGTGCTCGTAATGACTTGATTTCCACCGTCTTGAGGAGGAGACGATGGTTCTCTCGCAGATTGAGCAGCTGTGAAGGTCTCACACAGCGTAATGAAGTGAGTGGCTCTGAAATCTACCATTGTTAGAAGATCGAAAAGTCAGAGATCTAAGACGCTGAGAATCAGAATTGATCTATGGTCGGAGTATATCAAGAAAAAATTATGGTTCAAATTTAGAAGATCTTAACTTCTAGGTCGAGTAAATTCTTTAGTTCGGTAAATCGGGAGATGAATGTTCAAACATGGAAAACGCAAGAGTCAGACATCGAATCCCACAAATGGTGTCACGGTTCTGCTTGGGAACCAAAATTGATTAGAGATTGAAGATTATGAATTGCAGCGGTGGAGTTGAGCTTCTGGTACATTGAGAAAGAGACTGGCCTACAAGGTTAGTACTACAACACTAGGGTTAGTATGAGAGTAAGATGAGTGAATGAAGTTTGAATTTAAATTGTCCCTAGAAAATGGTGTACTTCCTCTTTATATGGTAGAGTTCTTTTAACATCTTGTTGATCTTCAAGCGTAGTATGCGGAGATTCGTAAGATGTATCCTAGATATGGATAACATGTGCTCTAAACCAAGATAACGCTCATGTTCTACAAATGATTTTAGTGAATTAGCATGTTTCTCTGGACTGCAGTTAATGGGTCTTATGACCGACCCAAAATAGATAAAGATACATATTTATAACTGCTGAAATCCAATGGATTTTTAATGGGGAAAAAATACAACCCAATAAGAGTTAGAATACAAATATTATAAATATCTTATACTATCTGTTAATCGAATTGACCAACCCTGGCATCCATGAACCGCTCAAACTGGATTGTTTTTGGCTTTTTGATTTCTAACAATCTCAAAACATGTTTTCTTTTTCTTCATCACTCAAATGTTTTAAGACACACTTCTACAGGAAGATATAATGCCTTATACGAGTTGTCGTCCGATCAGATTTAACAATGGAAAATACACTTGAGGCCGGAAACACGTATCCTCGATTAGAGTGATATCTCACCTATTCCACGCGTCTTTATATGGGATGTTTATTGTCGAGTCTTCCACTACAAAAAAAACTCTGTTGCCACGTGATATTCGCGTCACAATGTGAAAAATCACTTCACAACAGGTTTTTAGCGACATGATCTTTCACGCGGCAGGAACACGTGTGACAACTCTGTTGCATCATGAAAATCATGTCACAACTTGCCACGTGAAAATCACGTCGCAACAGTCTGCACAGATTTTTCAGTTTTACCCGCTATAATTCAGTAGTAGCAGGTAGTAGCATTGAAGGCAAAAAAGGTGTAAGTAGGTTGCCACGTGATTTTCATGTGGCAAGTTGCAACGTGATATTCACGTGGCAACAATATTTTTTTTTAAGTTAAAAACTATAATTGTATTACGTTTTAATAAATTGTTTTTTAATAATATATTAAAATGAATAATAAAATGAATAAATAAATTGTTTTTAAATAATTTTTAAATACAAAATTAATAATAAATTGTTTTTTAATAATATATTAAAATGAATAATTAATAAATACCAAAATTAATAATTATAATTAATACCAAAATTAATAAATATAAATAAATATAATTACTTTAAAAATTATATAATTTTTCAAATTGTATTTATTATTTAAAAAATATATACTTAATCAAATTATATTTACTTACTTATCTTAAAAATATATATACTTACTTATATAAAATTATTACTTAATAAACATATTTACTTACTTATTATATAATGCTTACTTAAAAAATTTAATTAAAAAACACTATTACTTATTAAAAAAATCTATACTTACTTATTATATATACTTATTAAAAAAATATTACTATTTTTAAAAAAATATATTACTATTTTTAAAAAAATATATACTCAAATTTAGTTTTTAGTTTTATATATATATATATATATATATATATATATATATATATATATATATATATATATATATATATATATATTATGTTTATTCTTTTTAAAATAATATATTTATTTTTAAAAAAATATATATTAATAACCTAAATCTGTTTATTTATTCTGTTTATAAAAATAAAAAATACATTAACATATTAAGTTTATTCTTTCTAAAAAAATATTAATAACCTAAATCTAACTATCAATGAAGCAAACATACAAGAAAACATCTCTGGAGTACCTCAATAAATCAACAAAATATATTTTGTGGAGTAAATTCTTCTTTTATTAACCTATATTAGAAATGAAAAATAAAAACAATATTAATAATAAATAAAATTCAATTGACAAAAAAATAAATAAATAATTGTTTACCTTATTAAATTTGAAGAGATAACAGATGAATAAATTCAGATTGGATGAGGAAAGAAGAAAATATGAGTATGCATTGAAGAAGAAGGAAGAAATTTGGGGGGTGTTCTTTCTACGTGTGAGAGTGGAAAAAGGTGAAAAAATGAGACTGGGTGCGGAGTGGTGTGGGTGAGAACGGATCAGTGAAATAAATATGAAATCTTGCGTCATGAATTTCACATCGCAACTTGCAACGTATTATTGTGGCAAAAAAATACAACTGTTACCTTGTGACGTGATTTCCACGTCACTCGGGTTGACCAGACATAACGGTCATCTGAATCTAACCAAGCCATCAACTCAGTCAAACAATATTCTCACGTTATGTTTTCTTTTTCTAAAAACTTAGTTGCGACTTTTAAAATTCAAATCTCCCTTTATGTGTAATGTCTGACTAATTTTTTTATTTATTTGGAAAAAAAAGTTGCGACGTGTTTAATACGACGTAATTTTTTTAAAATTTAAAAATATTATTTAATTTGAGAATATATTTAATTATTAAAACCTGTTGTGACGTGTAATTCACGTGACAACTTTCTATTTTGCCATTTGATTATCACGTCACTATATCATAAGACTGAAGAGATATTTTTTTATAGTGTTCTGCCGTGGGCCGGAGCAATGACTCGCTCACAAATTCAATAATCAAAATAAATCATTAAGCAATTAGTTCAAAACTAAATTGTTTAAATTATTAGTATATATTTTAGGAAATATTTATCCCTTTTTGATTTTGCTTAATTAAAGCATATGAAGCATGTGATAAAAGTGTCACTCTCTTCCGAACAGTTAGTGACTCTAGTGCACTGCGTCCTAGATTAGTAGATTATCTTGCATTGCTTTTACTTCTTTCCTATGATTGATGACAGCACTTGCCCACATATATATATATACACCTCCCATATTGCTCTATAATTCAAAACTATATCCTCTCAAAACTCAAACCTATATCTTCTCAACTACTAGTTTCCATGTCGTGGTACTACATTTTCTTTGCTCTTACCATTCTCTCATTTATTTTCAAGAGAAGAATAATAATCCGTAAGACTTCTACTCACACCCCTCCTTCATACCCCATCATAGGTTGCTTTATCTCTTTCTACAAAAACCGCCACCGTCTTCTAGATTTCTACACCCACCACCTCTCTCAATCTCCAACTCAAACCATCCTCCTCAACCGTCTCGGCGCCCGCCGAACCATCTTAACCGCCAACCCTCTCAACGTTGAATACATCCTCAAAACCAATTTCATCAACTTTCCTAAAGGAAAACCCTTCACTGAAATCCTCGGCGACCTTCTAGGTGGCGGCATATTCAATGTAGACGGCAAGTTATGGTCAAATCAACGCAAACTAGCCAGCCATGAATTCACCACGAGGTCTCTCAAAGGTCTCGTTGAAATGACCCTTGAAGATGAAGTTCAACAAAGACTTATTCCATTGCTTGAATTGGCTTCTAATGGTAACTGTGTCATTGACATGCAAGATGTTTTGAGGAGACTCACGTTTGAAATTGTGTGTAAAGTTTCACTTGGTTATGATCCTTGTTGTTTGGATTTATCTAAACCTGTGCCACCTCTTTTGTATGCGTTCGACAAAGCTTCCGAAATAAGTGCAATGCGCGCAGCTTCGCCGATTCCATTGATTTGGAAGATCAAAAGAATGCTTAATGTAGGATCAGAGAAATCACTTAAAGAGGCGGTTAAACTCGTTCATGAATCTGTGATTGAGATAATAAGAAAAAAGAAAAAAGAAATTATGGAAAAAAATAACGTTAGTGGGAGTGATTTGTTGACAAAGTTGTTGGAAGCAGGGAATGATGAAATCATGGTTAGAGATATGGTTATAAGTATCGTCATGGCGGGGAGAGACACCACGTCGGCGGCGATGACATGGCTGTTTTGGTTGTTGACAAGGAATCGTAGCAAAGAGGAACTGATCGTGAAGGGAGTGAGGGAAGTTTTTGGAGGAAGAAACAATGATGATGAATTTGAATTGATGAGGTCTTTTGATTATGAAGGTTTGAAAGAGATGAAGTACTTGAAAGCTTGTTTGTGTGAGTCAATGAGGTTGTATCCGCCAGTTGCTTGGGATTCGAAGCATGCCGCTGGGACCGACGTGTTGCCGGACGGGACTAAGGTGGAGAAAGGTGATAAGGTGACTTATTTTCCCTATGGGATGGGGAGGATGGAGGCGTTATGGGGAAAAGATTGGAATGAGTTTAAACCAGATCGGTGGTTTGATGAAGCAGTGAAAGAAGGGGATACTAATGGAGTTTTGAAACATGTGAGTCCTTATAAGTTTGCGGTTTTTCAAGCTGGTCCAAGAGTTTGTCTTGGGAAAGAAATGGCTTTTATTCAAATGGAATATGTTGTGGCTTCCATTCTCAAGCAGTTTGAAATTAGGCCTGTGTTAGATGACCAACCAGTGTTTGTACCTTATCTTACCGCTCATATGGCTGGTGGATTCAAAGTGAAGGTCCACAAGAGACTTTAAAAATGAAAAGTGTGTTCTTATAGAATACTATACTTTTTTTATGCTATTTTAAAGCTTAATGTTTGTTAGACCCCATATAAATCCTCCACCCAATGTCTAAGAATCTCGGACCTTGGAAGTTAGTTTTTACCTTTTAGTTTACATTAATAAAAAAGTTGTCATGAATAATTTTTTTTAATTTGTTATTTATATGTTTTTAATTAATTTATGATTTTTCCTTAACATCAAAATTTCCAATTAAGCTAGAAGATAGGTTATAACAGATCTCTTATTATCCCATTTGAATCCTCTTGAGTAAATAAAATAAATATGTTTTAAATATATGAATAGAAATAAATCAAATTTTAATTGTAAAAAAGAGTATAGTTAATTTGTGTCCAAAAGCACGTGTTAAAAAATCTATAAATAAAAACTTTTTGTTAAATGTAAAAAATTTGCGTTTGAAAATTGTGCATGCTTTAAAGTATATAATTGATTTTTTTTATTTATCTTTTCAACACAAATTTTTTACTTATGATTTCTTAACATGTGCTCTTAGAATTATGCAAAGTTATGAATCTTTCAACGTAATTTTTCTTCATTATTTTCATTCCACTCTCCTCCATTCTATTCCCTCATCTATTTCAACCTGGATCTCTATTGCCACTCACTCATACGCTATCATTTGTTATCCAATTATAAAATTTACATATATGAATTGAATATATTTTGTTATCATGTGTTTACCTTGAGTCGACCTGTTAGCTTTGGCCCATTTATTTTGTGGTTAGTCCATATTCAAGTTCATACTTGGCCTAATCACACCATGTCGGGGATCGTACTCGACCCACAAAGAGATTGGAATCTAGTAAATCTCTCAAGCATGAGACCTAGAGGGACAAAGTGCTTTAGGGGGAAAAACTGGATGTACATTGCCCCTTAAGCATGAGGCTTAAAGGGGAAAATGCTTTTGGGGGCGAGATTGAAATGTACATAGTTCCTCAACCATGAGGCTCAAAAGGGCGAAGTGCTTCAAAAAGACATTGGAACGTACACAACCCCTCAAGTATAAGGCCCAATGGGACAAAGTGCTTTAGGGGGTGACTTAAATGCAAATTGTCCCTCAAGCATGAGGCCAATATGGGAAAAGTGCTTTAGGGCGAGAGACTTAAATGTGCACAGTTCCTCAAGCATGGGATCAAATGGGGCAGAGTGTTTTAGAGGGAAAGGCTAGAATGTACGCACTCCCTCAAGCATGGGGCCCAAAGGTGCAAAATACTTTTGAGAAAGACTATAATGTATGCTTTAGGTTACAAAATCGTTCTCAAGTCCCTAAGGAAATCCAAAGAGAAAGTTCATTATCATTTCTAACAATTGTCCTCTTTCGAGGAAGTCTAAAATCAAATATTATGCTTTGTTGACTAAGGTTGGAGTTCATCCCCCCAAGCCTGAGGCTCAAAGGGGGTGAGGTGTCATTTTTAGAGGGGAGAAATCAAGATGTTCATTAGTTCAGCTTTAGGTGCACAGGTGTCTACCTCTTCGCCAAGGATATGAGAAGTCGCATCCTATTTCATAAGGTTTTTTCTTTCTAACTCTTGTCTTTATTATTTCTACTAAGAGTTTGGTTTTAATCATCACTTACTACTTTGGGGCTCTAATAGAATTCAGATTATCATTATCTTTATTTCTTATGCTACTAGTCTAAAATGTGTTCACTTTGTTTTCCGCCAATTATAATCTTAAATAAGCATTACCTTTCCTTATTTCAAATCAGTTTAAGCTTCGTTTTAACTCAAAATCCGCTTTTTCTTCTTGTTCAACTTTCTTTCTTCATGCTAGTTCGCCATTTGCTAATTGCCGCATGTAATATCTTGACTATTTTCTCATTTTATTCGTAGTCATGGTTTTTATTCGTGAGTGGGACGCGTTTGGGAGTGTAACATCTCGACTATTCTCTAAAAACTATTTCGGAGATTACATATGGAATTGATAACTAAAAGCGTCAGAACAGATGATGGGGGAAGTGGATTAAAAGTTTGTTAAGAGAGAGAGAGAGAGAGAGAGAGAGATGATATGTTCTTTTGAGAGTTTTTGTAGCGATAATGACACTGACTTGGTGTCTTTTTCCTCATGTTCTGTTGAATTCATCATATTGTGAAGAAATTTTAAATATGGATTATATATGTCCATAAAATGATTGGATAAAAGCATTTCGAGTGGGCTTGGAGTTGTCAAACACTAAAAGTGAAACTAGCCTTATTTTGGAGATATGTGTTCGAGGTGAAAGGGTCTACATGCAGCGACCTTTCGGGGTAGAAAGTGAATTTTCAATTTCTATATCGGCGTCTTTGAAGACTTCGAGGCTAGTGCCCCCTTCACCGTCTCTGGATCCGATATTCTCAAGGTGTTTAACATCTTCCATTTTCAACTAAATCCTAACAACTAAGCAATTGTTAGAGGATTCCAAATCCACTTATGGGGTCTGGATACTAAGCACGCTGTCGGGATCTTCTTTTCCTTTTATGCAACAAAATGAATGTCATGTGATGAAAGGGTATACATGAGTGTCATCCCAGGATGGGATTTACTTTCCCTTATACCTCTAATTACAAAAATTGGAAGGACAAATTTGTTAGGGTTAAAAGCAACAATCGATGCCCGTATGCTATATTTGAATATGATGGGTCTCATAAGTTTCCTTTATACTGGACGGGATAGTGCCTCTCCATCACAGGATTCCTTCTAGCAATCCTTAGCGATACACATAAGGAAGCTGTGGAATTTTTGGAACAATTTTATTCTATGTAGGTGAAGGATTTGTTTATATGCGAAGTAGATTATCCTATGTTGTTGAGATTCTTGGGTAATGTGTTATCATTATGAAAGTTATTATTGTTGATTGTTTTTGCCAATGCTTACTAATTTGTCTTCTTTCATTTTTATAGGGAGGATGTCTCATATTTTGGTTATTGAGAAGAAAACCATGATGGCATATACCAAGGTTCGTCTGGGTGAAACCCAGATTGTTAATCACATCGATCATGCCTAGAGATGGCAACAAAACTTGTGCCTACGGTACTCGCCCAAACCCATCTCGAGTTTTATGGGTAAAACCAGTTTTGACTGTGTTCTGTCTGGGTTTGGGTTTTCCCCGATTTTAAATTATGGGTATGGGGTGGGTGATGGGGAAACTAGAACCCTCCCCATTGATAATTTGGAATATTTTATTTTGATAATTTATAATATTAATTGTTTGGTTAGTACATTGATATTTTGGTTTGTATTTTATTATTTAAAATCTTTGAAATGAATGTTATAAAATTTTCACGATTATTTTAATTTATCATTTATAATGTTTGTTAGAGTTCAAAACAAACTATTGGTTTAGGGGAAATTGACTATTTCAATTTAAAAAAATTAACTCTGATGCAAGATGGGACAAGGCGGGATACCCGAACCTGTTTTGAATGAACTTTGGGTTTAATTATTATCTATGTTTAGGTTTGGCATAGGGAACGAGTATTTAACTAGGATTCAGGGTTAGGTATGGGGAAGGAAAAACATGTCCCTGTCCCGCTTCCATGCCTAATCATGTCGGCTTCCAAACTCGTATAACTTAGAAAAGGAAGAACGCAACTGAGTGGAAAGTAATGAAGGTCATTCCCTTAAACACTATTATGCACGTTCTTTCTATGAAGGGTACAAAGTTGCCTTATGTGAAGAAGAGCAAGGTTGGTCCTGGAAAAAAGCCATTGACTGTGGATGTCTCTACTTTGATTACTTTGGAGATAGGAAGTGTCATAACAGTAGTCACCAGTAAGGTAGTTCCTCTTCTGCTCCACATGCTTGGGCAAACTCTTTTGAAGATTTTGACGTGTCTGCTCAGCGAGAAAACGACTTGAAAGTAGAGTTGAAGAAGATGAAAGAGGGTAATGAGGTTGATTATATGTTGTTTTACCTTAGAAAATGAGAGGATAACTTTCTTTAGAATAACTTGACGGATACTCGCAAGGTTTTCCAAAAAGATGGAGCAAGAGAGTGAGTCTTTACAAAGAGACAAAAAAGTCTATGGAGACGTCTCTTAAGAACCACATCGCCTAACATTAGACATAGGTGAGTGGTCTCAAGAAGGATCTGGACAAGGCTCAGATGGAATGACTCTTTCTGGGAATGAATGATTTGAAAAGGAAAAGGCCTAAGTGTCTTACTTGCATCTTGAGCTTGATCTTAGAGAGCTTGACTATTTTAAAGTAGTGGTGGATGGTCATCTTATAGATAAGGTTGATCCAGATGGAGACCAAAACTCCGTCATCAATGTTGAAATGATGCCCCCAATAGAGGAATATGAGGTAGTTGAATAGATCATAGTGGAAAGAAAGAGTCCTTCATAGAAGAACCCCTCTAAGGCTGCCCCTAACAATTGAAATGTTTAGTTCTTGTTTCATTTAAGTTGTATTGTCATGGATGTTTTCCCTTGTTAAAAAGGGGTAACTTTTGTAATCGTACTTCTGTTTTAAAATATAAGTTATATCATATTCCCACTTCTGTTATGCTTCATTTCTTTTGTGGTGTCATGTTTATTAGCTGTCGTACTTTTGTGTGTTCATTATTTTAACATTTCTCCGCGGTAAGCGTAAGGCCAGTTCAACCCATGGTCCTGAACCAGGGAAAAGGAAATCCAGTAAATTTATGCTCTTGCTCCCTTATGAGTTTTATTTATATATGCAAGGAGAGCTCAACAAGTTCTTATACTTGTTCCCTTAGGAGTACTAGATTTATGATAAGAGAGCTCAGTGGGTTCCCGTGTTTGCTCCTTTGGGGGTATTTTATTTATGCAAGGATAGCCCAATGAGTTCATGCATTTGCTCTCTTATGATTCTAAGAGTTTCGTGAGGAGATCCCGATGGGTTCCTATATTTTCTCCCTTAAGAGTATTTGATTTATGCAAGAAGTGCCGGGTGGGTTCATGCACTTTCTCCCTTAGGATTCTTTGAGGTTTGTAAAGAGAGTTTAGTGGAGGCATGTGTTTGCTCCCTTATAAGTATTTGAATTTTGCAAGGAGAGCCACGTGGATTCATATGTTTGCACCGTTAGGAGTCTCTGATTTGTGCAAGGAGAGCTCGGTGGGTTCATGCGTTTGCTTCCTTGGGAGTTTTTGAGTTTCACTAGGAGAGCCCTGTGGGTCCGTGTGATTGCTTTCTTAGGATTCTTTGAATTTTGCAAAGAGAGTCTGATGGGCTCCTATGTTTCCCCTTTATGAGTCTTTGATTTTTCAGCCGAGCTTGTACTAGGTTGTACATATATGATTTATTCAGAAACATATAGGGTACCTCATTAAAAACCTTTGCCCCTATAGGGAAAAAGAGTATTACCTCGAGATGCTATTTTATTTAACACGATTCAATTACTTGTATAAATTTAGCCTTTAAGGCTTAACTAAAATAGATTTCTCTCACAATGAGTTTGACTTAAACAAGAACCTCGCCCTTTTAAAGAACATGCTTCAATTAATCTCGCTGAGGAATATCAACTTTGAAATGAAAATGTTTGGGTGTTTACAAAGTAATTTTCATAAGAAAGGATATTAAATCATTTCAATAGAAGTGTTTAAATTTCTAAATAATATATTTGTACCTTTGTACTACTATCACTTGTAAAGTTTTGAACATAATACTTGAGAGGGAAGAATTAATTTTCTAGGAAATTTTAAGTTTTATCTTTAAAATGTGTCACCCAAATAATGTCAACTTTAGACAGTCTACCAGATGAATTGAATTTTGCCATGTTGACCTCATAATCCAAAGTTATTCTTCATTAAAAAAAATGATCAATGAAAGAAGTGACTATATTTTCTTTGGTAATAGGTAATAATGTTAGATAGACAAGATATTGTTCCTTCGGTTAAAGGATTCAGTGTCAAAAAATCTAAACTAGTTCCCTTAGTTGAAGGAAATGGTATCAAACTAAGCGCGAAAACTCGCTTTTAAATGAGCTTTTATTTCATTTTATATTCAAAATGAGTTCTACACACTTACTTAAACATTAGATGATAAAATTATTCTCGTGTATATTAGTTATCATCAAAACAAAAATTAGAGAACAATATTCTTGAAAATAATTTGGTTCTAATTATTTTTTGGTTTGACAAATTAGGTGACCGTTGTAGATATGTTTTCATTAGCGCGGGGGAGGATAGTTATGGGTGGGTTTGGAAACATTAACTGTTTGATTGGAAGGAGGACTTAGTTCTAAAATGTTGCACTTTATTGACTAACTTTTTATTGCATGAATTTTTTTTTGATAGGTGAGCGTGAAAGCTTGTTCATAGTGAATCATATTCCATCAAAGAAGATTAGTTTTTCAAACTCTCAAGAAGATCAAAGATTCATTGACTATTTCTAAATGCGTGTCAAATAAAATGGTTTATTTGAAGATGTCCTTATTTTCTTTGTATTTCCTTAAGTATAAACAACCCACTAAAGGTAGCTTCGCTAGGCATGACATTATTAATTCATAATCTCTTCTTTTTCTAGATGGCAGTGGGGGTGTAGAAAACTCAACATTTTTTTAATTGTGTATTTTATTGGGAGTGTGTGGTATGGTCAGTCCCTACAAAAAAATGCCTAGAATATGGGGTTAAGTCATTCTACTGGGTTTTAAACCTCCACAATATAATTTACAAGAGTTACAAAAACTCTCGCATATACAATTTGTTTCTCATAATTTAGTTGCAGAGTTATAGTCAATCGCTAATACCAAATTATAGGGCTATTATGTAGGGGTTAAAACCCCTACAATGAATAGAGTTTATTTTTTTAAGATTTATATATATATAATAGACTCTCATCCACCTCAGGCCCCCCAGTACACATACACTCTCCAAAGTAAATATTTAACTACATCTCACAACACTATAACACAAGAACTTGGATCCTTTATATAGCTTTGCACTCCCTCATTCCTTTACAAAACTAAGCGATGTGAGACTTATCCAACATGTGTATTTTCAACCAACCCCAACAATCTTCACATTGGTTGAAAATAATACATCAAACTTTATTTTCTTCACTAATAATTATAGTTCAAAGAGAACTATTGTACTCCACCATAAAGAGTATAGTCACTTGAAGCTACATCATTCTAAGAATTTTCATGTTGTCTTCACCGACAATCATAGTTAAAAACCTAACATACTGTATCATGAAGAATATATTTCACTTGAAGGTAAACCACTCCAAGAATTTCACATTGTCATCACCGAAAATCATATACTCTATCATGAAGAATATAATTCACTCGAAACCACTCCAAGAATTTCACATGTAAAAAATCAGGCTGTAAATTTATTGTGCAACTTCTATGATAGTAGAAAGCTCTTCAACCACCAATATAATCTCATAGTACATCTTGTGTAATATTCATTGTATCAACATATTTTTTACTTGAATTTTCTATAGATAAAAAACAATTCTTTCATCAATTTTCTCTATCATAAACTACACAACAGAACTTGTGATTTTGCAGCTCAATAACTATTTCACAACACCACCCTTTTTTTCTGATGTGGAAGATCATACTAAGCCTCAACCACAGATCAAACGAAAAGCTCTGATGTCATTTGTTGGGAAAAACTAACATGATAAAAATAAAAGACACAATCGCAACACAAGGACATAACGTGAAAACTCCAAAATCTGAGAAAAAACCATAGTCATTGTCAAATAACAACCAGAGAATAACACTATGTAAAAATTGTTACAACACATAGTATATCGTCAACCACCCCAGACCTCTAGTACACCCACACCTTTCAAATCAAATATTTAACTACTTCACACAACACTTTAGCACAAAAGTATAAGAGACCAAAGAAAATCAAATACAAGTTTAAAGTACTTTTGACTGATGTATTTTGTAATGAAGAATTTGAATCCTTTATATAGCCTGGAACTCCCTCTTGATTTACAAAATTAAGCGATGTGAGACTTTTTCAACAAGTATATTTTCAACCAACCTAAATAATTTGTTTGTAATTCTAGCCATGCACATAAATACAATTTCTAATAATATTTAAAACACATTCTTGCTACTAGAAAAAAGAAACACCATATTGTTTACTTAAAATAGTGTGAAACTTTCTTTACGTTTCCCAAAAAAATGACGCAAATTTTATGAATTCTAGTCACATTCTCTTTACACGTTGTAATACCCCAAAATTTGCCCTCTTATTTATTACCTTACACCAGTGGCCTATGCTCCATTCAATTGCATTTCATCTAGGTCATAAGTGTCATACATGCATCATTGGTTCTTTATAAGGCATGAGATCAGTTATTGCTAAGGCATTGACTATCCAAAGTAAAGAGAAAAGAGTTGTGTTCGATATATCAATCCACGAAGGCTCTTCATGTCTCAGTTCATCATACTTGATTTCTCAAGTTATTAGAAGATTGGAACTCATAAGGGGCTTGAAGAAAATCATCACCTCCTAGCAGTGGGAGGTCAAATTAGGGTTTCAATAAAAAGGGCAGCATATCTCTGATTATTTGGGCAAAACTTGGTCACAAGGTTTCCCATATGTCCTCAAGCATCTAAGGATGAAACATTGGTCATTGGTTCTTTTCAGAAGATTGTCAATTGATTCATTCATCAAGAATCAGCTGATTAACTAAAAAGTCAACCAAAAGTCAACTCTTGATTTTTTGGGGTGGATTTCTTCTCAACATCTCAAAAGTGGTTATTGGATGGAATTTGATCAAGGAATGATCAAATAATCAAGAATCAAGACTTGTTTTAGAAGTTTCCAAAATTGGAAAATGACTTATAATGTAAACTTTCCATTTTGGGAAAGTTTTTCATGGCATTTCTTCCAACTTTGGAGCTGATTTCAAGCAAGATGACTCATCCAAATGAAATTTTTTCAAACATGAAAGTTGTAGAACTTTTTCACACCTTTCCCAATATGTAAGCCATTTGTCCATTGGATTTGTGAATCAAAAGATATGGTGGATCAAAGTTCATGTCATGAAAATGGTATTTTCAACACTTAGAAATTTTTCTAAGTCACCAAAATATCAACTTTGGACACACTACTTTATCACCAATTTTCACATGATTCTTGACCTCTAATGACCAATATCCAAACACAAACTTTGTTCTATGCATATTTTTCTTTTCAAAATGTCCAAAATCATCTCATTTCACCATGGGTTCATGAAGTTATCATCATACTTACCATTTATGCCATGACAAATAAAAGAAACTTCATGAACAAGTTGTTTCTGACTTGTGCCAGCTCATGCTCATATTAAAATCACACACATTATCATCATACATTGCACCATGCACATGAATAATCTCTCCAACCCGTGTTCACACAACCTCTCTTTACCATGTTCATTTTTTCTTAACCACCTTTAACCAAACTTGTAATCATGATTAACTCCTTAACCATGCATTAACCAACCATATAAAAACTTATAAACCCCTAACTAATTTAGTTACAACTGATTTTATCATCACTCTCGAAAATTGCATATTCTAATTTTTTCTTCGAAACTCACCACACAAGCTCTCTCGCTACGTTCTCCTTCAAGATTCATCATCAATGATCATCAATGGCATTTCTATATGCATTGGATTGAAGCTGGAAGTGCTCCATCACCAGATTCGAGTTTTACAATCATCATCATCAATCTCAATTTCCAGTGAGATTCAAGCCATATCATGCGTTTATTTTGCATCCAGAGGTGATTTGAAGGTGTACATGAAGTTGCTAGGGGTTTCTTGAAGGATTTGCATTGAACTCTATTAAGGTCTGTGAGATTTCCTAATTTTTATTGTTTAGATAGATTCATGTGATAAGAATGGTGGATGGGAGTTGTATTGAAGTCCTATGGAGTGTAGGCCATGTTTGTTGGTAGAAAATAGGGTGTATGTGTAGTTTTAGATTTTCAGATCTCTTTTTGTTTTGCTTCGTTTTCATAGTTAGAGCAAGAATAAAAAAAAACTAATGGCACTTTTAGAATCTACGTGGAAAACTGCATGGAGTAGTGTAATTCTTTTTAAGTTTTGGGAATTTCACCACCACCGACAGTGGCTCTCCCACTGGAGAAGACGATCGGAGCGGAGCTCCGGCGTCTGTTATATTAAACCATAGCTACTCCGTTCGTGCGTGTGTTTGTTTCCTATTAGACCATAAAATTCCATGCTGACCATTCATGTAAGGACAACGCATTAAAAAGGCATGCTTCCGGCACGTGCAGAAATTTTCACTATCCTTTTTTTTATTTCTTTTTATATTTTTTTTCTGATAATTAAATTGTGGTTGAGGTGTGTTGTGTGCGCAAATATATGTTATTACCTTGTACATCCATTCCCAGCCACATGATTAACATGAAGATCTGATCACATCACATTGACTTGATCCAACGCTCCACGTAGGGCCAATATTTTGACTGATCCCCATACTATGGCCATCAGACCCATGCGTGTTGGGCCCTGTATCCTATGCTTTTCACACCCTCCTATGTTTGGCCCAAGTGTAGTTTTAACTGGCTTTTTGCTATTCATGCACCCTCCTATGTTAGACATGACCTATTAGGGGTCATTAGGTACTGACCTTAGATCACTCAACATGTGTATGCACCCTCCACACTTCTCTTTTACTTGTGTCACAAGTAGCTAACTTCTAGGACTTACTTGAACATTGTTTTGTGTTTGCCTTGCTATAGCTTATAAAACTTGAAATCTAGTGAAACTTCTATGATGATTGAGAGTTGTTTTATGCATCCTTAACATGATATCACTTCTGATTTTATACCATACCATAGCATGCCTTCATCCTCACATGTCTTTTGCATAAGCACCAATTGTATGTTGCATCCTAGTTGACTGTACTTGTGTATAACTTGCTTAACCACTGTGAATGATTTAATACATGACATTCATGTTAAACCAATGACATTTACACACATCAATACACCTTATTCACTTCTGACTTTGAGGTATACTCATGTTTTAATCCACTTACATGACTCCTAAACACTTATCTCACCTAGTTTGTGAGCAATATGTAATTGTGTGGTGTTTTAGTGCGTAGTTTGACCTAGTTTGATTTTCTTTTGACATGTTAACATAAGTAGAAGTTAATTAGGTATAGCTACTGACCTATGCATGTTACTTCACTCTTAGAACTCATCTTTCATTGTTTATAGTTGTATGTTGCATCTAACACAAGTATAGGACACCTAGTCTTAGTCTAGGAACTTAATGCATAACTTTTCAATTAATTGATAACTAGTGCTTGTGATTTACCTTCTTTTAACCAAGGTTACTTAGGTTGGCTTATGAGGTAAGGCACCTGAGTACATGACCACTGAACTCTTCTTTCATCTTTTTTCATTTTGCTTTCTCTAATTCTTTCATTTGTGGATTATGTGATATAATGCTTGTTTGTATAACTCTTTCACACCCCTTTGGGATCTTAGCTTAACCTTAATTTTTGATTAAGGTTAAGGTAGGAATAGCATTAGGTAATGCAATCCCTACTTGTCCGTCTAGGTAGAAGTTCCTTCTTTCCTCTTCTTAACTCAACCCCTAGGACCAACAAATGCATGCTAACATTAGGACTACAATTAGTCTCGCCTTAGATTTTATTTTACAACTTTGAGTCTCTCATCTCATATCAAAATAAAATCAAAAACATGTAATAAAGGCAACAAGTATTGTATTCCATGAGCCTTAAGTGCATGGGAAATGAAAGGGGGAGGGTCTCCCTTCGCTTTTCTAGATTGTTTAGCATACGTCCTGTTGGGGACGACCATGTGACGCATTCGTTCCTATGTCATAGACTTTAGTGCAATATGAGTTACAAACAATGAATCAAAACACTTCTTCTAAAAGACAATAAACAGACAAACGTCTTTCTCTTCTCATCTCAAACTCGCATTCGACGTAAGGGCATGCTTCTACTTGTTCTACTGCAAGCCGGTGACGCTCTCGATTCAGCGAGCTGCAACACCTAAGCTAGAACATTAGCATTACCCAGTTAAAAAACACAAACAAAGCAGAGGTCACCCTTAGTGAGGGGAACTACGTCGCCCTGATTCTTCATTGGTTAATGGAGATACGTAGGCAGGAGATCGTGCGAGCACAACCTTATTTATCAACCTCGTTGCTTCTCCTTTCTTTTCTACCGATTCTGACAGGTAGTAGGAGCACCCTTCCTTTTGTTGTAAGTCCGCCTTTGGCCGGCGATCCTTTTGTCTCCCTTTAGTAACCCGTAGTGATTCGAACTACGACCGCTCTGACTTCCTCTCTCTGGTTAGATTGAGGATACATAGGCACAAGACGGCGATGTCTTGGCGAGCAACCTTCCCCCACAATCCTGTAGTCTCCGAACTACGTTGACTCTGACTTTCCCGCTCCCGAGGGAATATGTAGGCCTAGGACGGTGATGTCTTATCGAGTCACATTTTCTTTTCTTTCCCTGTTTCTTCCGTTCCTTTTTGTTAGCAGCTGAGTTTCAGATTCCCTACACCCTTTGATCGATAACAACAAGCGTGGATCCCATCGAGTACGATTGACGCGAGGGGGTGCTAATATCTTCCTCTCGCGTAACCGAATCCCGATCCTAGGCTATGGTTGCGATGACCATTCCTTTCCCTTTGTTTAGGTTTTCTTCGATTATTTCCTTTCCCTGTGTCGAGATAAATATCGGTCGGTGGCGACTCTTCTGTTCTTTTCCGCCGGTTAATTTTCGCAGATGCGATAGCTGGCGACTCTGCTGGGGACGCTGGTTCCCTAAGCGAGTCAATCCTAGCGCCTGTTTGTTTTCGATTTTAGGGGTTTATCTGTATTACTTTACTTGCTTTAATTATGGCATTGTTGCATTTTTACTGTTTTATTACATTCACTTGCTTTTCATTTTACTGCTGCCATATATTCTGTGCTTGACTCTGCTGGATTTTTCTGTTTGGTGGGCAGGGTGATCTAAGAGATAAGTCCACTACCCAGGCTTGAGTATACACGTAGGATTTAGAGTGGATAGTCGTGTCGCTTGCGTGGTGGTGACCATGTGTAGTGTTCACGAGACCCACAGCCATACGAGGTTCTTCTAGAAGATATCTGATATTGCATGTTGATGCAGGCCATTGGATATTCCCTTGATGAGTTGTCGACTCTGGTGACCATTCCCGAGGACTCAGTTAAGGCACTCCTCCCAAAAAGTGATAACGGCAGACCAGAAATGGCAAACCCGTTACGTTTCTTGATCCGAGGACCCGAAGCTGAGAACTTTCCATAGGATAACTTTTTTGAGGGGGAATCAGTGGAGGCACTTCTCGATTGGCGATAATACTGTACCCGGAAGGATGAATATATTATTGCTTCTCGACCCCAGTGCCAGAAGCTGAGAATCTTTCGTTTCTAGAACCCACGTGTGAGAGGGGTTGGGGGTTTACAGGTTTGCAGGTGGCTTTGACCTCCTACCTACCTGGTTTTCTGGTTCTTGCAAGAGTTGATAGTTCATCTTATTATATTCGGATGGTTATTATTCACAGTCCTATACTATTCACAGATCTACACTGACACTATTCACGCAGTCCAGCACAGACACATGGCACTCTGATGTCATGCCTTTGCATTGCATTTCCATATCCTAACATACATGTTTATTCATTTCCAGGTTCATATTCTACTTTTGATTCCAGCCACCGGGTTCTCATAGGGATGGATACCAAGAAGAAAAAGAACATCATCATTTACAAATTCCTAAAGCCTACTCTAGGCCCCCTTCACTGTCTGAAAGATATGGCAAGTCCAGATGTGTTGGGAGCTTTCAAAGAAAAGTATGGGTGGATCTTATCCTTTGTTCACAATATCAGCGACTACGAGTACAGGGGCCTTCACACTTTGATGCAGTTCTATGACCCTCCTCTGAGATGCTTCATATTTCCAGACTATTTGTTGGTGCCCACCCTGGAGGAATATTCAAACATTTTGGGGATCTCTATCAAGAAAGTTCCCCATTCTTTGGTTCTAAGAGTGATCTTGACTTTGGAAAGGTGGCTAGTGCTCTTTATTTGAGCAAGTCGGCATTGGAGGCCAACATTTCTAGCAAAGGAAAGTTATGTGGCTATCATCTGGGGTATCTGGTAAAGAAAGCTCAAGATGCAGCGAAAGACAAGAAATGGACCGTTTCTAACCCATTGTTGGCTCTCTGTGTGTATGGTATTGTTCCGTTTCCCAACGAGCCTGACTTTGTTGATATAGAGGCTATCAGGATATTCACGATGCAGAATCCAGTGCCAACCTTATTGGGAGATCTTCATTATGCCTTGTATAACAGAAATGAAAAGAGAAGAGGCGAAATGGTTCATTGTTGTGCACATCTCTTTTATAAATGATTCGCAAATCGTCTACCTCAGTCAGGTGCTTTTGTGGATTCTAAAACTTCTCTAGAATGGAGTCAGCGTCTGATGGGTCTGGCTGCTAAAGACATTATCTGGATAGATCATGGACTACTCGGCAAGGACATTATTCATAGTTGTGGTGAATTCCCTAATGTTCCGTTGATAAGGAGAAATGGGGGAATCAACTATAATCCCTCTTTGGCCATTAGACAATTTGGATACGCTCTGACAGGTCCACGCATTAAGAGGGATGTGGAAGAGTCGTTGTATTTCCAAGCATAAGATGGTTTGGAAACAGCACAGAAGGCTTCTGAGGCCTGGGTCAGTGTATAGAAGAAAGGAAAAGTTGCTTTAGGCAAACCCAACAATCAAGCTTATCCTCCGTACGAAGACTAGGTGAAGAAGAGAGTTGAAGATTTCTACTTGCCTTTTGATCGAGCGCCTCCTTTGTATCCTGAGATCGTGGAGGAGAGAATCACTGTACCTATTGAAGAGTTCAACAAGCTGCGGGAACTGGTGCACGATCTGAGGATAGAGAATTTTGATTTGAGTAGTCATCTGCAAGGTGCTCTGTATGACAATTTGGAATTGAAATGGAAGGCTCAAGATGTGACGAAGCGCCTGGAAGAGAGAGAGAATGATCTTGCTGATAGGGCTCAATATTATAGGAAAGTCAGCATGGCCGCTGAATCTTCTGGTATAACCCACAAGCAAACCAAGCAGCTCTTGTCCAAGACGGAAGTCAAACTCGCCACATATCAGGGGATGTGGGAAGAAGTCAAGATTGAGAATGGGGAATTGAAGGAAGAACTCCAAAAGGCGAAAGCAGGCAAGAAGCATTTTTCTGACAAATGGAAGGTGGCTAAGAAAGAAATTGAAGAGCTTAAGGTGCAAGCTGAGATCAAGAAATTGAAGCGTGGAGACGACGACAGTGTAGAGCAAATTGCCGGATTGAACCAAGCCATTGAAAAGAGAAACTGGTTGATTAGAAGGCTGATAGAATAACTAGATCATCCAGATATTGCAACCCTTCTTGAAGAGGTCAAGACTAGTTTGCGCAGACTAGGGGTTCGCGACTGATTTGTATTTTTTCTGTTCATTGTGATTACCATTAGGATTGTTGATGGATTCACCCTGGGTTGTACCAGAAATATTTTGTATGGCTTTCCAGAATGTTATGTGATGAGATGTTTTCTTCAGCTATTTGTGTTTTAGTGGTTTTCCTGACAAAGTCTATTCTGGCTATATTTTTCTGCAGTATCTATCTATCTCTGTGATATTTTCCTTGCAACGTATCTAGTCCCTCGCCCGATTAATACTAGAATCGAAGTAGGCATAACTTGGAAATGATTAAACATGTCATATGCATGCATTCATTCATATCATTTTTTGCATAACAGGTATTTATCTCTGGATTTCCTAACCTTATGTGATTTTAGGCAGAATAGTTGATTCCAACATTCACCGCTACGCAACCAGACAGAATCAAGTCCGAGCTATGGACCTGATGTAGACTGAGCTTACTGAACTAAGGGCCCGTATGGACCAATTCATGAACATTATGCAACGGGTAACCCAGGGACAACAGGATTTAAGAGCTGCAGTTCAAAGGCTTGAAGTTGAAATCCTGATTGGTGACAATCAGAGTAACCCTCCTGGCGGAGTTGCAGGTAACCCTCCCGACAGAGCTCAAGGTGGCTATATTCCTGTTCCTAATCCTTATTTGGAGGATAATCAAGAAGATCAATTTTCTATGCTGAATCCTGATATGGGGATTCAGAATAATGCCAATGACAGGAGATATGAAGTGTTGGCTAAGAAGATAAGAGCCATGGAATGTCAAAACTCCATGGGAATCGATGTTGCTGGCATGGGGATAGTGCAAGGGGTGAGGATCCCCCCAAAGTTTAAATCTCCATCCTTTGACAAATATAATGGCAATACTTGTCCGAAAACCCACATTCAGGCCTATTTCAGGAATATTTCCGCCTACTCTGATGATGAGAAGATTTGGATGTATTTCTTCCAGGACAGCCTGTTAGGGGCTTCACTAGAATGGTACATGAAGCTGGAAAGAGCATTTGTTAAAAACTGGAAGGACTTGGCTTATGCTTTTCTGAAACAGTATCAGTATAACATCGATATGGCCCCCAACCGTACTCAATTACAAAGCCTGACGCAGAAGCCAAAAGAAAGTTTTAAGGAGTATGCCCAAAGGTGGCGCGAACTGGCGGCCCGAGTGCAACCTCCGCTGTTGGAAAGAGAGATGGCTGATATGTTCATGGGTACATTACAGGGTCCGTTCTTGGATCGCTTGGCTGGGTGCCCATCAACAGGGTTTTCTGATATTGTAATAGCAGGTGAGAGGATTGAAAATCTTCTAAAACAGTGGAAAATTCAGGATGGCAGTGCATCGAGTTCTTCTAATGCGAAGAAACCTTTTGTAAATGCATCGAGGAAGCGTGAAGGTGAAACCAACGCTGCATATGATCAGAGGGGTAGAAGAAGGGGTTGTCAAGATCCATACCATCAAATAGCCGCCGTAACCATTACAGTCTTAACACCTCAACCGCAAAGACAACCATACGCTCCCAAACAAAATTACCAACAGAGACAGAAAATGCCTGAAAGACACTTTGATAAGCCTCTCATGTCATACACCTAACTTTTACAGCATCTCTTACATTTGCAATTGATTCAGTTGAGGACTCTAGCTCCGCCTCAGCCAGGTAAAATTCCTGATAACTATGATCCTAATGCTCATTGTGATTTTCACTCGAGGGCACCCGACCATGATATTGAGAACTGCAAAGCCATGAAGCATAAAGTGCAAGACTTGATTGATTCAAAAGCCATTAATTTTGCTCATACTCCTAATGTGATTCAGAACCCTATGCCTACGCATGGTGGAGAAAAGGTTAACTCAATCAAAGAGGACAGGGGCTTGAACCTGGTGTCAGATGTCAGCAACATCAGAACATCTTTGTTGATCGTGAAAGAACGTCTATTGAAAGAGGGTATGTTCCCTGGTTGCCTTGAGGTTTGTTCAGAATGTATGATTCAGACAAATGGTTATGATGATTTGAAGAAAGGTATTCAGAAGTTAATAGATGAAGGATGCCTACAGTTCGATCAAGTAATGAAGGATGATGATGCGGTCTCGACGATCACCATTTACTTTACACCAGCACAGATTCCCGTACTTGAGTAACTAGCCCCAGTAACTATAACTGTCCCTGGCCCTATTCCATTTGATAGTGAAAAGGCGATCCCATGGCATTATTGGGCCGACGTTTATTACCAGGGTCAGAAGCAAGAGAAAAAGGCTTCAGTGGTAACTAGTTCGAGTGTGGATAATGTAGGAGGTATGGGTGGCTTTACTCGAAGTGGAAGACTCTTTGCTCCGCAAACTCTCCAAAATGACGATGTTGAAGCCTTGGAAAAAGCCAAAGGAAAGCAGGTAGTGAATAAAGAGTCGGTGCAAAGGACGGAGCCTGGTACCTCTTTGAAAAATATGTTGAAGAATTTATGAAGATCATCAGAAAAAGTGATTACAAGATAGTAGATCACCTCCACCAGACTCCATCAAAGATTTCCATACTATCTCTTTTATTGTGTTCTGAAGCACACCGCAATGCCTTGTTGAAAGTCCTGAATGCGGCGTATGTGCCTCAGGAAATCTCAGTCAACCAACTAGAAGGGGTAATTTCCAATGTTAATGTCAGTCGTGGGCTAGGTTTCACTGATTTTGATTTGACTTCGGAGGGTAGAAACCACAATAAAGCACTGCATATTTCTATGGAGTGTAAAGGAGTTGTTCTTTCCCATGTGCTGGTAGACACTGGATCCTCACTTAATGTGCTTCCTAAAAAGGCACTTATTAAGCTAGACTCGAAGGAGTGATACTCAGACCGAGCAACTTGGTAGTTCGGGCATTTTATGGGTCAAAGCGGTCGGTTTTCGGAAAGGTGGAATTACCAATCAAGGTGGGACCTCAAATTTTCAACACTACTTTCTATGTGATGGATATCCAGCCCGCATACAGCTGTTTGCTGGGGCACCCGTGGATTCATGGTGTCGAAGTTGTATCATCGACTCTACATCAAAAGGTCAAGTTCGTGGTAGATGGACAGGTGGTCACCGTCTGCGGTGAAGAAGACATCTTTGTAAGTCACCTATCTTCATTCAAGTATGTTAAGATGGATGGTAAAATCCATGAGACGTTATGTCAAGCATTTGAAACGGTGAATGTGCAAGAAATCTCTCCTTTGTTAGAAAAGAAGCCAGAAGTTTCTATTTCCTCTTACAAGCAAGCCCAAGCTGTCGTACAATCTGGTAATTCTGGAGGTTGGGGCCGAGTGATTGAAGCGCCTATCAAAGAAGATAGGTTCGGAATTAGGTATAGAGGACCAAAGGTTCAAGGCCGTCAGGGACCCATCACATTCTCTAGTGCTGGAGTTATTAATCCTGGTCAGATTTTCGCACTGAGTGATGAAGACGGAGACAGTGACTGCGATATCAGCAACTGGATACACCTAGCTGTCCTAGGGCAAGATCTTCACAATTGGTCGACTGAAGGCTTCATCCAAGTCACTCTTCGCGAAGAGTAATTTTTCTCGTTTTCATGTTAAATCTTGTGCCTTGCCCAGGGCGTAGAGATTCTTTATAGGGCTTACGTTGTTGAAAATTCAATTTTATCATTAATAAAAGACGTTCTTTTGCATTCAAATATTGCGCTCCCTGTCTTTCTATTTTTTATTTTTATAATAAATGGCAATGTTGTTTTCATTCATGCAGATGCATTTCATCGGGTTCCATTGATAACGATTCTGCTATGGCTTATTATGACTTTGACAATCCGATTTACCAAGCTGAAGAGGATGGTGAGGAAGATTGTGAACTTCCTGAGGAATTAGCCAGGATGTTGAAACAGGAGGAAAGGGTCATTCAACCACATGAGGAAGCACTGGAAATTATTAATCTGGGAACCGAGGATGCAAAAAAAGAGGTCAAAATCGGGGCTGCCTTAAATGAGAATGTAAAGAAGAGGTTGATCGAAATGCTGCATGAATATGTTGACATCTTTGCTTGGTCGTATCAAGATACGCCGGGGCTAGACACCGATATTGTTGTGCACAGATTGACTCTCAAAGAGGATTTTTCTCCTGTCAAGCAGAAGCTTAGAAGAACGAAACCAGAAATGGCAATCAAGATCAAGGAAGAAGTCCAGAAACAGTTAGATGCAGGCTTCTTAGTCGTTACCAGTTATCCATCATGGGTTGCGAACATCGTGCCAGTACCTAAGAAGGATGGCAAGGTTCGGATGTGTGTTGACTACCGTGATCTAAATCGAGCAAGTCCGAAAGACGACTTCCCATTACCTCACATTGATGTTTTGGTTGACAATACAACTCAGTTCTCAGTATTTTCTTTCATGAATGGCTTCTCCAGCTACAATCAGATTAAGATGGCACCAGAAGACATGGAGAAAACATCATTCATTACCCCATGGGGAACATTCTGTTATAAAGTGATGCCCTTCGGTTTAAAGAACGCAGGAGCAACCTATCAACGCGCAATGGTGACTCTCTTTCATGATATGATTCATAAGGAGATTGAAGTCTATGTTGATGACATGATCGCGAAGTCACAAACCGAAGAGGAACACTTGGTGAATTTGCAAAAGCTTTTTGAATGGTTGAGAAAATTCAGGTTGAGGCTGAATCTGAATAAATGCACTTTCGGGGTGCGGTCTGACAAATTGTTGGGTTTTATCGTCAGTGAAAGAAGGATCGAGGTTGATCCGGCCAAAGTAAAAGCAATTCAAGAGATGCCTGAGCGTAGAATAGAAAAGCAGTTTTGTGGTTTCTTAGGGAGGTTGAACTACATTGCTAGATTCATCTCTTATCTTACGGCCACTTGTGAACCGATTTTCAAGCTGCTAAGAAAAGATCAGGTTGTCAGGTGGAATGGTGACTGCCAGAGGGCATTTGAAAAGCTAAAAGAGTACCTTCAACAACCTCTGATCCTTATGCCTCCAGTTCCAGGGAGACCATTGATAATGTATTTGACAGTACTTAAAAACTCGATGGGTTGTGTACTCGGTCAACACGACGAGACAGGTAGAAAAGAGCATGCCATCTACTACCTGAGCAAGAAATTTAATGATTGAGAGTCGAGATACTCAATGCTTGAGAAGACATGTTGTGCACTTGCATGGGCTGTTAAGCGTTTGAGACAATATATGCTGACTCACACAACTCTATTGATATCGAAGATGGATCCAGTCAAGTACATATACGAGAAGCCAGCTCTCACCGGAAGGGTTGCTCGTTGGTAAATGGTCCTGACAGAATATGGCATCCAATATACTTCCCAGAAAGCCATCAAGGGTAGTGTTCTATCCGACTATCTTGCTCAACAACCACTTGACGATTATCAGCCAATGAAGTTTGAATTCCCTGATGAAGACATCATGTATTTGAAAATGAAAGATTGTGAAGAGCCACTAGTTGATGAAGGACCAGATCCCGATGACAAGTGGAAACTGATGTTCGATGGGGTCGTTAACGTGAATGGTAATGGTGTTGGGGGCAGTTCTCATAAATTCGAAGGGTTCTCATATACCTTTCACCGCCAGATTGACTTTTGATGTCACCAACAACGAAGCTGAGTATGAAGCCTGCATCATGGGTATCGAAGAAGCCATTAAATTAAGGATCAAGACACTCGACATATTTGGGGATTCCGCTCTAGTGATCAATCAGGTCAATGGATATTGGCACACGCACCAGCCCCACATGATTCCATACAGAGACTACACGAGAAGACTATTGACTATCTTCAAAACAGTAAAGTTGTATCATGTACCTCGTGATGAAAATCAGATGGCAGATGCCTTGGCTACTTTATCCTCCATGATCAAAGTGCATTAGTGGAATCACGTGCCGAATATTGTCGTTAGTCGACTCGAGAGGCCTACTTTTGTGTTTGCAGCCGAGTTTGTTGTTTATGAGAAGCCGTGGTTTCATGACATCAAATGTTTTCTTAAAAGCCAATAGTACCCAGCTGGGGCATCCAAGAACGATAAGAAGACTCTGAGGAGATTGGCTGGTAGTTTCTTCTTAAATGAGGATGATGTGTTATACAAGCAAAACTTCGACATGGTTCTGCTTAGATGCTTGGATAGACACGAAGCAGATATGTTAATGCAAGAAGTGCACGAAGGTTCCTTTGGTACCCATACCAATGGACATGTTATGGCAAAGAAGTTGTTGAGGGCTAGTTATTACTGGATGACCATGGAATCTGATGGTTTCAAATACGCCCGAAAGTGTCACAAATGCCAGATTTATGCTGACAAAGTGCATGTGCCTCCGAATCTGTTGAATGTTATGACTTTTCCGCGGCCCTTTGCCATGTGGGGCATTGATATGATTGGCAAGATCGAGCCCACTGCTTCCAATGGGCACCATTTTATTCTAGTTGCCATCGATTATTTCACCAAGTGGGTGGAGGCAGCTTCCTTTGCAAATGTTACCAAACAAGTGGTTGCCAGGTTTATCAAGAAAGAGATCATTTGTCGTTATGGGGTCCCTGAAAGAATCATCACTGATAATGGTTCTAATCTCAATAACAAGATGATGCAAGAGTTGTGCCAGGGCTTTAAGATTGAACATCATAATTCTTCTCTGTATCATCCAAAGATGAACGGTGTTGTTGAAGCAGCCAATAAGAACATTAAGAAGATTGTGCAAAAGATGGTTGTCACGTACAAGGATTGGCATAAGATGTTGTCTTTCGCTTTACATGGGTATCGTACTTCAGTGTGTACGTCAACCGGAGCAACTCCGTTCTCACTTGTGTATGGTATGGAAGCAGTCTTGCCAGTTGAAGTTGAGATTCCTTCTCTGAGGGTTATGATGGACGTAAAGCTAGACGAAGCTGAATGGGTCCGAACAAGATTCAACGAGCTGAGCCTCATTAAAGAAAGAAGAATGGCGGTTGTATGCCACGGACAGTTATATCAGAGGAGGATGAAGAAGGCATTTGATCAGAAAGTGCGTCCTCGTTGTTTCCAGGCTGGCGATTTGGTGTTGAAACGGATTCTTCCTCCATAGACAGATCACAGGGGCAAATGGACCCCAAATTATAAAGGTCCATATGTTGTGAAGAAGGCCTTCTCTGGCGGAGCCTTGATGCTTTCAACTATAGACGGTGAAGATTTTACATCCCCTTTGAACTCAGACGCAGTTAAAAAATACTTCGCATAAAAGAGACCCGCTGGACAGCAAAAAGATTAAGTCCAGGAAAAAATGGGGCATCCCGGCGAACCATAAAAAAGAAAAAGGTTCGGGCAAAAATTAGGGATATATAAAAGAAAAATGAGTAAACCCACTAAGTTGAAAACCTGAAAAGGCAACTTAGGCAAAAAAAGGGTATCTTGGTGGATTGAAAACCCGTAAAGAGCGATCCAGGCAAAAGTTAGGGATTAAAGCGAAAGGCTGCGATCTGAATAGTCTGTACATCATCTCTTTTCAACACCTGGGAATCTTGCAGGATAGGAATCAATCCAATCAACTTCCTCAGAAAGCAGAGTACTCAGAGCGTCTTGAAGACATACGAGTCATAGCAGGATTGAAACTCAATGGGAATCCATCTTTACATTGCCATTAGTGTAGTTTCTTTTCTTTTCTTCGTAGGCAATTACCTCTTCCTAGGAATTGCTTCCTGATGTAAATGCCTATTTACAGGCTATTCAATCAATAAAATTGATTTTCATTTAAAAGGCTTTCTTTTTGTTTTCATTTTTACTATTTTGTTTGCAAAGAAAGTCCGAATTCTTGATAAACATTGCATTTGAAAATAATAAAGCTCTACATGAACATGCGTGAAAACATTCAAAATTGCTTTGAATGTTGAGTGTCCTTGAGTGGTAAATTCAGATCATATAATACCCTGGGGCATATGTGTGTATCCTTTTGTGTTTGCAGGCACAGGTATTCGTACTCAATGATCAGTGTGCGAGTCAGAGATCATTTTCTTCTCACAGCACTAGTGACATGGTTCAGATATGGGAATGAGTGTCTCCCCAGCAGAAACAATCAAGATGGTATTATCCTTGACAGAGGTTATGTATTCTCATTATCTTCCCAACAGAGTATCAGAATGTCTCCCATAGCAAGACATCAAGAAGTTCGATTTCCCCAGTGGAGTCCATGGTCATGGCTCTCCCCAAGCAAAAGTGGGTCCCTCAACCGGAAAGTTCTTCCTGGAGGTTGTCATCCCCAGCAGTATAGAAGAATTCCTCACTCCCAACAATGTAAAATCATGGAATGTTCCCAAGCAGTTTTGAAAAGGGTGGAAAGTCAGAGCATTCTCCTCCTCCAGCATGTCAGATCAATGATGTTGCCTGCAATTAAAGTCCAGTGGTTATTGGAAATCCAAATTTATCTTATTATCTCATGATCAGTATAAAGTTCAGAGGTCATCCCCAGCAGAAGGTGTTTGATCTCAATCTCCTCAGCAGGTTGTTCCTTCCTCAACAAGAGTTCGCTTGATCTCAACTCCCTAGCAGCTAGGCCTGAAGGTTGTCATTTCCCCAGCGAAGTTCTATGGTTATAGTCCTTCCCCCAGCAAGATCATCATACCTTACAGTAGTCCTCAGCAGGTTTGGCAGTTCAGAGCCCAGATTGTGTCAACGTTATCCCCAACTGAGTTGATATTTTCCCATAGAAAGTCGAAAGATCCGATCGGTGGTTGTTTCCTCAACAGAGTTGCTATTGTTATCTCAAGCGGAGTTGCCTTCATGTCCTCACCATTTATTTTGCTGAGGAGCCTCCTTGCATCTTGCATATAAGGATCATTGCATTGCATCCTCTAAAACGCGTAGCATTTCCATTGATATGGAGCATTACGCCATGGAAAAATTCAAACGTGTGCATATGAAGCATAAGCCAGTTGGTACTTTATTTGAATACCCAAAACGGGTTCTATTAGACTGTGTACCCTCAGAGTTAAGGCATAGCCAGTTCCCCAGCAGTGATTTCAGACAAACCTGAGGGTTGTAGAACTGTTGCTCTTACCCTTCGTTATTTGTTATCCCCAGTAGAGTTATCCTGTATGGTATATTCCCTACTTATTAGGCCACCTTCGGCTGGTATTTCTTTTCGAGTCCGCCTTCGGCCATTCTCGTACCCCTTGTTGTTAGTCCGCCTTCGGCCGATCTTTCCTTTCGAGTTCGCCTTCGGCCGTCCTCGTATCCTTTGTTTGTTAGGCCACCTTTGGCTGGTCTTTCTTTTCGAGTCCTCCTTCGGCCGTTCTCGTACCTCTTGTTGTTAGTCCATCTTCGGCCGGTCTTTCCTTCCGAGTTCGCCTTCGGCCGTCCTCGTATCCTTTGTTTGAGAGTCCACCTTCGGCTGGTCTTTCTTTTCGAGGCCGCCTTCGGTCGTTCTCGTACCTCTTGTTGTTAGTCCGCCTTTGGCCAGTCTTTCATTCCGAGTTCGCCTTCGTCCATCCTCGTATCCTTTGTTTGTTAGGCCACCTTCGGCTGGTATTTCTTTTCGAGTCCGCCTTCGGCCGTTCTCGTACCTCTTGTTGTTAGTCCGCCTTCGGCCGGTCTTTCCTTTTGAGTTCGCCTTCGGCCGTCCTCGTATCATTTATTTGAGAGTCCACCTTCGGCTGGTCTTTCTTTTCGAGTCCGCCTTCGGCCATTCTCGTACCTCTTGGTGTTAGTCCGCCTTCGGCCGATCTTTCCTTCCGAGTTCGCCTTCGGCCGTCCTCGTATCCTTTGTTTGAGATTTCACCTTCGGCTGGTCTTTCTTTTCGAGTCCGCCTTCGGCCGTTCTCGTACCTCTTGTTGTTAGTTCGCCTTCAGCTGGTCTTTCCTTCCGAGTTCGTCTTCGACCGTCCTCGTATCCTTTGTTTGAGAGTCCACTTTCGGCTGGTCTTTCTTTTCGAGTCCGCCTTCGGCCGTTCTCGTACCTCTTGTTGTTAGTCTGCCTTCGACCGGTATTTCCTTTCGAGTTCGCCTTTGGCCGTCCTCGTATCTTTTGTTTGAGAGTCCATATTCGGCTTGGTATTTCGTTTCGAGTTCGCCTTCAGCCGTCCTCGTCTACTCTGTATGTCAATCCGCCTTCGGCTTGGTCTTTCGTTTTGAGTTCGCCTTCGGTCGTCATCGTCTACTCTGTATGTCAATCCGCCTTCGGCTTGATCTTTCCTTTCGAGTTCGCCTTTGGCCGTCCGCGTGTCCTTTGTTTGAGAGTCCGCCTTCGGGCGGTCTTTCCTTTCGAGTCCGCCTTCGGCCGTTCTCGCACCTCTCGTGTATATTAGTTATCATCAAAACAAAAATTAGAGAACAATATTCTTGAAAACAATTTGGTTCTAATTATATTTTGGTTTGACAAATTAGGTGACCGTTGTAGATATGTTTTCGTTAGCGCAGGGGAGGATAGTTATGGGTGGGTACATTAACTGTTTGATTGGAAGGAGGACTTAGTTCTAAAATGTTGCACTTTATTGACTAACTTTTTATTGCAGGAATTTTTTTTGGATAGGTGAGCGTGAAAGCTTGTTCATAGTGAATCATATTCCATCAAAGAAGATTAGCTTTTCAAACTCTCAAGAAGATCAAAGATTCATTGACTATTTTTAAATGTGTGTGAAATAAAATGGTTTATTTGAAGATGTCCTTATTTTCTTTGTATTTCCTTAAGTATAAACAACCCACTAAAGGTAGCTTCGCTAGGCATGACATTATTAATTCATAATCTTTTCTTTTTCAAGATGGCAGTGGGGGTGTAGAAAACTCAACATTTTTTTAATTGTGTATTTTATTGAGAGTGTGTGGTATGGTCAGTCACTACAAAAAAATGCCTAGAATATGGGGTTAAGTCATTCTACTGGATTTTAAACCTCCACAATATAATTTACAAGAGTTACAAAAACTCTCGCATATACAATTTGTTTCTCATAATTTAGTTGCAGAGTTATAGTCAATCGCTAATACCAAATTATAGGGCTATTATGTAGGGGTTAAAACCCCTACAATGAATAGAGTTTATTTTTTTAAGATATATATATATATATATATATATATATATATATATATATATATATATATATATATATATATATTATCATATTTTAAAAACATTCAAAGTGTATTTATAAACTTTTTGACTATACATATTTTTGACTATGTTTATGTTATATATAAATGTAATTCAAAACATTCAAAGTGTAATTATATATGCGTCAACTCAACACAAATTCATAATAGCATAAAATAAATTGTTTTCTAAAAGAGTCAACATAACAAAACATAGAATCAATATTACTCTTGCTCAATCTCTCAATCAAATCACACATCAAATATTGTTTCCATCCTCTTGTATTTAAAGGTGAGTTAGGCTCACTTCCATAGCCACTCAACTGAAATTATAAAAAAAATAATAATCAGATAAAATATTTGGTTAAGTATCCATACATCTAATATTGTGATATAAATGTATTAATAAATATTGAAAGTATGCACAAGAAGTGCTACCTACCAACCATCATATTATGAAGGCATGAATCCAAAACTTACGAAAAGGAATCCCAAAATTACAATCAATACATACAACTAAACACTTAGCTACCAAAAAAAATAGCACTCATTTGTGTTGGAAAAAACCAGAAAAGAGAAAATAAACTAACACAATCGCAAGATAAAGACATTATGCGAAAACTCCAAAATCAGAGAAAAATCCATAGTCGTTGTCAAATGACAATTAAAGAATAACACTAAGTTAACATTGTTACAATACAGAATATACTATCATCCACCTCAGGCCCCCTAGTACACATACACTCTCCAAAGTAAATATTTAACTACATCTCACAACACTATAACACAAGAACTTGAATCCTTTATATAGCTTTGCACTCCCTCATTCCTTTACAAAACTAAGCGATGTGAGACTTATCCAACATGTGTATTTTCAACCAACCCCAACAATCTTCACATTGGTTGAAAATAATACATCAAACTTTATTTTCTTCACTAATAATTATAGTTCAAAGAGAACTATCGTACTCCGCCATAAAGAGTATAGTCACTTGAAGCTACATCACTCTAAGAATTTTCATGTTGTCTTCACCGACAATCATAGTTAAAACCCTAACATACTGTATCATGAAGAATATATTTCACTTGAAGGTAAACCACTCCAAGAATTTCACATTGTCATCACCGAAAATCATATACTCTATCATGGAGAATATAATTCACTCAAAACCACTCCAAGAATTTCACATGTAAAAAATCAGGCTGAAAATTTATTGTGCAACTTCTATGATAGTAGAAAGCTCTTCAACCACCGATATAATCTCATATTACATCTTGTGTAATATTGATTGTATCAACATATTTTTTACTTGAATTTTCTATAGATAAAAAACAATTCTTTCATCAATTTTCTCTATCATAAACTACACAACAGAACTTGTGATTTTGCAGCTCAATAACTATTTCACAACACCACCCTTCTTTTCTGATGTGGAAGATCAGACTAAGCTTCAACCACGGATCAAACGAAAAGCTCTGGTGTCATTTGTTGGGAAAAACTAACATGATAAAAATAAAAGACACAATCACAACACAAGGACATAACGTGAAAACTCCAAAATCTGAGAAAAAACCACAGTCATTGTCAAATAACAACCAAAGAATAACACTATGTAAAAATTGTTACAACACATAGTATACCGTCAACCACCCCAGACCTCTAGTACACCCACACCTTTCAAATCAAATATTTAACTACTTCACACAACACTTTAGCACAAAAGTATAAGAGACCAAAGAAAATCAAATACAAGTTTAAAGTGCTTTTGACTGATGTATTTTGTAATGAAGAATTTGAATCCTTTATATAGTCTGGAACTCCCTCTTGATTTACAAAATTAAGCGATGTGAGACTTTTTCAACAAGCATATTTTCAACCAACCTAAATAATTTGTTTGTAATTCTAGCCATGCACATAAATACAATTTCTAAGAATATTTAAAACACATTCTTGCTACTAGAAAAAAGAAACACCACATTGTTTACTTAAAATAGTGTGAAACTTTCTTTACGTTTCCCAAAAAAATGACGCAAATTTTATGAATTCTACTCACATTCTCTCTACACGTTGTATTACCCCAAAATTTGCCCTCTTATTTATTACCTTACATCAGTGGCCTATGCTCCATTCAATTGCATTTCATCTAGGTCATAAGTGTCATACATGCATCATTGGTTCTCTATAAGGCATGAGATCAGTTATTGCTAAGGCATTGACTATCCAAAGCAAAGAGAAAAAAGTTGTGTTCAATATATCAATCCACGAAGGCTCTTCATGTCTCAGTTCATCATACTTAATTTCTCAAGTTATCAGAAGATTGGAACTCATAAGGGGCTTGAAGAAAATCATCACCTCCTAGCAGTGGGAGGTCAAATTAGGGTTTCAATAAAAAGGGCAGCATATCTCTGATTATTTGGGCAAAACTTGGTTACAAGGTTTCCCATATGTCCTCAAGCATCTAAGGATGAAACATTGGCCATTGGTTCTTTTCAGAAGACTGTCAATTGATTAATTCATCAAGAATCAGCTGATTAACTAAAAAGTCAACCAAAAGTCAACTCTTGATTTTTTGGGGTGGATTTCTTCTCAACATCTCAAAAGTGGTTATTGGATGGAATTTGATTGAGGAATGATCAAATAATCAAGAATCAATACTTGTTTTAGAAGTTTCCAAAATTGGAAAATGACTTATAATGTAAACTTTCCATTTTGGGAAAGTTTTTCATGGCATTTCTTCCAACTTTGGAGCTGATTTCAAGCAAGATGACTCATCCAAATGAAATTTATTCAAACATGAAAGTTGTAGAATTTTTCTCACCTTTCCAAATATGTAAGCCATTTGTCCATTGGATTTGTGAATCAAAAGATATGGTGGATATAAGTTCATGTCATGAAAATGGTATTTTCAACACTTAGAAATTTTTCTAAGTCACCAAAATATCAACTTTGGACACACTACTTTATGACCAATTTTCACATGATTCTTGATCTCTAATGACCAATATCCAAACACAAACTTTGTTCTATGCATATTTCTCTTTTCAAAATGTCCAAAATCATCTTATTTCACCATGGGTTCATGAAGTTATCATCATTTAAAACCATGATCTCAACACTTTTGCCCAAAATGAAAGTAATCTTAAAATGCCTCAAAAATCAGATTTTTACCCACACATGATCATTTCACACACATATCATACACCACACACTACCTTGTCATCACCTTTGCCATAATTAACCACACAAACCCTTACATCATGCATGTCACCCCCATACTTACCAATTATGCCATGAGAAATAAAAGAAACTTCATGAACAAGTTGTTTCTGACTTGTGCCAGCTCATGCTCATATTAACATCACACACATTATCATCATACATATCACCATGCACATAAATAATCTCTTCAACCCGTGTTCACACAACCTCTCTTTACCATGTTCATTTTTTCTTAACCACCCTTAACCAAACTTGTAATCATGATTAACTCCTTAACCATGCATTAACCAACCATATAAAAACTCATAAACCCCTAACTAATTCAGTTACAACTGATTTCATCATCACTCTCGAAAATTGCATATTCTGATTTTTTTTCTTCGAAACTCACCACACAAGCTCTCTCTCTCTATGTCCTCCTTCAAGATTCATCATCAATGGCATTTCTGTATGCATTGGATTGAAGCTGGAAGTGCTCCATCACCAGACTCGAGTTTTACAATCATCATCATCGATCTCAATTTCTAGTGAGATTCAAGCCATTTCATGCGTTTATTTCGCATCCAGGGGTGATTTGAAGGTGTACACGAAGTTGCTAGGGGTTTCTTGAAGGATTTGTATTGAACTCCATTAAGGTCAGTGAGATCTTCCTAATTTTTATTGTTTACATAGATTCATGTGATAAGAATGGTGGATGGGAGTTGTATTGAAGTCCTATGGAGTGTAGGCCATGTTTGCTGGTAGAAAATAGGGTGTATATGTAGTTTTAGATTTTCATATCTCTTTTTGTTTCGCTTCATTTTCATAGTTAGAGAAAGAATAAAAAAACCAATGGCACTTTTAGAATCTACGTGGAAAACTGCATGGAGTAGTGCATTTCTTTTTAAGTTTTGGGAATTACACCACCACCCACGGTGGCTCTCCCACCGGAAAAGACGACCGCAGCGGAGCTCCGGCGTCTGTTATATTAAACCCTAGCTACTCCGTTTGTGCGTGTGTTTATTTCCCATTGGACCATAAAATTCCATGCTGACCATTCATGTAAGGACAACGCATTAAAAAGGCATGCTTCCGGCACGTGCAGAAATTTTCACTATCCTTTTTTTTTCTTTTCCTTTTTAATTTTTGTTTCTGATAATTAAATTGTGGTGGAGGTGTGTTGTGTGCGCAAATATATGTTGTTACCTTGTACATCCATTCCTAGCCACATGATTAACATGAAGATCTGATCACATCACATTGACTTGATCCAACGCTCCACGTAGGGTCAATATTTTGACTGATCCCCATACTATGGCCATCAGACCCACGCGTGTTGGGCCCTGTATCCTATGTTTTTCACATCCTCCTATGTTTGGCCCAAGTGTAGTTTTAACTGGCTTTTTGCTATTCATGCACCCCCTGGTCCTAATCTTTGCATTTTTATTTCCTTTTTCTACATGCCCAGAAATCATTTCATTAAAAATAGTTTTGTCTGCCTAAAATTTCCCAATTAATTCATGAGACTCTATGAATGTGTCAACTAATTTTTAACAATTTTTATTTTCACTTTTGATGTGTTTTTATTTTTTTTCACTAATTTTCTTTTAAACATGTTTGTTTGTTCATACCCTTTACTATATGCCTCATAAAAGATTTTCTTCAACATGTTTTAAAATGAATTTTTGCACACAACTGGAAACTTAAGTTTGACACGTGTTAAAGGACTTTACCTAATTTTTTGGGATTTTTTAGACCACTTTTGATTATGTTTTTGGTGCCATTTTGTGAATGCATGTTAGGTGACTATAAGTGAATTGTTTGGCTTAGCTTGAGTGTGTTAAAAGATAAATTTTGAGCCTATCTTTTGGCTATGCATAACCACTGAGTTCATGATAACTTTACTTGTTTCCCCTAATTTTTAGGACCTCTAATCCCTTCTCATTTGTTTGAAGTTGTATGACTTATAAATGTTGCATCAATGTTAAAACTTGTGTTCATTTGTGTGTTTGTCTAATATGCCATAACATGATGCATCTAATCTACATCTCAATATATCTTACATGACTTCTAATACTGACCTTAACTTGCATAAAGCAGAATGACTCATAATTGCATTCCATGTTTCATAAAATACAACTTGACTTACATCTCTCAATTGTCTAACTCTTTCATGTTCCATCATTTCCCAACTCTTGTTGGCTTTAGACATGACCTATTAGGGGTCATTAGGTACTGACCTTAGCTCACTCAACATGTGTATGCACCCTCGACACTTCTCTTTTACTTGTGTCACAAGTAGCTAACTTCTAAGACTTACTTGAACATCGTTTTGTGTTTGCCTTGCTATAGCTTATAAAACTTGAAATGTAGTAAAACTTCTATGATGATTGGAAGTTGTTTTATGCATCCTTAACATGATATCACTTCTGATTTTATACCATACCATAGCATGCCTTCATCCTCACATGTCTTTTGCATAAGCACCAATTGTATGTTGCATCCTAGTTGATTGTACTTGTGTATAACTTGCTTAACCATTGTGAATGATTTAATACATGACTTCCATGTTAACCCAATGAAATTTACACACATCAATACACCTTATTCACTTCTGACTTTGAGGAATACTCATGTTTTAATCCACTTACATGACTCCTAAACACTTATCTCACCTAGTTTGTGAGCAATATGTAATTGTGTGGTGTTTTAGTGCGTAGTTTGACCTAGTTTGATTTTGTTTTGACATGTTAACATAAGTAGAAGTTAATTAGGTATACCTACTGACCTATGCATGTTACTTCACTCTTATAACTCATCTTGCATTATTTATAGTTGTATGTTGCATCTAACACAAGTATAGGACACCTAGTCTTAGTTTAGGAACTTAATGCATAACTTTTCAATTAATTGATAACTAGTGCTTGTGATTTACCTTCTTTTAACCAAGGTTGCTTAGGTTGGCTTATGAGGTAAGGTACTTGAGTACATGATCACTCAACTCTTCTTTCATCTTTTTTCATTTTGCTTTCTTTAATTCTTTCATTTGTGGATTAAGTGATATAATGATTGTTTGTATAACTCTTTCACACCCCTTTGGGATCTTAGCTTAACCTTAATTTTCGATTAAGGTTAAGGTAGGATGAGCATTAGGTAATGCAATCCCTACTTGTCTGTTTAGGTAGAAGTTCCTTCTTTCCTCTTCTTAACTCAACCCCTAGGACCAACAAATGCATACTAACATTAGGACTACAATTAGTCTCCTCTTAGATTTTATTTTACAACTTTGAGTCTCTCCTCTCATCTCAAAACAAAATCAAAAACATGTAATAAAGGCAACAAGTATTGTACGCCATGAGCCTTAAGTACATGGGAAATGAAAGGGGGAGGGTCTCCCTTCGCTTTTCTAGATTGTTTAGCATACATCCTGTTGGGGACGACCATACGACGCATTTGTTCCTATGTTATAGACTTTAGTGCAATATGAGTTACAAACAATGAATCAAAACACTTCTTCTAAAAGAAATAAACAGACAAACGTCTTTCTCTTCTCATCTCAAACTCACACTCGACGTAAGGACATGCTTCTCCTTGTTCTACTGCAAGCCGGTAACGCTCTCGATTCAGCGAGCTGCAACACCTAAGCTAGAACATTAGCATTACCCAGTTAAAAAACACAAACAAAGCAGAGGTCACCCTTAGTGAGGGGAACTACGTCACTCTGATTCTTCATTGGTTAATGGAGATACGTAGGCAGGATATCGTGCGAGATCTCTGCGAGTACAACCTTATTTATCAACCTCTTTATTTCTCCTTTCTTTTCTACCGATTCTGACAGGTAATAGGAGCACCCTTCCTTTTGTTGTAAGTCCGCCTTCGGCCGACGATCCTTTTGTCTCCCTTTAGCAACCCGTAGTGAGTCGAACTACGACCGCTCTGATTTCCTCTCACTGATTAGATTGAGGATACGTAGGCACAAGACGGCGATGTCTTGGCGAGCAACCTTCCCCCACAATCCTGTAGTCTCCGAACTACGTTGACTCTGACTTTTCCGCTCCCGAGAGAATACGTAGGCCTAGGACGGCGATGTCCTATCGAGTAACCTTTTCTTTTCTTTCCCCGTTTCTTCCGTTCCTTTTTGTTAGCAGTTGAGTTTCAAATTCCCTACACCCTTTGATTGATAACAACAAGCGTGGATCCCATCGAGTACGATGGACGCGAGGGGGTGCTAATACCTTCCTCTCGCGTAACCGACTCCCGAGCCCAGGTTATGGTTGCGATGACCATTCTTTTCCCTTTGTTGAGGTTTTCTTCGATCGTTTCCTTTCCCTGCGTCGAGATAAATAACGTTCCGTGGCGACTCTTCTGTTCTTTTTCGCCGGTTGATCTTCACATATGCGACACACGTCTAGTTTAGTGTTTCAAAATCTCGCACATGAGACATATACATTATATTCTATCACCAATAATCACATTCTTAAATGAAAAATCTAAGAATGTATCTAATTCAATTTCGTATATCTGCGTAGTATGTAACTCAAAAATACAAGAATTATCCATACAAAAATTTTCAATGATAATTGATAATACCAAACTTCGTACATTTCGAATTAAATGTAACATTTAACTAGAAAAAGTAAATCCGCTTTAGATATATAATCTAACTAAAATATAAAATAAAAAGTATTTTTTAAAAAAATAAATGATAAATGCGCGCATGACTTTAAGAGAAACCATGTACTAGTGACTTGAACAATTCTAATCATAAGAAAACATAAAAATCAGTTATTTGAAAGAGCATAAAGGAAGACAAGTAACAATGATTTTTACATATTAGATTCACAATTTTTGTATAGTAATGTAAAGAATAACAAATATCAATTTACATTTACGTGTAATAAGATTGTATTAAGAATCCAATAAAATATCATACTTGTCAAAAATAGTATTAAAGAAAAATCATAATTGTCAATATTGCAATATTAATATGTCTTATTAATAATATAAGGGGTGTTGGTTTGCTTAGGATTTTTCCTATAGTGTTAAGTTATATTAACTTATCATGTTCATGTTTCTATTTTGGTAATTAATCATGATTGAATATCATTATCAGGTTAGTTGCTTTATATTCAAGTGTACATTACTATCAATTACACTCTAAATTCATTTTGGTTGTCACTCTATATTTAGTACTAGAACTAAATTATGTTACCCTATTACTTTTTTTAGGACTATTTAATCCTACTTTTAAGAATAATTAACTCCTATTAATGTTTTATCTTTAAAAATACATATTCTATATCAAATTAGTTATTTATTTTAGTATGACAAAATCAATAATAACTTGCATACTTTATAATACTTTATAATAGTTCTATTCTACCTTATAATTAATTAATATTTTAGGCACCTAAAGTTGTATAGACAAAACCAATAACAACATGCATAAATATTAAACTACGGACAATCAAATCTAATGACAACACATGTATAAAATTAAAATAAGTGAAAACATAAATAAATTTATAAAATTATTGTTGTGAATTGATGTCGTCAAGAACAAATTAAAATATGAAAAAAAGATTGAGTTTCTTGAATAAACACAAGAAACCCTATTAAATTTAACAAAATGAAGAGAATAAGGAAGAAGAAAAATAAAGAATTGGTTAAAACTGTTTTACTATTCACTTTCTCAATAAGAGTTCAAAGATTACAAGTGAATGCCAACAATTAATCTCTCTCACCCTAATTAGGATTTCCACCACATCCCAAAGATCAGAGACTAATATATTATTTATAAGAAAACTAACATACTAACCTAATGGGTTTTTACACACAGACTTATTACACAAGCTAACTTAGGGAACAAACTAACTTAAATAAGGGCATTTCTTAATGCACCACCCAAGTTTCTTAGGCACCACGTGAAATTATTTTTTTTGCCCCTATATTCCGGATGTGCACATCCGGACGCACCAAATTTTTAAAAAACAGTGAAGTGTTCCGGATATGCATATCCGGAAACAATTCTGATGTGCACATCCGGAAGTATTTCTTTTTACTTCACGCCAGACGTTCTTCCCCCTCATTATTCACCTTTCCATTTCCACTCCTCAAACTCTCTCAAACTCTCAAATTTTCAATCACCACAAATCTCGATTTTTTCCACTCGAGTTCGGTGCATAGCAACTACTACAACGATCAACACACTCCAAATCCTCCGTATCACATTTTAATCGGTAAGTTTTCAAATTTTAGAGTTTCAGAGTAATTTTCGAGTAATCGATTTAGAGTAGACATTTAGGTGTAGAAATTGTTAGGTTGTATGAATAACATATGTTAGAGACAGTGTAAGTCATTTTTACTGCTTCAAACGGACGATCAGGGCATAAAAATGCCCTTTTGGTTGTTACAGTGGCCATGAGTGCCGTTTTTAAACTTCAAAATACGTACCGGATGTACAGATCTGGAAATATTGAAACGTTTAGTGTTTCCGGATGTGCACATCCGAAAATACCTAACGTTTAAAATTCTGAGTCCTTCCGGATGTGCACATCCGGAAGACTATTTTTTTTTCCTTTTTTAATTTTGCTTGTTTGTTTGTTTTTGTTTAATTATTTTTAAACAAAATTTAATTTATTTATTATGCTTTGCAGATTAGATGGCTGGCAGAGACGATCGTACCATACATGGACGGACAGCTCAGCACGCATCTGTCCGACGTGAGCGGATGCAGTCTACAGCCGAGGCTTTCGACGCAAAGGGAGTTGGGGTAGCCCCTACAGCTGAGGGACATCCTACACCACATCCTACACCACAGCCATCCACATCACAGGTTCAAGCCACTTCCACATCACAGGTTCAGGCCACTCCCCCGCCAGCCGCTGATTCTACATCTCGGAGGCGTCGGGATTCTACTGCTAGTTCATCAGGGTCCCAGCCCGCACGCAGGCGTCGTCGGGAGACTCCAGCTCCATCAGCTGCTCCTCCTCGTTCCCATGTTCCTGTTCCTGTTCCAGAGGGTGATCACCCAACACATGAGGGTGTTGACGATGATGACGATTTCAATGAGCTGGGCGGTTACCCCGGGGGACCGTCTAATATGTCCCTACTCGCGCCACCGCGGGGTACTCTGAGCATACTGCCAGATTTGTCTGGCTAGGACAGGTAACCTTTCTCGGTTTATTTATAGAATTGTATTCGTTGAAAATATGTTCATTTGTAACATTGTTTTATTTGGAAATTTTCAGGATAAGGATTCACAGAAGTTCTATAACCATGGGGGCAAGGTTATGGACACGATTGAGATGCTGCCTACAGCTGAGTGGTTCACGTCTACACTTGCGGAGTCTGGTCTTGGAGGCCTGTCTAGGATTGGGTATTCCCAGATCCAGTACGGTATCCTGATGGCATTTGTTGAGAGATGGCACCCTGAGACATCCTCATTCCATCTACCGTACGGCGAGATCACGATCACGCTAGACGACATCTCGTGCCTCTTACATCTACCGATCACGGGTACCCTTCTAAGTCACGGTAGGATGACGAAGGCGGACGACATAGAGTTGTTGGTTACAGAGCTTGGGGCTAGCCCAGAGAAGGCACATGCGGATGTGCACCAGTTGAGGGGCGCACACGTCCGGTTCTCATTTTTTATGGATAGATTTACTGAGGCGCTTGTAGAGGCAGGACGGGCAGATGGTGATCCAGCTGAGGTGGCGATCCACAGGACGCGTGCCCTAAGGTGCTACTACTTATTTTTGCTAGGCACGCGGGTGTTTGTGGACACCAGCGCCTATTATGTTGATATCGTCTACCTCAGGTACCTTTCGGATCAGACAGAGATCCATCGGTACAACTGGGGGGCTGCTGCGCTGGCATTCACCTATTCCAGACTCTCTGATGGTTGCCGCTGGGCAGCCAAGACTGTGGCAGGCAGCTGTACGCTATACGTGGTAACAATCTAATATTCTAAGTGATTTTTTCATTTCTTTTCTTTCTGTATTCATTATAATGTTTGACACCCATGTTATGTTTTCCATTTCAGGCGTGGATTTTACAGCACTTTCCCTATATTACTGGTTGGGGGAGTGCCCAGGGGTACACTGAGGATATGCCATGTGCTGCTGCATTTGTCCTGCTCAGAGGGAACCAGGCGCCGGACCCCTTCAGAGTGTATCTAGATCGGATGGCTGCTGAGGACGTTTTGTATTGCCCCTATGCCGATCACCGTGTGACGCGCCCGTTCGACGAGGTTTGTTTGTTCTCAGGATGGTTGGCATGTAGTTCGACTGTTACTGCCCGATACCTGCCAGAGCGCGTCTTGCGTCAGTTCGGTTACACGCAGACGATCCCCAGGATGCCTCATGAGTCTGCTCCTCTAGGCTTGACCCGCAGGCAGATAGATGAGCTATATGCTGACTACCAGTCCCACTTGGTACCGGAGGAGGCTCGGGCGACCAGAGCGGAGACAAACTGGAGTGTTGCTGTCGGGTACATCGTGTGGTTCTATACCGTCTCACACCCATGCATGGTGCCCACTACTGAGAGATCGCCACCCAGACCCGCTCATCAGGAGATATTAGAGGAGCGGCAGTCTCAGCTGGACCACACTCAGGATGTCCTACCACGCTGTCGTGAGATAGAGCAGATAGCGCGGCAGGCCATTACGGACGGTCACCTCCCTGAGGGCGCTGGTGCCAGACTTGCCGTGGACAGGATTATTGCGATTGCTCAGGGGGCACTTCAGTACCGCAGACATCGATCCAGGATGGCGGGTAGGGGCAGAGGGGGCAGAGGAGCAGCGGAGCCAGGAGAGATCCTTCGCCATACGCAGTAGTTTTTTGTTTGATGTATTATATTTATATTAGATGTATGCACTGTATTTTGACAGAGATTTATTATATATATATATATATATATATATATATATATATAGATATATAGATATATATATATATATATATTTATATATATATATATATATATATATATATATATATATATATATATATCATTTTATTTTATATATGGATGTTGTCAAATGTATATTAAATTGCGACGATTTATTAACATATGCGACCAAGAAAAAAACCGATTTTTAAAAAAAAAATAATGTTCTGCCTTTTCCGGATCTGCAAATCAGGAATGTTTCCGGATGTGCACTTCCGAAAAGAATCATCGTTTTTAAAAAAATTGGTGCGTCCGGATGTGCACATCCGGAATCAGGGGGCAAAACCGAAAATTCAGATGGTGCCTAAGAAACAAGGGTGGTGTGATAAGAAATGCCCCTTAAATAATTCGACTTACAACCAAGGCTCAATTCGACGTGCTAACACTCCTAGCATACTTCAACTATATCATGTGAACAAATTTCGATGACATGCTAAGATTCTTTCGAATTGTCGAATCAAGAAACTATCATTCGATCATACTAGAGTTCGATCCAAAATCTCACAATTATAATAGAAGCTTGTAAGCTAACTGAACATGATTGAATTTTACTTTGTGATAATAGAATGTATAATTAATTATTTGTTTAGTCAAAACCAATTACAACATATGCATACTTAAAAAATCAAAGACAACATATGTAATTTGAATTAACCATAGTAGAAATTTTTAAAATAACTACACAATATTGAAATTTACATTGTGATAGCATATTTTATAACTAATTAGTACTTAGAAAATCCAGTATATATATATATATATATATATATATATATATATATATATATATATATATATATATATATATATATATATAACCACTCACAACATATGTAATTTGATAAAATCATAATAAAAGTATTTAGGAAAATTAACCATCATTGATACTATCAAATTGTTTATAAAAACTTCAAAATATTTATTGAATTGTATAAATAAAGTATTGACAACATATGCATAAATAAAGCAACTAACTAAATAACAACATAGAATAAATAAAGAAACAAACCAAATAAAAGCATTCATAAAGTTCATCACAATGTATTTTTTTTACTACTAAATTAGAAGCAAAAGTAAACTACATACACATAGATTGAAGTTAGAAACACCATCACCATCAATTACATTCATTACCGTGTATTTTATGTTGGATTAAACTAAAAGCAAAAATAAACTAGATTCACACACTCAAGTTAATTGATTTAATTTTCTTTAATTTGTAGAGGAATCTCACATTTCAATTGTCTTAAATTATGTGAAGGGTAATTTTGAACCTAATTTTCAAATAAGTAAATGTAAAATATACGTAATTATTGAATCTTAAATCCCTAATAATATTAATTTGGTTGGGCATTTTTAATAGTTATCCAATAATACTATTTTGCATGCACATTAAATTATAGGCCTTCATTTAGGTATCAAAGAGTCTTAAGTTTGTCTTTAAACTATTAGAATGACATATGCTTGGATTTTGTAGATAGAACATGATAATCATCTTTTTTGTCACAAAAAATCAACAATCTTTCAGTTTATTGATCAAGCAAAAATTATTATTTGGTAGTGGATTAAATCAAAGAACAAAGGCGTCTAGTGTGATTTTAACCATTGGTGGTCACTTCCACCATGTTGTCATGGTTTCGATCTTTCTCGTTGATGTTTACTATTTTGTTTAATTTTTGTGGTTTGTTCGTTGATGTAATTTGACTATTTTATTTTTATTATGGACAAATTCTTATGTTAGAATAAAAGTTTGCTTTGTATGATTTTTGAAAATGTCCTTATTTATCTTGTGTTAGAATAAAATGTCTCGTGTTAAAACAAAGAAGTTGGTTGAAAACAAATTTCTCCCTCCCATAAAATTCTTAAACTAAGTACTATACAATTTTTGTACACATGTTCCAACACTAGCAATGTCTCCCCTTTTCAGGTCTGGGTACTACATAAGTTTTTTTTATTACACTGTGGGAAATGTGTGGTGAGTATGATGAAACTTTATCCTGAATGTGCATGTTATCTCCACAAAGAGGACATTCGACATCAAATTCATATAGCTAGTTGTTAGAACATGCTTTAGCGGATGAAATATGATTTTCCTCGTACTTCGATCATTGTCATATGTTCCCATTGAATATTATATGTTAGTATTCAAGATGGTTCAGGTATGAATTTTGCCTGTGTCAGTATTTACCAGAGTGATGCACTCTGCAAGTTTGGTTACGTGCAAGATGTGTCGAGGGATGCATCTATTGCAACCTCTCCTGCCATGTCTTAAACAAGCCTCAATCATGCATATGCCAACTTTGATAAACATTTGATTGAAGATGAGATTTGAGGTGAGTGTTTAGTACAACTATGAGATATTGCACATGAATACATGTCATAGTATTTCTGGATGTAACACACATACCAATTCCCTAGTGCATGCGGAAAACCACCAAGGTTGTCTCATTTAGAGGTGTTTGAGAATGAACTTGTAGAGAAAAATCATGTTGTGAGTCTATTACCTAGATGCAATCATGTTAAACACATAATTCACGATGAGATTGATTGGCTTGAGGTACAAGAAAGAACCTCTATGGGGGACTCTGTGTCATAGGCTTAAACTAAAGTAAATGTTGATTTCCAATACATGAGTAGAAGGGTCATGCATGTTATCCACTCCTACTAGATTTTGGTTGTTTTTAACTTAGTATTTTAGTTATGTAATGTATGACATGAATGGTCACTTGTTTATTTAATGATTTTTCTTGTTTAAATTTATTTAACATTAAGTTCATTCTTTGTGTTTAAAAAGATTTTAAACAATGTCACTAATACTTGAAATAAAAAATGAAAACAAGTCCTTGAAAATATTTCACAAGCACCCTTCTAGAAGTCCACTAGAATGTCCAACTTGGTATATAATCCATACGTGTTCAAGGATGGCTTAAAAACAACTAAGTAGAATTCTGGACAGACCCTTCCCGAATATTTTAGACATGATCTAGAAGGATCAATTATGTAGTATGAATGTCTACCTGTTTCACTTGTAAATTAGTAATTTATACCATTTTAGAAAGATCTTTCCATAACATTCTCATCAGGATAACTTTTTCAGAGGCTACTTTAGGAGATTTTCTTGACTACAATTTTGCAAAATGAGTGTCTATTTTCATACAAAATATAAATTTCCATTGAATTAGTCTAAAAAGGCTATACTAAAATTTTATAACAAATCATAAAATTCATTTGATAATTACATAAATTTGTATATGTTACAAGTAATACTTCTCAAGATCAATGGAACCATCTTGGTTTAAAACATCTATCAAAGTTTCTAAATTTGTTTTATTGATTGGATTGCCTCTTTTTCAATATTCCACAATTACTAAACATGCACATTTTTTCTAAAAGTGGAAACTCTCATGATTGTGATTATGTCTTGTGTTGAACTTCATTTTATAGATGTGATAGACAAAGGACACCTAACTTTTAAATATACTTGTACAAAATGTTGTATTTTAGAAAACCAACTAATGGATATTACTCATAAACCTATATTGTCTAGATGATGGATTCGTAGTGAAAAAAATGTCTCTAAGAATCCAAATCCAATCAACTCAACTAAAATCATGTTATGGGAAGTTGGAATAAGATGCCCCATTTATGGAAAACTCCTCCACTTGGACACACGTGCAGTAACACCGGTCTGAGAGTTAAATAATTGGTGATATCTTTCACTTGTTCCATGAGCCCATGGACCTGGATGTAATCATCCATATGGATATTTAACTCCTAAATTAGATTAAGATGAACCCGCATTTGATTTTCCTCACCCTTACTTGTTAATGGGGAAATAACATGATATCCACAATTGTAGTTGCTAATAATATTAACAATTTCATCAATATACCGACGCATAAAAAGAGGCATCTCATTAATGTAGATTATCTTTTAAAATACTTGAGAGGGTGATGGTTTAATAATGCTCACTTTCTTTTCGTGACATCTTAGACTATGATGAAAACTATGAAACTGAAGTATCCAGATGAAGGGAATAAACGTGCTCAAAGAACACTGACAAAAACTTGGTTGAGCCATTAATCATAGTAAAGTTTACCTTCTATGAAATACCTTTTATTTTTAGCGATTCTATAAGTGGGATCACCTTTGTCGTTTCTTGATAAGCAATCTGACACATTTGGCAGATAATTACATGTCATAATTACTTTTTGTTAAACCGTTCTTGAATTACTTTTCACTTTGTTAAAATAAATGTATATGAATGACTATGTTTACGACACCATCATGGAATAACACAAGCACATGGAATACTGTAAATTCTTTTGATTATATAACTACACTTTAAGCTATCTAGATCAATTTTCTCTGACCATTCAACTTCATAAAAAATAAAATTCAATTTGTCCAAAGAAATGCTACCCATTAGCGATAATACAATACTTTTCTATTGTACTTGTGTTCTAATACATTTAGACTCTTCTCAAAAAAGGTTTGTATCTCAATATGATGTAACACAGACATGCTGTTAACTGGTTCTCAACCTTTGTGAAAATCACCCTTACTATCGAATAAACATAATTTCAACCTATTGTGAGCAGATTCAAGTCTGTTTATGATTGTGTTGCCAAATTCCTTAACCAAGTTAGTATAAGCCTAAAACATTTTCTCTTTAACAAATTGTAATATGGTACTTCCAACATATTTGAGAAATTTTATAAAATTCCCACTATTGTCAAACTTCATAACAAAGTTAGTATAAACTTACTTTGTAGGAGAATCTATTAAAGTTTTCCATGCTCCTATTATGGCATGCCACAAATCTTTTCAGTTTGATATTTTTTGCACTCTTGCCTTTAGGCTTGAGATGTTTGGTTTTTACATCCAACTTACATCTAACTCTCATGATACAGTAACATAGTAGAAGTTTATTTTTTTGCAATAACATCCATCAATGTGATATCATGATCAATGACACGGACTTGAGGACCATTCTCTAAATCTTTCAACAAATTACAATAGATCTTTAGAGCCCAAGTAACAGTTTTTTCACAAACCAAATCCTTCTTGTTGTTCTTGTGTCACATATTATAAACTTGTTTAATATTTGTCATACTGTTGGATCTTTTTCTTTTCAAAGTCATGAAAATAGTTTTTGGAAAAACCGTGTTCATAATCATCTCAGTAACACATTTCTTCTCTTCAATATTTAAACGTTCAACAACAAGACGACCTTTAAACCTTCTATCTAAGCCATGATTTTGTACTCCACTCACAACAATAAAACCTCAAACATTCATAGATATGTAATACCTACATAACCTAAATAGACATCCACATTTATTCGATTTAGTGTCATCATATTTCAACTTTTTATTTGTTTATTTATACACACGCCTCTTTCACAACCTAACATAATAAATTGTTTTCTTCTATTAGCACCAACATCAAATATCTAGATAACTATGACAAGAATTAACTTAACAACTTCATTGCAAATATAAATCAACAAATCATCTCACGAAATAAACTTCTTTTCTCAATCATAAAATACTTCCTAACATTCATTTCCTCAATGTCTAGTTTGACAACATCTAGTTCGAAAACCTCTAGTTAAACAACATCATATTCAACAACAACAAATTTCTAAAAAATATTAAATATAAAAAAAATTAGATATTGATGGTTCATGATTACATTCTATAGATCTCAAAAAACTATCTATGATTTTTGTTAAAAAAATAGAATGATCAAAATTTTTAAAAATAATACGGTCTATGATAAAAACTTAACAATATTTTCCATGCTAAATAATTAGAATTAAAAGTTAATGTAAAAATTAACTTAACTAACAAACAAGAATAAATTTGAACATTTAAATTTATAAATAACAATAGATCTTAATTGCAAGACCAATATTACATAAAAAAATTAAGAAATTACCTTGCCATCCTCCATCTTATATCTGATCCACACACGTTATGTGAATTGACTATATTATCCTTCACAACTTTAAAATCATTATTCCAAATCCTCGCAAAACTGACGTATTTCACAAAATTTTATTGGTGATAGCATCCTCCATCTTACATCGTGCTTTTTTATTAGCAATGTTAAAATACTCAATAATAAATCATAACTTTTGTTCCGGACTGGACCAATGACTAGGCATGACCCAATCCACTTCTGCTCCTAGAACGGCCCAATTGCTTATGTCCAGCCAATATGGGGCAGCATTTACCTTTCCGCCCCTCTACCAGGCACATATGGTCAGAGAGCCCACAGGGTCGCCTGCTCCTCCTCAGCATTCCTGTCCGTCATGCACGGCTCTACCATCCAGAAACAGCCACGACACCCGTGCCCGGAATTACGCCTTTTCCCGTGACTACGGCTAGTTTCGGGCACCTCTGCCAGTCCTAACGGCTAGTTTCTGGCAGTTACCTATTCTCCGGGAACCAGTTATTACGCCCCAAAAGTAGGAACCGTTGGCCACGCGCTGGGGGCACTATAAAAACCCTCTCATTTGAGAGGGTCAGATATTCTAAATCATCCTAAGAAACACATACTTTGTACTTGCCTTTTTCCTCTCCTGTTTCTTACTTTAGCATCGGAGTGCCTTGCAGGTACACCCCCTCCTCATCTCACACACCCAGCATCACAAATGTCTTTCTTGGCCCACTTCAGGTTCTGATCAGCCTTCAAGATCAACTTTCATGATTTTTTATTAGAAAATTTGAAATTTCCGATAAAAACTCATGTATTTATACCATGAATTTTGAAAATTCCAATACAAATATATGTTTTTGTCGGGGATTTCAACATTGTCGGTATTTACTCATGAACCTATACCGATAATTTTGAAAATGTCGGTAGTTTAAATTTTTAATATAGTACTAGGTATTTTGAAATTACTAGTAATAGTTGTAGAATATCGGAAATTGTGAAATTGCTGATAGTTAATTGATTTTTTTTCCTATTTTTAGTGAGGACCAGAGAAAAGGACAAATCTATTGCTTCTAGGACCACAGATAGATAGGCAGCGATGGCCCATGCTAGGGAAGTTAAGGCAGAGTCTTCCTCAAAATGGGTGGGGAAAGTAGCTCCGATTGGTTCACACTGTAAACTATTGACTGCATAGTTCTTTTGCGCACCTCGTAGCAATAGACACCGAGCTGTTAGAGGTGACGAGCAACTCATAAATGACGCAGATGAGTAGGTTACTAAGGTTGTTCATGTTGAGGAGGTTTAGGGTCAGGCTGTTATTGACCCAACTAAGGTCGCCGAGACAGATGTGACCCCTATTATTGTTGAAGTTGATCCAGATGCTACCCTTATTGCTGTAGAGGACGAGACAGGTGGGACCCTTATTACTAATGAGGCTAAGATATGTGACGTCGAGGCTACTATTATTGGTGATACAGAGGTTAGTGCTTCTGCTTCGACGAAGCCATCCGTGCACTGTCAGAGATTTCCTTGGAGGGCCTAGTGACCGTTCAATGCTTATAGGATATGCTGACCATGTGGCATACCGATTATGGAAGGGAGAGGTATATAGATATACATATATATAACTAAATGATGATACTTGATACTTGATTTGTTGAAACTAAATATAATTTTTTAAACTTGGTTTGTTACGACAATCCCACGCTAAAGGTGATATCCCACATGTCAAAGATGAAGAGGTTTTCAGATGTTCCGATGTCTGAGTAGGTCAGACATATTGTTGATGATTGCGGTCTCTTATTATTGGCTGATCGCTCACCCACCATGTTTGACGCTTCACTCCTGATTGCTATTGTTGAGTGATGGCTCAAGGAGACATCTTTCTTTCATCTTTCATTTGGGGAGATGACTATTATTTTGGATGATGTCTACTCACTGTTCCATCTCCTCATCCCTATTATATTATTCATTGCCTATGTTATTAACCAGAAGCTTGCATGTATCAGGGCTACACTGTATTTAGGAGTTATTGAGGAGGTTGTGATAAAGGAGTTTGAATTTTATAGGGAAGCTCACTTTCGCATGTCTTGGCTTCGGGACACGTATACCGAGCTTGTGGAGCGACAAATGTATGCGGCTGCCACAAGGGTATACATGCTACATCTAGTAACTTGTACTATCTTTACAGATAAGTCTTATGTTTATATTGATGCTCAATACACGTGGTTATTCAGTAGCCTTGAGCATGCTAGTTGGGCTTAGGGGTGCGCTGCATTGATTGTCATATATACAACACTTCGAGATGCGATTGCCTTTGAGAACATGCAACTTACTGGTTATATGAGTATATTCCAGGTATATTAAAAATTATTATTTATTTATAATTTAGTTCTTATTTAATTGTTATGTATGGCATTTCTTGACTTGTCTCTATTCTTTAATCAATGTTGAATATACGAGTATTTCTCCACCATTTGTAACAGAAGGGTGCAACCTACCTTGCTGGCTCCCCACATGCGAAAAGATGGAAGGTCAGGAAAGCAGATCCAGGTGGTGTTCTAAAGTACAAGAGGAGGCTTGATGTACTGATAGTAGAGGATGTCATCTGGATACCCTACGCATGTCACAAAGTCCATCGTGACTTTTATGAGTCTTCTCTATTTTCTAGTTATCTGCGGCGGGAGACCTTAGTGGCTAAACGCTTACCTAAGAGGTGTATGCGCCAGAATGGGTATGTCTAAGGCATCCTACAACCAGTTCCTGTTGTTCTAGCTGAGGGAATTAATATATGGTTTCAGAATAACATCATCAACTCTGCTCGTGCCATTAGAGATAATGCATTAGAGGTTCAACAATCTGCGCAGTGTGTGGATGGTTACATTGAGTGGTACCTTAATGTATCACACCATCGCATCATCTCACCTGTCGAGCATACAGATGATGTTGTGCCTTCCGATGCTGGGAGACTTGTTGATGATGTGCCACCGCCTCCACATGGTGTTGATGACCAATAGTGCCTGCAGATGATCGATAATATTATGGATAACCTCATGGGTTTAGTAAACCTAGATGATGAGGTTTATACTGGATTATCGCAGACACACACATAGCCTATGGGAGATCTATTTAGATATTTAGTTTTACATTTGTATTATTTGTATATTTGGTAACTCAGACTATTTAGCACCCTACTTTTTATTACGTAATATTTTGTCGATTACATGTTTGGAAGATGAACATAACTTAACACATTGTAACTAAGATAAATTAACAATAGTAAATAACAAAACCTAGACATTGCCAGATGATTATGGGCGTTTTAACATCTTGATTATGTCGTCGACAAATTCAGAAATTTTTGCTTTAAACTCTATCGGTCCCTTAGTTAGCCTATGGTGAAATGTTCTCCACATAGCTTTCAAATCTTTATCTGTCTTCAACTCAATAAGTTCGCATTTCACCTTTCCATCAATATCAATCTAGTATGCATGAAACTCAATTTTACTCACCTTTCTATTCTCAGTGTCGAGCAACATATCATTCAACTTGGATCTCAAGACAGCGAGAAATTCATGGCCCTTTCGAAAATCGAAACTCTACAGGAGGTTTCACCCCGTTGAAATACACTTCTGCCTTAAACAAAAACTAAGGCATCGTAAGATGTTTTTCTTAAGAACACATGACACCTATTTATACAACTTTGAGATTCATTTTGGACCACACAAAATGGTCGGCGCAATCACAGCCGTACAAAACTGTTGATAAAATCGTAACCATTGAAAATTTAAATTACCGAAAATTTCACTTTTTTTTTTAATTTTCAATATTTCATGATATTTCTTAAAAACATCGGTATTGTTTCAAATAGGGCTGGACAATCGGTCGGTTTCGGACCCAAAACTTAAATCTGGCGTAAACCACAATTTTATTTTTATGGCCCAATTTCGACCGATAAAATTTTGATTTTTGTCGGATTCGGTTATGTCAGTTTAGCGGTTAAATCGGGTCGGTTTAATCGATTTAATATTTATTAGAACAGATCTATAAAAATGACATTTTTTTTAATTTTTTTATAAAAAATATCAAATTTTTAGAATATAACTATTTTTTTATTATTAAAAAAAAATTATTATGGGATAATATTTTCAATAATATATAACATTAACATAGTTTTACACTTCATTTCAACCATCATTTAAGAATATTTTGACCAAACTAAAGAATTACAACAAGATAAATTAAATTAATTCAAAGCAAGATTAAAATAATAGAATATAATAACTAAAATAAAGTTCAAATAATTAAGAATACCTAAATTAAATAAGATAGAATATCAAAATATAAATAATACAATATACTTCATTAAACAACAAAAAATTGAATTTGATTTAAACTACGGCAAATAAGTCTTAATAAACAACAACAAACAATATTGACATGAACGACAATCAATAGAGTTGGACATCGTGACTATGTTTGAAAGAGACGACATAATGATGATGGAGTGTGCTATAATGGAGTGACAAAACTTAAAAATTTGTATGGTTGTAAAAAACACACGAAATTTGTTTTTGTGATTGGGGAATGTATGTTAAGTTTTGATATTAACATACTAAAATTAAAAAAAAAATAAAAAATGGTCAATTTGATGAATTTTTTTGAACCGGACGGTTTTACAAAACCGGCTCCGGTTCTTTGGTTCGAATGGTTTTAGACGGTTCAATTCGGTTTTTCCGGTTTAACCACGATTTTGACCCACTAGCGGTTTTGAAAGGTTGAACCAACCGGATTCATCTCCGGATCCCGGTCTAACTGGTTGAACCGGCCGGTTCGGTCCGATTTTTAAAATATTGATTTTAATCATTATCATACTTGAAATAATACTCAAAATTTTATATTGATTGTCTTTTATTTTTCGGAGTATACAATTGTATCATTAAATTATAAAAATGATAATTTTCTACAACATTATGAATCTTATTTTTATAGTGAGTTAGTTATATAGTAATAAAACAAAATATTAATTAAGTTCGGCTGTTTCAGTTTTCGTCGGATCCAAATAAGCATCTGAGCCCGACCAAATTAACCTTATACTATTCAAATTAAGCAACCGAATCAATCCAACACCGACCCGATTCATTTACACAAAAAAGACAATGAATCGATCGATTTTAATCGGCTAGTTCAAAATTGTCCACCTCTAATTTCAAAGATATCGATCCTTTAAAAAAACTCATATAATTTTCTACCGACAATTTTAAAATGTTCTATCAAAATTTCAAATTTTCAATGAAGTATCAAAAATTTAATTCTCACATTTTGATTCAATTTTATTCAAAAATAATTTTAAAATTAATACTTTCTCCGTTTCAAAATGACTCGTTTAAAGTTTTTGTACACAGATTAAGAAATGCAATGATATTGTTATAAGATATTGCACTTTTATTAAATTAGTCTTATTAATGTGTTGTAAATATTGTATAGAATAATAATTATATGACACAATTGGAAAAATAGCACTTATTATTACATTGAAAAGTGAGAATGACATTCATTTTAAAATAAAAAATTTCCTTTAAAATGACAGTCATTTTAAAACAGAGGGAGTAAATTATATGACATTTAGGCTTTGTTTGGGAAGATACTTTTTGAGTTTATTGCTTATGTCTTATAGCTTATAAACTCATATGACAATAAAAGACGTGTTTGATAACAGTCTTTTCATCACGAGCTTATAGCTTATTTTTCAGACGCTATTTTAAATAGCATTTTAGCTTATAGCTTATAGCTTATCATTTTTTCTTCCACTTTACTCTTATTATTTTAACTAAAATTCACCATTATCCTTTATAACTTATTATAATTTAAAATAAAATAATAATTATTAAATATCTTTTATGTCATTTTATTTTATCACCTAATTAAACTATTAATTTTACCAAACACTTCAATTAGCTTATCAGCTATAAGTTATCAGCCATCAGTTATAAGCTATAAACTATCAGTCATAAATTACAAACTATCAACTAACGTATCAGTCAACTGCTATTTTTACCGAACAAAGCCTTAATTTCTCAAACAATTTAGTCAAAGGATTTTAAGGAAGCTTTAAATATTTGGCTTTAATGCACTTTTAGTTCCCCTATTTGCAAATTTTTAACTTTTAAGTCCCCTATTAATTTTTTCAGCTTTTTGGTCCCTTTAGTTGTAAATTTTTGAGATTTTTGTTAGTCCCCCGTAGATTTTGATTATGTGGCGCTTTTTTAGCTGAGTCATTTTTTGTAACACATGTTTAATGACTAGGCAATGGATAAAGGTCTTGTTCAACACCAAATTTCTCTTCTTGCAAATCCAATTTCAACACCCAATTTCTCTTCTGCCAAACCCAATTTCAACGCAACCCTTAACCAAGTTCTCTTCTTCCAAACCCAATTTCACCTTTGATTCTTCCAGTCCTGTCGTCAAATCAAGTGCTAAATCATGTTCGGAGAATGGAGATGAAGAACGAGGATAAAAAGAGGGCTTTTTGCTCTTGTGTTGGTGTGTTGAATGTGATGATGATTTTGGGGTTTCTTTGCAGAAAGACACAACACACATCAAATAACAACAACTCATCAAACATCATCGAAATCTCTTACCACCACCACCCAAAACACATCCGCGGACCACCCTTCCACCGACGTCACCACCACACAACCATCGGACCAGTTAAGCCCCACCGCTATTTTTCCTCCAACCCCTAACGCTGATCTTAACACTCAAGCCATGAATTCATTGCTTATTTTCATAAACACCATTGTTTTCTCTATTTTTGATGTTTTGGATTTTTATTGTTGTTGTGGATTCTGATTTCTTGAACCATTTTTAGTTGTGAGAGTTTTTTCTGAATTTTTTTCACGTGTTTTTAAACTTAGGAGATGGAGGTAAGGGAGATGTGAAAATCACAATTTCAGATATTCTAAATATTTTGGTTTGTAAATTTCATATCTTATGGATCTTTTGGATCTTTGGATTTATCAGTTTAAGATCTTTTGGATCCTTGTTGTTATTTTTATGGTTTATGATTTTTGAACAATCTTGAATGGTGAAGTTTTGGTTGAACAATCTTTATTGAATGATTTATGAATTATTGTTCATAGTTTCTGGATTCTTTATGAATTCTTATTCATAGTTTATGTTGTTGTGTTCTTGAACAATCTTCTTATTCATAGCTTATTCACTTTTAAATACAATATCAATTTCCTATTTCTATTTTTTTAAAAAGATGTTTAATTATAAATTATCAATGACATGGAAATAGAGTAAATGACATGACAAATGATATCTAATGCCAACTCAGCTAAAAAAGCGCCACATAATCAGTTTAAGATCTTTGGATCCTTGTTGTTATTTTTATGGTTTATGATTTTTGAACAATCTTGAATGGTGAAGTTTTGGTTGAACAATCTTTATTGAATGATTTATGAATTATTGTTCATAGTTTCTGGATTCTTTATGAATTCTTATTCATAGTTTATGTTGTTGTGTTCTTGAACAATCTTCTTATTCATAGCTTATTCACTTTTAAATACAATATCAATTTCCTATTTCTATTTTTTTAAAAAGATGTTTAATTATAAATTATCAATGACATGGAAATAGAGTAAATGACATGACAAATGATATCTAATGCCAACTCAGCTAAAAAAGCGCCACATAATCAAAATCTATGAAAGACTAATAAAAATTCCAAAAATTTATAACTAAAAGGACTAAAAAACAGAAAAAATTAATAAAGGGTTTAAAAATTAAAAATTTGCAAATATGAGACTAAAAATGCATTTAAGCTTAAATATTTTAATGGTGACAGGTGGTGTAACTAGAGTAATGAGAGGTTTATATATCAGTTTTCTTAATTTGTATGGAATTTATTTAAAAATTAAAAATAATATCGGAACTGAGTCTGAAACTGAGTTTGTTCGTCGTCGTCTTCGGAGTGCAAAGCCGCAACTGTTTGCTGAATTATTCAACGATCCCGTCGAATGCACGAGCGATGAATTATCATTATAGTTAGAAACCTATAAATCTCTGTTTTGGAGATTTGATGGCGGGAACGGGATTCGGTGGCGCAATAGCACCGACGCCACTGGTCAGATCATGGAGAACCGCCTTTTTAACACTGAGAGACGAAACCCTAACGAATTCTCCTCGTAATTCCACAGCTCAATTGCTCCAGAGTCTCATTTTCTCTCATTCTCATACTCTGTTAAGTGCAGCACCCGAACTTTCTTCTCACGAGGTATCAATGCCTTTTATTTATTCTAATTTTATTTTTTAGATTTATCATAACTTTCTCTCTGATTTTTTGTTTGATTTGTCTCTAAGGTTTTATCCGACATAGCGTTTTTGATGGAATTGGTTGCTTCTACTTCTTCAGATGAAGAAGACTCTATTCATATCTATACTCAAACATCACGCTTGGTATAGTTCTATTTTCAGTTTTTTTTTTTTTTTAATAATTTTTATTTATTTATTATTATTATTATTATATTTTATAATTTTCTGATTTAATTTATTTACATTAGGATTGATTTGTAGTTAATAAGTATACTAATTGATCTGGCTTCTCGTAGGTTCATGATATATGTCGACAAGTTAAGTTTGACATAAATAGCTCCTCTTTCAGTAGTGTTCTTGGTTGTTTCGGGAAGATGCTGGATCGGTTTCTTGTAAAAGATGCTACTGGTGATAAGTTAACTGGAATTTGCAGAGCCGCAGCAATTGTTTCTGCTGTTGAATGCTTGCATGCTATTAGGTTATTTCACGCTCCTGAAATGAATTGATATTCTTGCTGCAATTTTACTTTGGCTGTACTCATGAGTCTAGGTGTATAATTATGTCTTCTGTTTGGGGGTTAATAATGCTTTTATTTGAGAATCATAATAGACACAGCATGTTTCTTGTTTCCACAAGCTCTTTTCTAGTACATACGAGATTTAGATTCTGAACTTAGGTATTATTATTTTTAATTAGCAATGGAAGAGTTCTATTAATTCCTTGTTTAAACCATGAGTGGAAGGGCTTTATTCATATATTCCTTTTTGAATCTTCTCTTAACTGAAAATTCACAGCATATTACGAAATTCATAGGAGGCTCATCCTACACTCATCTGGGGTTAAACCTACACCCAAATCTAACAAACTTGCATCTCAAGCTATTGAGCTTTTAGGCAGTTATAAGTTACAATTGCCAGAGCTAATGTTCCATTTTTCTAACAAACTGGCAAAGGCAAAAAGACACTAATAGAAGCTACAGTTAAGGCATCTAGAGAGGGAGATGCCACATCTCCACCCAAAACCTTAAGTGATTTGGGACTTTAACCACTCACAGTCGCACCCAATAATGTCCTCCACAAGTGTGAGTTTCCCATATCCTATAATAGGACAGGACCACAAGAAAGGGAGACGCCACATCTCCACCCAAAACCTTAAGGTATCAAGTATATGGGTTCTTTCTTTTATAAATCCAAAATTCTACTCATTCATAGAATCATAGGTGATGTGGGACTTTAACCACTCACAATTGTACCCAACACATTGAGCTTGCTATGCAACTCTAGAAATAGGCAGAGGAGAGGTTTGGTCAAAATATCTGCCTTCTGGTCAGGGCCAGGAATCTGAACAACAAACAGCTTTTCACGGATAAAGAACAAATCAATCTCCATGTGTTTAGTTCGAGCATGAAGAACTGGATTGTGAGCCATGACAATGGTACTTTGGTTGTCACAATAAATAACAGGAGAAAGGAAGTCTACCTTGAGCTCATGAAGCAGAGTTTGAGCCTACATTAACACTTCTCTAACAAACTTACTAAGGCCAAAAGGCACTAATACAAGCTGCAGTTATTTATAGCATCAAACCCATGAGATCATGAAACCGTGTTTGAACCCTAGTAGGACTTTTCCTTCTAACAAACTAACGAAAGGCCAAAAGACACTATTACAAGCCACAGTTATTTATAGCAGCGAACACATGAGAAAAACTCAAATACTCGCAATCATAATTTATCAAATAATATATTAATTCCTGAAATATCTCATATATTTATTACACCGATAGTGCCAATTAAACTCTCATGTTAATCTACTAAATTTTTTTTAGTTTTTTTTGTTAACACCTTTCAACTTTTTGTTGGTACTTTAAATTTACCCTATACAAAATCTGCTCCCTGTCCAGATGTATCATTACTCTACCGCATCGAAGATGGTTGCAATCTGAAGATACTATACTAGTTAAATTTCTACTTCATGTTATTGTTAGCTCTCAAGGTGTGTCATTTTGGATGCCTCGTTCAGTATACAAAGAAAGACAAGCTGTGATTAATATGACTTTTTCAACAGAAAGCAGTTCAAGTGAGCTACAAGCAGTATCTTTTGAGATGCTCGGCGAAGCAATCTCAAGAGCTGGGTCATCTTTCCCAGTTGATATCTGGAGATCAATGTTTGAGGTATATAGTACTTCTTCCTTTTATTTCATTATAAAATTTGTATATTAACTCCAGCAAAATATTTTTACTGGTTTCTTCTAAAATAGGTGGTCAGAAAAACAATGGATGTCATGGTATTAAAAACCTCAGTTGTGGAAGATAATGCAATGTCCAGGTAACCTGTTTGTTGGAAGATCTCAGTAGAAGCCAATGATACAACTCATTGAGAATTGAGATTCATGCTTTGGCTATATGTCATTAACTACAAGTTTCTGATGCATCTTTTCTGCAGGTTTTATGAATCTTTCCTGAGCTGTCTGCATCTGATCCTTACTGATGCTAAATGTTCAGTATCTGAGCATGTAAGGAAGACTTTATGTTTTTTAATAATTTTAATGCAAAGAACAAATAAATGTGTTTTACCTTGACCCCTAACCATTGTGACACTTGGAGCTTTTTTCAAGGTGTCAGTTTTTGTTGCTGTGCTGCGAATGTTCTTAAATTACGGACTTTCTGGTAGAACCCCAAGTACTTTGCTAGTTGGCCATACGAAAAAGAATCTTAATTATGGAAGTCCTAAGGTACACAGGGATCAACTGAACAAGTCAGATCATAGTGTATATCGGCCTCCACACTTGCGCAAAAAGGACTGCTCAAATGTGAAGCCCAATAGAACAACGTATTCTCAATATATCTCTGATAGTGAATCTTCTGCTATCAATGTTACATCTTCAGATTCAGATTTTAGTGATGGAGATGGGTCAGCTAAAGAGAGTACTAGAGTGCAGTACTCTAGGGTTAGAGTTGCTACTATAATTTGTATGCAGGTAAATGCCAAATTTACTGTCCTCTCACCCTTCCGATGTACTTTCATGAGAACTAAATCCTAATATTGAAGTTACTGTTAGATTTGCCCAAAATTTATATTTAAAGTTTAGTTTAAGATTTGAAATAATAATTTTTTTATTCTCAGAATTGGGAAAATCTATATGCTAATTATCACCAAAATCACTAGTCTCCCTTTCAACCCTGTCCTCGTAACAGACCTATCATTCATGAAATACTGGATTTGAGGCAATGTGAATAGAAACTTGGCTCTCATACTAGTCTATAATACCCAATAATAGATCACAAGTAACTTGTGTAATAACTCACCAGTTTAATTGTGGATTTGGTCTTGCCAATGCATGCATTTTGCTTCTAATTTTTCACTACATATTTTCACCAAAATTTATCACAAATTATTGATATAAATCTTCAGTTTACAGGACATCACGTCTATTAGGTAAAATGATAAGCAGAAAGAGTGAGTTTTCGAAGATAGATTCTCTAAAAAATGAAGAGTATTTTTGTTCTGCCAATCTCTACTGATACCGCTGGTACTTATAGCAGAGGATGCAGCAGTAGGCAGATACAGAGATTAGTTACAATTGAAAAGCTGATGTTCTAACTAAATAGATGGAAGTAGCTGAAAGAGAAGATTCTAGAACTGAACTACAAATATTATAAATTAGTTATGAGCAGCCTGACACTACAAGAGAGAGTAGAAGTTTGACGATATAACCTGTATGAAGCATACTATAATAATATTCAGTTCATCTGAATACACCACACAGCCAATCCACTCAGAATAACCATACACCTCACAGCCAATCTATACAGAATAACCGTACACCTCACGGCTACCAATATTTCCGGACGTTCTAGACTTCTAGGATGTGTTTTGTGTGAATACGAACATGTTATATCATACACCTCACAGCCAATCCACTCAGAATAACCATAGACCTCACAAATACCAATATATCCAAATGTTCTAGACTTCTAGTATGTATTGTGCGAATGTAACATGTTATGTCACTGAAATAACGAGTCTTAATAACTGCATTGGCTGTGATGTGATAAAACACTTCTACAAATAATCTAATCTAGTTCAAGTCAAATTTAGTGCTAATGGTTCCTGCCTAGCTCTATAACGCTCCTAGCATTATAATTCAAAACTTTACATTTAACTTGACTTGAAATCAAATTAATCTGTGTTCCTTCTTATTGAACTTATAAATTCATATTCTATAGAGTATTATTATTGTTTATTTTAATATGTATGAAAATCACTATGTAAAACAACAGATATAAATAGGGCATCTATAAGATGTTTGAAAACAATCAGTTTTAAAATTGAAGAAGATAGTTACAGCAGGAACTATGGTAAACGTTTCCCCCCTAAAGTTTTCTAATATTTTTTATCAGGTGAGAAATTACCAATTTCAAACTTACATATTTTGCAACCCTTTCCTGTCTCAAGATAGGATAGATATTCATCTTATTTAATTTAAGTTACCCCTTTGGTTACCATGAGATAGATCTTCGTCATTATTCCCGTTGATTACCATCACTGACAGGAAAGCTATTTTGGCAACTTTGCCCTGGTTGCTTCTGGGTTTTTATTTCTTATTTACTATCGTTGTGATTATGCTTGGTGTGAAGGATCTTTGTCAAGCTGATTCTAAATCTTTCTCCATGCAATGGTCGTTGCTTTTGCCAACCAGTGATGTACTACAACCAAGGTATGGCCTGAGCATTCTTCTAGCATTTAATTCAAATTTCTACCATCATGTTTCTCGTCTCATGCCATTTGACTTTGTTTTGGTTTTTTTCTGACCATATACTTGTTTTATTTGCATATTCATAGGATGCGTGATGCAACTTTAATGACTTGCCTGCTATTTGATCCTTGTTTGAAGGTAACAACTTTTGTAGATATTTATGTATGGCTGTCTCACTTTTGTTGTAAATTTCACCTCGAGTGTTGATGGTTTCCCAACAACAATTTTCTATTTTGATATTTAGCATGTGTTTGTTTTTGCGTTGAAGTAGCTTTGGGATGTGAAAAAATTAAGGCAGACGCAGTACCAAACATACCATTCGTTGTTGTATCTTTTTTTATTTTTATTATTAGAATTGCTGTTACTCGCAGCTTTAGTATGCTTCGGTTTAACTATTATTTTATTTTACATTTGCTTTGTATTATGTTCTAGAGTCTTCTGATTCTGTAACTAGCTGAACTACCTTCAGTTAGTTACAACTATTATTTTACATATGTTGCAGGTTATTAGAATCCATAACTCGATAAATAGGGCTTGGTATAGTTATTGTTTTTGAACATTAATTTTCTATTAATGCTTCTGCCTCTCCTGCCATAGTTCTAACATGGTATCTAGAGTTTGGTCAGACCCCTTAATGGGCTCTGAAAAATTTGGTTCTCTCCCTCTACTATGAAATCCCATCATCTATACGCTGATAATTCATGTCACTCTGCTTCAACTGCAAGGGTATTCTCCGGTGACTCCTGTCTCCTTTTCTAGTTCCATTATAATAGAGAAGCTCGACAGTTAGAACTCTTGCTTTGGTACTATCTTTTAAATTTAATAATCCCATTGAAATTCTTGTTGAAGATAACAAACGATGTTGGTCGCATTTCTGAGAGAACAATACAAGACAAATGCTTATGTCACGGCCCAACTCTTTGCCTTGTATGCTGTTTGGTGGGCAATTGACAACACACATAAAACAATATAAATTTTGCATAGATACTTCTTTATAATATACATTATTATTATTATTATTATTATTTAATACACTGTACGACATATTTTTACTATATTAATGTATGTTAGAATCTGAATATTATTTATTGAGATGTTGAATATACAATCACTAATCTCTATAGAGTATTCTAACCTAATGGGTCTTACTAAAGATCCAAAACATGAATTAATACTAATAATACTAAAAATAACAACAGTAAAGTATTTATTTACAACAATGTAGAAGTATATAGTATTTAATATTCTTGAAGTAACTTAACTCCTTCTCATGTTAAATAAATACTATACTGTATATAATTCTTAATAACATGTATAATATTGTTATGTAATAACCATTTCTTTGGCATTTTCTCTGCATTTAGCACTTTCCCATTTTCGCCAACTCTTGCATGTCTTGTCATATACACAAACAACCCACTCATCTGGAGCTCATATTTGTTTCCTTTCTAAAATAAACATTTGTAATGAGTCTATCGTATTTGCATATAAGAAAAGGTTATATTATGCTATCTATAGGCACGTATGGCATCTGCGTCAACACTAGCGGCCATGTTGGATGGTCCATCTTCCATTTTTCTGCAAGCAGCAGAATACAAAGAATCTAGTAAAGTTGGATCTTTTACCTCACTTTCAAGCTCCCTTGGGCAAATTTTACTGGAAATTCATAAAGGTAGCTAAAACATCTGCAGTATCTTATTTAATTACGTAGTTACTCAAACAGTTATTTTTTATTAAACTTGTTTTCTTTAAAAAATTATTGACTCTTCACTTTCCATGGATTACTTGATTTTCACTCTTCCATTTTTTTTTCTACTGCAGGTATTCTTTACTTAATACAGAATGAAGCTCATGGTAAATTGCTGGCATTGTTGTTCAAAATTATCAGGCTTTTGATATTACATACACCGTATGTCTCTCTGCTTCCAGCACCATCAATATATTTTATTTAATCTCACAATGCTCTAGTTCTGTTATGGTTGGAGTCGGGATTTTCTTCCGCGTCATTTGAAATGCTGTAAGAGGCGGATAAGGTGATTATATAAATGTTTAACTAAGACAACATGAATGAATGGAAAGTGGGGGTACCCCTAATCAACAATTTTACCAGCTCAGCAACTTCCATCTGTAATTGAACAGCGCTGCCTAATGGTTTTCTCAATGCTCATTGTTGTCGCCATTTAATAAGTGGGAGTGTACTACTGAATGTTGAGATTGAAACAATTGAAAATGAAACCCGGGGATGAAAAGTCGGGAATTGCAAATATGAAATTCAAATAGATAATTAAGAGATGTACCAAATATGTGGCGAACACAAAATTAGATTAATGTTTATGTCTAATCATTCAACCTCCTGTTCATGTAGGTTGTGAGGGAAATTTAGAATTGAATTATAAAAAGTAAGCCATGTACAGGAAGTTAGTAGCAGGAACAAGAGTGAGAAAAGTTTTCCCCTTATATACGACAGTTACTTGATTAATGTAAATCTGACAGAATTACTCACATATTCTTAAGCCACAAATTTTAACCAAAACATGTTGAAATTATACAAATAAGCCAGCTATTGATGCTTTTATCTTCTACTGCCTTTACATCACAACTTCTTTATGTTTTAGTGTCAGACCGCTCATTATTTCATATGATCAAATTATAGGGATCTAAGTTGGGAAGGAATATATGAATAGTATTTGCAGCTTGCGCAAAATGCAAGAGGCTAAGTACTTGTAGAGTTGTAGTGCTAGGGGAGAATAGTGAAAGATATAGGAAGTAGGGTAAACATTCAATAATTACAGGGAATAACAAAATAATTAATTACAAAAATTGATGTTGGTTATGCTTAATATATACAAAATGTTTAGGGTTAAATATGTTTTTGGTCCTTATAAATATCTCACTTTTCATTTTTAGTCCCTATTAAAAAAATGACATATTTTGATCCCTACAAAATTTTTATTCATGCAGTTTTAGTCCTTGCTATTTTCTAAAATTTTGAAAACTATTTAATTACCCCTAAACTTTTAAATTTTTGAATAATTTTTTTCATACGTGTTTAGATTACTATAAAATGTTTCTTTACCAAATTATATAATTTTTTAGAATGAGAATAGTTAATTATGAATTTTTTAAATTTGAAAACATAATGATTAAAGTAATGAAAATCTCGACTTATAAATCAAATTTTAAGTTCCTTTTTTTTCGAGGAACTTTTTATAACGTTCTAGACATATCTCAAAAGAATCATTCAAAAATACATATTGGTTTAATAGTAGGGACTAAAACTACGTGCATAATTATTTTGTAGGGACCAAAACACGCTATTTTTTTAATAGGGACCAAAAACTAAATTTGGTAATTTTATAGAGACTAAAAACATATTTAACCCAAATGTTTAATAGCATTAATTACACCAATACTACATTTGCTTCATTTCAAGGAGTTAGTCTTGGACATTCAGTCTTCATTCTGAATGTAAACTGGTTAATTATGCTATCTTTACTGTTTACAGTTGACACTGGATTTTCAGTCTTTTATCTATTTATGCTAAAATTAATTATTTTCCTCACTGAAATAATTTTGTTTGCCAGATATTCGAGAATGCCACCAAATTTGTTGCCTGCTGTTATTACTTCTCTTAGGACTAGGATTGAAGAAGGGTTTCGGTCCAAAAGTGACCGGAATAATCTGCTGGTTAGTTGTATGATTGTCCAAAGTATTGTGTCCTTCTGGATCAGTAATATGTGTTTGACATGACCTGTGTTGGCAGGATGCTGCGGTTGGTTGTTTGACATTAGCTCTGTCTTCCTCACCATCCTCTGCTCAAGTAAAGAAGTTGCTCTACGATGAAGTTTCCTCAGGTATCTTTTATAGTACTCTTGATGTTAAAAGTAATTGAATAAGTTATCATTTAAAAGAAAAAGAAATGGTCTAAAATCTTAGATCAACCATTGCCCTAGATGTGAATATTTCTTATGAATATTCATTCATTCTTATTTTTTGTTCACATAATTCTTGAATGTGTATTTCATTTAATGTTTCAGTTATTTTGATTGAGATAGATATACAGTCAGTCACATACCTGATTAATAGTGAATGCATAGGAAATGATATTTTTGTGTGTTGTTTAATTGGATTGGTGTTGTATTAATGATGAAAAAGCTAGGTGACGAAATAAGTTTCAAGGGTGTAATTATGAGATTGTGGGGGGTGGGGGATTTGGTTGATGAGGTGGTCGTGGTGGGTTTTTATAATTTGAAGGTTGTTGGGATATTATTTAGTCTATTCACACTAGGCTTGGATGTGTAGTGTTCAATCTAATGAGAAGTAATAATGATTCACAAAGTTTGATTAGGCATTGCAATGAGTCCTAGGTGTCACCTTTGAGACTTCATTCCTAAACAAAGAATGGGAAGATGTTATATTATGCATATTGCTTGGCATATCCTTGAAATTTACAGGGTCAACTTTATGACTTCATTCATAAACAGGGAATTTGAAGATGTTTGATTAGGCATCTTGCGTGACATATCCTTGAAATTCTGAGAGCTAATCACCTCTAAGCCTGAGCATATTCAAATATTTTATCATTAGAAAAATTGCTAAATGTAAGAAATGTTGTTCTCTTACGCTAGCCATATAGCATTTTATTTTCACTTATCTTTACCACTCTTTCCAATGGGCTTTGCTTATAGAATTTTGTTTTGCTCTTGGGATATATGATTAATGAGTCAACAATGCTATGATATTGCTCCACATATACTACTGGTTTGATTTTGGATATATGATACTGCTTTCTGTTGGTTTGGCTTCATGTCTGCAATTGTTGGTTTTCCTTCAGGTTATCTTGAGAAAGAAAAGAAGTCGGGTGTTCTTTCTTTGTTATTTGAATATGCATCGCAAGGAAGTTCCCCAAGCATTTGCCTTGAAGCCCTTCAGGTAATCTTGTCAGAGAACATATTTTTAGCCTAAGTGGCTGAGTGAAATGTGCAGTCTCCGTTTTGTTAAGGTGTCTCTGCATGTGTTGACATTGTTGCAGAATTAGAGTTAGAATCTGTTACACTGTTAGATAGCCAGTCGCAAACCTGTTAGAGTTAAGCTATAGAGGCTGTAAATTGAGAGCATAATCTCTCTCAGACCGTTCAACAACTCTTTTTTAGAGTTTTGACTTGAAATTTTGACTTTTGTCTTTTAATATATTTTTTGGCTTAGTTGCACTTTTAGCTTCCTAGCTATTTTTGTGGTGTGATTTGAGTGTCTCAAGTTCCAATTGCGCCCATTGAGTCACTAAACTTCCCACTAAACTTTACCACCACTGACAACTAGGTCCCTTTGTTAGTCCTCTGTCCATTTACTAATGGAAAATGATTACGTGGCACTTATGTAGTTGTTTTTGGGCTTTCCTTGATGTGGCGTGTGTGGAGATGCTAGCTTGGATATATATATATATATATATATATATATATATGTGTGTGTGTGTGTGTGTGTATATACATATATGTACACATATATGTACACACATATATGTACATGGGATTAATTGTTATGCACTGACAGTGTAAAAGGTTTTACACTGTCAATTCATCACCATCATCCGTTTGTATGATTTTATTAGTTTTTAAAATAAAAGTCAAACCACTTTTAACATCTAACAGCTATAATTTGCTGACAGTGTAAAACTTCTTTACACTGTCAGTGTATTTCAATTAAATCCTATGTACATATATGTGTATGCACATATATGTACACATATATGTACATATATGTGTATATACATATATATACACTATATTAAGCTTATGTATAAATTTTTTAACTTGCATATCCAACCTGTTAAAAAATATGAAATTTTAAATTTTTGTTAATATAATTAAGAATTTATATGTTGATTAAAAAGTGGTTCAATTTAATTAAACTGTTAGAATTTTAAATTGTAAAATTTAGTCTAAACTTGTAAAAAAAGAGTTTAGTTTAAGTATTGGATTTTTTAATCAATTTTTTTGTTCCATAGCTCCGATTCAAACCAACCCTCTCATCATCAGGGTTTTGACTATACCCAAACCAATGAAAAATAGGGGAATTCTCATTACACCTACTGAATTTCTCACGAACCCTATGAAACTCTTACAGTGTCTCTGTCTGAAAGTTATCTTTCAGATGTACCCATTACCCTTTGTTGTTCATTTGACCCCGCTCAGTAAAAGTTTACGGAGTGTGTCTGGAAGTTATTTTCTGGATGCACACTCTGTCATTCATTTGAATTCATTTAGTAAAAGTAAAAGGAATGTGTCCAGAAGTTATCTTCCAGACGCACCCATTTTGTTCATTTGGCCTTACTCATTAAAAGTTAAAGCAATGTGACCGGAAGTTAACTTCCGGACAGTGTTACTTGGGTTCCAAAAGATAACTTTCGGAATTGTGATGTTCTTTTTTTACATTTCAAAAAAGCAAAATCAATTGAAAAACATGGGTGCGTCCGGGAGATAAACTAATACTATACACTTAATTTTTTTACTTTTGGAATAGTGAATTTTACTTTAACTACATGAAGTCTAAGAAATTAATTGCACTTAACTAACATTTTTAAATAGTGTGAAATTAATTTTTTTTTTGCTTATAATAATAACCGGATATAGTACATATCTAATTGTGAGGAATCCAAGTACTTGGTTTATGGAATTTTATTTTCTTACAACTACCATTTTTTATGCATTAAGTACCGATATCACACTTTATCCCGGACATGTCTCTAAATGCCAATTTAACTTTTTTTTTGGGTCAAGTAGTCTAGTAGCCGGAATTTCAGTGGGATGTCGAGGGTTCAGACTCACGCCCCGGCAATAGTTTGATGTCCCTGCACAACTACCAATTGAGCTGATTTAATAGGACAATGTCAATTTAAGTCTTATAAATAGTATACTGTATCGAAATATTGTAACTGTCATCTGTTTTATAAGAGTATTTATTTTCTTTCTGGATAAGGTTACTAGGTTTTCATGGCTTACTGCAAAATTGAAGAGTAAGGTTTGTGTAACTAAATTGGTCATTGCCTTTGTCATTTTGACCTGGTAATTTTTACCAGCAATTGTATTCAAATTTAAAGGTAGTGGTTATTGGTTGATATGCTTTATCCATAGTTTATTCAATAGTAAGTGAAAGTGTCATTGTAGTTTATTTATCTGTTCAGACTAATCTTTTTCAGGCACTTAAAGCTGTATCCCACAATTACCCTAGCATAGTGACTACATGTTGGGGACAAGTTTCTTCAACTGTATATAGTTTCCTTAGTATTGTATGTCCTGAAGTTCCTTCAAAGCAGTCAAATGAACATGTTGGGAGTACAACAGCGTCTATTAACGAAAAAATTCTTATTGCTGCTATAAAGGTAATGACTTCATCGTTCCTCCTTTTCCCTTTATTCTATTTCTTCTTAAATGCTTAATTGTCCCTGAAACATCCTCTCAACCCCCTTTGTGCTTGTTAGATTAAATGGTGTATACTAAGTAATCAATTCTATTAGAGTGCTGTATACATAAAAATTGATTGGATTCTCTGTATTCTTATCCAAGAGTGCTAAACACAGTGTCTAAGGAAATGTTGGGTTTATAAGAGAAAGGACCCATACCCCTAATGCCTTAAGGTTTTGGGTGGATATATGGTGTCAAAATCTCTTGGATCTTGAATGTTTGACCCATTGACACTTCTGGTGCTCCCCGGACCCCAACAAATTTTCCTCTCTAACAACTATGCTGCTCATGCGGATGATGATTCATCAGCGTGTTCATATTCTTCTTTTTTGTGCTTCAAAATATTTCTTGTGTTGGACTTTTTTTCAGTGCTATGATATTTCCATAGTTTTTTGGTATGTGATAAAATGTATGTGAATTTTGAAGGTTCTAGACGAGTGTCTTCGTGCTGTGTCTGGATTTCAAGGAACGGAAGATCTTTCAGATGATAAAGTTGTAGATGTTCCTTTTACATCCGACTGCATTAGGTTGAAGAAAGTATCATCTGCTCCATCTTATGAACTAGAGTGCAAAGAGGATGATGTAGTTAACTCTGAAGAATGTGAATCTGGAATTGAGCAATGGTGTGAGGCAATGGAGAAGCATATGCCTCTTATCTTATGTCACTCCTCTGCAATGGTATACATTTTATTTCCTTTAGTTTCATATTGGTATTTTTTATATTCTGAATAAATGAATTATTTCCTATCTTGCATAGTAAGCCTATTTAAGATATTTTACAACTATTTATTATTTGATTTGATTTTTATCAATTAACTATTAGAAAATAAGTGGTGAATGCAATATTGATTCACTCCTCTGCCCAAGGCTGGTTTAATAGAGAGGGTACAATTAATTCTCCTCCTTGAATCAAGGAGAAAATAGTTACAAAGGAAAATAAAATACAAAAAAAAAAACAGATGGAAATATCTAGAAGCACCTAGAAATAATTAAAAAGGAAAAATATATACACGGATTCTCCAGCTATAAAATAGTTTACTTCTTTGCTAACATGGACAACTTTGCATGTCTGGTACCAGAGTAAATCCAAAAGAAAGTTCAGGCACTGTGTAAGTAGATGTTGGAACTTGAGGGTGTTTTAGTCTATACTCAACAAGAACGAACTCTTACATGCTTGTATGAATAGAGATCCTAACTTAATTAAGTCATGGCTTAAAGAAATTTGTTATGCCTTGCCTTTTAACACAATAGCTTCTGAATGTTAATCCTTGGCTTTGATCTTAACCTTTGGACTAACTGTTTCTCTCACCTTTCCTAGTAGAGAAAATTCTAATTCCTCTCAAAATTAGAAAAGGCTAATAGATTATCAAGGAAGCAATCAAGAAAGATTAGAGTTAAAACGCTAAGTGATTCAAATATGTAAGAGGTAAGATACTCAAATCAAACATGAAATGTCTAATAGAGGCAACAATGGCACAAACTTGATATGTCAAATTGAACAATTCTTGATTTTGGCTAAATGTCTTTTCTGTAGTGCTTTTGTGTTGAATCACCTTTTTTTTCAGCACTTGTCTTTTCAGGTTTTTCTCTGTACATTTGAATTCCTTTCATTTTTCAAATCAATTTAGGATTTTGAATTTCCAGAATCAGACATGTATAGAAGAAATAGCATAAAAAAACAAGTTTGCAAAAGAAATTTTGGATTAAACAGTTGCGGGTGATGAAGTTGCATTTTTTTTGACAAAGCAAAAATCCAGCAACCCTAGAATTCTACATTTCAAGTAATCACCAAACCAAACGTTCCTACACATACTCTAACCCTTGTAACTCAAGCTTGCACAAAATTTGGATAAAAAAGATGCTACAAAATTGAAGTTTCTCAGAAACATCAAGAACACAACATTAGGTGACAAGCTCTGAATACCACTTGATAAAGATGTAGTTGATTCCATATCAGAAGAAAGATCTAATCAAATAGTTTCTTGAATCCAAGTAGAAAATGAAACGGGATAAACAAATAAGCAAATATGGATTAGGTGGAGGGTATGAAGAAGGAAGGCGCCGTAATTATGAATTTATGATGATTGAAAAGCCAAGAAGAGAACTGCCACAACGGTAAGAAAACCTTTGATATGATTCAAGCAAGTTCTAATCCAAGAATTCAAAGAGGAGAAAATCTCACTCACCAGCTCATTAGAGAGAATTCTAATTCATCTTAAAGTAGAAAATGAGAGTCTAACAAAAGTGTTTAAAGAAAGATTTTCCCATTACTAAATGGGCCCATTAGGCCAACTATCTAGGCCCATATCAGGATTACACTACTTAACTAAAATAAAATTACTACAATTCAAATTAAACACAAATAGAATGAAAAGTTATTCTAAAGTCTTGACTTCAGTTTTTTCTTGTTTTCCTCCTAATTAGATAATTTTAGGTTCTCATAAAAACTAATATCTAACAAATTCTATTATAACACATTCTATTAGCTGAGATGTACTAACAAATTTAAAACAACAGAACTAGTGTGATAAAACATGCACACTGAAAGAGATGACTAATAAACTAGTGCTGATATATTCCAATGGTAATTGTATATCTCTTATTTCATTTTTTCAATTTGTTCTTTTGCTAATTTATCCAAAAAATTATAACATTGATGAATCTAAATGCATAGGTAATTTGTCTTTAATGAGTGTCTTCTTTTTCTGTTTTTCCTGAAAGGCGAGGGCTGCGTCAGTTACATGTTTTGCGGGAATGACTTCGTCTGTGTTCATCTCTTTCACAAAGGAGAAGCAGAACTTCATTTTGTCTTCTTTAGTAAGTATGATACATAACCTACCCAATGCCATGAATTGAACTGAATTAACTGACACCATTCATTGCAAATATTGTGTAGGTCCACACTGCTGTTCATGATAACGCATCATCAGTGAGGTCTGCTGCCTGTCGAGCCATTGGAGTCATTTCATGTTTTCCACAAGTGTGTCAGAGGTTACACTAAAACTTGTAGCAGTGTCAATATTCAACATTATGAAATCCTTTTGAACCTTCTGTATCAAATTGATCAGAGTCAAACTAAAAATTTCAATAATATCTTTAGTGCAGAGGTACTTGACAAGTTTATTCATGCTATTGAGATAAACACTCGAGATGCCCTAATCTCTGTAAGATCTGCTTACGTTTTTAACTCCATACATCGTTACGTACTTCAATGCTATGCATGCTGAAATTTAGAGATTTTATTACATCAGGTTAGGATAACGGCTTCATGGGCATTGGCAAATATATGTGATGCCATTCGTCACTGTGTTAGAATTCTTCACTTTGGACAGATGGGTGAGGGTGAGCTTAATTTGATGTCTATGAATCAATAGTCAACCATTTGGTATCAAGACTACATTCCAGATTTCTTCGTTTTTAATTTTCTTCTATCATGAATCTTTTTTGCAGATTCAAACTCCAACCCCCAGTTTGTTGTATCATTGAGCGAATGTGCTTTGCGTCTTACAGAGGATGGGGATAAGGTAGATTTATACCTATTCTTTGTTTCCTCTAGTCATATCTTTTATGTTAATGAGTTATTTTTGTTTGCATACCTTTATTAGGTAAATCTTATACTTTGAATATTTGACTCCTTTTAACAAAGTTGTCTTTAATTCTTATTTTATTAATTCGTGTTTGTCATTAATAGGTTAAATCTAATGCTGTGAGGGCTCTTGGGTATATTTCACAAATCTTCAATTGTTCAATGCCAAGATCTCAAGATACGTTTGTGCACAACCCTGAGAATCCAATGACGTGTAAACGGCGTTGTCTACTGGATTCCCTTGAAGATTTTCATAGGCTGGAGAAAATAGTTCAGGCATTTATTTCCTGCATTACTACTGGGAATGTTAAGGTACCAAAATTATGTTGTTTTAATTTGATTGTTTAAAGTAAATTTGATTTCTAAATCTTGTAAATTTCGTTCTTGAATCATGAGTCTCTGTTTTTCAGGTTCAATGGAATGTTTGTCATGCTCTAGGAAACCTATTCTTGAATGAGACGTTAAGACTGCAGGACATGAGTTGGTATGTTGAGTTAAACACACGCATCGTATGCTTCTCACACACGCACACACGCTGCATGTCTTTATTCTTCTCTTAGATATTAGATATTGTAATTTGTAGCATCAATGAAGTATTCTGTATCAGTGTCAGAACTACTGCACTCATATGAGTAGGTTTAGTTGTGTGCAACACAAATCCAATTCCTTACCCTCTGCCCTTTTACCATGATATCTGTAATCTAAAGGAAGTTGGTCTTTTTTTTTCCGTGTGCTCACAGTTGTGCCTCCATCCCTGGCTTCCTCCACTGTTTGGATACTTTTTTAGCTGTCCTCCACCGTCAGCAACAAACTTTTGCAGTGAGATTCAACTGTAGGCAGTCTTGGATTGGCCCTGGAAACTGCCTACTGACCTTCCTCACAGAATTTTTACAGTGTACAAAATCCAACTCTGCATGCACCCCCACAGGAGAGCATTTTTAGCCTCCTGCTTCAATCATATTTCTCTTGTCATACTCATTCCTTTGAACAACTCATCTTTCTCTTTTCAGACCGGTACATTCCACAAACTCTAACCCTGTTGCATAAATAGTACCCCCCTTCTTTGACCCCCTCATCCCTAGCCTAAGTGTCCCATGTTTTTCTGCCTCATTCACTGCATTTTTCCTACTATTGCCTTTTGCACCTCCATCAACTGCTTTTGATAGAGTGCATGAGTTATAACCTGTTTCTGTTTGTATCAGAGTAGAAAAACCATTAAGCATGATTATATTAGTTAATAGTTAATACCTGTTATGACATTTCAGCAGTTAGGGCCAGCTGAACAATTCTGTTACAAGCAGTTACTGAACTGTCTTTTATTCTATGTACTATAAGTACTAATCTTAGCTCAGAAAATCAGAATATAGAAATTAATCATTCACATCTTTTCAATAGCCGTAGCTGTAGCATATAGTCCCGTATCCAGCTAGCTTCTGTTCTATATGTAGAAACATGTTATGAATATTATTTATTAGAAAATAAGGGGTGAATACTATCATGACTTATTCCTCAGTAGGGGTGGAAATAGGCCAGGCCGATAACATAGGCCTATGGGCCTAGCCTACACAGGCTCAGGCCAGTTTTTAAATAGAAAAGGCCTAGGCTTTTTTATAAGCCTATTTAGTTAAAAAGGCTAGGCCTCAGGCCATGAAAATAGGCTTATAAGCCTAACAGGCCGACCTATTTAAATAAATATGATTTTTTTTTTTATTATCATTATGTTATGTTTTGTACTTTGAATTAAAATACATAAATAAAAATTGATTATCTTGGAGAACTTATGAAAATAAGATGAAAACACTTATAAGTTATTTTCATAAGTTATCTTAAACAAATAATCTCACAAAACATATGCTAATAGGTAAGTTAAAATAAGTCAATGTAAACAAACTTTTAGTCTCATTGGTTTTTTAGTTTGTTATTTTGTTTAAAATAACAGGCTTTTATGTAGGCTAACAAGCTAACCGGGCCTTAGTAAAGGCCAAACTCAGGCCTAAAAATAAGCCAATGACAGACTTAGATTTTAGTTTTTTTGGCAGGTCAGGTTTAGGCTTGACAAAGCCTAGTTCGGCCCAGCTTATTTCCACCCGTATTTCTTAGCTTTAGCTGGTTTAAATAGAAAGAGTACTAATCACCTCTTTGAATCAAGGCACATTAATTAGAATAGAAAATACTAGAAACTCGTAGTAAAAGTAAAAAAATAAAATACGCAGTAAATAGTAAAAATAATACTGTAATCCAACATTATTAACTGAGTTAAGTATGTGAACACTAATCTCAATATATAGGGAAACTCTGACTAATGGGCCTAATGCAACAAAATCAAATAGTTACATATTTTACTTTTAGAACAATCCTCCCCAAGCTACTGGATGGATATCTATCAAGTCTCAATTTGCAAATAAATTGGCTATCCTCCCCAAGCTAGTGAATGGATATATTTCATTCCCAACTTGCAAATAAATTGGCTACATTGTTATGTGGACAGGGATTTTGTTTACACATCTTCCAAGTAGTGCTTAGAATTGGAAGTTGTTAGTTATCAATCCGCTTCTTAGTTTTTCTTTGATGAAGTGTCGATTTATCTCAATGTGTTTTGTCCTGTCTTGGCGAATAAGATTATGAGCAATAATAATAAGAGCCGATTTATTTTCACAAAATAACTTTGTAGGGTCTGCATATTTTATAATTGTGTCATCTAGCACAATTTTCATCTGCAATAGCTCTAAATTTTGATCTCTTTGGTTTTGTATGTCTGATCCAAAATTGTAGTGTTCCGTAATTTTCTATGCCTTTATTTTTATAAATCTTATTAAGCTTTGCTTTAGCTTGAAAGGGAGTTCTAGAGCACGAGAAAATATGTCCCCATTATCATTAGTACGTTAGAGTATCTTAGATTGTTTCTTAGAATCAGTTTCTAAATTTAAGTTGCATACTATGATTTGTTCCCTTATTTTATAAAACTAGATTGAGACCCGCGCGATGCGCGGGGATGAGATGAGGTTTTTAAATGGTATTATAAAATATTGACTTTGATTTTGTTTAGTATAAAAAATTGTAATTGAGACGATAAGATGAATAAGGAAAAAAAAAAAAAAAAGAGAAAATAAGAGTTTAAGTGAAAGAAATATGTTGAGTCATAAAAATGCAAATAAAACATAACAATTTAATTTTAAAATATGAATTATATGTAAAGAATTATAAATGATAGCTGTAAATTTATAGTTTAATTTTATAATATGCATATGCAATTATAATTCGAAATAACATTTTAGAAATAATTTGATGCTTTTATTTGTCTATTTGAAAATTATAAGTTAAATTTGGAAGTATTGTTTGATAATTATTTTTAGCATTGTAATGATATTTAATAATTGAATTTAATTTTATACCATATAATCACAGTTATAATTTATAGTTATATTTTAAAAAGAATATTGAAGTTTTTGTTTGTCTGTTTGAAAGTATTGTTTGAATATTTTATCTTAAACATTCTAATGTGGTTTTTTCGTTGCTATTATGGTTTTAAAACTGATAGATACAAATAAATATTTTCAATAAGAATATTTTATGCACAATTTTTTATGGAATAAATTATAATATAATGTATTTTTTCTTGACAAATATTGATAAACGCATATAATAATTAGTATAGGAAAAACAAAAGTAAGTTATATCTTTATAGTAGTTTTTCTATCGATTTATTTAAAAATGAACTAATTTAGTTTTTTTTTTTTTTTGGTGAATAAGTGTGCGTAATAGAAAATAGAGTAAAAGTTTAATAATTTGAGTTTTTATGTATGGTTGATACACGATTTGTACACAAAGGAAATAAATCAATAGATATACATGAATTTTAGTTAGAAGAATATTAGGAGATGACTCATGAAATATGAAAATAGATATATTTTAATTAATATAGTTTTAAAAATAAAACGTTACACATTTTTCTCAAATGAATAATTGAAGTTTTGGAAGGTTGTGATTTGAAGAGTGCCACATAAGAGAATGAATTGTCAAAACAATAGTTCGTGTCTTAGTTTTAATATATTATAAGAGATTAAAAGCTTAATATTAGTATTAATAAGAATAAGGATTAGTGCTTCGTCTTCTGTAACAACGAACATTATATCATTCATATCAAACCAATTTTATGACTCAAAGTTATATTTTTCCTCCCTATATACCTAAAAGATTAAAACCCTCCAACATCAAAATAAACTATGGCCTTGGAACAATGTTTACAGGGCGCCGGTTGTGTTTGGCATCCTTCTGCAGCTATTACATAATTCATCTAATTATAAGATCAGAATACAAGCTGCTGCTGCATTGGCTGTGCCTTTGTCGGTGCAAGGTAATGTGTTTTCTTATCATTAATTTGGATTTGTCATTTTCTTATCTTGTTTAAGCTTTCACTTAAAAAGTGTGGGTAATTGTGAACTGATAAATTAATATGGTATTTTTTAATTCTAAGTTTTTTTTTCTTCTTTTAAGATAAAAGTGTCATTTTATCATATCTATTATATAGTCTTATGCAGAGTTGTTGATTACACCCAAAACTGCCCTAGATAATAAAAGGGACCAAAATGAACAATATAAGGGACCAAAATTGCCCTAGATAATACCTCCTTGTTTTTAAATAGACAATATAAGGGACCAAAATGACAGTTTCCTTTATTTAATGTTGGTATTTTAAAAACACCCTTCACTTTGTTCAAGGCAACTAGTATGTGAGAACCTTCTTCAAGAAATTTAAATAAACTTAATTAATATCCTCAACCTGTTTGTAGGCAATTAGTTTTGCTTATAATTGAGTCTGGAGGGAGTAATTTAAGGTGTACATAAACCATGATTTTGACTGACATTCTGTTACCTGCTTTTCCTTAAAATTTATTTGGTTGGGTTAATTTTACTTCATTCAAACTACTTTAGTTTCCAAGCCCTTATTTGAATATAACTTGATCTCCCATGTTTTAGCAGATTATGGTCGATCCTTCTCAGATATTGTGCGATCCATAGAGCATATAATGGAGAATATAGATCAGGACTCAACTTCAGGCCCTTCGAATTTCAAGTATAGGGTTTCATTACAAAAACAGGTCATACTTTATATTCATCAATGTCATGTTAAGCTGATCATTTTGGAATTGTCAAATGATATATTTAACCATGAATTTCTGGATGGTTGTGATTTATACTGGATGTTAACAGTCCTACACTTTCTACTCATGGACGCATTTTAGTCTTTTTAATTTAGAACAGTACCAATGTACCATGCATGGTTGTCAAAATCGGGATCTCGATAAAGAGCATTAGGGTATGGAAAAAGCATAAATTGTAGGATCGTAACTCGGATCGTAAGATCCCAACAAATAGACAAAATTATAGAAATGACTAGGAAAAATAGAATAGAATGATTTGATTTGAATTTATAGAGGAAATAGATGAAGAGAAGAAACCCAATCATCCATGTGATTAATCGTTATAGAAGAAATAGATGAAGAGACATTGGAGTTCCAATTGTTTTGGTGGATGGGCAGCTTTCATGATAATTGCTTTTGCAGTTCTCAAAAGCATATTTAACATATTCCAATTCCCCAAACCCTAAAAAAAAAAGAGCGCTGCCGTTAGGAATGGGTCGAATGGGTCGTTTTTGGGCCGGGTCAAAATGGATCCGAAACGGGTCAAAATAATCCCAAAATAAATTGTTGGGATCTTACGAACCCACGCTTTCACGATCTTCCTCTGCGCTTTCAGCGCTCCTTCATTTTTCACGAACTTTCTGCCAATAAAAGCGGTGGGTAGTTGCCGGTGCGTAAGATCGTACGCTTTTGGGAGTTAAAGCGGGATCCTAACAACCATGGTACCATGAATCCAATCTTATTTTAAGAAATGTACTAATTAGTAATTATTCAATCTAGATTATATATGGCACTAAGCTGCACAACAATATATCAACTCAAATTTCGTGTATATAATATTGTCTTTTTCATTCAAATTGGCTTTAGAGCTCCTGTCTACTACCTAGAAATTTGGGTGCATTTTTCCATTAAGTGTTGTGAGTTAACAGTCCAGCATTTTCTTCTTTTGTAATCGTTATAAGCTAGCTTAGCCATAGATTATTAGTTATCGTTACCATTCACTTTTCTTTTAGCAATAGAATTAATTAGTATTTTTTTTATTCTGGCCTATATATGAACTGTGTTGTGCAACTTTATCATATCTATGAAGCTATTATAACTTTAAAAAAAAATCTTACTATTTTGAATATAAATTTGAAAGCTATATGGTACTGAATTTTAAGTCGAAATTTTGAATGAACATGCACAGCATTCTTCTCATTTTATTCATGATTTTGAATTATGGAGATATGGCATTGTTCAATCATTTTCTTTTTCTTCGTTGTTACTTAATTGAATTGCTCAATTTTAAATGCAGCTTACCTTGACAATGTTACACGTTCTACGCTTTACATCAAATACAAATGATCAATTGTTGAAAGATTTTCTAGTGCAGGTAAGTATTTTATATCGATGGGATATGCAAAACTCAGGAATAGTGGTGTTTTTTTTATCAGCGACCGACTATTGTCTTCACACAATAAAAGTGATGATATGTTGAAGTTGTAATCAGAGTATGAACAACATATCACATACTTAAATTGGTTTTCTATACCGAGATTGATTATGGAAGTAACCTTTAACAAATTTGGTTGAATAAACTAAGTTTCTCTAAAATTTTCTAAAAGCTACCTTGACAAATTTGGCGGAATGACTTAGTTTAGATAATAGTAGTTATGTTTATTTCTCATACAACTATATGCTATCAGTTTTTCTCGAGATTATCCTAATTGCATGCGGAACATTGTATTTTCTGGGTTGTTCGAATAGCCTCCAATGGAGTTTTCTCTTGACTTAATTTTTGTTCTGTTTTATTCATGTAAAGAAAGCTTCCATCCTTGAAGATTGGTTCAAGGAACTTTGCTCATCTGTTGGGAACACAGCTGATGTTCAAGATAAATCCATTGCAGACCGAAAGAAAGTAATGATATCCAGCGCAATACAATCATTGATAGAAGTATACAAAGAAAAACAACAGTATGCAATTGCTCAAAAGTTTGTGGAATTAAACAACAGCATATGAAGGGGGTTCATTCATGTAATGATTTGTTTTCTAGACCAACCAGTCAAAATTATACTGTTCTAGCTGGTGGAATTAACTGGCCTCGGAGTTGAGCAAAGGCCATTTGGCAATAGATCAATTCCAGTCGAGATATTTATTTGATAAAGCAGTGCGAAGATTTTCTTTTTCTCAACAAGAGGATCTTTTTGTATCTATATATTTCTCGTTGTAGTGGTAACACTTTTGTATCTACTTAGTTTCTTGTTCCCTTAATTTAATTTATGACTTTTTTTTATTGAGTTAATAAACTATTTTTAAGTCTTTGGTCCTGTGTTAAAATTTGTAAAAAAAAAAAGGTTAAGTTATTCTTAAGTCGAATTTCAGTTAACATAATCTATCACAGTGAATTAACATTGGTGGAAAATGAATGTCTTACGTGACATTAAATACCAACAACATATCAGCATACTTATCATCATCAAATTAAACTTCTGAAAATATTTAGCATCATCATTGTCGTCAAGTTAAAATTTTCTTTTATTTTTATCATCAATTCAAATCAATAAAAAATTGCAACCCATAGAATCCAAAAAAAAGAAAAATCTAAACTTAGAAATTTCAATTTTTTAAACTTCAAATCAAATCAAACCATATCAGTGAAAATCAAAATTTTCAAATTTAAGGAAGAACCAAAAATTTCAAACTAAATCTCTTTCTTCTTCAAATCCTTTAATAACAAATGGAAATCAAACCACACAACAAACCTAAATTTAAATCCTTTAACAATAACAATTCCCCTAAACAACATTACTCAAAACCAAAATGTATAATGTCAAAAACATGTAATCCAAAATGCATCATGAGAATATCTGGGATTTTATTGTCGTTACGTTATTCGTGTTGCACAAACTGAATATAGAATGAGAAGGAAATAGGGAAAGAGAAAGAAATATGGAAAGAAAAAGAAAAGACGAAAGATAAATTGAAAGAGAAAAAAAATGGAAAGACAGAAAAATTGAAAGGCTAAGAAAAAAGGGAAAGAGAAGGAAACTAGTGTTGGCAAAGTTAAAAAGAAGAGGGAATGACCATCTAAAAAATAATAGATACCAAGTGGGATTAAATGTAGTTCTGATTTTCTAGAAAGTGTAGTTGGTGATGATAATGAAAGTGGTGAGGCAAAGCTGAAGTATAGAGGTTTGACTGACAATGAAGGGTACAATAGTGATAAACTAGACAGTAGGTGTGATAATGAATATGAAGATGATATTTTCAAGGAAAAATTCCACACCTTCAAACTTTTTAACAAAATGGTAGATTACAAGTGGAAAGTTAGAACATAATTTTTTTCAAACCAAGACTTACGAGAGGGGACGAGGACATATGCAATAAGATGAAAAATATAACAAGAAGATGAAAATGAGTTAAAAAAAAAGATGTTCATAGGAGGTTTATTGGCAAAAGATACCATAATAAGAGATACGTAAATTGATAAAAATAGCAGACAACAAGCTGACAACCATACTTGCAATAAGGAGTATAAAGTTAGGTTACTTATACCAAAGTGGTTAAGGCATAAGTACGAAAGAGAGGGAGTTCAACTTTGAAGTTGACATACATTATGATAAAACTCAACATAAGTGGCATGTAGGAATTAATAAGACAAACATTAATGATAAAATCACTTACTATTGATGGTTCATCTAGAGAACAATGCACAAGAATATATGATTATGGTCATGAACTCTTGATGTCAAATCCTAATTCGACTATTAAGGTAACAACTCAGGCATACCAAAGTGGATAGGAAAGACAAAATAGAACATCTTGAGAGACTAATGTGCCCACATTTTAAGAGAATTTACACATGCTTCAAAGGATGTAAGAAAGGTTTTTTCAAGTGCATGAAAATAATAAGAAAGACAAATCTTATATGCAATAAAAAGCGTTAACGTGCAAATTACAAGTACAATATTACCGTATCCATGAGATTGATTGTGTTTTAAAGACTAGTTCAACATCTTTTATGATTTTAAGCAAGGGTATTTTATAGTTATTTTGTTTGCGAAAAATAAAATTTTAAAGACTAGTTCAAGATCTTTTATGATTTTAAGCAAGGGTATTTTATAGTTATTTTGTTTACGAAAAATAAAATGACAGAAAATAAATTGAGATTTTCGTGTTAACAGTAACAAAACTTGTTGAGGTTAGATTTCATCATTCTTATCTTCATGTATAACAGTTGGTTAGTAATATGCTCTTCAACTCAACTATTAATATGCCTACTTATTACTCTCATCACATCTCATCTATGACTTAATGTATAAGATCAGTTGTATTAACTAATAGTCGATCTCTCGATCTATTAACCAATACAACAACATTAAGTTTCAATAGTTATACATCAACATCACACCAATCATGCGACCGTGTGTGCATATATTAGACTCAACATTATCTTTAGGCATTAGCATCCAATAGATGGAGGCTTGGATCTCGTAATGACCAACACGTCTCGTATGTCAAGTCATACCATGAAGACATGTTTTAGTTAGCTAATCCAAAACAATCATTAAGAACAAAGAATCATCAATATTAAAGCTTAAGTTGAATTACATAAAACACCATGACTGTAATTAATACATGAGTATAAAGATGACTACACCTAACCCCAACAAAAGAGAATGATCTATGCTTACTCGGCATGGATTTGCAATTAAATCTTAAAATAAAGAGGTTGAACAATATTTTCAATGATCCCTCAAGCAGCGCTTCCACCTTCGATCTTCCTCTTCTTATTCTCTCCTATTGAGAATTAAGGGGAATATACTTTATTTCTGTACTACATTGAATACACCAAAACCTCCCTTTGAACTGAGCTTAACCATTCTATTTATAGACTTGAGAAAGGTGGGCTCGTTAGACGCATCACCCGTCTTCTCCTAGCGCGCCTACTTTCTTCCCTGTTAAGCAATGTCAGCTCACCCTACAACTAGCTCTATCGTTCTAGCTCATTAGGCCCACCTCCATCTTCGACTAATATAAACCCTTCATTCACCATGAAGTAATTTAGCCTTGACGTTTCTCTCGCTTGTGCTAGCCGAGCGCGCCCATGGACCTGACCTAGCGAGCATTACTTGTAGGAAAATGGTCTTGGCAAGGTCTTTGTGTGTTTCTTAGTGGGTTTTCAATCATTTTCACCTGTTTTTTTATTAATGCGCAAGTAAAAAGTCTAAATAGGCATTTTTATCACTTTTCATTGATAAATCGATGATTTTTATATTGATTACTTGTAAAATAAGTTCATAAGTTCCTACGTACTTTACCTAATTTTGGAACTTATCAACTCTCCCCAACTTATCTTTTTGTTCTTCCTCAAACAAAATCCATTCAAATGGTTTTATAAATTTTGCAATGTATGTTTCATGAGAGGTTGAATGACTAGGTCAAGAGTTTTTGAAAAGCATTTGTTGAATGACATGATATTTTTTCTTATGCAAGTTCATGACCAACATCATAAATATCAACAAACCATAGTATGAACGACTCCCTTTTTTTCATCATGCAATCAAAGACTGAAACGATAAGGCTTTTGCAAATATGTTTTTTAGCGTAAAAGAACTCTGCTTAAATACCTTCAGAGAATCAATACAAGTATCAATTCCTCCCAAAATAGGTTTTTAATTCATGAGAAGCAATATCTCTTGAGGGTGTATGCATATATTTTTCACTAACAAGAGTTGCATTGGTTTCAAAAATCCCGAGCAAAGTGGCTTAACTAGGGGGAATGAAATACTAGTTATTTCCATAATATTAACACGGTGAGAAGAAATAAAACTCCTTTGATTTTTTATAATATTAAGCTGGAGTGTCGATTAGTAATCCACAAGAGTTGTAGGGCTTAATGGCTAATAATTATGACCATTTTTTAATACACCACCCTAGTTTCATATACACCGCGTGAAATTTCGTTTTTGCCCCCTGATTCCGGATGTGCACATTCTGACGCACCGTTTTTTTAAAAAACGCTGATATTTTCCGAATGTGCACATCCGGAAACATAGTATAGCTTTATTTTTTTAAATTCCGGAACTGCAGATCCGTAAAATAGCATAACTTTATTTTAAAAAAAAAACCGGTTTTGTCGGTTGGTCGCATACGTTAATATATCATCGCAAGTTAATATACATTCGAATGAGGGGAGCGAGAGACGTGGCTCGCGAGTCAGTGACTTAGAATTTTGTCTTATGTAAACACTTTCAAGTAGAGGTGCTTTAAGTTCTAAAGTGACATCATCCGCACCCGCACTTAACCAAAAGCAGTCTCCAGTCTCAAATTTTTTCAATACTGGAAAAATAATACCTTGAGATTTGTCAACTGTAAATACAACTCTAGAAAACTTTGTTCTTTGTATCTCTTCAACAAAAAACTTTGTTCTTCGTATCTCTCCAATAGAAAACTTTGTTCTTCGTATCTCTGCAATAGAAAACTTTGTTCTTCGTATCGCAAGTTAATATACATTCTAATGAGAATGAGATTAAAAACATATCAAATATGAGAATGTACCTTTCTCTCAAGTGTAACCACTGCTCCTGTTATCTTTCTTTGTTGATCCTCCAACACTACAGATGGACTCAATATTTTTCGGAGATAAACCTTTTTCGTTATTGAAAATAAGTAATGTGGTTGGTGCACCAATAGCAGTAATGTCATCAGAAGTTATAACAAACTCTAGGGTTGGAGTCTCTCCGTCAATATAATGGTTGTCTTCGGTATTCTGATAAAGTTAACAACAGATTTACGGTCATGAATATAAACAACTATCATTTAACATCATGAATGCATCATGAAAGGTTAAATGTACTTGAATAAGCTCCATGCGAAAATGAACATCTTTAGCATAAAGTTCAGCGGAGAGATTCTTGATAGCGTGATGAAGATCTTCAGTCAATGTAAATGAAGTAAACATGCATTACAGAGTGAAAGATGAAAGGTTAAGAATGAGAGTACTTACTAACTTACACGATACAAGAAAAGTGTTTGAATGCATAAATAACTCATTATTATTTACCATTTTGGTTTTCAGGGAGTGGCGTGTGGCTTTCTATAAATCAACTAGGTTTAAGCCTAAAAGGATTATATAAATATTGTAGGACAAATCAAGATCAACAGTAGAACATTACTTCTTTGACGTTATCCAAGATAAATGACAGCAGAGTCGACACAAAGTTGGTGGTACTCCTATTACCAATTGCAGAACCAGAATCAAAATTTTCGACTTCACTTATGTAGTATCGAGGGCGGAAAGCTAGCATGTGTGCATAATAAGCAGGAGGAACTGTATCATTAATATACAATTTATAATATATACATATACATCAATAGACATCAGTATGTATCATTTAGAAAAAACCAACGCGAACCTTTAAATTCTCATCCTTTTAGGCTTAAACCCAGTTGATTTATAGAAAGCCACACGCCACTCCCTGAATTATCCTATCATGAGGAATACACAAATGTAACAAAATTATCTTATCATTCTAGCGGGTCGATTTCCCTTCTAAGGATCCACTGTTATTTTAAAGAGATCTTGAATTATCTCCTCGCAATGAACCTGAGAAGAAACAATTCCTCTGTATCTTGTGACCCAAAGTCAGTCCATTGGTTCTGCAAGATGTAATAGGAGTACCACCAACTTTGTGTCTACTCTGGTGTCATTTATCTTGGATAACGTCAAAGAAGTATTGTTTTACTTTTGATCTTGATTTGTCCTACAATCTTTGAGGATAGATTTGGGAGTTCAGATATTCACAGTGCCTTTTTTGGATATATAACTTATGGTTATATAGGTCATGTTTGTCACGATTGCTGGATGATCGTTACTCTGTTAAAATACATATTATTATTTTTTAAAATAAATATACCATTTTTCCGGATGTGCACATCCGAAATTCGCATAAATTGTCATTCCGGATTTGCACATCCAGAAAAAGGCAACGTTTTTTTAAAACACGGTGCGTCCGGATGTGCACATCCGGAACTGGGGGACAAAAAAATAATTTCACGTGGTGTGTAAGAAACTAGGGCGGTGTATTAAGAAATGGTCATAATTATATGTCTATGTTTTGTAATGATGGTTCTTCAGATGCTTTTTGTGTTTCCTAAAGATTTCCACGTCTATGTAATGAGGATATTGATATGTTGGTGTTCTGGACTGGGCCGGAGGTACGCTCCTCAGCCGAGCAGGCCCGACCCACACGTTCTAAGGCGGCCCAACGAAGGCCTCAGTCCAGTCAATGTCGGGCACGTGCCACTTCAGCGATGTCGGGCACAAACGGTGTTGAGCTTCGGGCGGAGGCGCTGAGCCTTCCCCGGAGTTCACGCCTCCTCGACACGAGGACGCTACTCCCCGCGAGGAGTCATCCCCATCCACAAGCAAGTCCTCCTCGCGAGGACATGTCTCTCCTCGACACGCAAGACCTCTCCCCACGAGGACACGTTCTCATGTAACTGCTCACTCCCGATGGAATCAGTCAACCCTAATTCCGGAGATCTATGAGCAGTTACCCCAGGGCGAAGACCACGTGCTGGCCTTCACTACGCCACGTAAGCCCTGGCAGTCGCTTGGATTGGCAATCCAACCCAGTGCTAGTGACCATTAGCCCCGCGCTGGGGGCTCTCTATAAATACCCTCTCACTTGAGAGGGCCAGGTTACGTTCACTTCTGCTCACATTTCTGTACTTGCGATTCTATGACAGTTATCTTACTTGAGTGTCGGAGTACCTTGCAGGTACACCCCCCTGCCGTCTTTCAACCTCACCGGAGCTGAAGCCCAGACGACGTCGTTGGCCACTAGAAACTGTCTGATCTTGGTACGATCAGTGGCGCCGACTGTGGGGACCCTTTGCTTCCCCGTTTTTCCTTCGTTAAACCAAAGCAACTCTCATTCATCACCGACATGGCCAATCCGTCAGTTACCCAGGCTCTGGACACCGTGCTCGCACAACTCGAGAACGGGAACCACCGTGAGGACGCCGTCATCCTCAACGGCGGCGAAGGCGACGTAAGAGACGGGCAAACCGCCTCCCCGGACTCCCAAGATCTGGATTACAATGCCGCCCGCCAAGACGATCAGCAAGCCATTTTTCAACCAGTTGCTCCTCCGCCCAATGCGGACCCGAGCACCGTGGCCCTATTCGCCTTGATCAATCAGACCAATCAGCTGATCGCACACCAGAATACCAGAATTGAAGCGTTGGAGCAAGGACGGACACAACGATCTTCCCCGCGAAGACATCGTCGTCCACCGTCACCTCGCCGTTCTCCTTCCCCGCGAAGGACTCCTTCCGAAGAATCTTGGACCCCGTCGCCGGTACGCCAGGATCGTCGCCCACGTCTCGAGCGCCCCCAACCGATGATCTCCCAGAAACGCCCTCGTTCCCCGCCTCGGATGGAACCCAGGGCCTCCACCACTTCTAATAAGTCCAAGCAGATCGAAGAAAGACCAAAGAACCGTTCGAGGAACTCCCCTCCACGGCAGCATCGATCACCTTCGAGATCCCCGGCTGGTAGCGACGACGAGGACCAAAGGACCCCTCTGTCATGGGAAATCATGAACGCCCCAATCCCTGCAGGCATGGAGAAACCCCCACCATTGGGGACCTATGACAGCCTGACCGACCCCGACGATCACGTCGAGAGTTTCGAAGCAATGCTCGACTTCTGAAATGTCAGGGGAGCCATCAGGTTCAGGCTGTTCCCTACCACCTTGCGGAAGGGAGCCATGACTTGGTATAAGTGTGACGCCCCCAAACTATACCCCCAATTAACATGCAATTAAAGCACTAAAAGAAAATTCAAAATTTCGTCAGAGTACATTTGAATTTGCGGCATAGAAAGGGAGGAATCACATCAACTGTAACAAAACATAGCATACAACACCTGCCCATAAAGATATGCAACTGTGGGGTAGCAATCAACAGAGGAAACTTAATTCCTTACACCCACTTTTCAGAAATTAGAATTAAAGCGGAAAATCTAAAATCTGAACAACATATATACATATATACATATAAACATATCTATCATACATCCAGTTATACATATACAACCACAATATATCATCGAATATACAAAGTAATAGCACGCGGCCACCCTAACTACCCGGAGTCACATATCAGAGCCGACCGACCAAAATAATGAAGACGCAATGCTTCACAAAAAGAATACCTCCAGCAGCTCTAATCTGCAACGCCTCATAGAGCGTTATAAAACAACAGAAGGGTGAGAAAAACAACCATAATATAATTGAATAAAATTATATATATAAACACATAAATGTACAAGTAACACATTCTCACCACAACCACATATAACATAAGACCGCATAATTCTCAAGCATCGAATACCATTACACACCACACATATACCATACAATCATCAATCACATTCACAAATTCACACGCAATTAATTCATGATTTATGCAATGCACATAGACCGACACAACGACTCTATGCACATGCCATGCGGTACCGACTTCCAATGTCTCACGTCTCATCATCAGTTCACTCAAGAACTATTGGAACCATCGCTCGTTACTGAGAATCTCAAGTAACTCCCCGTCGGGCCTACGATGTTCACCCGTCGCTTTAGGTCCTCAGGCATCGCCTCATATTTTCGAGGCACACGACGTTAAGGATTGCTTTAAGTCTCCAAAGGAGCCCACAATCGTCTATAACCACCGCTTTAGGTCCTCAGGCAGCGCCTCATATTTTTGAGGCACGCGATGTTATAGCAGATTCCATCAGGAACCAAACCGCCACTCAGGACGTTTCCACATAATGCACATCATGATGCTTGGCATACAATGACTCATGACATTCACATTGCATCCATACACACATTCATAATCATGCACATTTATCAAATACCACACTTAGCATTTTCTTGCCTTTCGGCCACAAAGCATCATCACAACAGCACATAAGTCATCTCACGTACAAAACAACAACATACGGCATAATACACGTCAATTCCACACCATTAAAATGACAAAAATCGATAACCGACACTATTCACATTTCCCGACATAATTTAATCGGCTAACAATCCTCAAAACCCATTTTTATTAGATAGAACATTTCATAAGCTTTCCAACGGTATAAAGAACGTCCCGATCCGAGTTACGGATCAAAAGTTACGGAATTTTAGAAAACAGATAAAATTTTGAAGTCCCAGACAGCGCTGAGCGGGTCCGTGAGCGCGCTGAGCGGGCTCGCTCCTGCCTGGTGAGGTTACATTTTTTCAAGAGCGCGCTGAGCGGGCTCTGCGATTTTCAGAAAAAAAACCCTCTTCGAGAATCCACCCCAAAAATCCCATTTTTCACCCAAATTCAATTCCAACAGCAAAACAAACATCAACGATTATTCATACACACAGTGTGATCATACAATACAATTTATATCGATTTCCGACCGTGAAAACCTCGATTTCTACTCGTTTATCTCATTTCGACCTATATTTGAAAAAAACAACAAAACTTCCACACAAACATACATAATCATACACAATCATAGTATAATCGAGTTTCGCACCCTTACCCGATTAATCGATTCCTAGAAATTGTTCTTGATGATTTTCCAAGCTTTTCTCCAATTTCTCTCTTTTCTCTCTTCTCCTCTTTTCTTCTTTCCCTTTTCTTTTCTATTTCTCTTTTTCTTTCTATCTTACTAACTTAATGAAAATAAGTGGGAAAAGACCAAAATACCCCCACACTCAAATATCTCACAAACGTTCCCAAAACGCGATAAAATATAATCACGACGAAAAATAACATATTTTCACATAAAATTCGAAAATAAAATAAAATAAAAATAAAATAATCAAAAGACTCAATAAAATAAAATTGGCAAAACTGGGGCGTTACAATTCTCCCCCACTTAGAAATTTTTGTCCTCGAAAATCTTACCTGATACAAACAACTCTGGATACGACTCCCACATCCTACTTTCCAACTCCCACGTCAGATTACCATCAGCAGCGCCTCCCCACGCCACTTTCACAAGTGCAATCACTTTACCCCTCAACCGCTTCACCTCGCGATCCAAAATCCTAACTGGTAAAGTCTCGACCGTAAGGTTATCTCTTACCTCAACCTCGTCCATTGGAATAACATGTGAAGGGTCCGGAACATACTTCCGAAGCTGTGAAACATGAAAATCGTCATGCAAATTCGACAGATTCGGCGGCAACGCCACACGATACGCCACAACACCAACTCTCGCAGATATCTGGTAAGGACCAATAAATCGAGAAGTAAGCTTCTTAGATTTCAAAGCACGACCAACACCCGTTACCGGCGTAACTCTCAGAAATACGTGATCACCCTCTTGAAACTCAAGATCCTTCCGTCTCCGATCATGATAACTCTTTTGTCTATCCTGAGAAGCCTTCATTTTCTCACGAATAAACTTTACCTTTTCCGTCGTTTGTTGCACCAAATCCGGTCCAACCACCGAACTTTCACCTGTTTCGTGCCAACACAACGGCGTTCGACATCTTCGTCCATATAAAGCCTCAAAAGGTGCCATTCCAATACTAGAATGGAAACTGTTATTATACGTGAACTCAATCAAAGCAAGATAACTGTCCCATGCACCACCTTGTTCCAACACACACGACCTCAACAAATCCTCCAACGACTGAATAGTTCTTTCGGTCTGACCATCTGTCTGCGGATGATAAGCCGAACTCAACCTCAATTTAGAACCCAAAGCCTTCTGTAAACTTTCCCAAAATCTAGATGTAAACCTGGGATCTCGATCCGAAACAATACTTAAAGGAACCCCATGTAATTTCACCACCACACTGATATAGATCTCAGCTAACCGTTCCAAAGAAAAACTGATGTCAATCGGAATAAAATGCACCGATTTAGTCAGTCTGTCCACAATCACCCAAATAGCATTATGCCCACGCTGAGTGTTCGGTAATCCCGTCACAAAATCCATCGAAATGCTATCCCACTTCCACTCAGGAATATCCAACGGTTGCAACAAACCACTAGGTCTCAAATGTTTCACTTTCGATTTCTGACAAGTCAAACATGCATACACAAACTGAGCCACATCTCTTTTCAAACCAGACCACCAGAAAATCTTCTTCAAATCTTGGTACATCTTATTCGCACCCGGATGTATACTTAAATTACTCCGGTGTCCTTCCTCCAAAATCATTCTTTTCAACTCCACATCATCAGGAATACAAATACGACCACGAAATCTCAAAACACCAAAATTATCCACCTTGAAATCCACATTCTCATTCCTCATCAAATCAACGAATTTCAAATCCAGCTTTTGTTTCTCACTAACCGACAACAAAAATTCATTCGTAACTTTCAACATTCCAAACCTTACACTAACCGAAGTCACTTCACATATCAAACTCAAGTCTCTAAACGACTCCAAAAGTTCCCACTCTTTCACCATCAATGCGGACATATGCAACGATTTCCGGCTCAATGCATCGGCTACCACGTTAGCTTTACCAGGATGGTAATTCAAGCCAAAGTCGTAGTCTTTCAAGAATTCCAACCATCTCCGCTGCCTCATGTTCAACTCTTTTTGATCAAATAAATATTTCAAGCTTTTATGATCACTAAAGACCTCGAACCTTGCACCATAGAGATAGTGCCTCCAAATCTTCAACACAAAAACTACAGCCGCTAATTCAAGATCATGAGTAGGATAGTTTTTCTCATGAACTCTTAACTGTCTTGAAGCATAAGCTACAACTTTACCTTCCTGCATCAGAACACCACCCAAACCAATTAAAGAAGCATCGCAGTACACAACAAACGGTTCATTAGGATCAGGTAAAATCAGAATAGGAGCTGTCGTCAATCTTCTCTTCAGCTCGCAAAAACTCTCTTCACATTGAATATCCCAAATGAATGCTTTGCCCTTACAAGTCAACTGCGTCAAAGGAAGAGCTAGCTTAGAAAAACCTTCAATGAACCTCCGGTAATAACCCGCCAAACCCAAAAAGGTTCGAATTTCAGTAACGGATCTAGGAGCCTCCCAAGTGATCTCTTCTTCCTCCTCATCAACTTCCAACACCTGACGAGTACTGACCCACCAGTCATCAGCCTCTTCGTGTAGCATATGAGTGCCCAGCCTCACCTTAACATCATCGTCATCACAATCCATTACCCTGAAAATCCTCTCAATCTCTTTCAACCACAACTGTGCACCATCCGGATCATGTTTCCCTTTAAAAACCGGCGGCTTATTCTTTCTAAACTCATCATTTCCGGCAGCATTCGGTGCACCCTGCACAGCTCGTGCCATCGCTTCCATCGCAGCATCATTACGACCAGCCATATTCTGTTCGTCCAAAACAGAAACTATGGTTAAACAACCACTTGCTCAACACAACTCACCCAATATGCCAGACACAATAGACACAAACGACACAACTGACACGGACTGGCTCTGATACCACTTAATGTGACGCCCCCAAACTATACCCCCAATTAACATGCAATTAAAGCACTAAAAGAAAATTCGAAATTTCGTCAGAGTACATTTGAATTTGCGGCATAGAAAGGGAGGAATCACATCAACTGTAACAAAACATAGCATACAACACCTGCCCATAAAGATATGCAACTGTGGGGTAGCAATCAACAGAGGAAACTTAGTTCCTTACACCCACTTTTCAGAAATTAGAATTAAAGCGGAAAATCTAAAATCTGAACAACATATATACATATATACATATAAACATATCTATCATACATCCAGTTATACATATACAACCACAATATATCATCGAATATACAAAGTAATAGCACGCGGCCACCCTAACTACCCGGAGTCACATATCAGAGCCGACCGACCAAAATAATGAAGACGCAACGCTTCACAAAAAGAATACCTCCAGCAGCTCTAATCTGCAACGCCTCATAGAGCGTTATAAAACAGCAGAAGGGTGAGAAAAACAACCATAATATAATTGAATAAAATTATATATATAAACACAAAAATGTACAAGTAACACATTCTCACCACAACCACATATAACATAATACCGCATAATTCTCAAGCATCGAATACCATTACACACCACACATATACCATACAATCATCAATCACATTCACAAATTCACACGCAATTAATTCATGATTTATGCAATGCACATAGACCGACACAACGACTCTATGCACATGCCATGCGGTACCGACTTCCAATGTCTCACGTCTCATCATCAGTTCACTCAGGAACTATTGGAACCATCGCTCGTTACTGAGAATCTCAAGTAACTCCCCGTCGGGCCTACGATGTTCACCTGTCGCTTTAGGTCCTCAGGCATCGCCTCATATTTTCGAGGCACACGACGTTAAGGATTGCTTTAAGTCTCCAAAGGAGCCCACAATCGTCTATAACCACCGCTTTAGGTCCTCAGGCAGCGCCTCATTTTTTCGAGGCACACGATGTTATAGCAGATTCCATCAGGAACCAAACCGCCACTCAGGACGTTTCCACATAATGCATATCATGATGTTTGGCATACAATGACTCATGACATTCGCATTGCATCCATACACACATTCATAATCATGCACATTTATCAAATACCACACTTAGCATTTTCTTGCCTTTCGGCCACAAAGCATCATCACAACAGCACATAAGTCATCTCACGTACAAAACAACAACATACGGCATAATACACGTCAATTCCACACCATTAAAATGACAAAAATCGATAACCGACACTATTCACATTTCCCGACATAATTTAATCGGCTAACAATCCTCGAAACCCATTTTTATTAGATAGAACATTTCATAAGCTTTCCAACGGTATAAAGAACGTCCTGATCCGAGTTACGGATCAAAAGTTACGGAATTTTAGAAAACAGATAAAATTTTGAAGTCCCAGACCGCGCTGAGCGGGTCCGTGAGCGCGCTGAGCGGGCTCGCTCCTGCCTGGTGAGGTTACATTTTTTCAAGAGCGCGCTGAGCGGGCATCTGCGCGCTGAGCGGGCTCTGCGATTTTCAGAAAAAAAAAACCCTCTTCGAGAATCCACCCCAAAAATCCCATTTTTCACCCAAATTCAATTCCAACAGCAAAACAAACATCAACGATTATTCATACACACAGTGTGATCATACAATATAGTTTATATCGATTTCCGACCGTGAAAACCTCGATTTCTACTCGTTTATCTCATTTCGACCTATATTTTAAAAAAAAACAAAACTTCCACACAAACATACATAATCATACACAATCATAGTATAATAGAGTTTCGCACCCTTACCCGATTAATCGATTCCTAGAAATTGTTCTTGATGATTTTCCAAGCTTTTCTCCAATTTCTCTCTTTTCTCTCTTCTCCTCTTTTCTTCTCTTTTCTTCTTTCCCTTTTCTTTTCTATTTCTCTTTTTCTTTCTATCTTACTAACTTAATGAAAATAAATGGGAAAAGACCAAAATACCCCCACACTCAAATATCTCACAAACGTTCCCAAAACGCGATAAAATATAATCACGACGAAAAATAACATATTTTCACATAAAAGTCGAAAATAAAATAAAATAATAATAAAATAATCAAAAGACTCAATAAAATAAAATTGGCAAAACTGGGGCGTTACAATAAGAGTCTGGCACATGGGTCGATCACATCCTGGAAGCAACTTAGGCAACGCTTCACCAAACACTTCACCGCGTCTCGTCGACACCCGAAGACGGAGGCTGCCCTAGAAAGCATCTTCCAAGGGAAGAATGAATCTCTCCGAAACTACATCGAGAGATTCAACAAAGAAGCTGCCGAGGTCCATACGACCGACGACATGAAGAAATATTTAATTCTCCATGGACTGCGTGTTGGATCTGACTTTGCCAAATCCATAGGCCTCCGCAGACCCCGACGTCTCGAGGACCTTCTCGCTCGAGCTCAGAAGTACATCGAACTCGAGGAGACGGAGGCAGCTCAGATCGCCCTTGAGACGAGACGCAGAGAAGCCCCCCGCGGCCACAAAGATGAAGACTCTTCTCCCCGACGAGGAGGAGAAAGAAAGAAAGAGAGTCGCAACCGTGATCCTCGGGAACCGCGCGGACCAGCTGGCCGATTCACGGAGTACACCCCGCTCAACGCTCCCCGGGCTCGAATCCTCTCTGAATGTCAGAATTCCGAGTTTGTGAAAGAGGGAGTTCGCTTCCCGAAGCCAGCTGCTCCCAAATTGAACGTTGACAAATCAAAGTACTGCAGGTTCCATTGGAGCCACGGACATGTTACCGAAGACTGCATCCATCTCAAGGATGCGATCGAAATTCTGATCAAGGAAGGGCACTTGAAGAAATACGCCCAGAAGAACGATACTCCTCGTCCCAGCTCCCGGGAAGCCCAGAACGTCGAGGAGACGATGCCTCCTCCCGACGAGAGTCACCTTCAGGTCGCCCTCAGTGTCACCCGACCCGAAGACTTCTTTGTCCCCCCGATCATTGAAGGACAAGAAGCAATTCGCCACATGTGGGCGACATTTCCCCACGAGGACCCCATTACTGCCCGTAGCACCTGGGAAAGCTTCCCCAGGGCGATGGTCATCTCTGGGGGAGGACCAGAGAAGCTATCCGTCGGATCGATCAAGCGGAAATTTGACGAGCTAGAATCCGCGACATCGGCGAAAGCGACCACCCTCGAGAAAGTGCGGGGAAACTCCAACCCCATCACCTTCTACCTCGAGGAACTCCCCGGGGGAGCACCAAACGCCACTATTCCCCTCCTGATTAGGGCGCAGATGGCGAACTTTAACGTCCGAAGGATCCTAGTCAACCAGGGGAGTTCGGTCGACATCATGTATGCTCATCTGTTCGGGACCTTTCAGCTCGACGAGAGGCATCTGACCCCGTACGTCGGTTCAGATCTACAGGGGTTCAATGGAACCACCACCAGACCATGGGGTTACGTGGAGCTAATGGTTACATTCGAGGCCGAAGACACTGCTCAGTAGGTGAAGATCCGTTTCCTGGTGGTCGAATGCCCGTCCCTTTACAACTGCATCCTCGGGAGGACCACCCTGGCTGAACTTACGGCGGTACCATCAACGGTCCACCTCAAAATGAAGTACTACACGACCAGGGGACGAGTAGTGACGATGCACGGGGACATCGAAGCGGCCAGAAGGTGCTTTGACGCCGCCATCAAAGGCCTGAGTTCCATCGGCCCCAAACCCAAGACCGTGGCCAAGCCACCCCAAGACGCCGAGCAGATACCTCTCCCGCGCGTCAACACAGTCGAACTCGACAGCAGGTTCCCGGGCGAGCCCGATGAAGACGGGACAGAGGACCTCGACCTCCAGGCGGAGAACAACGGGCGACCTCTCTACCCAATGCGCCCCATCCCAGACGGAGACTTTGAGCTCGTGGTACTCGGGGACGATCCAGATCGTAACGTGAAGATTGGCACCGGGATTCCCGACCTGGCAAAGGAGCAGCTGAAAGCATATCTAAGGGAGAACGCTGACCTCTTCACGTGGAGCGCGTGTGAGATGCTTGGCCTCGACCCCGAGGTGGCTTGTCATCAGCTCGCAGTAGATCCGACCGCTAGGGCCATAGCACAACATAGGCGTAAGCAGTCTCCCGAAAAAGCGGAGGCTGCTGAAAAAGCTGTAAAAGACCTCCTAGAGGCAAATTTTATTTCGGAGGCCAAATACACGACCTGGCTGTCCAACGTTGTACTTGTTAAAAAGAATAATGGAAAATGGAGAATGTGCGTTGATTATACCGATCTTAACCGGGTTTGCCCGAAAGACTATTATCCCTTGCCTAACATCGACCAACTGGTCGACAATTCTGCAGGTTACAAACTACTATCCTTCATGGATGCTTACTCGGGATACAATCAAATTCCCATGGACAAGGTCGACAAACAACACACGGCCTTCATGACTGCGTCGGGCAACTACTACTACAACGTAATGCCCTTCGGTCTGAAGAACGCCGGTGCGACCTACCAACGGATGATGAACAAGGTTTTTCGGGCTGAAATCGGTGACATGCTCGAGGTATACATGGACGACATGATCGTCAAATCCGCAGAAGAAGTCGATCACGCCGCACACCTCAAGAAGGTGTTCGACACGACGAGGAGATGCCGCATGAGGTTTAACCCTGACAAATACACCTTCGGCGTTCGGGCAGGTAAGTTCCTCGGGTTTTACCTCACAGAGCGAGGAATCAAGGTCAACCCCGACAAGTGTAGGGCTTTCTCCGAGCTCCCTACCCCAGACTCAAAGAAGTCGATACAATCATTGAACGGGATGTTCACCGCCCTTTCCCGCTTCGTCGCCAAATCCGCACAGTACGCACTCCCATTTTTCAAACTTCGACAAAAAGCGGAGTTTGATTGGAGCGAGGAATGCGAGCAGGCACTCGTCCACTTAAAACAAGTCCTATCACAACCCCCGGTCCTCTCACGGCCTGAGAACGGGGAGACACTCTTCTTGTATCTTGCGATCACGAGTGAAGCAGTCAGCGCCGTCCTCATTTGGGAAACCCCGGACGGGCAGAAGCCAGTTTACTTCACGAGCAAAGCCCTTCAAGGCCCCGAGCTCAGATATCAGTAGATTGAGAAAGTCTCCCTGGGCCTCGTCACCGCGGCCAGGAGGCTACGCCACTACTTCCTCGCCCACACCGTCGTCGTAAGGACCAAACAGCCTATAAGGCAGCTCCTCGGGCGGCCGGACATGGCGGAGAGGATGCTCAGATGGTCACTCGAGCTCGCCGAGTTTGACATCCAATACGAAGGGAGGAAAGCCCTGAAGGCGCAGGTACTGGCAGACTTCGTAGAAGAGATGACCGTCCCGGAACCTTCGACCAACGGATCACGGAAATGGACGATCTATGTCGACGGGGCGTCCAGCCCAAAGGGAAGCGGGGCGGGCATTATCCTCGAAAACGAGGAAGGCATCTTGATCGAGGTATCCCTCGAACTATCCTTCCCGGCATCGAACAACCAAGCCGAATACGAGGCCTTCCTCGCAGGACTTCGGCTGGCGGTGGACCTCGGCACCAAGGAGGTCAAACTCTTCACCGATTCCCAGCTCGTGGCCTCGTAAGTCCGAGGAGAGTACCAAGCCAAGAACGACAGCCTCATAGAATACTTGGCGTTGGTAAAAGAAAAGATGAAAAAGTTCACCTCCGTGGAAGTAACTCACATCCCCCGCGAGCACAATGCCCGAGCAGATGTCTTGTCCAAATTGGCGAGCACAAAGAAGAAAGGCGGGAACAAATCCGTCATACAAGAAGTGCTTTCCCACCCGAGCATCGACAAACCAACCATGGTTTCGGACATCAACGCCATCGGGGACAGCAACTACTGGATGACTCCGGTATACGAATACCTCATGACAGGCAAACTGCCCGAAGATCCCAAAGAAGCAGGAATGGTCAAGAGGCGGGCGTGCTCGTACACTATAGTCGAGGATAAGCTATACCGGCGAGGGTTCACTATCCCCCTCCTCAGGTGCGTCGAGGAGACTAAGGTCCCCGGCATCCTCCAGGAAATCCACGGGGGAATCAACGCACAGCACCTCGGCGGCCGCTCGTTAGCCCGTAAGGCGCTTCGAGCAGGGTACTACTGGCCCACCATGCAACAAGACGCCAAGGAACACGTCAAGAAGTGCGATAGATGCCAGCGACACGGGGACATGCACCTCGCTCCTCCTAGCCAGGTCAAAACGCTATCCTCCCTGTGGCCATTCGCATGGTGGGGAATGGACATCCATGGACCCTTCGTCATAGGATCATATCAAAATAAATACCTCATCGTCGGGGTAGATTACTTCAAAAAGTGGATCGAGGAGGAAGCATTGGCCAAAATCACGGCCTTTAACATACTGCTTTTTTACAAAAAAAACATCCTCGCCCGATTCAGCGTGCCTCAAGCCATTGTCACCGACAACGGGACACAGTTCACCGACAAGAACTTCCAAGCCTTCGTCACCAAACTAGGCACGAAGCAGCACTTCACGTCGGTCGAGCACCCCCAAACGAACGGGCAGGATGAGGTGGCGAACAGAGTAATCCTCCGAGGATTGAGACGCCGATTAGGCGACGCCAAACAACGGTGGGTCGAGGAGTTACACAGCGTCCTCTGGGCCTACCGAACGACCCCACACTCCACGACCGGGGAGACCCCTTTCCGTTTGACCTACGGAACGGAAGCGGTGATCCCCGTGGAGATCAGGGAACCCTCGAGGAGGACAGAAGCCCCCCTCGACGGGGACGCGAACGACGAAGCCTTGAGGGAAGAGCTCGACTTCGTCGAAGAAACACGCGCGGGCGCTTCTCTCCGAGAAGCTTCACTTAAACAATAAATAACACTACGTTATAACGACAAAGTTATCAAACATGATTTTCAGGTAGGCACCCTCGTCCTACGCAGGAACCAGAAGGACTCGCGAGAAGGCAAAATCGCCGCGAACTGGGAGGGCCCGTACCGCGTCCGCGGGAAAACGGGGACAGGAGCCTACTTCCTCGAAAATCTGCACGGGGAAGAACTTGCTCGACCATGGAATGCTGAGAAGCTCAAACAGTACTACAGTTAAGCATTGCCCGTGGCTCACTAGCACCGCGATCACGGGGACACGCTAAGGTACGAGCGCGACACCCCTATACAGAACACGATGATCAGAGACCGCGTTGTGTGTGCGTGAGGACCTTTGATCCGACGGGGATACCTCGATCGAGGCCCACCGTCGTTGTACCAATCGGGCAGAACACCCAGCTCGCGATGGGAAGTTCATGCCACGAAGCTAAGACCTCGACCAAGCTCTTAGCCTCGTTAAAGGTCGGAATACACCTCCGGCCGCCCGACCAGCTCTCCACGCAGTCAGGGATTATCAAGGTCGAGCAAATCCCAAAGTCTTATTACTTAGACAAAAATAAAGTATAACAAATGCACCACACACATTCAAAACCATACAAGCAACGACAATAGCGGATAAACGAAAATACTTAGAAGCGGGCAGAAGCCCAATGTACAAATATTACAAAAATGTCAAAAAGCCCCTGGCACATATGCCGGGCACAAATCATTACAAAGAAAATGGCGCGCAGGCCAAACGATCAAAAGAACTACACGGCGATCTCATCCTCGACCCGCCTTCCATCTTCCTCCTCCCCCTCCTCTGGAAGATTGAGCTTGCCGGCGACCACACGAAGGAACGGGTTGATTCTGTCGAGCACCAGTGGAAAGCCTGGATTCTCAGTGCTGATCTGCTCCATGGCATTCTTAAAGCCTATCTCCAGAGCTTCCAGACTATCTGCCTGAAGCTCCCAAATTTTTCCAATCAAAGCGGCGCGGTCAGTAAGGTTTTTCTCCACGGGAGATTCATTCTCCGCGGGACGGACAACAGCCTCCAACTCCCCGACCCTTTCCTGAGAGCGATCAAGCTCCTCTTGAGTCGCCTTTAGGGCAGACTTGACCTCATTCAGCTCGCAGAGGGTGTTAGAGTGGTCCTCGCACTCGGCCTGGGCCTTCAGCAGATCAGTCGCAACCTTATCCTTCTCCTTCTCGAGGGCAGTGTAGTCGTCTTTCAGCTTCTGTAGCTCAGAGGCAGAGGGGGCCCCATCATTCAATATCAAGCCAGTCTCGAAGACCCGCATCATGGCCGCAAGGTCCTCGACAAGCGCCTCTCTCCTGGCCACCCCGTCTATACCCAGAACTGCCTTCACCTCGGCATCAGCAATGACAGGGGGGCTTCCCCCGAAGAAATTCCGCTGGAGGTGGCAAGCGGGCATCTGAAACTTCTCTGGCGAGACAGGGTCCACGAGATCCACGAGGACAGGCCCTTCGGTCCTTGCTTTCTTGGCAGGGGTGCTCTCCGGAGGAGGGGACTGGATGCACTGTGGCGAGGAGGAGCCACTCGTCGTCCCAGCCGGCGCCGCAGTCTGAATAATCTCTCAGACACGGCTCTTGGTACGCTTGGGTGCCTGCTCGGCGGCCAACTTCATGATACGCTCGGTGGCGTTAGACATTTGAGCTGCGAGAGAAAACATGGAAAAAGTTAGCACAAAGAGGCAAAGCTAAATGAAGGCCCGAACAGGACGAGGAGATCCCACCTAAGAACCTCTTGGCCTCGTCGGGAGACTTGCATTCGAGGAGCCCCCAGGTGTTTATATAGCGAGCCACAGTCACAACCCTCCCTTGGGAGTCGAGGAGGTAGTTTCCATCCCTACCAACACACTCTGCCCGGTTGAAACCATGGACATACGCGACCAACGTGGCGTACGCCCCCTGTCATCCTCCGACAGCTCGCTATGCTTCATGAGGTAATCCTATGTACCGAGCACGAAGTGGGCGTCCTCCCACTCCAGGGGACACTTGGACACGAACCTCTCTCCCCCGGATCCGTCGGGCACAATGTCATAGAGCGTACCCACAGCCGAGTGCGTCGCGGGCATGACATAATAGAACCTACTCCTGAATCCCCTTATTGAGTCCGCGTACGCCTTGAACAACTTCCTGGGTTGTTTGAAAGAAACCCAACTATGTCGCCCATTGTCCGTTGAACGTTGCAAATGGAAGACGCGGAAGAAGAACTCGAGGGTGATCCCAATCTGGAGATAGTCACAGACGATTTCAAACGCCCGCATTAAAGCGACAACGTTAGGATGAAGCTGCGATGGCGCCAAGTGCAGACGGTTGAAAACCCCTAGTTGAAAGCTATTGAAGGGGAGGCGAATACCGACCTCTTTAAAGGCGAACTCATACATGGGAAACCGCAGCCCGCGATAGTTAGAACAAATGCGATGGTGTGCCCGGGGCTGGTAAGCTGTCCACATGGCCTCCTCTCCTTCGGGGACGTTCTCGACAAAGGCGAAATCGTCTGTGTCGTCGACGGAGAAACACGACCCTATATGCAGAGGCTCTTCCCCGGCCCATTCGTCGGCCGGACGCACGGTCACCTCCCCGGGGATCTGAGCGGGTCCATCCACGTCAGGTTCGGTGTCTACGTAGAGAATTCCCGGAATCCTCGTGGCCATTTTTACCTGAAAAGCAGAGGAAATAGGTGAATTAGTTGGTCGCGACCAAGTCCACCCTTCCACCGCCGATCAAGTGAAAGGGCAGCGAGTAAGAAAATATTCGGGGACACGGCGAACTGCCCGGGGCCATCACCCCGTCCTTTCTCTTTTCGCTCCCCGATCCTCCCATCTCACTCCCCCGTGAAATTCATCACGTGTCCTCGGTGTATTCATAAGAGTCCTCGGGACATTCATCTTGTCCTCGGGATGTTCATCCCAAACCATCATCAAAACCCACCGGAACCCTAGGAACGTCCCGCCGTTCCCGGCCAGAACCCTAACGGAGTGCCAGGAACGCCCTCAACTCGCCGGAAAACTACTAAAAGAAAGAAAAAAAAGAACCATAAGGGATTAAGAGCTTACTTGAGCAGTGGAGGAGAGCGGACTAGAACAGCAAAGACGGCGGTGCACGGCGGTGTACGGCGGCAGAGCAGCAACAATGACTAGATGAGATGCGGAGCGAAAAAGGTGGAAACGTGCGAATGACACGAACTCGCCCCTTTTATAAGCCCCTCACGAGCTTCGAGGAGTCCCTAGGCAATCGATTACGCTACCCTAGGGTAGCCGCCCTATGCAATAATGAGGTGTGACGCGTGGCACACGCTTCCCCAGACACGTCTGTTCATTCCCCAACACGCGTCTCTTCATTCACCTCGGCCTTGACTCCTCGTATCCCCGCGACGTTGCTCCTCTGCAGCCAGTCTCGCACGAGCATGCCCATTTATTTCTGCCCGGTTCACGAACTGTTCCTCTCTCGAAGCCCTTTCCCGACCGGGCACGCCCTCGACATAGCCTTGACCCTTAAGTCATCACTCTGACGCCTCAGAGCAACGACTTGGGGGGCTCCTGTTCTGGACTGGATCGGAGGTACGCTCCTCAGCCGAGCAGGCCCGACCCACACGTTCTAAGGCGGCCCAACGAAGGCCTCAGTCTAGTCAATGTCGGGCACGTGCCACTTCAACGGTGTCGGGCACAAACTGCGTTGAGCTTCGGGCAGAGGCGCTGAGCCTTCCCCGGAGTTCACCCCTCCTCGACACGAGGACGCTACTCCCCGCGAGGAGTCATCCCCATCCGCAAGCAAGTCCTCCTCGCGAGGACATGTCTCTCCTCGACACGCAAGACCTCTCCCCGCGAGGACACATTCTCATGTAACTGCCCACTCCCGATGGAATCGGTCTGCCCTAATTCCGGAGATCTATTAGCAGTTACCCCAGGGCGAAGACCACGTGCTGGCCTTCACTACGCCACGTAAGCCCTGGCAGTCGCTTGGATTGGGCCTGGCAATCCAGCCCAGTGCTAGTGACCGTTGGCCCCGCGCTGTGGGCTCTCTATAAATACCCTCTCACTTGAGAGGGCCAGGTTACGTTCACTTCTACTCTCATTTATGTACTTGCGATTCTCTGACAATTATCTTACTTGAGCGTCGGAGTACCTTGCAGGTACACCCCCCCGGCCGTCTTTTAACCTCGCCGGAGCTGAAGCCCAGACGACGTCGTTGGCCACTAGAAACTGTCTGATCCAGGTACGATCAGTTGGGTAATGAGATGACACTAGACAAGATTCTTGATATTGTGTGCAACATGGGATCTTATAAAGCTCTAGGGTTAGATGGTCTTCAAGCAATCTTCTTCTTGATATTGTGTGCAACATGGGGTCTTATAAAGCTCTAGGGTTAGATGGTCTTCAAGCAATCTTCTACCATTCTTAATGAGAAGTTATTGAGAGATATGAGACCTGTTTGTTTTAATTTAAAAAAAAATAGATTTTTTTTTATTCTTAAAAATAGATTTTGTAAAACCGTTTTTGAAAATATTATAAATTTTTTATATTCGTTTTTTCTAAATTAAAAAACTAATGTAAACATTTTATAACATAAACATACATTATTGAAGTTTAAAACATAATCAAAATCGTAATTTTTTCAAAAAGTTGTTTTTCAAAAATGATTTTTATAAAAAAATATTTGAAATAGCTTCAAAATTAAGTGATTTTTTTAAATTTTAATATCCAAAAAATATTCTTCTATTTGCATAAGCTTCAATGGAACAAGTTAATTATCTTAAGTTATTAATCTCTTTTGCAGGGATCCAGGTAAAAAAATTGGTAAGAAAAATACCAAAATATGTTTCAATTCCAAATGAATGGTGTTCATGGAAAATTATCTAGGTGTTCTATTTTTCTTTAAAAGTGTTAGCAAGAGGCCACTCCAATCCACTGTCGATAAAGTGGTTAACAAACTTAGTAATTGGAAGGCCAAAACTTTATCATCTGTTGGATGAATTACTTTAGTACTCCTAGCTATCCCGAGTTATGATATGTAATCAATTTATCTTCCTAGATCTATTTGTGATATGATTGATCAAATATGTTATGAACATCTTTGGGGAAATCTAATGGTATTACAATTATTTTTCCTTCTTAGAACAACATTTTCTTCTTATAACAAATTCTATGAGGGTTGAGGCTTAGATTAACAGATACTATCAATACAACTAGTATAAAGAAAGTTGGTTGAGATTTATATAGTCATTCACATTATCTGTGCGATGAAATTTGTTCTTAGCAAATACAATTGTGGATCAATAAGGTTAGCAAGTGTGAAAGTGAAGAATCAAGGGTTCCGTCTTTTGGATAGGGAATTATAATATGAATATGTTGCATAAGAAGCTTAAGTGGATGCTTGGAATTTGTTTCCGAATTAATTTTTGGCAACTCAAGCAGTGGTGGATCTTGCTCAAAATATTAAATGGTGCGGTAAATTTTTTTTGAATTCATAACAAATGTATATAAATTTTACTTTTGTAGATTATTTAATAAAAAAACATCAATTTTTGTATGTTAAAATTATTGTATCACTTCTAAAACAAATACACAAAACTTCATAACATTTGTATATAATTTCATTTTTTAGATGGTTATTCTTTAAAAAAAATTAATTAATTTAATCATTTCTAAATATAATACACAAATCCATTCCTACCAAATAATCGGTAAAAATATAAATTCTATATAAAATTGATGAAATATGTTCAAATTAACTATCAATTTCATTTTTTTTAGAGTTAATAGTGATTTACCCCCCCTGACATATGAGCGAATTTTGTTTTACCCCCCTCCCTGCCTTTTGGCAACGGTTTTTTCAAAAAAACCGTTGCCAAAACCTGCCTTTGGCAACGGTGGGGGGTAAACTGAAACACGCTCATATGTCAGGGGGGTAAATCACTATTAACCCTTTTTTTTAACATGTACATTTTTTTTGGTTTTCAACACCTGAATCCAGCCATTAAACCAATTAATTCGGTTCGGAGGTGAATTCTGACATCAAATAATTTCAGCTCCATCTCAATAACAATTGCGAAAAAATATGTACAATTTTTTTAAAAAAACAACTAACCATTTAATAGCATGCCTAACATCAAAACACTAAAATCAAATTAATTGAATTAGTCTAACACCAACGAAAACTATAAAAATTATTTTAAAAAAATCATTAGGACCTGCATAATTACATAATATGCATATAGATAATTTAAGAATTTTTTTACTTAAATATATTTAAATAATTTAGAGTTAAAAGATATATTTATAGTTATAAAAAAAATAATCTTATAAAATTAAAGAACTTTTTAAATCAATTTATTTTTAGAACTTTGGAAATTAAACAGTTCAAACTAATAATGCATTATTATAACAATAATAAAAGAAAAAATTAAGATACTTTAAAACAATTATAGTAAATTTGAAGAGTTTGTAACTTTTGAGGGGTGCAGCGGCACCCTCCCGTCCCCACATTCCTCCGCCACTGAACTCAAGGATATCATAAAATGTGTTAAATATTAACAAGTGTGAGTAATGTGGATAATAGTCCCACATTAGATAGGAATGTGGTGACTTGAGCATTTATAAGTGATAGAACTCATACATCTATCACCTTAAAATTTTGGGTGAGTATGTGGTGTGTCTCTCACAAAGGTGTTGCTCTAGAAAAAGAAATTTCACAATGTTCAATACTCCCTAGTAGAAATCTTCCCCTAACAATGGTATCATGAGCCTTTGGTTTGAGTAAAGGATCGACTTACTTGTATCGAAAGTACTCCCCACAAGTGGTGGTTAGAGTGTCAACGGCGGTACAAGGGTCTTGAGTAAGAAACACATAACAGAAAGTGCAGTTGCACAATTAAAGCTTCTGCTTAAGGGGAGCATTGTGAAAGCATGTATTACTTGAGCATTTATAAGTGGGAGAACCCACACACCTATCACCTTAAGATTTTGGGTGAGTATGTGGTGTGTCTCTCACAAACATGTTGCTCTATAAAGGAAAATTCCACAATGTTCAATGCTTCCTAGTGAGAATCTTCCCCTAACAAAATAGAAGACTTATTGATATAGTTAACTAAAAGATACCTACAAATGAGCTCCGTAAATCGATTAAAAGTTATGTTAATGGATAATGATTTGGACCACCTTGATTTGGACACTTTAGTGCCTGACAATATTCTTGACATGATTAGAGTGTTGAGATTTCTGTTGGATCTGATGTGTTAATGTACTAGCTATAATTTAGGATTTCTGCTAGTTATTCAACTTAACCCAGTGTTTTTAGGATGTGCTGAACACGTTCTCTTTTAGTGGGTTAGTAGGAGTTAGTTTTAGAATTTTTCTGCTTTTTGTTCCTGTTTTTCAGCAGTTAGTTTTATTCTTTCAGTTTTCACTTTGTAGGCTATTTAAGTCATGTTTTAGTACTCAATAAAGCAGTGTGTGATTTTACAGAAGCATAATTGCATTTCAATTATAACATTAGCTATCAGAGCCTTTGTAAGAGAGCCAGATTGAGTGAAAATAATAGTGTGAGAAATGACAGCCAAATCAGGAAATTTCACTGCCCCATGTGTTCCCAAATTTGATGGGGATTATGATCATTAGCGTTTGGTCATGGAGAACTTGTTGTGTTCAAAAGAATACTGGTGTATAATTCAAGATGGTTACCAAGCACCTGAAAAGAATGAAATGTTGACAGCAACTCGACAAAAGGAAGCAAGGCCGGTCTTTGGGATAGGCAAATTAGGCAAATGCATAGGGCCTCAAAATTTAATTTCTTATTACGTACTACTTAATTACATATATGTTTTAAATTACATACTACTTAATTACATATACTCTATCCGTTTCATATTATAAGCAAATTTTATTTTTTAGATATATTAAATGATTAATGTATTTGATCTATATATAGACCAAATACATTAATCATTCAATATATCTAAAAAGTAAAATTTGCTTATAATATATGACAGAGTGATATGTTTAAAAAAATTAATTAATAGGATTCAATTTTCATTATTATTATTACTAATTTGTTCATTTTCAATAAAATATCTATTCACATCTTTACCTGACTATTATAAAGTTCATGAATGTGTAGAAATGACTAAAGTCATGGTATTGTTGTTTATCTACTAATTTATTTTTAGTATTATAATATTATATTATTAATTAATATAAACTCTCACTATCAATTTTTTATCAATTAATATAGCATTGTGCTCTTACTTTTCTTTAGAAGTAGAAAGGGAAAAAGTATCGCAAAAAAGATAGATTTTATTTATGTAACATTTTCTTATTTAGTTTTTATGTAAAATATTTATATTCATTTAATTGTTTTATTTTTGGTAATTCTTAATTATATTTTTGTTCATTATAGAATGTTTAGTATTTTACTTAAAGTTTTGTCATTTTAAAAGTTTGAATAAAAAAATATAAAATTAAAATTAAAATGGTTGAAAGTTTAATTGAAATATTGAACGAAATTAATTATCATATTTAATAAATAATTTTGTAATTTAAAAAATGTAAATGTTAACTTTTAAATGAAAATATTACTTTTTATAAAAAAAAATTATTATTACCAATTCATAAATTTTTATTATGAAATTCGCATTAGGCCTCAATATCGGTTGGGCCGCCCCTGAAAGGAAGTAGAAGAAGCAAAACTCAAAGACTTGAAAGCATAAAACTATTTGTTTTAGGCCATTGACAAGTCCATTTTGAAGAACATCACACATAAGGATACTGTAAAGCAATTGTGGGAGTCAATAAAAATTAAGTTCTAGGGGAGTGGAAGAGTACAACATTCCCAACTGCAGGTGCTTCGAAGGACTTTCGAAATGTTAGATATGAAGGTGAGAGAATCGGTCACTGATTGCTTCGGAAGAGTAATGGTAACCACAAATGATATGAGAAATTATGGAAAAGATGTGGAAGATGTTAAAATCGTTGAAAAGTTACTTCGATCATTAATAGAAAATTTTAACTTTGTTGTGTGTTCGATTGAAGTATCTAAGGACATCGACCAACTCACGGTTGATGAGCTACAGAGCTTGTTGCTGGTACACGAGCAGAAGGTGCACCATAAGAAAATCTAAGACCAAGTTCTAAAGGTAGAATATAACTCCTACCCTGGGCGCGGTAGAGGAAGGATTAACTATACAAAATGAGGCGGTAGCAGCCCAAGAGGGAGAGGTAAAACCATGCCAGGTTACGACAAGGCTATTATTGAATGTTTCAGGTGTCACAAGCTGGGACACTTCTAACATGAGTGTCCTAGTCTGAAAAGGGAAGCAAACTATGTTAAATTTGATGATAGTGAAGAATTACTTCTGTTGACACAAGAAGCAATTAAAGGGGATGGAAACAAGGGAGCTTGGTTTCTTGATTCTGGTTGTTCAAACCACATGACAGGTAACAAAGGTTGGTTTTGTGAAATAAATGAGAGCTTCAGACACACTGTAAAATTGGGAAATAACTCAAAGCTGGTTGTTATGGGAAAAGGAAATATCATAGTTGAAGTTAAGGGCATAACTCAATAGATATATGCTGTTTTCTTTGTTCCAGAATTATCCAGCAACCTTTTGAGAATTACATAACTACAAGAAAAGGGAGTAGATATTCATATTAAAGGAAGGGTGTGCAAAATTTACCACCATTAAAGAGGCCTAATTATGAACAGTAGAATGACTACGAATCGACTATTCATAGTGTTTGCACTTAGGAAACCTCTCTCGAGCAAGTGCATGAAGGTATAAGAAAAGGAAGTTATAAACCTCTGGCACAAACACTATGGGTATTTAAACAACAAAGCCATTAACATCATGCAATATAAATGAATGGCCAAAGGGATACCACAACTCAAAGGTGGTGATGGGGTGTGTGAAAGGTACCTCTTAGGAAACCTCTCTCGAACTAGTTCATACAGATTTATGTGGTTATATATCCCTTACATCTCATAGTGGTAAAAGGTACCTCTTAGTTTTTATTGATGATTTGTCTTGCAAGACTTGGATATACTTTCTTGCAGAGAAATGTGAAACATTTGACATGTTTAAAAGGTTTAAAAGTCGTGTCAAAAAAGAAGTAGGAAAATATATACATTGTTTAAGGACAGACAGGGGAGGAGAATTCACCTCAAACTCCTTAAACCAATCCTGCGAAGAACATGGGATTAGACGACAATTAAGTACCGCCTACACTCCATAATAAAATGGAGTACCTGAAAGAAGAAATTGAACCATAATAAATATGGTTCGATGTTTGCTCATAGAGAAAGAAATGATAAAGAAATTTTGGCCTGAAGCTGCAAGATGGACGTCACATGTGCTAAATAGAAGTCTCACAAGTGTTATAAAAGATATGGTGCCAGAAGAGTGTTTGAGTGGGGTCAAAGTCAAACCAAGTGTTGATCATTTCAGGGTATTTGGTAGCATTGGTCACGTACACATCCCTGAACAACAAAGAATAAAACTTGATAATAAAAGTCACAAATGCATTCTGCTTGGAATTAGCAAGGAATCAAAGGTGTATCGACTATTTGATCCAATCTCAAATAAAATAGTCATTAGTTGAGATGTTATATTCAAAGAGGAAGGGAAAGGGACTGGAGATAGTCGAAATAGAGTCAAAATCTAATAATCTAGTCTAGAAGGATGAGGGAACAACAATTAAGGGAGGACACGAAGAAAAGTGGATATTGAGCGTGAAAAAGAACTAGAAGAGCATCCTGCAACTGGCGAATTAGATTCTGAAAATTCGGGTGAACGAGATTTTGAAAATTCTAGTGAACCAGATTTTGGATATTTGAATGATCCAGAAATGCCTCAAAGAAAAAATAGGTTCAAGTATGGTGTTGTTTTCTTCTCATAATGTTCCTCCAAATTTTGTAGAAGTTTCAAAAGAAGAAAAATGGATGAAGGCAATGAAGTATGAATTACAAGCTATCGAGAAAAACAAAGCTTGGGAGCTTGTGGTTCTACCAGCTTGAGCAAAAACTATAAGGGTCAAATGGGTTTTCAAAATAAAACTTAAGGAGGATGGACATGTTGATAAATAAAAGCCAAGGCTAGTTGTGAAAGGATATGCTCAAAAGGAAGGGATCGGTTATGATGAAGTTTTTTCACCAGTAGCTTGATGGGACACTATAAGAATTATGCTCGTTATTGCTGCACAAAAAGAATGGACAATATATCAGTTGGACATAAAGAGTTCTTTCCTGTATGGGAAGCTGAGGAAAATCGTGTATGTGGATCAACCAGAAGGATTTGTTAAGAAAGGTGAGAAAAACAAAGTTTATCGACTTGACAAAGCTCTTTACGGCCTGAAACAAGCTCATAGAGCATGGTTTAGTCGAATTGAGAGCTATTTCAGACAAAAGGGGTTTGAGAAAAGCAACTATGATCACACTTTATTCAACAAGAGTGTCGGAGAAACAATTCTTATGGTAAGCCTTTATGTTGATGATTTAATTTTTGTTGGAAATAATGATGTGATGTGTGAAGAGTTCAAGCAATAAATGAAACAAGAATTCGAGATGATTGTTTTAGGGAGGATGAGTTTCTTTCTTGGTGTTAAAGTACATCAAATCTTGAAGGGAATCCATCTATGTCAGAACAAGTATGCTAAGGAAGTGCTTGAAAGATTCAAAATATGGAACTACAATCCTGTCAAAAATCCTATAGTACCATGGGCAAAACTGTCGAATGAATGAGAAAGCAAAGAAGTAGATGCTACTACATATAAGCAACTTGTGGGCTACCTTATGTATTTAACAATCACTAGATCTGATATGATGTATGTGGTATGTTTAATATCTCATTTCATGGCCAAACTTAGAGAAGAGCATATGCAGATTGCTAAAAGGGCTTTACGATACTTCAGGGGCACTCTGGATTTCGGTCTCCTCTATAAGATGGAATCTAAATCAATACTTAAGGTATATACAGATAGCGATTATACCGGAGATATAGATGACAGGAAGAGCACTTCACGACATGTATTTTTACTAAGTAAAGCATCTGTGTGTTGGAGTTCACAAAAACAAGTTATAGTCACTTTATCATCGACCAAAGTTGAATATATAGCTGCAACATCCTGTGCTTGCCACTATGTTTGGGTGAAAGGAATTCTTAAACAGTTCAACACCAAGTCTTATCTGTGTTTTGAGATCTTGTGCGATAATAGTTCCTCCATTAAATTGTCAAAAAATTGAGTGATGCATAAGAGGACAGAGAATATAGATGTGAGGTATCATTATTTACGTGATCTTACAAGTCAAGAAGTTGTGAAGCTAATGTTTGTGGGACTGAATAGTAGGTGGAAGATATCATGACTAAACCAGTAAAATTGGAGACATATGTTAATCTGGGAAGCTTGCTTGGGATACAAGCTCGAGATGATTAAACTGGATGCTTGATTAGCATTTCCAGTTTAAAGGGAGGAATATGTTGGATCTGATGTGTTAATGTACTAGCTATAATTTATGATTTCTGTTAGTTATTCAACATAACCTAGTATTTTTAGGATGTGCTGAGCATGTTCTCTTTTAGTGCGTTAGTAGGAGTTAGTTTCAGAATTTTTCTGCTTTCTATTTCTGTTTTTCAGGAGTTAGTTTTACTCTTTCAGTTTTCACTTTGTAGGCTATTTAAGTCATGTTTCAGTACTCAATAAAGCAATGTGTAATTTTACAGAAGCATACTTGCATTTTTGTTTTAACAATTTCTAGCCAATTCTAATGGTGATGATATTCATGTTTGTAATAGAGCAATTAATGAATAATTTTCCTCTGCATATGCCTATGTTATACTTAGTGAAGTAGAAGGTAAAACAATCAGGGTGTTCAAATGTTTATAGAAGTAGTCGGGTCTGAAAACACTGGAATTTTTCTATGGAAAGTAGTTAAGGGATGACTTCTTTATTACTCATGATGATCAACAAGCTCATAGGGGCATGACCGTTGTCCGTGGGTTTATAATAAGGAATGCTCTTAAATATTTTTGGTTTCATCAAAGTCATAAGTGGTTTCTTTGTTGTGCCCAATCCCAATTTCAAAGTGCTAAATATGTCTTAAAAGCACAATTATTATTGTTTCACAATAGCCTTGACTCTCTCCTAATTCATCAGGTTGAATAGGTTTGGTGGTCTTAGGACCTACTTCATAGTTATTGACTTTGAGTCTTGTACAATGTTAACATATAGGCAAAATTACTCCAGGGGTCCTTTAGGATATTTAATTGTAACAGGTTGGTCCTTTACGTTTTTTTTCGCTACATGTCAGTCCTTTAAGTTGTATAACGTGTACAGCATTGATCTTTTTTAATTATTATGTTTCAAAAATGCAGAGCTGGCATTAAGGGTGCTTATGTGGCCGTTACGTTGTTGAGATGGAAAATATATGAATATTACTTGAAATAATTGGGAAAAATCTCTTTCTTCTTCATCAAATCCCTAGAATATATGTATCAGTACCCAACGACTTCTTCTCCTACTTTCTCCAACAATGGCTTTATACGGTACTAATTTGTCAAATTCACGTAGCCCTAGCTGTAATTCCTTAGTTTTGAGTGCAACTCATGGTGAAATCGAACCAAGGTGTGCTTGTGGAGCAAAAGCCGTGATATAAACAATGAGGAAGAAAGGGCAAAATTTTGGGAAGCTTTTTTTGGGCTGCATAAACTTTGTGGTAAGTTTATTGTTATTGTCTTCTATGTCTTATTTGATAATGCTAACTGTTAGATGTTAACAGAGAGAAGGTTCAAACTGTGGCTGCAACTTTTTTGAGTGGGTTAAAAAAGAGCTCAATGGTTAAAGGCAAACAAAAATCAACACTCAAATGAGATGTTCAAAATGCAGTGAAAAGGACGGAGAAATCAACATGTTGCAGAAAAAGATGAAGATCCACGGAGATGATTACTACACAAAAGAAATGATGAAGAACATGTTGAGTATGTTGAAGGTGCTAGTTTTTGTCATAATGTTTTTAGTTGTGATTATTGTAATGTTGATATGTATGTTGATCCATAGATGGTGATCAAGGTTTATGTTGATGTTAGTGTTGTAAGACATTTTGTTAATGTGTTGTTGTAATGAATTTATTTAATGTGATGATAATTTTGTGCCCAATTTGTCTGTCAAACTTTATGTTTCCCGAATTTGTTGCAGTAACGAGATGGTTTGCGCCCATATTTGTTGCACTAAAGAAGATTTTAAGGACATATTTGTTCCACTAATGAATAATTAAAGGACATATTTGTTACATTAATGAATAATTAGAGGACATGTTTGTTACACTAAAGAATAGTTAAAGGACGTATTTGTTACACTTTATGAGACTGAATTAACCTATGTTTAACAACTTAGTATATTGTCACAATCTATGTTGCAGTAAGGACATAGTAGACATCAACATAGTTTGTGTCCTTTTTTGTTACACTTTAAGAGACATTGTAGACATCATTGACTAAACATAAAAAACCTTAATATCTTTTATAAAGTACCCAAAATACCATCCAAAATACATCAAATATCCATAGTAGACATCCAGAACATAAAGTGATGATTGAAATTACATATTTCTAAGTCAGCCAAAAAACAAAAACAGCTACATGATCAGAGTTCAGCAAAATATAATAGTCAACGTTCTAAGTGTGTTTTCTCTTTATAGGCAGCTTAGGTGTTGTCCTTCTTGGTGGCTGAAAAGCTGTTATTGGTCCCTGAAATGTTGCAGTCCCTCTTCTTGGTGATACTATTGTTTGAAGTGTAGTGGTGTGGTCCTTCTTTGCTTGAAGTCTTGTTGTTGGTTGTGTCTTGGTTTGTGTTGATTGAGTTTGGGATCTTCTTGGTGATATCCTAGTTTGAAGTCTTGTAGTTGGTTGTGTTTGGAATGACTTTGTTTAGGATGGTTATGTTTGGGATGGATGTGTTTGGGATGGTTGTGTTTGGGATGGTGCAGCTTGGGATTGTGTAGTTTGTTTTGGTGCAGTTGGGTAGGAGGCTTCGTTGTGGCCAGATTTATCACAAACTGAGCATTTATTTGGCAGCCATTTCCTGCTAACAGTTGTTGTATCTTTCTCTTCTCGTCAGCATCTTTGTTCCATCTTCTTTTGGGTCTTCTTGGTGATCTTCTTGATGGCGGTGGAAGTATGTTGGGGTATGGGGTCTCTTCCCATAAGTTTTAGAAATTAGTTGGGTAGATGATAGGTCTGTAGCAAGCCTGGTAAGTCTCCTTCATATACATTTTAAGAATGCAATCTGCAAGGTCTTCAGCTATACTTTGGATGCATGCAATTACATGGTAGCATGGTATCCCAAATAACATCCAACTCCTACAAGAGCACTCCATCTGCTCGATGTCAACTGTGAATTTGTCTCCTGATACATTGACGTGTCTTACTTCATAAATCATATCACCAACAAGCCTTGTAAACATAAAAATTGCATTGAGTTAGTAACTATTATGAGATAATATAAGTGCAATAATTAAATGAATTACCTAGCCATATAGAACCTTGATATTTTAGTTTGTCTTTCCAAAACCTTTTTAATTCTTGGAAGAACATAACCATTATAAGCTTCAATCTTATTTCTATTTGTTGCCCATCTATCCATAAGGTACTCTCTTATATCCTCTAGCATTGTAACAATAGGATTTTTTCTTGTTCCAATTGTAACACTATTAAATGTTTCTGACATATTGTTAACCAGCACATCACATTTTTTGTTATAATTGAATCTAGACTTACTCCAAAATCTAGGTGGAATCTTCCATAAGTATTTAAAGGCCTCTTCATTAACCTTCCTCATATCCTTCATTTCCCTTTCCCATGCTTGAGGATATGTTGCTTTGGCTGTCCTCCACATCATTTCTTTCAACCGCTTGCCAGGAAATCTTTTTCTAAAGTTATTTTACAAGTGTCTTACACATAACCTTTGGTCAACACCTGGAAACAATTCTTCGAATGCAAGTAACAGTCCCTAAACATAGAAAAATAGTTAAACATATAGTTTATGGTACTAAAATGATACTGAATATTTGAAAGTGGTTGTACCTTTTGTTGGTCTGATATAAAAGTGAATTTCTTGCAAACTTGTGAACCACCTAAATCTTGAACTAGAAGATCAAGAAACCAAGCCCATGAGTTCTTGGTTTTTACTTCAACCACAACCAATGCAACGAGCATCATTTGTTCATTAGGGTCTCTACCTATTGCTGCAAGAATCTGTCCTCAATAATGACCCTTGAGAAAGCACCTATCAACTCCAATGATTGGTTTACAAACTTGAAAAATTCTCTTACAAGCATCAAGACACATATATAGCCGCTGAAAAACTTGGCAATAATGGTAGGCTTACATAGTTCTCATGTTGCTCAGTTTCCTCACTTTGTGGTTCAGTTGGTTGCACTTTCAACTTAATTGTGATGTTTGGATTTGATCTCAGCAACTCATGTGTGTAGTCATACAACCTCATATATGGTTTCTTGAATGACCCTTCTACATAATTAAGTGTTGCCTTCCTTGCCATGTAAGCCTTCATCCTACTCATAACAGTATTATATTTTTTATGAACTTTTTCACATATTATAGTGAATTTCACAACTGGATTAACTCTAACAGATATGTACAACTTTTTCCCAAGTCATTGGGTGTTACACATCCGTACATTAAACTCTCTATTGCATGAATGAGTGTCAATCAATTTTCTCAGTTGTCATGTATCCTCATTTGGAAATTTGGAATATTATGCAACTCATTCACACCATTCCTTGCATCCCACTCTAACCATTGTCTTATCATTCTTTATAAAGTGTAAATATCTACCATTATTAACAATATAGTTTGTTATTGCTTCTTTAAGCTCCTCCTTTGTTGAGAACATGGTACCCAAAACCCACTTATAGTCCATAAACTTCTTATGCATCACAAATGATGGATATTTTTTCTTAGTTCATTCATCTGAGTAGTCACCACTTGAATCCTCATCAATGTCCAACTCTTCAGATTTATAATATGAATCTGACAGACCCTTATCTACCACTTTTCCTTTACTCCATTCAACAAAACCAAAATCAATTGTATCTTCTTCACCAGCTTGTACATTTTCAATAGACATGGCTTATTCAACCCTATGTTTGCAAGGTCTTCCATTTTTCTTGTTGGAACTTCCCTTAGCCTTTTCTTCTTAGGTCTACCACCCTTAATTTTTTGGCAAAATAACCCTTTTCGTCCCTTAACTTTAACTTGGGGTCCAGTTTGGTCCCTTAAATTTAAAAAGTGGCAAGTTGGCCCTTTAACTTTTAAAATGGTGCCACGTTTATCCTTCTGTCTGTTGTCATTAGTCAAAGCTAGTAAATATGTGCCACGTTTGTCCAGGTAGATTTTATGTTGTTGACGTGGATATTAGATGTATTAAAACAAATCCAAGTGTGTTTTTGCTTTCCATTACCCAGAAACTCAAACGACTGAAGATATATTCTTGGATTGTTGCATCAACGAAGCTGTCTTAGGGTAAAGACAAACGACTTATAATCTCAGTGAAGGAAGTGACGCATTGAGGGCGCATAGGATTATTGCATCAACGACGTGAAGGATTGAAGACGATTCAAGACGTGTTTATCAAAAGGTTAGTGAATTTCTTTCTGATTTAGGGTTTATGAATGTCTTAGGGAAATATCTGGTTATGTTCAGATTTAGGGTTTATGTAATTGTTTTAGTGTAAACTCTAATTATTTAGGTAATATGAATAGGTATAATGGATGAATACATAAATCTCAAAATTCATCATAGTGGTGAATTCATCGATGAAGGTCTTAGTGTATATGAGAATGGAGTAGTAGATGATTTGAGAGTAGATGTCGACAAATGGAGTTATTTTGAGCTAGTTAGTGTATTGAAAGACTTGGGTTATAGGGAGTTTGAAATAATATATTACAAGGACCCTCAATTTGGGATGAATTCACTTGTTGATGGCAAGGGTGCTTTAGAAATTGCAGATCTTTATAGGGTGCACCAAAGTGTTGATATTTATATTCAACACACCTTGTCTCAACCTGACTACTGTGATGTTGTTGTTGATAATGTTGATGAGGGCCCTGCAGAAATTGTAGATGAGGTGGAGGAGTTACTTAGTAAACTGCATGATGAAGTTGTTGGAGTTGAACAACCTACTGTTGGGATGGAGGAAGCTGATGTTGGAATTGAACAAGCCACTGATGGGTTGGAGGAAGGTAATGTTGGAGTTGAACAAGTTAATCCTGCAGTGGAGGAACATACTGTTGGAGTTGAGGAAATTAACGTTGGAGTTGGACAAGTTAATCCTGCAGTGGAGGAATGTAATGTTGGAGTTGAACAAGGTAAATTTGGTGTAAGTAATGATGACTTAAGTTCTGATGATAGTGAAGATGAGGACTACAATTATGATAGTGCTCAAGAAGTGGCTTTTGAGGATGAGTCTGATGGGTATGATGACATTAAGGAAGATGAACTTGATACCCTAATTGGGTATGAAAGTGATGGTAATGGAAAAGTCCAAAAACTTAAAGAAAAGTCCGTAGAAGATAAAGGGAGTGACAATGACGGTGACGATATGCAAAGTAGATGTGATAATGATGATAGTAGTGGAGTTCCAAGAAAAAAGCATCCAATTTTCAGGCAGCCAAAAGACATGTCAGATTACAAGTAGGATGTGGGATTGTTTTTTAGTTCAAAGGGTGATTTTAAGGAAGCAATAACATCTTATGCTGTGAAAAATGGTAGAGACCTAAGTTTTGTAAAAAATGACAGAGTTAGGGTAAGAGTTAAATGTAAAGTTGGTTGTGAGTGGGAAGCTTATTGTAGTAAGTTGTCTAATGAAGACTCTTGGTAACTCAGGAAAGTAATTTACAAACACAGTTGTAGTAGAGAGTATAATGTGAAGTTGATGAGTACAAAGTGGTTGAGCAAAAGAATTCAGAATAGCTTGAAAAACAATCCAAAGATGACCATAAAGGATATCAAGGAGAAGGCACAAAAAAAAGTGGAATGTTGGAGTCAACAAAACCAAAGCAATAAGAGCAAGATTTGCAACTAGAGACTATATTGATGGTTCTTTTTTGGGAAATTACACAAGAGTCTATGACTACTGTCATGAATTGTTAAGAGCTAATCCAGGGTCAACGATTAAGATCAATGTTGATCTTGTACAAGAAGGTGTTGAGGATCACAAGCCATATTTTAGGAGGTTTTACATATGCTATGTTGCATGTAAGGAAAGCTTTAAGTTATGCAAACATGTAATAGGTCTAGATGGGTGTTTTCTCAAAGGGTTGTGTGGAGGGCAAATTCTAGCTGCCATAGGGAAGGATCCTAATGACCATATGCTTCCCATAGTATATGCAGTTATGGAGGGTAAAAACAAGGATAAATGGACTTGGTTTTTAGAGCTATTAATTGATAACCTTGGAGGCAAAGATCAATTCCTGACATACACATTCATCTCAGACTAACAAAAGGCAAGTGATCATTTATTGTTATGCTTTTATATTTTTCTGTTTTGTAAACAAAGTATGTTATGCCATATTTTTCTCTATTGCAGGAGTCTGCTACCTACTATGGATGAGCTATTGCCAAGGGTGTAACACATGTTTTATGTTAGGCACCTCTATAACAATTTTAGGAAGAGGTTTCCTGGAAAGATATTGAAGGACATAATATGGAAGGCTGCTAAGTCAGCCTACCTACAGGCATGGGAAAGAGAGATGAATGGAATGAGGGCCATCAATGAAGAAACATTTAAACATATGATGAAGACCCCACCAAGGTTTTGGAGTAGATCTTACTTTAAAACCATAAACAAATGTGATGTTGTTCTTAACAACATGTCTGAATCCTTTAATAGTGTCATTCTTGATGCAAGGGAAAAACCAATAATCACTATGTTGGAAGACATCAGGATATACATGATGGGGAGATGGGAAAATAACATAATGAGATTTGGTACTTTGGATGAGAATGATATATTGCCCAATATTAGAAAAAAAATTGATGTCACAAGCACATACACCAACAACTGGCTAGTAAGGTATAAAATATCAACATACATTATTACTTAATTCCAAACATTACAGTTCAAACATATGACTGATATATTCTGTTTGTTTATTACTTTAGGATGTCTGATGAACATATATTTGAAGTAAGGCACTTAGAAAATCAAGCTGATAATTTTTTGTAAACCTGAAAGATCATATATGTTCATGCAGAAGATGGGAACTCACAAGACTCCCATGTGTTCATGCTTTGTCAGCTATAAAGAGTAGGAATTTCAAAATTGATAGTTACATTCCAGAGTATTATAGGGTTTCAAGGTACAAGTCAGTTTATAAGCATGTGATCTACCCTGTAAATGGATCAAACTTGTGGGTTAAGACACCATATCCATATGTGCAACCACTCAAGTTTAGGAAGATGCCTGGTAGACCTAAAAAGAGGAGGAATCTTGAACAAGGAGAAATTGATGGATCTGATCGCAAAATGAGAATAACATGTTTCATGGTGAAGTGTAGTAGGTGTAAGAAAGCAGGACAATACAAGTCTACTTGTAAGGACACAACAACACAGACTGCTCAACAATCAGGCCAACCCTCTCAGACTCCAACCCAGGCTGCTCAACAATCAGGCCAACCCTCTCAGATTCCAACCCAGGCTGCTCAACAATCAGCCTGTTTGGTGTTGTTTGGAACCAGTTTATGTATTTTGGTATTGTTTGGAACCACTTTATGTATTTTGTGGAACATGTGTATTAGGTTATGTAGCTGTCATGGAATGGAACCAGATTGTGTGTTGAAAATTATGTGTCAAAAATTGGAACCAATGTATCATGTTTAGTGTTGAAAACTGATACAAATTCTTATATAGACCATTACAGGTCATTCTCTTAACAGACCAATTATTGTAAACATATTCAAATTATACAAATTCAACCCAACTATTGCATTCATATTCAACTGATACAATCCAACAATTACAAACTTTAACAGAACCTTAACATAATTCTTACAAACAAACCTTAACATAATTCTTAAAAACAAACCTTAACAAAATTCTTACAAATAAACCTTAACCTATTCTTCATAATACCCTAACTCATTCTAAAAACTAATACAATGATAATCATCACAAACATCAAATTCAAAAGCTTTTTCCACTTCATGAGTTCTTCATTTCACTTTCAAATTTCATCAACTTTTTCCCTAATTCTTTATTCACCATTGTCACTTTTTCAATGTCCTTTTTTGCTTCAACAATTCCCATAGTAACCACACCCAGCCTATGCATCCAGAATTGCTCATTCTCATCACCACCTCTTCATAAAACCAACCAAAGAAACCACACCCAGCTTGCATACCTCCCTGAAATTTTCAATGTTTAGAGGTCAAGGCTACCTACAAAATGAAACTTAAACAAAAATTATTAAGAAATTAAAAAACTTGCATACCTTATAATTTGGACAACCCTAGAAACGTTTTCCCATATTCTTACAATAGTTTACCTTTGAAGAACAACCATGTCTCCACAATGACATATGGGCTTCCAACGTGACTTACTACAAACATTTGAATCTCCACTTTCTGAGTTTTTATGTTTCAACATCGAGGACGAACAACCTGATTTCATGCTTGCCAAAAACCCTAGGTCTGATTTGGGATTTGGGATTGGAAACGATAAGAGGGAAGAAGAAGGAAACAAAATTTCTGATACTGTAGCAAGTTAGGAACAAGAACGAAACAAGATGATGAAGTTACCTTGCCATGTCATCTGCCACGTATTATCAATGAACAAACGTTTGAGGACAACTAACAGTGAGGACTCAAGTGACACCATTTTAAAAGTTAAAGGACCAACTTGCCACTTTTTAAAGTTAAGGGACCCAATTAGACCCCGAGCTAAAGTTAAGGGACAAAAAGGGGTATTTGCCTAGTTTTTTTCATCGACTTGCCTCATCCACTTCTAATTCATCCACCACTTGATCATTCTCCCCAGCAACAAATCCTCACACTCCTACCAAAACCTCATCAATTACATAATTTAATACCTCATCATCAGGGTCATCAAATCTGCACCCTAATGCACTATCATCACTTTGTTCATTATGGTCACTCTCAACAATTTTTGCATTTTGTACATGTATCTCATGCTGTGAGTCAATGTCAAGTATCTCACTCATGGTGTCATGTTGGCCCAATCCTATGTCAGTTTTAGGTACACCATGTTGGCCCACAGCTATGTCAGTTCGTTGTTCAGTTTCAAGTATGTCAATTTTTGGTATCTTATCTACTACATCAGGTATGTCAATTGTAGGTATCTAATCTACTACATCAGGTATGTCAGTTGTAGGTATCTCATCTACTACATCAAGTATGTCAGTTTCCGATATCTCATCTACTACAATAGGTTAAACATAAGTTAATAAAGGTTGGACACCAACTACATCTGCTACATTATGTTGGGAAATAGAGTGGACTATGTATATGTCTACCTTGCCATGAGTCTTGGACCAATTTAGTAGTTCTATTGTACCAAAGTCATTAATTAGTTCCTTTAAAGTACCAGCAAAATCATACCACATTTCAAGTACCACATAATACCCCATTTCTTTAACAACACCCAAAATTTCAAAATAACTCCATCTGTCACCATCACACTTCCAGTTTGACATTATCCCTCCTACATATCTACCCCTATCATCAAACTGTCCCCCATGATGAAAATCAACATAAAAAACATCCATTTTTGGCAGAAAAGTAAGCTGTAGAAATCAATAAGTAGTATAAGGGACCACATACAAAACCTTATACCTCAAAAAATCAAATACATTTTTGAAGGAAAAACGAAAAGTAAGCTGTAGAAATCAAATACATTTACTTACCTAAACGTCCAGATTTTTTTATTTGAGTTTGTCTCCCTCGAATCCTTCATCTCCCTTTTGCATCCATCATCTTCGTTCGCATCAACTCGTATTTGCAGAGTTTATTTAATTAGAGTTAACTTTAGGGACTCTTAATCTTAAAATAAAGGATTTTGTTTTATTAACTAAAATTTAAGGACCAACAATTTCATCTCAGCAAAGTTACAGCCATGCTAGCAACATTACATGCCACATAAGCACCGTTAATGACAACTGAGCTTTTTTGGAACATATTCATTAAAAATGGACAACGTTGTAGACGTTATGCAACTTAAAGTACTGACATGTAGCAAGAAAATCTAAAGGACCAACCTGTTATAATTAAATATCCTAAAGGATTGCTGGAGTAATTTAGCCTAACATATAAGTGTTATGTCATCGTTTCTAAGATCTTATAATTTTTCTTTTATTTAACTCCTTTTTTATTTTTTTAAAAATAAATATTTATCTTACATTCCACGATTGTTGTGTTTCGAGTTTCATTTAAAAAATATTTTTTTTTATAAAAATTTAAATATTTTTTTCTTTACTTTGATATTTAAAGAATACTAATTTTTCTTAATCCAAACCAATTTAATTTTCTTAACAATGTTAGGCAGAATGCAATATTTTAAAATTTTCAATAAAAAATGTTAATTAAATAAAACACTTTATTTTAAATATATTTATTAAATAATAATCACCATTGAACTATCTATTAACTCATTTTTATTATTGAAAAATATTTTCATTTATTTTCTAGAAAAAAATATATACAATTACAACCTAACAAAAAAAACATGTGGCCTAGAAATTGGGCTGGATTGCCGATAATTAGGGTTTAAGGCACCGCGTTCAAATAAAGAATCACAAATCGCTAGGGTTTTATTTCTCTCAAAAACCGCAAACTCAAACAATAACAAGATTGCAATGGATTCCTTCTCCGCTCCGCCGAGTCGACCCTCCTCCCAATTATCCCCACAGGATATCAAAGATCAGTTGAAAAGCCAACTGGCCATTGAGTATGCTCAACAATTTCTCGAGGTATTCCATTTTTTTCATCTATTGTTATAGATTAGTTGTTTAACCCACTCAATATCATATTTTAATGCAAGAGATAACAATGATTGGAGATGGAGATAGTGAAAAAGGGAATTAGAAGTTTGTTTAAATTGTTGATTTGATTATTTCAGTTGTCTCTTAGTATTGTGGCTGTGGTATGGCAGATAGCCAAAATCCTGCCATACTGGCCGCTTTGGGGTGCTTTTATGGCGGATTATATTGGAAAAACCCTCAATATCGGCTGATATTTACCATTGCGGCGAACCCAAAAACTGCCATAGGGGTCTTGGTGCGGCTATTTGATAACACTGGTGCTCAATAGTTAAGATGATTGATAAGGCATTCTAACCTCAGTGGTAGTTTTTTTGGTATTCGATGATACTAAATAGTTTACCTGTTGCTACTGTCAGTGTAGATTGTGATAAAACTTGTGTATATACTAATTGAGATTGATGACAGTTCTTTCATCATATGAAAGAGATGCAGTTACTACATTTTTCCATTAATGTGTTTCTTGTACATGAATTATTCGAGATGATAAGCACACAATATTTATTGCTTTCAAATATGAAAAGGCAATTGCTTTAGAGGGTTGCCACATTCACGTATACCTATAAATTCTTTCTTAAATTATCAGACAAATGAAGCATCTTAGTCAGGGTAAAATAGTCAGATTCTTCCGTACTTTTGGTGTGGTGTGGTGATTCTCGGGATAAAACCGGATCAATATCATGTTATTGAGTAATGAATATGTTTGGTGTGTTTTTCTTGCTGCAATTGCATTTACATTCAATTGTCATTTTTTTGCAGACTGTGAGAGGGAAGTGTTTTGAGAAATGTATCACAAAACCGAGTTCGAGCCTCAGTGGGGGTGAAAGCAGTTGTATCTCTAGGTGTGTAGACCGATATATTGAGGCCACCGGCATAATTAGCAAAGCGCTATTTAGTGCTCAACAATGAAGTGGACAACCTCCCCGGTAGTTCAAGAAAGTTGCTCAAGTTTTGGGAATCACTTAATGGGTGTTTTAGATTGTGTGTTCTTCTAGAAACAACTATGCATTCTATTTCATATGCCCGTGATATTCGCGGTTATCTTCAACTATTTGCTTTATACTTGTACTTTATTATAACTATTTTAAGATTTTGAATTGATGCCCTGTTAACTGTCTCAAAGTGTTTGAAGATCCTTATAACATTTCTCCTCATTAGCTGTCTCAAAGTGTTTGAAGAATTGAATGTTATTAATGCTCGGTTTTACACAAGCTTTTAAATTTGAATTTAAACTCTCGTTGAGTTGAGTAATTAGATTTCAAGGGTAAATGTTTCTTTTATATTACATGCTGCCCATTCTTTGATATCAATATTGATTTCACCCATTTATTTTTACAAACTTGCTCCAAACTCTTTCAAACATGGCTTATTGGTCATAATCATACATAAACTTCTTAATAAGTCAAGAAATTATTTTCTTTTTCAATCCTATTCTACATTAATGGCCATGTGCATAACCCATGTTGAGCATCTAGCATCAGCCTAGCTAATAAGTTAGCTATTGCTTGGTCTTGATCAGTAAACAAAATTTGTAGAACATTCAATATGATGAAGTGTTGATTCGAACCACAACTCTCCATTTCATAATTTGTGAGTTTCATTTGTTAAACTCTTTCGAATAAAAAAAACTAAAGTATAAATAAAATATGACTTCTACTTTAAAAAAAAAAACAATACTAAAAACCTATGGACCTCCAATTAAAACTTATATGTGATGGCGTGAAAGGCAAAAGTGGAAATGGAAGTTGTGATCTTAAACATTAGCTCCAAAACTTATTTTATTTATTTATTTATTTTTGAAAATTTGGTTCCTGATCTTATTATACATGAATTGTTAGTCCCTATGAAATACCAAAATGCTAGGGTTTGGTTTGCTTATTAATTGTATGCATTAATTTTTTGGTCTCACCCATCTCAAACATTACATATTTTAGAATTTATAAAAAGTTGAAGATTTGTACAAACAAGTATTAAATCGTGTGCTCGTTTGAGTTATCTTTGGATGAACCAAAGCATATGTGCATCAATTTCTCTTGCAACAGGGCGGTGACTGGCTGCTAAAATCTTGAAAGCAATGTTTAGAAGTTGAAGATCAGTGCATGCACCAATTTTTTAGCTTTAAAACAATGATATTTCATTTGTAGCACACATCAAATAAAATTTTTAATTAGAATTAAACACAGCAAAATCACACCAAACATCAAATTTGTGACTGATATAAATGACTGATAATTTATATAAATACACTTAATCCGAAATAGTTAAAATCAAATGTTCTCTTTGCTGATTTAGAAGACAAAACATTGTACAATAAAATGTCCTGTGTGATCTATTACCGCAAGGACTTCCTTACACTTAGAGGGAAAATCGAAAAAATCATTACAAAACTTGCTTCTGTTTGACTTCGAGAATAGGAGGATCAACATCAATTCCCATATTTGCTGCAGTGCCTGCTATAATTCTCATAGCTGAATCGATAGTCGAGCAATTCAAGTCCGGCAACTTCTCAGAAGCAATTGTACGCAACTGATCAATTGTGACTTTTCCTACCTTTTGTGCCTTGGGGTCTTTCGAACCCTTTTCCACTCCTACACAACAGATCATATGAAAAAGAATTTGAAACTTGAAGCATTGAATTCACTTATAAACAGAATATCATGTTTGAGGTAAAAACGCCTGATAGTGTATCAAACCAATAACCTTAACATATCTGCCTCATTTTGTTTATCTAGATAAGTATGACAAAGCTAGTCTAATCATTCCAAGACTAAATCTAAGTTAGAGAAGCACAAAACTCAGACATTTTAAGCTATTACGATCATTCATACACAAAGTGAATGGATGCAAAAACAATTTATACATATGCTTTTGATCTGTCAAATCAAACGTATGCTGAATGTCAGTATGGATGCTTAGCAATTTTAGTATAGCAAGAAAGAGATTTGGTCTGTGATTGACAAAACAAATTTAAATGTGTTCGGATTCACATTAGAAAACCAAATCACGTTGGAAAACTGCATCCAAATTCAAACAAACGTGAAAATAATGAAGCAACCATTTTGAGCTCTTGAGATGACGTGGTTTTTCAAAGTGATGGACATCCAAACACATACTTAAGGCAGCACAAGACCGAACATATAGTTTACTGACTTGAATAACACAGTCGTTAACCAAGAATTCAAGTTCCATTGATCCTGAATCCTTAACGACATTTGAGACACAAAAGGGGGGAAAGAAAAAACAACTACAGATTTTCTGTCAAACACATTTTTTACACTGTCAGAAACCGAAACTTTATATTGAAGGCATATGACCGACACACACCAGTAACCAATATGGCACAGACATTTGTGATTACAGACAATCACTTCATTTTTTCTAATTATTACCGATGTTGCCAGTGTCACATCTTCCTTCCAGTGTGTACACAGTTTTTCATATCTTACAACCAGTGGAGCAAGACCTTGGTTACAATGGAGGCATTTGTGTTAAAGCCCAAAATGTTGAATTATTAATTTGACACACAGTTTTAAACAAATTAATATTATACCACAGAGACAGAGAATGAGATAACATAATATCAATAGGGTATGAGATAATAACATACCAGCAGCCTTAAGCAGTAAAACAGAAGCAGGTGGAGTTTTCAATATGAAAGTAAAACTTTTGTCCTGCACAAACAACTTTACATAAGAAAATGAAAAAAATACAAAGAAAAAGTGAGGAAAAAAAAAGGAAACAAAGAAGAGATAGTTACATCAAAGACAGTGATTTCAACGGGAATGACATAACCGGCTTTATCAGCGGTTCTGGCATTGTAATCCTTACAGAAAGCCATAATATTAACACCCTTTGAACCAAGAGCCGGTCCAACCGGTGGAGCCGGCGTCGCCTTCCCGGCTTCAAGAGCCAGCTTTATCACTCCAACCACTGCAACAATACAACACATCACAAAAAATTTCAAATTACATTGCAAATTTGCAGCAAAACAAACAAATTCAAAATTACTTAACTAGGGATTAAACCAAGTTTACCTTTCTTTGCCTTGCCACCAGCAGGCTTTGGGGGAGCCATGGCAGTGATTTTGAAGCGTCGAGAATGAGTAGCGGGAAGAGAAAGGGGGTTTTTGGTTTCAAGGGAACTGGGCTTTAAGGATAATTTAAGTGGTGTGGAAAACAGAGAGGAAGAGGAAGAAGAACAGAGTGGCGAAGTGGAGAAGAGAGTGGACGCCATTGAAATCAATCTCACGCAAATTGGGACAAGTTATTTGGATAAAATGCGGTATCCACTATCCTACACTATATTTCCTCTTCAATCACAATATCTATCTATCTTTCTAATTGCTTTTTAGTTTTTACTTGAATAAATGTAAATATATTTTAAATACAATCCAAGATGATTTTGTATGAAAATAAATATTTTATATAAAATTATTATATGTTTATTTTTTTATTTTTTTTTGATAAATAAGTGAATATATATTAAAATAATTTTATCTTATAACGTTTGGAAAAAAATAAACAAAGGTGTAAATAACAAAAACCAATAGAGTATGGAAAATAAAAACAAAATTAAATAGTAAAATTGTTAATATATATATATATATATATATATATATATATATATATATATATATATATATATATATATATATATATATATATATCAATCAATTACAATCATATATTTCATCAAATTAAAATATAAGTTTTAAGATAATATTATAATATGGCTGAGTGATTAGTAAAATATTCTTATTTATTTGATAATAATACAAAATTATTTTATTCTATCAATGTATAATTATTGAACTCTATAAAAATTATATCTTATCATGTAACGACATGTTAAACAAGTTTGATCGAAGATTCTAATCCATTTAAACTATTAAAAATGTGTATGAACTTCTCTATATGTCAGTAATAGTTTTTTATGCTTCATATGTCCGAAGAATTTATATTCTCGGATCTTCACCGTCATTCTGACTTTTTTTTTCTAAAAGACACCATTAATTCAATGTAATTCTAAGGTTTGTTGTCGATCCATTAAATCTTTGAAGGTCTCTACTTTTGTAGAGAATGAGATTCTCGCAAGTCATGTTCAAACTCTGAAAGAGATTCGTGTGCATTATATCTTATGAGTTTTCTTAATCTATTAGAATCCTTTGTACGCATTATTTTTTCATGAAAACCCTTATCATTAATGCGACGTAGGAGTTGGTTGCTCCACTAATTAACTCTTTATAGTAAAACAAAATCGGTAGTCGACATTTTCTAGTTGGTTATCTATTTTTCATTGAGTTGTCGGAGGCCCCCTCGGAGTAAGGGAACTCTCTCGAAACCACTCTCGTGGTTGTAAGGAGATATATTTTTTAACACCTTGTCAAGTTTGAGTTCATTTCCCTTGCTATCTGTTTTTTCTTTGGTGTTGATAAAAAGTGTTGTTCCGTTCAGGAATTAGAAATGAATGATCCAACTCCAGCATAAATGAAGAGAGTTTGATGATAATGATCGTGAATAGTGGCTCCGATCTCCTTTACAACGACGCGAAGTGGACTTGCATGGTTAGCACTCCAACGCACAAATCAATACAAGATTCAAGATGAGTAAAGTGCAATTAGAGATCAAAGATCGTGTACCTCACATCCGTTGTACTCAACGAGACCCATTTAGTTAGTTTCGTGAAATGAATGTTAGTGTGATGTTAGTTTGCGATCTTCTACTTATTGAGCGAGAAAAGAGAAAGAAAGAAACTATTTTCATTAATGAGCCTGACAAGATTTCAGAATCCTGCTTCTACGTATCTCCAGGTGCGATGGAGAACTCAAGGCTACGTAGTTCTAGCTAGCAAAGAACTATTTGTTGGTTGCTTTTAAGGAGTGATCCTTTAGACATATCGAGTGGTTATACCTTTGCTTGCTTCTCGCTCTTAGAGACTGAAGCCTTTGCTTATTTCATGTCGATATGGATAAAACATACTCGTTTTTGAAAATGTTTTCGAAGTCGTGCAAGAGCAAAAAACAAGTTTGATTGGTTAAGTTGTTTTTACATGGACTAGGTAATCGTTGGAGCAAGGTGTGCACCGAGCATTCGTTTACCCAAAGGCTTCTAGAGAAATGTGCATTTCTCGGTCCTTTGTCGTCTACTTTTATGAAGATTGGGTCTTTGCGAAATATGAGTAAACATTTGAGCGTAGATGTGCACCAAGCGCGCATTTACTTGGGATTCACATGGATGTGCTTCCATTGTCCCTTTATTCTAAGTTTATTTAACGTGTTTTTGATTTGAAAGATTAATAGTCGTTTGGAATCTGGTGTGCTCCGAACGCTCGACTATTAAGGGGCCTAAAGAGATGTGCATCTCTCAGTCCTTCATCTTTCAATCTTTATTACGAAAAAAGGTTTTACATCAAGGACTTGACATTGGATCAAGTGTTGCAAGTTGATTATAAAAAAGAGTTTGATATGAAGCGGAAGAGGTACTTGACATTGAGTTAAGCACTCGCGTTGCATTCAATTTGAATTTGATTTGGGAAAAAGGCTCAATGTTGGATCAAACTTATTTTTTGTTCTTTTCTGAAAGTGGTTGATTTTAGACTTGGGTTAATAATTAACTAATACAATAAGAACAAAATAACGGCAAGCGATAAAATTATTACATGTCACGGGAATGAGGATACATTTTGTTGAATGGGGATATAATAAAATGGTTAAAATACAAGTCCATTAACCAAGTAAATGTAAACAACATGGAGCTCATTGTAAGAAGGCCCAAGAGAAAGCCAAGGGACCGGAAATAAATCGAAATCTAGAGTACTAAATTTAGCTCTAAACTAACTTAAAGTGAATTCATGTAGGAATCACTCTATAAGAACCCAAACAAAAATGATATTACAAAGATAAATTTTGCAACACAATGACAAATCCAGCAACTCGATAAACTATATACAGTATTTACAACAAAAAAATAAACCGAAAATCGAGTATCGAATTTGAAATTCTGGCATAGCAGATAGCAGATGTCCTAACACATGCCACGACATTGTTCTCTGCATAACTTTAAAACAAGGACAGAATAAACAAGCTGATATTCTGGATATCAACAACAGTAGCAAGACAGATGTTTCGTCATCTGTTACAACATGTTAATCAATACTGAACTGTAAATTGCAGAATGATAAACAACACAGAATATGATGACCCAGTTCGGTGAAAATCACCTACATCTGGGGGCTACCAAGCCAAGAAGAAGAATCCACTATCAGTAGTATAGTTTTATGTAAACAACCTTCGGTTTACAGTAAACAACCTCTGGTTTACCTATCACTACCCAATGGAGACTTTATCATTAGAAGTCACATCTAATTGATAAGAGAAACCTATCTCACTCCTTAAATCACAACCTGTGATATCTAACAGTTATAGTCATAATAAATGTATCATCCTACTTGAAAGATACCTCTTTCAATACAAAATTCAGTCGAGCATTCTCGACTAACAACACAACTTGGATTTGCTTCAAAGCTTCATCCAAGAACAATACACGATTCATTACCTACAGGTTTCTGAATCTGTATAACAACTATGTCTTCCACAATGTATCAAACCGATACAGAGAGAGACTTACAACACAAGAAAGCCTACGACTCTCAAAACCCTAAACCCTTATTTCCCTTTACAAAAGTGTTACAAGGATTAGTTAAGTCTGTAACTATCCTAGGTCTTGGTCTTCCTTTTATAACCATAACGAAGACTGGATCTGGGCTTCAAAAATGCAGCAATTATGTTCTTCAGAACCTGTAAAATATTCTCCTCAAGAATAGTTTCTTCAATCCTAAGTTTCCTAAAATGTTTCCACACTTTAGAAAATAACACATCTTCAAATTCCAAGAGAATCTCTGATTTCTTAATCTGGACGCCACCTAGGATACACAAACAATCTTCTGCAATCTGAATTTGAATTAATAGATTCAAACCAGATTTAAAAACTGTAACAGACAAAGATGTCGAATAACCCTGTTAGGACATCTTGTCAAAACATCTTGTTCTTCAAGTTCTGCTACATGTTAGGACATATCCAACATGTTTCTGTCAAGTTTGTTTTACCAAAATTAATGCCAATCAAAAACTAATTAATGCCAATCAAAAACTAAGGAGCCTTCAATCTCCCCCTTTGGCAGATTTTGACTAAAACAAACCAAATAACCCTTGCATGCACACACACAATAGTTAGAGGCAAAAATCAGTCAGTAGCAGAAACAACACAAAGCTAGCAGCCTCCCCTTCAACAGCAGCCAACAACCAATGATTACTTAAGTTAGTACTTATCCCCCTTTTTAGCCATAATATGACAAAGGTAGATTACTAACTTAGCAACCACACAGAAGCAAATATGTAAAGTACAAGCAAGCATAATTCTCTGACCAAGGCCCATAGTATTGCCCCAATAGTCACAGACATACAAGATTTGAAGAATAATCACGACCATCTGCACTTAACTCTAAACAAACTTCTTTCATTCATAATTAGTAAACTTGATCATGATATCTTTAATATATTAACAGAAAACTTCTGTTGATCTTGACTTCCAATCTCTAGAGAAAAATAAATTCTCCCAGATAAAAATAATGATTCTCAGGACACTCCCAAGAAGCTTGTACAAATCTGATTCAATCCATTGACACCCAATGACAGAACGAAAAAAAATACACTGTCAAGTTCACCATGAGCTAGAACAGTAACACAATGTCACGACTTCTTGTCTGACATTCCACCCTCATAGAGACATACAATCACAAACTGCTTGAAACCCAAACAATCTTGATAAACAACTGCACTACTACAACAACAGATCCAAAACAGAAGTCCAACTCCCCCTGTCGTAGATAACCAGTGTTCATTTGCAAGAAAAACACCTTAAAATGAATGGAAAACATAAAACTCATCTTCATGTATTCAAGAGCGCACTCCCTGTTCAACACACCTGCTGAACGCATTCACTTACTACTTGTTCCACAAGCAATCTATGTACCACACTAGTACACCCAACAGACAGAAGTTCTCCCCCCATCTTTCACAAAAGATGCTCCTTCAACAAGAAACACCCAAAATCACCACATGATTCCACATGACCAACTTCATGTTCATTTAGTGAGAGAGTACCAGAATCACATCCTTGTACCACAACCAATAAACTCTTGGATTGAGATCAAAATCGCCATTGATCCCTCTCATCCAGAAACCATCCATACCCTGTACAAATCCACCTTGAATTTTACAGCCATAGATATCCTTGTTCCTTAAGAATAAATCCAATTGAATCTAGAATGTTTCACATTCCTCAAAGAGACATACAGAGTTCTTTAGTTTGTCAGCTAGCCCATATATTCTTCACACTTGAAGGACATCAAATACATGCTCCAGAAATCCTCAGCTTACTTGCTTCACAAGCACCAAACTGATCCACTTCTTTCTAGAGTTACTTGCAGCAGAAGAAATCACCTCTCCACAAGCATTCTGTCCTCAACAAGAGTCAGATTACCAAATACACACCCCATGATCCAAGACAGTCTTCACTGCATCATTCTCCCGTATGATGAGTTGGAACACTTATGATTCAACTGACGAATATCAGTTTCCACAATCTGAACTCCAAGTTCAGAAAACATGATGATGTTCTAACATCAATTAGGACATCCAGATCATATCACAGACACCATACACTATGGTTCTTGATACAATTACCACTAGACTTACTATCTACATAGTAATCCAATTGAAGATCTTCAGAGAACATAACTCCTACCAGCTTGATCATCAAGAACTTCAAACAACCAAAGAGAGAAATAAACTCTCATATATCTCCCAAAAGAAGGTAATCTTCCATAAGCAACTTAGGACTTCTACCACAAGCTCCAAGATATGAACAAAACCAGAACCTCATTTGATTTTTAACAAACTACCCTTCTGCACAAGAGTAATTAGTTCCAAGCACACTACTTGAATTCATAATAAAGATCAACCAAATGCCATTGTTTGGTTAATCTCATCTTTCTTCAGGGCTCTAAAAGATCCACTGATCCACTAATGAAACCTGATCTTCAAGTTACATAATCCACCTACTCCATAGCAAGCCATCTTAGATACACCAAGACTCAGACATGTAACATCTACTCCTTCTTGCAGCTCCCGCAAACTGCATGAGATAGACCTTTTTGAGCATCAACACCTTTCATACTGAGAGGATCAATTCATCAATGTGCCACAACATCAACTAAGACCCTGAAGTTTAGCTTGATGTCAGAACATCTGATGAGACATCCAGCTGGAGAGTTCAGTTCTTCATTCTGCCACTTAGAAGAACCTCCTCCCTATTACAGAACAAGAGTTCCATGTTCTCATAGACTTGATTAATGATATCAAGTTAGAATAGACAACCTCCATCCTGCTTTACAAACATGCCAAAGCTTGATTCTTCATAAGAGATTAGTCACACAAGAACTTTACAAAAGGAATCCCATTTTCCTTAAGTATAGACTTCTTCAGAAAGTCAGAGATAACTGCCACTTATCCTTGACCTCAAAGATGAGCAAGATCACATGCTCCTAGAGTAGAAACAGGAACACATCTGGTTCACTCCAATTCACCTAGATTAGAAATAAACTGATCCAAAAAAATATCTTCATCTTCACTTCCATCAGCATTACATTCTATATAAGCTCACGAAACTTCATAGTCAGAATATGTGCCTTTGCAACACCAGAATAAAGACAGATCCTACCACACACGTGTATGGTACCAAGATCATCAACTACATCTCCTTTGCTCCAGAGATTCATTCCTTGAATCAACAAGATTTTTCACAATATCTGTTGATAAAATGTTTCAACATCTGGTTAAACATCAGATCCTTGTGGAAGCCCAAACAGATCCAAGGACTAGATACTTGAACATTGATGATGCAACAACTGATGAGACACCTTGACTTCATCTTACTTGATCATCAACAAAGGATAATCCATTAAATACTTGTGAATATCACAAATACCAATGAATCTTAAATCCTTATAAGAGAAACTTTCTTGGATCCTCCACCTGATGTTAGTCCTTGAGCTGTTGCAGTGATACACCTCCTGATGATCCATCTGACTCCAGCAATCTTGATCTTCGAAATACAAGAATAATTAATTAAATATTTGTGAATTCCACAAAAAACAATTGATCTTAAATCCTTGTCCACAAATCCATACATCCTGTAGGATATATGATATACCAGATATCAACACAAGTCAATAATTTTTGTGTCAACATCTTTCTAGTCAAACAACATGTTGAGACATCAAGTCTGTCACCCTTGACTCAACTTGCCAATGACTTTCCTTTGCTAATAGAATCCTTGAAAATCATGAATGGTGAAAATAAATCACCTCCCATTAACTCCAAGTTGAGTAACATCCATCAGCACCAGAGATCTTCAGAAATCCATCTTCACCAAGAGAACCAGATTATCCTTCTAAAAGAGCTCATTCTCTTCAAGCTGACTTCAAGATACAAGATGGAACCAAACTTCCAAGTATCAGGTCAACATGACAGACATCAACCAACAACTCTCTCCATTCCATTACTCCCAACTTTGGAACGACTAGAGTTTTCATAAATGCTGATATCTTCAAGAATTGAAGCCAACAATCAAGATCTTCCACCATCTTTCTTCTATCACAACTCCAGAATCACAAAAATACCAGAGTTCTTCCATCAGAACCATATACAGCGGAACCACCAAAGAACATCTTCAACATGCCCTAATAGGATGTCAAAACACCTTATAAGACACCATACAGAAGAACTAGCCACTCCTCATGCAGTTGCTGTAGAAACTCCTCAGAAAACTTGAACAACCATCAATAGCTGTTACCTTTGATCCAGAACATCCATCCCATCCATTAATACCCTTGAGTATGTCCGAGTGAATGATATGATCTCCCAAAGTCCTCGTTGTTTAAAGCGCCAGAAAGTATCTCCCAAGATCTCATCCAGAAATAGAAAGGATGTCTTCTCTGATACCAATTGAAATTCTGGCATAGCAGATAACAGATGTCCTAACACATGTCACGACATTATTCTCTACATAAGTTTAAAACAAGGACATAATAAACAAGCTGATATTATGGATATCAGCAACAGTAGCAAGACAGATGTTTCGACATCTGTTACAACATGTTAATCAAAATTGAATTGTAAATTACAGAATGATAAACCACACAGAATATGATGACCCAGTTCGGTGCAAATCACCTACATCTGGGGGCTACCAAGCCATGAAGAAGAATCCATAATCAGTAGTATAGTTTTATGTAAACAACCTCCGGTTTACAGTAAACAACCTCTGGTTTACCTATCACTACCCAATGGAGACTTTATCTGTAACACCCCGATTTTTAACAGCGCGAGTGTATTTTTTTTCAAAACTAATACCACACAAAATATTGACAACTGTCTTTTCAGGAAATGATAAAAATGATAAATCAGAGTACGAGCTTTTCGGTCTAAGTCTTTTCCATAAATAGGACCAGAGCAATGCCCAAGGTTATAAAATATTTGACCACTTGAATATAATTTCGTACAAAGTATCTGACAACAAGTAAAGGTCAAAACCATACACACAAATTAAGCATTCAGCTTAAACAACCAACTTCCCAATAAACAAACATGGACAACACTCCGAAACAAAACCCTAAGCTGATCTTGAATTCCAAGCCAATGCTGACTTAGCACAAAAGACTCACTAAGACATTGAGTCTTGATGATTCTGACCGCCAAAGACATTCACATCTTACAAGTCTTCACGACACCTGGATACTCTAACTATCACAACTTCTAATAACCTGGGTGGTCGTTAGCCACATCATAATAATAGTAGAGGGTCACAATCTAAAAACAACATATATGAAAGAATACACATATGCAAGTACACCACGATACATATCACAACTATAGCAGTTATTTCAATTCATAGAGCAATGCACAAATATCCTAATGCAGACTCTATATGAGTGTGATCGCCCTAACCAGGTTCCTCACATGCATGAATTCCAAAATTTAACCTCTCCGCAGAGAGTCGTGATCCCCCAAACCGGGTTCCTCACTAAAAAGGTTCTGCCTCACTAAAAGTGATCCCAACAGACACCGAGATACTGCCTCACTAGAAGTGATCCCAACAGACACTAAGGTACTGCCTCACTAGAAGTGATCCCAACAGACACCAACTCAATAACATCCCGCAGGATTAGGTGATGACCCAACATACACCTTGGTGCAGTAGACCCAACTACATACACGCAACTATGATATGCATGAGCAAACATATGCAAATGCAACAACATATATAATCCCATCATGTGTAATCACAATTCACAGTTCAGTTCATATATTTATCACAAGTCATATGAATAAATTCAGTACAAATAGGTGGGCTCCGTCCTCTAGAGTCCTCACTCCGTGTTGTCCCCTCGATATACACTCAACAGGCAAATCATATGAAATCACATCACAAGTTTAGCATCATAGCATAAACACATATCCCCAACTGGGCACACAATCATGAATATAAACACACATCCCCAACTGGGCACACAAGCATCACACATTCCCAATTGGGCACACAACCATGAATACAAGCACACACGCATTCAATCACATATAATATCGTTAGAAAGTGCCCTTACCTTTCATAGCTTTCTCAAATATCTATATATTCATTTTAGATTGCCTACACATTCCAACCACTTTGATCTTTCCATCGACAAGTGCACATTCAAATTCATGTGGTTGGAAGCCTGAGTATTCTCATATTCTTTTAGGGTTTCAAATAAAACCTTAACATAAAAACACACCAATCAATTATAACTCAAACTCAAACCATTGTACTTAATCGAAGTTCCAAAAGGTAAACAAATTTTGAATTGAAGTATATTCTTTAAAAAAATTTAAATATTGTTCCTTAGCTTAAAAAAATATAATGAGATTAAATTCTCATTCTAGACGATATATAAAACTCCTATTTAAATTTTGATGACAATCGGAGTCAGTGAAAATTTAAACGACGGGTATATTTTGCTCTTTTTCTTAAGAATCAGAAGAAATATATTTTTGAAATTTCGACACAATAGAAACATTTGAAATAAAATAAAAATATAGAGCCAATTGAAAAAGTCTGATTGGATTAAAGAAGAAAACATGTGGATCAACCTGGACCACAAACGAAAGTCCTTGAAATAACAGGTATATTTTGTTCGCTACTCAAAATTTAGTAGAAAACATAGATTAGAATGATAAACATTGCAATCTAATGAGGACTAAAATATACGGGTGTTACATTACTACCCTCCAAAAAGAAGTTTCGTCCTCGAAACTCGAGGCAAGTGTAACAACTTAACTAGTTCTCACTAACACACTCACTAGAACGACCGTGCACCTATTGCGACCCTCTACAAAGTCGCATTGACTCGGACTCTAGACGCAAGGCTAGACATCACTCTACCACTCAAAACAACTTCACAAGAGCACATCCATAAACGCTAGGTCCTCCAGGATCCTAGGTCCATGCTCAAACTTTGCACACTATCAAGCCGGCAAGAATCATCTATTCCGTTCAACACAATCTCGTCTACTATCAACAAGAGATTAAGGGTGATCAGTTCCTCAATTTGTCAATAGGTAGGCGACAACCATGATGGTGGAATAAACCATCGTTACCTAACTACAATAGTGTCCTTTGCAACTTGTTCTCAAAGTTACGCGAGGCACAAGGGTCCAATACCCCTTCGAGGTTTTCTAAATGCTTCCTCAATTTCCTGCTACCTCGATCTCAACAACGAGACAATTTCCCAAAACAAGTTACATTTTCCTTTACGCTCACTTAGGTCGGAACAACTGTTGAGTATCCTCCAAAGCAGTAAAGGATAATACCCGAGTACAATTTAACCTGTTTCGCTCCAAACGAAATTATTATCCATGTAAATAACTTCACCACTCCGCCAATGTCCATAAATCTTTAGTGATTCCTTTAATCTCATAATTTTGGCGATTTGTATAGGTTCAGATTCGAATCTCATTCCAAATTACAATCTGAATAATAACATCCCCAAAATTCGGTTGGTGATGGAAACTTCCCCAACTTTCTTTCACCTGCCAAAACTATGCCATCTACAGCACACAAATTCCCTTTTCACCAGTCTTAAACTATTGGATCCCACTCTAACCCAACTACCTTACCTCCAAATCATTACTTCGTTTACTCTCGTATGCCTTAACATGAAATGTTCCTCTTCGTTGGCCATCACCTTTGGCACCCCCGTCTTCCGTGTTATCCTACATCAGCTTCAAAAATCTATTGAGTTTCTTTCCTCTTACAATTAAATCCTATTCTCCTCAAAAGAACTCATCAATCTAACCATTCTTAATTGTTCTAACATCTTATATTCTGTTGTTAAACTGTTTGCGATGTCAACATCTGACGTCCAATATTTTCTCAATGCATGTTTTCCATTATGCTATGCTAGTCTTCATTATACAAGTACGATGAATCCAAGTCTTACTAGTCTCCACCAAACATTTCCATTTCATACTTGATTCGTCCTAATAGGCAAATGTTTAATCCTCTTTATTTCCGAATATGACAAATGCACCTCACGTGACCCATTCAAATTGCACCTTTCACTCTTAAGCATACCCTTACAATCACATTTTCCAAGTTATAGGTGAGGAAATTTCTCGCACGAATTCTAAATTGACATAATTCGCATCGCTATGCGTTTTTCCAACACTTTTTCTTAACACCTTTTTCCCAATACTAATCTTTTCACTCCATTTATTCGTTCATCAGTGACAAATCGTACTTAACCTCGTCCTGACTTCCCATGTCTCACGTGGAATTCTCCAACAGGCTTTTTCACTTAGTAATTTCATCATCTTGATTCTGAATGTAACATTCCATTTAGTCACCAATACATTACTCATTATCCTTGTGATATAAGATTTTCAACTGCACAATTTGTCTCTTGCCACTTATATCACTTCTTAAATCTCCGCTTTACATCCGAGAGCAACCTCATCATCTATAGCATACACCCTATAAGAAATGCTCAGCCTCCTTCCCATTTTCTGCCGATGTATATCACTACAACCCTTCTTACAACTCCTTTAAATTTGACTGATTTAAACAACGAGATTGTCAACCCCTCTATTAAAATACAAGTAATCATTCCCCTTCCTGGTTCGCGTACATCTTCAATCTTCTATAGTCACTACCTTTTCGAAGTCACAACTCTAAAAATCCTTATATTAGATCATCTATAAATTTGCAACTTCAAAATTTCAGCAACCAACTACCTATAGTTCTTTCCCTAATATACCATGACATCTATCTTGTCAATTGCAAACAACATCTTTAATTATTGTGACTATCCAAAGGTCGTAATACCCTTTTATAACACAAACCAATATTTTGCGCATAAGTTCTTTCTAATCATCCTGAAACATCTATTCCCTCACCAATTTCTTATTTATTTCTAAGTTTTACTAAGTTACCAACCAGCAATTTCTCCGCAATCTAACGCTCTAAAGAATTATTCCTCCAAATTCCTAGTAAATCTCCAAACATTGTCATCCATGACTTGAATAATTTAACACTTTCCCATCTAACTCCGATGATTACTTAAATTCATGGTGCTACTTGTACCTTCGTCTCATATCAACCTTTATACTCACTAACTCCTAAACTAATTATAGATCATCACTTATCCATGTGATACTTGATCTACTACCTTCAATCATCACAAGATTCATCCTGAATACTTTAAGTTAGAAATCTAACATAGATTAAATATACCAACTTTAACGCTTTAGGAAATTGCCAATAGTATAGTTGTCATCTAACTTCACTAGGTTCAATCACCCTTATTGTGTAACACCCTCTTACTTCTCATGGAAGACCCTCCATTGACATCCATATATGCTTCACATTTACATAGCAATAACATCTTCTTAATAGTAAATAAAATTCATTATGTCTCATCCCAAACTCACGAGAATGAACATCTAATATTATTTTCTCAAAAGGTCCCCCAAATTAGATTCTTACTTGCAATCCTTTGAAAGTTAGACGTCCACTTGTCCATACTCAGCATCTCTGAGTGACTACAACCAACACAACTTCTAACCTATAGAGTTATTGCAGAAATACCTTGTAGTTCTTACTCAATTCAATCTTGTTCCATCTAGACCAACACATCCAAAGAATTCAGAGACACATGTCGACCAAAGTCGACTAGTGCTCAAGGGGTTGAATTATGCTTCTTACTGAAGTACTCTAGGAGACATTAATTTCAATTAAGAAACAATCGATTACCTAAGCATATATCATGCTTGACTCAAGACAGAAAAACACATAACACATAGGACTCCAAATATTTACTCCCACTAAACCCGACACTTGATCAGCTTAGGACACCCGACTCACAACCCCACGAAAATCTAGACCAAAGCTCTGATACCACAATGTAACACCCCGATTTTTAACAGCGCGAGTGTATTTTTTTTCAAAACTAATACCACACAAAATATTGACAACTGTCTTTTCAGGAAATGATAAAAATGATAAATCAGAGTACGAGCTTTTCGGTCTAAGTCTTTTCCATAAATAGGACCAGAGCAATGCCCAAGGTTATAAAATATTTGACCACTTGAATATAATTTCGTACAAAGTATCTGACAACAAGTAAAGGTCAAAACCATACACACAAATTAAGCATTCAGCTTAAACAACCAACTTCCCAATAAACAAACATGGACAACACTCTGAAACAAAACCCTAAGCTGATCTTGAATTCAAAGCCAATGCTGACTTAGCACAAAAGACTCACTAAGACAACACTCACATCTTGCAAGTCTTCACGACACCTGGATACTCTAACTATCACAACTTCTAATAACCTGGGTGGTCGTTAGCCACATCATAATAATAGTAGAGGGTCACAATCTAAAAACAACATATATGAAAGAATACACATATGCAAGTACACCACGATACATATCACAACTATAGCAGTTATTTCAATTCATAGAGCAATGCACAAATATCCTAATGCAGACTCTATATGAGTGTGATCGCCCTAACCGGGTTCCTCACATGCATGAATTCCGGAATTTAACCTCTCCGCAGAGAGTCGTGATCCCCCTAACCGGGTTCCTCACTAAAAAGGTTCTGCCTCACTAAAAGTGATCCCAACAGACACCGAGGTACTGCCTCACTAGAAGTGATCCCAACAGACACCAAGGTACTACCTCACTAGAAGTGATCCCAACAGACACCAACTCAATAAAATCCCGCAGGATTAGGTGATGACCCAACATACACCTTGGTGCAGTAGACCCAACTACATACACGCAACTATGATATGCATGAGCAAACATATGCAAATGCAACAACATATATAATCTCATCATGTGTAATCACAATTCACAGTTCAGTTCATATATTTATCACAAGTCATATGAATAAATTCAGTACAAATAGGTGGGCTCCGTCCTCTAGAGTCCTCACTCCGTGTTGTCCCCTCGACATACACTCAACAGGCAAATCATATGGAATCACATCACAAGTTTAGCATCATAGCATAAACACATATCCCCAACTGGGCACACAATCATGAATATAAACACACATCCCCAACTGGGCACACAAGCATCACACTGTAGGTCGCTAATTTCGACGCCAGGAAAATTGTTCAAAAGAAGAATGGAAATTTCGACAGGTCAATTCGACAGGTCAGAAAGTTTTTGATGAGAAAGGCAAATAGTACTTAGGGGAAGCATTGGCAGATTTTTCTAAGTAGGAAGGATAATTTCGACACAAGAGATAGAGGCCCATTCGACGGGCGTTTGAAATTCAAATTTCAGGAGGGAATTGCACTTTTGAAATGGGACGCGTGGAGCGCATCTAAGAGGCGAATGCATGCAAAATGCCATTTGTCGGCATTAGGAGAAAGAGCTGTTATTAGCAGTTATTTTATTTGTATATAAATATGATAATTGTGATAGGAATCGTGGTGTTCCAAACTTTGTACAAATTACCGTAAATACTCAAAGTAACCGTGCGAGAGAAACGAGTGTTCTGGAAAATGTATGTATGGAAAACACCAGTTTACGTTTATGCATTTTAATAAAATTTCAAGCTTTCCTTCATTTCTTTACATTCAAGTCATTTCTTTTTCTTCAGTAATTTACTTTGTTTTTCCATTAAACTTATCTTAAAGTATTTTTCGCCATTGTCGTGCCTTTAGTCTTTTAGTCGAAGAAACTATTGGAAGAAACCTTAGAGAACACAAAACGAATACATTCTTTTCAAACTAAAGACATTTTTCAAAAGCACTTTGTCCTAGGATTTGTTTGGTTGGTCCTGTTAGTAAACTGATTTTCATAAATTAGGAAACCAGAGGTTGTTCGCCAAATTCACCAGCGAACAAATTGGCACGCCCAGTGGGACACTGTGCAATTGGTTTTAGTTTGTTGGTTTTAGTTTGTCTTTTGTTTTTACTGCAAATTCTTAAGAAGAAAAGTTTTTGTTTCGTTGTATGATTCTAAGAAGTGGCAAGTTAGCCGTAAACAACGAAGAAAGACCAAAAAGAACAAGAATAAGAAGAATGGCGAGTCAAAGCGCACCTAATAATCAAAATGTTAACAACCCAATGCCCATTCCTTCGACAGGAGACAATACGGCGTCAGTTTCTGTATCAGAGGCGATACCATCATCAACGGGGTTAATCCCAGCGTTTTCGGCATCCCAAAACACGCCCAGTGTCTCTACAGTGGGACCCCATATGCCTCATATGACCCCTCCTCCTTTAGGGGGTGGTCATAGGCCATTTGTGACGAATTTTTCAATGCCTCCACATAGTAGAGAACAGCCTTATGGAATGCCCACAACGGTGATGGCAAGTTTGCACAATGCATCGTCATTATATTCTGATCCTTTGGTTAATGCTACTTCGCCACTGCAAGGATCAGGGTCTGGTGCGAACCACATAGGCAGAATGGGTCAGCCTGTGCCAACGGGATACCAAACGTATATGCCTGCAATCACTAACAATTCAGCACAAGTCATTAGGCAACAAATGGACGAAAGTAACCACGATATGGTGCAGATGTTAACGCAACAAATGGGGGCTGTGTTTAATCCTTTAATCCAAAACACCACCCAAACGAACCAGTTATTGGCACCGCAAATGACGCGCATTGCTGACTTCTTTGGTGTTCCCCAAACCCAACCAAGGGAACAAGTGGTTCAGAATCCCAGAGTGGTTGTCGAAGAGGAACCCACAATAAACCAGAGGCCAGCGAATGTTCCTCAAGCAAACCCTAGAAACCAAGAGGTAGGGGTCGAACAGCCCCATGTCGAAATTCCCGTCCAACAAGAGCCTAGAAAGGTGTTAGTCTATAGAGACCAAGATGCTGATGATGTTGTGCAACAATTGCGTCATAACAACATACCAGCAGAAAACAATTTAGCAGCCATGGTCGAAAGGATTATGGCCAAAAATGGTGTGAATGTGGGGCTACAAAGGCCCAGTTATACGTCCCCATTGTCTGAGTATATTTTGCAACAAGAATTGCCCCCAAGATGGAAAGTCCCCAAGTTTACCAAATTTTCAGAGGATACTAGCGAATCCACTGTCGAACATGTGGCCCGTTACTTGATCGAAGCAGGAGAAATTGCACGCAATGAAAATTTAAAAATGAAATATTTTCCAAGTTCTTTAACGAAAAATGCTTTTACTTGGTTCACGTCTTTGACTGCAAATTCGATCCATACTTGGGTCCAGTTAGAAAGGTTGTTCCATGAACAATTTTACATGGGACAAACAAAAATAAGTCTGAAAGAGTTGGCTAGTGTTAAAAGAAAATTCTCTGAGCCAATCGATGATTATTTGAATAGGTTTAGATTACTTAAGGCGAGATGTTTCACGCAAGTGCCTGAGCACGAATTAGTCGAAATGGCAGCAGGTGGACTAGACTATTCAATTAGAAAGAAATTAGACACTCAATATCTGAGGGATATGGCACAACTGGCGGATAGGGTGAGATAGGTTGAACGTTTAAAAGCCGAAAAGGCTAGAGTAACTAAAAATAAGAAAGAAAGAGTAGCTTACGTGGGGGTACGTCAAGAAGATGATGATGACGAGAGCGAATCATTTAGTTTCGACGAACAAGAAGTTGACCTAGCAGAATTGAAACAGGGTCCGCCATACTCCTGTAAAGTATTGGCTCCGTCAAATGGAAAAAAACCCAGTCGAACCTGAGAAGAATGATAAGTTTCCTAAAAGGACTTATACCTTCGACGTCACTAAGTGCGACGAAATATTTGACTTGTTGGTTAAAGATGGCCAAATGATAGTGGAACAGCAGAAAAAGAGAGGTTTTTGTAAGTACCATAATTTTTTAGGTCATAAAACATCTCAATGTTTCCTTTTCAGGGATCTGGTGCAAAATGCCATTCGTGACGGAAGATTGAAGTTCGGCGATAAGACGAAGCCACCAATGAAGGTTGACTCAAACCCAATGCAGATGGTCGAAACCTACTATGCTGAACCATCCACAGTGAACATGGTGGAAGTCGAAGAGGGTTCTGACTGCAGCTTTGAAATAATAGAAGCCACTGAAGGTTTCGACACAAATGTGAACATGGTGGAGATCGCTGAAATCCCCACAGACGAAAGTGGTGCGGAGGAAATATCCGAAGACTTCATCAATGAACCAGTGATGATCAAGGTTACTGAATACCTTGACGAAGGAAGCTTGAAGAATTGTGTCATCAAGGAGGTCACTGAGGATCTCAACGTTATGAAGAATGACGAGACTACTGAAAGGTCCGTCGAGAAAGAGAAGGAGGCCACTGAGGGTCTCAACTGTATGAAGAATGACAAAGCTACTGAAGGCTTTGTCGAAGACAAGAATAAGGCTACTGAAGGCCTTAATGGAGACAACATGGAGTTGGGTGTTACTGTCGACCAACCCAACCAGGCCAATACTGAGATTGGCGAGGGTATCCTTAAGATAAACGCAAAGACTGCTGAGGGTCCAGCGAAACCAGCTGTTTATGGGATTTTACGAAGAATAATGGAGGATCCCAGAGAGAAATGTGTTGGGTTCTATTGCCAACATGACATTAAGAAGTCATCACCAGAAAGGGATTTCGACCTGGCAAAGAAGAAGCATGAGATTAAGGAGGGACTCACTCTGAAGATGAACAAGTTAAGTATTGGAGACGGGCAAACAACCAATGTCAATATGGTGGAGATATCCCAGAAAGCTCCAATGCAGACTGACGAATAGCGCCGTAGAGAGCAATATCAAAAAGTGGCGTATCCAAAGGAAGAAGAGAATCTGATTGAGTTCCTTCAAAGGTGTCAGAAGAAAAGATCTGAGGTTATGATGTGCCCCCGCTGTAGTGCTGTGTTCAACAAGAAGGCAGCAGATAACCTGGAGGGAATGGAAAAGGCAAAAAGGAAAGGAAACTGGGGGGCAGTTCCACCTGCGAGAACGGAGAGGTTCGACCCAAGGCGAAGTGATCAAAGCCAGCAAAGGTTTGGAGGAAGGTACCAAAATACCTTCAAACCCACCAATAAAGCTCTTAGTGACAAATGGGTTCAACCAATAAGGGAGGTCCAGGGACAGAGAAAATGGAAAAATTTTGAAGTTCAGAGGGGTTCTTCTATGGCTGGCAACAGGGACGGCGAAAGGCCTAAACCAAGGCCTTATCCCTCAGAGAATTATAAAGGCAAGAATCCCATGTCGAGGTCCCAATGGAGGCGATTCCAAAGACAAAAGAGGACGGAAAAGGAAGCTGCCGAGAAAGGGGTTGCTGAGGAGGTTTCTGTCGAAAAAAGCAAACCAGAGTCAAGTAGCAATGCCGAAGTAGTGAAGGAGACATCTCACAACAATAATCCCTGCAATCCAACTGAACCATTACCATCTGAAGGAAAAGTGGGAGAGGATGACGAAATGACTGACGACTTCAGATCTGAGTCAGACGCGTCTCTCGACGTTGTGTGCAACGTGGTCTCCGTCCTCCTGAAAGAATACGACCAAATCATGGAGGTCGAAGAAGAGGAGGACGTTATGGAGAGTGAAGTTATAGGGCACAGGCCAGTATATTACTATATCATGAATAACGGCTGTGTCGAGGAACAAAATGCCTTTTTCGAAAGGCCAGACGACTCCATGCGTGGCCACCTCAAGCCTCTATTCATATAGGGTAAAGTGGAGAACGTAGGAATAAACAAAATCCTGGTCGATGGAGGGGCTGCAGTTAACTTAATGCCCCATTATATGTTGAAGAAAATTGGGAAAGATGAATCTGACGCAAAACCTCACAACATGGTACTATCAAACTATGAAGGCAAAGTGGGAACCACTTTGGGTGTTATCCAAGTGGATTTAACCATTGGGACTATAACTCGACCAACGATGTTCATGGTCATAGCCTCAAAGGCTAATTATAACTTACTTCTGGGTAGAGAGTGGATCCATGGCGTGGGTGCTGTACCCTCATCGATGCATCAGCGTATAGCTATTTGGCGATCTGATGGGATTGTCGAAAACATAGAGGCGGATCAAAGCTATTTCATGGCTGAGGTAAACCATGTGGATCGATGCAGCTTCGAGAAACACTTGGCCCATATAGCTCCATGCAGTCCAGCAACTTTCGACATGAAGGCAACTGATAATGCTTTCTGTTCGCTGTATCTCCACCCCACATATGGTTTCCAGTGGGATATGGAAGTGGTCGACGAGGCAAACTATGTCTTTGGGACTACACATATAGAGCCAACGGGTTGGGGAAGTGAGTTTGGTGACGATGAGTGAGTCATCAGCGCTCGAAAGGATTACGACTTATATAGCCGAAAATAAACTCAAGGCGGCTCTTGAAGCCGAAGTAAAATACATGGCTACCAAAGCCAAAGGAAATGATTTCAACAAACAATGCCCTCAAAGGGACGTTGAAGAGAATCTGTTCAATGCAGAAGTTGGCGAATGGCAACATCAAAAGTTGGACGCCATTTATGATGACGAACCCTTGGGGTTTGAAAAGGATCCAGCTTCGACAGACATAAAGATGGTAGCGCAGGATCCATTGGAAGAAGTCGATTTAGGACTGGAGGCAGAAAAAAGGCCAACCTACATAAGTGCCAAGATGGACCCTCAGTTAAAAGTCGAAATAGTCCAACTGCTGAAAGAATTTAAAGATTGTTTCGCGTGGGACTACGACGAAATTCCTGGGCTGGACAGGAGTTTGGTCGAATTGAAGTTGCCCATAATAGCAGGAAAGAAGCCTGTAAAGCAAACTCCCAGACGCTTCGCGCCAGAGATTTTTTCGAAAATCAAAGAGGAGGTCGAAAGACTTCTGAAATGTAAATTCATCCGCACAACGAGGTATGTCGAATGGATTGCAAATATTGTTCCTCTAATAAAGAAAAATGGCAAATTAAGGGTATGCATTGACTTTCGAGATTTGAATTCAGTTACCCCTAAGGACGAATATCCTATGCCAGTGACCGAAATGCTTGTAGATTCGGCTGCAGGCCATGAGTATCTGAGTATGTTAGAGGGATACTCTGGTTATAATCAGATTTTTATTGCTGAAGAAGACGTCCCTAAGACGGCGTTTCGTTGCCCCGGAGCCATAGGCACCTACGAATGGGTGGTTATGCCTTTTGGTTTAAAAAATGCTGGGGCAACTTATCAGCGAGCCGTGAATTCGATTTTTCATGATTTTATTGAAACTTTCATGCAAATCTATATTGATGACATTGTAATTAAGTCTGTTTCAGGCGAAAATCATGTAGACCATCTTCGACAGTCCTTTGAAAGGATGAGGAAGTTTGGCTTAAAAATGAACCCTCTCAAATGTGCTTTTGGTGTGCAGGCGGGAGATTTCCTTGGCTTTGTGGTCCACAAGAAGGGGATCGAAATCAATGAAAACAAGGCCAAAGCAATAATGGAGGCGAAAGCGCCATCGACAAAGAAGGAGTTGCAGTCTCTGCTTAGGAAGATCAACTTTCTCAGAAGGTTCATCTCCAACCTTAGTGGAAAAACGCAAGCCTTCTCTCCTCTACTTCGACTGAAGAAGGAATATTTTGCATGGGGGCAGGATCAACAAGCTGCATTCGACAAAATCAAGGAATACTTGACCCATCCCCCAATCTTAATGTCTCCTTGTAGAAGTAAAAGTATGAGGTTGTATATAGCGGCATCAGATAGGACACTAGGGAGTATGTTGTGTCAAGAGGATGAGAATGGCGTCGAAAGAGCCATCTACTACCTCAGTAGAGTCTTAAATGATGCCGAAACTAGGTATAGTGTAATAGAAAAGCTATGTCTGTGTGTTTACTTTTCATGTATAAAGTTGAAACACTATATAAAGCCAATCGATGTATATATTTCTTCTCATTTTGACGTAATAAAGCATATGTTATCAAAATCAATTTTACATAGTCGAATTGGGAAATGGGTTTTGGCATTGACTGAATACTCCTTAATATATTTGCCTTTGAGGGCTGTTAAGGGACAAGTGGTGACTGATTTTATAGCTGACCACGCCATAAATGAAGATATTGTTGAATATGTCGAAATAGAGCCATGGAAACTATACTTCGACGGTTCCACTCATAAGAATGGAACTGGTGTTGGGATACTCATTATTTCTCCTAATAGAATTCCAACAAAATTCAAGTACAAAGTCGAAGGATCATGTTCGAACAATGAAGCAGAATATGAAGCTTTGATAACTGGACTTGAGATTTTATTGGAATTGGGGGTAACTAGAGTCGAAATAATGGGAGACTCTGAGTTGGTAATAAAGCAAGTGACCAAGGAGTACAAGTGTGTTAAAGAGAATTTGATTATGTACTTCGTAATAGATAACAGGCTCTTGAAGAAATTCGACAACGTAACCATCAGACACATTCCTTGAATGGAAAATCAAGTGGCGAATGATTTGGCACAACTCGCATCTGGTTATAAAGTGTCGAAAGAAAAGTTGGAAAAGGCCATTGAAGTAAGAGGAAAAGTTGTAGCAACTAAGTTGTCCCCATCAGATTTGGAGACAATAAAGTTAGGGTATGGTGACGAGGAGAGTTTTGAGATATTTAATATAGACGATTCAAGAGTCGAAGATTGGAGGAAGCCCATTAAGGAGTATTTAAAAGACCCAAACCAGAAAGTCGAAAGGAAAGTTAAGTACAGGGCATTAAGTTATGTGCTTTTTGGAAATGAGCTGTTTAAAAAGACTTCGGAGGGAGTTTTGTTAAAATGTTTGGGCGAAGATGAAGCTTTTATAGCCTTGTCGAATGTGCACAGTGGAGCATGTGGCGCGCATCAAGCAGGCCATAAAATGAAATGGTTGTTATTTCGACAAGGAGTGTATTGGCCAACGATGTTGAAGGATTGTGTCGAGTTTGCAAAGGGTTGCCAGGAATGTCAAATACATGCAGGAATACCACACGTTCCTGCAAGTGAGTTACATTCTATTGTGAAGCCTTGGCCATTTAGGGGTTGGGCTTTAGACTTAATTGGAGAAATTCGACCAGCATCGTCGAAAGGCCAAAGATACATCTTGGTTGGAATAGATTACTTCACAAAATGGATAGAAGCCATACCTTTGGTAAATGTTGACCAAGAAGCAGTCATAGAATTCATTCGAAAACATATCATTTATAGATATGGGATACCTGAGACAATAACAACAGATCAAGGATCTGTGTTTACTGGGAAGAATATGCAAACATTTGCAAAGGAGATAGGGTTCAAGCTTCTCACTTCGACACCTTATTACGCTCAAGCAAATGGACAAGTCGAAGCAGCAAATAAGGTTGTGATAAGTTTAATTAAGAAGCACGTGGGGACAAAGCCTAAGAATTGGCATAAGACTTTGGATCAAATTTTATGGGCTTGTCGAACATCCCCTAAAGAAGCAACAAATACTACTCCATTTAGATTGACATATGGACATGATGCAGTTTTACCAGTTGAGGTTTATTTACAGTCGATTCGAATTCAGAGGCATCATGAAATCCCATCAGATATATATTGGAGTATGATGATGGATGAGTTAGTTGATTTGGACGAAGAAAGATTAAATGCGTTGGATTTATTGAAAAGACAAAAAGAGAGAGTCGAAAAGTTTTACAATAAGAAAGTGAAATGTAAGACTTTCCTAATTGGTGAATTAGTTTGGAAAGTAATCCTCCCCATGGATCGAAAAGACAGACTTATGGGAAAATGGTCCCCTAAGTGGGAAGGACCTTTCCAAATTATACGAGTATTTTCCAATGGCGCGTATGAAGTCGAAGAAGTGGATAAAGATAGGCATATATTAAAGATAAACGGGAAGTATTTGAAAAAATACAGGCCCACATTACAAGAAGTTAAAATAACAGTCGAATAATTATGCGGAAAAAGCAATATGGCGAATTAAAAATCTTTTCGCCAAAATAATATAGATCCAATGTCATTACAAAAAGGCCTTAAAAAGCCAAATAAAATATTACAATTATTCAAACGGGGAAAGATTCTTTCAGCTTCTCAAATTTCGACCTCTGGATTTGGAGACGACGCTCACAAAGTGCCTTGCCTTTTGAAAGCTCCTCAATTTCCTCACCAAGTTTTCGGGCCCTATCAACATGATGCACACCAACTTCAAGTTCTTTACGGATCTCCTCTTGGTCGATCTGTTGCAATTCTGCTTGACGCCTTTCCGCCTGGGAAATTTTGCCTTGGAGAGCAGCAATTTGCTTCTTCCACTTGAGGATGTTCTCACTACATAAATCTGCTTCTTTCTTATTCTGTTCAGACATTTTTTCTAGTTCAGTTACTTTGTTGGATGAATTAGAAGCAGCATCCCACTTAGCAAGTTGGGTTTCTGTCTTATTTTCGAGCCTCTTGGAGTAATCTCGAAGCCGATTGAAGTCAGTCACCACAAGATCTATCAGGGTAGTGAGGTCCAACACCACATCAGTAACTTCAGGGGGAGCCTCAAGGACATTGATTTGCTTCAGGATTTTCTTCAAGTCGAATTGAGTAGCTGAATCATTCTCAAGAAGGTGAAATAGGTCAATATTGAGAACTTTCTGTCGAATATTTGCCAGCGATTCATCCACTGATTTGGCGTCAGAAGTGGTCCCCGAGGTGGTCGAACTACTAATGGTAGTATCAGTAAAATTGTAGCGAGAACTAAGCATGGTCTTCAGATAGTCAAAAGGTCTTTGCACCTTCAGATTTTCAAGCTCCTCGTGAGAAAGTTGGTTTGAAGTTGTCTCGGTCGAAGCAATTTTATTTGTTTTACCAAGATCTTCTTTGTTCTTTTCTTTCTCTTCGTCCGTAGCAGCAATGGGAGTCGGCGGTTTTTCGTTTTCTTCCCCTTCCTCCTCTTCTGCATCAGTTACAACCTCCTCATCATTCTCTTCGTCAGCAGCTGGTGAGTTGGGGGGAGACTGGTCTTCAGGTTCATTGCTTGTGATAACCACTGCAGTGGGCATCACGGTGTCCCCACCAGTGTCGATTAAGTTTTCAGTCTCAGGACCAGTTTCTTCTTCTACTATGTCTGGAATTCGTGTAGAAATAGCAGTGGGTTGATTCACTTCAGTAGCGGATTCCTTTGCCGAATTTTTGGGAGAAGATTTGGAGGCGCTGGTTGGTTTGTAGGTAGGGTCGCTGCTGGTCTTTGGGAGAACTTGGACCATGGGATGCCCATGAGTATCAACAGGTACCTGAAAGATAAACAGATTAAGAAAGGTAACACAAGTAAACAACTTTTTGAGCGTCGAAAGAAAAATACCATACCTTTGGAATTTTAGTCTTCAGGCTAGAACTTTCGCTTTTTGCTGGAGCAGGGGTAGTTTCCTCGCCTGGATTTTTGGATAGAGTTTTTTCTAAAATTCTGGGAGTAGGAGGTTTTTGTGGTAGAGGTTTGGTTGTTTTCTTCTTCTTCTTGGTAGGCTTTACTTGGTCTGGCGACTCATCACCATCATCAGTGTCAGCAGCCTTGACTTCACGTTCTTTCGCTTTTCTTTTCTTAGGCGTCGATGGCGGTTTTCGACTGCCCTGGGGAGCAAGAGAAATTTTGTTAGTATGTCAGAAAGTAAAACACTTGGTGATCTAAAATAAAAAAAATAAAGAAATACCTTCGTCAGAGGTGTCTTGGCAGTGTCATTTTGGGGCTCTGCATCTCCAGCAGTTGTTGCTTCGCTTGCGGCGGGTTTCTTGGTCGGAATTTTGATAGCTAAAAAAAGAAAAGAAGAAAAGAGTCAAGCATAAAGTAACACATATATCTTTGAGTTAAAACGAAAAGTGAGTTTGAACTTCTTCCCATGTTTCACACCTTCATATATAGGAGTTTCCACGCGAACGTGTTCTATGCCAATATGAAGGTGGCCTTTGAAATTGTCCAGGGTGTACTTAGTCGGAACCACTCGCTTGGCACGTTTCTGGTTTTCTTGGCGAAGAATTTTCAGAGAATCCCCACAAATGAACCAGTCTGGAAATGGAGGGCTAAGAGCCACCCCAAATTCAGCAGATGGTAGAGGGGGAAATTTTGGGCGATAAAGTTTAAAAGCTACCTCATAGCGCTGTTCTGGTCGAACATACGTAGGTAGTTTTAACTCATCAAGCTTTTCTGTAAACTTTTGTTTCAAAGTAACTGCTGCTTCGCGTATGGTTCGACTAAGATCATTAGGCCTGTAGGCAGTTTCAAAGTATTTCTGGAAAGCTTGGATTTCTTTAATGTGTCGAGAAGTACCTTTCTTGGTCTTGTCCTGCACGAGGGCAAAAACTCTGGTCAGTTGAATGGTGAAAGAATCCACGTTAAACATTTGAGAATCATAGTAGGCTCTCCACCATGCGTCAAACTCTTGAGTGCAGAGGAAGCTAGGTCGAAAGACCACTGGTTGGATTTCGACCAGATTAGAATACTTCGCCAACAACTCAGAGCATTCATCTTCAGTGTGAGTCATATTATAATGGATCAAAGAGCCTTTTCTGGAAAAGAGAGGTTTTGGTATTATTTGTATCAACCCAAACTGTCGAGAAACCAGATTGGGCTGATAGTTGACAAGGGAAACTTTGATTTTCGAAGGGCCAAGTTTGGAAACTAGAAGTCTTGGGGTAAGGAAAGATTCCCAGACGTTGAGGAATTCGTCTTCTAGAGATTTCGACTCCAGGGGAAGTTTTCTGGTAAACCATGAGGGTCCAATCTTCCTCTCAGCAAAAGGAGCCATGTTGGGTGTAAAACTATAACGCTTAGCGAACACCATGACGTAGCTGGTAAAGGTTTGTTGGAGGCTCAGACCTTCGTCTTGGGGTGTTAGTTGCGCCAAACGAAGACCTTCGACTCTTCTGTCCCCTAGAGCAGCTGTATCCACAGTTGGTTTACTGGGAAGGGAGGCTTCGAAAGTGGCATTGAGCCATAATTGTAAGAGCCAAAAAGGCCCTGATAGCAGCAAAGTTTTCTTTTCCTTGATATTCTTCAAGGTGGTGACTCCTTCGCCAAGGAATTCATATAGATTCACCAAAATCATCTCGCTAAGACAAAGCTGGTGCCCAACGTGAAGCTGGTTGGCTATGGTGATATAGCGCTTTGCTACTTGGAGAGATCTTGAGCAAAAAACGCATCTCGACAGCCAAAGGGCCAGGAAGGCTACATGCTCTTGATCAGATACTTCCTTGGTTTCTTTGTCATGATAGTTGGCAATATAGGCTGTAAAGGTGGCTTTGTTGGTGTCGAAGCCTATTGAATCATCAGCTAGCAAGTTTGGATCGTAATCGACTCCTAGGGGGCTTAAGCCAGTAATGGCAGCTATGTCGAAAAGGGTAGGGGTAACCATCCCACAAGGAAGGTGGAAGTTGTTGTAAGTGCTGTCCCAGAAATAAAGGGAAGCTAGAAGCATGGAAGGACAATATCCTGGCCCTACTTTCGACAGCTGAATAAGATCGTAAATACCCATGGTCTTCCAATCATTGCTTTTAACCTTTTCTATCTTGTCCAACCAAGCCAAATAATCGGAGGGGTCTTTCGACAAGGGGCAGGACCTAAAAATTCTGAAATTATTCATATACTCTAAGTTAATAACTTCTTCAGATGGGGTCCCTTGGCCATCTACTTGGGACTTTTCGTCTATGATTTTCTCCTTATCCGTTCTAGGCCTAATCCCATTCGCTATGGGTTTGTAACGATGATAGGTGGGGAAGAACTCTCGTACCTTAACAGGGTCTAACTTCAAATCAGGCAAAGGGCCTAGTATGGCATGGGATTTACCAGAAATTAAGATAGGAATGAGTACCTGAGATTGATAAATGCAGCGCTTTTCCTCTTCATTGGGAGGTTCTGGAACATACTCATGATTTCCCACCACCTTGGGACCGAAGATTCTTTCCACTGGTGCTAAGCTGTTGGATTTCCGAGAATCTTTGCCGGTGACTTTTGGAGTAGCGGAAGACGCCATTGTTGATTGCAGAGAAGTAGAGAGAAAATGGAGAAGATGAAGTTTGAAGAAAGTTTTTGGAGAGAAGGAACGTAAAAAAAAAAATGAAATCTTTAACTTATATATAAGTTAGAAGAGTGGAAGCGGTTGGTATTCAGAATTGGTAATGGGAAAAGTAATGAAAAGATCGTGGGACACGTGGAGAGTGTGAAGTGGATAATTCTGACGGTGGCAGTTAGGGTTTTTGACCCACGATGCGCTAGTGATTAGAGTAGGAATGATGGAGATCTAAAAACGTGAGCTGAAAAGACGTTTGGGGAAAAGTGTAATGATGATTCTGACATTTTTAACGTCTAAACCATATGAACAGTCACTAGTCGAATGATTCATGGCGTCGAATTGCATTGGCAAAAAATGTTTTTCTCCCTCGATCGAAAATGCATTTTTTGGGGGACAATTTGTAGGTCGCTAATTTCGACGCCAGGAAAATTGTTCAAAAGAAGAATGGAAATTTCGACAGGTCAATTCGACAGGTCAGAAAGTTTTTGATGAGAAAGGCAAATAGTACTTAGGGGAAGCATTGACAGATTTTTCTAAGTAGGAAGGATAATTTCGACACAAGAGATAGAGGCCCATTCGACGGGCGTTTGAAATTCAAATTTCAGGAGGGAATTGCACTTTTGAAATGGGACGCGTGGAGCGCATCTAAGAGGCGAATGCATGCAAAATGCCATTTGTCGCCATTAGGAGAAAGAGCTGTTATTAGCAGTTATTTTATTTGTATATAAATAGGATAGTTGTGATAGGAATCGTGGTGTTCCAAACTTTGTACAAATTACCGTAAATACTCAAAGTAACCGTGCGAGAGAAACGAGTGTTCTTGAAAATGTATGTATGGAAAACACCAGTTTACGTTTATGCATTTTAATAAAATTTCAAGCTTTCCTTCATTTCTTTACATTCAAGTCATTTCTTTTTCTTTAGTAATTTACTTTGTTTTTCCATTAAACTTATCTTCAAGTATTTTTCGCCATTGTCGTGCCTTTAGTCTTTTAGTCGAAGAAACTATTGGAAGAAACCTTAGAGAACACAAAACGAATACATTCTTTTCAAACTAAAGACATTTTTCAAAAGCACTTTGTCTTAGGATTTGTTTGGTTGGTCCTGTTAGTAAACTAATTTTCATAAATTAGGAAACCAGAGGTTGTTCGCCAAATTCACCAGCGAACACACACATTCCAAATTGGGCACACAACCATGAATACAAGCACACACGCATTCAATCACATATAATATCGTTAGAAAATGCCTTTACCTTTCATAGCTTTCTCAAATATCTATATATTCATTTTAGATTGCCTACACATTCCAACCACTTTGATCTTTCCATCGACAAGTGCACATTCAAATTCATGTGGTTGGAAGCCTGAGTATTCTCATATTCTTTTAGGGTTTCAAATAAAACCTTAACATAAAAACACACCAATCAATTATAACTCAAACTCAAACCATTGTACTTAATCGAAGTTCCAAAAGGTAAACAAATTTTGAATTGAAGTATATTCTTTAAAAAAATTTAAATATTGTTCCTTAGCTTATAAAAATATAATGAGATTAAATTCTCATTCTAGACGATATATAAAACTCCTATTTAAATTTTGATGACAATCGGAGTCAGTGAAAATTTAAATGACGGGTATATTTTGCTATTTTTCTTAAGAATCAGAAGAAATATATTTTTGAAATTTCGACACAATAGAAACATTTGAAATAAAATAAAAATATAGAGCCAATTGAAAAAGTCTGATTGGATTAAAGAAGAAAACATGTGGATCAACCTGGACCACAAACGAAAGTCCTTGAAATAACAGGTATGTTTTGTTCGCCACTCAAAATTTAGTAGAAAACATAGATTAGAATGATAAACATTGCAATCTAATGAGGACTAAAATATACGGGTGTTACATTATCATTAGAAGTCACATCTAATTGATAAGAGAAATCCATCTCACTCCCTAAATCACAACCTGTGATATCTAACAGTTATAGTCATAATAATTGTATCATCCTACTTGAAAGACACCTCTTTCAATACAAAGTTCAGTCAAACATTCTCGACTAACTGCACAACTTGGATTTGCTTCAAAGCTTCATCCAAGAACAATACACGATTCATTACCTACAGGTTTCTGAATCTGTATAACAACTATGTCTTCCACAATGTATCAAACCGATACAGAGGGAGACTTACAACACAAGAAAGCCTACGACTCTCAAAACCCTAAACCCTTATTTCCCTTTACAAAAGTGTTACAAGGATTAGTTAAGTCTGTAACTATCCTAAGTCTTGGTCTTCCTTTTATAACCATAAAGAAGACTGGATTTGGGCTTCAAAAATGCAGCAATTCTGTTCTTCAGAATGTGCAAAATATTCTCCTCAAGAATAGTTTCTTCAATCCTAAGTTTTCTAAAATGTTTCCACACTTTATAAAATGACACATCTTCAAATTCCAAGAGAATCTTTGATTCCTTAATCTGAACGCCACCTAGGATACACAAACAATCTTTTGCAATCTGAATTTAAATTAACAGATTCAAACCAGATTTAAAAACTGTAACAGACAAAGATGTCGAATAACCCTGTTAGGACATCTTGTCAAACATCTTGTTCTTCAAGTTCTGCTACATGTTAGGACATATCCAACATGTTTCTGTCAGGTTTGTTTTACCAAAATTAATGCCAATCAAAACCTAAGGAGCCTTCAGAATTTGACTCCAAAATAACTTAAAGTGGATTCATGTAGGAATCACTCTATAAGAATTCGAGCAAACGAATTTATGCATTCAAACGATTTCCGAAAGCTAAATTGAATTTAAACTCTAAATTGTTATGCAAAAGTAAACCAAACAGCATCATCAAACGCAAACATACAATTTTTTCACTATTTTCAACAATAGTACAATATAATTACAAACCCAAAATCCAATATAACCACAATCGGTAAAAAAAACACAAAATAAAAACACACACAACAGTAAAAGCCAAATGAAAAAAAAAACATTACCGCTAAAAAAAACTTTCCGACAACTATTGAGGTTTTTGTATGTTTACTGAAGAGGAGATAAATCCCCTTTTTTATTTAAAAAAAACTAATTATCTCTCTTTTTTGGTATTGTTTTTAAATTGAAAGAGGAAGATAAGTGAGATGGTGCAAAGTTGAATCATGTTTTGCTCTTTTTTTTTTTGTTCTTTGTGAGGAGAAAGGGCTAACGATTGTGTGTTGCCAAATGCAAGATCCTTTTCACAAAGAAGCAACCTTTAAAATGTGTGTAGTGGCATCGGGTTTTTTATGGGTCCTTTCTTCCTTTTAGAAAACATGAAGTATACAGTGTATCATTAGGTTTTCAAGTTTACAATATGCCAATAATAACCTTAATGAGTGTTAGTAGTGTAAAGTAAAATTAGAAACAAACTAAAACAAAAAAAATTAAACTATTCTAAATAACCAAAATTATATCGAAAGAAAAAACATAGAAAATTCTATTTAATTAATTTGTACATTTTGACAAAGAAATAAAACTAAAAGACTAAATATGAATATCGAATGCAAAAATGCTCGAAAAATTAAAATGAACGCACTAAAATGATTAGTGCAAAACAAACCTTTGGAAAACAGACAAGTTTTGATCATATTTTGAATTAAAAAACGCTCAGTTAAAAAGGCTCGAACTAATCAAAATGCGACCGAAAAAGGTGTCAAAAAATAAGACGAGCATGTTAGGTTAAACTACGTGAATCGTAGATTAATAACACTGACTAGTGCAAGCTCGATTTTGAAATTCTCCGCTCGCTAATTCTACGTACATTTGAAAATTGATTCAACCGGTCTATCTGTAGATCTAAAAATTTATTCTGGCCAATATTGTAGGGATTATGCGGAAAGAAATACATGCTATGATATGCAGATGATGCAAATATCTTGTGAATGCATTGTATTGATTTATTGATTGAGAAGCAAAATTGGGGGTATGACACATAAGTATCTTTTTATTATCTTATTGTTTAAACATTTTCTTTTTGCAGATGATATCATAAAATAAAGATTCATTGGTTGACGTTGTCGCTCCTACGTTAGATTCCGAGGCTCTCGTAGTTGCTTCCGCATCTTCGGAAAGTCATAGTAAGAAGAATAATGATTGTCCTACAAACAAAGGTCGGGGTAAATAAATTGAATAGGGAGTCATGTGAAGAAAAAGTTGAAGCGTTCTGGCACTGCATCTGGTGTTCGTTTGAGGAATACTCTGATTCCCTTACCCTCCGTCATGGTGGGTAGTGTAGTTGCATGTCCCTAATACATTCAGGGGGATAACCCTAACATGGTGGTTTTGTTGCTTGTCTTATCACTTTCATTTTAATGTACTTTCGTTTATTGAGTCTTCTTCATCACTGCATATCATCTCTGAATGATGTTTAAATCATTCATTTTTAGCATGCATAAACCAATGGTGTAAGTACTAGATCACCCTCTAGATCAAATTCTTGGAGACATCAAAAGAGGTGTAAGTACTAGATCATAGTTTAATCATTTCTATAAGTACTTTGCTTTCATTTCTCTGATTGAACCTAAATCGATATCTGATGTTTTACTTGAAGAGAGATGATTACTTGTTATGCAAGAAGAATTTATCTAATTTAAATGTAATGACATTTGGGACCTTGTTTCGTGTCTAGTTAATAAAACTGTCTTTGACACTAGATGGGTATTTAGGATCAAGATGGATGAAAATGGCATAATTACTAGAAATAAAGAAATATTAGTGGCAAAAAGATATAGCCAATCTGAAGGAATAAACTACGAGGAGACTTATGCTCCTGTAGCTCGTCTAGAAGCTATTAGACTTCTTTTGGCATTCGCTTGCTGCATGGATTTTAAGCTTTGCCAAATGGATGTTAAATATACTTTTTTAATAGCCATATAAACAAAGAGGTGTATGTTCCGCAACCCCCGGTTTTTGAGGATCACTATAATCCTAACCATGTTTTTAAATTGAAAAGACCCCTCTTTGGTTTTAAACAAGCTCCAAGTACTTAGTATGAACGATTGAGTGGATTTTTAATCAAACAAGAGTTCAATCGTGGTAAAGTGGACACCACTTTGTTTATAAGACACAAAGAAAAGCATATTATTTTAAATCAAATATATGTATGTGATATTATTTTTGGGTCTACTAATGAATATTTTTGTTGAGAGTTTGCAAGTTTGATGCAGGGAAAAATTGAGATGTCACTTATGGTAGAGCTAACACATCTCTTAGGATTGCAAATCGAACAAGCCGAATAAGAAACTTTCACAAGTCAAACGAAATACTACTTAAAGCTTCTCTAAAAGTTCGAAATGAATGATTCTACGAGTATCTCAACACCCATGTCCTCAAATATGCATATTGACAAAGATGAGAGAGGAGTGGATTTTGACATCACCAGGTATAGAGGTATAATCGAATCCTTAGTCTGTTTAAGCATGAGTAGGTCAGGTATCATGTTTTGAGGTATCTTAACGGAGACTCCCATAATGGTCTTTGGCATCCTAAGGGTAGTGCTTGTAGCTTAGTAGGATTTTTTTATTATATTGGGTGCAAGTCAGATAGGAAAAGTAATGGTGATACTTGTCATTTATTTGAAAGTTATTTAGTTTCTAGGCACATTAAGAAGCAGCACAACGTTGCTCTTTCTACCGCCGAGATTGAATATGTAGCTGTTGGTAGTTGTTGTGCACAAGTCTTATGGCTAAAGCAACAATTACTAGATTATAATTTAAAACATGGTTGTGTTCTAACTAAGTGTGAGATTACTAGTACAATAAGCCTTACTAAGAATCTGGAACTTCATTCACAAGCAGCCAAACACATTGAGACCTTAATGAGTGTAGTGGCATCGGGTTTTTATGGGTCCTCTCTTCCTTTTAGAAAACATGAAGTATACAGTGTATCATTAGGTTTTCAAGTTTACAATATGCCAATAATAACCTTAATGAGTGTTAGTAGTGTAAAGTAAAATTAGAAACAAACTAAAACAAAAAAAATTAAACTACTCTAAATAACCAAAATTATATCGAAAGAAAAAACATAGAAAATTCTATTTAATTAATTTGTACATTTTGACAAAGAAATAAAACTAAAAGACTAAATATGAATATCGAATGCAAAAATGCTCGAAAAATTAAAATGAACGCACTAAAATGATTAGTGCAAAACAAACCTTTGGAAAACAGACAAGTTTTGATCATATTTTGAATTAAAAAACGCTCAGTTAAAAAGGCTCGAACTAATCAAGATGCGACCGAAAAAGGTGTCAAAAAATAAGACGAGCATGTTAGGTTAAACTACGTGAATCGTAGATTAATAACACTGACTAGTGCAAGCTCGATTTTGAAATTCTCCGCTCGCTAATTCTACGTACATTTGAAAATTGATTCAACCGGTCTATCTGTAGATCCAAAAATTTATTCTGGCCAATATTGTAGGGATTATGCGGAAAGAAATACATGCTATGATATGCAGATGATGCAAATATCTTGTGAATGCATTGTATTGATTTATTGATTGAGAAGCAAAATTGGGGGTATGACACATAAGTATCTTTTTATTATCTTATTGTTTAAACATTTTCTTTTTGCAGATGATATCATAAAATAAAGATTCATTGGTTGACGTTGTCGCTCCTACGTTAGATTCCGAGGCTCTCGTAGTTGCTTCCGCATCTTCGGAAAGTCATAGTAAGAAGAATAATGATTGTCCTACAAACAAAGGTCGGGGTAAATAAATTGAATAGGGAGTCATGTGAAGAAAAAGTTGAAGCGTTCTGGCACTGCATCTGGTGTTCGTTTGAGGAATACTCTGATTCCCTTACCCTCCGTCATGGTGGGTAGTGTAGTTGCATGTCCCTAATACATTCAGGGGGATAACCCTAACACGGTGGTTTTGTTGCTTGTCTTATCACTTTCATTTTAATGTACTTTCGTTTATTGAGTCTTCTTCATCACTGCATATCATCTCTGAATGATGTTTAAATCATTCATTTTTAGCATGCATAAACCAATGGTGTAAGTACTAGATCACCCTCTAGATCAAATTCTTGGAGACATCAAAAGAGGTGTAAGTACTAGATCACAGTTTAATCATTTCTATAAGTACTTTGCTTTCATTTCTCTGATTGAACCTAAATCGATATCTGATGTTTTACTTGAAGAGAGATGATTACTTGTTATGCAAGAAGAATTTATCTAATTTAAATGTAATGACATTTGGGACCTTGTTTCGTGTCTAGTTAATAAAACTGTCTTTGACACTAGATGGGTATTTAGGATCAAGATGGATGAAAATGGCATAATTACTAGAAATAAAGAAATATTAGTGGCAAAAAGATATAGCCAATCTGAAGGAATAAACTACGAGGAGACTTATGCTCCTGTAGCTCGTCTAGAAGCTATTAGACTTCTTTTGGCATTCGCTTGCTGCATGGATTTTAAGCTTTGCCAAATGGATGTTAAATATACTTTTTTAATAGCCATATAAACAAAGAGGTGTATGTTCCGCAACCCCCGGTTTTTGAGGATCACTATAATCCTAACCATGTTTTTAAATTGAAAAGACCCCTCTTTGGTTTTAAACAAGCTCCAAGTACTTAGTATGAACGATTGAGTGGATTTTTAATCAAACAAGAGTTCAATCGTGGTAAAGTGGACACCACTTTGTTTATAAGACACAAAGAAAAGCATATTATTTTAAATCAAATATATGTATGTGATATTATTTTTGGGTCTACTAATGAATATTTTTGTTGAGAGTTTGCAAGTTTGATGCAGGGAAAAATTGAGATGTCACTTATGGTAGAGCTAACACATCTCTTAGGATTGCAAATCGAACAAGCCGAATAAGAAACTTTCACAAGTCAAACGAAATACTACTTAAAGCTTCTCTAAAAGTTCGAAATGAATGATTCTACGAGTATCTCAACACCCATGTCCTCAAATATGCATATTGACAAAGATGAGAGAGGAGTGGATTTTGACATCACCAGGTATAGAGGTATAATCGAATCCTTAGTCTGTTTAAGCATGAGTAGGTCAGGTATCATGTTTTGAGGTATCTTAACGGAGACTCCCATAATGGTCTTTGGCATCCTAAGGGTAGTGCTTGTAGCTTAGTAGGTTTTTTTTATTATATTGGGTGCAAGTCAGATAGGAAAAGTAATGGTGATACTTGTCACTTATTTGAAAGTTATTTAGTTTCTAGGCACATTAAGAAGCAGCACAACGTTGCTCTTTCTACCGCCGAGATTGAATATGTAGCTGTTGGTAGTTGTTGTGCACAAGTCTTATGGCTAAAGCAACAATTACTAGATTATAATTTAAAACATGGTTGTGTTCTAACTAAGTGTGAGATTACTAGTACAATAAGCCTTACTAAGAATCTGGAACTTCATTCACAAGCAGCCAAACACATTGAGACCTTAATGAGTGTAGTGGCATCGGGTTTTTATGGGTCCTCTCTTCCTTTTAGAAAACATGAAGTATACAGTGTATCATTAGGTTTTCAAGTTTACAATATGCCAATAATAACCTTAATGAGTGTTAGTAGTGTAAAGTAAAATTAGAAACAAACTAAAACAAAAAAAATTAAACTACTCTAAATAACCAAAATTATATCGAAAGAAAAAACATAGAAAATTCTATTTAATTAATTTGTACATTTTGACAAAGAAATAAAACTAAAAGACTAAATATGAATATCGAATGCAAAAATGCTCGAAAAATTAAAATGAACGCACTAAAATGATTAGTGCAAAACAAACCTTTGGAAAACAGACAAGTTTTGATCATATTTTGAATTAAAAAACGCTCAGTTAAAAAGGCTCGAACTAATCAAAATGCGACCGAAAAAGGTGTCAAAAAATAAGACGAGCATGTTAGGTTAAACTACGTGAATCGTAGATTAATAACACTGACTAGTGCAAGCTCGATTTTGAAATTCTCCGCTCGCTAATTCTACGTACATTTGAAAATTGATTCAACCGGTCTATCTGTAGATCCAAAAATTTATTCTGGCCAATATTGTAGGGATTATGCAGAAAGAAATACATGCTATGATATGCAGATGATGCAAATATCTTGTGAATGCATTGTATTGATTTATTGATTGAGAAGCAAAATTGGGGGTATGACACATAAGTATCTTTTTATTATCTTATTGTTTAAACATTTTCTTTTTGCAGATGATATCATAAAATAAAGATTCATTGGTTGACGTTGTCGCTCCTACGTTAGATTCCGAGGCTCTCGTAGTTGCTTCCGCATCTTCGGAAAGTCATAGTAAGAAGAATAATGATTGTCCTACAAACAAAGGTCGGGGTAAATAAATTGAATAGGGAGTCATGTGAAGAAAAAGTTGAAGCGTTCTGGCACTGCATCTGGTGTTCGTTTGAGGAATACTCTGATTCCCTTACCCTCCGTCATGGTGGGTAGTGTAGTTGCATGTCCCTAATACATTCAGGGGGATAACCCTAACACGGTGGTTTTGTTGCTTGTCTTATCACTTTCATTTTAATGTACTTTCGTTTATTGAGTCTTCTTCATCACTGCATATCATCTCTGAATGATGTTTAAATCATTCATTTTTAGCATGCATAAACCAATGGTGTAAGTACTAGATCACCCTCTAGATCAAATTCTTGGAGACATCAAAAGAGGTGTAAGTACTAGATCACAGTTTAATCATTTCTATAAGTACTTTGCTTTCATTTCTCTGATTGAACCTAAATCGATATCTGATGTTTTACTTGAAGAGAGATGATTACTTGTTATGCAAGAAGAATTTATCTAATTTAAATGTAATGACATTTGGGACCTTGTTTCGTGTCTAGTTAATAAAACTGTCTTTGACACTAGATGGGTATTTAGGATCAAGATGGATGAAAATGGCATAATTACTAGAAATAAAGAAATATTAGTGGCAAAAAGATATAGCCAATCTGAAGGAATAAACTACGAGGAGACTTATGCTCCTGTAGCTCGTCTAGAAGCTATTAGACTTCTTTTGGCATTCGCTTGCTGCATGGATTTTAAGCTTTGCCAAATGGATGTTAAATATACTTTTTTAATAGCCATATAAACAAAGAGGTGTATGTTCCGCAACCCCCGGTTTTTGAGGATCACTATAATCCTAACCATGTTTTTAAATTGAAAAGACCCCTCTTTGGTTTTAAACAAGCTCCAAGTACTTAGTATGAACGATTGAGTGGATTTTTAATCAAACAAGAGTTCAATCGTGGTAAAGTGGACACCACTTTGTTTATAAGACACAAAGAAAAGCATATTATTTTAAATCAAATATATGTATGTGATATTATTTTTGGGTCTACTAATGAATATTTTTGTTGAGAGTTTGCAAGTTTGATGCAGGGAAAAATTGAGATGTCACTTATGGTAGAGCTAACACATCTCTTAGGATTGCAAATCGAACAAGCCGAATAAGAAACTTTCACAAGTCAAACGAAATACTACTTAAAGCTTCTCTAAAAGTTCGAAATGAATGATTCTACGAGTATCTCAACACCCATGTCCTCAAATATGCATATTGACAAAGATGAGAGAGGAGTGGATTTTGACATCACCAGGTATAGAGGTATAATCGAATCCTTAGTCTGTTTAAGCATGAGTAGGTCAGGTATCATGTTTTGAGGTATCTTAACGGAGACTCCCATAATGGTCTTTGGCATCCTAAGGGTAGTGCTTGTAGCTTAGTAGGTTTTTTTTATTATATTGGGTGCAAGTCAGATAGGAAAAGTAATGGTGATACTTGTCACTTATTTGAAAGTTATTTAGTTTCTAGGCACATTAAGAAGCAGCACAACGTTGCTCTTTCTACCGCCGAGATTGAATATGTAGCCGTTGGTAGTTGTTGTGCACAAGTCTTATGGCTAAAGCAACAATTACTAGATTATAATTTAAAACATGGTTGTGTTCTAACTAAGTGTGAGAGTACTAGTACAATAAGCCTTACTAAGAATCTGGAACTTCATTCACAAGCCAAACACATTGAGACCTGACACTATTTTCTTAGAGATCATGTGGAAAAAGGGGATGTTGTTTTTGAATACGTTGACACTAAAAGTCAGCTTGCTGACATTTTTATAAAACTATTGTCATCGGATCCCTTTTATAATATTTGTAGGGATTTAGGAGTCTTAGACTCTTTGTGCTTTAAATAGAATGAGAATTTTGTTTAGTTTCATTATATATATATATATATAGTCTTCACTAACACTATTTTGTAGCAAATTATTATTTTTACCAACTACATTGGTATGTCTCTATATCTTTTGTATCCGGTTTTATATCATTGTGTGTGTTTTTTCTGGAATTGTTTATTGGTTTGCTTATTACCTTCTAATGACGGGCTATAAGTGCACGTTATTTAGCAAGAAAAATTGACGAATTCTGACAAGAATTAAGCAAGTTAGAAGCATTTAAGTGAAAAACTGGAAAAACGCTTTTGGGTGAAGAATAGGCACTTAGTGAGAAAATAAGTGAAAATAGAGCAAAAACACGCTGATTCGCCTCTGGATTTCACACGCCCATATCGCGCCTACATTCCCTCTAACACGTCCGCGTTGAAAAGTATCGCGCACGCGTTAAAGTAATCATGGTGCAATGCACTCGTGTTGTTATATGACATGCTTGCGTTGGATTTTTTACCTGACATGTTTTTCAGCAGCTTTATAAGGAAAAGGGATATGAGAAAAAATGGTCGATTCCAAAGAGTAAAAAGTGATGGAAAAGAGAGATTTGAGAGCTTTTGAAGACAATTGAAGCCAATAAAGGGCTTCTTCTTTAGTGATTTTTTATGCTCTTCGAATCTAAATTATTGGTATTTATTAATTTTAGTATGAATAGCTAGATTCCTTCATGTTAAATCAAATTTAATGATGAACCTATTTTTACTTGATTGAGACATATGATCAGATGATGTTAATGTTATTGTTCCGACTCTTTGTTATTATTCAATTATTGATTATGCATATTGCTTTTTTTTTTTACGTCATTTGAATCGATCTTGATAAATAGTGACTACTAACCCTAGGGCTATCTATCTAAACTACTTTAACAGTTGAATTCGTTAATTGACTAGGGATAGTATGATTAGGAATTGCGACTTAGGGATTAACATGTTGTGTTGCCTAGTTTAACAATATAATTGACCCGAGGGATTAATGAATTAATGATTAGGCTAGTGAGCTAAACGCCAAGGGATTAGGTGCAACAGTTAAGTTAATTTGTCGTGTAACTCTGTAGGCATTTTATGTTTGTCAATGCGTGTTTCATAAATCTAGTAGAAATAGGGGATTCTGATAATATGAACTGGCCACTTTTCTCATTATTGTTATCAAAAATTATTTCTTGTGTTTTCGACAAAAACAACCTGCAAACCCTGAATTACTGTTTTTAATTACATTGCACAACGTACCTTATTTTAGGTTCGCAATCCCTATGGAAACGAATTTATTTTTATTACTACGATAACAACACTAGTACACTTGCTAGTAAATTGTACATCACCTTTTTTATTCTACTCATTCATCTCTAGCGAATGTTTTTTTATTGTTCTTCTTTGCATTTAAGTTTTTTTAAATGCTTATTGCTAATTATGTGCATTTGAGCATTTGTATACTTGTTCATACATTATTTATATTGTTAATGCATTCCTTTACATGATAGTTTATATCACTTACTTATATGTTGTCGAATGTTGTTGCATGTATATTTTCCTTTTGAAAAAAGGGTACATGATCACCTTTGCGTTCCCCCCGTCATAGCTTCATCCATGTGTCTGGGCTTTTGCGAGGGTTTCCAATATTGGTACGAGTATCAGGGGAAAATGGACTCGACTTCTGTAAATATCTTATTCCATCTTTTCGAAGTTAACCCACTTTCTAAGAAAAAAGGAACTGAACTCATTTCTACGTATCTTTTAAAATATGAGATTTTTCATGTTTACATTGATAGTTTGAAGGGTTTCAAAGAGTACTATTTCCTGGTTTCCCCTGTCACTCCTCTTGCTCATAATGAATTTGCACTACTTCTTATTCTTTTTCTTCTTCTTCGGCCCTACTGGTCTGTCTTGAGTTTAGAAGACGATTTTGGTCCTCAAATCCTTTTACTCAGAAAGCTAGGGCTTACTACGTTCCTTATGAATCCCTCACTGATGCAGAAAGGAGATGAATGAGACATTGTTATCCTTTTTTGATTTGGAAATATGTTTTCATGATATTGCTAAGGCAATGTCTATAAAGGGGATGAGGAGAATTTTCGGTGTTGTATATTCACTTCTTCTCTTGACATAAGTATCTTGCTGAGACATAAGTCCGTGGAGGAAAAAGAAAAGGACTAAAAATAAGTTTTGTATTAGGGTGCTTGACAAGATTGCGAGTCTTCCTCCTACGTATCCTCTTGTGCGATGAGAAATTCAAAGCTATTTAGTTATGGGAAAGAAAAAGATATTTTTAAATTTTTTTCTTATAATGCTTGAGGAGACGTTGAATCTCACTCCTATGTATCCTCTGGTGCGATGAGGAATTCAAAGCTACGTAGTTCTTTGTAAGACAACGATAATTTTGGATTTTTTGTTATAGTGCTTAATGAGACGTTGAATCTTGCTCCTATGTATCCTATGATGCTATAAAGAATTCAAAGCTACGTAGTTCTGGGCATACAATGTTTATATGCTGATTGATTTTTATGAACGATATTTAGGCCGCGTTCTAGCGGTTAAACGTTGCTTGTTTGCTTGTGCATGGGAGACTTAAACGTATGTTTGTATCGCGGTAGAATGGGTCTTGTTTGATCGCATCCTAGAGGCTAAATGTTACTTGTATGCTCGCACACGGGGGGTTTAAGCATTTGTTTGTATCACAGTAGAATGGATAAAACATTGTTCGTTTGTGAAAAGTTTAAGGTCACGCTAATGCAATAAAAAATTGATTTGATTGGTTGAATTTGTTTTTGGGTGGATGACGAGTATTTGAAAGGCAACCTATACAACTTGTATCCAAATACTCGGGAAAAAGAGAGGCATATGCCAAACTAGTCCTTTTTTCATCCAAACTAATTGTGAAAAGGTTGGATATGATTAAAGTCTTTTAAAGGTGACAAATACTTGAAAGGCAAGCTATACAACAGGTATCAAAGTGCTCGGGGAAGAGAGAGATATACATCCATCTAGTCCTTATTCATCTGATTTAATAATGAAAAAGATTTAATCGAATTAAAATCTGTTAAAAATGACAAATACTTGAAAGGAAATCCATACAGCAGGTATCCAAGTATTCAGGGAAGAGAGGGATATATATTCAGCTAATCTTTTTTAATCTAATTTGTTGTGAAAAAGTTTGATACGATTAACGTCTTTTGAGGATGACAAGTACTGGAAAGGCAAGTTATACAACAGGTATCCAAGTACTCGAGAAAAAGAGGGGCATACATCTAACTAGTCATTTTCATCCGATTTATTTGCAAAAAAGATTTTTGAAGCGTTTTTAATTAAGTTTGCAAAAAGAATTTATGTTGACCAAGTGTTTGATTCGTATTGGATTGAAATTGATTTGGTTTGGTTTTGAAAATGGTTTTGTAAACATTTTTACTTTGATTTAGAAAAGATTGATTTTATTGGCTTTTTTTATACTTAAATAATTAACCAATTAACATTTATTAAATAATTAAATAAAATAAAAGCTTGAAAATTAAAAGGGAGGTGCAAGCAAGCACAGGCAAGGTGTAAGAGGTAACGGAACAACAATGGGGCTTGGGCCCAAAAGAAATAAACAAGGAAAAATAAAATAATAAAGAAGAAAAAAAGAACAAATAGGGGTGCAATGCAAAAAAAAGGCACATGAGTCAAATTCTGGAGGCCTGATGTCCTTCCCTCACACCATGAGGGGATATGAGGAGAAAAAAGGGTGATAACAAGTAAAATAAGGCGAAGGCCTAAGCTGACAAGTCCAACATCTAACAAGGGGTGTTGTAGTGTAAACATGGCCTTATGATCTCTAATAAGTGGCCCTTATTTGACCCGATGATCAAAGGCCTTGGTAGCCATCAGATTGGCATACCAGGAAGTCAAACGATGATCTAGTGGCTAGGATCAACAACGCCAGCAAGCTCCACGTGATCGTGGGAACAGTGGATGATACTTGATCAAAAGAGGGGAGTCTGAATCCCTCTCTCATTTTCCAAATCGTTTTCTCTCTCTTTCTTCATAGCCTCTATCTCTTCTCTCTCTACTCTAATACACCAACACACACACATCTCTTATCATTTTAGATCACATCAAAAATAATTACATGAACTTGGTGATGAACACATGAACATTAATGAGTGTTCATCACCTATTTTCCAAGAAATAAAAAAAAACTCAAACAAACCGAAAATTATAAACATCAACCCCCTCTAAAATCAAATGTAATTATCATAGAGAAATCATTCATGATACACACATAAGAAAAAAATCATGAAAAACAAACATTAAAACATCATGAAAATACCAAATCGAAGCAAAAGGGATTCCCACACGGCGATGACAATTTTTAGCGACGGCGAAATTGCAGGTAATTTATCCTTTCTCTTTTCTGCTTTTGTTCTCCTTCTTTTCTACCCTTTACTGACTTCTTCTTCTTCTTCTTCTACTCCGATTACTCTGTAGGTTTTGGGTTGTTGCTGAGGATGCTTGAAGGTGTTGGATGAAGGCTAAGCTCAGCCTTGTTCAGAGCTTCGGTGTGAGGCTCTAATAAGCTATGTAATAATAAATTTAAATGGAGAATTGGGAGTGAAGATGGTGTTGCGGATTGCTTCAAATTTGGGGGTGGGTTTTCAGAGGTATTTACTAGGTTGATCGTCTGTAATGAATGAATGTGAGGGAGTTGGTTTTATAGATGACATTTAGAGGTGTCAATGTAGGGGGTTGGGATCTAAATTTCAAGGCCAAAAAAATTGAAGGGCCTAAAATTTTAAAAATAAATGAGCCCCAAAATATATAGATCCCTTAAATTAAGGGCCTCTAAAATTCAAGTAACGCCTCAAAACCCCCAACATTTTCAAAATTTTACTTTCTTTTTTAAAAATAGATTTTTTCAATCAATTTTTTTAAAATCGTTTTTTTTTTATTTTTGGAAAAAATCGTTTTTTTATTTTTGAAAAAAATCAATTTTTTTTTTTAAAAAAAAAAAGAATTTTTTTTTATTTTCGAAAAAAATTAGTTTTTTTCATTTTTGAAAAAAATCAGTTTTTTTTTTATATTTGAAAAAAGTCGGGTTTTTCATTTTCAGAAAAAATCGGTTTTTTTTATATTTGGAAAAAATCGGTTTTTTTTCATTTTCGGAAAAAATCGGTTTTTTTCTATTCGGAAAAAAATCAGTTTTTTTCATTTTCGGAAAAAGTCGGTTTTTTTATATTCGAAAAAAATCGGTTTTTTTCATTTTCGGAAAAAATCGGTTTTTTTCATTTTCGAAAAAAAAAACGGTTTTTTTATTTTCAGAAAAAATCGGTTTTTTTTCATTAACATAAAAAATCGATTTTTTTCATTTTCAGAAAAAATCGGTTTTTTTTTGTATTTTCGGAAAAAATCGGTTTTTTAAAAAAAAAAATCAGTTTTTTTTTATCTTCGAAAAAAATCATTTTTTTTATTTTCTGAAAAATCGTTTTTCTTAATTTTCAGAAAAAACCGGTTTTTTATTTTTTCGGAAAAAAAAATCGGGTTTTTTTTTTATTTTCGGAAATAATCGGCTTTTTTTTTCTTCTGAAAAAACCGGTTTTTTTTTTTATTTTCGGAAAAAATTAGTTTTTTTTTGTTTTCGAAAAAAAATCAATTTTTTTTTTATTTTCGGAAAAAATCAGTTTTTATTATTTTCTGAAAAAATCGGTTTTTTTTTTATTTTTGGAAAAAATCGATTTTAGGAAAAAAACAATTTTAAGAAAAAATCAGTTTTAGAAAAAAATCGGTTTTATAATATAAAATATTTTATTTCAAATAAATTAGATTTTGAGTCCTTCACTTAAGCTCCATTAAAGACAAAAATATGAAGGAGTTTAAAAATAAGGGGCCAAGAAAATATTCATTTAATAAGGGGCCTAAAAAAATGGAGCCAATAAAGAGCCTATTTATTGGGAATTTGTCATTTAGGACTTTTTTGACACCTCTAATGACATTAGGTGAGTGTATGAAGAATTTCTCAAGTGTGTGAATGAGAAATCCGTGTGATTTTTATGAAGATATTTTGCAATGTTTGTTGCAAAATTGTGTGAGCAAGGTGAGTGAATTGTGATGGAGGGAATTGAGTGAAAATTGAGAGGGAATGTGAGATTGCTTGCTGATTTCGTGGGGGAATAAAGTGCAAGTCGTGTGATATTATTTGTGGTCCCATGTGATGCAATTTCTCACTTGTAACAACTCAAATTCAAGTGAAATGAAGATGTGATTCAACTGAAATTCTGCTAGTTAATTTTGTTTTTTTGTTTGTTTGATTTGGAAGGGTGATAACTCGCGTATGCAAATTATTCAGCATGTGCAAAAGTTTATAATTCTCTCTTCTTGTAATGGAAACCAAATGTAATTCAAATTAAATTTCAATAAAATTCAAATTCAATTTTATTCATTTGTACATTTCACTTGCATTTGGAAATCATTTTGGTTATTTGTTATTTTGCATTTGAAATAATATTTGAACCGTGTGTGTGATTGAAAAGAGACCATGCTTTGACTTTGTAAGCTCAACTCAATTTAAAAAAAAAATTGGTTAGACCTTTGCCTTTGTTAATCTTGAAATGCAATTTCAAATTCAAATTTGAAAATTCATAACATAACATCCAAGTTTTCTTTACTTATCTCTTACTTCAATTTAAACTAATCAAATGACAAGAGCAACATATGAATGGATTTGGTAAAATGAGATTATGAAATTCAAAATTAAACTCACAAATTGTTTTGGTCCAATTTTTGGTTATTTTGGCATAAATAAATGAAAACCACTAAAATTCAATTTGAATCAAGAAGAATTTTGGCTTTTTGCTTAAGAAAGTGAACCATTGTAATATGCACCATTAATCAAGTGAATTTTAAATTGGAACTTTTTGTACTTTGAAATGAAATGCCAAATCCAATGATGATGATGATGTATGGTGTAGAAGGTGACATGAGCAACTTGTACCATATAAGGTACTTAAAATGAGAAAAAAGTTCTAAGATTGCACTTGGTCCTTGAGCCACTCAAATTGTACATGAACATTAAAATAGGTCACATACTCCAAATTTCCATTTTACAACTTGTTGACTTTTAAATTGGTTCAAAGTTGACTTTGACCAACCTTTTTATTCATGATAAAATGATGAATGATATGAGATGGAACTAAAAAATAATAGCCTTCACAAACAAAGGTTGACTTTGACGTTGATTTTGATTGTAATGTATGAGGATATAATCCAATGGTTATTAAATGATGCATGTTTATGGTAAAAACAAGTGTAAATGATGAATGAAACAAATGACCTAGGTATCTCTCATAAGATGAAAATCACATGTCCATAACCACGTGATATAAAAAAAGGGAGGGATAAAACTGAGGTATGACAAGTGGTGGTTAGGGATTTTCCACGACGATGAGAAGCCTTGTACAATAGAGTTTATGGTGGTTTATAGGACATGTTCAAGTGAGGTGAGAGACTATGTTATGTGTTTGGTGCTTACGCATAAGCGTATGAGTTAGGATCTCTCTTCTCTTCTCTCTCTCTCTCTCTCTCTCTCTCTCTCCCCCCCCCCCCCCCCCACACATATTCGGGAGATATATTTATAGAGGCTTTGGGCCTAGGGTTTCTTTGGGAAAAGTGGTCGCCCACCTAGTCAATGATAGACCGTTGAATCCTTATTTTCAAGGGGACGTGGGTAAGTTACTGACCCTAACTTTTCTCTACCCAATAAACTTTTTATCCCACGTTTCTCATGACAAGGCTATATGGAAGCATTGGGGGGCGAGGTTGTACCTCCCTGAGGGTGACATATGATCATCGCCTTTCTTGGGGGAGACCTATCGTCATTTTGATCCTTTAGTACTGCTCATTATTTGATGACTACCAAAAGAATATTTGTCAACATGATGTTGGTTTAAGTGTTTGTTGTATGGGTCACCGAAGTGGTGAGTTATCGTGCCCAAACTGTGACATTGTTCTTTAATCTTTTCAAAGTTCAAAATAGCTCCCATTGTGCAAACGGTTTTGGTTTTCTCTCCTTGAGGAAACATATCAAGTACTTCAAAGCTTATTCAGACATCATTAAGAATTTCGATGATCACTTTTACTTGGTTACTCATGTGATCGAGGAAACACATGCGAAGATCCGTAACTTAGAATCCGATCATTTATTTGTTTTCTCTGACATCTCTCTTAAGTATCAGACAGATAATCACTACTTGATGGAGGCAGTGTCACATGCTTACAAGGTGGGAGACCCGTACTTGAAGGAGTTATACTTGAAAAACTAGTTGGTGGTTTTCTGTAAGGAGCTTGGTGTTATACCCTAATTTTTACCCCTAAGATCCCATCCTCTTTTTGCATTTTTTGCATACAAACAAAATCACAAACTTGGTTATCTCCTAACCCCCCCTCATCTTTGGGTTTGCCTTTGCAGAGATCATAAAGTACCTCTTTGTGTATTTTGTTCCTTTATGTTTATGTGCTTTATGTTTCACTAACCACTAATCAAAATGCCAAAAATATGTCTTGAATCTTTTTGCCTCTTTGCAAGGTAGGGTGCTATATCAAGAACACCAAGCATGATTCATCAGTTGGGGTTTTGCTCCCTCAAGGTTAAAGTGTGGTCAACCATGGATTCCCAAGGGCTATCTCATCAAACCATGGCTTATAATGTCAAAGTACAAGGTTTCAAGCATCATTCAATCTCATTTTGATCAAATATATCTCAAGGTTTAGTAAATTGTCTCTCAAGAAAAGCCAAAGGTTTATGTGTTTATTTCCATGCCTTCATCAATAAGTTACCTCAAGCTCTGGTCAATTTAATCAAAGGACATTAAATGAAACTTTATCTTGAGCTCATATGATGATCCATGTGCTTTGAAGTGCAAGGAAAGTCCAAGTTTACAAGTTGATTCAAGGAAATTTGACCTAAAAAGTCAACATTTCAAGTCAAAGTTCAAAAGATAACAACTCTTCCAATTCTCAATATTTTTGTTGCTTATTTTTGCATATGAATCTTCTCAACATCTTCTTCAACTTCTCTTTACATGACAAGAGCCAATTATGTTTGGAGGATCATCAAAAGTTTGAAGACATTATAGGTCATATGTGGATTTAGTGAAATTTTGCCTATTTTCAAGTGACTTTTCTCAACTTTCAAGAATCACAACTTCTTCAATTTTCAACATATGGAGCTTATTCTTTTTGCACAATATCATTTATGATACCCTATACAAATATTGCTTCAATTTTCATTGATACATTATAGGTCATTTTTCAGCCATTTGGACTTAGAATATTTCAAGTTTGGTTTGCCAGATTTTTGTGCCAACTTTAACATGCCATAACTTTTTACTCAAGCATCCAAATAAGACCTTTCTTGGTAAATTATGATCTTTTCCATGATTTTAACAAATTGCAAAAAGAATGGGATAAAAAAGCCTCTTGTACAAGATGCCCCATTGATGCAAACATGGTTACTTGGAACTGAAGATTTGCACCATGATCAGATTTTTAACACAGCAAAAACTCAATTACAAGTCAAATTACTACGTGTTTTGGACCTAAACATGTTTAATCAAGTTTCCAGAAGTTAATTGATTCATAAAACGCATGATTTGGCTGAGTTTTGAGAAATTTCAAGTCACACCTTCTTCATGATGAGGGTGCACATGAATTCACTCAATTCTGGATCATTCCACCCCTCTCATCATTCCATCATCTTCAGCTATAAATATAGGATCATTCCACACTGAAAATCAAGCTTTTGATAACCAGAAAACCCCTGCTCCGCTTTAAATTTTTTTCCTTCAGAAAATTGCACTATCGTGTTTTGATTTCTAGCTTGTTTTAACTCATTTTCTTGATTCAGTTAGCTTTATCTTGTTCCTATGAAGCTTCTAGAACAATTCCCAAGCTCTAAGAGTCCTTGAATCATGCTGACCAAATCCAATTTCAGAGCTCCTCAGATCGTTTTTGGACAATGTAGTTTGAGGTTCCATTTTCAATGAAAGAAGTTACCACAATGTAGTCCTTTACTTGCTGATTGTTTAAACTAGCTGACTTTGATAGCTTGTGTTCATCATTTAGTTTTTGTTTTCGTGTTTGTGTGTTCTTATGATTTTCCTCAAAATTCTCTCTACTCTCTTTCAATAAATGAAAATGGAGTGTGAGGTTAAGTTCGCCTTGATGAGACGGTTGCAATGATGGTGGTTTCGTGCCTTAATGTTACCACTTAGCAATCTCCGGTGAGCATCTCACCAGAGAAGATGATCGGAGAGGCTGGGACGATGACCTGAGGTGTTTCCACATTGGATAATTGAAATGTTCTAATTGGATAGATTCAAATGTGATCCTGTCTTATTTCTGAAGTAATTTCCACCATGCATATCGTTTTTGAACTGTTAGATCTGCCAAGTCAGATTAATGAAATAGATCCAACGCGCGTGGGTTTTTCCTATTTTATTTTCTTTTCTGATTTTCATTAAAAAATTAATAGAAAATCCATTTTAACTCCACAAAATCCCAAAATAATTTCTAAAATTCTCTTTTATTTTTCTCTTTCTGATTTTATATTTTTTATATATTTTATTTTCTTCATTTCCTATTTTTCATGATTTTTCTCATTTTTGAAGCATTCTAATTAGTTTAAAAATAGTTTTATCCATTAAAAAAATTCTCAAAAATTTTATATAGCATTCTTGACTTGTATAGTTTTTCTTGGTCATTTGTGATTTGATTTTATGCATCATTTGCATTTTCATCTTTATTTTCATTTTAAAATTAATTTTAGTGCATTTTAATTCATATTCTTGCATTTTATATTTGTTTGACTTGTGTTGACTGCTGTTGGCCTTGTATCTTGGTTGATTTGGTCACAAGTTTCGTCAAACTCAATGGATCTTGGGTGTTGATGGGGTGAAAACCCTAATCCACCAAAATGAATGATTGATTTTGATGATAACTTGATCATCACTTGGATCCAATTAGTTTTTGTTATTTTGTTTGATCCTCTCTTCTTCGTCCCTTTCTTTTTCTTTTTCACCTTTCTTTTAATCAATTGGAGGATGTGTAGGCCATCTTGTTCATGAGATCTTGAATGGTACTTGATGAAATTTCATCATTTCAAATCTACCATTTGATTGATCATTTGATCAATTGAGGTACTTTGGATTGATGCATAAGTTTGTCCAAAGTATCATGAGGGATTGATTGATGTAATGGATCCATCTTTGCTTGAGTTAGGTCTTGATCCACCTTGTTTTGACTTGTGCTACATGTTTTAGGAGTATGATCTCTATATCATATCTCTAATACGTATGGTGTAACGCCCGTATTTAATTAAATATTTTAATCAAATAGTATTCAGTATTTTTCCGAATATTTGTTGAATATGTTGGTTGATGCTAATAAGTATTAATCGGGTAATTAGTCGATTTAGTCGGGAGAAATTAATATTAGAAATAATATTTATTTTCGTAGAATATTAATTAATTTAATTGATTTAAGTTGTGTTGGCTTTAGTAGGATTATTTAATTAAAAATGATTTAAGTCGTAGAAAATAATATGGTGTTAATTTAGTAGAAGTATAAGAAATTATGGGGCTTATTTAGATGGTAGTAATAGTGGGGGGTGTAGTAATGAGGCCCAATAAGAAAATAAAATAATAGAATTATTATATTAGGTTTTTAGAAACAAGGAGGAGTTAGAAAGTGGCTGTAAGTGGGAGTTGCAGAAAAAGAAAAAAAACAGGAGCAGAACGTGGAAGTTATGGAGAAGAGGAAAAGAGGAACAAAGGGTTTTGAGAGAGAATTCGTAGAGGCTGCTAGAGCAAGTTTTCGACCGGAAATTATTAGAGAGCAACCTTCAATCCAAGGTAAGGGTGGGGTTCAATCTCTATAACCGGGTATATGATAGACCGTATGTGGGGTTGGGTTGTATAAATTTGTGCCATGGATTAATTGTTGGTTCTTGCTCTAAATTTTAATTGAATAAGTTGTTATTTTTGCTGTATCTGTGTTGGTGTGTTCGCTGTATTGCTTTTGGAATTTATAAGAAAGTTGATTGTGTCAATGAAATTATTGTTGAACCCTGTTACATGTTGAAGTCGTTGTATTTGTTATATTGCTGAAATGTGCGTGTTGATTCGTTATGGTTGATTACCTAAATCGGTTAGTGTGGTTGAATTAGTCGTAGAATAGTTGATCGGTATGGTTTTGTATGATTTTGTTGTATTGTTGTAGCACTGTGATGGTATGAGAATTGATGCCAAAGGTTGGAGGGATTAATTGATGTTGTTGAAGTAATCGTGGGATAATTAAATTATATTGTTTGAATATAATTATCAACGTTGCTGTGGTAATATGTTGTTGTGGAACTGAAGCGAAGAGGAAAGTCTGGAATGCATGAGTGAACAGAGGAGAAGAATGAGAGAAACGGAGAGAACGTATGTTTTGGGGCCATGACGACCGTCATGGAAGTGTGACGACCGTCACACCCACGAACAACATCACGACCGTCACACTCTCGTGACGAGCGTCACGCGGGCAAATTCCGGGCTGTGTGGAAAATTAGAGATTCTGTTTCGTGGTCTTTTGGTCTGTGTAGCCTGGCGTGGTTACTGATATACTTTAGTTGAGTGCAGAGCCATAATTGAAACGAGTAAATAATTATTAGAGGTTTAATTAGTGAATTAGAACCACTATAAATAATTAATAGTCGTGTTGCGATAAATTAGTAAGAAACATAATTAAGTTGAACATCAGTATAAGTAGCAGTAGTAATACAAACCAGTGGAGACTGTAAGGAACTGTTAATAGTACTGTGACTAATTAATAGGAGTATAATTAAGTAACCGTGAGGTAGAAGTTAGTAGTATGCTTTGGTGAGTTGTTTGCTGACTCGAATTTAACAGGGGAATGACAAGAAGCTAGTAAGAAGTGGAAATGATAGAGTTTGGCAAAGAAGTTGGTTAAATGGGTTTAGTCAAGAAATTATGCAAATAGTAATGCGATATAATTGTTTGTTCTTCATGTTGTGTTCCTTGTTGCAAGTTGTGAAGTTGTTAGTTGTTGATTTGTTATTAATAAGTTGTAGGCTTTATGGCCAATGTTGATTCGTTGATTGTGTTGATGTTGAATTACTGTTGTTGATATGTTGATATAAAGTGGTAGGCTTTTGGCCAGTGTTGAATTATCGATGAGTTACCTCTATTTATTGGTAACAATGGTGATATAGGCTTTTGCCTTGCGATGAACGATTATTGTTGTGAAGTTGCTGTTGAATTATTGTCGTGTGTTGTAGTTGTTGTTGTGATGTCGCATTCATCGAGTCACATACATTGCATATTAAGCTGGCCTGGATTGGCAAAATATTAAGCTGGCCTGGATTGGCAAAATATTAAGCGGAAGGCTTATGCCTTGTTGACGTCAATATTAATTGGCAAATTTTTAAGCTGGGAGTTCTGCTCCAATGGTACCACGTGCATGTGCATTTTGAGTCGCATGTTAAGTTGCTGTTGTTATTAAGTTAATGTTGTTATTAAAGTTGCTGTTGTTATTAAGTTGTTGTTGTTATTAAGTTGCCATTGTTATTAAAGTTGTTGTTGTTATTAAGTTGTGCTGATTTAAGTTGTTTGTTAGTTGTTGTATAATTGTGATTATAAAGTGGTGATATTTGTATGATCCGATCTAATATACTATTTATCATACACTTGTTTATATTGTTTGATATCTCACCCTTTATTTGTTTCGCCGTTGCCTTTATACTGGTAACGTGCAGGTATTCGAGAATGAAGAATTAGTTGCTGTTAGTCCAAGTCGATTTAGTTGCTCTGATACGTAGCACTCGGGGGGATGAACGTTGGATGTTGATTGTTGTTATTACTTTAGGTTGTTAAAGTTTAAGTTGAATTTATAAAGTTCCATGTTGTTTTGAAGTTGTTTTAGTCGAATAAAAGTATTAAGTGAATTGAAGTTGAATATTGGTATTACAAAGTTGCTTTCAGTTGAATAAAAGTTGTGATGCTATTGTAAGTTGAGAAATTATTATTCAGATGTTTAGTTGATTAAAAGTTGAGTTATGTTGTTACATGTTCATCCAGGTTATAAGTGTTATGTATCTGTGAAATTGTAATTGATGTATGTTGTTTTATGTGAAGTAAATGTGGCATCCCATGTATGATGAAATTTTTGCACTCTGATTTTATTAATATTCGATGGGTAGATTTGGGGTGTTACATTAGTGGTATCAGAGCCTGGTCGGTCCGTCCGGCCAAGTTGTCTAATGTTGTTTATTTCTTAGTACGCGGCATGTGTGTGAAACACTGTCGGTACTTGCTTATTAGTTTTCTAACTGTTTGTCTCCAAGAGTTGGTTTGAAACAAGTGGGGGAGAAGTTTACTTCTCAGAGATGTTAGTAGTATGAGAAGTTGGATCAAGGTGACATTGATTTCAAGAGTGCGAATGTCGTTAGAACTGTGTTGCGAATCGACGAAAGTATGGACTCATGATTCTATCCGTCGGTCTAGTTGAGACATTTTGAAGGAGGACGAGTCAGTATGATTGATGTTTGCTTCTCGGAGAAGAGAGGGCAATGTGACGAATAGCGATATGCAAGTGGAGTATAACTGGAGTAAAGTCGGATGATTTTCAGAGTTGGGTAAAAAGCAAGGATAGTTGGGAGAGTTTGGAAGCAAGAGAAAGAGGTAGAACTCATGTTCACCAATTTCAGGTTTTATTTTCGTATTTATGGAACAACCTTCAGTAAAAGAGGCATAACTTTCTACTCGTAACTCCGATGAAAGCGATCCTGGACTTTTCGGAAAGCTTACTAAATTCCCTACAGCTGGCATATAAATTTAGCCTTCGGCAAGTTTTTGAAGAGGGAGAAAAACGCGTTTGATTGTTCTGGTCTGGTGCTGATATTTGTAGAATTCTGCATACGGGATTTCTTGACCAGTCCCATTGCGAGGACGATAACTCTTTACTCGTAACTCGGATTTAAGCGATTCTTAAAGTTATGAAATCTACACGAAATTTCCTTCATTTTGGAATATAATTTTGTGTCTGGGAGGTTTGTATTGAAGAAGATAATCGTGTTTGAAGTTGGACAATTCTTGCTGGAAATAGTAAGATGAAGTCAAGCATAGAATGGTTGGTAACGGGAAGAAGGTAAGAGTATCGGAGGAGCACATGGAAGTGCGGCGTATAATAGTTGAAAATGATTAAAGTATAGAAATCTTTGAGGAGGGTTAAATAGTAAAGTGGATTGTGTGTTATGGGCGAGATGTGTCGACATGAGTCGGAAATTTTTAGAAGTTCTATCACCAACCAGATGATGAGATGGTATTGTTGAGATTGTGATTGGAATGAGAATCAAATGTGAAACTATATGGATCATTGGAGGTATGAGATTAAGAAGAAAGACGAAGGACTTGTTAGTGTTGTTAAGGCTCTTAACTTGAATAAATGTTTCGGTGGAAGTGGACCGATTTGGATGGTACTTGATGTGGTAGCAATTCCGGTATTAGAGGGATATTTAATGATTGTGTTGTGCAACTAATTTATATAGGAGAATATGTGTTAGATTTTGGGACGTTGTGTATCACTGACGAAGTTGGAAATAAAGAAATTAAGAAAACGTTTGTAAGCCTTAGAGAGATGGTAGAGCAGTATGCTTAGATAATGTTGAGCACGAGGAGGAAGACGCTATTTTAGTTGGATAATGATGATTTATGCCACCATTATGGTTGCCGGCTGCCTATTGACAAATTGAGGAACTGATCACTCTTAATCTCTTGTTGATAGTAGACGGAATCGTGTGGATGGAGTAGACGTGTCTTGCCAACTAGAATAGTATACACAGTGAATTGTTTGGGGTTGAGCCAAGTACTTATGAATTGTTTGAGTTGTCGATGCAGATTCCTATATAGGGAAATGAGGCGGACTTGAGGATGTTAGTATGAGGTTGCAGGTTGATCAGTGAGTAGTTTGGAAACTCACAGTTGTGTTCTGGATAACTTGGGTTTTGATTCGTGGTGGATCGAGAATTCGATTGACATGAGACTTGAAGAATTGTAGAGATAAACCAAGGAGGAAGTAAATGGAAATGTAGGACCACGATTTGACCAAGGAGGTCGGATAAAGAATGGTGGTGGCTGGTATGCCTTAACATGTATATAGGAAATATGAATTGTATCTTCCATACTTGTTCAGATAATGTTATAACTGGTGTTTGTTGTGGATGTTCTGATATGCTATGTAATTAGAAGGAAGGCACGTAGGGTATTTGAGAGTTGAGTTACAAGTATTGAAAGAAGTGAAGCTATATGTTGAGTTAGCAAGGTGTGAATTACGATTTGTAAGATGAGGTTGCCTTGTTGTGTTAGTTCAGATGAAGTTGTATGAAGAATTGTGCTAGTATGAGTAGGACTTGATGAATTAGTTTGTTTGATTGGTTTGGTTAATATGCCATGTTAAGTGTAGGTTTTAAGGCTAAATCTATGGCTATTGGGTGTTAAGCACTGTTGGAAAGACGGTTTTTTTTTCTTGTTGAGATTAATTGGACACCTGTATCCTTATGTTGTTGTAATGTTGTTATGCGTTGAGATGAATTTTGATGATGTGTTAATGCAAGGTGGTGAAGTTGTAGCTTATGTTGACGATAATTGGGAATTCTTAAAAGTATCTATCCTATTCAAGATTTGGAATTGGCTGCAGTTGTAGTTGTGTTGGATATTCGGGGGTATTATTTACGGATCTAAGTTCGAAGTGGTCAGTCATCAAAGTGTAGAATGCCTGTTTGGTTTGAATTTCCGATGAGTTAAGTCGAAAGTCTTTTCTTATGTCTGCTTTGGTGGTCGGAAGTTGATGTGAACTTGGTAGATTTGATGGTTGCAATTAATCAGAGTGCGCAGCGAAAGCGCAATGTAGAGCAGTTGGTTCTTATGTGAGTAACAACGATGTTGGTGGTTTGATTACGTTGATGTTGTGTTATGACTTTTGTGCTCTTATCCTTGTTGTTGCCTCATTACCTAGGGTGATGGTTCGAGTGCGAGTAGCTAATTCCTATGATGGGGGATTAGGGGAGTGTTGCCTACGGCGATGGTAACGATCGTATTGTGTTCTGACCCGTAGTGAACTGGTGTGTTCTTAACTTGGTTATTCTTTGTGTCTTGAGTTAGTCATTGGGTGAGTTGCGTGAGCATTGTTTCGTGTTGTCGTTGTCGTTGATGTGATGTATTGTTGTTTGGTGTTAGACGTGGCGTTTTCCTTTTTAGGGCAGGGATGTTGATTTGTTAGCTGAGATAACGTAGTTGGAGTGTGGTGCATCGAGTAAATTTTCGAGGACGAAAATATTCTAAGTGGGGGAGAGTTGTAACGCCCGTATTTAATTAAATATTTTAATCAAATAGTATTGAGTATTTTTCCGAATATTTGTTGAATATGTTGGTTGATGCTAATAAGTATTAATCGGGTAATTAGTCGATTTAGTCGGGAGAAATTAATATTAGAAATAATATTTATTTTCGTAGAATATTAATTAATTTAATTGATTTAAGTTGTGTTGGCTTTAGTAGGATTATTTAATTAAAAATGATTTAAGTCGTAGAAAATAATATGGTGTTAATTTAGTAGAAGTATAAGAAAATATGGGGCTTATTTAGATGGTAGTAATAGTGGGGGTGTAGTAATGAGGCCCAATAAGAAAATAAAATAATAGAATTATTATATTAGGTTTTTAGAAACAAGGAGGAGTTAGAAAGTGGCTGTAAGTGGGAGTTGCAGAAAAAGAAAAAAAATAGGAGCAGAACGTGGAAGTTATGGAGATGATGAAAAGAGGAACAAGGGGTTTTGAGAGAGAATTCGTAGAGGCTGCTAGAGCAAGTTTTCGACCGGAAATTATTAGAGAGCAACCTTCAATCCAAGGTAAGGGTGGGGTTCAATCTCTATAACCGGGTATATGATAGACCGTATGTGGGGTTGGGTTGTATAAATTTGTGCCATGGATTAATTGTTGGTTCTTGCTGCAAATTTTAATTGAATAAGTTGTTATTTTTGTTCTATCTGTGTTGGTGTGTTCGCTGTATTGCTGTTGGAATTTATAAGAAAGTTGATTGTGTCAATGAAATTATTGTTGAACCCTGTTACATGTTGAAGTCGTTGTATCTATTATATTGCTGAAATGTGCGTGTTGATTACCTAAATCGGTTAGTGTGGTTGAATTAGTCGTAGAATAGTTGATCGGTGTGGTTTTGTGTGATTTTGTTGTATTGTTGTAGCACTGTGATGGTATGAGAATTGATGCCGAAGGTTGGAGGGATTAATTGATGTTGTTGAAGTAATCGTGGGATAATTAAATTATGTTGTTTGAATATAATTATCAACGTTGCTGTGGTAATATGTTGTTATGGAACTGAAGCGAAGAGGAAAGTCTGGACTGCATGAGTGAACAGAGGAGAAGAATGAGAGAAACGGAGAGAACGCAGGTTTTGGGGCCATGACGACCGTCATGGAAGTGTGACGACCGTCACACCCACGAACAACATCACGACCGTCACACTCTCGTGACGAGCGTCACGCGGGCAAATTCTGGGCTGTGTGGAAAATTGGAGATTCTGTTTCGTGGTCTTTTGGTCTGTGTAGCCTGGCGTGGTTACTGATATACTTTAGTTGAGTGCAGAGCCATAATTGAAATGAGTAAATAATTATTAGAGGTTTAATTAGTGAATTAGAACCACTATAAATAATTAATAGTCGTGTTGCAATAAATTAGTAAGAAACATAATTAAGTTGAACATCAGTATAAGTAGCAGTAGTAATACAAACCAGTGGAGACTGTAAGGAACTGTTAATAGTACTGTGACTAATTAATAGGAGTATAATTAAGTAACCGTGAGGTAGAACTTAGTAGTATGCTTTGGTGAGTTGTTTGCTTACTCGAATTTAACAGGGGAATGACAAGAAGCTAGTAAGAAGTGGAAATGATAGAGTTTGGCAAAGAAGTTGGTTAAATGGGTTTAGTCAAGAAATTATACAAATAGTAATGCGATATAATTGGTTGTTCTTCATGTTGTGTTCCTTGTTGCAAGTTGTGAAGTTGTTAGTTGTTGATTTGTTATTAATAAGTTGTAGGCTTTATGGCCAATGTTGATTCGTTGATTGTGTTGATGTTGAATTACTGTTGTTGATATGTTGATATAAAGTGGTAGGCCTTTGGCCAGTGTTGAATTGTCGATGAGTTACCTCTATTTATTGGTAACAATGGTGATATAGGCTTTTGCCTTGCGATGAACGATTATTGTTGTGAAGTTGTTGTTGGATTATTGTCGTGTGTTGTAGTTGTTGTTGTGATGTCGCATTCATCGAGTCACATACATTGCATATTAAGCTGGCCTGGATTGGCAAAATATTAAGCTGGCCTGGATTGGCAAAATATTAAGCGGAAGGCTTATGCCTTGTTGAAGTCAATATTAATTGGCAAATTTTTAAGCTGGGAGTTCTGCTCCAATGGTACCACATGCATGTGCATTTTGAGTCGCATGTTAAGTTGCTGTTGTTATTAAGTTGTTGTTGTTATTAAGTTGCTGTTGTTATTAAGTTGCTGTTGTTATTAAAGTTGTTGTTGTTATTAAGTTGTGCTAATTTAAGTTGTTTGTTAGTTGTTGTATAATTGTGATTATAAAGTGGTGATATTTGTATGATCCGATCTAATATACTGTTTATCATACACTTGTTTATATTGTTTGATATCTCACCCTTTATTTGTTTCGCCGTTGCCTTTATACTGGTAACGTGCAGGTATTCGAGAATGAAGAATTAGTTGCTGTTAGTCCAAGTTGGTTTAGTTGCTCTGATACGTAGCACTCGGGGGGATGAACGTTGTATGTTGATTGTTGTTATTACTTTAGGTTGTTAAAGTTTAAGTTGAATTTATAAAGTTCCATGTTGTTTTGAAGTTGTTTTAGTCGAATAAAAGTATTAAGTGAATTGAAGTTGAATATTGGTATTACAAAGTTGCTTTCAGTTGAATAAAAGTTGCGATGCTATTGTAAGTTGAGAAATTATTATTCAGATGTTTAGTTGATTAATAGTTGAGTTATGTTGTTACATGTTCATCCAGGTTATAAGTGTTATGTATCTGTGAAATTGTAATTGATGTATGTTGTTTTATGTGAAGTAAATGTGGCATCCCATGTATGATGAAATTTTTGCACTCTGATTTTATTAATATTTGATGGGTAGATTTGGGGTGTTACATATGGTACATAAATTGTTATTGACCGACCTCCATAGTATGATCTTCCTTATAGATTATGCTACAATTGCTTAACATAACACTAAGTTTGTCCCTAATTGAGAAGTGATCATATTGGTCTAATTTTAGATATGAGTCATTTTTGTTTAGATGTAAATCTCCTATCTCCATAGTGTGTAGATTCTTTTCCACCTAAGAGAGCTAGTGACATACTTGTTGATTTTATCCAAGTTGGAGTACTTCTCAAAGGATGATTCAAAGTTCTCACACTTGTTGGGTTGATTGTAGCGAGCGATTTTAGACGTGGTTCTTAAGCACTGTCGCTCTTTTGGGGTGACTACAGGTCGATTCATTTTTTATCCTATTGTGAGCTGACTAAGGAAGGGAAATAGATGTCTCCAATTAACCCTGCTTGCATACCAAGTTTAAACAGCGGTCTGTTAGGTTACGGATGCTATGTGGTCGTGGGGCCGTTCTTGTGCTTATTTTGACAGAATGATGAATTTCTGGCGGGGAACAAGGATTAGGATGTTAGGACTGATGCTTTTTGATAGATATGTGAGAGTATGGGATTTTGGGTTTTTGTTTAGTGTGCCCGCTAAGATGTTTTCTTTCGATCTTATGCCTACGTATTCCCGTTTACCAAAACAGGGAAATCAGAGCGTTCGTAGTTCCTCCTATTCTATGGGAGGAAATTGGTGTTTTGGTGTCTTGTTTAAAGCCCAAGACGTGAAGCGAAAGGTTGTTTGTATCTTGTTCAAAGCCCAAGATGTGAAGCTGAAGAGTCTCGACTTTAGAGATAATTTCTCATCTCTAAAGAGGGGTTTGTCTGTTATGACTGTTTATAAAGGAGAATTACTTTAACCGGGATGTGTGAATCCGGCAATGCCATAATTTCCTAAGAAGGGGGTTTTTAACCTGAAGGAGAAGACTTTAACTCAGTGTAGAGCAATGCTATCTTTCCTTAGGAATTTCTCATGCTAAAAGAGGGACAATGGCATGGATGTAAATAATACAGAGGCTTGCCGCTTACAACGATTAGATGAAGGGGAAGGAGTTGTTGATGTTTGTGTACTGTGAACGAGGCACAGCTTTGATGCTAAAAGGTTGATTCGATCAACCCGTGGTTTTCTTATATAAAGCCTAAGAGGAGGCTATTATGTGTCTCGTACAAAGCCCGAGAGAGAGGCTAAAAGGTGTTGATCCAACAAGAGGATCTTTTATACTAAATAAGAGAGTGTTTTTGTATCTCGTACGAAGCCCGAGATGGAGGCTAAAAGTTTTGTTTGGCTCAATAAGAACCTTTTTTGTATCTCGTATAAAACCCGAGATGGAGGTTGGAGAGTTGTTTGACTCAACGAGGGAGTCTTTTGTGTGTCTCATACAAAGCCTGAGAGAGAGGCTAAAGGGTTTGACTCAACGAGGGAGTCTTTTGGTATCTCGTACGAAGCCCGAGAGAGAGGCTAAAAGGTTTGCTATCTCAGTTAAGTGACAGGTCCAGTATACTGATTAAGAGAAAATCAGTTCTTATATGAGTAACACTGTACTCATGGATTTGATCTGAGGATCAGGATTGTTCCTTGTTCTTTAAGGAAACGGGGAAATCCGAAGGGTATTGAGACTGTCCGAGTCTACGGGTTTCTTCCTATCTTGCGAAAGGGGTCACTTGAGAATGTCTTTGAGACTCAAGGAAATTAGACTGTCCAAGTCTAGAGTTTTATCTTTTGTACTATGCTTTGAGAAACAGTAGTAGACTCTTTGAAAGGACTGTTCTATGAAGATAACTAATTTCTGTTCCTATACCTCTAAGAGGTCGTCGGGACAATTTCTACGAAGCCCAAGAGGAGGCTGGAAACTTTTAAGAAGCCGAGGGGTCCTTGTACTAATCCCAAGAGGAGGTTATCATTCCCGGAGGAAGAGATCATTATACGAAGCCTAAGAGGAGGCTGTGAATACTTCTAAGAAGCCGACGGGTCCTTGTACTAAGCCCAAGAGGAGGCGGGGTTGCTTTTAGGAAGCCTGTGGGTCCTTGTACAATGCCCAAGAGGAGGCCGATGCTTTTAAGAAGCCCGTGGGTCGCCAAACCCCGAGAAATTCAAGGCAAGCTATTCACAAGGAATAGATCAAGTCAGGAAAGTTCGAGAATTTGGAAGAAACTCAAAGATGCCATTCACGGAGAATACATTCATCTTTGGGAGTAGAGTTTCTTGACAATTCCTAATGAGGACAGCCGAAGAGAAGATTGTATCTGGTGATCCTATTGGGGATCTAGCTGTCTATTTCTACGAATAAACGAAACGGCTTTTCCTTGTTCTAGACGTAGTTGCCGGGGAAACTCTAAATATCTATACTATTATTACACAGTTGATATGAGTTTATGAAAGGAGACTTACAGCGAAACAACCCCACAATACAGTTATATGTATATGAAAGCAGTAAATGAAAGCGTATAAACACTTACTCGGTTGTAGAGCTTCCATGCTGTTTGGTTAGTTGTTCAACAAAGAAAGATTGAAAACAACAGTATATTCAAAATCAAAGGAGAAAGTGATTTGAAAAGAAAGTTTGGGGCTTACAGCTCAAGGAGAGGCCCAGGGTTTTACTGTTGAATTTGTACAGAGGGACTTATACAAGTGACTGTGGCCCAAAAAGGTTTTATGTACAAAGGGATGGGTCTTACACTCTCTCAAGAGGCCCAAAAAGTTTTAAAGAAAAAGAGTCGGGCTTATAACACGAGGGTAGGCCCAGATGATTTTTCATTCAAAATGGCGATCGCGCCGAGGTTTTCTTTTAACGCAGAGGGACTTATACAATAAGTGAGGCCCAAAATGGTTTTGGTCAAAAGGGGGATTGGGTCTTACACTCTAATAGAGGCCCAAAAAGTTTTGAATGGGTCTTATAGCCCGAGGAGAGGCCCAGATGGTTTATTTTTAAACGGGCGACGATCGCGCCGTTTACTTGTACAGAGGGACTTATACAATAGGTGAGGCCCAAAAAGTTTTTGTACAAGGGGTGTGGGTCTTACACTCTCTCAAGAGGCCCAAAAAAGTTTGAAAATGATTTATGAGGGTTGGATTAATCCAAAAACCCTAATTTGTTTTCAAAATGTGTTTTAATTGAATAAAAATTCAATTAAAATGATCAAAATTGTTTAACATATGGAAAACAAATTGTGACTTTGGATTTATGCTTCAAAAATTAAGTATTGACCTACAAAATAATTAGAAAGCATTAAAAGTTGCAAAATCAAGATGGAAAAAATCTTTTAAATGCTAAAAACAATTAAAACATTAATTCTTTGCAAAAATATCAATTATATGAAATAAATAATATATTTGGGATTTTTTGGGAAAATAAAATATTTCTACATTTTTGTGAATTATTAAAAAAAGAATCAACTCAAAATCATTAAAACTCAGAGAGAAATTAATTTTTGAATCAATTAATCAAAATCACAAAATTCAAATATTTGAATTTCTGAAAATGGCGCCAAGAACACACCAAGAACACGCGCGTTTTCTGGGTTTCCCAGATTTGCATTTTCCATCCAATCTTACTGAATACGTAATCATATCATGCAATCTACATACCAATCAACTTGTTTCAACCTCACGATCATGTCTATAGCATTTAAATTCATTTAAATTAAACATAAAACATGAAATCACGAAGAAACCTCAAGAATCCTAATTTCTGCATGAAGGCTAGGATTTTTGATACACGATTCAAACAATGCAAATAATTGAGGGGAAACATTCCTTGCATGATTATGAACATATGGCCAAATTATTGTGCAGCAAAAATTGCATGGATCATAGAGTTAGAAGAGCTCACGCTTACCACTTGCAGCTGGTGATCGTGATTTGTGTAGGAGGTGTTACAGTTGTGTTATGATGATCTGAACAGCTTCCCTAGGTACTATGGAGTGTGTTTGAATGCTTGGACTTGATGGAAATTGGTTGGATAACTTCATGGCATCTCAACTGCACTTTGGTTAAAACCTTGAGCAATTGACTGGTGATTCTGAGAAATCAGTGTTCCAGTTGTTGTTTAAGTGTTTGATCAGCTCATATGTGATGTATATGAGGTGTGTGTGTGATTGGTTTGGGTGGAAATGCCCTCTAGCTCAAAACCCGATAGCTACCTTGCTAAGAAAGGCATTTTTGCCAAGAGAAAGAGATTTTGAGAAAGGCAAGTGTTGTAGGCCTTTGGTGTACTTAAACTGATCACAATTGAGCTCTATTTATAGTAGAGCAAGTTTGTTTTGCAAGGAATAGTGAATTGCAACTGCTGAGTAGGTTTGGCCAATGTTGGCAAATGAAAATCCAAGTCTCCTCTAGCCATTGACTAGAGGTTAGGGCACAGAGCTTTGGTTCCCTTGGTCTTGGATAAGTCTTGACTGAATTCAGATGAGAATGGCTTAGTCCATGCCACCTTGATGCTTCCATTGAATGCTTCAATCCAAATTTGGAGTCTTGTCCCTATTTTGGCCATTCTAGGTTCAACATGCTATTTCTTGTTCCAAGGACTTTGGGGGCTTGGCTCAGTGATTGTCCCCTTTAGATTCAATCCTCAGATGTGTCCAAGTGGATAGGAGCATTTGAATTTGGCTGATTTTGGCAAATCGAGCAAAAATGCAAATTCTGCCTTGCCTTGACAGATTTCAGCAAGGCAACTTGCCAATGTCATATCTCATGACTCAAGTTGAATTTGGTAATGTTCTTGGCCATTTTGGAAAGCCCTTACATGATACAACAACTGTTTGAACATGTTTGGTTTTGATCTCTTTTGAATCCAAGTGAAAAATCCCCCTACATTTGGCAAAAAGTGAGGTAAAATCTGACTTAGTGGAATTTTCACTAAGTGTTGGAATAAAGTGACTTTTCTTGATTTTGATCACTCCATAACTCAAAATCCATGAGGAATTTGGACATAGGTCAGTATGAAGTTTTTGTAGAGGGTAATGAGATCTACAAATCAAGCTTTGAATGGGGCACAATGGCCTTGTGGTTTAGGAGTTATGGTCCTCCAAAGTTGGTGCATTAGTGGCACTTTTTCATGACTTAGAAAATTTTCTAAGTTTTATGGTTACCCCTTTTACAAGTTATCCCACTTTTCTTAATTTTTCTTGATGAATGATGATTCAAATCATACATTAACATCATTTTAGGGTTAAAAAACCATTTTGGTGAAAAATCTCAAAAAGTCAAAGTTGACTTTTGTGCACAGTTGACTTTTTATCAGATGAATTCCAAACTGTGCAATCCTTCAGGAAATCATGTCCTTGACCTAAATCAAACTTGATGGACATGTTCCATGGGTGTCATAGGGTATATTGAATCATGTCTTAGGGTTTGGGAGCCTGTCCTGGTCAAAAGTCAAAGTTACAGTTGACTTTTCCCGCAAAACCCTAACTGTGGTGCAGATGAAATTGAAACTTGTTGCTCAAGCTTCTTGGATCAATCCATTGTTCCAAATGGATCAATATGGTATATTAGAGACCCTCAAATCATGTCTTGAGGTCTTGGCTCATGATTTGTCCCAAAAGTCAACTTAGGGGTGAATTAGGTCAAGAAACCCTAATTCCTGATTTTTGTTGTATGCATCCCCTGAGGCAAAATTGACTTGATGACTGGGCTCATGAGGTTCCATGGAGTATTTTAGGTTATTTTTTGGATCATTGGCTCGTGCCCAGAGGAAAATTTCCAACTGGAGGCCCTAGTCGACCAAAACCCTAATTTGGTGACACTGTCGATCTTGAAGCTTGATCCACCTAGAAGGGAGCAACCTTGTGCTTAATCCTTGAAGTGGGAGTCCTCTTGATCCATTGAGGATATTTGAGAGATTAGACAAGTTGAAGATCAAGTCATTTCTTGATTGATCCTTTGTCTAAGGCTCAAAGAGAGTTTAAAACCCTTATTTTGATTGTAGTGAATGCTCAACAACCCTTGAGGAGATGGATGAGGCATAAAGGTACATCCATATTGTGTTGATGATTTGCACAATGATGGGAAATATTAGTGGTCAAAATTTGGGGTATGACATTGATTAGTTGAGTAATCTACTTTAAATGACAAAATGTCTTCTTTATTAACTTTAACACTAACACTAACTTTAGTTGTGCTAACTTTTACTTTATGCTCTTTATTTTTATGCACCTTTATCTTTATGCTCTTTATCTTTATGCTTTTTTATTTTTATGCTTATCATTTCATATCATATTTTCATCTTGTTTATGTTTATGCCTTTTTCTCTTTATCCACTTGGACTTTCTTTTTCTTTTTTAAGACATTACTAAAGGCTTAAACACTTAAAAGACTCTTAATGTTCCTTGGACTATTTGGTTACTATCCATTGCATTATATTTGGAGTTTTAGACTTAGAATTAGGTTATTTGACCTATGCTTTGGAGTTGTGACTGAAGCCCTTGGATCTTATTTAGTACTTTGACCTTGAGTTGATCTCTTTGAAGACTTGACTTGGATACTTGGTTTTTATCTGATGCTTGGTTACCTCTACTTATCTTGTTGCTTGAATCTAAATGATGGGAGTTTTGAGTTGTTTATGTCAAAGGCTTGTATCTTGGTTAGATTTTTCTTTACTTAACTTTTATTTTATGCTTTAGGATAGTTTCTTCATCTCCTCCCATTCTTAAATTTTCAAAATCTTTTCCCGTTTTCAAAAACTTCTTCTTTCAAACTAGAACCTCTTTCTTAATTAAACTTGACTTTGTGAAGTACATTTTTAAACTCATTTTCTTAATAAATGCTAATCAATCTTAAGCATACTTAGACCATTTTTTAAAAGACTTAAAAAAGATAAAACACATTCAAATCATTTTGTGCCTTTTGTGCATTTTTTTTTGCTTTTAAGACTTTTCACAAAGTTTAAACATGAGTCATTTCCATAGTTGAGATGTGATCCTCTTATCCCCATGGTATTGTTTGAAATGAGTAGATTTTTTTCCACCTTAGAGAGTTAGGGGCATACTTGTTGATTTTATCCAAGTTGGAGCCCTTCTCATGGTGATGCAAAGGTCCATTTTCACAGACTTGTGGGTGATTAGTTGAAGTTTTCTCCTTAAAATGACAAGTTGTCTTTTCATTTAAAATAAATCATAACACACTATTTTGTTATTTTTACCACGAACTACGTGGTTTTGATCCTCTATTGCACTTTGTGGGTACGTAGGCACGAGGCTCAGGAAGTCTTGTCAAATACCAAATCATTAAAAAAATACTTCTCTTCTCACCTCACCAATCTTTTGCAAACAATCTTTTTAAGTCAAACGCTAGATTTTTAAAGAGGTTCCTATAGAGTACTATAAACGTTCTGGGTGCTAACACTTTCCCTTTGCGTAACCAACCCCTTACTCTTGTCTCTGTTTTTATTAGTTTTTGTTTTAAAACTTTTTTTGGGTTTTGTTCGTTCTTTTTCCCATTCCTTTTAGAAAAATAAAAGTGCGGTGACGATTCTTATTTTATGAGTTAAGTTAATCAATAGATTAATCTCAAATTTTCTCAATACACTTCGCAGCGTCGACAGAACTATCCCATTTGAAAGGGCATAAAAAATTCCATGTCTATCCATTCCCAAAATAAAATACCGTTCAAGTATTGGGCCCTATCGGGACTAAAGAGGCTACCATTATGGTAGATAGCGGTAGTACGCAGATGGATCCTCTCCTGCTAAATGCACTTCTGCCTACTCTGCTGCCATGATCTAATGGCTTCAAAGTGTTGAAATAATATAACAAAAATAAAAGTGTTGTCTTCAAGAAAAATGAATGGTGGAGATTGTGGCAGAACCATGAGCAGGAGAGAAACTGCTGGAGAAGATCCAGGTCCGCGGTAGTGCACACAATTTCGTGCAAGACAAAGGTGCCAAATTTCTAGGTTTACCAGTCACAACAATAACACACCCTTTCAATGTCATGGTTGGCAACTACAATGTCCTAGAATGTTGTTCTCAATGCTGAGATGTCAATTTCTCTATTCTTCTTCTAAGGGATGTTGAGGTTGTTTTAGGTCTCTATTCTTCTTCTAAGGGATGTAGAATTTGTTTTAGGAGCACTGTGGATGATAAGTCTTAGGCATATTTTAATAGATTATCCAACAACAAAAATGAATTTTACTCATTTGGGTTAGCCCAGAGTTATTCACTCCCTTCAAAGCAAAACATATTTCCCCCACCAGATGAAATGTTGCATTCCATTAACTCAGTTTCCTTATGTTTACAACTACAAATAGTACCCAACCTGTCCCATTCAATCACACCACCGTCACCCGTCTCTCCGCCGGATACAACTTCTCCTAACCCTTTTTAGGCCACCACCCACTCTTTCCTGTTCAAGACCGTTTGACCATCAAATTCGCCTACCCTTGGATACTACATTGGTAAATGTACGTCCGTATTGTTACCCTTACTATCAGAGGCTTGAACGTCATTACCATTAAAGACCAGTTTTCCATACTTACCATTGATGAGCTATCATATGAAATTGGCACATCGTCGTGGTTCCCCAAACTGGATTTCTGACAAGGGTTCCATGAGATACAAATGCATGAGGATGCCGTTCTCAAAATGGAGTTTCGCACCCACCAATGTGATGCCTTTCGGCCTATGTAACACCCAATATATGTTTCAAGCTGCTATGAACGATTTGCTTCAACCATTTTTTAGAAAATTTGTTCTTGTGTTTTTTGATGACATCATACTTTTTAGTACCCTAACTAAACATATTAATCATTGGACCAGATTTTATCTAAAAGAGTCAAAATGTTTAATAGCTCAACGTCAATTATAATACTTTTGGCATATCATTTCTCACAATGGGTACAAGTTGATCCCTCAAAAATTAAGGCCATGGTGGTGTGGCCAGTCCCTACTAATGTATATGCCTTACGCGGTTTCTTGGACCCGACTGCATTTTACAGAAAATTCATACATAATTATGCTTCTATTGCTCATTCTTTGACTCAATTGTTACACAATGATGCTTTAATAGTAAGAGATCAATTGACTTGGAACTAAACAAATTAACAAAATAGATCTATCTATGACCAAGATCTTTTATGTGCTTCTTGGCAACTAACTTGATTATTAAGCAGAGAAAAAAGCAAGAGCACCTACAAAAGGTGCATTTATATAAGTTGCTGGTTCTGACTGTTGATAATTATTTCTATCATCATAGAAATTGTCATGGCTATCAGGACCACCAACAATGGCTCCAACAAGAACATTTGGATTAGGTGACCCTGAATTGAAGTATTGAAATCCACTGTTACAAGAAATCTGCTGAGGCTGCTCGTGAATCGAAGGTAAAGAGGAACCTCTATGATGAATATTCTTTGGATACCTCTCTCCAAAACCAACCATATATGACACCTTTGTTGGATTATCCCCCAAAATGTAATCAACTTGTCGTTTGGCCAAGTTTATGAGGCATGTTTCTGTGACTTTTGATGTTCCACACGAGATAACACCTCCGTTTAAGCTGAGATACTTTGTGTATATTAAGATAAGAAAGGTTGTAGATGTCACATACTGTAAATTGCTCGCACTGCCTTTATACAAAACACCCCCTGCAAGCAATAACTTTTAGATTAATCCCTTTAAAACTTGAAGCATGTTTTAAAATTACATTTCTAGATTGGTTACCTGGGGTGTATTGAGCCTGAAAACCAGAAGTTCCTGGTACTAGAGAACAAATGAAATTGTCTGCATGTGCCTTATATAGCTGGAACTCTTCAGAATTTTTCTCCATGAATTCCTGTCACAATTCCCATGGGTTAATGTGATTTATGTGTGGTAGATAGATACATAACATTAAGTCAAAGTGCATGTACCCGTGCAGGTGCGTACGTACTGGTACATCACCATTTTAGAAGTACCCGTGTTTAAGAGAGGTAAAGGGATGAGGAAAAAGGTGCGTACATTTGAAAGTAAGATTTTAGTTCCAGGTCGTTTGTCATCCCAACTGAAGGTGTAACTATCATCATCAGCACCTAATATGTGACCATTGGATTGTATGAATTCCAAGTAGGAGCTAATTCCAGAAGCTTTATAAATCCATGATGCACCCCAAAGTAACTCATCCTATTTATTTTATTTAAACAATAATACATCAACATGTTGAAATTAATTTCATGACAGCTGTGTGGTGGCGTTTAGGTATTAATAGCCTTACATTGTATCCAGAGTAAGAACAGTAAAATGGACAAATTACAGAATTAAGTGAATCATTATAAGAGCCTCTATAACGGTCTGCAAAATGAAATACCTGCAGAAAAAACATTGATTGATCAGTTAGAGCATGAAATTTGAAAGGAAAAAAAGACCAAAACATGGCAAAATTGTATATACTAATGAAAAGGAACAAACATTGATGGCTGCTATAAGCAATTTGGAGGAATAGGCTGGATCTGAATCCTTGAATACTAATGAAGAAGCTGCCAGTGCAGCTGCTGTCTCTGCCGCGACATCAGAACCCGGGTTTTGAGGTGATACCTTATACACATTCCGTGGAGTGTCCATGTCCTCAGGCCTTTCCCAACACCCATGTTCCATGCTAGGCTCCCCAACCTGCAAAAATGAGTAATCAATTGCGCACTCTAAACATGTTCTGGGTCGCCACTAACTCACCTGGACATATAACGTGTCTGGCGTTGTGGTGGCGGCCTTAAGAATATAATCCGTGCTCCACCGGATAGCTTCTCTAGCATTGTCAATCTGATCATGCATTGAGCTTCCAAATTCAATGACACTCCATGCTAATAATGTTGTCGTAAATGCCATTGGAAGCCCAAACTTCACATTGTCACCAGCATCATAATAACCACCAACTAAGTCCACCTGAAACAGTATTTAATACAATTAACATGCATGTTTCTAACTAATTACAAGTTAAATAATGAGTTAAATTCGAGCAATGTAATGTACATGATAAGAAGAGCCATCTGATAATCCAGAATGTCCCCTCCATGTTAGTCTTTGGTTAGATGGTAATCTTCCAGAACGTTGTCCTTCAAAGAACAGAATAGATTTTTCAAGAGCTTCATGATATTCTTGCGAACTGAAACCAAAACTTAGTTGAAGATTGAATGAACAAAATATTAAAATGAACAACAGAAAGTGTAAATATAATGTGGTGGCTGAAATTGAAGTTGAAGCCATATCCGTTTGGCAGTGTAGGAAATGCGATGGTTTAACTTATTGTGCTTATAAAGCAAATTGTTCATCACGGGACAAAGATCACAATGCCTTCTCATAGTTTATAAATTGTTAGACGCATATTCATATATGAAAGGATATTTTAAAATTTTGCATGCTTAAAATAAACTAATATTATTAAATATACTATTTATTTTTTAATATTGGTAAAAAAGCAAGATGTCCTTATAACAAATAAAAGAGGCAGTATACGAAAAGAAATACAACAGCCAATTAACCTTTTCTGCACTGCGGAATGACTGCACCGTAAACTTCAATCTAAGGAGACGTTATTCATTGGTTAGAAGAAGTTTTAAAAATTTAACATTTTTTTTTGAAATAAACGAAATTATATATTTCAAAAAACCAAAGACAATACAAGGCGATCGCAAGGATCCCGCCCACCAAAAACAAACTACACCAACAACTTAGATAAATGATCCCTATATCTATCTTTTTTCCAACCTCTATACACAATACTATCTATGATACCACTAGTTACATTCTCAATATTCTTATTCTTTTCAAATATCACCGCATTTCTATACCGTCATATACCGTATATAGTTTCGGCTGCATCCATTTTGATCATCCCAGCTTTCCAGCCCTTCCCTTTTGTATGCCCTAAGATCCAGCCTATTTCATCCTTCCAGGCCTGAGGATGGTGCTTTATTCCCAGCCACTGAAGCACAATGTTCCAAACCTCTTTCAACACTTTGCACTCAAACAACAACTGGTCCTAGGTCTCCTCTCTTAAGCCATAAATTTGACACAAATTATCCTGCAGCATTCCCATTTCACCAGCCTCGCCTTAGTAGCCAACTGGCCATAACAGGCTAGCCAACAACACAACACAGCACGACGCCTGGCGTAGTTATGCCTAATAACATGGCACTACTCAATGCTATCTTGATCAACTAGCAGCAAATACACCTTCCTCATCAAGAATTTCCTTTTCATTTTCATATCATCCCAAACCTGCTGGATACGGTTCACTTTACCTCCATTTAACATTACACTTTTCAGGATCCAAGTGCTTGAGTTCTTGGTCTCAGCAGTCATTATGTCTTTTCCTTTCAAGTAGTAAGCATGCACCCACTTCACCCACAGAGAATCCACCTTCATGCTAAGATTCCATAAACACTTCAGCATAGACACCATGTTCCAAATGTGCAAATTGATGACATTCAACCCTCATTGGCTAACAGGGCTGCAAACTTTGGACCAGGCCACCAGTCTCTTCTTACTCGTATAAGCTTTACCTGTCCAAATAAAGGATCTGCAGATAGCTTCAATTTTATGGACGACCATTTTGGGGATAGGGAAGCAGTTCATCCAATACTGAGCAATACCCGTGGTGATGCTTTTCACAAGCTGAATCCTACCAGCTATGCTCAGTAATTTGGCAGACCATTGGTTTATTCTACTAACTATCCTCTCCACCAAAGGGAGGTACTGACTCAGAGTAAGTCTTTTACTAAGCAGGGGAACACCAAGATACTTCACTGAGAGCTTACCCTCTTCAAAACCAGACATGTTCTTCACCTCCTGAATGCAATTGGGATCAATTCCACCACAGAAAACCTTGCATTTGCTAGGGTTAATGACAAGGCATGTTGAATCAGAAAATTTCTTAAAGGCCTCAAGGATCAAATACACTGAAGTAGGATCTCCTCTACTAAAAAGCAGAACATCATCAGCGAATGTCAAATGTGTAAAGGCCAATTTTTCACACTTACTGTGATGATTGAAGTTGGGATTCTGCTGCATCCTCATCATAATCCTATTCATATATTCCATCATAATCACAAACAACATTGGAGATATGGGATCCCCCTGTCTAATTCCTCTTTTAGCTTGCAATACATCAGACAATTCACCATTAATATTAAAACGACAGCTCACAGTAGTAGAGGCTAACATAATCCAACCAATGAATCTCTTAGGTAACCCAATCTCTGTCGATATGCTCTTAAGGGCCTTCCAATCCACCATATCATAAGCTTTTTGGAGGTCAAGTTGCATCATGCATCTAGGAGTCCCACCCTTCCTTGTGTAGCCTTTCATTAACTCAAAAGCCAATAAAATATGGTTCTGAATGACTTGCCCTGGAACAAATGCTGCCTGGCTCTGGTGTATAACATGCTTGTAACACCCCAAAATGAGTAGAATATTTATTTAATTAATTTATTATAAATATTCGTAATTTCGATGAATTTTTTGTGAATTGTTTGATGTCTGATGATTTATGTTGTGTAGGAATTATGATGTTAAAGGGGGTGCTGAGAGTAGTTTGGAAGTATGTGATGTGTTAACATTATTTTGATAGTAATAGTTAGGAATTATGTGAAATATACTACTATTATTATTATAAATAATTAAGTGAAACATTATGGGCAAGTTGGTAAAATTGGAAGAGTTAAGTGAGGACAAGGTTGGAAAAGCCTATTAGGGGTCCTAGGGGTAAGTTGGACAAAAAGAAAAGAGAGAGTGGAGAAGTTCAGTTGTACGATCGTAATTTGGAAAAGAAAGCTCTGAGGAAAAAGGGAAGGAAGCTAGGGCTCATAGAGGTTTCGGAAGAACTCAAAGAGGAAGAATCGGAAAGCAATTTTCTAAGGTATGGGGAGTATTATTCATCATTATAATTGATATAGGTGTAGAAGCATGTAGGTAGTGGGTTTCGGGTAAATTTGACGAGTTCATGACGGAATTGGGGTATTGGGAGGTGTTAGATGTTAGGGATAACAACCTATCTTGATGTATTGTTGTTGTTGTGATGTATCTGTGATGAATTGTGAGATTTTTGGACTGTTTTGTATTGAAATCGCAGACCTTTTGGGGGTTTGAGAGGGTGCAGAATCGCAACTGAGAAGTTGCAGGTTCGCACACTTTCGCCGGGCAAAATTTCCGTCTCGCCGGGCGAAAGTGGAGGTGGAGGGAAGGTGGAAAATGGGTGCTACTAGATTTTGTATGAGAGTGTGGGATTTGCCCCTGCTTCGCCGGATGAAGCCCAGGCGAGCGAGCTGCTTCGCCGGGCGAAAATAGAAGCGAAGGGAGAGGGTGAAAAGTGGAGTTTCCGGATTTTGTATAGGGAAGATGTTTCGCCCTTGCTTCGCCGGGCGAAACCTAGGCGAGCGCGCTGCTTCGCCGGGCGAGCTCCAGGCGAGCAGGAGCAGTGGTTTTGTTTTAAATTATTTTCTTTCCTATCTTGTGATGCTTTGTGTCTTGATGTTTTATGATGACTTTTTATGCATGATGATGACGAGATTAACATGATGTTTGTGACATATTATGACGATTTTTGATGTATATAATGATGCGTGACCATGATGCTTAATGAGATTTTTATGAATGATGATGCAATGTGACGATTTTGTGACGATGACGATTATGACGTTTGCATCATGCATTCTTAGCATTCTAGGACTTTGGTCTAGGGACGATTTTAGGACTTCGGTCCAGTGGTGGCTTTAATCCCATTGTGTGGATTGAAGTGTATGACGTTGCTCCGGTTCTTGTGTAGAATCGATCCTATTGGTGGGGATCTTTGGAGGGTGATGGCCCAATGTCCATCAAACATGACGAATTGGTACCACATGCATGAGTCTGTGTTGTGCATTTCATATTATGTGGCATTGCATGATTGTGAATGAATGATGTTGATGACATGATTTTCATGATGTATAAGAACGATGTTGTTTTATTACGATGCATGCTACCTTATTATTTCTTATCTTATATCTTGTATAATAGTTTATGATTACTCACCCTGCCTGTTTGAATGTTGCCTCCACGTGGGTAACGTGCAGGTGATCAGGATTATCCTTTGGTACGTGAAGATTGACTCGAAGTATTTTGATTATTTTGGTCGAGTAGAGGGTCTTGCTCTGATATGTAACATCGGGTCGGGACGTTTGAGTCGAACCATGGTGTTCTTTGGATTGATGTTATGATGCTTTGAAGTTGTTTTAAAAACCTTTTGATGTTATAACTTATGATATTTTTTTGAAGTTTTCCGCTGCGTAGTAAATGATTAAATTTTGATGATTATAACCAGTGTTACGGAGCAGGATGTTACCATTTGATGTTTTATGACGAAATGTGACGCCCTTTTGGGATTTTACTCTGATATATTTGTATGTATTTGTCGTGAATGCTTGTTGGGTAGAAGGGTGTTGCATTAGTGGTATCAGAGCAAGTCGGTCCGTCCGACCAGATTTTCATATGATGTCAGTTCCCTATCAGTCGATGAGTGTGTGTACACTGTCGATGTTTTGTTTCTTCTAACCTTGTTGGTGGTGTGCAGGATGGCTGGAAGAAACGATCGTGCTATTGCTAATGCCTTGGAGTCGGTGGCCCAAGCGATGACCTAGAACTACCAGAATGGTGGAGTCCCTAATGAGTTCCGTGCTTTGGGGAAGTTTCAGAGGAATAATTCGCAAACTTTTGTGGGCACTCATGATCCAGAGAGTGCAGAGAAGTGGCTCAAGGTGATTGAGAAGATCTTCCAGATGATGGGGTGTACAGATGCTCAACAAGTTCAGTTTGGAACTCATATGCTGTCAGAAGAAGCTGAAGATTGGTGGAATAACACCTGTCAGAGGCTAGAAGATGTTGGTACCGAGATAACATGGGCTGTGTTTAAGAGAGAGTTTTTGGGAAAATATTTTCCTGAAGATGCTCGCGGCAAGAAGGAGGTAAAATTCCTTGAGCTGAAGCAAGGAAACATGACTGTGGCAGAATATGCGGCAAAGTTTGAGGCGCTGGTGAAGTTTTGTCCGCATTATAACCGTGCTGATGCTGAGATGTCCAAGTGCCTTAAGTTTGAGAATGGGCTGAGACCAGAGATCCAACAGGGTATTAGTTACCAACAGATTCGAAGGTATGCTGGGCTGGTGGATAAGAGTAGACTCTATGATGAGGATAACCGAGCTCGATCTGCTCACTACAAGCATCTTAGTGAGAAGAAAGAGAAGGGACAGTTCAGAGGGATGCCTTATGTGACTCTAGCTGGAAAAGGGAAATATAAGGCTTCAAATGAGAAGAAGATAAGTGGGGGAGCAGCTCCCGCTTATGTGAAGTACTACAGGTGTGGCGAATAAGGCCATCGTGCTGAAGTTTGCAACAATAGTGTGTTGAAGTGCTACAGATGTGGTAAGAGAGGTCACAGAGCTACTGATTGCAAATATGAGGGTCCGACTTGTTTCAACTGTGGTGAACAAGGTCACATCAATACACAGTGTCAGAAGCTGAAGAAGACTGCTACTGCGGCTTAGACTAATGGCAGAGTGTTTGCTTTGAGTTGTTCATAGGTTCCTAAGAAGGATAACTTGATTCGAGGTACTTGTTTTATTAACAATGTTGAGTTGGTCGCTATTATTGATACTGGTGCTACTCATTCGTTTATTTCGCTTGAATGTGCTAATAGATTGGGTTTAAAATTGTCTAATATGAATGGCAGTATGTTAATAGAGACTCTTGCTAATGGTTCTGTTACTACCACTTGTGTGTGTTCGAGATGTTCTTTGACGATTTTTGGCAAATATTTTGTGATGGATTTGGTGTGTTTGCCCTTACACCAAATCGATGTGATTCTGGGGATGAACTGGTTGGAGTTCAACTACGTTCACATCAACTGTTACAATAAAACCGTGGAGTTTCCTGAGTTTGGTGACAGTGGAGAGTTGATGTTCATGTCTGCTAAGCAAGTAGACGAACTCGTAGGAGATGAAGCCTTGATGATTGCGTTGTTCGCCTCATTGCAAGTTGATCGTGAAGCTGCGAGTGTCGAATTACCTGTCGTCTGCGAATTCCCAGAAGTGTTTTCGGATGACATAAGTGATTTGCCTCTAGAACGTGAAGTAGAGTTTGCGGTTGATTTGATACCAGGTACGAGTCCGGTGTCAATGGCTCCTTATTGGATGCCAGCTTCTGAGCTAAGTGAATTAAAGAAACAACTGGAATAATTGCTTGAGAAGAAGTTTGTTCGACCGAGTATTTCTCCGTGGGGTGCTCCTGTGTTGTTAGTAAAGAAGAAAGCTGGTAGCATGAGGTTGTGTGTTGATTATCGACACTTAAATAAGGTGACTATCAAGAATAAGTATCCACTTTCTAGAATTGACAATTTGATGGATCAGCTAGTAGGTGCTTATGTGTTGAGTAAGATTGATTTGAGGTCTGGTTATCATCAGATTCGTGTTAAGCCGAATGATATTCCAAAGACAGCTTTCAGGACGAGGTATGGTCACTATGAATACACTGTGATGCCGTTTGGTGTATCCAATGCACCTGGTGTATTCATGGAGTATATGAATCGGATTTCCCATGAGTATTTGGATAAGTTTGTGGTGGTTTTCATTGATGATATCCTGATATACTCTAAATCTGAAGAAGAGCATGCTGAGCATTTGAGGACTGTGTTGCAAGTATTGAAAGAGAAGAAGTTGTATGCAAAACTGTCAAAGTGTGAATTTTGGTTGAAAGAGGTGAGTTTTCTTGGTCATGTGATTTGAAGTGGTGGGATTGTTGTTGATCCTTCTAAGATCGATGTTGTGTTACAGTGGGAGACTCCGAAGTCTGCTACTGAGATACGAAGTTTTCTTGGGTTGGCAGGTTACTATCGCAAGTTCATAGAAGGTTTTTCTAGATTGGCGTTACTGTGTACGCAGTTGACTCGTAAGGGTTAGGCTTATGTGTGGGATTTTGCTTGTGAAGAAAGTTTTGTGGAATTGAAGAAGAAGTTGACGACCGCTCCGATTTTGATTTTGCCTAATCCGAATGAATCTTTTGTGGTGTATTGTGATGCGTTAAAGACGGGTATTGGTGGAGTGTTGATGCAGAATGGATAGGTTGTTGCTTATGCTTCAAGACAATTGAGAGTCCATGAAAGGAATTATCCTACGTATGACCTAGAATTGGCAGCTGTGGTGTTCGTGTTGAAAATTTGGAGACATTACCTTTTTGGCTCTAAATTTGAAGTGTTCAACGATCATAAGAGTTTGAAGTACTTATTCAATCAGAGAGAGTTGAACATGAGGGAGAGGAGGTGGTTGAAATTGTTGAAAGACTATGATTTTGATTTGAATTACCATCCTGGTAAGGCAAATGTGGTGGCTGATGCATTGAGCAGGAAGTCATTACATATGTCCATGCTTATGGTGAGAGAGTTGGAATTAATTGAGCAATTCTGAGATTTGAGTTTGGTATGTGAAGAGACTCCTGACAGTGTGAAGTTGGGTATGTTGAAGTTGACTAGTGGTATTCTGGAAGAGATCAGAGTTGGACATCAATCTGATTTGAAGCGGTTGATCAGTCGGTTTTAATTAACCAGGGTAACGGAGGTGAATTTCAGATTGATGAGGATGGTGTGATGAGATTCAGAGATAGAGTGTGTGTTCCAGATGTTCCCGAAATTAAGAAGAGTATTCTTGAAGAAGGACATCAAAGTAGAGTATTCATCCCGGTGCTACGAAGATGTACCAAGATTTGCAGAAATTATTTTGGTGGCCAGGTATGAAGAAAGATATTGCAGAGTTTGTTTATGCCTGCTTGATTTGTCAGAAGTCCAAGATTGAACATCAGAAGCCTTTGGGTATGATGCATCCATTGAATATTCCAGAATGGAAATGGGATAGTATTTCCATGGATTTTGTGTCGGGATTGCCGAAGACTGCAAAAGGGAATGATTCTATTTGGGTGATTGTAGACAGGTGTAGCGTGCGATTTTTGTCGGTGACGCGACCACCTTAACGCAAAATGGATTTGGGTGATACTTTCTGATTTCTGTATTTATCCTATGAAGCTGGAAAGGAAAGGGAAGATATCTAAAACTAACCTTGCACACAAATGTTTTCTTTAACAAATGCTAAGAGATCGGGGATCAGGGTCTGGTTATACAAAGGAAAGCTATTAACACCCAGTGTATCTATGGTAATCCACAGGAACCTTTGATTGCATGTTTTTCTATTAGCTTAAAATGCTTTCTCGTGTTTATCTGCTGTGGCTTGGGAAAGTTTCTCCTTTGGGAGAATTGAGGAAATATTTTTGTTGTTTTCAGGTTTTCTGTTGTTTTTGGGAAGGTATTGGACCTTAAGTTTTTGATTTATATGCTCGCTAAGATTTCACAATCTTATGCCTACGTATTCCCGTAAAGAGATTTAGGAAATCAGAATAGGAGGAAAGATATGTGGTGTCATGTTTAAAGCCCAAGATTGAAGCTAGCTGAGTATTTGTGTCTTGTTCAAAGCCCAAGATTGAAGCTAAAAGGGTGATTGAGAGAGAATTTGTCATATCTAAAGGGAGATACCTCATCTATTCATCACAAATGTTGAGTAATTGGTTATAAGGGAAATTACTTTACATGGGATATATAGAATCCAGCAATGCCATCATTTCCTTTATAAGGGTGATGTCATGAAGGAAGAAAACTTTAACTTAGTGTAGAGCAATGCCATTTTTTCCTTATGAATCTTTCATGATAATAGAGGGACATTGGCTTAGATGTTTAGGAATCCAGAGGCTTGCCACTTACAGCTGTTAGATGAAAGATGAATTTTAGCCAGGATAAAGGAAGGACTCCAACTTGGATTTTGAATCAACAAGTGTGCCACTTACATCAATTATCTGGACAAAGATTTTGGTTGTTTGTTTTGACATGTGATGTATAAAAGATGTGTCTTCCTGCAGAGTGGACTCATGGTCTCATCTGAGGGGATGTAGATTTTGGTGTGCCTTGATCAAAGCCCAAGGTTGAAGCTAAAAGAAACTGACTCCACTGGGGGGTTTTATCTGTCTTTTACAAAGCCCAAGATTAAGGCTGACTGGGGAAATTCTTATATGAAGCCTAAGAGGAGGCTATCTCTTGCTGATGATTTATGGAAATCCAGGAGCAGGTCTAAATTGTATTGGGGAATCCAAAGGGTTTACTCTTGCTGAGAATCAGGGAAGAGTTGAAGTATCAGTGATCATGAGGCTCTGATTCTACTGGGGATTTGTTGATGGTAACTTGACCCTGGCTGGGGATTTCTAAGATGAAAGTTAAGCCTTGTTGGGGGTCAGGGGAGATTTAAAGATGAGTTTGGAATCCTTAGAGGTTTTCAACTCTGTTGGGGACTTGTGCATTGGTAGAATGATCAGGGTTTTTTCTATGCTTTTAGGAAACTTGAGGGTCTCTGTGTGAGATCCAAGAGGAGATGATACTTTCCAAGTCTACTTGAATGAAGCCCAATAGGAGGCTGAGACTGTCCAAGTCTGCTTGTATGAAGCTCAAGAGGAGGCTGAGACTGTCCAAGTCTCTCAAGAAGTGGTAGGCTCTAGTGTAGAGAGGGGTCCTTTTATGATGCCCAAGAGGAGGATTTTTGTTTAAGGGATGAAGATCAACCCTTAGAATGGTATGATGTTCTGGAATTTTGACTCTCTTGGGGATTAAACTAGTAGAGATGACTAATTTCTATCCTATGCCTTTAGGAGGCCTTTGGGTCCTTGTACTAAGCCCAAGAGGAGGCTGGGGAACTTCTAAGAAGCCTGTTGGTCCTTGTACTAAGCCCAAGAGGAGGCTGGGGATGCTTTTAGGAAGCCTGTGGGTCCAAGCCTAAGAAGAGTTCAAGAAAGGTTTCACCGGGAATTAGTCCTTTCTTTGTTGAACAGTTCTAAGGTTTGAAGAAATTCAAAAGAGGTTTCACCAGGAATTATTCCTCTATAGGGAGATGAATTTCTTGTATACATATATTTATAAGTTTTAACAGTCTTGAGAAAAGTTTCACCAGGAATAATGCCTTTCTTTGTTCCATATTGAATAAGCCCAAGAGGAGGCAGACTGTATAGGGAATTTCCTATGAGGTAACTAGTTTTGACTAAGTTGAAAGTAACCTCTGGTTTGACATAAGTGTCGATCTAACTGCTGGGGAAACTCTAAAAAAATATGAACAAGTATATATATACATATAAGTGATTTGACAGATATATAAACAAATATGCATTGAAAAAGATGTTGGGACTTACATTCTGAGAGGAGGCCCAAGTGTATTGTGATCTGTTGTATTGACTACAACTGTATGATTGATTAGGGTTTCAAGAAATTGAAGAAAGTTTTAAGAAAACTTTGAATTTGAATATGAATTAAAAGAAGTTTGTTTAAAAAGAAAAGAAAGTTTGGGGCTTATAACTCAAAGAGAGGCCCAAGTGGTCTAAGAGCAGTTTCACCGGGAATAATGCTCCTCTAGTACCAGTTTAAAAACAGATAGATGATTTTGAAAATAGAGGTATGGGGCTTACAACTCAAGGAAATGACCATGGATGTTGTTTATTGTTTAAAACAAGGTTTATGTATAAAAGATTGGGACTTATACTCAAGGAGAGGCCCAGATGATTTATTTGAAAACATTAATCGCACTGCGATACCGAAAGACGTTGTGGTACTTATACTATAGCAGAGGCTCAAAAATTGTTTTTGTACAAAGAGGGGCTGGGTCTTACACTCTAATAGAGGCCCAAAAGTGTTTGTAAAGAAGAAAAATGGGGCTTATAATCAAGGAGAGGCCCAGATGATTAATTTGAAAAGGCGACGATCGCGTCGTGATTTTCAAAACCACAGAGGGACTTATACAATGACTGAGGCCCAAAAAATTTTATGTACAAGAAGGAATGGGTCATATACTCTAATAGAGGCCCAAAAAGTTATTTTTACACAAGAGTTGGGGCTTATAGCTCAAGGTGATGCCCAGATGAAAAACAACGATCGCACCGTTTGTTTTGAAAATCGTATCGGGACTTATAGAAAGACTGAGGCCCAAAATTTTGTATTTACAAGGGGGATGGGTCTTACACTCTATTAGAGGCCCAAAAGTGTTTCAAATGAAGTTTGAAAAATCAAAATTAAGAGAAACCCTAATTTTAATTTAAAAAATACAATTTTCAAAGGAAATTAAATAAAAAATGGTATAAAATATCAAATATATTCAAAAACAAGTTGTAAACTTTGAAAAATGTTTTGAAAAATCATGTTTAATCACATGAAAACTTGGAGTTCATTTGAATTTGAAAAATCAAGGTGGAAATTTCATTTAAAAATGTTCAAAAACAAATAAAATGAAATTATTCACAATAATTCAAACTATATTAAATAAATAATATAAAATTTATTTTTTTTGTAGAATAAAATATTTTAACATTTTTGTAAATTTTTAAAAAAAGAACCAATAAAAATGATAAAAATTGAGAGAGAAATTAATTTTTGAAATCAATTAAGAAAATCATCAAAAATTCAAAAATTCAAATTATGGCGCCAACGATCATCTTCTTCCTCACAACTTCCCTCCATGGCCGTTTTTCAAAACCTCACATATCTCTCTCAATACGTAATGGTTTTGACTTTTGTAAACATGAAAGTTGTGTATTTTTGAACAAGGATTTCAGTGATATAAATTAATTGTATTTATATTAAGTGTAAAGTGAGAAATCAAAAGATGAACACATGAACCCTAATTTCTGCAAGAACACTATGAAATCCTATACACGATAGCTACACAACAATTGATTGAGGGGAAACACTCTACATAAGTGCAAAAACATGTTTGTAACTTGAAAACACATTTATGATGCATGGATAATAGAGTTTGAGAGTTTAGGCTTACCTTTTGCAAGAAGAAATCGAATTCTGATGTAGAGGTGTTACAGATGTTGTGTGATGATCTGGACAGCTTCAATGGACCTTATGTAAGGTGTTTGGAAGCTTGGAATGGATTGAATTAACCTGGAACTTGTTGTGGTACTCCAACTGCAAATAGGCCAAAAAGCTTGAGCAAATGGATGGTGACTTTGTGATTCTGGTGTTTCAGATGTGTTTTGAGGTTATGAATCACTTGTATATGACATATGTGAGGTGTTAGGATGGTTGGTTTGGATGGAATTGCTCTCTATTTGAAAATTAGAATGTGACTTGAAAGAGAAACAAATTCTAGTTTTTTAGAGTGATTTGAAGAAAAGCATGAGTTGTTATGCTTTGGTGTGTTTTGATCAGTCACACATGACCTCTATTTATAGTAGAGAAAGTTTGTTTTGGGAGCAATAGTGATTGGAGGCTGATCATGGCATGTAGCTTGTAGCCATTAACTTGGATAATCCAAAAGTGCCAAGTCAACTCTCTTATCTTGACTCTATTCAACTCTGCAGGTTTGAATGCTCAGAGTTTGGACTTGAATCTTGACTGGCTTGGAGTGTTATGGTCTGGTTCATGACACCTTAATGTATTACATTGAAGTTACCTTGCCAAAGTTGAATTCCAAAGTTCATGTCATGATGGTTTTGCACATGCCAAGTTGAATTCTTAACTCCTTGATCAAGAAACAAGTGAGTCATCAGATGTTTTGTGCTTTTGGAAGATGACAAAGTTGAAAAAATGGCAAAACTTGAGTGACAAATTCGTGTGGCACAAGTTTGGTTTTCATGCCTTTGTGTAGGCAGGGTGAAAAATGCCATTTTTGGAGGCTCATAACTCCTTGCTCAACTTGAATCATGGGAGGCTCTTGTACTTTTTGGAAAGCCCCTATAACATACTTCAACTTTGATGTTTACCTTTGGTCTTGAATCATCTTGGATCATAATGAAAAATGGCCTCAAAGTTGGTGAAAACACAAAACAGATTCTGTCCAAAATTTCATTAAGTGTTGAAAAAGTGTCCATTTTCCATTTTTTGTGATTTTGATCAATCCATAACTCAAAATCCACGAGGATTTGGAATCTGTTGTAGTTGACAATCTTGAAGTATATAATGAGAACTTTCATTTGAGCTTTGAATGGAAGGAAAATGTTGCTTGGATCACAAGTTATGGTCTTGCAAAGTTGGGTATAAATCACTTTTTTTCTTAACTTAGTGAAAATTCAAGTTTCTTATGGTTGCCCCTTTTGCAAGTAACCCCACTTTTCTTGATTTTTCTTGATGGATGATGATCCAAACCATGAGTTAACATTGTTTTTGACTTAGAGAAGCCATGTTTGTCAAGAAATTCAAAAAGTCAAACTTGAATTTTAGGCACAGTTGACTTTTTGTCAGATGAATTTCAAACTTTGTGATCTTCTATGAAATCAAGTTCTTGAACTAATTCAAACCTAATGGATGGATTCCATATGTGTTTTAGAGTGTCTTGAATCATGTCCCAAGGTTTGGGATCATGTCATGGTCAAAAGTCAAAGGTACAGTTGACTTTTTCATCAGAAACCCTAATTGGTCCAGATGAATTTGAATCCTTGTATTGCTTTTGAACCAAGTTCTTTGAATCAATCCAATCTTGTAAATGGATCAATATGATGTATTGGAGGTCTTCAAAACACTTCTTGAGGTCTTGGCTCATGCCTTGCTCCAAAAGTCAACTTAGGGGGGAATTAGGTCAAGAAACCCTGATTCCTGATTTTTGATGAATGCATCCCCTGAGGCTACTTTGAACTTGTGATTGGGTACATGAGTCTCCTTTGAGCTTCTTGGATCATGTTTTGAAGTTTTGGCTCATGCCCAGATGAAAATTTTCCTCTGGAGGCCTTGGTCGACCAAAACCCTAATTTGGTGACACTGATGATCTCAAGGCTTGATTAGCTTAAAATATTGCATTCTCATGCCTGATTCTTGATGTGTGAGACCTCTTGATCCTTCATGGATGTTTGATAGGTTTGACAAGTTGAGGATCATGTCCATTCTTGATTTATCCTTTGTCTGAGTACTTTGAGAGGGCTAAAACCCTAATTCTTGATTGTAGTGAATGCTCAACAATCTTTGAAAGGATTGATGAGGCATTAAGGTACATCCATATTGTGGTGATGATTTGCACAATGATGGGAAATCTTATGGTTAAAATTTAGGGTATGACAACAGGTTGACTAAACCAGCTCATTTCTTGCCGATGAAGATTAACCATTCTATGCAGAAGTTATGCAATCAATCAAGCAAAGGTCATGTCAAGTAGATTCTGCCCTAGAACAGTAGTACTAACATGTATACAAGTGATCATGGGAAGACACACAAAGTAACTATTCAAAACAACCCTTAGAATCATGATTTTGGCAAAAAAAAAAACAAGAAGCATTAGTAACCGGTTACCTCATGATGTAACCAGTTACATCAGGAAAAACAATAGTTCCAGGGGCGTGCGCAGGGTGAGGTAACCGGTTACATCATGAGGTAACCGGTTACCTCAGCAAAAAATAGCAAAATAAATTTTCAGAAAAGCACTTTTTCAGAATCACTTTTTCATGCAATCTTAAGGTAACATAACATAACAGTAAGTGTAATATTCATGTTAATTCACAGCAATTAGAAGCAAGAAGAATTAATCATGCAAAGTGAGAATTCAAGAAATAAAACATAAACTAAAAGCTACATTGCGAAAATGCAAAAACGATCAAAAATAGTAAATCGAGTAAGAATCACCAACCTACAAGGAGGAGGTTTTCCTTGGTAATTGTTGTAAGCAAAAAGTGTTGCGGAGAAGCAAAGAAAACCAGAGATTTCCCAAGCTCTAGAGCGATTCGTAGCGAAATAGAAGAAAACGCGATAAATGCTCCAAATATGAATTTGCACCAAAACTCTTGAGATGATCAATTTCCAACACTTGAATTGAAGTAGAAGTTGCTGTAATTACAGAACTCCAAGAAGAAATGTAGTGTAATGAAGGTCTAGCTCCAAGTACAAGAAGTTCAATGTGGAACTTGTTACACTTTAATGGTGGAAAAAGAGCTTTGGTGTGGTTTTGTGAAGAAGATGAAGATGAATGTGAGAGAAAGTTGTAGAAATTTCAGAGAGAAATGAGAGTGGAGAGTGAAAATTTGTGAGAATGATTAAGGGTCCTTGCTAAAATGTGAAGGTTTTCTTAAATAGAATTTAGGTTTGGAGTGGGTTAGGTTTGGAACTTGATTTAGGGTTTTCTTTGGAGTTAGTTACATCTAACTCACTGAGTTGGGGTCCAACTCAGTTAGTTATTTGTTGACTCAGTGGGGGAATCCTAATGCAAGCTCAAAATCAAATGGTCCATATGCTTGGAAATAAGGGTGAGTGGTGATATTGATTGAAAGTAATGTAGTGTAGCAAATACAAGTGGTTTCTTGAAGTGTCTTGAAGTTTATAGAATATTACACACAATGCTATAACCAAATAGACCAAAAGAATGAGGGAGGAATTGCTGTCATGTTGAGAAACTACTGATTTTTGGCCAAAACAGCAAATGTAACTGGTTACATGGTGAGGTAACCGGTTACCTCAGCCCGAACGTGACTTCTTTGGCTTGGACACAGTGATGTAACTAGTTACATGGTGAGGTAACCGATTACCTCATCCAAAACTTCACTTTCTTGCTTGAATTGGAATCCCGTGGTTGTGGTTCCGCATTCTAACATTGTGCTTTGACATGTAGCCATAGAAATCCCTCTGTTTGGCTTGTGTGATGACCCTGTGGGGATGTGATTAATCACGACTTTGGAACTTTCTGAAATTCTGGATATGCCTACAACAAAACCACAGAGAAAAAAAAATGCTAGTGCGCATGCAGGAAATGCTAGTGCACATGCTCATGCAAAAAGGTAAAAGAGCAGGTCAAATTTCAGGTTACGAAAATCGTTGTCCCCAGCGAACTTGGTAAATTTTGGCAACTTCCATCCCCTTGGCAACTCCATTTGTAAAACAAAATTTGGCAATGGAGACGAATAGGTTGGCCTTTGTAGACCAGGGTTGACACTATTTCAGACCATAATTCGCTCGACAATGGCTTCTAGATTTTGTTCTCCAGCCACTGCATCTTGTCGAACTTGCCTAACCACCTGGTCGGGGTCTTGGTTTCTATTAACAAGCACAACGGGAGGCCGTTGAGCCACCTTAGGCATTGGCTCGATCACATGGTGTTCCTGCTCGACAATCTCGTCGAACCTCTCTTCGTTTTGGACCAGCGTCTCCGGTCGAGGTGGGGTCCTCTATCGAACTTGAGCTCTAGAAGCCCTCAAGAAGCCCCCTATTCTAGTAATTTGAGTTGCCAGTTATTGGTAACTCTGAGTTGAGTCTTGAATTAATGGCCTCAGTATGGTTCCCATTTGCTGAGTCAACATGTGGATCATTTCGTGGTTACTTTCGTCCATCTGTTGTCTCATGACTGCGACAAAACTGGACGTAAAGGTTGGGATTTCTGGAGGCAAAAATCCTAGTCCTGTGGTTCGACCAAATTGGTTACCCAGCCCAATCTGTGGTAAGGAAAAAACGTTTTGGATGAGATTTCTCCAAAAGTCGAACCACTCCCATGCATGCTCGCCATTACTTGAGTTGACATTACAAAATTTATTTCCCTACCGTACATGGGTAAGGTGAAACTGGGCATAAATTATCCTGAAGCTTCAGCCACCGTCAGTCTTATACTTCAGATCGACGCGGTGACTGTGTCAGTCCACTATGAGCAGTCGAAACTGCAACCATAGTGTTAGAACCCACGTTAGTGGTTTCTGACGCGACTGTATTTCCTCCTGAAGATAGTTCCTCATTTGGACTGGTATTCCGTGGTTCTACCATTTTACCAGTACGTAACATCATAAATCTAACACAACGGTCCCACCAGGTGTGCCAATTTGTTCGCACGGGGTTTCCAGTGAACAACCTATAGCCTCTTATTAAAGTTTACGTGCAGAATCGACTACAAGAATCCTCGACTATGTGTTAAATAAAGGTTTACGTTTGAGTTCTTAGGTTTGAAAAGGTAGATGAAAAGATGTGATTGCAAAGTTAAATTATATTAATGAAGGAAAAAGTATAGCATAATGGTAAAAAAGGGGAACCAAACAAAAGAAACACATGACTTGTAAAATGAACTCTCTAAGTATAAAAACGGACGCATGCATACATTTGCCGAGTTTTGACTCGTTTCTCTCACGCTGGTACTCTGAGTATATTCTCATAATGCAACAAAAATGCGACCTCTAAAACTGAAGTTGGCACTTCCTTATATAGGCCCAAAAGTGAGGGTTATTCTTCTGTTCACCGTCCCTCGTCTGCCACGTGTCTACCCACGTACGTCCACTACCTTGGTAACTTCCCACTTTTTCGTCTGCTGCAAGCTTGCTTGTTCGCCTGAATCTTTTTGTCCTCCTTCAACTTCGACTAAGATATCCATCTGTCGAGCCTGCCTCCATGTTCTCTCGATGGGTAAGCTGTCGAGGATGCTTCGACCGGGTTTTTCCAGATGTCCCGTCGATCCCACTTCTGCTTCCTTGGTCGAAATGTGCCAGCCAACAAATGTGTATATAAGTAGATTCGAGTATGTAATAGGGGTTCTCATTTCATTTTGTTTTCTTTAAAACTCACACATCCGAGTTATAGAGATAAAGAATTTGTGAAAAAATTATGAACTTGTGTCTCACTCTTAATTCAAGCATTTATTTATCCAATTGCTTTAATTATTCATTTATTTATTCAATTTGTCCATTTTAAGTACTTCTTCATTTACTTTTCTAAATCTTTACGTTAAAAAAGCTTTTAGCACTAATACATTTTCTCAAACGTTTAACACAAACTGTCCCTTAGGATTTTTCGAGTTTGATATTGTAGGTGAATTATGTTGGATTTGAGACTTCACACACAAGAAGGGGGAGGGGGTGAATTGTGTCATTTGAAAAAATGTGGTTTTGAAAACTATTTTAAAATACTAAGCAGAGGAAAACAAAATGCGGAAGTAAAAGGAGTTGAGGAAAACGAGAAACACCAAGAGTTATAGAGTTTCAGTAAAAAACAAAAGGACTTACTCCTCACCCAAAGAATTGATCTTGAAAGTTTTTATTATACAAGAGGATTGGTGTGTGCGTTTGCATCTTTTCTTCATAGTCGGCTTGAGAGTGAAAAGACCAATCTTCCTCCCCGGATGGTGGATTGAAGCTATTTGTCTTCTCTCCACAAACACAGACCTTGGAGCAATTAGTCTTCAAGTTCCATAACCTTTTAGCTCAATACATTAGTTTTAATCGGGCAAACAAAAAACCTGTGAGATTTTAACATCATAATGATCTCGAACCTGTGAAGCTTTTAAGTACCAGGCTAAGCTTCAACCTATCTTGATTTTAATACTAGGCTGACCAAGAACCTAAGACATTTTATCACAGGCTAATCTCCAACCTAAACTAGGACTGGCATTTTTACGGGTTTAACTTTAACCCAACAAAATCCTTAATTGGTCAGTATTCAACCAAGGTATACACAAAAGGTCCCCTTGGTGAATTTTACAATTCTACCCATTCCAGAATTACAAAATGATCTTACTCACAAAAAGGACTTTTCTCCCAAAAGCACTTAGGCTAAAAACATAGTGAGAGAAATTTAAAGAGATGTTTAGAGAGAGAGAGAGAGAGAGAGAGAGAGAAAGAGAGAGAGAGAGAGAGAGAGAGAGAGAGAGAGAGAGAGAGAGAGATGGAAGTGTCAAAACACAACTCTGGATGCTTTGAAACGAAAAATAAAATCTCTATTTTTTGGCCTGAGGTTGCCTCAAAAAGGAATTTGAAATAAATTCATTTTATCATTGTCTAATTGATTAGCATTTATTCTCAATTGATTAGAAGTTGAAAATAACCATTTATAAGTTCCATTAAAGTAAGGGATATATATCTAGTCATTGTACATCATTAAGGTGTTGTCTGAATTGCTTGGGGCATAAGTTTGAACTAAATCTAATTGATTAGACAAATGACCTAATTGATTAGATAAGCTGAAATTTTCCCTCTAGCTATTTTAATAGCTCCCAAGTCATTTGACACAACTTCAAGACATTTTTGAAGATATTTTCTTTGATAAAATAGTTTGAAAAATGTTTTAGTGTGTGTGTGTGTGTGCTTTTAGCCATATACTTTGACCATAAAATCCTTTTATCTTACAATCGTTCACTCATTACTAAATTAAGAGATCACCAAATATTGCTTCAAGCCTTTGTCGCATACTTTTCTTTATGTTGACACATGCTTGAGTCTCTTTAAGATGAGACTTTAGATTATTCTTTGTTTTCCATCATCGGATCGTCAAGTTTATCAAACCCTAAAGATAGATTTGCATCTTTATCCTTTTAATCATTCATGCTTAACTTATCATAATACTTTAGTTATCATCATCAAAAGTTACTATCCTTGTTTTAAAGCATATCACCTGCAAAACAAGGTTCCACATTCTCTCCCTTTTTTATGATGACAACACATCTCTCAGGGGAGGTGGTAAAATAAACAACATAGATATATTTTGAGTGATAGACTCCCCCCGAGTTAGATAGAGAGTATACCCTACTCCCTCTAAGAGTATACTTCTCCTCCTTTGTCAAAATAAAAAAGGAGGGTAAAGATGCATTGCGAAAATAAATATGCAAACAAAGGAATTTTAGACATTTAAGAAAAATGAAAGCATCACACTTATATTATTAATTGAGAATCCAAAATACAGAAGGGAAATTTTGAATTTTATGTACAAAAAAGGAAAAAGTAAGACAATTTAGAAACACTTTAATTCATCTCATCATCATCCTCGCTAGATTTGGTCGGGTGTAACACCCCCAAAATTTGCCCTTTTGTTTTGAAGCTAACTGGTTTATGTTTCTTTGCATTTCTTGCATTAGCATTTGTGCATAGCATTGGTTCTTAGCATGGGATCAAGGTACTTGGTTCATCTCAAGGGAGTCTCAAGCCTCAAGGTGTCTTGTGGGTTCATCATATCTTCATAAGATCAAGATTCGCAAGAGATTTCAAGTGAATCTTTCCCTCCTAACCAGAGGGACCAAATTAGGGTTCTTGGGTTCAAAGGACTTCTTGAAGGGCTTTGTGGATTCAAGCATGCTCTCATGGGTTCCATATGCTCACAAACACTCATAGAGGAAGGCTTGGCTAGTGGTCCATTGTGGAAGATGTTCAGTGGATCAGTTGCTTGTGAACCAAGAAAAGTCAACTGTAAGGAGGAAAGTCAACCATGGAATTTTGAGGTCCTCTTCATGATTTTCAAGGTCTTATGCCCTCATATGGTCCTCAAAGGCTAGGATTCATGCCATTCATCAAGAATCAAGAGTTTGTGCAAAAGTTACTATTTTTGGAAAATGACCTATAATTGAAACTTTCCATTTTTGGTAACTTTTCAAACCATCTTCAACATGACTTTTCATCATCAAAGAAGCTTCAAATGAATTTTCCTCAAACATGAAAGTTGAAGATCTTTCTCTCCCATTTCCAAAAAGTACTAGATTGTCTCCATACCATTTGTGGTTCTCAAGTTATGATCAAAAGAAGGCAAGGTGCTTTTTAAGGTTTACACATGTATCCATTTTTCCACCTTTTGCATTTTGGTTCAAAATGACTTGTAATTGGTTTTAATGACTCGAGTCACATTGCCATATTCAAGTACACTCCATGAGGACCATTTTTGACCCTTGAATCAAGTGGATACGTGCCATGTACTTCACTTATTTCACAAATTGCATTTTTGCAAGATGGATTGAATCTCACAAATCAGACCACTACAAAGCCCAAACCCAATTCCATTGTGATCAGCAAGTAAAATGGAGATGAATCACACATTTTTCATGACCAATGCACGTGTGGATTAGTGTGTGCATCACAACTTGCATTTTTGCATAACACTTCCATTAGCCTTAATCAAGGGATTAATGAAACCCTAATCATGCTCAGAGCTCTAACCAAGTCTATATAAGGAGGCTCACACGCTCATTTCACCCTCATGCACCCTCATTGGCTCAGAATTCCATTTTCACTCACACTTTCTCTCCTTCGAAACTCTCTCCTCACAAGGGTTTCTGAAGATTTTTTTTCATATTCTTGATCTACACACTCCATAGAACAAGAATCAACCACTGTTTGAAGCTCTAAGCAAGGTTTTCACCATACACGAATTTGAGCTGCTCACTTTCAAACTTCAAGATCCAGCCTGATTCAAGCCTCATATTGCATTTATTTTGCAATCAGAAGTTCCAAGGAGTAGATCTGCAGCTTTCTGAAGGTTTTCTTGGTGTATTTTGAGCTCTACAAGTTTCAGGTTAGTGTGAAATTCATGATCCTAGAACTTGATTTTCTTGTATGCATAATGTTCCTCATGCTTTGCTGATCATCCTGATGTGTTAAGATTTAAATTTGGACGTGTATTATGGCTGAATCGTGGATCTAAAGTTTTTGAGTTCAAACTTTTTGTCTTCGATTTGTTTAATCTATGCATGATCTGTTGATTTGAGTGTGATATTCATGATCCTTGTGAAAATCTGAGTGGAATGGTGTACTTGTTTGCAATTTCTGGGAATTTTTGAAGTGCAGGTCGCCGGAGGAGACGACCGGAGCTAGGGCTCCGGCGTCTGGTTATGTTTCAGGTCACCTGAGGTTTGGAGGAAGGAGACGTAATCTGGACCGTTGGTGGTCCAGATCTGATGGTTCAGATCATGCCACTTCATTTAATTTTCTTTTGTTTTATTTAATGTGCGTGTGTGCTACTCCATGTTAGTTATCATGTACCACAGTCCTGAGCCACACATCTTGTTTAATCTTTGATATGATGATTTATTTGTGCACGTTGATTTGATCTGATGGTTTGTGTTGTGCCAACGCATTAAATTACCATGTGCCCTTCACGTGTTTTTATTTTAATTTCTGATGATTGGATGTGCGCGCGTGTACGTTGTTATCATGAACTCTTGATCTGAGCCTTTGATCTTGTATGATCTTTGATGTTGTTGACTGAATGTGGTATGTTGGGTCAATCTTGTGGCTGGTGTGAGTCAATCATGTTGACTGGGTCCTTGTTTTTTTGTTTGGTATGCGCTGATGGATCATTTGACCTGGGTTGGACTTTCTTTGCTTTTCCCACCCCCTCCTTGAGCCCATTTTATTTCTCCAACGTGTGATTTGCTTTGTATGCACCCCCTGGCTGCTTTATTTTCCTTTTTATTTTATTTAATTGTTTCATTCTCATTTTTAATTTTTAAAAATAGTTTGATGCATAAAAAAATTACCAAAAAAATCATGGATCATCTTTGGCATTTTGTAAAATTTTGGAAAATTTTAGTTTCCATTTTTATTTTATTTTGTGCATCTGAATTAATTGTTTGATGAATTTCTTTGTGAATTTCTTCACTTGTGCACACTTGATCTTGTTGATTTTTGTTCTCATCATTGATGTATGATTTGCATCCCATTCTTTTGCGTATTTCAAATACATGTTGAGGTTCCTAAAAATATTTTTTTCATATTTTTAAACTCTTTTCATATTGCATTTTAGTCCTTCTATTTGTGCATTGTTCTTCTTTGTTCTTATGCAACTTTGAAACATTATTTGAGGTACTTAACTTGTGAATTTTTGTGCGATCTTTTGGCATATTGCTAGCTTCTGACTTAGGTCACTTGGGTTTTAATTTCACAATTTTTGAATGTCATTTGATATATGTTTGATTATTTGTGCTTAAGTGAATTATGCATGATCATCTCTTGACATCTCTTAACCCTAATTGCTTTGCCATGCCTAATTGTTGGAATTTATTTGTGATTCTTTGCATGAGTGTTTAGTATGATGTTTACCCTTGGTTGAGGTCCCTTGTGACCAGATTTTGCAATTTGTGGATCATGTTTGGGTATGCTTTAAGTGCTTGTACTTTGACTTCCTTTTGTGGATTTTCTTTGGTGCATAATGTTTCATGTTTTGATCTTCTCTTGCACATGATAATTGTTGATGATGGTATGATCTTGATTCTGACTTGATTTCATCTTCATCTTATTTTTCTCATTTTATCTTGATATGAAGTTCATTGGTGCTTAATTGTGCATTTCATATAAGTATGCTTGCATTCTTTCATGATTACCTTTGCATGCTTACTTGAGATGTTTTGCATGATCTTTGAGACTTGTTTATTGATGTAAGGTGGATATACTTGATATGATGTGCTTGCTGCCCTATCTTGTTTCTTATCTCATCCTTATCTTTCTCATTCTTCTCTTTCACTCTCTTTCTCCCATGAATCTCAAGACTTGTTTAAGTCTTGGATTCTCTCCCTTTAGAGCTACCTAGTCCAACTTAATTTTTGATTAAGTTTGGAGTAGGATTAACATTAGGTTTTAGGTAGTCGTCTCTCCTAAGCCTCACTAATCATAGGTCATCCATGCATGATAACATTAGGACTCTTAGTTTCCCTTTAGAGTTTCCTTTGGGTCTTCTCTCTTCTCATCTCAAAACTTCTTGAAAACACTTAATAAAGATAAAGTGTATTGCGCACGAGCCTTAAGCATGGGGAATGAGAAATGAGGGGCTTCCTCTCATCTTTCTAGAGTGCTTAGCGGGCGTCCTGTCTTGGGACGATTCGTTAAGTATTCATCCCTGTGCCCTAGACTTTGGTGCAATGCAAGTTATGAACTAACTCAAAAAACACTTCTGTCTAAAAAACACAAAAACAAATTCAAATATTTTTTTCCTTCGGGATTGTTGGGTTTCAAATTTCATTTTCAGAAAAGAGCTCGTCGCTCACGTAAAAAAAACACTTACCCATTCGTGGTCGTAACCACGAACTACATTAGCTCTAATTCCTCTCTCTCGTCCGATTGAGGATATGTAGGCACAAGACAACGATTGTCTTGGCGAGCAACCTTCCCCCACAGTTCTTGTCCAAACTACGTTGACTATGACTTTCCCATTTCACTGAGGGAGTACGTAGGCCTAGGGCATCGAATATGTCCTACCGAGTCCGTCTTAGTCACCCCATCCCCGTTTTCTTTTGTTCAGCCATAGATAGTAGGACAGCTCACCCTCCGTTTAGACAACAAGCGTGGATCCCATCGAGTACGATGGATGCGTGGGGTGCTAACACCTTCCCCTCGCATAACCGACTCCCGAACCCAGACTATGGTTGCGATGACCATGTCTTTCCCCCTTTCTCTTCAGGTTTATGCAGTGTTTCCTTTCCCTCTTCGGGATAAATACACATTGCTGGCGACTCTGTGTTTTCTGCGCCACTCTCGCGTTTGTACCGTTGGATGCGAATCTTTCGGGAGCGACAGCTGGCGACTCTGCTGGGGACTCTGGTTGACCTCTTGCTGGTCCATCCCCTTTAGCGAGTCGATCCTAGCACTTGTTTGTTTTTTTTTCGTTGGGTGTTTATTTGTTGTGCTTTATTATGTTGTATATTACTGTTTTACAGCTTTTATTGCATTGCATTTCATTTTATTACTGTCATACTGGATATTGCTGTGTTGTGCTGGCTGGTTTCTGTTTGGCAGGTTAGATTGTTCTGAGAGATAAGCCCAATACCCAGGCTTGAGTACACCCTAGGACTAGAGTGGAAAGTAGTGGGACTTACGTGCCATCTTGGTGCGTTTGTGTGTTCACGAAATTCACAACCAGACGAGGCTATCTTGGGACGCATTCTGACGTGCTTGTCTTGCACATGTTAGGGTGTTGATCTAGAGAGCTGTCGACTCTGGTGACCGTTTCTCCGATACCTCAGTTGCGCCTCTCCTCCCGAGTTGTGACAGTGGCAGACCATGATTTGTGGCAAACCCATTGCACATTCTCGATCCGAGGACCCAATGCTGAGGGACTCGCATAGGATGACCTTATTTTTGAGGGGAATCAGTTGAGGCCTCCTCGATTGATGATGATGCCAAACCAGAAATGGTGAACGTATCATCATTTCTCGACCTGAGAGCCCGTGATATTGAGGATCCTCGGCTTTCTAGAACCCACATGGGAGAGGGGATGGGTGTTTGCAGGTCTGCAGGAAACCGAAACCTTCAACCTACCCGATTTTCTGGATTTCTCATCAGTGTTTGATTATCTGGGTTTCTGGTTATCTCAGTGGTTCGGTATTCTAGAATTCTGGTTTTCTAGTCGTGGTTCTCGTTCAGTTAACAACACAGCACATCCAGCAGTGATGCCTTGATCCCATGCTTGCATGTGCATATCATTTTTCTTGCATTCTAACATGTTTGACAGTTTCAGGGCTTGCATCTTACTCTTGATTCTGGTTTTCTGAGGTTGCCTTAACATGGATGTCTAGAGAAAGCATACTGTTGTTTATTCGTTCCCAGACCCGACCTTGACGTTGATTCACAAGCTGATTAGTATGGCTGGTCCCGGAGTTCGTACAGAGTTCGGTGGAAAGTATGGGAGACTTCTGAAGTTTGTCTACAGTATCTCCAAGTATGAGAAGGATGCCATTCATACACTTCTTCAGTTCTATGATCCGTCTTTGCGTTGCTTCACTTTCCCAGACTATATCTTGGCTCCAACGTTGGAGGAGTTCTCATTTATTTTGGGAATCCCCATCAGGCATGACATAGTATTCTTTTCTGAAGAACGCCCCGGGATAAAAGAAATGGCCATTGCTCTTCATATTGGTGAATCCGCTCTGAGCAGTAATATTATGGAGAAACAAGGAGCTAAGGGTTTCTTATTGAAGTTCTTGTTTGATCAAGCTTGCATACATGTTAAGGAGAGGAATTGGACTGCCTTCCAAGCTATTCTGGCTATGTGCATCTATGGGATTGTCCTGTTTCCCAATATTCCTGATCTGGTGGATATGCATGCTGTCAGAATCTTTATTTCAAAGAATCCTATACCTACCTTGCTAGGTGATGTGTATCACTCAGTCCACTACAAGAATGAAAATAGGTGTGGGAAAACTGTGAGTTGCTGTGCACCACTCTTATCTACTTGGTTTCTAAGTCATCTCCCCGAAGCTGGCGCTTTCGTTGATACGAGAGATTCTTTGAAGTGGTCAAAGAGGTTAATGGGCTTGACTGCTGACAACATTGTTTGGTTCAACCATGACGTGCTAGGGATGGAGATTATTTGCAAGTGCGGAGAATTCCCTAATGTACCCTTGATAGGGAGAAAAAGGGGAATTAACTATAATCCTTCCCTTGTTATCAGGCAGTTTGGTTATCCTTTGAAAGGTCCACCTGAAGAGCGAGATATCAGAGAGTCCTTATTCTTCAATGGTACTGGGGATCAAGAGATGATAAGGAAGATTGTGAATGCTTGGAAGCAGGTGACCAAGAAGGGAAAAACTTCATTCGGGAAATGTGATAACCGGGTTTTTCCTTCCTATGAAGAGTGGATTAAGAAAAGAGCAGAAAAGGAGCTTCTTCCTTTCCCTGTGGAACCACCTTTGTATCCTTTGATGATCGAGGCTCCCACGACTGTTGATATAGAGAAGTATGATAAGTTATGAGCTGAGAAGGAGAAACTCGGAGAATCGTGAGCTGGGCAGAGAGGTTGGTCAGTTGAAGCACGAAAAAGGCGAAGCTATCCATATTGCCAGGTTGAAATCAGAACTTTTGGCTGTGAAGGAGAAAGAATTGTCTAAAGAAGCCACAACCAGAGAGAAAGTGGCTCAAGCGTTGAAAAGTGTTAGCAAGGTCCTGTCTTCCAAAAAGAAAGAGTTGGCTTATGCTATGTCAAGAATTCACAGGTTTCGGGACCATCGGAATACAGCAATTACTGCCAACAAGTTGAAAGAGGACAAGTATCTGGAGCAGATTGAAGGTCTGAAGACAAAGCTTCGGAAAAAGGATAAGGAGATTTTATCAAGGATCTTTGAGAGGAGAGCAATTGAGGAAAAGCTCAAGGAAACCATGGTAGATATGGAACAACTGAAGATCCAAGCCGAAGTGAAAAGAGCCAGAAGCGAAGGTCCAAGTTCAGGTGGAGCTTCTGGAGAAGATGATTGGGAATTGCATAGTCATTATTTAACAGGGATCTTGCACAGGAGGGATCTTTTGATTCAGGAGTTGATTCAGAGACCAGAGCATCCTAATACCAAGAAGCTTCTCAAGGAAGTGCATAATTGGTGCAAAAAGAATGACGAATGGGGAATTTTAGCACGGCTGAGTCTTGATGATATGCCTTAGTTTCCTTGCTGCTGTTTTCTTTGTATTCCCGGAATCACCGCCATGCTTGTTGGTCGGGGTCTTTATTTATGCTTATTCAGACTTGTGTTGTAACAGATGCTTATTCTCTTGATATGATCAGGAATTCAGTTCTCTTCTGTAGTTAAAACTGGAATCAAGGGATAGATCGCCTTGATAGTGTTCATACATGTTTGCATTTGCATTTGCATAATCATCTTATATGCATAACAGGTGTTTGAAGCTGGTTATTCTCATCCTGATCTGGTTTTCTACAGAATTTCAGACTTAGCTGCTCAAGCCATTCGGAAGTTGATCATGGAGCAAATTCAAGCGGAATTGAGGGAAGTGCGAAGCCAGATGGGGCAGTTTATGGGGAGCATGCAAGCGTTGATTCAAGACCAGAGAGTGCTGAAGGAAGAGGTCAATCAACTGAAGACTCAGATGGGGCTGGTCATGGAAACCTTGAATATGGTGTTGAAGAAGGAAAACAATCCTGTGCTCGCTTCCGCAACAGAAGTTCTTAATCCTCCCATCTCTTTGGAGTCTTCGCTAGATCATGGATTAACTCGTGAATCCCCTCCACAACCCAAGGTTCCAGAACTTTCCCAACAGCAGCCAGGTTTTGTCTCCCAAGAGAAACCCAAGAGTAAAAAGTGTACACAGAGACAGAAGCAGTCTGAAAGAGTTTTTCATCCGCTCCCTATGCCATATTTTCAGCTATTGCAGCATCTTCTTCAGTCGCAACTAGTACAAAAAAGGACTTTGGCTCCTCTTACTGGTAATCCCCCACCAGGCTACAATGCAAGAGCCCATTGTGATTTCCATTCAAGGGCACCAGGGCATACTGTGGAGAAATGTAGGGCCTTTTAGCACCAAGTCCAGGACTTGATTGATGCGGGGGCCATTGAATTCACGTCGGGCGGCATGAGCATACAAGGTGATTTTACCCCAATTAGTGCAAAGGAAGTAGAGACTCCTTCCCTGTCCGTAGGATTCACCTCACGTCATGGATCTCTTCCACAACCTTATGCTTCAGAAGCTCTACGTCAACAACCCTTGTTTGTGCCTCAGCCGAATGTGGAAAGGAAAGTACAGGAGCAGATTGGGCACCCGAATCAGCATCGGCAGCAGAATTATCAGCAGTAGGGGCAACTCAGACCAATAAGACCTAAGAGGATATTTGATCCTATTCCTATTCCTTACAGTCAATTGTTTGCTCGCTTGCTCAAAAGCTCTCTGATTCAGCTGAGGAATGCCATGCCAATGCTCAATGTGGATACCATGCTGGGGCACGGGGGCATTCGACTGAGGATTGTAAGGCGCTCCCACACAAAGTGCAAGATCTGATTGATGCAGGGGTCATTACTTTTACTGCAGATGGTATGCATTTCAATTGAAGCCTCCTGTCTCAAGTGAGCACTCAGTTTGCAAGAATGTCCAGACAGAGTCAAGTCTCCTCAACAATGGCAATCAACAGCTTCCTTTACTGCATTTTCATATGTAGCTTTCATTTGTTTGTTTAAACACTGCCTGCATGTAAAAACTTGTTTGTGTTTTAAATGCTGATTTTAATGCAATAAATGTGTTGTTCTTGAAGTAATTTACTTTTATGCACTTATATCATGTTTATATGCATTGCAATACCAACTTTTTTGTCTAGAACTCTTGAGGGAGGATGATGAGGTAAAAACGCAAAATCTTCGGTTAGGTACTTTTGGATAAAACCCTGTTGAGGATGTACATGCATTGTTTCAAATCCCTAAACACTGGAGATATAAGGGAGATAGACCCTCGTTAACCCCTTTGAGCCTTGTAGTAGGAGTTTCTTTCTAGAGACGAAAAACCCTCAATCTTAACCTGGGGCAGGGTAGGCGTCAGTTAGTTTGACCGACCGTTCAAATTGCAAAAGGAGTGTGCATCTGAGGATCCATCACCTTCTATTCCACCGTCAAGAGGTTAAAAGATGTGAAACCAAAATGGTTATCCCTCAACAATCAAGGAGTGAGGCAGTCACAACCCTTTCAAACAAGTCAGACAAAACGGTGTCACACGACTTGTTCAAAAAAAAAAGAGAAAAAAGAGAAAAAGATAAAGCCTGCTAAGTCAAAAAACTTGAAAGCAAGTGACTTAGGCAAAAGTTAGGGCATCCCGCTGGACTTCAAAACTGAAAACTCTAAAGAGTCGGTCCAGGCAAAAATCAGGGAAATAAAAAAAAAAAAAAGCGAAAAGCGAAAAAAGATGATCAAGAGAAAAATCCTCCGATAAGAACAAAGTCGTGTGGCTACAGACACAAAAGACAAAAGGGGTGACTGTTGCTCTAAAACCTCATTAGGTCTCAAACCATCAGTGCATGGATCCCTTAAAGATCATGAAATCTTTTTGAGAGATGAGTGCTTGTGTCAGATTAGCTGAACGTAGGACCGGAGAACATCATGGAGAATGGGTGGGTACCAATAAACTTTGAGCCATAAATCCTTTTTTCTCAAAACCGTGAACCAAACCACATTACAACCCTTAAAAAGTCCTAACTGAAGCAGGGTTAGTCCGAAGGCGTACTTCAGCGAGATAGCGTTCTTGACTCCTAGGAGTTACGCTAATAAGATTTTTGTTGGTATTGCATGTGCGTATTGTTTTCCATTCAAAAATCAATGTCGCATCCCAGCTAGTGATTCGTTCACAAGGCTTGGCGACGTATTTTCAATAAAACTTCAAGGTTAACACGGGTGTCGCATTAGAATTGTCATTCTCACAATAAACATTTTCTGCTTGCATGTGTTTGACATCAAAGAAGCTTACACAATGTGCGTCGGTCGAGAAGCTCGATCACGCCAAGTTGAGATGGTGAAAACTCCGAAGAACAGTCATGTCAAGGGGTATATGGTCAAGAAGCAGCCAAACTGGGACAATCATGTCGAGATTCAATAAATCTCTCCACAAGCGCTTAATATGGGGCAATCAGGTCGATTTGACAAATCTCTGTAAGATCAGTCAGGGGCAAAGTTTCTTCAAGACTTGGGGCAGGCCACCTCTAGAGCGTAAGAAGTTGTCCACTCCTGAAGACGGTTAATTGAAAGCACCTATTCAAAGTTCAGAATACTGGGGCAGAGTATTTTCAAGTCATTGCAAATCCTTTCGAGGCAATTTACTTCATGGATTATGAAGTCTGGGGCAGTTGCGGCGAGATCTGATGAATCTCTCCAAGAGTTTGAAGACCCTGGGGCAGTGTGAATGCCCGATCTTCTATAAAATCCTCTTGAGATGATTTCTTCCTCTAGACCTGGTGGTCTAGGGAAAATGGAGAGTTCAAAGGGCCGTTTATGACCATAGGGACAGGTCAGGCTGGGTAACAAGTTTGTTTTCCCCAGTAGCATTACTCTCCCCAGCACTGAAAGTTCATCATCCTCAGCAGAACGTATTCTCCCCAGCAAGAGTACAGGGGATAGTGTTCCCCAGCCGAAGTCATGATTGGTTTATTATTTCCCAGCAAGCAGTTTAAAGTGGATTGCTCCGAGGTGAATTTGGTTGTATCTCCAGCAGGGGGTGTGTTGGATGTATTTGAAGACTTTATTTTCCCCATAGAGTCTTGGCGTGTACTTTCCTCAGGAGGTCAGGATGTGTAGTTTCGTCAGCAACGACATGCTCTAATCCCCCAGCAGGGTAATTTCTTTCCTCCAACAGCAGGTTAAGCTCAATGATATCCCTCGGTAGGTTTCGGTGACTACTCTCCCCAGTCAGAGTATCGAGGATCATTTTCCCCAACAGAGTAAAGAAGTAATTCCCCAAGCGGAGTCGTTGAGGATCGTCCCCCTCAGCAGGATATAAGAGGCTTACCCCCAGCCAGAGTTGTGATTTGGCTCATCTTTCCTCAGCAGGTAGCCAGAATTTGTTATTTTTACGGCCTCTCCTGCAAGAGTCTGATAGAGCGTCCTCGTTGATTAAAGACAGTGTTTCCCCACTGAGCATGGGGAAATCTATTTTCCTCAAAGTTTCTTTCAGTTTATCCCCAAGCAGAGTTTGTTAGCGATTAGTATCCCCAACAGGTTTTGAATCCAGGTTCTGAAACATTTGGTCATCCCCGGCGGAGGAGTTTCCATCTTCAATATTCATTTTCATCCCCAACAGAGTGGGTATTCTCTCGGAGCTTTCATCTCCAGCAGAGTTTGAGATCAATGTCTTCCTCAGTAGAGTGAAGACTTTCCTCAGCAGGGTCTTTTGATTCAGAGGACAATTTAGTTTGTCATCCCCGGTGGAGTTGCCTTTGTCTTCAGCATTTATTTTGCTGAGACGCCTCTTTGGCATTGCAGAAGCATTTTTGCATGGCATCCTCCCAAATGCGTAGCATTTCCATTTTGCATGGAACATTACGGCAAAATTCAAACATATGCATTCGGAGCATAAGCCAGGTTTGAGTGTTCTTACGACAGGAAGAGTCGAATTTCAGGAGAATTTCGTTCAACTTTATTCCACAAGTGGTGAGCTTAGTCATTCAGAGGACTATTTGACAGTTCCCCGGCAGAGCATCTTCCCAGGATCGTAAATCCTTAACCTCCTTTACCCCTTCGTCCAGGTGGTCTTTTGATTCATCTCCTCAAAGTTTTTACCATGACACCCGTCCGTGTCCTTTCAGCACCCGTCCGTGTCTGAACCTTTTTTTCAATACCCGTCCGTATTGACTTTTGACACCCGTCCGTGTCCTTTCAGCACTCGTCCGTGTTTGAACCTTTTAAGCCAATACCCGTCCGTATTGACTTTTGACACCCGTCCGTGTCCTTTCAGCACCCGTCCGTGTTTGAACTTTTTCAATACCCGTACGTATTGACCTTTGACACCCGCCCGTGTCCTTTCAGCACCCGTCCGTGTTTGAACTGTTTCAATACCCGTCCGTATTAACCTTTGACACCCGCCCGTGTCCTTTCAGCGCCCGTCCGTGTTTGAACCTTTTATTCTCAATACCCGTCCGTATTGACCTTTGACACCCGTCCGTGTCCTTTCAGCACCCGTCCGTGTTTGAACCTTTCTCAATACTCGTCCGTATTGACCTTTGACACCCGTCAGTGTCCTTTCAGCACCCGTCCGTGTACCTTTTCGATACCCGTCCGTATTGATCTTTATACACCCGTCCGTGTATCTTTTCGATACCCATCCGTATTGATCCCTTTTACACCCGTCAGTGTATCTTTTCAGTACCCGTCCGTATTGATCCTTTATACACCCGTCCGTGTACCTTTTCGATACTCGTCCGTATTGAACCTCTTTACACCCGTCCGTGTACCTTTCGATACTCGTTCGTATTGATCCTTTTACACCCGTCCGTGTATCTTTTCGATACCCGTCCGTATTGATCCCTTTTACACCCGTCCGTGTATCTTTTCAGTACCCGTCCGTATTGATCCTTTATACACCCGTCCATGTACCTTTTCGATACCCGTCCGTATTGAACCTCTTTACACCCGTTCGTGTACCTTTCGATACTCGTCCGTATTGATCCTTTTACACCCGTCCGTGTATCTTTTCGATACCCGTCCGTATTGATCCTTTTTACACCCGTCCGTGTACCTTTCGATACTCGTCCGTATTGATCCTTTTACACCCGTCCGTGTATCTTTTCGATACCCGTCCATATTGATCCTTTTTACACCCGTCCGTGTACCTTTCGATACCCGTCCGTGTTGATCCTTTTACACCCGCCCGTGTATCTTTTCGATACCCGTCCGTATTGAACCCTTTTACACCCGTCCGTGTATCTTTTCGATACCCGTCCGTATCTGATATCTTTGATTCCTTGACACCCGTCCGTGTTTATCCCCAGCATAGCTAACACTCGTCCGTGTTGTGACAGTGCAGCATTTATTGCTTGTTCCCCAGTGGAGTCGTCCCTCATTTGAGGATTGAAAATTTCAGGTTTCTTTTGGTATTCAATCTCCGTGAATCCTTTGAACGCATGACAGCCGTTGCTATCATACCTTCAGGACCAAGTTGATTGAATAGGGGCAGCTGTAACACCCCAAAATTTGCCCTTTTGTTTTGAAGCTAACTGGTTTATGTTTCTTTGCATTTCTTGCATTAGCATTTGTGCATAGCATTGGTTCTTAGCATGGGATCAAGGTACTTGGTTCATCTCAAGGGAGTCTCAAGCCTCAAGGTGTCTTGTGGGTTCATCATATCTTCATAAGATCAAGATTGGCAAGAGATTTCAAGTGAATCTTTCCCTCCTAACCAGAGGGACCAAATTAGGGTTCTTGGGTTCAAAGGACTTCTTGAAGGGCTTTGTGGATTCAAGCGTGCTCTCATGGGTTCCATATGCTCACAAACACTTATAGAGGAAGGCTTGGCTAGTGGTCCATTGTGGAAGATGTTCAGTGGATCAGTTGCTTGTGAACCAAGAAAAGTCAACTGTAAGGAGGAAAGTCAACCATGGAATTTTGAGGTCCTCTTCATGATTTTCAAGGTCTTATGCCCTCATATGGTCCTCAAAGGCTAGGATTCATGCCATTCATCAAGAATCAAGAGTTTGTGCAAAAGTTACTATTTTTGGAAAATGACCTATAATTGAAACTTTCCATTTTTGGTAACTTTTCAAACCATCTTCAACATGACTTTTCATCATCAAATAAGCTTCAAATGAATTTTCCTCAAACATGAAAGTTGAATATCTTTCTCTCCCATTTCCAAAAAGTACTAGATTGTCTCCATACCATTTGTGGTTCTCAAGTTATGATCAAAAGAAGGCAAGGTGCTTTTTAAGGTTTTCACATGTATCCATTTTTCCACCTTTTGTATTTTGGTTCAAAATGACTTGTAATTGGTTTTAATGACTCGAGTCACATTGCCATATTCAAGTACACTCCATGAGGACCATTTTTGACCCTTGAATCAAGTGGATACGTGCCATGTACTTCACTTATTTCACAAATTGCATTTTTGCAAGATGGATTGAATCTCACAAATCAGACCACTACAAAGCCCAAACCCAATTCCATTGTGATCAGCAAGTAAAATGGAGATGAATCACACATTTTTCATGACCAATGCACGTGTGGATTAGTGTGTGCATCACAACTTGCATTTTTGTATAACACTTCCATTAGCCTTAATCAAGGGATTAATGAAACCCTAATCATGCTCAGAGCTCTAACCAAGTCTATATAAGGAGACTCACACGTTCATTTCACCCTCATGTACCCTCATTTGCTCAGAATTCCAATTTTCACTCACACTTTCTCTCCTTCGAAACTCTCTCCTCACAAGGGTTTCTGAAGATTTGTTTTCATATTCTTGATCTACACACTCCATAGAACAAGAATCAACCACTGTTTGAAGCTCTAAGCAAGGTTTTCACCATACACGAATTTGAGCTGCTCACTTTCAAACTTCAAGATCCAGCCTGATTCAAGCCTCATATTGCATTTATTTTGCAATCAGAAGTTCCAAGGAGTAGATCTGCAGCTTTCTGAAGGTTTTCTTGGTGTATTTTGAACTCTACAAGTTTCAGGTTAGTGTGAAATTCATGATCCTAGAACTTGATTTTCTTGTATGCATAATGTTCCTCATGCTTTGCTGATCATCCTGATGTGTTTAGATTTAAATTTGGATGTGTGTTATGGCTGAATCGTGGATCTAAAGTTTTTGAGTTCAAACTTTTTGTCTTCGATTTGTTTAATCTATGCATGATCTGTTGATTTGAGTGTGATATTCATGATCCTTGTGAAAATCTGAGTGGAATGGTGTACTTGTTTGCAATTTCTGGGAATTTTTGAAGTGCAGGTCGCCGGAGGAGACGACCGGAGCTAGGGCTCCGGCGTCTGGTTATGTTTCAGGTCACTGAGGTTTGGAGGAAGGAGACGTAATCTGGACCGTTGGTGGTCCAGATCTGATGGTTCAGATCATGCCACTTCATTTAATTTTCTTTTGTTTTATTTAATGTGCGTGTGTGCTACTCCATGTTAGTTATCATGTACGACAGACCTGAGCCACACATCTTGTTTAATCTTTGATATGATGATTTATTTGTGCACGTTGATTTGATCTGATGGTTTGTGTTGTGCCAACGCATTAAATTACCATGTGCCCTTCACGTGTTTTTATTTTAATTTCTGATGATTGAATGTGCGCGCGTGTACGTTGTTATCATGAACTCTTGATATGAGCCTTTGATCTTGTATGATCTTTGATGTTGTTGACTGAATGTGGTATGTTGGATCAATCTTGTGGCTGGTGTGAGTCAATCATGTTGACTGGGTCCTTGTTTTTTTGTTTGGTATGCGCTGATGGATCATTTGACCTGGGCTGGACTTTCTTTGCTTTTCCCACCCCCTCCTTGAGCCCATTTTATTTCTCCAACGTGTGATTTGCTTTGTATGCACCCCCTGGCTGCTTTATTTTCCTTTTTATTTTATTTAATTGTTTCATTCTCATTTTTAATTTTTAAAAATAGTTTGATGCATAAAAAAATTACCAAAAAAATCATGGATCATCTTTGGCATTTTATAAAATTTTTGCAAATTTTACTTTCCATTTTTATTTTATTTTGTGCATCTTAATTAATTGTTTGATGAATTTCTTTGTGAATTTCTTCACTTATGCACACTTGATCTTGTTGATTTTTGTTCTCATCATTGGTGTATGATTTGCATCCCATTCTTTTTCATATTTCAGAAGACATGTTGAGGTTCCTAAAAATATTTTTCTCATATTTTTAAACTCTTTTCATATTGCATTTTAGTCCTTCTATTTGTGCATTGTTCTTCTTTGCTCTTATGCAAATTTTGAAACATTGTTTGAGGTACTTAACTTGTGAATTTTTGTGTGATATTTTGGTATATTGCTAGCTTCTGACTTAGGTCACTTGGGTTTTAATTTCACAATTTTTGAATGTCATTTGATATATGTTTGATTATTTGTGCTTAAGTGAATTATGCATGATCATCTCTTGACATCTCTTAACCCTAATTGCTTTGCCATGCCTAATTGTTGGAATTTCTTTGTGATTCTTTGCATGAGTGTTTGGTATGATGTTTACCCCTGGTTGAGGTCCCTTGTGACCAGATTTTGAAATTTGTGGATCATGTTTGGGTATGCTTTAAGTGCTTGTACTTTGACTTCCTTTTGTGGATTTTCTTTGGTGCATAATGTTTCATGTTTTGATCTTCTCCTGCACATGAGAATTGTTGATGATGGTATGATCTTGATTCTGACTTGCTTTCATCTTCATCTTATTTTTCTCATTTCATCTTGATATGAAGTTCATTGGTGCTTAATTGTGCATTTCATATAAGTATGCTTGCATTCTTTCATGATTACCTTTGCATGCTTACTTGAGATGTTTTGCCTGATCTTTGAGACTTGTTTATTAATGTAAGGTGGATATACTTGATATGATGTGCTTTCTGCCCTATCTTGTTTCTTATCTCATCCTTCTCTTTCTCATTCTTCTCTTTCACTCTCTTTCTCCCATGAATCTCAAGACTTGTTTAAGTCTTGGATTCTCTCCCTTTAGAGCTACCTAGTCCAACTTAATTTTTGATTAAGCTTGGAGTAGGATTAGCATTAGGTTTTAGGTAGTCGTCTCTCCTAAGCCTCACTAACCATAGGTCATCCATGCATGATAACATTAGGACTCTTAGTTTCCCTTTAGAGTTTCCTTTGGGTCTTCTCTCTTCTCATCTCAAAACTTCTTGAAAACACTTAATAAAGATAAAGTGTATTGCGCACGAGCCTTAAGCGTGGGGAATGAGAAATGAGGGGCTTCCTCTCATCTTTCTAGAGTGCTTAGCGGGCGTCCTGTCTTGGGACAATTCGTTAAGTATTCGTCCCTGTGCCCTAGACTTTGGTGCAATGCAAGTTATGAACTAACTCAAAATACACTTCTGTCTAAAAAACACAAAAACAAATTCAAATCTTTTTTTCCTTCGGGATTGTTGGGTTTCAAATTTCATTTTCAGAAAAGAGCTCGTCGCTCACGTAAAAAAAACACTTACCCATTCGTGGTCGTACCCACGAACTACATTAGCTCTGATTCCTCTCTCTCGTCCGATTGAGGATATGTAGGCACAAGACAACGATTGTCTTGGCGAGAAACCTTCCCCCACAGTTCCCGTCCGAACTACGTTGACTCTGACTTTCCCATTGCACTGAGGGAGTACGTAGGCCTAGGGCATCGAATATGTCCTACCGAGTCCGTCTTAGTCACCCCCATCCCCGTTTTCTTTTGTTTAGCCATAGATAGTAGGACAGCTCACCCTCCGTTTAGACAACAAGCGTGGATCCCATCGAGTACGATGGATGCGTGGGGGTGCTAACACCTTCCCCTCGCATAACCGACTCCCGAACCCAGACTATGGTTGCGATGACCATGTCTTTCCCCCTTTCTCTTCTGGTTTATGCAGTGTTTCCTTTCCCTCTCTCGGGATAAATACACATTGCTGGCGACTCTGTGTTTTCTGCGCCACTCTCGCGTTTGTACCGTTGGATGCGAATCTTTCGGGAGCGACATCGGGGAGATAAGGTTTTTCCTCGCCATTTTCTTAATGAGACTGTCAATTTTAAACAGGCCTAGTCGAATGGGTGAATCCCAAGGAGGATTGAGATACACCTCTTAGGTTATGTCACCTTTAATTAACAATTCTCTCTTGGCTGTAAGTCAACAAATGGATAATAGTACCCATGACAGGGTTAACATGCTTACCTAACAAATTGGTACAGTGTTCAATCCTTTGATCATAAATACCAAATATAGTTATCAACAATTAGCACATAAAATGGGTTGAATTACTAAATATGAGTTCTTAATAACCAAGTGCACAACAAGTTGCGCCACATCTAGTCAAACAACATATACCAAGGATAGTCAAAGATGTGGTGTTGGTAAATAGGAATGAAGATGCAAATCAAGTAGTTAGAAGAGTCCAACAAAACAATTTTGAGGGGAAAAATAGCATAACCAATATGGTTGAACAAATCCTAATTCAAAATGGTCTTAATGTTGGTGTTCAAAGGCCACATTTCTTTTCTACATTATCTGAATATATCTTGCAAATTGAACTCCCCAGGGATTGTAAAATCCCTAAGTTTACTAAATTTTCAAGGGACGCTAGTGAATCCATTGTCGAGCATATTACTCAATACCAGACAGAAGTCGGTGATCTGGCTAATAACGAAAATCTAAAGATTAGATACTTCCCTAATTCTTTGACTAAAAATTCTTTCACATGGTTAACAACACTCCCTCCAAATTCCATACATAATTGGAATCAACTAGAGAGAGTGTTCCATGAGCAGTTTTATATGGGTCAATCAAAAATTAGTCTGAAAGAATTAGCTAGTGTGAAACAAAAAATCGTATGAAGCAATAGATGATCATCTCAATAGGTTTAGATTAATGAAGTCAATGTGCTTTACTCAAGTTATTGAACATGAGTTATTCAAAATGGTTGTAGGTGGTTTAGACTATTCCATTAGGAAGAAGTTATATACCCAATACCTAAGGGATATGGCCCAATTATCATATATGGTTAGACAAGTCGAACAACTGAAGGAAGTGAATGCTAGATTAGAAAAGTCTAGATTAAATTGATAACCTAGGAAGGAATAGAGGAAGGAAAAGATTGCCTACATAGAGGCAGATGATAATGATCAAGAACTCGACGTAGTTTTTGACTATGTTAAAGAAAATGAGGTTAATCTGCCAGAATTATAACTAGGACCTTTGCATGTCTGTAAATTTTTAAGACCATAAAATGGAAAAAAAATCCAGTCGAATCAAGTAGAAATAAAAAAATTATTACAAAAATTTATACTTTTGATGTAACCAAATATGATAAAGTATTCGACCTTTTGTCATAAAGGAAGAAAAAATGTTTTTGTAAATATCATAACTTCTTTAGTCATAAAACCTCTCAATGTGTTCTTTTCAAGTATTTGGTGCAAGTTGCGCTTAAGGAACGAAGGCTGAAGTTTGGTGACAAACCTAAGCCATTCCTAAAACTCGACTCTGATCCCCTGCAGGTCGAAGATGGAAACTTCATCAAACCAGTCGATACCATGATGGTCGAAGGTGCTAAGGATCCTAACCCAAAGGTAGAAAATGAAAAGATGGTTGATTATGAAAAAGTCGGAGAGGTGTATCCCAGAGGTGAGGAATATCTTATGGATTTTCTAAAACGTTGCAAAGTTTGAGATTCATAAGTGGTGTTATGCCCTTGCTACTGTTTAATTTTTAAAAAACAAGCAATGAAGGACCTTGAAAGAGTCTGGTGTTAGCAAAGGAGGGCTTATGACTGGAGTTATTGAAGGTGTCCACACCATTGGAGTAATCAAAGGAGAACATATGTTCCACCATCAGGTGTACCTTCTAACAAATGGATTAAACCCAACGTCAAGTCCAATGCCAATCAACCAAAATTGAAGGTGGTAGAAATTGGTCAAGGTTTGTCATACCTCGAAAATTACCATAGTTCAAAAGATTACTCTTATAGTTCAAAGAATTACCTAGGCAAGAACCATATGATCAGAACACAATTGAAGAGATACCAGAGGAAAAAGAAAGTTGCTTTCAAAGTTGGAGAAGTAAGTAACAATGCAAAGTTCTCACCTTTGACATCTACTCAAGTAAGAAAGAAACCTATTGTAGAAAGAATCTCATTTACACAGCCAACAATGGTCAAGTCTAATGATAAAGACTCCATTTTGAATGAAGATGATGACATGCTCACATACGACTTCAAAATTAAGTCAGAGGATGAGTTTGACGTCATATGTAATGTTGTTTCTATTGTACTCATAGAATTTGGCATAGTGACTGAAGGCACCGATGACGAGGATGATTACCTTATTAAGGAAGTAACAAATCGTGAGCCTCTATGCTACTATGTTATGATTAGTGGAGGCATGGAGGAGGAAAATGTTGTGTTTAAAAAACCTGACGAAGATATAAAGAAGCATCTTAAGCCACTCTTCGTTCTTGCTAAAGTCGACGGAGTATGTGTGAACAAGGTTCTAGTAGATGGCAGAGTTGCAATAAATCTGATGCCCCATTTCTTGTTGAAAAAGATTAGAAAGATGGAAAGAGATTTGAGACCATATAATATGGTCTCGTCGGATTATTAAGGCAAAACCAGTAAAGCTTTAGGAGATATTTTGGTTAACATTGTTGTAGGCACAATGGTTAGACCAACTTTATTCATAATCATTCCATCCAAGAGGAACTACAATATACTCTTGGGCCAAGAAATAATACATGGTGTGGGGGCAGTCCCCTCGACTTTACATCAAAGGATTTCAATCTGAAGACCTGTTGTCATTCTAGAGATTGTTGATACGGATAAAAAATACTTCCTTGCTGAAGTGTATCGTGCTGATAAGGGCCCATTCGACAAGAAACTCACAACCATCACACCTTAAACTTTTGATGGGAAGGAATCCTTTGTGAGAGGAGATGTTATTTACTCGATATGATTGGATCCTACTCATGGATTCATGTGCCAACAAGCCTCCAAGGAGAATGAGTTTGATGATGATGCCACATATATGTGATGGTTCATGGTAGACAATAATGATGTCTAAATCGACCCTATTAGCTCGAATTATGGCCTATATGGCCGAAAATCAGATAAAGGCGGCTTTAGAAGCCGACGTTCAACAAAAATTGGCGTTTGAATCCAGTATGTTTCAAACTAATAATATGTTGGAGAGTGGTGAGAATCCCATTTTCATGTTGGTCGAAATAGACCATTCAACAATGGCTGAAGAGCATAAAGGTAAATCAGAAAGCCAGAGGCTCGATTGTATCTATGATGATGAGCCTTTGGGATTCAAAAAAGACCTATTAATTTCATCCAAGAGGATACAAGATCAAGACCCACTTGATGAGGTCAACTTAGTAGATGGAACAATAAAAAAGCCAACATACACAAGTGTGAAGATTGATCCAAGCCCGAAGATCAAGATGATCGAATTGCTCAAAAAATTTAAGGACGGTTTTGCATGGGATTATGATGAAATTCTAGATCTCAATTAAAATGTGGTGGAATTAAATTTGCTAATTCGACCCGATAAGAGGTCAGTGAAGCAAATGCGAAGAAGATTAGCGCTAGAACAGGTGTTAAAGATAAAAAAATAAATCCAAAGGCTCTTGAATAATAAGTTTGTACGAACTGCAAGGTATGTTGATTGATTATCATATGTAGTCCCTGTTATTGAAAAAAATGGGACTCTTAGAGTTTGTATTGATTTTAGAGATTTGAACGTTTTAACTTCTAAAGACAAATATCAAATGCCTATCGTTGATATGTTGGTCGATTCAACAACAAGATTTGAATATTTAAGTCTTTTATATGGTTAGTCATGTTATACTCAAATATTTATTATAGAAGAAGATGTGCCGAAAATGACATTTTGATGACCTGGAGCCTTAGGAACATATGAATTGGTAGTGATGTCATTTGGTCTACAGAATGTTGGTACAAGATGCCAAAGGCTAATGAACACAATGTTTCATGATTTGATCGAAACCTTTATGCAGGTCTATATTGATGATACCGTTATTAAATCTTTATCGAAAATGGTCATTTACACCATCTTCGAAAATCTTTCGAAAGAATGAGGAAGTATGGCCTAAAAATGAATCCTTTAAAAGGTTTATTTGGTGTTAGAAGGCAATTTCCCTGGCTTTGTGGTTCATAAATAGGGTATCGAGATTAATATTAAAAATGAAGGCAATCTTCAATACAAGCTCTTTATCAAATAAGAGGCAACTTTAATATTTGTTGGGCAAAATAAATTTCCTTAGGAGGTTCATTTCAAATTTAAGTGGCAGAACAAAGTTTTTTTGACACTGTTGTGTTTGGAGAAAGAAAAAGGATTCAAATGGGAATCAAAGCATAGCAAGCTTTCGATGTCATTAAAAGTTATTTGATGAACCCTCATCGCATGAGAAATAAATCCATGAAATTGATACCTCTGCATCTAAATTAACCATATGAAGTATGTTAGCCCAAGAGGATGAAGACGGCATAGAAAGAGCCATTTATTACCATATTCAAGGTTTAAATGGTGAATAAACTAGGTATAGCCCAATAGAGAAGTTATGTCTTTGCTTATATTTTGCATGTACTAAATTGAAATATTATATAAAGCCTATTAATGTTTTTGTTTATTCTCATTTTTATGTCATTAAGCATATGTTGACAAAACCTATTTTAAATAGTCAAATTGGAAAACATGCTTTAGCTTTAATTGAATACTCTTTAACATATGCCCCTTTAAGGGTTGTTAAAGGCCAAGTTGTTGTCGATTTTGTTGTTGATCATGCAACAGTTGATGTAACACAAGATTATGTTGGTCTAATGCCTTGGAGATTATACCTTAATGGTTCCAAGAAAAACATAGAACTGGTATTGAAATTTTAATTATTTCCCCTAAAGAAGTTCCAACGAAGTTCAAATTCAAAATCGAAGGTTTTTGCTCCAATAATGAGGTTGAATATGAATCTTTGATAGCAAACTTTGAATTTTTTTTCAATTTAGGTGCCAAAGGAATCAAAATTAAAGGGGATTCAGATTTGGTTGTGAAATAATTGAAAAAAGAGTACAAATGCATGAAAGATAATTTGCTAATGTACTTTGTCAAGGCCAATTCGTTATTAGGAAGATTTGATGAGGTCGACATCAAACATGTTCCTTGAATCGAAAACCAAGAGGTCAATGATTTAACACAAATTGCTTCTGGTTACAAAGTTTCTAAAGAAAATTTAGAAGAATTAATTGAGGTAAAAGAGAAGTTGATTTGGACAAATCCTTTTCCATTTGAGTTGTCAAAGTTAAAATTGGTAAGGGGGAAGGTTGGATGAATTAAAAAAAACTCTGTAGATATTTTTTTCATTGACAATCTATGGACTAGTGATTGGAAAAAATCAATTGTGTATTTTTTGGAGAATTCAATAGGGGTGACAGATTAAAAAATCCAATACAAGGCATTAAGTTATGTGATCATTAGGAATGAATTGTTCAAAAAGACTCATGATGGAATCTTGCTTAAATTCCTTAGTGAGAGTGAAGATTATTTGGAAACTTTTTTTGTCCATAGTGAGTCATGTGGTGCTCATCAAGCATGCCACAAGATGAAATGGCTTTTATTTCGTCAAGGTTTGTATTGGCAAACTATGTTAAAAGACCATATCGAATTTGCGAAGGGTTGTCAAGAGTGTCATAAGCATGCAAGTATTCAACATATCCAAAGATCATAAGTACATTCTGGTTGGAATAAATTATTTTGCCAAGTGGGTAGAAGTAGTAATTAATTTTATTCAAAACCATATTATCTATATGTTTGGTTTACCTGGAACTTTAACCACTAATCAAGATATAGTTTTTACTGGTAAAAAAATGGTTGAGTTTGCTTGGAATTCAGGAATCAAACTTTTAACATCTACTCCTTATTATGCTCAAGTGAATGGCCAAGTCGAAGCAGCTAACAAAAGTATAAGTGGCCTGATTAAAGAACATGTTGGTCAAAACCCAAAAAATTGGAATAAAACTTTAGACCAAATATTATGGGCATGTCGAAATTCCCCTAAAGAAGCAACTAATACTACTCCATTTTGATTAACATTTGATTTTGACACAATTTTTCTTGTCGAAATTTATTTACAGTCAACTAAAATTCAAAGGCAAGTTAAAATTACTCCCGACCATTATTGGAATATGATGCTAGATGTGTTAATTGATTTAGATGAGGTAAGATTATCTGTTTTTAACGTTCTTATAAGACAAAAGGAACGAATTGCTGAGGCCTACAATAAAAATGTTAAGTCGAGAGCCTTTGCAGTTGGTGATTACGGTTGGAAAGTTATTTTTCCTATGGATTGAAAAGATATAACTTTAGGAAAATGATCACCAAATTGGGAAGGCCTATTTCGAATAATTCAAGTGTTTTTGAATAATTCCTATAAAGTTAAAGTGTTGGGTCCTGAAGATCGATCTATGTTACAGGAGATTCGAATAATAGAAGAATAATGCATATGTAATGAATGTTCTAAAATGGCATTAAAATTAATGTGCCAAAATGGCAAGTTGTCAAAGTTACACAACAAAAACGAGAAGTCAAAAATTCATAAAGGAAATTCAACTTGGCTTTTTCAAAATTCTTCTTTGCAAGTTGATTATGATATCATTCATTCAATCTTTAATTTTTAGGGTTTGGATTTCTTCGTCCAATTTATAAGCAGTATCAGCATACTGAAAAACAATGTTGGATTCTTGAACTAACTTTTCTTCAAAATAAGATAACCTATAATTCTCGATTTACCCTTCTGTTGTTGCATCTCCCCAATAATTTTTTGTAATCCCTCAACCTTTTTTTGTCCAGTTTGCAATATGTTCATTATAGGCCACCACTTGATCTTTATCCTTTTTAGCTTATGCCTCAAACTCATCAACTCGACTTTGAGACTGAGAAACTAGGTTCCATTGTTGGGAAATAGCATTATTCTTTTGCCTAAGCTTGCTCGGAGACTCTTTCTTCATTTTTATATTCTGGATGGTTTGGTCAAGAAATGATTCAAACTCTAGTATGAAATCAACAATGGGATCAGGCAAATCTTTACCACTAAGCCGTTTTAAGAAATTCTTAATGTCATTTATAGCAGAGGGATTTTATTTCATGATTTTTAATATATCTACTTTGAAAACCTTTACTTTCATTTGTTGAACCAACTGAGTGATAGAGTTACCAAAGGGCTCACTGCTTGAAATAATTAAAGAGCTTAGAAATTTTTCAACAGAGCCAATACCCTGATTGCTCATAAGATTTCTTAAAGCCTCCATAAGATTTCTCTCTTCTATAGCTTTTAGTTCCTCACAGCTGAGAGAAGTGCTAGAGGTTTTGGATAAAGAATCTCCAATTGGAGGATGAATAATAGTAGCCGTAGTTGAAAAAGGAACCTCAATAGTTGGTGGTTAACTTTGTAAAGTTTGAATAACTTGTGGTTGTTCTTTTTCGATAATAGCAGCTTGAGGTTCTCTTTGATCTTGGTCCTCTTGTATTTGGTCAACATGTTTTTGCCCCTCTTGTATTTAAGCATTGTCGTCTTGACCAATCAATTATTGTTAAGGATTTAGACCTTTGACTACTTCCTCTAATTGCTCAACAACTCTCTGCCTGACTGGACTTTCAGCTTTTGGCTGTTGTAGTGGTGAATTTGTTAGAGGATGCCGGACTTTGGGATCTCATTAGCATCTAAAGTAAGGTTTGTTGGAGGGGGAGTAATATGAATTTGAATTTCCTATAAGGAGGTAAAAGTGTAACAAATTTTATAAATTGTTTGATATATATTGAAAGAAAGATATGAATGAAACTCAAAGTACCTTAAGTGCCTTATGGATAGAGCTTGAATCATCACTCTTTATTTGTCTATCAAGCTTAACTTGCTTTTGTCGATATACTTTCCTTCGAGTTACTTGAGTACCTTCATCTTCTTCCTCTTCGTCTTCATCAACAAAAACCAATTTTCTTCTTGATTTTTATTGAGTTCCAGTAGTTTGATTACCAATCCTTGGAGCCTTTGGTTTCTCGATGTTTCTTTGGATTTTTTTGTTTCTTGGTTTGTCAAAGTTCTTATTTCTTAGCAGCACCCTGCCATACACTTCAATATTTAGGAGGTATGGCTCTAGAGGAAATCTCTCCACTCTTCTCAAGATCATCGTCCTTGTCATTTTCTTCATCTTCATTATCTTTCTCTTCGACTCCTTCGTCAGACTGGAACAGTAACAATTTTTAGTGAAATGAATGGCTGGATTAAAGAGATAGAAGATGTTAAATGCAAGTTAAAGTTTGGGTTAAACCCAAGTCCCTTAACTGTCGAGAGTGAGAGTTGGTGTTTCTTTTCTTGTCTTTTTTGACCTGGGGTAGTGCAGCGTGCGATTTTTGTCGGTGACGCGACCACCTTATCGTAAAATGTGGGTTTCTCCTCACCGCAATGGTAGGAGGGGGGGGGGGGGTACTACTTTCTGATTTCTTATTTATCCCGTGAAGCTGGAAGGGAAAGGGAAGCTATCTAAAACTAACCTTGCATGCGAATGTTTAATTGAACAAACGCTAAGAGAGATTCGGGGAGTTCGGGGTCAGGTTATATAATGGGGAGTTGTCAATTACCCATCCTATATGTGGTTATCCACATGTTGTTAGTTTTAGGTTCTGCTTTGTACTTGATGGTGTTTATCTGTTGATGGGTTGGGAAAGTTTCTTGTTTGAGAGAGAGAGAGAGAGTTTTTGATGATTTTTGTAAGGTATTGGACCTCAGTTTTGATTAGTATGTGTGAAGGTACTGGACCTAAACTTTTTTTGATTGATATGAAGGTACTGGACCTAGAGTTTTTGATTGGTATGAAGGCACTGGACCTAGAGTTTTTGATTGGTATGAAGGTACTGGACCTTGATTTTTTGATTGGTATGCTCGCTAATATTTCACAATCTTATGCCTACGTATTCCCGTTTTAAAGAAACGGGGAAATCAGAGCAATAGTAGTTCCTCCTATTCTATGGGAGGAAAATATATTTGGTGTCTTGTTCAAAGCCCAAGATTGAAGCTAAAAAAGGTATTTGTGTCTTGTTCAAAGCCCAAGATTGAAGCTAAAGGGTTGACTGAGAGAGAATTTGTCATCTCTAAAGGGAGACATCTTGTCTGTTTATCACGACTGTTGGGTGACTGATTATAAAGGAGGATTACTTTAACTGGGATATGTGGATCCAACAATGCAATAATTTCCTTTATAGGGGATTTGTCCTGAAGGAGAAAACTTTAACTCAGTGTTGAGCAATGACATTTTTCCTTAGGAATCTTTCATGCTAAGAGAGGGACAGTGGCGTGGATGTAAATAATCTAGAGGCTTGCCACTTATAAAAATTAGATGGAAGAAAGGGTTTTACCAGGATAAGAGATGGACGACAGCTTGGATATTTGAATCAACAAGTGTGCCACTTACATCAGTTATCTGGGATTAAGGTTTGTTTTGAGTTATCTGTTTTGATGTGTGATAACACAGAGAAATGTCTTCCTACAAAGAGATTTTGATTTCCTCTGAGGGGATGTTGATTTTTGTGTGCCTTGATCAAAGCCCAAGGTTAAAGCTAAGAGATTGATTGACTCCACTGGGGAAGTCCTTATACCAAGCCTAAGAGGAGGCTAGAAAAGACTGACTCAACAAGAGAGTGTTTATCTGTCTTGTACAAAGCCCAAGATTGAGGCTAAAAAGAGACTGACTCTTCGAGGGATATATTTATACAATGCCTAAGAGGAGGCTAAAAGTTTGACTTTTCTGGGGAAATATTTTGTCTGTCTTGTACAAAGCCCAAGATTGAGGCTAAAAGGGATTTTGACTCCGCTGAGGAGGGTTTGTATGTGTCTTGTACAAAGCCCAAGATTGAGGCAGAAAAGAAGACTGACTCTGTGGGAAAGAAATCTTTATCTGTCTTGTACAAAGCCAAAGATTGAGGCTAAAATGAGACTTTACTGACTCGGCTGAGGATATTTTAGGTGTCTTGTACAAAGCCCAAGATTAAGGCTGAAAAGAAGTTTGACTCTGCTGGAGAGTATTATCTGTCTTGTACAAAGCCCAAGATTGAGGCTGAAAAGAGGATTGACTCTGCTTAGTAAAATTTATATGGTGTCTTGTACAAAGCCCAAGATTGAGGCTGAAATGTTAATGATTGACTCAACTAGAGAGTGTTTTTATCTATCTTGTACAAAGCCCAAGATTGAGGCTAAAAGAGTTGACTCAACAAGAGAGTGTTTTTGTTTTGTACCATTGACTCAACAAGAGAGTATGGAAAGGTGATTGACTCAACAAGAGAGTCTGAAAAGGTTAGCTCAGTTGTGGAAAGTCATTGTACAAAGCCCAAGAGGAGGCTGACTTTGCTAGGGGAGAACAAAGAAAGAAATCATTATACAAAGCCTAAAAGGAGGCTGAATATGCTGAGGAAAGGAAGGATCATTATACAAAGCCTAAGAGGAGGCTAACTTCTGCTGAGGATTATTGAGATCCAGAGGTAGGTCCAAATGGGGAGTCAACTCTTGCTGAGGGTTTACAAAAGAGTTGAGATATCAGACGCCTTAAGGTTCTGATTTGGGATAGTATTAGACTGATGATAAACTGACCCTGGCTGGGGAATTTTAGGAGAAAGACTGGGTTTTAACTCTGCGGGAGATTGATTAAATGACCAGGGTTTTTCCTGTGTTGGTAAGGAACTTGAGAATGTCTTTGATATCCAAGAGAGGATTAGACTGTCCAAGTCTACTGGTATGGAAGAGTTTATCTTTGTATGATTCCCAAGAGGAGGCTGGTGTTTTAAGGGATGGGAATCAACCCTAAATTGGTCTGAGGTTTTGACTCAAGAAAGACTGCTCTAGCACAGGATGACTAAGTTCTGTCCTATACCTTTAAGAGGTCTTCAGGGTTCTTGTATTAAGCCCAAGAGAAGGCATGAGAACTTCTAAGAAGCCGGAGGGTCCTTGTACAAAGCCCAAGAGGAGGCGGGGATGCTTTTAGGATGCCTGTGGGTCCCAAACCTAAGAAGAGTTCAAGAAAATTTTCATCGAGAATAATCTTTTCTTTAATGAATAGTTCTAGGGTTTGAAGAAATTCAGGAGAGGTTTCACCGGGAATTAATCCTCTCTGGGGAAATGAACTTCTTTGACAATTTCTAATAGTGACAGTCTGAGAAAAGTTTCACCGGGAATAATGCCTTTCTCTTTGTTCCATATTGTTTAAGCCCAAGAGAAGGTAAAAATGTATCTGGAAATCCTATGGGGATCTAGTTTTGACTGTGTTTAAGAGTGACCGACTGGCTTTACCTAATTCTAGACTTAGTTGCTGGGGAAACTCTAAGCAGCTATATAAGTATATATACAGTTGATATATGACAAGTATTTAAAATGATATGAAAGAAGGACTTACAGGTGAGCAAGCTTCCAGCAATACAGTTATATATATATAAAAGCGAGTAAATGAAAACTGATAAAACTTACAGGTGAGCAAGCTTCCATTGTAACAGCTGTATGGTTAGTTGATAAAGAAATTAAAGAAAGTTTTGATAGAAATTATGGATTTGAACCTAAATCCAAAGGGGAGTTGTTTTGAAAAGATTGTTGGGGCTTATACTCAAGGAGAAGCCTGGATGAAAAACAGTAATCGTACAGTTGTTTTGTAAACTGTACTGGGGCTTATACAATGACTGAGGCCCAAAGAGGTTTTCTGTACAAAGGGATGGGTCTTACAACTCAAGGAGAGGCCCAAAGGTTTGAAAAAGAAAAGAAATGGGACTTACTACACAAGGGTAGTCCCAGATGAAAATGTTTTGAAAAAGCGACGATCGCGCCAAGATTTTGAAAACACAGTGTATCTTATACAATGACTGAGGCCCAAAAAGGTTTTTACTTACAAGGAATGAGTCTTACACCCTATTAGAGGCCCAAAGTTTATTTTATATACAAGTGATGGGGCTTACAACTCAAGGAGAGGCCCAAGTGATTTTTGTTTAAAAGGCGACGACCGCGCCGAGATTTTAAAATCGTATCGGGACTTATACAATGACTGAGGCCCAAATTATTTATTTACAAGAGGGGGTTGGGTCTTACACTCTATTAGAGGCCCAAAGTTTGTTTGAAATTTTAAAATCGAGAGGAAACCCTAATTTTAAATTAAAATGTCATTTTTCAAAGGAAATTTAAATAATAAATGATAAAATATCAATTATATTAAAAAACAAGTTGTACACTTTGGAAAATATTTTGAAAAATCATGTTTAATCATATGAAAGCTTAAAATTCAATTGATTTTGAAAGATCAAAGTGGGAATTTCATTTTAAAAATGTTTAAAAGAATAAAAAATGAAATTAATTACAAAAATTCTAACTATATTAAATAAATAATATAAATTGGATTTTTTTTTGTAAAATAAAATATATAAACATTTTTGTGAATTTTGAGAAAAAGAATCAATTAAAAAACATAAATATTCATAGAGAAATTAATTTTTGAATCAATTAAACAAAAATAACCAAAATTCAAAAATTTGAATTATGGCGCCAAGAACACTTGGTTCTTGCCCGCGCCATCTGTTTTTGCAGATTTGCGTTTTCTCACTTTTCTCCATGATTTCTCAATGGTTTTACATGATTCAAGTACCAATCTTGTTCGTTTTTGAACAAGGATCACAACCATATAGTTTAATTGCATTTATATTAAGTATGGAGAAAGAAATCAACAGAAAACCTCAAGAACCCTAATTTCAGCATGAACACAATGAAATTCCATACACGATTGATTCATGGCAATTGATTGAGGGTTATCACTCTATATACATGCAAGAACAAGATGGTAACTCAAAAATTCATTTATGATGCATGGAATATAGAGTTTGAAGGGTTCATGCTTACCTCTTGCAGCTGGTGATTGAGTTTGGTGATGGAGGTGTTGCAGCTAGGTTCCAATGATCTGGACAGCTTCCTCAGGTGCCATGTAGTGTGTTTGAATACTTGGAGTGGATTGAAATGAGCTGGAACTTGATGTGGCACCTCAACTGCAACTCTGTCAAGAACTTGAGCAATTGGAGGGTGATTTTGAGAATCTGATGTTCCAGATGTGATTTTGTGTTATGGATGACTCACATATGATGTTTATGAGGTATGTGTGTGTGATTGGTTTGGTTGGAATTGCTCTCAAACTCAAAACCCGATAATGACTTGAGTTAGAAGGCAAAATTGGAGTGAAAGGGAGATTTTGAGGAAAGTATCAGTTTGGGTGCTTTGGTGTACTCAAACTGATCACAATTGAGGTCTATTTATAGTGTGTCAAGTTTGTTTTAGCAGCAATAGTGTGTGGCAACTGCAGCAGGTCTTTGGCCAATGTGGATCAACTGGAATCTCAAGTCTCCTCTAGCCATTGACTTGAGGTTAGAGCACAGACCTATGGTCACCTGGTTCAAAGATAAGGCTTGACTTATTCCGTTAAACTTGCCTCAGTTCATGCCACCTTGATGCATCCATTGAATGCATTGAAGCAAAATTGGAGTCTTGGCACTTTTTAGCTTCTTAGGGTTTGCCATGGCTATATGTAGATCCTTGGACTTGGGAGGCTTGGGGATCAGATCATTCTCCTTTTGTTTTATCCTAAGATGTGTCCAAATGGATGACAAGGCTTGGAGTTGTCCAAATTTTCTAATTCGAGCAAATGCACAAAATCTGTCTTGCTTTGAACAGTTGGAAATGGTGATTTTGAGGGATTCATATCTCCCTGCTCAGGTTGAGTTATGAGAGGCTCTTGTGCTTTTTAGAAAGCCCTCATATGATAAAAAACATGTGATCATAGTTTGTGTTGAAACTATTTGAATCCAACTGAAAAACTCCATGAACATTGATGTTCAAGGCTGATAACTTAGGCACATTTTCACTAAGTGTTAGAAAAAGTGTTATTTTCATGTTTTTGTGATTTTGACCACTCCATAACTTTAAATCCATAAAGAATTGGAGTTGGAGGTAGTTGAAGCTTTTGTAGAGTGTAGCAAAACCTACAAATCCAGCTTTGGATCACCCAAAATGGTTGCTTGGATTTCAAGTTATGATCCTTGGAAGTTGGTACCAAAATCACTTTTGTTCCATAACTTAGAAAAATTTTGGTTTCTCAAGGTTGCCCCTTTTGCAAGAAACCTCACTTTTCTTGATTTTTCTTGATGTATGATGATCAATACCATACATTAACATTATTTTTGACTTAGGGGAACCAAATTTGTGAAAAATTCCAAAAAGTCAAACTTGATTTTGTGCACAATTGACTTTTTATCGGATGAAATCCAAACTGTGCTATCCTTTGTGAAATCAAGTCCTTGACCTAAATCAAACCTAATGGATGGATTCCATAGGTGCTATAGGGTATATTGAATCATGTCCCAAGGTTTGGAAGCATGTCCTGGCCAAACGTCAAAGGCACAGTTGACTTTTTCCTCAAAACCCTAGTTGTGGTCCAGATGAAATTGAAACTTGTGAATCAAGCTTCTTGAATCAATCCATTGTTGTAAATGGATTAATGTTGTGTATTTGAGGCCCTCAAATCATGTCTTGAGGTCTTGGCTCATGCTTTGTCCCAAAAGTCAACTTAGGGGTAAATTAGGTCAAGAAACCCTAATTTCTGATTTTTGGTAAATGCATCCCCTAAGGTTAAATTAACTTGATGATTGGGTCCATGAGGTCCCTTGGAGTATCTTAGGTTGTGGTTTGAAGCATTGGCTCATGCCCAGAGGAAAAATTCCATCTGGAGGCCCTAGTCGACCAAAACCCTAATTTGGTGACATTGTCGATCTTGAGGCTTGATCCACTTGGAATGTTGTAACTTTGTGCTTGATTCTTGATGTCGGAGTCCTCTTGATCCTTGATAGGTGCTTCAGAGGTTAGAAAAGTTGAATATCATGTCATTTCTTGATTGATCCTTTGTCTAAGTGCTCTGAGAGGGCTTAAAACCCTAATTCTTGATTGTGGTGAATGCTCACCCATCTTTGAGGAGATTGATGAGGCATGAAAGTACATCCATATTGTGGTAATGATTTTCACAATGATGGGAAATCTTGGTGGTCAAAATTTGGGGTATGACAGATGCCCATATTTAATCTTCTTGGACCCGAAGGTGTGAATGGCGCAGGTATTCGGGCATTCGGGGTGCAAGAGGATTAAATATCGGAATACCCGAAATTTTGACAGTGGTTATGAATGGTAGTTTGCTCATCCATCTTCTTTTGCTAAGAAATGATGCTTAGAAAAGGGTCAAACTTCCCCTCGATCCTGGTCTTCAGCCAAGGAACTGGTCTTAGTTTCTGAAATAAACTTCCCCTCGATCCTGGTCTTAAGCCACAAAACTGGTCTTAGTTACTTTTGTCAATAAACTTCCACTCGATCCTGGTCTTCAGCCACAAAACTGGTCTAAGTTTCTTTTTTCAATAAACTTCCCCTCGATCCTGGTCTTCAGCCAAAGAACTGGTCTCAGTTTTTTTTTTAAATTCCTTCTTTGACAAGGGATGCTATGTGTAGCGGTTTTCATCAAACTTCTCGCCGAATTTTCCTGGGGAGATGCCATTCGATGGGAAAAAGTTTTGATGTTAGACTTGCTGGGGAACCCATTTGTCTAAGTTGTAGAGGTGTTCAAACTTCTCTGTTGGAGACGCCTTGACTCTACTGGGGAAAACGTGTCTCTTGAGAGGCTGTTTCCTCCTTGGGGATATTACATCATACTTTTCTTCGAGATCTTCTCGGAGAAATGCCATGTGATGTAATCCAATTTTGAGGTGCTGATGACTTCATTAAAATTGACTTTCTTGGGAGAAAAACCAATGTGTTGCTGAGAATCTTTAGTTGCTAAGCCTTCTCTGGGGATTTTCCTTAATCCGGGAAAGCGAAGATATCATCTTCAATGGTGAAGAGCGACGTTTGTCGAATCTCTTCTTGCCTTTCAGAGGTTCAAGTTATCAAAGTGGTCGAGGACCAGCTCCAATCCCGAAATAAACTGGGGAGAGATTGTTCAGACAAAACATTTCCTGACGAGGAAAGAACTGATAACTCGATTGAGAGGACTTTTATCACTTGGGGATAAGACTGACCAGAGTGATAGTGATGCAATATGAATATGAATGTTAATCAATAATGCATGATGTATGTATGTTTATGCTGACAAAACTGACACGACATACAGACTAATAGATGAATACGACTGGATACTCGGCCACTGCTGGAAATGAAAAGTATCACTGGTTCCAGATAGCAATCTTGCCATGCTTAGGAGAGATGATCATGTGGGGAGGAAGAATTGCTCAATCGGTCTTAAGAGATACGTACTCTGCCGGGGATGTCAGATGAAACGTGGTTTCTGACACAGTAGATCCATCATTCAGGCGTACTGGTTTAGAAGGAGTACTTTGATTCTGCACTTTGATGTTCAACCACCTCCGTAGAAGTGATCGATGTTCTTTCGATGTTCAACAGTCAAAAGAATTGTCATCTTTATTTTATAAAGGCAGAAAAGTTTTTGACAAGTAAATTTATTTTTGTTTTATTTCAAGAATCATTGATCATGTTAAAAATATCATTCTGTAAAGCTAAAACAAATAAGAATTGCAAACAAAAACACTAGGGCTCAAACATAACGACCGTTATCCTTCTACCAACTTTGAATTCTGGACATCCTGAGCTTCTGTCGAAGATGACCTTGACTGGAATTTTCCTGATAGATGGCATTACTACTGGGGATTTAACCTCGTCAGATGTAGTTACTTGCCATTAATCCCTAATTTTTGTCTGGATTGTACTTTAAGATTTCCAATCAACCGGGATGATTTTTTTGCTTATGTCTCTAATGTTTTCCTGGACCGCCCTTTCGGGTTTTCAATCCACCGAGACGTTTTTTTTATTTAGGCGAAGTATTTCTTGACTATGTCAACATTCATGGGGTTGGTAAATTCCTCTCCATCCATGGTTGCGAGTCTCAAGGCGCCTCCTGAGAAGGCTTTCTTGACCACATAGGGACCATCGTAATTCGGAGTCCATTTGCCCTGGGAATTAGTGAGGAATGATTGTATCTTTTTGAGCACAAGGTCTCCTTTCCTAAAGACACGGGGTCAGACCTTTTTGTTGAACGCTTTCCTCATTCTCTGCTAATATAACTGACCATGGCATAAAGCCGTTATTCGCTTTCTTCGATTAGGTTCAGTTCGTCGTGTCGACTTTGACACCATTCAACTTCTGTTAGCTTAGCTTACATCAATACCCTGATCAATGGTATCTCTACTTCTATAGGGAGGACTACTTCCATGCCATATACTAGAGAGAAAGGGGTTGCCCCTGTTGAGGTGCGGACAGACGTGCGATAACCCTGAAGAGCATAGGGTAGCATCTCGTGCCAGTCTTTGTAGGTTACAACCATCTTTTGAACAATCTTCTTAATGTTCTTGTTAGCCGCTTCTACCCCTCCGTTCATCTTAGGCCGGTAGGGAGATGAGTTATGGTGTTCAATCTTGAACTCAGCGCATAACTCCTTCATCATCTTGTTGTTCAAGTTAGATCCATTATCAGTAATGATCTGGCTGGGAACACCATAACGACAGATGAGATTGTTTTTTATAAAGAGGACCACCACTTGTCGGGTTACATTGGCGTATGATGCTGCTTCGACCCACTTGGTGAAGTAGTCAATGGCTACCAGGATGAACCGATGTCCGTTTGAAGCCTTGGGTTCGATCATGCCAATCATGTCAATTCCCCATATGGAAAAAGGCCATGGGGAAGAGAGAACTTTGAGATGTGTTGGCGGCACATGGATTTTGTCTGAGTATATCTGACACTTATGACACCTCCTCATGTACTTGTAGCAATCGGATTCCATTGTCAACCAATAGTACCCTTCTCTTAGAATTTTTCTCGCCATTGTGTGTCCGTTGGCATGAGTGCCAAAGGAGCCTTCGTGAATTTCTTTCATCAACATGTCTGCTTCTGGTCTGTCTACGCATCAGATCAAGACTATGTCAAAGTTTCTCTTATAGAGTGTATCACCGCTCAGAAAGAAGGTGCCTGCCAATCTTCTGAGGGTCTTTCTGTTTTTTCTGGATGCCCCAGGTGGATACTCTTATTTTTGAAGGAATCATTTGATATCAGGATACCAAGGTTTGTCGTCTATGACTGCTTCGATTGTGAAGATGTAAGCGGGCCTTTCTAGGCGTATTATGTCGATCTTAGGTATGTCGTTCCATTGACCTACACTAATCATGGAAGAGAGAGTGGCTAGGGCATCACCCATGATTTTCTCTTCACGAGGGATGTGATGAAACTCGATTATGTTGAAGGAAGGTAACAACCTTCTCGTGCAATCTTTGTAAGGAATCAGTCCTGATTGGTATGTGTTCCAATCTCCTTTGATCTAATTTATAACCAGAGCTGAGTCTCCATACACATCCAAGTTCTTAATTCTCAAGTCAATCGCTTCTTCGAGACCCATGATACAAGCTTCGTATTCGGCCTCGTTGTTTGTACACTTGAATGTCAATCTAGAAGTGAAAGGAATATGGGTACCCTGAGGTGTTACAATGATTTCCCCAATTCCATTTCCATAATTGTTGACAACTCCGTCAAAGATTAGTCCCCATTGGGAACCTGATTCTGGCCCTTCACTGGGTAGCGGTTCATCGCAGTCTTTCATTTTCAAATACATAACATCCTCGTCTGGGAAGTCAAATCCAACTGATTCCTGATCGTCAATCGGTTGTTGAGCCAAATGATCGGCTAAAATACTTCCTTTGACGGCTTTCTGAGCATGGTACTCTATGTTGTATTGCGATAACAACTTCTGCCAACGGGCGATCCTTCCCGTGAGAGCATGTTTTTCAAAGACGTACTTGACCGGATCCATTTCAGAGATTAACTAAGTAGTGTGACAAATCATGTACTGGCGAAGACGTTTGGCTGCCCAAGCCAAAGCACAACAAGTTTTCTCGAGCATAGTGTACCGAGTTTCACAGTCGGTAAATTTCTTGCTCAGATAGTAGATGACAAACTCTTTTCTTTTTGTTTTGTCCTGTTGACCAAGTACACATCCCATTGAGTCCTCCAAGAGTGTTAGGTATATGATCAATGCTCTTCCCTCCACTGGAGGTGACAAGATTGGTGGGTTTAACAGGTATTCCTTGATACTGTCGAAGGCTGTTTGGAAGTCTTCTGTCCATACACAACTTTGATTCTTTTTGAGTAATTTGAAGATTGGCGCGCATGTCGCGGTCATGAGGGATATGAATCTGGAAATGTAATTCAAACGCCCCAGGAATCCTCTGACTTGTTTTTCAGTTTTTGGAGAAGGCATTTCTTGAATGGCCTTGACTTTGTCAGGATCAACCTCAATTCCTTTCTGGCTAACGATGAACCCTAGCAGTTTTCCTGAGCGGACACCGAACGTGCATTTGTTACGATTCAAGTAGAGTTTGTACTTTCTCAAACGCTCGAATAACTTTGACAGGTGGGTCACATGCCCCTTTTCTGTTTTAGATTTTGCAATCATGTCATCGACATATACTTCGATTTATTTGTGTATCATGTCGTGAAACAGAGTTGTCATGGCCCTTTGATACGTTGCCTCGACATTCTTTAAACCGAACGACATTACCGTGTAACAAAAGGTGCCCCATGGGGTGATGAACAAAGTTTTTTCCATATCTTCCGGCGCCATTTTTATCTGATTATAGCTCGAGAATCCATCCATGAAGGAGAAAACTTTGAACTTTGCTGTACTGTCTACTAGCATGTCTATGTGCGGTAAGAAAAAGTCACCCTTTGTACTGGCTTTGTTCAGATCCCTGTAGTCTACACATATTCTGATTTTTCCGTCCTTTTTCGGAACTGGCACTATGTTGGCTAGCCATTGAGGATATTCTGAGGTGGCGAGTAAACCTGCGTCAATCTGTTTCTGTACTTCCTCTTTGATTTTGATGGCCATGTCTGGATGAGTTCTTCTCAGTCTTTGTTTCACCGGCGGACATTCCGATCTTAACGACATATGATGTTCCACGATGCTGGTATCCAACCATGGCATGTCCTGATAGGACCAAGCAAACACATCGGGAAACTCTTTGAGAAGTTTTATCAAGTTTTCTTTGACAGTTGGACTGAGCAGTGCCCCAATCTTGACTTTTTTTCTCTCTTCTTCTGAACCCAGGTTGACTGTTTCCAACGGCTCTTTGTGAGGTTCAATGAACCTTTCCTCTTGTTTGAGTAATCGGGAGATCTCTTCTGGAATTTCTTCGTCCTCTTCTTCTTCAGCCTCAAATAACGGGAATTCAAAGTTGGGAGAAGGCATTGGATCGTATGTTTCAATGAGGTTTAAAACAAGCAATCTGCATGACGTGATAATTTATTTTTTAGACGAGATAGAGAGAACGCAAGAGTGCGTGCAGTGTATTTTATGAAAAATTCTTGTTTTTTTATTTTATTTTTGAGTTGTTTTTAGGATTACCATTTTCTGAAAAAAGCGAAAAGTGAAAACAACAATAAAATGCGGAAATTACAAAATGACGTTACTTATTTATGATTTTGTCGATTCTTGAAACTACAACCCTATAAATCAACACTCTGTCACTTCGGCTAAAGCGAAGAGGGACATTTACAGAAAGTGAGCCCTATCAAAACATCTGTTTCACCTGGGCAGGGTGAAAGGTTAAAACAAAGATGGCAATTACTTAGACTTATGAACGATTTTTGGGACATCGACAGCAACCCATTGGCGACGAACTCCTCGGTGAATCACAAAGTCCGGTACTTTCTTTCTTGGGTTGTCTTCAGAAATGACGCCGATTTCTGGTGGAGAAGGATCGTTTGAGTCTTCCTCCTAGGCAGAGTTGTCGTAGACAAACTCTTCTGTTGTATCTTGCACAATGTTTTCATTCTCAGGAAGATCTCCCCATCCAGTTGGCTGGATGTCTTCGAACCTGATACGAGAGCTTTCAGGAGCGGTGTACTTGACCAAGAAGTCGTACTTGCCACTCGGCTGCCCTAAGATGTCCCATACTTCTGTGGGACTAGAGGAGTCATCCTTCTCGATGACGTTGACCTTAAGAAAAACATAGTTGATGAACTCTTGTCCTACATTCTTTGTAGATTCATCGTTGTGCTGGATATCTTCTGAATTCCCTGAGTAATGATGCCATGATTTGGTGGGGACGCATGTATTCTTTTAAATGATGCTCAACTGATATGCGTCGTTGGGCTGACTCTTTTGCCCCAAGTCTTCTGGGTACGACTGCCATATAGGCACGTCATCCATTGGGTCATAATAGTCATAATCAAAGTTGTCTTTCATCAGAGTGTCCTCCTCTAATGAGTTGGGTGGAGCATGGCATCCTTCCGGATCACAATCTCCGTACATCATCTTGACATCTGATCTTGGTATATATCTCGGACTCTGCATGGGAAAGCAAAATGGCGTATGTGTTTCTTCCTGAGACATATAACCGTCCTTGTTGAGATAGGACTTCCACTCTTCATCTGTATCGGAGGAGTCACCCTCATTGATGGTATGTACCTCTTGAGACACTGGGTGAAGGAAGCCTCCACTGTGGAAGAAGTCCTGAATGGGATGAAAACTTTCATCGTTAGTAGCAGTCCGGGTACAGGTTGGAGAAAAACCAAGACCTTTCTTTGTCTTGTTATCAGTAGGAATGACAAGCTGTCCCCATCCTTTTGCGTTGTTACTTTTGATCACTCCGAGAGCATCTTTATATGAGGAAATCGATGTTCTTTGAAATGATAGTCGCATTAGAGTTAATTTTGGCATAACATTCAGAGCTGATCCGGTATCTACCACTACGCTGGCTAAAGCATCGTCCTGGAAATTGACTGTAATGTTAAGCGCCATGTTGTGATTTTTTCCTCCTTCAGGCAGTTCTTCATCACTGAATCCTAAATTGTTGCAGGAAATGATGTTGGAGATGATGCTGTCAAATTGTCTTATCGTCACATCTTGTTCTACGAAAGCTTGCTCTAAGACCTTCTGTAGAGCTTCCCTGTGAGCTTTGGAACTGAGCAAGAGAGATAACACAGAGATTCTCGCAGGAGTTTGCAACAGTTGGTCTACAATGTTGTACTGACTCTTCTGGATGAGCTTCATCATCTCATCGTTGTTCTTTGAAAGGTCGGGATTACTGGATTGACCGACTGGTTTATTGGGAACCTCTATTTGAGATTCCTTTTCTCTGGTGGGTTCTCCAACTCCTCTGTTGAAGATCCGACCGCTCCGTGTTACTCGACTGACGTCTGCAATGTTTACGACGGAGGGTAATGGAGTTTCCTTTCCATTCTCGATGGTTGTTGCACCGTATTTGTAAGGGATAGCCTTATCTGATTTGTACGGTATAGGTCCTGGCAGATAGATAACTACAGGAGCCTTTTGATTTTTCTGACCATCGTGACCGGCCTTAATTGGTTCGAGGTTGAGAATCTTTCTACTATCAAGAGGAACTCTTGATTCATGGAGTAAAGGGATTATGGCGCAAACGTCTTTGGTCCTCTTATGATGAGAGATTATGACGACGTCTTTGTTTTGATCAGGGAAATAGTCTGACATTATGTTGGTTGACCCAGAACTTGAACACGGTCAAATCTCTTTTCAGTCCACCTGATTTTAAAGAGATGACCGTACAAGATAACATCCTTGGTTGTTCTCTGAGCAAAATCTACAGCGCTCATAGTTGTGTGGTGGCACCCAGCCACGCCCGCTTTATAAGCAGTGCAACCTCACTAGATCCGTTTCCATTGATCGAACATCCTGACTTTGATGCCTAGTAGGATTCCCGTCAGTCATACTGATCTGTTGTGTGTCTTCATCTAGATAGATCAGAAGCCACCAGTAGTTCAACAAGTGTTGAAGTGTTCTTTGGACAAGTGCACATCCTTGGTCATTCTTACGACATACTTTACAGTTCTGATAATCATGTGAAGCCAGAAAACCGAGCCTGACCTGCTTAGCGTGTAATTCTACCATACTGGTATTCATCAAGCGAATATCAAAGATTTGAATCATATTAACTTGATAATGACTTTTATCACGGTAGTCCTGAATCCATCCGAGATCCATCTGACGCTGGAGGGCCTCTTGTACAAAAGAGCATCCTTGATTGTTTATCGAGCAGATTGGACAGGAATTGTAATCGTGCCGTGGTAGGTCATGATGTTCGCTTTGCCTTGAGTGCATTGCAACCAAGTTGACATTCATTGCTAGAATGTAATGGTTTTGAATGATGTTGGAATTTGTATAAGTCATGTTGACCTCACGGATTCGATGATCTTGGATCCATCCGAGATCCATCTGTTCTTGTAGAGCTGATTGCACTACGGAACATCCTTGATTATTCTTTGAGCAGATATCACACTGGTGATAATTGTGAGACGATACATGATCGTACCTGCTTTGTCTGCAATGCATCTTGACCAGATTGGTTCCTAATAGGAGTACATCGTGAATTTGATAGCTGTGGTTAGATCTTCCCCTATTAAATTTACTGCAGTTTTCTCATGTTCAGGAAACGGGTTCGTCTGAACATTTGGATTTGTATCTTTGAAAGATAGGACCCCGTTCCTGACAAGCTTCTGCACATCAGATTTAAAGCTGAGACAGTTTTCAATGTTGTGCCCTGGTCCTCCTTGATGGTAAGGGCAAGTTTGTTCTGCTTTGAACCAAAAAGGCGAATTTTCCGGTACTGTAAGAGGAGACTTGGTTTGGACGTGCCCCTTGATCAGTAGTAGCGGAAACAGTTCTGGGTACAACATTGGTATAGGGTCGAACCCTGATGGTCGTGTCGTGCGATTGTTATTGTTGTACTGAGGACGAGTCTGCTGAAGAGGCTGTTGTGTCCTTTGCTGATACTGTTGTTGATTCAGTTGGCTTTGAGCAACCTGAGGTTGATACGTTGGAACAGGCGCAGGGTTGATAGTAGGAGTTACTGCTGCTACTAGTTGATACCTTCACCTTTGCTTTCCGAGAGAGATATTACCAATATCTTGCTATTTTTTCTTAGGGAATTCACTACCGTATCTTTTGGTACTGCTTGATGGTCATGTATCTTTGACTAAACATCCTTCTCGGACTGCCTCTTCAAGGCGTACTCCCATGTTCACCATCTCAGTAAAGTTGCTGGGCGTACTGGCGATCATTCGGTCGTAATAGAATGAGCTCAAGGTTTTCAAAAAGATCTTTGTCATCTCTTTTTCCTCAAGAGGGGGATAGATTTGGGCGGCAATTTCACGCCATCTCTGAGCATATTCCTTAAAGGTTTCTTTGTCCTTCTGTGACATTGTTCTGAGTTGATCTCTGTCTGGTGCCATGTCTAGGTTATACTTATACTGCTGAACAAAGGCTGCCCCAAAATCTCTGAAAGTAACGATCTTAGTGCAGTTTAAACCCATGTACCATTTGAGTGCGGCACCGGTTAAACTATCTTGAAAGTAATGGATCAGTAGCTGTTGATTCTCTGTCTGAGTTGACATCTTTCGAGCCTACATCACCAAATGACTTTGAGGGCAAGAGTTGCCCTTGTATTTTTCAAAGTCGGGCACCTTGAATTTGTGCGGGATTTTCATGTTGGGGACCAAACAAAGGTCTGCGGCGTCCTTTCCAAATAAATCCTGACCGCGAATAACATGCAGTTCCTTCTGCATTTCCAGAAATTGCTCCTGGAACTCATTCATTCTGTCGTACATACTTTCATTTCCACCAGAGATTACTTGTGGAGTCTGTCCTTCCGGGATAGTGTGTACCACGGGTTGTGGTATAGTCATTATGGCGATGACCTTTGGTGCTTCCCTATCCCGAAGTTTGTAACCTTCAGGAGTTGCTGTCATGACTCTTGCATCCTCGCTTTCCCGAAGTTTGTAACCTTCAGGCCCAACGGTTCCCGCTGCAGTTTCCGGGTTTTCCGTGACCGGTGGGATATATCCTTCAGGGAAAAAGTTGATAGGCATGCCCCAGGGACGATCTTTAGGCATGTTGTACCGAGGATCATATGTCTCCACTATGGGCGTAGATGCAATCTCTGAGATCACAGTCCTTTGTTGTTGTCTCTGAGCTGTTCCCAGGGATTACATGTCAATGTGAAGTTTCCTAAGATCTTCTTTCAGAGCGTCGATTTCTTCTCTCAGCTCTCTGTTCTCTTCCTCAAGATCATCAATTTTGTTTTGTCGATTGGCCCGAGTATTGTATGAATGAAACAGTTTGACTCTAGAATCGTGACACAGACGTGAGATTCGAAGGTAAGAAGAATGCGTTATGTGAGAATGATGAATGCAATGATATATATTAATTAATTTTTGTTTTAATCAAAAAGAAACTTCAACAAATAGATTGCAAATATCATACAATGGGGAGACCCCGTTTTATTGAATTCGAAAGATTGCGGAAATGGAAATACAGTATTTTACAAAGTGCTGTAAAAGGAAATGTCTAAGCTTATGGATCCTGAGTCCTCTCTGAGGAGAGCTCAGGTGATGGTTCTGGTATTTTCCTTTTCTTTGACCGTGTCTCTTGAGCCGTTGTCGGGTTGTCGGTCCTTTGCCAAGTGAAAGGAGCGAGTAAGTTTCTTCGGTCTTCCTACCTTTCTACAACATGTTGCTCTAATATCTTAATCAAAGCATCCTTTTCTTTTAACAGTTGCTGAATTTTGGTACACTCCACTTTGAGAATGCGGTACTTGTTCTTCCAAGATTTCTTTTCCCGTCGAACTTTGTTGAGAGTGACCTGGAGTTTTTCCGCATCAGACATAAAATAAAGAACAGAGTCCTTTAGCAGAAGAACTTCTTGACGAGGGTAAGGCATCCTCAACTTGAGGGATCTAGTTTGTACCCAGTGGAAATAAGGTTCCACAGAGACACAGTATGGTTTTCCTAGAGACTATCTTCCTTTCCTGTGAACATGTTTCCAGGAATGCACTATTTCTGTCTTTAGAGCCCTGTCATTTTCTCCTTCCTTGAAGAAAAGACATTCCAGATGAACATTACGCGGGATATGCCTCATTGGGTATTCGAGTTGACGACGAACCAAAATTGGATGATAGTTGATTCCTCCTTTAGTTCTTATGAGGGGTACATTAGGGAAATTTCCACATTTATCAATGATCCTTATCCCGTCATAGATCCGATTGTACCAATCTATGTCAGAGTTGGTAAGAGACATGATTCTCTGTGACCAACATAGAGTACTCTTATGATCCCAAAAAGAACCAGACTTTGGTAAATGGGAAGTGAACCATTTGTATAGCAGGGGTACACAACATATGATCATTCCCCCACTGTACAAATTCCTTAAGTGTACAGAATGATAAGCATCTGTGAGCAAGGTCGGTACAGGGTTTCCAATAAGAAATATCTTAATGGCATTGGTATCGACGAAGTTATCTATGTTGGGAAAAAGGAATAACCCGTATGTGAGTAGAACAAAGATATCTTCGAAAATAGTAATGTTTCCTATACTGGCAAAGTACAAGGCTTTCTCTACCAAGAACTTGGCCGCTAAACCTTGGATTCCATCCTTAGCGGTCATGTGAACCCTGACTTCTGACTCGTCCAAATATATTACTCTTGCAATGGTTTGATCCTTTGGAATTTCTGCCAGTACATAAAATGGAACTTGGTCAGTGATGAGTAAATCAGCCAGGTGAGAATACTCCTCCAGTGTTGGTGCTAGTTGATAATCCGGGAACGTGAAACAATGATAAACCGGATAATAAAACTGGATTAGCGTAGACAGGATTCCTTCAATTACATGGACCTTTAACAGAGACAGCAGTCCTGCGTACTTAGCTCTGAAAGCATCAGGTTGGTGATCATCCTTGCCAACCGTCATAAATCCTCTAGTTTTGGAACCTTGAAGATGTACTTGTGCGTCTTCCTTCTACCGAAATCCATAACACGATCTTTCTCTCTGATATTTGCAATCATTGTTTTAGTTTAATTTGAAAAAAGGAGAGAAGAGAAAATAAAATTTTCTTTGTTTAAGAGTTTTTTAAATGAATGCATGAATGCATCACACAAAAACATAGAAAAAACACAGGTTCAAAGGTTCAGCGTCATGAGCATGGAGTCATGGCTCTATCCATCCCCAAAGGTTGTACTATGGTGAATTTTTGTACCCGTTCTCAAAATCATTGACCCCCTTAGGATAACAACAGTAGGCTGGTTCACCCGAGCGAGCTACAACATCTTAGGGTAATCTCAATTGAGTGTAGTATCGCGTGTCAACAATTTCTGATAGCTACCGCACTAGTAAATAGCCACATGGTTACTGTCTACTAAATCCTCAGTTTCATAGATACCACAATCGGACAATCTGCTTTCACAACCGAAGTCGTTAGATATTGAACAGCAAAGGGTACCTCCACTGATTTGTTGGTCTATCGGGACAGCTTATTCGGGATTCACTCCCTGTAAGACCGCCCGTCTCTGCCATCACCTATCTTAGGTATCACTCAAACTTTCCGTATGCGACATCACTCGCATTCCCATTGACAGAAAAATAAACACGGATATCAAGTAGGAAAAGCGATATATATATATATATATATATATATATATATATATATATATATATATATATATAGTATGATTCCTAAAACTAACATCCTAGACCTCTTAAGAGTTATAATCCTAATCCTAAATAGGAAAAATATGTCTCCAGCAGAGTCACCATTTTACTGTTGGAAAATGGTGACGATGATGACTAAGGTAAAACAGATCCTCATGGCACTCCCCAGCAGAGTCGCCATTTTACTGTTGGAAAATGGTAACGATGATGACTAAGGTAAAATAGATCCTCATGGCACTCCCCAGCAGAGTCGTCATTTTACTGTAGCGTGCGATTTTTGTCGCTGACGCGACCACCTTATCGCAAAATGTGGGTTTCTCCTCACCGCAATGGTAGGAGGGGGTGCTACTTTCTGATTTCTTATTTATCCCGTGAAGCTGGAAGGGAAAGGGAAGCTAACTAAAACTAACCTTGCACGCGAATGTTTAATTGAACAAACCCTAAGAGAGATTCGGGGAGTTCGGGGTCAGGTTATACAATTGGGAGTTGTCAATTACCCATCCTATCTGTGGTTATCCACAGGTTGTTAGTTTTAGGTTCTGCTTTGTACTTGATGGTGTTTATCTATTGATGGGTTGGGAAAGTTTCTTGTTTGAGAGAGAGAGAGGGAGAGTTTTTGATGATTTTTGTGAGGTATTGGACCTCAGTTTTGATTAGTATGTGTGAAGGTACTGGACCTAAAGTTTTTTTGATTGGTATGAAGGTACTGGACCTAGAGTTTTTGATTGATATGAAGGTACTGGACTTAGAGTTTTTGATTGGTATGAAGGTACTGGACCTAGAGTTTTTAATTGGTATGAAGGTACTGGACCTAGAGTTTTTGATTGGTATGCTCGCTAAGATTTCGCAATCTTATGCCTACGTATTCCTGTTTTAAAGAAACAGGGAAATCAGAGCAATCGTAGTTCCTCCTATTCTATGGGAGGAAAAGATATTTGGTGTCTTATTCAAAGCCTAAGATTGAAGCTAAAAAAGGTATTTGTGTCTTGTTCAAAGCCCAAGATTGAAGCTAAAGGGTTGACTGAGAGAGAATTTGTCATCTCTAAAGGGAGACATCTTGTCTGTTTATCACGACTGTTGGGTGACTGATTATAAAGGAGGATTACTTTAACTAGGATATGTGGATCCAGCAATGCCATAACTTCCTTTATAGGGGATTTGTCCTGAAGGAGAAAACTTTAACTCAGTGTTGAGCAATGCCATTTTTCCTTAGGAATCTTTCATGCTAAGAGAGGGACAGTGGCGTGGATGTAAATAATCCATAGGCTTGCCACTTACAGCAATTAGATGGAAGAAAGAGTTTTACCAGGATAAGAGATGGGGCGATAGCTTGGATATTTGAATCAACAAGTGTGCCACTTACAGCAGTTATCTGGGATTAAGGTTTGTTTTGAGTTATCTGTTTTGATGTGTGATAACACAGAGAAATGTCTTCCTACAGAGAGATTTTGATTTCCTCTGAGGGGATGTTGATTTTGTGTGCCTTGATCAAAGCCCAAAGTTGAAGCTAAGAGATTGATTGACTCCACTGGGGAAGTCCTTATACCAAGCCTAAGAGGAGGCTAGAAAAGACTGACTCAACAAGAGAGTGTTTATCTGTCTTGTACAAAGTCTAAGATTGAGGCTAAAAAGAGATTGACTCTTTGAGGGATATCTTTATACAAAGCCTAAGAGGAGGCTAAAATTTGACTTTTCCGGGGAAATATTTTGTCTGTATTGTACAAAGCCCAATATTGAGGCTAAAAGGGATTTTGACTCCGCTGATGAGGGTTTGTAAGTGTCTTGTACAAAGCCCAAGATTGAGGCTCAAAAGAAGACTGACTCTGTCGGAAAGAAATCTTTATCTGTCTTGTACAAAGCCCAAGATTGAGGCTAAAATGAGACTTTACAGACTCGGCTGAGGATATTTTAGGTGTCTTGTACAAAGCCCAAGATTGAGGTTGAAAAGAAGTTTGACTCTACTGGAGAGTATTATCTGTCTTGTACAAAGCCCAAGATTGAGGATGCAAAGAGGATTGACTCTACTTAGGAAAATTTATATGGTGTCTTGTACAAAGCCCAAGATTGAGGCTAAAATGTTAATGATTGAATCAACTAGAGAGTATTTTTATCTGTCTTGTACAAAGCCCAAGATTGAGGCTAAAAGAGTTGACTCAACAAGAGAGTGTTTTTGTTTTGTACCATTGACTCAACAAGAGAGTATGGAAAGGTGATTGACTCAACAAGAGAGTCTGAAAAGGTTAGCTCAGTTAAGGAAAATCATTGTACAAAGCCCAAGAGGAGGCTAACTTTGCTAGGGGAGAACAAAGAAAGAAATCATTATACAAAGCCTAAAAGGAGGCTGAATAAGTTGAGATATCAGATACCTTGAGGTTCTGATTTGGGATAATATTAGACTGATGATAAACTGACCCTGGGTGGGGAATTTTAGGAGAAAGACTGGGTTTTAACTCTGCGGGAGATTGCTTAAATGACCAGGGTTTTTCCTGTGTTGGTAAGGAACTTGAGAATGTCTTTGATATCCAAGAGAGGATTAGACTGTCCAAGTCTGCTGGTATGAAAGAGTTTATCTTTGTATGATGCCCAAGAGGAGGTTGGTGTTTTAAGGGATGAAAATCAACCCTAAATTGGTCTGAGGTTTTGACTCAAGAAAGAATGCTCTAACAAAGGATGACTAAGTTCTGTCCTATACCTTTAAGAGGTCTTCAGGGTCCTTGTATTAAGCCCAAGAGAAAGTATGGGAACTTCTAAGAAGCCGGAGGGTCCTTGTACAAAGCCCAAGAGGAGGCGGGGATGCTTTTAGGAAGCCTTTGGGTCCCAAACCTAAGAAGAGTTCAAGAAAAGTTTCATCGAGAATAATCTTTTCTTTAATGAACAGTTCTAGGGTTTGAAGAAATTCAAGAGAGGTTTCACCGGGAATTAATCCTCTCTGGGGAAATGAACTTCTTTGACAATTTCTAATAGTGATAGTCTGAGAAAAGTTTCACTGGGAATATTGCCTTTCTCTTTGTTCCATAGTGTTTAAGCCCAAGAGAAGGTAAGACTGTATCTGGAAATCCTATGGGGATCTAGTTTTGACTGTGTTTAAGAGTGACCAACTGGCTTTACCTAATTCTAGACTTAGTTGACGGGGAAAATTCTAAGCAGCTATACAAGTATATATACAGTTGATATATGACAAGTATTTAAAAGGATATGAAAGAAGGACTTACAGGTGAGTAAGCTTCCAGCAATACAGTTATATATATATGAAAGCAATTAAATGAAAGCTGATAAAACTTACAGGTGAGCAAGCTTCCATTGTAACAGCTGTATGGTTAGTTGTTCAAGAAATTAAAGAAAGTTTTGATAACAATTATGGATTTGAACCTAAATCAAAAGGGAAGTTGTTTTGAAAAGATTGTTGGGGCTTATACTCAAGGAGAGGCCCAGATGAAAAACAGTAATCGTACCGTTGTTTTGTAAACTGTACTGGGGCTTATACAATGACTGAGGCCCAAAGAGGTTTTCTGTACAAAGGAATGGGTCTTACAACTCAAGGAGAGGCCCAAAGGTTTGAAAAAAAAAGAAATGGGACTTACTACACAAGGGTAGGCCCAGATGAAAATGTTTTGAAAAAGCGACGATCGCGCCGAGATTTTGAAAACACAGTGGGTCTTATACAATGACTGAGGCCCAAAAAGGTTTTTACTTACAAGGAATGGGTCTTACACCCTATTAGAGGCCCAAAGTTTATTTTATATACAAGTGATGGGGCTTACAACTCAAGGAGAGGCCCAGGTGATTTTTGTTTAAAAGGCGACGACCGCAACGAGATTTTAAAATCGTATCGGGACTTATACAATGACTGAGGCCTAAATTATTTATTTACAAGAGGGGGTTAGGTCTTACACTCTATTAGAGGCCCAAAGTTTGTTTGAAAATTTAAAATCGAGAGGAAACCCTAATTTTAAATTAAAATGTCATTTTTCAAAGGTAATTTAAATAATAAATGATAAAATATCAATTATATTAAAAAATAAGTTGTACACTTTCGAGAATATTTTGAAAAATCATGTTTAATCATATGAAAGCGTAAAATTCAATTGATTTTGAAAGATCAAAGTGGGAATTTCATTTTAAAAATGTTTAAAACAATAAAAAATGAAATTAATTACAAAAATTCTAACTATATTAAATAAATAATATAAATTGTATTTTTTTTTATAAAATAAAATATATAAACATTTTTGTGAATTTTGAGAAAAAGAATCAATTAAAAAACATAAATATTCAGAGAGAAATTAATTTTTGAATCAATTAAACAAAAATAACTAAAATTCAAAAATTTGAATTATGGCGCCAAGAACACTTGGTTCTTGCCCGCGCCCTCTGTTTTTGCAGATTTGCGTTTTCTCACTTTTCTCCATGATTTCTCAATGGTTTTGCATGATTCAAGTACCAATCTTGTTCGTTTTTTAACAAGGATCACAACCATATAGTTTAATTGCATTTATATTAAGTATGGAGAAAGAAATCAACAAAAAACCTCAAGAACCCTAATTTCAGCATGAACACAATGAAATTCTATACACGATTGATTCATGGCAATTGATTGAGGGTTATCACTCTATATACATGTAAGAACAAGATGGTAACTCAAAAATTCATTTATGATGTATGGAATATAGATTTTGAAGGGTTCATGCTTACCTCTTGCAGCTGGTGATCGAGTTTGGTGATGGAGGTGTTGCAGCTAGGTTCCAATGATCTGGACAGCTTCCTCAGGTGCCATGGAGTGTGTTTGAATGCTTGGAGTGGATTGAAATGAGCTAGAACTTGATGTGTCACCTCAGCTGCAACTCTGTCAAGAACTTGAGCAATTGGTTGGTGATTTTGAGAATCTGATGTTCCAGATGTGATTTTGGGTTATGGATCACTCACATATGATGTTTATGAGGTGTGTGCGTGATTGGTTTGGTTGGAATTGCTCTCAAACTCTAAACCCGATAGTGACTTGAGTTAGAAGGCAAAATTGGAGTGAAAGGGAGATTTTAAGGAAAACATTAGTTTGGGTGCTTTGGTGTACTCAAACTGATCACAATTGAGGTCTATTTATAGCGTGTTAAGTTTGTTTTGGCAGCAATAGTGTGTGGCAACTGCAGCAGGTCTGTGGCCAATGTGGATCAAATGGAATCTCAAGTTTCCTCTAGCCATTGACTTGAGGTTAGAGCACATGCCTATGGTCACCTGGTTCAGAGATAAGGCTTGACTCATTCAGTTAAACTTGCCTCAGTTCATGCCACCTTAATGCATCCATTGAATGCATTGAAACAAAAGTTGAGTCTTTTCACTTTTTAGCTCCTTTAGGTTTGGCATGGCTATGTGTAGATCCTTGGACTTGGGAGGCTTGGGGATCAGATCATTCTCCTTTTGTTTTATCCTCAGATGTGTCCAAATGGATGACAAGGCTTGGAGTTGTCCAAATTTTCCAAATCGAGCAAATGCACAAAATCTGCCTTGCTTGGAACAGTTGGAAATGGTGATTTTGAGGGATTCATATCTCCCTGCTCAAGTTGAGTTATGGGAGGCTCTTGTGCTTTTTAGAAATCCCACATATGATACAAAACATGTGTGATCATAGTTTGTTTTGAAATTATTTGGATCCAACTGAAAAACTCCATGAACATTGATGTTCAAGGCTGATAACTTAGGAAGATTTTCACTAAGTGTTGGAAATAGTGTTATTTTCATGTTTTTGTGATTTTGATCACTCCATAACATAAAATCCTTAAAGAATTGGAGTTGGAGGTAGTTGAAGCTTTTGTAGAGTGTAGCAAGACCTACAAATCCAGCTTTGGATCACCCAAAACGGTTGCTTGGATCTCAAATTATGATCCTTGGAAGTTGGTACCAAAATCACTTTTGTTCCATAACTTAGAAAATTTTTGGTTTCTCAAGGTTGCCCTTTTGCAAGAAACCTCACTTTTCTTGATTTTTCTTGATGGATGATGATCAATACCATACATTAACATTATTTTTGACTTAGGGGAACCAAATTTGTGAAAAATTTCAAAAAGTCAAACTTGATTTTGTGCACAGTTGACTTTTTATCAGATGAAATCCAAACTGTGTGATCCTTTGTGAAATCAAGTCCTTGACCTAAATCAAACCTAATGGATGGATTCCATAGGTGTTATAGGGTATATTGAATCATGTCCCAAGGTTTGGAAGCATGTCCTACCCAAAAGTTAAATGCACAGTTGACTTTTTCCTCAAAACCCTAGTTGTGGTCCAGATGAAATTGAAACTTGTGAATCAAGCTTCTTGAATCAATCCATTATTGTAAATGGATAAATGTGGTGTATTTGAGGCCCTCAAATCATGTCTTGAGGTCTTGGCTCATGCTTTGTCCCAAAATTCAACTTAGGGGTGAATTAGGTCAAGAAACCCTAATTCTTGATTTTTGGTAAATGCATCCCCTGAGGTTAAATTAACTTGATGATTGGGTCCATTAGGTCCCTTGGAGTATCTTGGGTTGTGCTTTGAAGCATTGGCTCATGCCCAGAGGAAAAATTCCATCTGGAGGCCCTGGTCAACCAAAACCCTAATTTGGTGACACTGTCGATCTTGAGGCTTGATCCACTTGGAATGTTGCAACTTTGTGCTTGATTCTTGATGTGGGAGTCCTCTTGATCCTTGATAGGTGCTTGAGAGGTTAGACAAGTTGAAGATCATGTCATTTCTTGATTGATCCTTTGTCTAAGTGCTCTGAGAGGGCTTAAAACCCTAATTCTTGATTGTGGTGAATGCTCACCCATCTTTGAGGAGATTGATGAGGCATGAAAGTACATCCATATTATGGTAATGATTTGCACAATGATGGGAAATCTTGGTGGTCAAAATTTAGGGTATGACAGGTAGCAGTTGAGTTATTTCCTCATTTTTTACTCTAAAATGTAAGGGTAATAATAAATAAAAGGTAGGGAATTTAACATAAAGAGAACAAAGGTTTGGAAAATGTACTTGTTTTGTCTCTTTTGGTTGGCCAAGTACTGGGCTTGATTCTTCATCACTTGCTTCAGCTTGTTCGATTTTCTTTTTCTTTGACTCTTTCAAGGAAATGAAAGCTCGAGCTATAAAATTTTGATACAAGTAAATTAAGAAGGTATGAAAAGTACACAAGAATGAGGGGTTGAATTGTGTTTTGCGTTTTCTTTAATTTAACTTCTGATCAAAGTTTCAGAATCAGAACTGGTGTTCAGATTCTGTTTTAATTCATTGGCAGCAGATATAACAGAAGTAAATAAATAACAGCAGAAGACACAAAAGATTTATCCTGGTTCCTCCCTTAACTGAGAGTACTCATTTCCCCTTGCCTCACAAGATATTTTCATTATAACCACTTCATGATTATAATCGCTTATGCTTCTGCATAAGTCTTTTACACTTGCTCAGAAAACCTGTCTGATACATCCTTTGCTTAGAGCACATGTCTAAGACTTTCCTTGCTCACACCTTCCGACCGAGCCAACTGCTCCAAAGGTCCTCTGGTTAAGACTTAACCTTGCTTAAAGCACATGTCTAAGACTTCTTGCTCACGAACTCTGACCGAGCCACCTGCTCTTCTGGCCATCTAGACTGAGACTTCCTTGCTCAACTAACACTTGAGACTTCCTGCTCACGCCCCTCAGACAGAGACTTTCCCTTGCTCAATCAGACTAGCTGAATAAGACTTTCATAATTCAAGCACTTAAGCAATGAGACTTATGTGGCTTAAGCATCTTGGCTCAAGACTTGTTGCTTGAATCCCTATGAGACAAGACTTTTTCTCAAGCACATAGAAAGAGACTTTATCTAAACTACTGAATGCTCATAAGAATAGAGAACTAGGTGTACATGATACAATCATCAGAGGTACGGGAAATCACCATAACAAAGACCTAAAGCTCTTAAGGTTTCTAAGATATTCAATGGTGATCAGTGCATTTTAATGCACATTCTCTTATGTTTGTACTTAGGCATTTCGTTAGTTTGTTTTGTTTATTTTACTGTTTTATTATGTTTTTATAATTAAGTCTTTGTTTCCCGTTAATCTATTTTCGTAGCTTATTTTCAGCTTTAGTGGTTATTTGATACTTATCCACTGTTTGGGTCATAACTGGAACTACGGGAATCGGATTTACGCGTTCTACTAGGAGTTGGAAAGCTAAGACAAAGAGATACAACTTTCATATTGTGCAAAGAAGCTTATTTGGAGTGTAGTAGGCTCGAATAATTCGTTGAAGTCAGGACCCGAATTCTGCCTTTAGGAATATTTAGTTTTGGGCCGGGTTTTTTATGTTTTTTGACCCAGTTGGGTTAGAACCAGATTTTGTTATGCTTCCCTATACCTAGTAGCATCCGTACTACTGTTCGGAACGTTCTTTTCACTATTCACAATTTTGGTTTTTACTTTTGTACGATTGAATGGAGAACTAATCCCAAGGATTAATTTGTTGTAATCAGTTTTCGCCGACACTTTGAGGTTCTTTTAATTTCCAATAAAATCTATTTCCTTTCAATTCTTCTATGTGATATCTTGTTTTCTTAATTCGATTTATCTTAGGGTTGATTGATTTATTTCGATGATTGCATGTTCTTATATTTTAATCGCGTTTGCTTAATCCGCGTATATTTCTCGTGTTTGCTTAATTCACGGTTACTATATCTCATCCGTTTGCTTAATTCAGAAATTAGGAATATGTATCGTATAATATCAATTGCGCTTGTTTGATTGTTATTATAATCGAAAAGGGGATATAGTCCACTTAGGAATTGGGAATTATTTGGATTGATGATAAGTTGGGTAACCAAAACAACAGATTAACCGTTTCAGCTTATTTAGATAATCACTTATTTGCACTATTTTTCTTTTAATCAAAACCAAAACCCCCATAAACAGTTACTGTGTTGGTTAATAACATTACAAGAATCCTTATGTGAACGATACTCGAGTTGTTGTTACCGTTACTACTATTTTAAAAAATACTCGTTTTGATCAGTGCGCGACAGCGGATCAAATTGGCGCCGTTGCCGAGAATTCTTGTCGTTTTTAACCGTTAGTTGAGTCATAGGTGTCGATTAGTGCATTTTGAACTTTCGTTTTGCTGTTTTACCGCTTTCCCGTTCGGACGTCCGTCTTGCATTAGACCTAGTCAAAAAAATCTGAATCTTGGTCGATTCGTTGGAAAAAAATCATGGATCAAAAGCGAATAGTGGACGTCAACCTAAAAATCCAAAATTCATCATTTTTTTTATTTTTTATGAATTTTTTACTGTTTTCATAGTTTCAGAAAAATCCGAAAAAAGTCTAAAAATTTTTAATTGACTTAATTAGATTAAATTTCATATTTTTAGATTTTTCTGAATTTATTTTAATCATTTTTCTTCTTTGATTTTGTTTCTTCCTATATAGGGACATTGTTGGCATTATAACATTTGTTGCTGCATTAGTCCTGACTACTAGGTCTTCTTGTTCTGGCCTTTTTTATTTTGATCCTTAACAATTGTGATTCTGATTCTTTGTTCTCACATTTCTTGTTTGATTCTGATTCTGAATTTTCTTTTGACAATAACATGGATGACCAAAGAACATTAAGAGAGCTTGCTGCTCCTGATGCTAATTATAATGGCTTGTGTATTGAATATGCTAACTCTGATGTTCCTTTTGAATTAAAATTTGGATTAATACACTTGTTGTCGAGATTTGTTCTACTCCACTGAAGCCTGAAGGAATTACAAAAGATCACATCAAGTTGAGAGCCTTTCCGTTTTCACTACAAGGTGCGGCCAAAGATTGGTTATATTATCTTGAGACAAATTCTGTTGCAACTTGGAATGATTTGAATAAGGTATTCCTAGAGAGACACTTTCCTTCCTCCAGAGCTGCCTCGATACGAAAAGATATTTGTGGTATTAGACAGCTAGATAATGAATCATTGGCTGAATATTGGGGGAGATTCAAACAATTAGTTTCAAGTTGCCCACAACACCAGATCTCCGAGCAATTATTGATTCAGTATTTCTATGAAGGATTAAAACCAATGGATAGGAATATTTTAGATGCTGCTAGTGGTGGAGCACTTGTTGATAAGACTCCAGCTGCTGCCAAAGCCCTGATTGAGAACATGTCTCTTAACTCCCAACAGTTCACAACGAGAAACAATTATGTCCAAATAAAAGGTGTGAATGAGGTTCATGTTTCTTCTCATGTTTCTTTTTCCAACAAGGCCTTCGAAAATAGAATGGATCAACTAACCGAATTAGTGAAACATGTCCTATGTGGTATTTGTACTTCTCCTGACCATCCAACTGATACATGTCCTATTCTCCAAGGTGAAAAGACTACTGAGTTACCTCAAGCATATGCAACATCCCTTTACAATCAAGGTAACAACCAAAACAGGTACAACATTCCTGACCTGTCCACTAATAAATACCATCCAAATTGGAGGAACCATCCAAACCTTTGATATGGAAATCAGCAGTCCAACCAAAAACAGTTGATGTTACCGTTACCACCACCACAAAACCCTCCACAGGCTGCAACCATTTCTGCCCCAGCTTCCGGACCTTCATTAGAAGACATTGTTAAGCAAATGGTTGTCAATACTATCCAATTCCAACAGTGGACAGATTCCAGTCTCCAAACCCTGCAAACACAGATATGACAACTTGCTTCTTTAATTAATGGCATTCAGCAAGCACAAGGATCCAACCAACTACCCTCCCAAACAATGGTGAATCCTAAAGGTCTTAATGTGAGTGTAATGTCCTTGCGATCCAAAAAAGTTGCAGATTCTGCCCCTGAAAAAAATGAGAAAGTTGTTGAGGTAACACCTGAACATGAACCTGAACCTTCTGTTGTTGTTGAGGCAAAAGAAAGAGAGTATGTACCTAAGATACCTTTCCCACACAGAGTAGCCAAAACTAAAAAGATGGAAGAGGGAGACAAAGAGATAGAGATTCTGGATGTATTCAGGAAAGTGGCAGTGAACATTCCACTTCTTGATGTGATTAAAGCAGGTTCCAAAGTATGCAAAACTTCTGAAAGATTTGTGCACACAGAAGAGGAGGATGAAGGGAAATGAGAGAGTGAACATGGGAAGAAATGTTTCAGCCCTCATTCAACCTAAACATGCACCTGAAAAGGCTAATGTTTCAGCTCTCAATCATGCCATGTTGCCCCAGAAATGCAAAGATCCAAGAACTTTTTCTATTCCATGTACCATTGGGGATAGTAAATTCGAAAATTGCATGCTTGATTTAGGAGTATGAATGAAAGTTATGCCTACTTCTGTTTATAATAATCTTAATCATGGTCCTTTGCAACAAACAAGTTTAATCATCCAACTAGCAAACAAGAGCAATACTTGCCCTATTGGAGTAGTGGAAGATGTACTTGTCCAAGTTAATGATTTGCTTTTTCCTGCAGATTTTTACATTCTGGACATGGCCGGAGAAACAAATTCAAGCAGATCACCAATCATTTTAGGCAGCCAGTTCATGAAAATGGAAAAAACAAAAATCGATGTTGATGATGGAACAATGTCCATGGAGTTTGGTGATACCATTTCTAAACTTAACCTTTTTGATGCTATGAAACATCCCGTGGAAGAACATTCTGTTTTTCACATCGGAGTGCTTTCTGAGTCGGTTGATGATACTTATTCTGATTTGTTTTCAACTGATTTTCCATCTTTGCCTACTTTTGATAATACTTACTCATGTGATTCTTCCTCTGTTTTTACTGAGATTAAGGCTGCTCAGCAGGTTGACATTGACATTGTTCCTACAGGTGAAGTTATCAATGAAGAAGATGTTTATGCAGCTGAATCTCTCGACATCTATGTTGCACCAACACCATCCATTGGGAAACCCCTTCACTTTGCACTTTTACTCATCCGAGATCGTTCTTTGATCCTGGAATAAAGGTCGAAGGAACTATACCAATTTTTAAAGACGGTGAGCATTACCCGAAGCTGATCCACGAGAACTACAATTTAGAAGGAGAGACTGTAAAAGAGCCTTCACTACGAAAGGCTGTTCATGCGATCATCTATCCACCATGACTCCTCGGGTGTGTCCACTCCTATCTCTCCTCACTCTTATTTTATATATCTGTTCTTTCATTGAGGACAATGTGAAGGTGCGAGAAAGACACAAGAAAGGGGGGGGGGGTTTGAATTGTGTTTTTACTTTTAAAAGCTTTTCTTCTTCTTATCGTTAAAGCGCTAAGAGAATATCAGAGTTCGTTGAGAGCCTCTGACTCAAGATGCATCATTCAGGTCTTGTACTGCACAAAGCATAAGTAACAAGAAGAGTCTGAATAAATTAAGTTCAATTCAGAACTTGCCGTGCGGAAGCTTATCAGAGTTAGGTTGCAAGGTTCTGACTTGCTTATGTAAGATTCTGATAAACGATACAAAAACATAAACAATGACTTAAAGCATAACATGAGTAAAGAACACACGATATATCTGGTTCACTTGAGCCATTCCCAAGCTAGTTCAGTCCACCCTTCCAAGGTGATTTCTCCTTGAACACAAGGTCTTAATCCACTATAATCCAATCTGATTATAGATGCATGGGCAACATCCGGTGACTAACAACCTGCACAACCGTAGCTGTGACTAACTCACAATGAACCGTTCAGGGATTCAACTTAATGAATATAACGAACAATGACCTGCAGGTTCCAATCTCACAAGATCTGCTGTCAGGATTTCACAGCTAAATGTTCAGGGATTCGTCACAACGAATATAACGTTTACTGACCCTATTTCAGGATTTACCACAATGACACCAAGCCATTGTCTTCTCAAGTCTCCAATCACACTGATCACTTGGGGAATCCTAATTCACATAGAATTAGTTTGTTGGAGATTACATGAATACTTCTTAACAAGCAAAGTTCTCCTAAGTTTTAGTACAAAAGAACACACAGTGTTCTAGCAAGATATGAGCAACAACTCCTTGCAAACTACATGATTCTTAGAAGATGTACATAATTTGACAGTTGAATAACATCTTGAGAATTCTTCATCTTTTTCATTGAGCAAACTTTGAGCAACAACTCCCTTGCGACTGATCTTTGATCCTCATAGATGATGTAGTTGGTTGATGACTTGACTGATTTGCGATGTTGTCTTGTTCATCAATAGCTTCTGTTCCAATTAATTGTTGTTGTGTTGAATGATGATCTTTGAGCTTCAACAACAATGGTCGTGTATAAATGGTGATAGCTTTTAATGTTAAGTGTAACAACGAAAACTGATCGTTGTGACTATCATCACATCGACACCTTCAGAAGCGCATACTCCTATCCTTTAAATAGCCAAGTAAAATATAGCCGTTGGAGAGCTTTTGGCCGTTTGAAAAGAGTTGTTATGCAATGATTAAAGTTGTACTGCCATATCTTCTTTTTACTGTAGAAGTGATGGGATTGGTCTTTTAGAGCGGTGTACAGTCATTGCTAACGGCAACATTTATCTTCAAATCTTCAGAGGCTTCTGATGGTAATTAATTGAAGCATGAGTAGAGACTTTATAACTGGGTCTTCAAATCCTTCAAGTCTTCCGTCTTCAGAGCTTGTCCATTAGGAATCTGTCTTCAGAACTTCAGCACTTGTCTTGAAACCCGTTATCTTCACTGCTTCAAGTCTTCAAAGTCTTCAGAACTTGTCCATTAGGAATCTGTCTTCAGAGTCTTCAGCACTTGACCTTTAGAACCATAATATTCAGAACACATAAGTCTTCAGAGCCTTTCTGAACTTGGTCCTCAGAACTTCAAGTCATTGGAATCTTTAGCACTTCGGTTCTCTAGAAGATTATCTTTTCAGAAGCTTCGCTATCTTCAGAATCATAACCACTCTCAGAGAGCATCCACAAGAGCATTGCAACAACAATATCGGCATCCTTGGATCTGACTGATTATGATCAGATACATAAGCATACTTGCTTCTTGCGACTTGTGTCACACATAGTAACTTCGCATATAATCAATTACGCACGTTTGGCTGGTGCTTGTTGGATCTGATATCTTTCTATGATTATGATCTGCACACAACACACATTAGAACATAAAATAGTTCTTTCACAAATACCATTGTTACCATCAAAACATAGAGATGACTTGCAGAGACAACTCTTGCTCTAACAATATCCCCCTTTTTGATGATGACAAAACCATGTATTTTGATTGAACATTTTATACAAGGTAATCACCAAAACTAAACATATTCAGAGTCCGGAACAACAGCTCCCCCTGAATGTGTTATCCCCAAAATTTTATCTATGATTATCTAGAATCTCATATGATCTAAAGACTCACAAAATAACAATTTGAGTTGCCAGAACATAGAATAGAAAAGGAATGCTTCTCTATCTTGTCTTAAGGAGACAAAAGTCTTCAGCATCTGGACTAGTTCATCAGAACTTCTGTCTTCAGACCTTTAGGACTTAGTTCCTTTGTACGTCGTATCACAGCTCATAATCTTCAGAGACAACTGAAGCATTTTCTACTTTTCAGCAGAATCATTTTAGCACAGAAACATAACAGTTCTTATCTAATAACATAGCCTCGCTATTTATCAGAAACCGACACTGTCTTAAGAAACTCCCCCTGAGTTTCAGACTTGGTGAAGATTATAGATTTTAACAATTGAATCTTCTGGGTAGTCTCCCTTTAGTTTCCATAAGTCAGAAATTGGGATCTTCAGAATCACAATTCAGATATATTAATTTAGATCACCAATTAAGATCATTACTTTTCAGAGTTTGACTTTGAACACAGGCCTTCATCTCAGAACCTTTTTATTGTCACAACTCAGTGGTTCATCAAAGCTTGATTCTTGACCAGATACCAATAGAAGTATAATTTAGTGATTAATTAACGCTTGATTCTGAATCTGGTACCAATGTGATTTGATTCTTAATCTGATACCAAAGTATGTTGAGTCTGATACCAACTGAAGGTATTCTTATACCAAATGAAGGGTATTTCCTTAGTGTGCTGAAATTGATACCAATGAAGGTATTTGAAAACATTACACAACTTAGCTCTGATTGATGTCACTACAGACTGAGTCTGATACCAAACTTTATATGCTGAGTCTGATTACCAAATGTAGATTTGGTCTGATACCAAATCATTTTCTTTTTAATTTGACTCTTGGTTAAAATCAGAACTTCTCTTTCTTGGATCTTCAATCCAGATCTTCAGACAGTCTTCGACTTCTGATTTGCTTACTTCTTCTGAAGAGCATCTTGGAATGTAGACTCTGTCTTGACTGCTTTCAGAGCTTTTCTTCTTCTGATTCTTATGTTCTGAATATCATATTCTCAGACAGCTTACAACTTCTGAACCAACTGAAACAGAGAATCACGATAACTTTGACTTTCAGAAAGTTCTCAACTTCTGAACAGTACTGGGTAAATCTGATTCTGAACACATGTTCTCGAAGTGTACAACTTCGATCATATGAACAAACAGTCCATAAGAACTTTTTAACAAAGTTCTTCTTTCTTAACCTGTTCTGAGAATGCCTAGTGAACTTGTTCAGAGTTCCTCGGTTAAACATCAAACAACAACGTTAGAAGTAAACGCATTTTATATGATTGTGATTTACTTATTTGAGTAGTTTGCATTTTATCAAAATCATATTTCTATTTCTCCATTTCTCCCTCTTTTTGACATCATCAAAAAGTTTGAGCATATAAGCATTTAGAACATGACCAATATGATAATGAACAATCTAACATAAAATAGATTCAAAAATATATTTCATTAACAATCAAAACATAGATTAATCATTAACCCTAAGTAGTTCAGAGCGATCAAAACATAGACCTAATGAAAGAAGGTTCCTAGGGGTTAGTCTAAGAGGTGCCTAATGATAAGGAGGAGGTTGAGGACGAGCTTTCAGACTCATCATTTTCTGAAGCACGCAACTGTTTGTCTTCCGCTTGTGTGATTGCCAAACTCTTGTTCTTCACAATTGCTTCTGAGAACCACCCATGGAATTCAGTCCAGATATTTCCTATTTCCGTAGTATCCATGCTGGAACTGGATATATCTATTAAGCTTTGGATTTTGTTGAAGGCATTATCCTTGAAGGATTTTAATGCATCACTGACAGTCTTTGATCTTTTTGAAGAGGGTTCTTCATTAACAACACTTTTCTGCTTCTTTCCTTTTCTCTTCCATTCTGAGAATTCTTGAAGCACATCTGTAATGTTCGTCATATCAATCCATACACCAATGTCTTCATCCTTGAATTGTTGCAGATAGTTTGCCACTTCTACCTGATTATGTGTTCTGAAGTTTGGAAATCCTTCAACAGGAACCCTTGTGGCCAACGTCAATTCCCTTAGTGACGTATCATCAAGAATGGTATCTTTTGTTTTTAGATTTTTAAATCTGAGAATATTTCCTGTGTTTTTAAGAAGCTTGCTTGACTCTCCTTCGTTGATCAAAATATCATCGACTATTCCTGATTCTACCAAAATATCAGAAATGAGTCTTCCATACGGAACATGTCTGACTTCCGTGTCAGAACCTGTTCTAGAGTTCCTTATAGCTTCCTTCAGAAGTTTGAAGAGGATTGCAGGAAGATGTATCTTGATTCCTTTAAGAAGAAGGAATAGGACACATTTTTTAGTGTCATTGAGTTGATATGAGGAAAGATGGTGAAACACACTTCCTTGTAGGATTCTAAACCATACTTGTAGGGAATCCTTCAGATTTGAGAATATTGGGTTCTCCGCATCAACTAGAGACTCATCTTTGAAAATAGAAGCCATGACCTTAGCCTCTCTTTCCTCATTCAATTGATCCTTAGTGATTCTTACTCCGTTATTGTCATGCATCAGTAAATCTGCAATTGTCTTCTCAGATATGATGATTTTCCTTCCAAATACCGAAGAAATAATGACAGTTGTGCATGCATTAGCATGAATCCAGAAAATTTTAACCAGACAACCATAGGTTGGTCCTTCCAACCTCTTAAAATAGTTACTCCATCCTTGAGCTTCCATTGAGTGAGTAACATCACATTCGTTTGCTTTCAAACTTTTGAAGTTCACAATCGTTTCAGATTTGACGATGAGGTTTTCGACTGGTGTATTTGTGGTGATGTGGCATGAAGCATTTTAACAGAGGGAAGCCATAGTTGAAGGTGATAGAGTGATGAAGGAGAAACACACTTGGCAGAGTTTACTCAGGATTTAGATGATATGAGAGCTGTGACGAATGATTTAAGATTGAGCCTATTTATAGGATAATTAGGAGAGTAAAATCTTGAGAATTTGAGAGGATAACGGTTGATCTTTGCTAGATAGGTTAAATAACGTGGGAAAGAGAGTTAATGATTGATTTCCTTAATGAGGGAAGTTTATTCAATCAAGAATCATAACTGATATCTTATGAGTGGCGATGATAACCGTCGCACAATTATGACCTAAGGAGGTACATTGTGGTTTCTAGATAATCCTAAGACTTTTCGTGTTACTAATAATGATAGATCCATGTAATTATAATACTTAGTTTCCAAATTTTAGTCAATTTATAAAGTGCATCGTGAACATAGGATTAGTCATTTAAACGGATAGGCATATCACAATTAGGGTTACTTTATTAATTGATCAAGAACATACACATTGAGTTTAAGACACAAAGATAGACAAATAAAAACCTTGAATGACTATGACCTCAAGAAAACTAACTTTCTATCTTAGACTAAGAATGTCATGGATTGACAGAACTCGGGAAGGATCTTCTCAGTCATTCCATTTTTCCTGCAATGACTAACTATTCCTTGAAGATTAAGAATATGGGAGATAACTCTGCAGTAGGGAACTTGGTAGACTGTGTCTTCCCTAGACAGATTAATTTCTTCCTTTAGATGATTGTACATGGATTGGGGTAGGTTTATTTTGAACCTAGACACCAAGAAGAAAATAAATAACCTTTCCTTGTCCGATAACCATCCTGCTGCTCTTTCTCTTGGTCTTAAATTAGTTACCATTAGCTTGTACCAATCTTTAGCAATGGGAGTGAGGGTACATGGTTGAGTGGGACGCCCTTCAGTTTCAAAAATGACGTGCATATGCCTGTCAAAGCTATGACTGTTGATATTTCTTTCCACAGTCAGACCGTCTTCAACACACCTAATGGCTTTAGCTATGATGGTAGGGTTGATCAAGACTGGACAGCCAACAACCATAGATAAGATAGCATTTTTGCCATAGTCATATTCTAGTACTCGAGCATTTGCCCAGAATTCAGTTACAAGCGCAGGAAAGACTGGTCCAACAAGCATGTTGAAGTAGTTTTCCCAGTTCTGAAATTCGATTCCAGAGAGAATACTTGTTTTGTTGAGTTGAGGCAGAAGGTTTATATTCTTAGTAAATTCCTTCAGGAGTTCAAGATCAGATGTTTCTCCTCTGATGTTGTGGGAAGTCATTTTGACAGGAGTGATTTGTTTGAGAGAGAAAGAACTTAAACTATGAGATAGTTAGAGAGTGATTCTTCTTTGAAAAGAGATACTGAAGTGAGAGGGATTTAGGATTGATAGCTAATTAACAAGCTGGAACAAGCGAGGTTCATCATTTTCGAGGATAGCTATAAATAGTTGTGGTAGTCAGAAAAAAACGTGTGATAGACTCTATATAGTGGTTGACAGAGTAATTGAGAATACTAGTCGCTGTATACCTATGAGCAGTAAGGGAGTGACTGACACAAGGTAATCATACCGCTTATTTAATTTTTTTTTGAAAATTGTCTAATCATAAATGCGTGAGAGTCTAACTCTATTTTTAATAAATCTTACAAAATCTAATGTGTCAGTGAATGTACAGTGATTAAAGAAATTGATAAAGTTTAAGAAAGGTCAAGAATGAAGAGAAACATACCTTAGAGATTCTAAAATCTTTGCCGCGATTCTTTCATGTGAGTACTTTCCATTCTGACTCTGAGCTTCTGACCATCATGTTTCGGCTTTTGCTTCCTTCAGAGTGATCTGACTTTGAAGAATATCGATGTCTTCTGACTCAGATCTCTAGTCTGAGACTAGAATTAATTTTCTCTTCAGATGACCACTTCGTTTTCTTGTTACAGGAGTATTCATCTGATTTCTGAAGGTAATCCTCAGAGTGTGGAGATACTGATCATCAGAAGGTCACTAATTCTTTAGCTTAAGCATAAACTTCTGAAAAGTTATGCACTATAGAGAATTAGTCAATATCTCGAAACATTTTCTGACTTTATTTCTTTGAACCAATGCGAAGCATGTTCAGAACCAAGTATCATCAAACATGTGTGAAACATATGACAAAGTTTGCATGACAGTCTTGTTCTTTTAATGCTGATCTAACTTGTTTAGATTTATTCCATCAAAGGATTTACAACATATCTGCTTCTGAAAAGAATGTCAGCTGATTTCTTCATTCTGAACAGCATTAGGGGCTTAGATCCTTTTTGGCTACGAGTAGATAACTTCTGTTTCTTCATCTATTCTGACCAATAACGATTGATTCAACTGAGATGGATTCTCAAGTTAACAGACCTCGATTGTCTATGTTGTTTCAATCAAGACTCAGACATTGTTCTTAATCAGATTCCTGATGAATCTAGATTTCCTCTTTCTGAATGTTCTATAGTTTTCTGCAAGGCTTCTCAAGAAAGCATAATTCAATTCTTTGTTGAATCTTTTAACTGCTTGATCAATTAAGATTCAGATGTTGAATTACTTCTAAGAGTTTGAATTCTTCAGTTTTCTGGCTTTTTCTGCAGATTTCATTCTGAAATTCAAAATCATAGAACAACAATCTTTCTTCTTTACATGAAGAAGTTCTTAATGAGCTTTAAATGAGAAAGTCAAGGGTGGACCTAATCCGTTTCTTGAAAACATCTCAAAACTCATAAAGAATTAATCTTCAGCAAACAAGACTTCTTGTTTTCTGATGATTCAATATTTGAGCAAATACGTGGTTCATCCACACGTATCTTCCACGATAAGCATTCAACAGATACTACTACTTATCTGATGAATCTATCTTATCAGCTGATTCTTCAATCTTCATCAAGGATTTAGTGAGGAAGATTTAGTTGTTGATAACTGTAAAACTTCCAGAATCAGTGACTTGCTCAAGTAATCCGATTGATTACAATTTTGTACACAGTCATCTTCTGAGCTGTTACAGACATTGTAAGTGGATTGAAATCTCACCCAGAGTATTTCTACACACCATATCTGGATCTTTTTCTGACACTGTTAAGTGTTTGATATCCATCAATAATAGAACCGGAGCTCTGATACCAATTGAAGGTGCGAGAAAGACACAAGAAAGGGGGGTTTGAATTGTGTTTTTACTTTTAAAAGCTTTTCTTCTTCTTATCGTTAAAGCGCTAAGAGAATATCAGAGTTCGTTGAGAGACTCTGACTCGAGATGCATCATTCAGGTCTTGTACTGCACAAGGCATAAGTAACAAGAAGAGTCTGAATAAATTAAGTTCGATTCAGAACTTGCAGTGCGGAAGCTTATCAGAGTTAGGTTGCAAGGTTCTGACTTGCTTATGTAAGATTCTGATAAACGATACAGAAACATAAACAATGACTTAAAGCATAACATGAGTAAAGAACACATGATATATCCTGGTTCACTTGAGCCATTCCCAAGCTAGTCCAGTCCACCCTTCCAAGGTGATTTCGCCTTGAACACAAGGTCTTAATCCACTATAATCCAATCTGATTACAGATGCACGGGCAACAGTCGGTGACTAATAACCTGCACAACCGCAGTTGTGACTAACTCACAATGAACCGTTCAGGGATTCAACTTAATGAATATAACGAACATTGACCTGCAGGTTCCAATCTCGCAAGATCTACTGTAAGGATTTCACAGCTAAACGTTCAGGGATTCGTCGCAATGAATGTAACGTTTACTGACCCTATTTCAGGATTTACCACAATGACGCCAAGCCATTGTCTTCTCAAGTCTCCGATCACACTGATCACTTGAGGAATCCTAATTCACATAGAATTAGTTTGTTGGAGATTACATGAATGCTTCTTAACAAACAGAGTTCTCCTAAGTTTAAGTACAAAAGAACACACATTGTTCTAGCAAGATATGAGCAACAGCTCCTTGTAAACTACATGATTCTTACAAGATGTAAACAATTTGATAGTTGAATAACATCTTGAGAATTCTTCATCTTCTTCATTGAGCAAGCTTTGAGCAACAACTCCCTTGCTACTGATCTTTGATCCTCATAGATGATGTAGTTGGTTGATGACTTGATTGATTTACGATGTTGTCTTGTTCATCAACAACTTCTGTTCCAATTTATTGTTGTTGTGTTTAATGATGATCTTTGAGCTTCAACAACAATGGTCGTGTGTAAATGGTGATAGCTTTTAATGTTAAGTGTAACAACGAAAACTGATCATTGCGACTATCATCACATCGACACCTTCAGAAGCGCATACTATTTTCCTTTAAATAGCCAAGTAAAATATAGCCGTTGGAGAGCTTTTGGACGTTTGAAAAGAGTCGTTATGCAATGATTAAAGTTGTACTGCCATATCTTCTTTTAACTGTAGAAGTGATGGGATTGGTCTTTTAGAGTGGTGTACAGTCATTGCTAACGGTAACATTTGTCTTCAAATCTACAGAGGCTTCTGATGGTAATTAATTGAAGCATGAGTAGAGACTTTATAACTGGGTCTTCAGATCCTTCAAGTCTTCCGTCTTCAGAGCTTGTCCATTAGGAATCTGTCTTCAGAACTTCAGCACTTGTCTTGAAACCCGTTATCTTCACTGCTTCAAGTCTTCAAAGTCTTCAGAACTTGTCCATTAGGAATCTGTCTTCAGAGTCTTCAGCACTTGACCTTTAGAACCATAATATTCAGAACACATAAGTCTTCAGAGCCTTTCTGCACTTGGTCCTCAGAACTTCAAGTCATTGGAATCTTCAGCACTTTGGTTCTCTAGAAGATTATCTCTTCAAAAGCTTTGCTATCTTCAGAATCATAACCACTCTCAGAGAGCATCCACAAGAGCATTGTAACAACAATATCAACATCCTTGGATCTGTCTGATTATGATCAGATACAGAAGCATACTTGCTTCTTGCGACTTGTGTCACACATAGTAACTTTGCATATAATCAATTATGCACGTCTGACTGGTGCTTGTTGGATCTGATATCTTTCTATAATTATGATCTGCACACAACACACATTAGAATATAAAATAGTTCTTTCACAAATACCATTGTTACCATCAAAACATAGAGATGAGTTGCAGAGACAACTCTTGCTCTAACACAATGTATGTTTTAAGTGTGGGGGAGGGAACCATTTTTTTGTTTTGTTTTCTTTCAGTTTTCTTTGTTTTGTTCTGTTTTCTTTAAGTGAAAAAAATTATAATTTTTTTACTTAGAAGCACAATGCATCTTTTGAAATTTTTAGGCTATAGATTAATTTAAGGTTAGATTGTGGAGACATGGGAAAAATTCATAAGATCGGTACCATTTTAACACCTTAAGTCTCCCTAATATAGAAATCGATTTAAATACTTGTTATGACATAGCCTTGAGTACTCATCCTTTAATAGCTCTTGAGTAGTTTATCTAGCAGTCGACACCATCTAGAAATCACACACTAAGTAATTAAGCTGATGCAAATAAGTGAATAATCTCATGCTTAATAAGAAATCTAAATAGGAATCCGCCTTTTAAGATAGGTGATCCTCACCCGGTCACTTAGGCTAACGGTTGTGAAACCTTCAAAAAAAGAAAAAAAATATTGTTGTAGCTAAAGTGGTTAATTTTGAATTGTTGACAAGATATAGATCATAGTCACTAACAAGCTTATTTACCATGTGTGTGAATAGATAACAGGCTTAATGTGATTGCATTAGAATGAAAGAGAGCAAAAAGGAGGAAGAGTAAGTTAGGCTTAGGCATAATAACATGAGTCAGATTGGTTTGTATAGGAGGGAGGTTTATAACAGCACAATTGCGGATTAGTGTTCTTACGATATATTTAGTGTGTAAAATTAGTACCTATCGATACAATCTTGACCGAAGAAGAGTTTGTAGCCTAGAATGAGTTTCCGAATGCTATTGTTTTTCATGAGTCTTGATACTATTTTGCTCGGAGTGCAAAAGTTCAAGTGTGGGGGAATTTGATCAGTGCATTTTAATGCACATTCTCTTATGTTTGTACTTTGGCATTTCCTTAGTTTGTTATGTTTATTTTACTGTTTAATTATATTTTTATAATTAAGTCTTTGTTTCCGTTAATATATTTTCGCAGCTTATTTTCAGCTTTAGCGGTTATTTGATACCTGTCTACTGTTTGGATCATAACTGGAGCTACGGGAATCAGATTTACACGTTCTACCAGGCATTGGAAAGCTAAGACAAAGAGATACAACTTTCATATGGTACGAAGAAGCTGATTTGGAGTGTAGCAGACTTGAATAATTCGTTGAAGTCAGGACCCAAATTCTGCCTTTAGGAATATTTAGTTTTGGGTCAGATTTTTTATGTTTTTCGACCCAGTTGGGTTAGAACTGGATTTTGTTATGCTTCCCTATACCTAGTAGCATCCGTACTACTGTTTGAAACGTTCTTTTCACTATTCACAATTTTGGTTTTTGCTTTTGTACGATTGAATGGAGAACTAATCCCAAGGATTAATCTGCTGTAATCAGTTTTCGCCGACACTTTGAGGTTCTTTTAATTTCTAATAAAATCTATTTCCTTTCAATTCTTCTCTGTGATATCTTGTTTTCTTAATTCGATTTATCTTAAGGTTGATTGATTTATTTCGATGATTGCATGTTCTTATACTTTAATCGCCTTTGCTTAATCCGCGTATGTTTCTCGTGTTTGCTTAATTCACGGTTACTATATCTCACCCGTTTGCTTAATTCGGAAATTAGGAATATGTATCGTATAATATCAATTGTACTTGTTTGATTTTTATTATAATAGAAAAGGGGATAGAGTCCGCTTAGGAATTGTTAATTATTTGGATCGATGATAAGTTGGGAAACCAAAACAGCAGATTAACCGTTTCAGCTTATTTAGATAATCACTTATTTGCACTATTTTTCTTTTAATCAAAACTAAAACCCCCCATAAACCGTTAATGTGTTGGTTAATAACATTACAAGAATCCTTATGAGAACGATACTCGAGTTGTCGTTACTGTTATTACTGTTTTAAAAAATACTCGTTTTGATCCGTGCGCGACATCGGATCAAATAGTAAGAAATCTTAAGGCTTTTACAATTACAACCTACAACAGAAAATCTGCATATTACAATAGAGTTGATAATTGTTTAATCCTTCTACTCCTTCGTTGGAGAGTCATTGTTCTTGATTCAAACTTGAATCTTCTGTCATAATTTTAGCCTTTGCAGAAACTAGTCGTTGAAGAGGTTACTTGATCAAGTGTTTTTGCCTTTACTCCATAGTATAAGAGACGTCGAAGAGGGATGCATAACAGATTCTGAATCCACTGTGTAACACGTTTAACCTTTGAGTCTTCAAGAGGTTCTGTACTGATAGATTCATTGAGAGCAGATATCCATAGAGCATGCCAACCTTTCTTGAGCCTTACAATCTTGTAGACTCCAGCTGACAAGCTGATAAGAAAATACATCTTGCTTTCTGTAGTATGGACAACCACAACTTTATCACCAACTCTGAATGGTACCAGATGCTGATATACAATTACCAAGTGTAGTAACTCGTCTGAATGTTGAGGCCTTCAGCTTAGAGTCTGTGCCAAGCCACACTAGCAATTTTTCTTCAGACTCTGCCACCAGAAGCTAGCAATGAAGCAACTCCCAAGTGTGTTCATGTAACACAGATTTTGATTATTTATGTACAATAATGTAGAACTTGCATAAATAAAACACACATCAAATAAACCATTGTTCTTTCAATACTTTTGTTATCATCAAAACTAAAAAAGAATATGTCATAAACAAATCTTGTTCTAACAAATTATGTGAACACAAAGAGAAGATTTAATGAGTTTAATATTCCCTCTATCTCGCCTTCTAGGATGGTGGATATGACTCAGACGTGTTCGCGATCAACTCGTAATGGCCATGGATAATTGTGCATATGATACTTGGCCAAAATCACTATGTGGGCAGGCTTTTTCAACTCAATCTTAGGTCTGACAAATACCCAAAAGGACACCATTTTAGAATTGGCAGCTGAAAAACTAAGACAAATTCACAAGTTGGTAATGGTAAAAATTTAGAAAGATGAAATTCCAAATCAAACTCATATCTATTTTTACATAAAGAGGAAAATTAAGCTTTGAAATATTTTCAATAATTATTTGTTTTAAGGAAAAAGACGCCTCATGAATAGTGTGACTAAGTTTACAGGGATTATACAAAATTTCGAAGAAATTTTGAAAGCTCGAATCTCATTGATGTGCGTACCTCGGCCGTTATATCTCTTGGCTTGTTTCTGCGGAGAGGAAAATCATTTGTTAGATGCTGAAGTAGAGTTGATTGATCTACAACAACCTTGCGGTAATATTTAGTCCACCACTCTTCGAATTCCTTAGTGCAGAAAAAAGAAGTTGCACACTAGAAAAAGCTCAAATCCATGACTTTTTGTGCGTGAAAATCTAAACACACATTGTAGTTTCTCTCTGTCAATGTGGTATTAAACAAGAAGACCTCTGGTTCCTTGGTGTTGAATCCCAAATATGTCATATTTTGAAACTTTATTCTTGGAATTTTTCAACTCTTTTCTTATGTTTTCATTAATTTATTCCATGTCCTTGTTTGAATCTTCAATAAAATTGCATGTACCTTTGGATGCCTTGATTTGTGTGTTATTGTGTAGGATTTAGGATTGATTATCAAATAACAAGGCACAAATGATTGGACAAGGAAGCCAAAGAAAATAAGAAGATTCAGCAAGTTCGCAGTGAAAACCAGAAGCGAAGCCAAGGTGAGCTCGCAGTGCGAGCTCAAGGTGAAGGCCGGCTAGATGGGAATTTTTGATGGTAGTAGCAAAAAAACTCTTTGAAAGCAGTGCAAAGGCCTGGGCGAATACGTTCGCAGTCTGAACATGAGCTCGCAGTGCGAGCTTAGATATTTTCTCAGAGGTGGTTTAACTGTTCAAAGGCACTTCATGTGCCTATAAGTGAACTTCGCAGTGCGAACGAGACATATTTTGTAACACTATTTATTTACTCTTCTTGCTTTTTAGAAACATAACTTTTGGAGAACTTGGAGAGAACTTAGAAAACTCAGATTTTTAGAGAGAAAAACACAAAACCCTAAGAGGGAGAAGTCCAAATACAAGCAAATCGGAGCTTGATCTTCGAGTAAATGCTTCAATATCTTGTTGGGGTTGGATGTAGTCTTTTGATACCTTATGTATTTCTTCTAATCTATATATTTGTGAACTAGTTTTGATTCAATATTGATGTTGTCTTTGATTTCATATAATGGGTTTGAGATATTCGTCTATCAATGAGCAAACTCTAGAAATAGATTTGTGAGTTGATATTCACTAGTATCAAGCTTTTATTGTGTTGATTGTTAGCATGAGACATCATGTAGTGATTAATACGGTAAAGCCCACGATAACGCTTTAGACATAAATAATATTGTGAGGATGTGTGATAATAGAGATCAAGAACTATGTTCACATACATTAATTAGTTGAATACATCTTAAAAAAGGTTAAGCGTATGTACATATTATGATCATGGCATTTTATATGAAGCAATCATTTATCTGATATGGGTGTTATCCTTGTTTACTTGTTTACACACTGATTTGAACTGCTATAAACATATACTCTTCAGATCTAGATCTAGAATGAATACATGTTAGGTTCTAGAATCTAGACATAGATTTAGATTTAACATTTGCGTGAGTATCAGTTCTTAATGCCCTGTATTGTAGAGTTGCGTGAGAAAACACCTGTTGCGGTGAGAATCGGATAACAAGCTATTCATTAACTTGCATCACAAAACTTTGAAATTCACCACCGACTTTGATTTATCCAAAGGAAAGGTTCAAGATCAAGAAAACCTAAAGGGGGGAGATCTAAGGTTCGGGGGTTGGTTATACTAAGGAAAGGTATTAGCACCCTTAATATCTGTAGTACTCTACAGGAACCTCTTGTTTAAGTTTGTGTTATGTTATGTTTGCTTGCTAAAGAATCTGCTAAGGGTGAAGGTAAAGACCTATGGGTATGTACACTAAGTTTGCTCGCCAAAATGTCGTATCTTGTGCCTACGTATCTGACTAAAGAATCAGAGCAACCGTAGTTCACCTAACTAAGGGTGGATTTGAGGAACCATTGACTATGGCCAAAGTTCCAAGGGGAAATGAGTATGAGCTCATGTAGAGTTGAAGAACTCTCTAAACTTAAGTTATAGGAGAGAGTGAGTACTCATGATGATGAGAATCACATAAAGTTTAGGAACTCTAATCCTATTTCTAAGTTTAGATTGCATGGCTATGAGGCCAAGAGGGAAAAGATGATGAGCTATCTATGACAATGAAGCCAATAGAGAGTCTTTCCTTTGGAAGGAGGGGAACAAAGAGGGTTAAGGAGGAGAGCTAAAGAGCTAGCCTCACTTGGGGAGAATTTAATAAAGTTACAAACATCATAAACAAAATGAAGACATGAGCATGATGATAACCAAAACATTTCATGGGGAAACATACCAATCAAAGATGTTACAACACCTAAGCAAACAAGTATGGTTTTAATCAAAAGGAGATGATAACAACCTAAGGTTCATGCATTTCTAAGATGACAATCCAAGACAAATTAACACTCGAGGATAGCTCAAACATGGTATTCAAATATTTCAAGACATACATGTCACATACTTGACCAACAAAACTCATGTTAAGAGGCAAATGATCTAAAGAAATCTCGTGGCATTTCTCAAGAAAGTTCACAAAGACATTCACATGTAACACCCATTAAACATCAAGAAATAAAGTGAAACCAAGTTACACAATATCAAAACATCATGCAAGATTCAAATATCATGTATTGGGTTTCAAATTATCAAGATAGAACAAGAAGCATAGCAAAATAGCAAAAGGAAATCAAGAGGTTTTCATAAAAACCCTAAAAAGATCCTTTCTTTTCAACATTAATAAATGTTTCCAAAATGATTATTTTCACCAATTTCTTTTCAAAATTAGAAAATAGACATGTTAAGGAGCAATTTACAAAAAGAATGGATTAAAAAGGATTAAAATTGAGCAAGTTATGAGCATTTGAAAAGGAAGGTATCAACCATAAAATAAACATGAACAAGTGATAAAACAAGAAATGGGAATGCACCACATGGGTATTGAACCCACGCCATGGAGCCTCTTGCTCAAAACCTTGGCAAACTAAGCTACGCGCGCGTGATTACTAGTTGTGGTCATCAATTCAATATATGCTGAAATTCTGGTACATGTGCAGAATTCAGATGTCCTATAACATAACATTCGACATCTGGTCTGACATGAATACACATGGCAAAGTATATAACAAAAAGCACGGTACTGAAAAGATAAAAACAAAGCACACAGAATTGTTAACCCAGTTCGGTCTAACACACCTACTCTGGGGGCTACCAAGCCAGGGATGAAGTCCACTATCAGCAGTATCAATTCAAAGCTAAACTCCCCGTTTACAGCTTATCACTTAATCACTACCCAATGACCCTTCTACCTAAGACTCACCTAGGTATCAGAAACCCTTCTCACTCCCAATCATCGCAATGATGTCTAGCAGTCAACACTCCGCCACTGCATCAACGGCTCTTTACCTATACAACAATTCAACAAGGAAGACACACTTCCAAGACACAACTTAGAGTTACTTAAAAGCTTCCTCCAAGAACAATACTCCTCTTACTTAGCAGCTTCGAGGATCACACTGACAAACTGTCCAACTCACATGTCGAGTGGTACAGGAACCAACCCTAATAATAGAACTTTTACATCTTTGGTTGAGTTACAATTCTAGGTTACAATGCATCTATATATAACCTATTCCCAACTGGATTTGGGCCTTCAAAATCCAGCAAAGAAACTGCACACAATTCTGCAATAAAAACTCCAAGAAAATAGGTCTTCAATCTAAAGTTTCCTAATATGTCTCCATATTTAGAAAGCAGTGAAAATCCGAAAACCAACACATAAACTCAGCCCAATTACAATGGACGCCACATAGGATAACTAAATATTCAAAGAATATTCAGTACCAAATAACAACAGCAGAATCTTCCTTTTAAACCAAAATCAGACGCGATGTCCTATGATCCAGGATGGGACATCTTTATCCGACATGTTGAATGCAGAAAATTAGAACATCTTGTTTAACCATCACATGACAGCAAAACAGCAACACCTTAAAACAACCATGCACTCAGATCAGCTTGGTGCAGAACAGCATGTCAAGACATCCTCCTTGACATTTCACAACCTGCAACTAAACTATTATGGCAGATACACAAAACAGCATGTTAAAACAACTTTAGTGACATAAAGCTATCATATTGGTTTTAACAAAATTTAGCCAACACAAATACTGCATTGCTGCAGAACTAACAAACTCCCCCTTTGGTAAATTTTGGCTAAAACCATCATATCATATCAAATATATCAGCAGCAGAAGATAGTCACACACATCAGTAGCAGATAAAACAATTATCAGCACTGCAGCACCTACACAAGCAGATCAGCACTCAATATTCAACTGCACACATACACAACCTCACACAGCCACTCACACTAACTCAGAGACGTTAGAACATCATATAGAACATCATATGTCAGCAGTACAGTCATCTCCCCCTGACTCCAGCCAGCTTCCCCTCAAGGAAACAACCAAGGACACTGGCTACTACTACTTACTTCTCCCCCTTTTTAGCCATAATATGCCAAACCAAGCAACTATGCATTTAAGGGAAATCAACCAGAAGCAGGAAAAAAATAGTAGTATTACTCCCCCTGACGTGGATAACTAGAGCACCTGAATGGAAAACATAAGACGCATCTTCATGTCTTCAAGAGCTTACTCCCAGTCCAGCCACCTGCTGAAGCACATTCATTTTGGCACCACAATCCCTTCTGACAAGAAAAAGTAGTCACTCACACATAAAGTTACATCATGCTATTCGTGAGGAACATAAGGATCACCATCCTCCTTCAAACAACCAGAGAGCCACAAAAACTTCAAATCCACAAAACTTCAAAACCACAAAAACCACATCACAGCCCATCACATCACAGAAGATCACAAGAACACAGGAACAATATTCTCTCACCCAACTCTCCAAAGGAAATCATTCCCTATCATTCTCCCGTATGATAATTTGGAATACTCCTGATCAGTTGATGAGTATCTTCACCTTCATACTTTCAAGCAATCAATACCTGATCTGCTTCAGTCTTCTCTACATTCTCCATCCAAGGCAGACCTTCTACTTCATCATTCTCCCGTATGACTATGTAGACGCTCCTTAGGCATAATATAGGCACCAAGCTCCAGAACCAGAGCAAAATCATCCTTCACCAAGGATATCCATCCCGGATAATGTTCCAACACCAAGTTAGAACATCTGCCACACACCAAGACATCATCACCATGATTCCTGATATGCTCCACCAACTGGACTTACTATAGCATAGTAATCCAAAGAACTAGAGAAATAAACTCTCATCCACCTTCAAGAAGAATAATCTCCTTGAGTCTTCAACTCATCTCCCTTCTGCCCAAGAGTAACTTGTTCCAAGACAATCCTCAATCATAACCAGCTGCCACACTCTGATTATCTTGATTCTTCGAATCCACTTCTAAGATCAACCAAATGCCACAGTTTGATCACCTCATTCATGAATCCTCATATGAAAAAGCCAACTGCCACAAATTGTCTTCTTCACGTTTGTCAAAATTCTCACCAAGATATCCTGATCTACCCACTGAAATTGATCTTCAAATCACATGTTCCACTTGCTTACTATCAAACACACTTAGAATCTATAAGACATGTAATATCTTCTTCTTCTTGCAGCTCCAGCAAACTGCCAAGAGAGCAATCTTTATGAAGCATTCAATTTTCATTCCTGTAGATCATCCTATCTTAAGCTGATGTGCCACATCACCAACTGAGACTTCTGATGTTAAGCTAGATGTCAGAACATTATGACATCCAACTGTTAAATTCAGCTCTTCCTTCTGCCACTCAGAAGAACCTCCTCCCTTTGCAGAAACAGATTTCCATGCTCTCATAGACTTGATTCAACAATCAAGTTTGAGTAGACAACCTCCATCCTGCTCAGAAACTCCAAAGACTTCAAACCTACCACATCTGAGTTTTCAGAAAATAAGTAGTTCAAGACTACCCCATAGCTATACCAAAGAATGCCACTTCCCTTAGCAGAGCCGTTAGTAGAAAGCCAGAGATAACCGCCATATATCCTCGACTTTCACAAAAAAAACCATGCTCCAAAGCACCTAGATCAGAAATAAACTGATCCAACCATCAAGATTATGATGTCTTCATAGTCTTCCATCTCCATCTCCAGCATCAACAATATCCAGACCAGCTTATTGCCAGGAAACTTTCCCGAAATACACAACTCCTGTCACACAAGACTGAAGCAAATTCTCAGGCCAACTCCCAAGAAATAACAGATGATAAAGCTTATGCAGTACCCCTCCCATGATTCTGCACAAACTCTGATGATGAGATGTTCCAAACATCGTGTTGAACATCACCAATCTTGAATCACAAGGATAATCAATCAAATATTTGTGAACTCCACAAACAACAATTAATCTTAAATCCTTGTATAATAGCCCTACTTCACTGCTGTAGCTGAGCTCCACCAGATCATGTCATGAACACATATAAAGTATTCAGTCTTGTTGCAAGTATCTTTTTCAATGACAATGTTGAGATACCAAGGCTGCCACTCTTGACTCAAGTAACTAAGACTTTATCTGAACAAGTCTTCTTTACCTCAACAAATCTTCAAACAGATTGGATTCACTCTTAGGGTCAAGAGAGATGCATCCTTAAAACAACCATGCACTCAGATCAGCTTGGTGCAGAACAGCATGTCAAGACATTCTCCTTGACATTTCACAACCTACAACTAAACTATTATGGCAGATACACAAAACAGCATGTTAAAACAACTTTAGTGACATAAAGCTATCATATTGGTTTTAACAAAATTTAGCCAACACAAATACTGCATAGCTGCAGAACTAACATATGCGAAACAAAGTTAATTTAGAAGATTAAAATAAAAGGACTGGGGCGAGGGGGATTCGAACCCCAGTCCTATGGGTCATATGGGCATGTGTAATGTGTGTGCTTGCCACTGGGGTGGCTGTTTCATCAGGTCATAAACTCACTTCATAAACTTATAAACCCTCACGCGAAAAAAAAAACAAATGAACCAAAGCCTGCCATAACAGGTCCATGGTTTTGTACTGATGGATCATGCTCCAGGCTAATGTAAAAAAACCTTTCTTACCAATTATGCAACAAGCCAATCAAATGGAATAACAAGTAACAAAACTTTCATCAATTCATTTCAACATTAGTTCAACAAACTCAACCAAAGTAAAAGATGAAAATCATATCCCTCTTGGCTTAGAACACCGGCTGCCATTGAACTCTTCATGACTCAAAAATGAAAGAAAGATACATTCCAACAATGAGATGACACAAAGATCATGCTGTTTATAATAAAAGGCAGTGCTCTCAACTTGTTAGATCAAAACAAGACTCAAACTTCAAGTTTTCAAATATCAATCCATGCCAAGAATATCAACTCACATGTTAAGATACATAACCAACTGGCAATCAGAAATATCGACTGGAAAATGAAATGGAAGTAAGCACATGAATTGACCAAGACAACCGTCAACAAGTGTATCAAATAGAAAAGGTTCTTTCATTACAATGTTCAACAAACATGAACTCTTTTAAAGAGCTCCTAAAACATGTATCCATTATAATCCAACATTGTTTTTTATGAAACCAAGAATGCCTCAACACACTTCAACAACCTTGGATATGAACAAAGGATTGAAGGTTAGTAGGTTTTGTGCAAACCTTGTCACATGATAATTAGCAATGCTACTATAACAAACTCAAACTTTACTCATGCTCACTAGTCAAAAAAAATTTAGATACAGATGCTAAGAATTCAACAACAAGTTATGTCATCTCAAAATAAAGGGGCAGCTAAGGGTCTTAGAGCAAGTTGAGACAAGGATAGAAACTTGGCACCAACATGGTCCTAACCCTGACCTCATGATATCCAAACCCAAAACTGAACATGATATGAATAACACAGGGCATTTCAAACATGACAAGATAAACATCTGAATTGTAATAGTGTAGTTTTCAACTCAACATGATACAATTTGATGTGGATGGCTTATAATGGCAACAAATTCCTAAACATTCATGGCATCACACATATACATGAGATACAAAGCAAACAAAAACCAAGACAGAAAATTAAGGCCTCTTGACTCACATAAAACTAAACGGACATACATGGTTTTGTAGAGACATAGCATCAAGGCTGGCAGTGTTAACAGGAGAGGATTTCACAAGCTTAACCATATCAATCACAAATGATAGCAACAAGAATGTGTTATGGACAAAGAGTAGTAGCTTAAGCAAGACTGATGGACATATACATAACACTTCAGAAAAAGTAGAAAGCAACAAAGCAATGCACATTTATGACCAGGGATCATACAAACTAAACACATGCATTTTTAGTCAAAGAAGACATATGAAAGGAGAGTATGGTAACAAAAGCTTCTAAACCAAAAATGACAGTGTCTACAAACATCATTCCTAGGCATATGGTCATGTATTATTTAGTGAGTACACTAGTCTTGACATTCATACCAAGCAATCACTTAGACATGTAGGAACAGTTTTGAGACATGGCAGGGCAAAACAAACTTAGAATGATAGTTATGCACATGACTATGTGACAGTTAAGATGCCTTAAGCAAAGAAACAAATTCAATACCTAACACAGACCTCAAGCCAAATTTTTCATGTTAGTTAGATTAGGACTAGCATGGCAAGGACAAAGAGACAATTCAGGCACATAAACCTATAGCAGAAGTACATGGACCTCAAAATACGTTCGCAAACCCCTATAACATGATCTAAAGCAACAAGGCAAGAACAACACTACATTCATCATGATAATCTAATGTCAGGCCAAACTCTTATGTTGTTCACACATAATAACTCAAGACTTGGCATGTTGATATGGAAAGAAACAATCTTAAGGATTTTTAGTGTTAACAACTTTTCATGGACTCAATAATATGATCAATAGATTAGAATACAAGAAACACCAACAAGTCAATATGGCAATAGTATGAATATGGCATGACATCAGACAAAAACTTCAAGAGATTAACAGTAGATTGCACACACAAATTGAATACAAAGCATGGCAATAGTTTGCACAACTTGACTACACATCATCATGTCAAAAACTAACACACACATCCAACTTGAATAAGTCAGATAACATATCAACTGCATTAATACACCATATGTTTAGTGCAGACCAACTATACAAAATACACACAGTTATCACATACTTCTGAATCATATTAACATAAAAGGGGCAAGTGGTTCTACAACAGTTTTACTAACACAAAGCTACAAATATCTCCAGCTAACAGCCGTGGGATAAGTTCAAAATTTTACCTGTTCTCATTCAAGCAATAGCATCCAAACAAAACAGTCACATGCTCAGTATATCAACCAAAACAACCATACTTGTCCTACCTCATTATGGCATGCCATGGACACACAGTTGAACCCAAACTCAAACACAAATATTTCTACATTATGGATAGATGGAAAGAAAACGGAAACACATTACATGTCATTCATGATAAAGGCATAATGACAATGATAATATGTATGAACATGAATATAGGGTATGAGAAAAAATACCAAGTGGAATATGTCCACTGCACCCTCAATGGTATAAACTAGCTTCCTTCCTCTTGAACAAGCAAACAACCACCAAAGCTATCCTCCTTCTCCTTCTCACTTGCAAGGCTTTGAACTTAGAAGCTTTTAGAGTGAATATGTGAACAATGTTGGTGATAAATTCAAGCAATATGGACTGCTATTTATAGGGAAAGTAAGAGAGCTCAAGGTATGGCCAACTTGCAAGAATTGCCAACAATGCCCTTCCTATTACGTGCGAGATATTCAAATTGAAGAGAAAAATCTTCTAAAATCTCTGAACATCTGAGCAAGGACTGTTGTGAACTGATTGGTCCAATGCTCAATGAATAATCAAATGTTTTCTACTTTTGGAAAGTTTCTCTCTCCCTCCCACTTGCACAAACAAGACATGAATCAATATTTTAATGCCAATCCAAATGAATTTCGTGGAAAAGCTTGTTTTTATGTTAAATGGATCATTAGAACTCAGAAATAAGGAAAATTGGTGATTAGGGAAGTGTTTGAGTCAAAACTCAAAAATTGATTTCTTGAACTTTAAGGAATGAAAACCCTAACTTTGGCCATTCGAAACTCCTAGCTCCCTTGATGGATGGGGGAGTTCTGGTACTCTTTGGAAAGCTCTCAATGCTCTCTACAACTTTCATGTCCAACGATTTTTGAGTTGAGGCCTGTAACTTTGTGAAAAACTGGGTCAAAGTTGGTTGTTCATTAGGAGAAAATATGCTGAAATTTCACCAAGTCTTGGATCAGTTTGGCTTATAATCTTCATAATTCAAAAACCATGCATTTTTTTGGAGAAAAGTCATATTTAACACTTTGAAGATATTGGAAAGAGCTTCCATTTGGGCTTTGAGTCACTCCATTTGGATGTGTGGTTTGGAAGTTATGACCATTTCAAGTTAACACAAGAGAGGGAAATTTCACATATGAAAAGTTTTATGATCAAAAACTTACTTCCTTTGCAAGAAACTCCTTGAAACTTGATCTTGATAATTTGAATCATCAATAAGACATTTTATGATGAGTTGACCCATTTGAGGTTTCATTTGGTTCAAAATCCCAAAGATCAGGGTTTCAGACAAAACCCTAATTTTGACTGTGACTGCATTGGGACAAACCTTGGTGATCTTGCTTCTTTCTTCACATATAAAGCTCATAGAAGACCTTTAGGGATGTTTACTAACTCATGGAGCCATGGTTTAGGGTTTGAAGGCACCTCTTGATGAAAATCAAGACCAATGATCCATATGTTCTAATAGAAACCCTAATTTGGAGACAGGGTGAAACTGTGGCTCAAACTACTCATGATGAAAGCCAAATGATTTTGAATTCTTGTTGAGTGAGACCTCTTGGATGTAACTAAACTCAAATGGTTGATGAACCAGACAATTCTTGACTTGACAGGGCAAAATTCTTTAGTGAACCCTCAGGTTAAAACCCTAATTCCACCCTTTGGTCTGGTGATCCTTTGTTGACTTGACTTGACTCAAAGTCTTGAGATCTTGGTACCAATCAAATGGTGAATCTTCACGATGATTGTATGGAATCATAGAATGCCTTAGGAGGCCTTGAATCTCTCTGTGTAAACCCTAATTTCAAACATAAGAGAAACAAACTGCAAAATATGGGTTAGTTAAACAATGCATATATGATTGATCCTAAATGTCAATGCCAGATGTTATGACATCTAAGAGGTAAAATTTGGGGTACAACAACACCTATGAGACAATACGATTGTTATCTCGACTTTGCGTTAGACATAACCTCAGTTGTGGATGATACGTGAGGGTATTAGACGAATGATTGATTTGTGTTTAACTGGTCAGAAGAATGCACGTGTTATCGATTGATGAAACTCCAATCCCAACAAGGCTCTGTTTATTTTAAGTCTTTACTTTATATTTTCCGTGTTTATATTTTCTGCTTTTCTTCTATTGTACCTTGAATCTTTCAACCAAACCTCACAACAAGCTTAGAAACCTAGAGACCGTTGAACGAAGTTCTTTCCTTCTCACTGATCCCTGTGGAGACGAAAAAATCGGGTACTCAATAATAAAATTTTGCTTGCCGCTTTACCGCATGAACACTATGCAAAGATAGATCTTGGCAAGAATTAGTTGATGTCGAATTACCAACCAACCAAGTTTGACAGGTATCCAACAAGCCCAAGTCAAGCTTTCCCAATTGAAATTCAAGTTGACAAAGCAATGGGTTTGAAGACAGCTACCCAGATGTCGAGATCTTCAGATTGATCCTCAGGTGAAGAATTTGAGAATTCTCTTCTGAACCAATCTGGACTGTAACTTTGACTGACAAAAGAAGCCATAAAGGAAACAAACTGAGTGCATGTCATACGCATGAAGAAGTAGTTTTTGAAATCTCCTTCAGTCGATGATTTGTCATCCTCTGGAGTCGAAAAAAAGAGTCTGGTGCCTTCAACTTGTCTTGTCATTTCTAGTGGAACGTCAACATTTAGAGAAGGCTCAAAAGTGCCATTCAGCTAAAGTAGAAGGAGCCATATAGGGTCCGAAATTAGGACATTTTCGTTAGAATTGGTTCGTGATTTGAGGGCAAGAGAAGCATCTCCTATGGATTCACAGTGGCAACCCGAGATCAGCTTGCTGAGACAAACATTTTGTTGCTTATGGAGTTGGGTTGCTAGTGGAATGAATTTTTTTACCTAGTTCGAGAGAGCTAGAACAAAAAATGTAGTGAGATAACCAGAGGGTAAGAAATGCGTGCTCATAGTCAAAGACTTCCTCAGTTTATTCATGGTGATCTTTAATATATGCATGAAAGTAACATAGTTTAAGGTAAAGCTGTGTTGGGTTTTGTTCTTGATTAAGGGGTCAAAAGTTTCCATTGTTGGTCGAAGAACAGTAATAGTAGCAACTTCAAAAAGATTAGGGGTTACCATCCCACATGGAAGCTGAAAGGTATTGGTTAAAGATTACCAAAAATAGAGCTCAACTATAAGCATATTGGCATTAAAATTCGACCCAGATCTCGACAACTGAATCAAGTCAAAAATGCCTTGATTTTTCCAAGTTCTTCCCTTCTTTTTCTATATTTTTTCTAGCCAGTTGATGTAGAGTTCACTATTAGTAGAAGGAGAAGAACAGAAAATACAATGGGGTTGTTCCATGAACCCTAACTTAAAACTTTTGTGCTCAAATGCACGAGGTTTATAATGGGCTAGACGAGGGAAAAATTCTTTCAATTTACTGGGTTTCACAGAAGATCTAGGGATAGGACCCAAAAATGCACGAGTAATACCTGCAATAGAGAAAGGAATCAATACATGGGAAGTCCAAATCACAAATTTTTATTTCTTCATTAGTGGTTTAGGAACGAAGGTGAGATTGTCAAAGAAGACGGGACACTTGATATCAGCAGTGGAAGGGATTGGGAATTTCTTTTTCATGCCGGAGTGAAAAGAGGATGCCATTGTTTTAAAGCTTTAGTAGAAAAAAAAGTGAGAATAGGTGTTGCAGAAGATGAAATTTTTAGGGTTCAAGAAAGAAATATCTTGTAAAGCGGAAGAAAGAAGGGAAAGGGATGTTATATATCTGTTGGAATGAGACTTCTCAATTTTCCCTCTAAAATTAAGACATTAACATTTTTATTTTTGTTTCAAATAATTTCTAATTAATGATTTTTATTTTATTTAATAAGGTTAAATTTTTGTGGCCCACGATGACCTTGGAAATTGGAGCCATGATGGCGCGTATTTGCACGCTGCAGGCGTGACAACTGGGGATAGGTAGTCCTGATGACGATGACGCATGCAGAACAGTTTGAATAATGTTGTGAGTTTACTGATAAATGCCACATTTCTACCACACTGTAAATATGATAGAAAATGGCATTTTTTGTGGGACATTTGTTAGCCTAAGATTTTTGCTCAGCATTTTGACGTGAGTATGGGATATGATAAGTATATAAATGATAAGTGCGGATAGCCGAGTTATGTTTTTGATACCATGAAGACTTTTCGCAAAGTTGAACAAATGAACTTTTTGACAAATATGATTAGGTAACTTGAAGACATTGTTGACAACAGTAACAGTTTGAAGTAGTTCAAAAACCAAAGACACATGGAAACACATCAGAAGACAAAAGCTCACATAGCAAGATATGGGTCAAATTCTGGCGAGATAACTGTTGTTGATAGTTTTTGATGTACCTATTATATAAGTAGAATTCGAGCATGTAATAGGGGTTCACATTTCATTTTGTTTTCTTTAAAATTCACACATCTAAGTCACAAAGATAAAGAATTTATGATAAATGTATGAACTTGGGTCCCACTCTTAGTTCAAGAATTTTATATCCAATTGCATTATCATTATTCATTTCTTTATTCGCTTTGTCCATTTTAAGCATTTTTCATTTACTTTTCTAAATCTTTACATTAAAAAATCTTTTAGCTCTAATACATTTTGTCAAACGTTTAACACAAATTGTCCCTTAGAATTTTTCGGGTTTGATCTTACAAATGAATTAAAACTCATGATTGTTTACTAAAATCACCAGTAAACAGATAGCCTATTTCATAATTTTAAAGGAAGATGGATCAAAGATTACATTTCAAAAATTGAAACTGAAATGTAGTTCAAAGATGAGTATATCACTCACATCATTAGAGAAAGTGATTCTAATATTTAGTTGGACATTGTAAGTGTAACATCCTGTATAATATATATCTAGAATAATATTATACAAGAGTTATTATCTGGTATTGACGCCAATCATAAGCGCCTATTGGCATAATTTACATACTTGACAATTTAAAACACATAAAAACAATCTATGGTACAAGATATGGAAAGTGCCAAAATAATAAAAATAAGATCTAGGTACAATATCCTTCACTGTACGAGATACACAATACACAGCGGAATAACAAATCTTAGCTTTTCTTGAAAATCCAACTCTCATTTTGAGACGGCATCATCTCGAAATTCACATAGGTGAAGTTCATATTGTATCCTTTTCCATGAGACACATACCCTCGGTATTGAACTTCATTAAGAGTTTAAATAAAACTCAACACTCATTTTAAAGGTCAACATTATCACGAAATTTTCAACAAACATCCAAATCAACGACTTGTTGTTACCTATTGAATCTTGAAGTTAATGGTCTACTAACGTAAGTTTGAGTTCCCGCCGATGTCGGAACTCTTACTCAAGGAGTTTCAAACCTATGCCTCTCAAGGTTGTTTTTACTATGTCTCTGGCCAATGGCTTAGTAAATGGATCAAGAAAATTATAGCTCGATCATATATGTGTGAATGATTACATCCTTAATCAATTTTTCTCACGAAAGAATGTCTAAGTCCTACTTGCCTAGACTTTCTGTTATACTATTTTTGTATGCTCTAGTTAAATTGGTTTGACTACCGCAATATATCAACACCTTTGAAATATTGTCTTTAGTCAATGGAACATCCAACAGAAGGTCCCTCAACCATTCAACTTCTTCACAAGCGAAAGCAAGAGCCTCGAAATCCGATTCTATGGTTGAGAGAGTGATCCACATTTGTTTCTTGGTCTTACAAGAAATTGCACCCTCTGCTAGTATAAATATCCACCCAAATGCATATTTTTGATATTCAATACTCGATATCCAACTCGCATCAGTATATCCTTCTAATATGGCAGGAAATCTACCATAATGGAGACCAATATTTTTGGTTTTCATAAGATATCCGAAATTTTCTAATGATGGCCTTCTAGTGCTCACCATTTGGATTACTAGTAAAATCTACTCATTTTAATAATTGCAAATACTATGTCGGGTCTAGTATATTACAAGTACTTGCATATTCCAATTGAGCCACAACTCATCCATCATCCTTTTGAAGTTTGACATTAGGGGTGGTCACTTCCTTAAAGTGTAAGTGTTTGAACTTATCAAGCACTTTCTCAACATAGTGTGTTTGACTAAGTTCATAACCCCCCTATTTCTCTTTACTTTGATCCCCAAAAGTGTGTCAACTAGTCCAAGATCATTCTTCTTGAATGCGGAAGTTAGAAACCTCTTTGTTTCTAAAATTCCATTCATCTTGTTGCTAGTGATCAATCATGTAATCAACATGGAGACAAATGAATATCACAATATTTTCACACAACTTTGTGTACAAACACTTGTAAAAAGAATCAAATGAAGAAGGTTTTTAGATAATCATGCATGATGATGCAAGAAAGTTTTAGATGAAGTGAGAGATGAAATTATGAGAAATTTAAAGTAATATAATATAAATTGCAATGAGAACCTTATTTATCTTCATTTGTCTCAAACATTCAATTGAATTTATATGCTAAACCTTCTTGATCAACTTCATCATTGATGTGCATGCCACTTTTGAACCTTTTCTTCTTTGATAATCTTTGTCTTCATCAAAATTGAACCTTTTTGTGTTGGATAATATCCATAAAATGAGGAGTCCCTTGACGCAATTACTTACTTGAATAGACCAACAACTATAATCGATTTTGAATCAAACCAATTCAAATGACCTTTCTCCGACAAATAGAAAATGTACCACTTTCTATTTGCAAATACCTTTAGAAAGTACACACACTTTCTTTATAAATTATGTCACCACACACTTGGTGATCAATTACAATACTTGAACAAATTTAAATAGATGAAGTTGTTCTTGAATCAATTTCAATAGACAATTGATCTTCTCTTTCAATTTAAAATTCAATAATATATGAACCTTAAGTGCTCAAAAAATAATATGAAACTTTTATGAATGATTTTAAAGTTATGCACAAAGTTTCAACATTTTTTTTTTGAAAAAAAAGTAAACACTTAGAAAATTATTTGAATTGATGTGAAAAATTAATAATGAAAGTGGTAATTTAAAAACTAATGTATTTTGCCTTAAATACGCCCTAAGAAGCTTATAGAAATAAATGCAAAAGTTTGAGACATTTTCATGAAGGTTTGCAATATTTTAGAAAGGAAATGGTTCATGAAAAGACATAATTTTTGAATTCTGTTCAAGACTTGTTAAGTCGTCTAAACAAAAACCTGACTTAACAAGTGCAGAAGGAATTTTGAATTTCAAACAACAACAGAATTTGTTAAGTCGGTTAATCAGATCTGACATAAAAAATGCAACGGATCTGACTTAAAAAGTGTTGACAGCTTTTCAAAAATAAGCTTTTATACCATTTATTCTTCTTGCTCTTAAATTTATTCTTCTTTTGAAGTGTAGGACATTCATTTTTTTAATATGTCATATTTCTCCGCATTCAAATAATGTAACCTTTCTTCTTAGTGCTTCTTTTTTACTCATTTCTTTTGTCCATTCCTTTCTCAAGAATTTTTGAATTTCTTGATTAGAACATCATCTCTAAAAACACGATTTGCAGAAGCCACAATTTTTTGTTTGTATTTTAACAATCCATGGAGAACCTTCCTCACGAGGTTCTTCATTTGTGGGAAAACTTGAATTTCCTATCCTCCATGACAAAGATCAATTTTATGATTTTATGTGCAATAGAAATTACGAGTAATCCTTGGCCCGAAAAGTGTTAAACATACGTAAAATGATTTAATATCTTTCAATATAATACCAAACCTCATAAAGATAACACAGTACCTAACCATATAATTGCTTACTACCATTAATGTTACAGTATGTATATGCATGGATTTATTACAATATGTATACATCCATTTTGTATATTAAAATATTCAAAAACATGCCTTCATAATAAAATAGTAAATAATACATTTGTTCATGGCTTCTCTTCATGATATAACGGTATGCCACAATCATGGTTTCCGTTCATGTTATATATAGGATTCTTCAAAATAAATTTTCTTTTAATTATATTAATTGAAAAACATATAATGTTAATGCAAAGCTAACAGTACCACAAGTCAACATGAAATATACACTACATACATATCATAATAAATTAATATAAAGTTGCAACTATAATAATAATAATATTGGTACTATACATAATCAATACATTGCAATTTTAATTGCACTACAAATGATATGAAATTAATATTATATGTATACTTGTTTCATCAATGAATTATATATACATAATAAAAGACAAATAAATCAATTGCATAGTGTTTGCGTGGTTTCTTAAAAGTTGCAATGTAATACTGCCTTTGATTTTAAAGTAAATACTATAAGAATTTGTTGAGTTGTACTTCCTTGTGTCGAAGCAGTGTAGCTCAACAGAAATAAGGATTAGTCGAATTAGTCTAATGTGTGTGTGTCGAAGTGTCGAAGAAGGTTGCTTCACACAGGATTTTGACTTAGGCCTATTTTAGTAGTGTTAACTATTTTGGGCTTTTATAGTTTTGGGCTTTAGCGTGGGGTGCAAGCTAACCTAAATTTATAAATAGGGAGCAACCCTTTATTTTTTAAACAATTCAATTCATAACATTGTATTCACAGGATTTGCAGTTGCAAGTGAACAAGAAAGTTTCCATAATTTGAGGGTAGAGAGAAACTCTGCAGAAAACATTCATCTTCTTCTCCAACGTTACTTTCTTTCTTTCTTTCTTAACATTTTCTTTTCATTGTCATTGCATGATTGATAACAATCTTGAGATCAAGATTGAGTGAAATTCTCCATAGGTTGTGGTTGAATTCCAACATCTGGTATCTAGAGCTCCGGTTGCGATTCAAGGAAGCAAAACCGTGATGGAGATGAATCATCCAAACGGGAACTTTTTGGCGAACCTTCCAATTCTCAAGAAAGATAATTATGAGAAATGGTGCAAGCAGATTAAGGTGGTTTTCTGTTATCAAGATCTTTGGGATCTTGTAAAGGAAGGAGTAACACCGCTTGCAGAAAAAGCGACGGATCAAAAAAAGTCTACACACAAAGAATTGAAAAAGAAAGATTATAAAGCTCTCTTTATAATTCATCAATGTGTTGATCTAGATAAATTTGAAAAGGTTAGTGATACAGAATCAGCGAAGGAAGCGTGGGAAATTCTGGAGAAGTCGTTTGGAGGAGCAGAGAAGGTGAAAGAGGTTGGGGTACAAACTCACAAGAGAACCTATGAATTGCTTCAGATGGAAGAAAGTGAAAGTATAACAGATTTCTTCACTAGGGATACTAAACTGGTGAATCAAATCAAGGTATGTGGAGAATTGTTGACATCAAGATCAGTTGTTGCAAAGATCTTGAGGTCATTGGCTCAAAAGTTCGACCACGTGATAGTAGCCATAGAAGAGTCGAAAGACTTGTCAGTATTGAAGAAGGAAGAGCTTCAAGGAATGCTTGAGTATTATGAACAAAGGATGGATGAAGAGCTGCAGGAAAGTCGAAAAGTGATGTGGTTTTGCAAGCACAATCACAAAAAGAAAAGAAAGGAAAAGGAAGCTGAAATGGAAACAAAGGTAGAGGAGGCTACACCAATTCGTCTGGTCAAAATCAGCAGGAAGGAAACTGGCCGAATCAGAGAAAACCCTGGAACCAAGGCAACCAAAGAGGTGGTGTTGTAGGTAGAGGAAGAGGTGGTGGTCGAAAGCCTGACAAAAGTCACATTCAATGTTTCAATTGTCAGAAGTATGGTCATTATTTTAGTGATTGTCGCGAAAAGAAGAAGAATCAAGAAACTGATGCAAACCTGGCTAAACATGAAGAAGAAGAGATGTTGCTGATGGTCACTGTCATACCCCAAATTTTGACCACTAAGATCTCCCATCATTGTGCAAATCATTACCACAATATGGATGAACCAACATGCCTCGATCAATCTCCTCAAAGATGGTTGAGCATTCACCATAATCAGAAATTAGGGTTTCAGGCCCTTTCAGAGTACTTAGACAAAGGATCAATATAGGAATGACATGATCTTCAACTTGTCTAACATCTCAAACATCCACAAAGGATCAAGAGGACTCCCACCTCAAGAATCAAGCACAAGATTGCAACTTTCCAAGTGGATCAAGCCTCAAGATCGCCAGTGTCACCGAATTAGGGTTTTGGTCAACTGAGGCCTCCAGATGGAAATTTTCATCTAGACACGAGCCAATGCTTCAAAGCACAACCCAAGATACTCTAAGGAACCTCATTGACCGAACCAGCAAGTTAATTTAACCTCAAGGGATGCATTTACCAAAAAGCAGGAATTAGGGTTTCTTAACCTAATTCACCTCTAAGTTGACTTTTGGGACAAAGCATGAGCCAAGACCTCAAGACATGATTTGAGGGTCTCCAATACACTAAATTGATCCATTTGCAACAATGGATTGATCCAAGAAGCTTGATTCACAAGTTTCGATTTCATCAGGACCACAATTAGGGTTTCGAGGAAAAAGTCAACTGTACCTTTGACTTTTGACCAGGACATGCTCCCAAACCTTGGGACATGAATCAATACACCCTATAACACCTATGAAATCCATCCATTAGGTTTGATTTAGGTCAAAGGCTTGATTTCATAAAGGATCGTACAGTTTAGATTTCATCTGATCAAAAGTCAACTGTACAAAAATCCAAAGTTTGACTTTTTGAATTTTTGTTCAACCAAGGTTCTTTAACCCTAAAAGAATGTTAATATGTGATTTGAATCATCATTCATCAAGAAAAACCAAAGAAAGTGAGTTAACTTGTAAAAGGGGTAACCATAAAAAACTTAGAAATTTTCTAAGTTATGGAACAAAGTGGCTAGGGTACCAACTTCCAAGGACCATAACTTGAGATCCAAGCAACCATTTTGGATGGTCCAAAGATGGATTTGTAGCTCTCATGGCATACTTTAACAGTGTCAACTACATCCCATTCCAATTCTTCATTGATTTTAAGTTATGGAGTGATCAAAATGGCGGAAAACATGAAAATGCCACTTTTCCAACACTTAGTGAAATTTTCACTAAGTCAAAATCTGCCTTACTTTTTCCAAAATGTAGGGACATTTTTCACCTTGATCCAAGTCAAACCAGGTCTAGGGGTGGACATCAAAGTTAAAGTATGCCATGAGAGCTTTCCAACAAGTACCAGATCATCTCCAAATTCCATTTGAGCAAGGAGATACAACCCTTGGAACATGGCATCCTGAACTGGTTTTTCAAGGCAGAATTGTGCACATTTGCTCGATTTGTCGAAACCTGATAAATCCAAGCCTTGTCATCATTTTGGACACATCTGAGGATCAAATCCAAGGGGGATGATCTAATCTCCAAGCCTCCAAAGTCCAAGAATCTACAAGTAGCCATGCCAAACCTAAAAAGCCTAAAAGAGGCCAAGACTCCAATTTTGTTTCCAAGCATTCAGTGGATGCACGAAGGTGGCATGAACTGAGCCTATTCCAACTGAATTCAATCCAAGTTTATCTCTGAACCAAAGCTACAAAGCCTGTGCTCTAATCTCAAGTCAAAGGCCTGCTGCAGCCTCCATTCACTATTGATACCAAAACAAACTTGACACACTATAAATAGACATCAATTGTGATCAGTTTGAGTACACCAAAGCACCCAAACTGATGCTTTCCTCAAAATCCCTCTCTTTAGGCCAAAATGCCTTCTTTTGTAAGGTATCTCTGATTTTTTGAGTTAGAGAGCAATTCCATCACAGCTCATGATCCAAACACATCCAATATGTCATATCTAAGCTGTCCAAACTCTCATATGTGACCTGTAACACCAAAATCACACAGTCCCCTCTCAAAACCTCAAAATTGGACTTTTTTGCATTTTTCAAGCCATGTCTTGATTCAGTCACTTTCAAAACCAGATAAAACCTCAAACACACTCCAAATATCATCCTTGAACTGTCCCAAATAGTTCCCCACCTCTGGAACACCATTTGAGAGAGTTGCCATATTGGTCACTTTTGCCCCTTTTGCAAGAAAGAGCTCAAACTTGTTCCTGAGGATTCCAGCTGGTGGTGATCATTCTAAAAGCTCCTAAGGGATCAATTGAGAGTGTCTAAGGCATCAAATTACTTCTGGCACAAGAAACTTGGCAGATAGCACAAGAAGCTCCCAAAGAGGTAAGCATCACAACTTGAACTCTTTGAAATATGCATTGCTTTGAAGTCCACTAATCATACACCTCTCATACATATTATATATGTTGTGTTTGAACCAATTCGTCATGTAATTCATGCCTGTACCATGAGGTAGCACAGAAAATGTAAATGGATGTCTATTTCAAAACCACTATCGGGATTTAAAATGGGGACCTCATCTGAAAAAACCAAGGGCACCATCGGATTCCTTGTGAAATTCTAGGCATGATAGACCTAAATTTTGTCCCAATCCATGGAGAAATGAGAAAGTTACAACCTTTACGTTTTTGGACCAAAACCTTGCCTTACCTTGCCTTGGCCAGGCCTAAAACAAGGCACCCCTTATGTAACGCCCCGATTTGTTTAATTGTATTTATTTATTTCATTTATGTGAATTTTGTGAAATGTGTGAAATTATTGTATTTTACCTGCTAATTGAGTTAATTGGTTAATTTCCCTGATAGGTAAAATATTTGCAATAAATTATAATTTCTTTTCAACTTTTATTTCCCGAAATATATTTCATCGTTATTATGTTTTATCGTGTTTTGAGAGCGTTTGCGAGATATTTGAGAGTAGGGGTATATTTGAGAGTAGGGGTATTTTGAGAGTAGGGATATTTGAGAGCGTTTGCGAGATATTTGAGAGTAGGCGTTTACGAGATATTTGAGAGTAGGGGTATATTTGAGAGTAGGAGAAGAAAGAAAGAGAGAAGAGGAGAAAGAGGAAAATCGAGAATTCATCCGTTTCAAGCACGATTAATCGGGTAAGGGTGAGAAGTTTCAATTATATCTTGCTTGTGTATGTATATGTGTTGTTTGTTGTAATTGTTTTGGTTGTTTCACGACTTTTTCTCTAATTGATAAATTGATGAATAATTGTTAGAAATCGATGTTTTCGCGGCTGAAACGCGATATAAATTGCGTAGGATACTTGTTGATTATGTTGGAACATGTTTGGGTTGATATATTGTGAATTGGATGATTTTCGCAGGAAAAATTATGCAGGAAAAATTCTGGGTTTTCGCTGCCCATACGCGTATCAGGCAAGGCAATACGCGTATTGGGTTGGGCAATACGCGTATGGCAAGGAAGGAATGTAGGCATTACGCGTATGGGAGTGGCCAATACGCGTATGGAGTGAGGCAATACGCGTATAGGATTTTTAGTGGAACTTTTGGGGAAAAATCAGTCTCTGTCCATACGCGTATCACTTTGGGCAATACGCGTATGGATGGGCGAGTGGGCAAGGCAATACGCGTATGGCTCAGGGCAATACGCGTATGGCCAGCATGATTGCAGAATTTTGTCATTTCGCGATTTCTTTCCCGATTTCGCGTCCGATGCCGTAACTTTTGAACCGTAACTCGGATTGAGACATTCTTGGTATCGTTGGAAAGCTATTGAGATGTTCTTTCTTATTATAATGGTTTTGGGATGGTTGACCGATTTAATTGTGTCGGGAATTGGGAAATGTGTCGTTTTGTCGACTTTTACCGTCGTAATTGTGTGTAAGTGATGTGTTATCATGCAATACGCTTTTGATATATATCGTATAACTGGTGTGCTGTTATATGATGTTGATGCATGTGATAATAATGTGTTGTGTGGTAAAATACATTGTTTGGTTGAATGTCAATGTATGTTGTTATGATGTTTTGTGGGATTGTTGTGGTTGGTGGATTATAATGAAATGCATTATTTATGTGAAATTCAATGTGTGTTATTTGGTGGCCTTATGGCAAGTAAATGCATTGTTTGAATTGATTTCCAATGTATGAATAATGATGATGAGATAATTCATATGGTTGAATTGTGAAGATGCATTTGATTTTCATGAGTCCTTGTATGTCAAGCATCATGATATGCATCTTGTGATGTCGTGTGCCCTTGTGGGGTGTGAGCGACGAATCGGTTCCAGAGGGAATCCGCTATAACATCGTGTGCCTTATACAAAGAGGTGTGAGCGATGATTATGGACGATCGTGTGCCTTATACAAAGAGGTGTGAGCGATTGGGTCGTGTGCCTTATACAAAGAGGTGTGAGCGATCCATGAACGTCGTGTGCCTTATACCAAGAGGTGTGAGCGACGGGGAACATCGTTTGCCCGACGGGGAGTTACACTAAGTAACAAGCGATGATTCCAATAGTTCCTGAGTGAACTAATGATGAGATTGATGGATGGATGGTACCGCATTTGCATAGAGTCGTTGTGTCGGTCTCTTTGCATTTGCATAAATCATGAATGGATTGATTATGTGTGGAAAATCATGAATGGATTGATTATGTGTGGAAAATCATGAATGGATTGATTATGTGTGGAAAATCATGAATTGATTGAGTATGTGTTGAGATTTATGTTTGAATTGGTGAATTGATGTGCATATGTGATAAATGCATTGATTGTGGATAATATGTTTTGTGCATAGACATATGCTATGTGATGTGGTGGGGTGTTCCATATGTTATGACTTTGGTGTGCCTTATGTGTGAATATGTGAGTAGTTTGGTGTAATTGATATATGTTATGTGTATTAGTATGTGATGCTTGTGGTGAGAATAATTATGCATGTGAATTTGTATGTGTTTGCATATTATTATGCAATCTTGATTTAGTTGTTATTTCTCACCCTTCTGTTGTGGTTTGTTGCTCTATGAGGCAATTGCAGATTAGTAGTCTTGGAGGCTTTTGTAAAGATTAGTTCTCCATCCGTTTGTCAGTCAGTCAGCTCTGATATGTAACACGGGAGTCGGGGAACGCTTTTGTTATATATGTATACATTTGTTGGGTATAATTGGTATTACTGTTGTATGAATATTTTGATGTTATAAAGCCATTTATTTGTAAAACAAGTCAGTTATGGATCTTTCTGCTTTATTCCATAATTGAACTTTCCTTTTGTATGGAAAAAAGTTTCCCTTTGAGGGTATTTTATTTTTTGTTATGTATCAAAATTTATGAGCAGGGATTGTGTTTTCTTTCTATTGATGTGGCATCCTTGTTTCTGTCGGAAAAATAAATTTTTATCTACTCTGATTTATTTATGTATTATATATTCGCGATTGGAATTGGGGTGTTACAACAGTGGTATCAGAGCAGGTCGGTCCGTCCGACCAAGTTGTCGAGTCAGTTGGTGTGACAGTTGAATATCTTCGGTGTTGTTTGTTCCTTAGTATGCGATATGTGTGAGAAACATTGTCAGTACTTTCTGGTTTTCTGATCCTTTGTTTCCAGGATTGAGAATGAGATAAGTGGGGGAGGAGCTTGTGCTTCTCCGAGTTGCTCAGTTGTGGAGCGTTAGTTGCAAGATTGTAAGTGTTGTTTGGACAATGTTGTTCCCGATTCCGGAGGGAATGCGGAGGTAAGGTTTATGTCAATTAAGGATTTATACCTTAGGTAGTTTTGTGCACAAGATGCAAGAAATGCTATTATAGTTTGGTAAAGGCGGTTTATGCCCCATCATAATTGTCGGATGTCTATTGGCAAATTGAGGAACTGATCACCCTTAATCTCTTGTTGATAGCAGACGGGAATTATGTTTGATGGAATAGACGTGTCTTTCCGGCCTTGATAGTGCGTGTAATGAATTGTTTGGAATTAAGAAGATGGTTACAGATTTTTTTGTTGAGTCGATGAAGATTTTCATATCGGAAGGTGAGGCGGATTCGAGGTTTTTGCATGTTGGTCAAGTTGGAATGTCTTTGAGAGAGAGTGATTGGTTATTATTAATGGTTGTTCTCAGAGAGTAGAGTGTGAACTCAAATTTGACGAAGGTAAGGATTCGAGGTTTGGATCTGCTAAGTAAGTAGAAGAACTTTTAGGAAGTGAAACTCAAATGTTTGTCAGGTTTGCGATGATAGTGTTTTGGAAATTGGCGGGAAAGTCACAGTGATGGGCCGTCAGTGTGCATGGTTTTCAGATGTGTTTTTGGATGGAACATTAGGGTGTTGTCTTAGAGAGCTCCAGCTGTGTTAGTAACAAAAAGGACGGATAATTGAACGGAATAACAAGCATGATGTGTATGATGGTATTGAGACTATGGAATACAAAACTTAGAGTTTTGGTGAGTTTTGGAGTTTTTGAAGTTTAGGGCATTAATGGAAATCTTGAGAAAACCCTAGGTGTGAATGTAATATTTGAGAGTTCTTTTTGGTTGGTTGTTGCTATATGTTGGGATTTATGGAATTCGGACTGTCCAGAGAAGAAATTGTGTATGGATTACTGACAGTTGAATAAGGTAACAATTGAGAATAAGCGTCCACTTTCAGGAATAGATAACTGGAATGGTTTGGTTGAGTTGGAGTGAAATCACAATTGTTTGGAATGTTTGATAAGAGTGGGGAAGTGGGTGAGTTGAGGCTTGAGCCATTTAATGTGACTGGGCATGTTTGTTATCATCGGGATAGGTTGATATTTACTCGGTTAAGCTTGTATGTGAGTAACCGGTTACCTAGTGAAAATTTTTGCAAAAGCTTTAAGAATTTATATCTTTTGGAATTTAGTTGGGCATTACAACGTACAGTGATGTTGTTTGGTGTTAGTAATGCGTCTGTAAGGTTTGTGGAGTAGTTGCATCGTATCTTCCATATTTATTTGGATTAGTCTGTAATAGCTTTGATTGAGGATATTCGGATCTGTTATAAACTCAGAGGAAGAACAGGTAGAGTGTTTGAGATTTGAATTACAAGTGTTGAAAAGAGACGAAGTGTTATGCTAAGTTATTCAAGTAAGAATTTGGGTTGAAGAAGGTTAGTTTTCTTGGACACGTTATTTCAGATGAGAGTATGGTTAATGGATCCATCAGAAGTAGATGCAGTTCTACAATGAGAGGCTCCGAAGTTGGTTAAGAAGATTAGAATCTTTTTGGACTTTAGTTGGTTATTACCGAAGGTTATGGAAGGCTTTTTCAAGTTAGCGTTTTCGTTACTTCAGTTGACTTGCAAAAGGTATGTCATTTGCTTTGGATGTTCATTGTAAGGAAAGTTTCAGAGAACTGAAGTAGAAGTTGTCTACGGCTCCGACTTTGATTCTGTGTGATCCTGATCAACCGTTTGTGAGGTATTGGGCTGCGCCTTGATGAGTTTAGTCTGTGTGTTAAGGCAAGAGGGTAAAGTCGTAGCTTATGCTTTACGACAATTGAGGATTCGTAGAAGGATCTATACTATTTTGGATTTGGGATTGGTTGCGATTGTAATGTGTTGGAATATTTGGAGGTATTATCTTTATGGTTCTAGGTTCGAAGTGTTTAGTAATCACAAGAATTTTGAGTACTTGTTTGGTCTGAAGGAATAGAGTATGAGACAACGAGGATGGTTAGAATTTGTGACGAGTTATGGAGTTGGCTTGGATTATCCTTCGGGGAAAGCTGATGTTGTGCCTGAAGAGTTAGGTCGATAGTCTTTGCATATGGCTGTTTTGATGGCCAGAGAATTAAAATTATTTGAGCAGTTCAGAGAATTGTGTCTGGTGTGTGAGATAACACAGTAGAGTGTGAGGTTGGGTATATTAAAAGTGAATAGTGATTTTTGGCGAATATGAGAAAGAGTTAGACTTTGGACGTGAGATTGGTAGTTTTGATGGTTACGAGTAATCAGAGTGCGCAGCGGAAGCGTGATGTGGCACATTTTGTAATTGCGTGTAGGCTGGTAAGAGTCCGTAGGTTGAACATTGGGAACATGTAGGAGTAATGAGACCATTGGAAATTCCGAATGGAAGTGTTAGGTGGAAGGTTTAAATATTATACATGGACTACTATGTAGATGGATGTTTTGGTTACATGTTCGATTGGGGAATCGTAGCATTGTTGTAATATGGTTGTGTGACAAGGATGTTGGTTTGGTGGTCACGTAGAGGTTGTTGAAGCGATGTTGGGTTGTGGAACCTTGGGTTCTTGTTTGTGTTGTTGCCTCGTTTTCATCGTGATGGTTTGAGTGCGGGTGGCTAATTCCTGTGTGGGGAATTAGGGGAGTGTTACCTGTGTGTTTGTAACTTGGATATTCTTGGAGTCGTGAGTTAGTCGTCAAGTGCATTGTATGGGCTTTGCATCTTGTCGTCGTTGTTGCGTCGTTGTTGTGGTTGTGGTTAGCGAGGTGGTTTGTCAGTTTGTGTTATTCGTGGTGCGTCTTTGGTTGGCATGTTGGTTGGTTAGTCAGATGAGAGAGTCGTATCCGGAGTTGTTCGTATCGGTTATATTTTCGAGGACGAAAATGTCTAAGTGGGGGAGAGTTGTAACGTCCCGATTTGTTTGATTGTATTTATTTATTTCATTTATGTGAATTTTGTGAAATGTGTGAAATTATTGTATTTTACCTGCTAATTGAGTTAATTGGTTAATTTCCCTGATAGGTAAAATATTTGCAATAAATTATAATTTCTTTTCAACTTTTATTTCCCGAAATATATTTCATCGTTATTATGTTTTATCGCGTTTTGAGAGCGTTTGCGAGATATTTAAGAGTAGGGGTATTTTGGTCTTTTTGCTGGGTTATTTTTCATAAAATAGAAAGTGGAGAGAAAAAGAGAGAAAAGAAAGGGAAAAGAAGAGAAAGAAAATGAGAAGAAAGAAAGAGAGAAGAGGAGAAAGAGGAAAATCGAGAATTCATCCGTTTCAAGCACGATTAATCGGGTAAGGGTGAGAAGTTTCAATTATATCTTGCTTGTATATGTATATGTGTTGTTTGTTGTAATTGTTTTGGTTGTTTCACGACTTTTTCTCTAATTGCTAAATTGATGAATAATTGTTAGAAATCGATGTTTTCGCAGCTGAAACTCGATATAAATTGCGTAGGATACTTGTTGATTATTTTGGAACAAGTTTGGGTTGATATATTGTGAATTGGAAATGTTTAGATGAGATTTGGAGAGGAAATTGGATGATTTTCGCAGGAAAAATGATGCAGGAAAAATTCTGGGTTTTCGTTGCCCATACGCGTAACAGGCAAGGCAATACGCGTATTGGGTTGGGCAATACGTGTATGGCAAGGAAGGAATGTAGGCATTACGCGTATGGGAGTGGGCAATACGCGTATGGAGTGAGGCAATACGCGTATTGGATTTTTTGTTGAACTTTTGGGGAAAAATCAGTCTCTGCCCATACGCGTATCACTTTGGGCAATACGCGTATGGATGGGAGAGTGGGCAAGGAAATACGCGTATGGCTCAGGGCAATACGCGTATGGCCAGCATGATTGCAGAATTTTGTCATTTCGCGATTTCTTTCCCGATTTCGCGTCCGATGCCGTAACTTTTGATCCGTAACTCGGATTGAGACATTCTTGGTATCGTTGGAAAGCTATTGAGATGTTCTTTCTTATTATAATGGTTTTGGGATGGTTGGCCGATTTAATTGTGTCAGGAATTGGGAAATGTGTCGTTTTGTCGACTTTTACCGTCGTAATTGTGTGTAAGTGATCTGTTATCATGCAATACGCTTTTGATATATATCGTATAGCTGGTGTGCTATTATATGATGTTGATGCATGTGATAATAATGTGTTGTGTGGTAAAATACATTGTTTGATTAAATGTCAATGTATGTTTTTATGGTGTTTTGTGGGATTGTTGTGGTTGGTGGATTATGATGAAATGCATTGTTTATGTGAAATTCAATGTGTGTTATTTGGTGGCCTTATGGCAAGTAAATGCATTGTTTGAATTGATTTCCAATGCATGAATAATGATGATGAGATAATTCATATGGTTGAATTATGAAGATACATTTGATTGTCATGAGTCCTTGTATGTCAAGCATCATGATATGCATCTTGTGATGTCGTGTGCCCTTGTGGGGTGTGAGCGACGAATCGGTTCCAGAGGGAATCCGCTATAACATCGTGCCTTATACAAAGAGGTGTGAGCGATGATTATGGACGATCGTGTGCCTTATACAAAGAGGTGTGAGCGATCGGGTCGTGTGCCTTATACAAAGAGGTGTGAGCGATCCATGAACGTCGTGTGCCTTATACCAAGAGGTGTGAGCGACGGGGAACATCGTTTTCCCGACGGGGAGTTACACTAAGTAACAAGCGATGATTCTAATAGTTCCTGAGTGAACTAATGATGAGATTGATGGATGGATGGTACCTCATTTGCATAGAGTCGTTGTGTCGGTCTCTTTGCATTTGCATAAATCATGAATGGATTGATTATGTGTGGAAAATCATGAATGGATTGATTATGTGTGGAAAATCATGAATGGATTGATTATGTGTGGAAAATCATGAATTGATTGAGTATGTATTAAGATTTATGTTTGAATTGGTGAATTGATGTGCATATGTGATAAATGCATTGATTGTGGATAATATGTTTTGTGCATAGACATATGCTATGTGATGTGGTGGGGTGTTCCATATGTTATGACTTTGGTGTGCCTTATGTGTGAATATGTGAGTAGGTTGGTGTAATTGATATATGCTATGTGTATTAGTATGTGATGCTTGTGGTGAGAATAATTATGCATGTGAATTTGTATGTGTTTGCATATTATTATGCAATCTTGATTTAGTTGTTATTTCTCACCCTTCTGCTGTGGTTTGTTGCTCTATGAGGCAATTGCAGATTAATAGTCTTGGAGGCTTTTGTGAAGATTAGTTCTCGATCCGTTTGTCAGTCAGTCTGCTCTGATACGTAACACGGGAGTCGGGGAACGCTTTTTTTATATATGTATACATTTGTTGGGTATATTTGGTATTACCGTTGTATGAATATTTTGATGTTATAAAACTATTTATTTGTAAAACAAGTCAGTTATGGATCTTTCCGCTTTATTCCATAATTGAACTTTCCTTTTGTATGGAAAAAAGTTTCCCTTTGAGGGTATTTCATTTTGTGTTATGTATCAAAATTAATGAGCAGGGATTGTGTTTTCTTTCTATTGATGTGGCATCCTTGTTTCTGTCAGAAAAATAAATTTTTATCTACTCTGATTTATTTATGTATTATTTATTCGCGATGGGAATTGGGGTGTTACACCTTAAGTATTCATGGGGTGGTTTTGATACACGGATGTATCACCACCCCAGTGGTAGAAGGCGCGCACTACAACCTTGGGGTCTGGGGTTCGAATCCCCCTCGCCCCAGACCCTCTTTTTACTATTTTTCCACTTTTTTACTATTTTTTATATTATTTTTAAATGATTTGGAAAATTAATTTATCTCTCAATTTTAATTATTTTTTATTGGTTCTTTTTGCAAAAAATCACAAAAATGTTAAAATATTTTATTCTACAAAAAAATAAAATTTAAATTAGTTATTTAATATAGTTGATATTTTTGTAAATAAATTCATTTTTATTGTTTTTACACCTTTTAAAAATGAATATTCATCTTAAAAATCAAAATCAAATGAGTCCTAAATCATCTTGTGATTAAAACCTCATTTTTCAAACCTTAATGAAAAATCACAAGTAGTTTATTTAGACTTATTTGGCATTTTTGTCATTTTTATTCATTTTATTAAAAGGATTACTTAAAAAAAATGAAATTAGGGTTTCTTTGATTTTCACCCTAACAAACCTTTTTTGTACATAAACAATTTTGGGCCTCTAATAGAGTGTAAGACTTAACCCTTTTTTGTACATAAACAATTTTGGGCCTCAGATATTGTGTAAGTCCCGACATGACAGAAAATCTCGGCGTGATCACCATTTTCAAACAAAAATGCCTTGGGCCTCCCCTCGTGTTGTAAGTCTCATCTTTATTTTTCAAAACATCTTTGGGCCTCTCCTTGAGTTGTAAGACCCAACCCTTTTGTAAATAAACCTTTGTGGGCCTCAGTTATTGTATAAGTCCCTCTGCGATTTTCAAAACAACGGTGTGATCACTGTTAAACCTTGGGCCTCTCCTTGAGTATAAGCCCCAACAATCTTTTCAAAACAACTTCCCTTTTGATTTAGATTCAAATATACATGTTGTTATCAAAACTTTCTTTAATTTCTTTGAACAACTAACAATACAGCATGGAAGCTTGCTCACCTGTAAGTTTTAACATCTTTCATTTACCCGCTTTCATATATATATATATATATATATATAACTGTATTATGGGAAGCTGCGCACTGTAAGTCTTCTTTCATATCCTTTTAAATACTTTTCATATATCAACTGTATATATACTAGTATAGTTATTTAGAGTTTTCCCCGGCAACTAGGTCTAGAACTAGGTAAAGCCATGTTGGTCACTCTTAAATGCAGACAAAACTAGATCCCCATAGGATTTCCAGATACAGTCTTGCCTTCTCTTAGGCTTAAACAATATGGAACAAAGAGAAAGGCAGTATTCTTCGTGAACCTTTTCTTAGACTGTCACCACTAGAAATTGTCAAAGAAACTCTACTCCCCAGAGTTGATCTATTCTCGGTGAATAGCATCTCTTGAGTTTCTTCAAACCTTAGAACTTCACTAAATGATCTATTCTGGTGAATAGCATTTCTTGAACTTTTCTTGGTTTGGGACCCACAGGCTTCATAAAAGCATCCCCGCCTCCTCTTAGGCTTTGTACAAGGACCCTCCGGCCTCTTAGAAGTTCTCATGCCTTCTCTTGGGCTTAATACAAGGACCTTGACGACCTCTTAAAGGTATAAGACAGAACTTAGTCATCCTTTACTAGAGCAGTCTTTCCAGTGTCAAATATCGGATTTTAGGGTTGACTCTCATCCCTTAATACCCGTGCCTCCTCTTAGAGGCATCATACAAAAGATAAAACTCTTCCACACCAGTAGACTTGGACAATCTAACCCCTTTTGAGTCTCAAAGACATTCTCAAGTTCCCTACAAACATAGGAGAAACCCCGGTCACCCTGGATCAATCTCAGCAGAGCTGAAACCCAGTCACTCTCCTAAAAATCCCAAACCAGAACCTCAAGGCATCTGGTACCTCAACTCGTCTGTAACTCTCAGCAAGAGTTGGTTTCCCCATTTTAGACCCGCCTCGAGATCTCAACAAATCCCCGGCAAAAGTTAGCCTCCTCTTAGGCTTTGAATAATGATCTTTCCTCAGCACAGTCAGCCTCCTCTTGGGCTTTGTACAATGATTCTCGCCGGCGGAGTTAACCTTTTCAGACTCTCTTGTTGAGTCACTCACCCCTTTCAGACTCTCTTGTTGAGTCAATCACTTTTTTCAGACTCTCTTGTTGAGTCAATCACTTTTTCAGACTCTCTTGTTGAGTGAACCCTTTTTAGCCTCAATCTCGGGCTTTGTACGAGACAGATAAAAGCACTCTCTTGTTGAGTCAAACCCTTTTAGCCCCAATCTTGGGCTTTGTACAAGACATAAATCTTCATCTCTTAAGCTTGGAACAAATATCTTCCCCAGTAATGTCATTTCCTCCCAGCCTTCTTTTAGGCTTTTAGGAATGATTTCACAAGCAGAGTCAAACTCTTTTCAGCCTCAATCTTGGACTTTGTACAAGACAGATAACACTCTCCAGCAAGAGTCAAACCCATTTCAGCCTTAATCTTGAGCTTTGTAGAAGACACATACAAATCTCCCCGACGGAGTCAAAATCCCTTTTAGCCTCAATTTTGGGTTTTGTACAAGACAGATAAAACATTTTCCCCGGAAAATTCAAGCTTTTAGCTTCCTCTTAGGCTTTGTATAATGATATCCCCAAAGAGTCACTCTCTTTTTTGCCTCAATCTTGGGCTTTGTACAAAACACCAATATATACACTCTCTTGTTGAGTCGGTCTTATCCAGCCTCCTATTAGGCTTTGGGTAAGGATTCCCCCAGTGGAGTCAATCAACCTCTTAGCTTCAACTTCGGGCTTTGATCAAGGCACAAAAAAATCAACAATACCTCTTTAGAGATGACAAATTGTCTCTCAGTCAAACCTTTAGCTTCAGTCTTGGGCTTTGAACAAGACACAAATAAACCTTTTAACTTCAATCTTAGGCTTTGAACAAGACACCAAAACATCATCTTTTTCCTCCCTTAGATTAGGAGGAACTACGATTGCTCTGATTTCCCTGTTTCATTTAAACAGGAATATGTAGGCATAAGATTGCGAAATCTTAGCGAGCATACTAAATCGAAAACTCTAGGTCCAGTACCTTCATACCAATTAAAACTTAGGTCCAGTACCTTACTAAAAACACCCGAACATCAACTCACTCACGCACTCATACTTCCCAAGAAACTTTCCCAACCCATTAACAGATAAACACCATCAAGTACAAAGCGAAACCTAAAGCTAATATCCTGTGGATAACCACATATAGGATGGGTAATTGACAACTCCCCATTGTATAACCTGACCCCGGACCCCCCAATCTCTTTTAAGCGTTTATTCAGTTAAACATTCGCGTGCAAGGTTAGTTTTAGATAGCTTCCCTTTCCCTTCCAGCTTCATGGGATAAATAAGAAATCAAAAAGTAGCACCCCCTCCTACCAATGCGGTGAAGAAAACCCAGCGATAAGGTGGTCGCGTCACCGAGAAAAATCGCTCGCTACAGTGAAATGGCAACTCTGTTGGGGAGTCATTGACTGTATAGGACTAGGATTATAACTCTTAAGAGGTCTAGGATGTTAGTCTTAGGAATAAATATATATATCGCTTTTCCTACTTGATATCCGTGTTTACTTTTCTGCTAATGGGACTGTGGGTGATGCCACATCTGGAAAGTTTGAGTGACACCTAAGATAAGTGATGGCATTAGATGGGTAATCTTACAGGGAGTGACTCCCAAATAAGAGACCCCGGTAGACCATCGAATCAGTGGAGATACCCTTTGCGGATTCAATGCCTATATGACTTTGGTTGTTGAAAGCAGATTGTTCGATTGTGGTGTCCATGAAACTGAGGATTTAGTAGGCTGAGATCTTGTTACTATTTTGTAGTGTGGAAACTATCGGAAATAGTTGTCACGCGATACTACCCTCATTTGAGATTACTCTAAGATATTACAGCTCGCTCGGGTGAACCAACCTGCTGTTGTTATCCCAAGAGGGGTCAATGATTTTGAGGACAGGTACAAAAAATCACCAGTATAACCTTTGGGGATGGGTAGAGCCATGACTTCATGACACCGAACGTTTGACCCCATGTTTTTTTTATGTTTTTGTGTGCTGCATTCATGCATTCATTTCATTAAAAAACGTTAAACAAAGAAATTTTTTCTCTTCTAGTCTCTCTTTTTCAAATTAAATTAAGACAATGATTGCAAATGTCAAAGAGAAAGATTGCGTTATGAATTTCGGTAGAAGGAAGACTCACAAGTATACCTTCAAGGTTCCAAAACTAGAGGATTTGAGAGGGTTGGCAAGGATGATCACAAACCCTGATGCTTTCAGAGCTAAGTACGGAGGACTGCTGTCTCTGTTAAGGGTCCATATAATTGAAAGAATCCTGGCTACGCTAATCCAGTTCTACGATCCGGTCTATCACTGTTTCACATTCCTGGATTACCAACTGGCACCAACACTGGAGGAGTACTCTCACTTAACTGATTTACCCATCACTGACCAAGCTCCATTTTCTGGTCTGGAAGAAATTCCAAAGGATCAAACCATTTCAAGAGCTATCTATTTGGATGAGTCAGAAGTCAGGACTCACATGACCATTAAGGATAGAATCCAAGGTTTAACAGCTAAGTTTTTGATAAAGAAAGCCCTGTACTTTGCTAGTATAGGGAACGTAACTGCTTTTGAGAGCGTCTTTGTTCTGCTCACTTACGGGTTGTTTCTGTTTCCCAACATTGATGACTTCATTGATATCAATGCCATCAAGATATTTCTAATTGGAAACCCCGTACCAACCTTGCTTGCAGATGCCTATCATTCTGTACACTTAAGGAATTTGTACAGCAGAGGAATAATCACATGCTGTGTACCCTGTCATACCCCAAATTTTGACTATTAAGATTTCCCATCATTGTGCAAATCATCATCACAATATATATGTACCTTTATGCCTCATCAATCTCCTTAAGAATTGTTGAGCATTCCCTGCTGTCAAGAATTAGGGTTTTAAGCCCTCTTAGAGCCTTAGACAAAGGATCAATCAAGAAAAGCCCTCTTTGAGGTTTCTCTTTGATTTCTTGAGATTTTTATTAATTTTTAAACAAAATTAATTCCATTTTAGACAAAATTAGGGTTTTGATTAATTCCACCCTCACAAATCTTTTCAAACACTCACGGGCCTCTAATAGAGTGTAAGACCCAACCCCTCTTTGAAACCAAAATAGTTTGGGCCTCAGTCATTGTATAAGACCCACGATGTTTTCAAAAATCTCGGCGCGATCGCCAGTTTAAAATAAAATCATCCGGGCCTTCTCTGAGTTGTAAGCCCCATTCTTTTTCTTAAAATTACCCATGGGCCTCTAATAGAGTGTAAGACCCAATCCTTTTTTAACCAAAACCTTTGTGGGCCTCAGACATTGTATAAGTCCCTCTGCGTTAAAAAAATCTCGGTGCGATCGCCATTTTCAAACAAGAAAATCATCTGGGCCTACCCTTGTGTTGTAAGTCCCATTTATTTTCTTTAAATAATCTTTGGGCTTCTCCTTGAGTTGTAAGACCCCACCCTTGTTGTACATAAACCTCTTAGGGCCTCAGTCGTTGTATAAGTCCCGGTACAATATTCAAAACAACGGTACAATCACTGTTAAACCTCGGGCCTCTCCTTGAGTATAAGACCCGACAATCTTTTCAAAATAATTCCCTTTTGATTTAGATTCAAATATACAGTTATCATCAAAACTTTCTTTAATTTCTTTGAACAACTAACAATACAGCATGGAAGCTTGCTCACCTGTAAGTTTTTATCCGCTTTCATTTACTTGCTCAAATATATGTATAACTGTATTGTGGGAAGCTGCGCATGGTTAGTCTTCTTTCATTCTTTTAAATATACGTCAAATATATATATAATTGTATTGTGGGAAGCTGCGCATGGTTAGTCTTCTTTCATACCTTTTAAAATACTTGTCATATATCAACTGCATATATACTAGTATAGTTATTTAGAGTTTTCCCCGCCAACTAGGTCTAGAACTAGGTAAAGCCATGTTGGTCACTCTTAAATACAAACAAAACTAGATCCCCATAGGATTTCCAGATACAGTCTTCCCTTCTCTTGGGGTTAAACAATATGGAACAAAGAGAAAGGCAGTATTCTTCGTGAACCTTTTCTCAGGCTGTCACTTTAGAAATTGTCAAAGAAATTATACTCCCCGGAGTTGATCTATTCTCGGCGAATAGCATCTCCTGAGTTTCTTCAAATCACAGAACTTTCACTAAATGATCTATTCTCGGTGAATAGAATTTCTTGAACTTTTCTTGGTTTGGGACCCAAAGGCTTCCTAAAAAGCATCCCCGCCTCCTCTTGGGCTTTGTACAAGGACCCTTCGGTTTTTTAGAAGTTCTCATTCCTTCTCTTGGGCTTAATACAAGGACTCTGATGACCTCTTAAAGGTATAAGACATAACTTAGTCATCCTTTGCTAGAGAAGTCTTTCCAGTGTCAGACCTCAGGCCACTTTAGGGTTGATTCTCATCACTTAATGCTATTGCCTCCTCTTGGAGGCATCATACAAAAGATAAAACTCTTCCATGCCAGTAGACTTGGACAGTCTAATCTCCTTGAGTCTCAAAGACATTCTCAAGTTCCTTACAACTATAGGAAAAAAAACCCCAGGCATTCTGGATCGATCTCCATCAGAAACCCAGCCTCTCTCATGAGAGTTCCCCGACCAGGGTCAACACTATCTCAAATCAGAACCACAAGGTATCTGACATCTCAACTCTTCTGTAATCCTCAACAAGAGTTGATTCCCCACTTGGACCTGCCTGGGGATCTCAATTATCCCTGGAAAAAGATATCCTCCTCTTAGGCTTTGTAGAAGGATCTTTCCTCAGCAGAAAACTAGCCCCTCTTAGGCTTTGTATAATGATCCTTCCTTAGCGAAGTCAGCTTCCTCTTGGGCTTTGTACAAATGATTCTCCCTAGCGGAGCTAACCTTTTCAGACTCTCTTGTTAAGTCAATCACTTTTCAGACTCTCTTGTCGAGTCAATCACTTTTCAGACTCTCTTGTTGAGTCAACCACCTTTCCAGACTCTCTTGTTGAGTCAATCACTTTTTAGACTCTCTTGTTGAGTCAATTACCTTTTTGGACTCTCTTGTTGAGTCAACCTTTTTTAGCCTCAATCTCGGGGTTTGTACAAGACAGATAAAAATACTCTCTCATTGAGTCGATCTTTATCCAAACTTGGTATAAAGATTTCCCCTAGTAGGAGCTAGCCTCTTCTCAGGTTGTCTAGAATACTTTCTCCTGTTTGTCAAGCCTCAATCTTGGGCTTTGTACAAGACAGATAAAAACACTCTTTTGTTGAGTCAAACCCCTTTAGTCTCAATCTTGGGCTTTGTACAAGACATAAATTTCCCTCTCTTGAGCTTGGGACAGATATCTTCCCTAGCAGAGTCATTTCCTCCCTGTCTTTTTCTAGGCTTTGAGGAATGATTTTCCCCAAGAAGAGTCAAACCCATTTCAAGCCTCCTCTTAGGCTTTGTATAATGATTTTCCCAGTAAGGTCAGCCTCAAATCTTGGGCTTTGTACAAGACACCTACAAACCCTCCCCAGCGGAGTCAAAATCCTAGCCTCAATCTTGGGCTTTGTACAAGACAGATAAAGCACTCTCTTGTTGAGTCGGTCACTTCTAGTCTCCTCTTAAGCTTTGTATAAAGAAATCCCCTAGCCGAGTCAATTAACCTTTTAGCATCAACCTTGTGCTTTGATCAAGGCACACAAAAATCAACAATCCTTCTTTAGAGATGACAATTTCTCTCTTAGTCATAACTTTTTAGCTTCAATCTTGGGCTTTGAACAAGACACAAATACCCTTTTAGCTTCAATCTTGGGCTCTGAACAAGACACCAAAACCTCATTTTCCTCCCTTAGAATAGGAGGAACTACGATTGCTCTGATTTCCATGTTTCGTTTAAACGGGAATACGTAGGCATAAGATTGCGAAATCTTAGCGAGCATACTAATAAAAAACCCTAGGTCCAGTACCTTCATATCAATCAAAACTTAGGTCTAGTACCTTACCAAAAACACCCGAACAACAAAAACTAACTCACTCATACTTCCCAAGAAACTTTCCCAACCCATTAACAGATAAACACCATCAATTACAAAAGCAAAACCTAAAGCTAATATCCTATGGATAACCACATATAGGATGGGTAATTGACAACTCCCCATTGTATAACCTGACCCCGGACCCCCCAATCTCTTTAAAAGCGTTTTGTTCAGTTAAACATTTCGCGTGCAAGGTTAGTTTTAGATAGCTTCCCTTTCCCTTTCAGCTTCATGGGATAAATAAGAAATCAGAAAGTAGCACCCCCACTCCTCCTTATTGCGGTGAGGAGAAAACCCAACGATAAAGTGGTCGCGTCACCGACAAAAATCGCTCGCTACAGTAAAATGGCGACTCTGCTGGGGAGTCATTGTCTGTATAAGATTAGGATTATAGCTCTTAAGAGGTCTAGGATGTTAGTTTTAGGATAAATATATATATCGCTTTTCCTAATTGATATCCGTGTTTACTTTTCTGCTAATGGGACTGCGGGTGATGCCGCATCTGGAAAGATTGAGTATACACCTAAGATAAGTGATGGAACCAGACGGGTAATCTTACAGGGAGTAACTCCCAAATAAGAGACCCCGGTCGACCATTGAATCAGTGGAGAGACCCTTTGTGGATTCAATGCCTATACGACTTCGGTTGTTGAAAGCAGATTGTTCGATTGGGTTATCTGAGAAGCTGAGGATTTTAGTAGACTGAAACCATGTTACTATTTTGTAGTGCGGAAGCTATCAGAAATAGTTGTCACGCGATACTACCCTCATTTGAGATTACTCTAAGATACTGCAGCTCGCTCGGGTGAACCAACCTGCTGTTGTTATCCCAGGAGGGGTCAATGATTGTGAGGACAGGTACAAAAATCACCAGTATAACCTTTGGGGATGGGTAAAGCCATGACTTCATGACACCGAACCTTTGACCCCATTGTTTTCTATGTTTTTGTGTGCTGCATTCATGCATTCATTTCATTAAAAAACATTAATAAAAAAAAATCTTCTCTTGTAGTCTCTCTTTTTCAAATTAAACTAAGACAATGATTGCAAATATCAGAGAAAGGAGATTGCGTTATGGATTTCGGTAGAAGGAAGACTCAGAAGTACACCTTCAAGGTTCCAAAACTAGAGGATTTGAGAGGTCTGGCAAGGATGATCACCAACCCTGATGCTTTTAGAGCCAAGTACGGAGGACTGCTGTCTCTGTTAATGGTCCATGTAATTGAAGGAATACTGGCTACGTTCATTCAGTTTTATGATCTGGTCTATCACTGTTTCACATTCCCGGATTATCAACTAGCACCAACACTGGAGGAATACTCTTACCTGACTGATTTACATATCACTGACCAAGCTCCCTTTTCTGGACTGGAGGTAATTCCAAAGGATCAAACCATCGCAAGAGCAATTTATTTGGATAAGTCAGAAGTCAGGACTCACATGACCACTAAGGGTGGAATCCAAGGTTTGCCAGCCAAATTTTTGATAAAGAAAGCCCTGTACTTTTCCAGTATAGGCTCACCTACGGGTTATTTTTGTTTCCCAACATCGATAACTTCGTAGATATCAATGCCATTAAGATATTTTTGATTGGAAACCCTGTACCGACCTTGCTCGCAGATGCTTATCATTTTGTACACTTAAGGAATTTGTACAGCGAAGAAATGATCACCTGCTGTACAAATGGTTCATTTCCCACTTGCCCAAGTCTGCTGCATTTTGGGATCCTAAGAATACTTTACGTTGATCGCTGAGAATCATGTCTCTTACCAACTCTGACGTCGACTGGTACAATCGAATCTATGATGGGATTAGAATCATTGACCATTATGGAAACTTCCCTAATGTACCCCTCATAGGAACTAAAGGAGGAATCAACTATCATCCAATTTTAGTTCGTCGTCAATTCGGATACCCGATGAGGCATGTCCTGCGTAATGCTCATCTGGAAGGTCTTTTCTTCAAGGAAGGAGAAAATGACAGAGCACTAAAGATAGAAATAGTGCATGCCTGGAGACACGTTCACAGGAAAGGAAGAGAGTCTCTAGGAAAACCGGATTGTGTCTCTGTGGAACCTTATCTCCACTAGGTACAAACTAGAGCTCTCAAATTGAGGATGCCTTACCCTCGTCAAGAAGTTCTTCCTTTAAAGGAATCTGCCCTTTATTTTATGTCTGATACGGAAAAACTTCAGGTTACTCTCAACAGAGTTCAACAGGAGAAGAAGTCTTGGAAGAACAAGTACCGTATTCTCAATGTGGAGTGTAAGAAAATACAGCAACTATTAAAAGAAAAAGACGCTCTGATCGAGATTTTAGAGCAACATGCTGTAGAAAATCAGGAAGACAAAGGAATTTGCTCGCTCCTTTCACTTGGCAAAGGAATGACAACCCGACAACGGCTCGAGAGCCCCGGTCAAAGAAAAGGAAAATACCAGAACCAGCACCTGAGCGCTCCTCAGAGAGGACTCAGGATCCATTAGCTTAGACATTTCCTTTTATAGCACTATGTAAATTACTGTATTTCCATTTCCGCAATCTTTGAATTCAATAAAATGGGGTCTCCCCACTGTATGATATTTGCAATCCAATTGTTGATGTATCTTTTGATTAAATAAAAAATATAATATAATCATTGCATATCATTCATCATTCTCACATAACACATTCTTCTTACCTATGAATCTCACGTTTGTGTCTCGATTCTAGAGAGTCAAACTGTCTCATTCGTATAATACTCGGGCCAATCGACAAAAGAAAATGGATAATCTTGAGGAAGAGAACAGAGAGTTGAGAGAAGAACTCGACGCTCTGAAAGAAGACTTCAGAAAACTTCACAACGATATGCAAGCTCTGGTAGCAGCCCAGATGCAATAGAAAAGGACCGTGATCTCAGAGATCACATCGACACCCATAGTGGAAAACTATGACTCTCGATATACCATGCCTAAAGATCGTCCCTGGGGCATGCCACTCAACTATATCCCGGAAGGATATATTCTGCCGATCACAGAAGATCCGGAAACTGCAGCAGGAACCGCTGGGCCTGAAGGTTACAAACTTCGGGAAAGCGAAGATGCAAGGGGCATGACAGCAACTCCTGAAGGTTACAAACTTTGGGAGAGGGAAGTACCAAGAGTCACTGCCGTAATGACTATACCACCACCTGTGGTACACACTGTCCCGGAAGGATAGATTTCCCAGATACCGTCTGGTGGAAACGAAAGTATGGACGAGAGAATGAGGGAATTCCAGGAACAGTTCCTGGAGATGCAGAAGGAACTGCAAGCCATTCGCGGTCAAGATCTATTCGGAAAGGACGCCACAGACCTTTGTTTGGTCCCAAATGTGAAAATTCCGCACAAATTCAAGGTGCCCGAATTTGAAAAGTACAAGGGTAACTCTTTCCCTCAAAGCCATTTGGTGATGTACGCTCGGAGAATGTCAACTCAGACAGAGAACCAACAGCTACTGATCCACTATTTTTAAGATAGTTTAACCGGTGCCGCACTCAAATGGTACATGGTATTAAACCGCACTAAGATCGTCACTTTCAGAGATCTTGGCGCTGCCTTCGTTCAACAATATAAGTATAACCTAGACATGGCACCAGACAGAGATCAGCTCAGAGCCATGTCACAAAAGGATAAGGAAACCTTCAAGGAATACACTCAGAGATGGCGTGAAATTTCCGCCCATATATGTCCACCTCTTGAGGAAAAAGAGATGACAAAGATCTTCTTGAAAACCTTGAGATCATTTTACTACGACAGAATGGTCGCCAGTGCGCCCAGTGACTTCACTGAAATGGTGGGCATGGGAGTTCGTCTTGAGGAAGCGGTCCGAGAAGGACGTTTAGTTAAAGACGTTGGACCATCAAGCAGTACCAAAAGATACGGTAGTGCTTTCCTTTAGAAAAAAGAGCAAGATATTGGAAATATCTCTCTCGGAAAGCAAAGGCGACGGTACCAACCAGTAGCTGCTGTAACTCCTGCTATCAACCCTGCGCCTATTCCTATGTATCAACCTCAGGTTGCTCAAAGCCAACCGAATCAACAACAATATCAGTAAAGGACACAACAGCCTCTTCAGCAGGCTCATCCTCCGTACAACAACAACCGTACAACGCGACCACCAGGGTTCGAACCTATACCAATGTTGTACGCAGAACTGTTTCCACTACTACTGGTCAAGGGGCATGTCCAAACCAGGTCTCCTCTTACAGTACTGGAAAATCCGCCTTTTTGGTTCAAAGCGGATCAGACTTGCCCTTACCACCAAGGAGGACCAGGGCATAACATAGAAAACTGTCTCAGCTTCAAATCCGATGTACAGAAGCTTGTTAGGAGCGGGCTCTTATCCTTCATGGATACAAATCCAAACGTTCAGACGAACCCGCTGCCTCAACACGAGAAAGCTACGGTAAATTTGATAGAAGAAGATTCTAAGCACAGCTATCAAATTTGTGATGTACGCTTATTGGGAACCAACCTGGTCAAGATGCATTGCAGGCAGAGCGGATATGGGTATGTACCATCTCATAACTATCACCAGTGTGATATGTGCTCTAAAAACAATCAAGGATGTTCTGTGGTGCAATCAGCTCTACAGGAACAGTTGGATCTCGGATGGATCTAGGATCACCGAATCCGTGCGGTCAACATGACCTATACGAATTCCAACGTCATTTGGAACCACGACATTCGTGCAATGAATGTCAACTGGGTGGCAATGCACTCAAGGAAAAACCAACATCATAATCTGTCATGACATGATTACGATTCCTGTCTGATCTGCTCGAGAAACAATCAGGGATGCTCTTTTGTACAAGAGACCCTCCAGTGTCAGATGGATCTTGGATGGATTCAGGATTACCGCGATAGAAATCAGTATCAAGTGAATATGATTCAAATCTTCGATATCCGGTTGATGAATACCAACTTGGTAGAGTTACATGCTAAGCAAGTCCGGCTCAGTTTTCTGACTTCGCATAATTATCAGAACTGTAAGGGATGTCGTGAGAGCGACCAAGGATGCGCTCTCGTTCAAAGAACTTTGCAACACTTGTTAAACCATTGGTGGCTTCCGATCTATTTAGACGAAGACACACAACAAGTCAGTATGATTAATGGAAACCCTACTAGGCATCAAAGTCAGGATGTTCGATCAATGGAAACATATCTAGTGAGGTTACACTGCATACAAAGCGGACGTGGCCGGGTGCCATCACACAACTATGAACGCTGTAGATTTTACTCTGAAGATAATCAAGGATGTTACCTCGTGCGAGCTTCCCTTCAGAGTCAGTTGGACAACAAAGAGATTCGACCGTGTCCAAGTTCTGGGTCAACCAATTCGATGCCAAACTTTGTCGCTGATCGAATCAAAGATGTTGTCGTAATCTCTGATCATAAGAGGACCAAGGATGTTTGTACCATCATCCCTTTACTTGACGAATTCAAAGTTCCCAACCAGGAGCTGATTGAAATTACTTACAATGGTCAGAAGAATCAGAAGGCTCCTGTAGTTATCTATCTACCGGGACCATTACCGTATGAATCAACTAAGGCTATCCCTTACAAATACGGTGCAACAACAATTGAGAATGGAAAGGAAATTCCATTACCCTCTGTCGTGAATATTGCAGACATCAGTCGAGTAACACGGAGTGGTCGAATCTTCAACCGAGGAGTTGGAGAACCTTCCAGAGAAAAGGAACCTCAAATGGAAATTCCTGATCAACTAGTCGGTCAGTCTAGTGACCCCGACCTTTCAATGAACAGCGATGAGATGCTGAAGCTCATCCAGAGGAGTGAATACAACATTGTTGATCAGCTGTTGCAAACTCCTTCAAAAATCTCAGTGCTATCACTTTTACTCAGTTCCGAAGCTCACAGGGAAGCTCTACAGAAAGTCTTAGAGAAAGCCTTTTTGGAACAGGATGTGTCAATAAGACAATTTGACAGCATCATCTCCAACATCACTACCTGCAATAACTTGGGATTTAGTGATGAGGAACTGCCGGAAGAGGGCCCAAGTCATAACATGGCACTCAATATTACAGGCAACTGCCAGGATGATGCTTTAGCCGGCGTACTGGTAGACACCGGATCGGCTCTAAACGTGATGCCAAAGTCCACTCTAATGCGACTATCATTTAAAGGATCTTCGATGAGAGGCAGTGAGGTCATCGTTAAAGCATTTGACGGATCCTGGAAAACAGTTATCGGCGAAGTCGACCTTCCCATAACTATCGGTCCCCACACTTTCCTAGTCACTTTCCAGGTCATGGACATCCGGGCAGCATACAGTTGTTTGTTAGGAAGACCTTGGATACACGAGGCTGGGGCAGTCACTTCGACGCTTCACCAAAAGCTGAAGTTTGTCAACAATGACCAACTCGTCACAGTCTGCAGAGAGCGAGCCTTGATCGTGACCAACTTATCGTCGTCCACTTGTGTAGAACCAGAGGAGGTTATCGGAACCCAGTTCCAAGCACTTTTGGTGAGCAATGGCAATCAATCATAAAGAGGAACGTTAATTTCCTCGTACAGAGATGCTCTCGAAATGATCAAAAGTAACAATGCAAAAGGATGGGGACGACTTGTCATTCCTACTAACAATAAGAAAAAGAAGTGTCTTGGTTTTTCTTCAACCTGTACCCAGGCAGCTACTAACGATGAAAGTCTTCATCCCATTCAGGACTTCTTCCATAGTGGAGGTTTCCTTCAACCGGTGTCTCAAGAAGTACATACCATCAACAAGGGAGATTCCTCCGATACAGATGAAGAATGGAAGTCTTATCTTAACTAGGACGATTATATGTCTCAGGAAGAGGTGCCTACACCATTTAGGTATCCCGCATAGAGTCCGAGATATATACCGAGAACGGATGTCAAAATGATATACGGAGATTGTGATCCAGAAGGGTTCCGTGCTCCACCCAACTCATTAGAGGAGGACGCTCAGATGAAAGACAACTTTGACTATGACTACTATGGCCCAATGGATGGACTGCCTATCTGGCAGCCGTACCCAGGAGACTCGGGGCAAAAGAATCTGCCGAACGATGAATATCAACTGAGCATCATTGAAAGGAATACCTGCATCCCCGCCAGAATCATGGGATCATCACTCAGGGCATTCAGAAAATATCCAGCACGACGATGAATTTGCAAAGCTTGCCGGACTAGAGTTCATCAACTACACTTTTCCCGAGGTCAACGTCATCGAGAGAGAAGACTCCTCTAGTTCCAAAGAACTATGGGACACCCTGGGACAACCGAGTGGCAAATACGACTTCTTGGTCAAGTACACCGCTCCTGAAAACTCTCGCACCTGACTCGAAGACATCCAGCCAACTGGATGGGGAGATCCACCTGAGAGTGCAAACACTGCACAAAATACAATAGAAGAGCTCTCCTACGATAACTCAGCCTGGGAGACAGATTCCAATGATCCTGCTCCGCCAGAAACCAACGTTCTTTCTGAAGACAAATCAAGAAGGAAAGTACCAGACTCTGTGATTCACCGAGGAGTTCGCCGCCAATGGGTTGCTGTCAACGTTCCAAAACTTGTTCATAAGTCAAAGTAATTTCCGTCTTTATCTTAACCTTTCACTTTGCCCAGGTGAAACAGATGTTTTGATAGGGCTCACTTTCTGTAAATGTACCTCTTCGCTTCGCCCAAAGCGACAAAGTTTTGTTTTATAGGGCTATAGTTTCAAGAATCAACAAGATCATAAATAAAATAACGTCGTTCTGTAATTTCCACAATTATTGTTGTTTTCTCTTTTTTCGCTTTTTCAGAAAATGGTAATCCTAAAAAAACAACTCAAATAATAAAAACAAGCATTTTTTCAGAAAATACACTGCACACACTCTTGCATTTTCTCTATCTCTTCTAAAAACAAATCATCACGTCATACAGATTGCTTGTTTTAAACCCCATTAAAATATACGATCCAATAACTTCTCCCAACTTTGAATTCCCGGTATTTGAGGCTGAAGAAGAAGATGACAACGAAATTCTAGAAGAGATCTCCCGATTACTCAGACAAGAGGAAAGGTTCATCAAACCTCACAAAGAGCCGTTGGAAGTAGTCAACTTGGGTTCAGAGGAGGAGAGAAAAGAGGTCAAGATTGGGGCACTGCTCAGTCCAACTGTCAAAGAAAGTTTGACAAAGCTTCTCAAAGAGTTTCCCAATGTATTCGCTTGGTCCTATCAGGATATGCCAGGGTTGGATACCAGCATCGTGGAACATCATCTACCGTTAAGATCAGACTGTCCGCCGGTAAAACAGAGACTAAGGCGGACTCATCCAGGCCATCAAAATCAAAGAGGAAGTACAGAAACAGATTGACGCTGGTTTCCTCGCCACATCAGAATATCCTCAATGGTTAGCCAACATAGTACCAGTTCTGAAAAAGGATGGAAAGGTCAGAATGTGTGTAGACTACAGGGATCTGAACAAAGCAAGCCCAAAGGATGGCTTTCCCTTGCCACACATAGACATGCTGGTAGACAGTACAACAAAGTTCAAAGTCTTCTCCTTCATGGATGGATTCTCGGGCTATAATCAGATAAAAACGGCGCCGAAAGATATGGAGAAAACTTCCTTCATCACCCCATGCGGCACTTTTTGTTACAAGGGAATGTCGTTCGGTTTAAAGAACGCCGAGGAAACCTATCAAAGGGCCATGACTACTCTGTTTCATGACATGATACACAAAGAAATTGAGGTATATGTCGATGATATGATCGCCAAATCCAAAACAGAGGAGGAGCATGTGACCCATCTGTCAAAGTTATTCGAGCGTCTAAGGAAGTACATACTCCGCTTGAATTTCAATAAGTGCACATTCGGTGTCCGCTCAGGGAAACTGTTAGGATTCATCGTCAGCCAGAAAGGAATTGAGGTTGATTCTGACAAGGTCAAGGCCATTCAAGAAATGCCTTTTCCAAAGACTGAAAAACAAGTCAGGGGATTCCTGGGACGTTTGAACTACGTTTCCATATTTATATTCCTCATGACCGCAATATGTGCGCCGATTTTCAAATTACTCAAAAAGAACCAGGAATGCGATTGGGCAGAAGATTGCCAAATCGCCTTCGACAGTATCAAGGAATACCTGTTGAACCCAGCGATTCTGTCACCTCCAATGGAAGGAAGACCACTGATCATCTACCTAACAGTCTTGGAAGACTCTATGGGTTGTGTAATCGGCCAACAAGACGAAACAAAAAGAAAAGAGTCTGCCATCTACTATTTAAGCAAGAAATTCACCGACTGTGAGACTCGATACACTATGCTTGAGAAAACTTGCTGCGCTTTGGCTTGGGTAGCCAAACGTCTTCGCCAGTACATGATTCGTCACACGACTTGGTTAATCTCTGAAATGGATCCCATCAAGTATGCCTTTGAAAAACCTGCTCTGACGGGAAGGATCGCCCATTGGCAGATGTTGTTATCAGAATAATACATCGAGTACCATGCTCAGAAAGCAGTCAAAGGAAGTGTTTTAGCCGATCATTTGGCTCATCAACCGATTGACGATCGGGAACCAGTCGGATTTGACTTTCCAGACGAAGATGTCATGTATCTAAAAATGAAAGATTGCGATGAACCTCTACCCAGTGAAGGGCTAGAACCAGGTTCCCAATGGGGACTAATCTTTGACGGAGCTGTCAATCATTATGGAAACGGAATTGGGGCAATCATCATAACACCTCAGGGTACCCACATTCCTTTCACCGCCAGACTAACATTCAAGTGTACAAACAATGAGGCCGAATACGAAGCTTGCATCATGGGTCTCGAAGAAGCAATTGATTTAAGGATCAAAAACTTGGATGTATATGGTGACTCAGCCCTGGTTATCAATCAGATCAAAGGAGATTGGAACACATACCAATCAGGACTGATTCCTTACAAAGACTATGCAAGAAGGTTGTTACCATTCTTCAACAGAATCGAGTTTTATCATATCCCTCGTGAAGAGAATCACATGGCTGATGCATTAGCCACTCTTTCTTCCATGATTAGTGTAGGTCAATGGAATGACATACCTAAGATCGACATAATGCGCCTAGAACGGCCCGCTTACATCTTCACGATCGAAGTAGTCATATACGACAAACCTTGGTATCACGATATCAAATACTTCCTTCAAAAATAGGAGTACCCACCTGGGGCATCCAGAAAGGACAGAAAGACCCTCAGAAGGCTAGTAGGCAGTTTCTTCCTGAGCGGTGATACACTCTATAAGAGAAATTTTGACATGGTCTTTCTTTGATGCGTAGACAAACCAGAAGCAAACCTACTAGTGAAAGAAATTCACGAAGGATCCTTTGGCACTCATGCCAACGGACACACAATGGCGAGAAAAATTCTAAGAGCAGGGTACTATTGGTTGACAATGGAATCTGATTGCTACAAGTACATGAAAAGGTGTCACAAGTGTCAGATATATTCGGACAAAATCCATGTACTGCCAACGCATCTCAAAGTTCTTTCTTCCCTATGGCCATTTTCTATATGGGGAATCGACATGATTGGCATGATCGAACCCAAGGCTTCGAACGGACATCGGTTCATCCTGGTAGCCATTGATTACTTCACCAAGTGGGTCGAAACAGCGTCATTCACCAATGTAACCCGACAAGTCGTGATCCGCTTTATCAAAAATAATCTCATATGCCGTTATGGTGTTCCAAGCCAGATCATTACCGATAATGGATCCAACTTGAACAATAAGATGATGAAAGAGTTGTGCGCTGAGTTCAAGATCAAACACCATAACTCATCTCCTTACCAACCCAAGATGAACGGAGCGGTAGAAGCGGCTAACAAGAACATCAAGAAGAGTATTCAGAAGATGGTTGTAACCTATAAAGACTGGCATGAGATGCTACCCTTTGCCCTTCACGGTTATCGCACATCTGTCCGCACTCCAACAGGGGCAACCCCTTTCTCTCTAGTATATGGCATGGAGGCAGTGCTTCCCATAGAAGTAGAGATCCCATCAATCTGGGTATTGATGGAAGCTAAGCTAACAGAAGCTGAATGGTGTCAAAGTCGACACGATGAACTGAATCTGATCGAAGAAAAGCGGATAACGGCTCTATGCCGTGGTTAGTTATATCAGCAAAGGATGAAGAAGGAATTTGGCAAAAAGTTCTGACCTCGCGTCTTCCGGAAAGGAGACCTCGTGCTCAAGAAGATACAATCATTTCTTACTGATTCCAGGGGCAAGTGGACTCTAAATTATGACGGCCCCTATGTGGTCAAGAAAGCTTTCTCAGGCGGCGCCTTGAGACTCGCAACCATGGACGGAGAGGAATTTGCCTACCCCATAAATGTTGACTTAGTCAAGAAATAATTCGCCTAAATATAAAAAAAAACATCTCGGTGGATTGAAAACCCGAAAGGGCGGTCCAGGCAAAAATTAGAGACATAATCAAAAATCATCCCGATGGATTGGAAATCTCAAAGTACAATCTAGGCAAAAGTTAGGGATAATGGCAAGTAACTATGTCCAACAAAGGGGCAAATTCCCTAGCAGTAGTCACTCCATCCATCAGGAAAACTCCAGTCAAGGTCATCTTCGACAGAAGCTCAGGATCTCCAGAATTCAAAGTTGGTAGAAGGATAGAGGTCGCTATGTTTCAATGTAGCCCTTTTCCCTTAAATTACCATTTTCTAACTTTATAAATATTCCATGGAATCACGCGTTTGGCTGATTTCCATCCTATCAATAAAATTTGAGCCCTAGTGTTTTTGTTTGCAATTCTCATTTGTTTTAGCTTTACAGAATGATGTTTTTAATATGATCAACGATTCTTGAAATAAAACAAAAATGAATTTAATTGTCAAACTTTTTCTGCTTTTAAATAAAGATGGAAATTTTTTTTGACTGTCGAACATCGCAAGAACATTGATCGCTTCTCCAGAAGTAATCGAGCTTCAAAGTGAGAATTAAAGAAATCCTTCAAAACCACTACACCTGAATGAAGGATCAGCTATGTCAGATACGAATATTTCGTCTGACATCCCCGGCAGAGTCCTTACCTCCTAAGCCCGACCAACGTTGTTCCCCACAGGGACTATCTCTCCTAAGCAAGGCAGAATTGCTACTTTTGGACCAGTGATACTTTTCATCCCCCGCGGTGGCCGAGTGTAGCGGGGAAATTTGTAGTGTAAGCTATTGATTAACTTAACTCAAAAATAAGCAAGAGTCGCCACCGCACTTTTATTTTATCCACAAAGGGAAAGGAAAAAGAGCGAACAAAACCTAAAGAGTTCTAAAACAACAAGAACAAACAGAGAAATGGGTAAGGGGGGTTGGTTACGCAATGGGAAGGTGTTAGCACCCAAAACGTCTATAGTACTCTATGGGAGCCCTTTGAAATATCTACCGTTTTTTGGTTTGAAAAAAGGTTTGCTTGTAAAGAGATTGAGGAGATGAGAGGAGAATTATTTTTTAAGATTTTTGTGTTTGGAGAGACTTATCGCCTCATGCCTACGTACCCACGATGTGCAATGTAGGATCAAAACCCCGTAGTTCGTGGTACAAAGAACAAAAATTTATTTGTTTTGGTTGATTTTAAGTGTAAAGACAAGTCGTCATTTCTAAGCGAATAATTCCGCTTAAAGAAATGAATCATGTCTAAACTTATGAAAAAGTTTAAAGGAAAAAAGGTGCATAAAAGCACAAAAGGATTTGATGAGTTTTTGTATTTTTTATGTTTTTTATGAAATGGTCAAAGTATGGTTAAGATAGATTGACATTTATTAAAGAAAACAAAATTTTAAAAGTCACTTGACAAAAGTCAAGGTTTTATTATGAAAGCGGTTTTAATTTGAAAACAAGAAGATTTTGAAAAAAAAGAGAGAGGATTTTGAAAATTTAAGAATGGGGAGGAGAAGAAGTGACTATCCTAGTGCATAAAATAAAAGCTAGGGAAAAGAAGGATCTAACCAAAATGGAGCCACTTCAAAGCAATATTAAAAGAATTCCATCCTTAAGCAAATTGGCCAATAAAGGCAAGTCTTCAATCAATACTCCAAGCAAAGGGATAAGAAGTCCTAATTCTAGGTCCATAAGTCCAATATTACTTCAAAAGAGGTCCATAAAGAGATCACTCCAAAGCATAGGATAGTAACCAATAGTCCAAGATGAAGAGAATTAAGTTTTTTATGGTTTAAGCCTTTATTAATGTTTTTGAGTCCAAATGGACAAAGTGAAAAAAGGCATAAGCATAAACATGTGTCCAACGGACAAAGGAAAAATTGCGGAAGCATAAACATGATATGAAGTGAAGCATAAAAAATAAAAGAGATAGGGAGCGAGAAGGAAACATAAACAAAATTAATACAAAATATTGTTAGTAAGTTAGTGATTAGTTGTTAGTGTTAGTGATCAATAATAATTGAATAATTGCACTTTGGTCAAGGTTGATGAAACTTATTAGAGGATTGATAAGACCAAAGCCTCCTAACAACAAGTTTCATGAGTTTTGAACCATAAGACAAATAATCAACCATTCTTGATAGTTTTCCGATACGGGACAAATATTGCGCTATGTTAAGCAATCGCCGAGTAATTTACGGAGTAATTACCCTACAATGAGGCCGGTCAATAGCTCTTTGTGCTAATGTATGCTAGATGAACAATATATAGATCGTCATCCGAAAGCAATACCGCACGAAAAGAAAAGTGGTAACGATCTCGTCTCGATCGAAATTCAACAAAAGAATTCCAAGATCTTTTAGACTTTATCGGTCAAAAGAAAAGAGAAATAGATAAAGAGAGAGCCTAATTAAACCACACAATTATGTGATCTAAGGCTAAGAACAAAGGGAGAGGGAAGAAAAATGGAAAAGAACCAAAACAACCCCAAAAACAAGCATTTCTCACATTCTGGATGCTGGTTAATCGATTAACCAACTCACAGTGTAATTATGTTAATCGATTAACCAGTGTAAACTTCCAAATTTTTGCGCAGAAACAAACTGTTAATCGATTAACCTAATTGTACATGTTTTGGTTAATCGATTAACACTGTGAAAACAGCAGAAAATCAGTTTGAAAATTGCCAAATCCTTGATCACTCATTTCTTCAAACATCTTAGGATCAAGGATTCAATTGTGCACGAGTTTTGGAGTAAAACAGCAGCAAAAACCAGCAATCAACACAAATTGCAAGATCCAAAGATCAAGCAAACAAGATCAACAAAGGATCTACATTATGGAGGATGAAGATGAAGCTTCAACAATGGTGAAAAGTGAATTACTAATCCAAATCAGAAAATCCTTCCAAATTGCAGCAAGATCTACACTCTAAAGCCTTGATCTACTGTGATTGATGAATAAAAACAAGAGTGGATGGAGGTTTAGCTCAAAGTTAAGCAAGAATCAATGTGAATTCTTACTAACTTTCAAAAGAAGAAAGAAGAGCTTTTATGAAATTGGTAGTTGGGGAGAGAAATTGCAAGGGATTTGTTGTCTATCAAAAGCTTGTAGAATGAATGAAATGAAGGCTCTATTTATAGAGTTTAGGCTTGGAAATTTGGTGGTTTGGAATTAGGCTTAGATGATCAAAATTAGGATTAGAATTCAAATTTGGAGGGAAATCACAAAAGAGTGGTGATTAGTGATGGTACATGGTGGGAAATGATCAAAGTGATGTAGGGAATTAAAATGAGATGGTCTAGAATATTCCACATGTGATCAAAATGGTGAAAATTGGTGCCAATTGCTGCAGAATTTGAATTTGGCACATTTTTTTCAAAAATTGCACGTGTTAATTGATTAACCACTTCACAGTGCAATTAGGTTAATCAATTAACACAGTGAAAAATGGGAAAAAATGGCGTTTTGATGTGCTGTCTTGGCTCTGGCTCGATTTTCTTGCTTGTCAAAGAAGGCATGGAAATAAACACATGAACCTTGGAGTCCCTTGAATGATAATCAATTAAATCTTGGAAACTCTTGATCAGATAATTTTTGAATTAATTGCATATCAACTTTGACTTTATTCAGATGAAATTCATTCGAGCTGAGGGACTGTTATTTTGGCATTTTTTACCTGTTCTTCCCCTGAAAAATGTTAGTGAAAGAAAACAAAATATTTTTGGATTTTAATTAATGGTTAGTAAACATAAACAAATTAAACAATTCAAACGTACACAAACTCAAAGGTCCCTGCAAGGCACAATCCTATCAAAGAGGGAACCAATGTGTGATCTTGTTTGTGGTATGCAAAAATGAAAATGACATGTGGGATCTTAGGGGTAAAAATTAGGGTATTACATCGAGTATCCAGTCGTGTTCATCTATTAGTCTGTATGTCGTGTCAGTTTTGTCAGCATAAATATACATGCATCATGCATTATTACTTTGCATTCATATTCATATTGCATCACTATCACTCCGGTTGGTCTTGTCCCCTAGTGATAAAAGTCCTCTCAATCGAGTTGTCAGTTCTTTCCTCGTCAGGAAACGTTTTGTCTGAACAATCTCTCTCCCCCAGTTTATTTCTAGATTGGAGATGGTCCTCGACCACTTTGATAACTTGAACCTCTAAAAGGCAAGAAGACTTTTGGCAAACGTCACTCTTCGCCATTGAAGATGATATCTTCGCTTTTCCGGATTAAGGAAAATCCCCAGAGAAAGCCTCTTAATCAAAGCTTCGGCAACACAACAACTTTTCTCTGGAAAATTCACTGACGAAAAGGACATCAGCACCTCAAAATTGGATTACATCACATGGCATTTCTCTGAGAAGATCTCGAGGAAAAGTATGATGTAATGTCCCCAAACAGGAAGCAGTCTCTCAAGAGACTCGTTTTCCCCAGTAGAGTCGACAAATGGCATCATCAAAACAGAGAAGTTTGAACACCTTAACAACTCAGACAGATGGGTTCCTTAGTAAGTCTGACATCAAAACTTTTTCCATCAAATGGCATCTCCTCAGGAAAATTCGGCGAGAAGTTTGTGGAAAACCGCTACAAACAGCGTCCCTTGTCAAGAAAGTTTATTGACAAAAGAATCTGAGACCAGTTCATTGGTAGGAAACCATGATCGAGGGGAAGTTTACATCAGAAACTGAGACCAGTTCCTTGGTAGGAAACCAGGATCGAGGGGAAGTTTACAAAAGAAATTGAGACCAGTTCCTTGGTAGGAAACCAGGATCGAGGGGAAGTTTACATCAGAAATTGAGACCAGTTCCTTGGTAGGAAACTAGGATCGAGGGGAAGTTTATTTCAGAAACTGAGACCAGTTCCCTAGCTGAAGACCAGGATCGAGGGGAAGTATTTACCTTTTCTAAGCATTTTTGCTTAGCAAAAGAAGATGAATGCGTAAACTACCATTCATAACCACTGTCAAAATTTCGGGTATTCCGATATTTAATCCTCTTGCACCCCGAATGCCCGAATACCTTCGCCATTCACACCTTCGGGTCCAAGAAGATTAAATAGGGGCATCTGTCATACCCCAAATTTTGACCACTAAGATTTCCCATCATTTTGCAAATCATCATCACAATATGGATGTACCTTTATGCCTCATCAATCTCCTCAAGAATTGTTGAGCATTCCCTGCAGTCAAGCATTAGGGTTTTAAGCCCTCTTAGAGCCTTAGACAAAGGATCAATTAAGAAATGACATGATCCTCAACTTGTCTAACCTCTCAAACACACATAAATGATCAAGAGGACTCTCACATCAAGAATCAGGAACAAGGTTGCAGCATTCCAAGTGGATTAAGCCTCAGGATCGCCAGTGTCACCAAATTAGGGTTTTGGTCGACCAGGGCCTCCAGATGAAAATCTTCATCTGGGCATAAGCCAATGCTTCAAAGCACAACTTAAGATACTACAAGGGACCTCATGGACCCAATCATCAAGTCAATTTAGCCTCAGGGGGTGCATTCACCAAAACATGATTTGAGGGTCTCTAATTAACCACATTGATCCATTTGCAATAATGGATTGATCCAAGAAGCTTGACTCACAAGTTTCATTTTCATCAGGACCACAATTAGGGTTTCGAGGGAAAAGTCAACTGTACCTTTGACTGTTGACCAAGACATGCTCCCAACCCTTGGGACATGATTCAATACACCCTATAACATCTATGGAACATATCCATTAAGTTTGACTTAGATCAAGGACTTGATTTCACAAAGGGTCGCACAGTTTGGAATTCATCTGATAAAAAGTCAACTGTGCACAAAAGTCAAGTTTGACTTTTTGAGATTTTGCACAATTATGGTTCTTTGACCCTAAAACAATGTTAATGTATGATTTGAATCATCACTCATAAAGAAAAATCAAAGGAAGTGAGTTAACTTGTAAAAGGGGTAACCATAAAAACATAGAATTTTTCTAAGTTATGGAACAAAGTGGCTAGGGTACCAACTTCCAAGGATCATAACTTGAGATCCAAGCAACCATTTTGGATGGTCCAAAGATGGATTTGTAGCTCTCATGGCATACTTTAAAAGTGTCAACTACACCTCATTCCAATTCCTCATGGATTTCAAGTTATGGAGTGATCAAAATGGCTGAAAACACAAAAGTGACATTTTTCCAACACTCACTGAAATTTTCACTAAGTTAGAATCTGCCTTATTTTTTGCAAAATGTAGAGGGATTTTTTATTGTAATTAAATTTGGATCAAAACCAAAGTTGAACATCATGTTGAAATAGGATATTTCAGCTTTCCAAAATGTCCAAGAACTCCATCAAATTCCATCTGAGCTAGGAGTTATGACAGCTGCAACATGCCTTGCTGCAAACTGTCTTGGCAAGGAAGATTGTACATTAGGGCTCGATTTGGTTAATTTGTGCAAATGATAAACAAGTTTATCCATCTGCACACCCCAGGGGGAGACCAAGGAGGAACAAACACTGATCCATAAGCCTCCCAAGTCTTTGGAACTACATATAGGTTTGGCACCCCTAAAAGCTAAAGATGCCTCAAGACTCCAATTTTGTTTTGAGGCATTCAATGGATGCTTAGAGGTGGCATGTATCAGAGCAAAGATGAACACTTCAGTCAAGCCTTATCCTTGAATCAAAGAACCATAGGCATGTGCTCTAATCTCAAATCAATGGCTAGAGGAGACTTGAGATTCCAAAGTGATCCAATTGGCCAAAGGCTTGCTGCAGTTGCCATTCCCTATTCATTGCAAAACAAACTTGACACACTATAAATAGACCTTATTTCTGATCAATTTGAGTACACCAAAGGCCTATAACACTTGCCTTTCTCAAAATCACCCTCTCACTTCCAAAAATGCTTTCTAATGCAAGCTACTATCGGGTTTTGAATTAGAAAGTGTTTCCAACCAAACCAATCACACACACACACACCTCATAAACATCATATGTGAGTTGATCAAACACTAAAGCAACATCTGGAACATCAATTTCACAAAATCACCATCCATTTGCTCAAGTTTTCAACAAAGTTGCAGTTGAGGTGCCACAATCTGTTCCAATCCATTTCAAATCAATCCAAGCTTTCAACACACTCCATATGGTGTAGGGAAGCTGTTCAGATCATCACAACTCATCTGTAACACCTCCAACTCAAAAATCAAGTTGCTCTTGCTGCCACAACCTTCAAGTAAGCCTAAACTTGGTCATCTCATGATTCATGCATATTTCCTCGCACAATAATTTTGCCATATGTTCATAATCATATATGGAGTGTTTCCCCTCCATTAATTCTTTGTATGAGTCGTGTATCAAATTACTCAGCCTTCATGCATAATTTAGGGTTCTTGAGGTTTCTCTTTGATTTCTTATTCCATGCTTAAAATAAATGAAATTAAAGACCATAGACATGATCGTGAGGTAAAAACGAGTAGATTGATATGTGGATTGTGTGATTTCATCAAGTATTCAGTGAGATTGATGAGAAAATTCAAATCTGGACAAAATCAGAACACACGCGTGTTCTTGGTGTGTTCTTGGCGCCTTTTTCAAATATTCAAATATTTGAATTTTGTGATTTTATTTAATTGATTCAAAAATTAATTTCTCTCTGAATTTTAATGATTTTGAGTTGATTCTTTTTTTAATAATTCACAAAAATGTTAAAATATTTTATTTTACCAAAATTTCCCAAAAATATTATTTATTTCCTATACTTGATATTTTTGCAAAGAATTAATTTTTATTTGTTTTTTAACATATAAAATACTTTTTCCTTCTTGATTTTCCAAACTTAATTACTTTTCAATCATTTTGTGGATAAAAACATGATTTTTGAAACATTGATCCAAGATCACCACTCATTTTTCACATGTTTTCAATAATTTTTATTAAATTTTAAACAAAATTAATTCCATTTTAGACAAAATTAGGGTTTTGATTAATTCCACCCTCACAAATCTTTTCAAACATTCAAGGGCCTCTAATAGAGTGTAAGACCCAACCCCTCTTTGAAACCAAAATATTTTGGGCCTCAGTCATTGTATAAGTCCCATGGTGTTTTCAAAAATCTCGGCGCGATCGCCAGTTTAAAATAAAATCATCTGGGCCTCTCCCTGAGTTGTAAGCCCCATTCTTTTTCTTAAAATTACCCATGGGCCTCTAATAGAGTGTAAGACCCAATCCTTTTTTAACCAAAACCTTTGTGGGCCTTAGACATTGTATAAGTCCCTCTGTATTAAAAAAATCTTCGCGCGATCGCCATTTTCAAACAAGAAAATCATCTGGGCCTACCCTTGTGTTGTAAGTCCCATTTCTTTTCTTTAAATAATCTTTGGGCTTCTACTTGAGTTGTAACACCCAACCCTTGTTGTACATAAACCTCTTTGGGCCTCAGTCGTTGTATAAGCCCCGGTACAATATTCAAAACAACGGTGCAATCACTGTTAAACCTCGGGCCTCTCCTTGAGTATAAGCCCCGACAATCTTTTCAAAACAATTCCCTTTTGATTTAGATTCAAATATACAGTTATCATCAAAACTTTCTTTAATTTCTTTGAACAACTAACAATACAGCATGGAAGCTTGCTCACCTGTAAGTTTTTATCCGCTTTTATTTACTTGCTCAAATATATGTATAACTGTATTGTGGGAAGTTGCGCATGGTTAGTCTTCTTTCATTCTTTTAAATATACGTCAAATATATATATATATATATATAATTGTATTGTGGGAAGCTGCGCATGGTTAGTCTTCTTTCATACCTTTTAAAATACTTGTCATATATCAACTATATATATACTAGTATAGTTATTTAGAGTTTTCCCTGACAACTAGGTCTAGAACTAGGTCAAGCCATGTTGGTCACTCTTAAATACAAACAAAACTAGATCCCAATAGGATTTCCAGATACAGTCTTCCCTTCTCTTGGGATTAAACAATATGGAACAAAGAGAAAGGCAGTATTCTTCGTGAACCTTTTCTCAGGCTGTCACTTTAGAAATTGTCAAAGAAATTCTACTCCCTGGAGTAGATCTATTCTCGGTGAATAGCATTTCTTGGACTTTTCTTGGTTTGGGACCCACATGCTTCCTAAAAAGCATCCCCGCCTCCTCTTGGGCTTTGTACAAGGACCCTTCGGCTTCTTAGAAGTTCTCATGCCTTCTCTTGGGCTTAATACAAGGACCCTGACGACCTCTTAAAGGTATAAGACATAATTAGTCATCCTTTGCTAGAGCAGTCTTTCCAGTGTCAGACCTCAGGCCACTTTAGGGTTGATTCTCATCCCTTAATGCCATTGCCTCCTCTTGGAGGTATCATAAAAAAGATAAAACTCTTCCACACCAGTAGACTTGGACTACTAATCCCTTTGAGTCTCAAAGACATTCTCAAGTTCCTTACAACTATAGGAAAAAACCCCGGGCATTCTGGATCGATCTCCAGCAGAAACCCAGCCTCTCTCATGAAAGTTCCCCGAGCAGGGTCAACACTATCTCAAATCAGAACCTCAAGGTATCTGACATCTCAACTCTTTTGTAATCCTCAGCATGAGTTGATTCCCCATTTGGACCTGCCTGGGGATCTCAATTATCCCCGGCAAAAGATAGCCTCCTCTTAGGCTTTGTATAAGGATCTTTCCTCAGCAGAAAACTAGCCCCTCTTAGGCTTTGTATAATGATCCTTCCTTAGCGAAGTCAGCCTCCTCTTGGGCTTTGTACAAATGATTCTCCCTACCGGAGCTAACCTTTTCAGACTCTCATGTTGAGTCAATCACTTTTCAGACTCTCTTGTTGAGTCAATCACTTTTCAGACTCTCTTGTTGAGTCAACCACCTTTCCAGACTCTCTTGTTGAGTCAATCACTTTTTAGACTCTCTTGTTGAGTCAATTACCTTTTCAGACTCTCTTGTTGAGTCAACCTTTTTTAGCCTCAATCTTGGGCTTTGTACAAGACAGAAAAAAACACTCTCTCGTTGAGTCGATCTTTATCCAAACTTGGTATAAAGATTTCCCCTAGCAGGAGCTAGCCTCTTCTCAGGTTGTGTAGAATACTTTCTCCAGTTTGTCCAGCCTCAATCTTGGGCTTTGTACAAGACAGATAAAAACACTCTCTTGTTGAGTCAAACCCCTTTAGCCTCAATCTTGGGCTTTGTACAAGACATAAATTTCCCTCTCTTGAGCTTGGGACATATATCTTCCCTAGCAGAGTCATTTCCTCCCAGTCTTCTTCTAGGCTTTGAGGAATGATTTTCCCCAAGAAGAGTCAAGCCCATTTCAAGCCTCCTCTTAGGCTTTGTATAATGATTTTCCCAGTAAGGTCAACCTCATATCTTAGGCTTTGTACAAGACACCTACAAACCCTCCCCAGCGGAGTCAAAATCCCTTTTAGCCTCAATCTTGAGCTTTGTACAAGATAGATAAAACACTCTCTTGTTGAGTCGGTCACTTCTAGCCTCCTCTTAGGTTTTGTATAAAGAAACCCCCTAGCCGAGTCAATTAACCTTTTAGCATCAACCTTGTGCTTTGATCAAGGCACACAAAAATCAACAATCCTTATTTAGAGATGACAAATTCTCTCTCAGTCATAACTTTTTAGCTTCAATCTTGGGCTTTGAACAAGACACAAATACCCTTTTAGCTTCAATCTTGGGCTTTGAACAAGACACTAAAACCTCATTTTCCTCCCTTAGAATAGTAGGAACTATGATTGCTCTGATTTCCCTGTTTCGTTTAAACGAGAATATGTAGGCATAAGATTGCGAAATCTTAGCGAGCATACTAATCAAAAACCCTAGGTCCAGTACCTTCATATCAATCAAAACTTAGGTCTAGTACCTTACCAAAAACACCCGAACAACAAAAACTCACTCACTCATACTTCACAAGAAACTTTCCCAACCCATTAACAGATAAACACCATCAATTACAAAAGCGAAACCTAAAGCTAATATCCTGTGGATAACCACATATAGGATGGGTAATTGACAACTCCCAATTGTATAACCTGACCGCGGACCCCCCAATCTCTTTAAAAGCGTTTTGTTCAGTTAAACATTTCGGGTGCAAGGATAGTTTTAGATAGCTTCCCTTTCCCTTTCAGCCTCCCTTTCCCTTTCAGCTTCCCTTTCCCTTTCAGCTTCATGGGATAAATAATAAATCAGAAAGTAGCACCCCCACTCCTCCTCATTGCGGTGAGGAGAAAACCCAGTGATAAGGTGGTCGCGTCACCGACAAAAATCGCTCGCTACATACCCCTGCTGTACAAATGATTCACTTCTCACTTGCCCAAGTCTGTTGCATTTTGGGATCATAAAAGTACTTTACGTTGGTCATAGAGAATCATGTCTCTTACCAACTCTGACATCGATTGGTACAATCGGATCTATGGCGGGATAAGAATCATTGACCGTTGTGGAATCTTCCCTAATGTACCCCTCGTAGGAATTAAAGGAGGAATCAATTATCATCCAGTTTTAGTTCGTCGTCAATTCGGATACCCGATGAGGCATGTCCCACGTAATGCTCATCTGGAAAGTCTTTTCTTCAAGGAAGGAGAAAATGACAGGGCCCTAAAGATAGAAATAGTGCATGCCTGGAAACATGTTCACAGGAAAGGAAGAGAGTCTCTAGGAAAACCAGACTGTGTCTCTGTGGAACCTTATCTCCACTGGGTACAAACTAGAGCTCTCAAGCTGAGGATGCCTTACCCTCGTTAAGAAGTTCTTCCGTTAAAGGAATCTGTCCTTTATTTTATGTCTGATACGGAAAAACTCCAAGTCACCCTCAACAAAGTTCAACAGGAGAAGAAGTCTTGGAAAAACAAGTATCGTATTCTCAATGTGGAGTGTAACAAAATACAACAATTATTGAAAGAAAAAGATGCTCTGATGGAGGTTTTAGAGCAACATGTTGTAGAAAATCAAGAAGACCATAGGAATTTGCTCGCTCCTTTCACTTGGCAAAGGAATGATAACCCGACAACGGCTCAAGAGCCCCGGTCAAAGAAAAGGAAAGTACCGGAACCACCACCTGAGCCCTCCTCAGAGAGGACTTAGGATCCATAAGTTTATACTTTTCCTTTCATAGCGCTTTGTAAATTACTGTATTTCCATTTCCGCAATCTTTGAATTCAATAAAACGGGGTTTCCCCCATTGTATGATATTTGCAATCCAATTGTTGAAGTTTATTTTGATTAAACAAAAAAAATATTAATTAATATAATCTTTGCATATCATTCATTATTCTCACATAACGCATTCTTCTTACCTACGAATCTCACGTTTGTGTCTCGGTTCTAGAGTCAAACTGTCTCACTCGTACAATACTCGGGCCAATCGATAGAAGAAGATGGATAATCTCAAGGAAGAGAACAGAGAGTTGAGAGAAGAACTCGACGCTCTGAAAGAAGATCTGAGGTAACTTCACAATGACATGCAAGCTCTGGCAGCAACCCAGAGCAACAACAAAGGACTGTGATCTCAGAGATCACATTGACGCCCGTAGTGGAAAAGTATGATCCTCGGTATAACATGCCTAAAGATCGTCCCTGGGGCATGCCACTTAACTATATCCCGGAAGGATATATTCCGCCGATCACGGAAGATCCGAAAACTGCAGCAGGAGCCGCTGGGCCTAAAGGTTACAAACTTCGGGAAAGCGAAGATGCAAGGGGCGTGACAGCAACTCCTGAAGGTTACAAACTTCGGGATAGGGAAGCACCAAGAGTCACTGCCGTAATGACTATACCACCACCCGTGGTACACACTGCCCCGGAAGGACAGATTCCACAGATAGCTTCTATTGGAAACGAAAGTATGGACGACAGAAAGAAGGAATTCCAGGAACAGTTCCTGGAGATGCAGAAGGAGCTGCATGCCATTCGCGGTCAGGATCTATTCGGAAAGGACGCCGCAGACCTTTGTTTGGTCCCTAATGTGAATGTTTCGTACAAGTTCAAAGTGCCCGAATTGGAAAAGTACAAGGGTAACTCTTACCCTCAAAGTCATTTAGTGATGTACGCTCGGAGGATGTCAACTCAGATAGAGAACCAATAGCTACTGATCCATTACTTTCAAGATAGTTTAACCGGTGCCGCACTCAAATGGTACATGGGTTTAAACCGCACTAAGATCGTCACTTTCAGAGATCTTGGCGCTGCCTTCGTTCAGCAGTATAAGTATAACCTGGACATGGCACCGGATAGAGATTAACTTAGAGCCATGTCACAGAAGGACAAGGAAACCTTTAAGGAATATGCTCAGAGATGGCGTGAAATTGCCGCTCATATTTGTTCACCTCTAGAGGAAAAAGAGATGACAAAGATCTTCTTGAAAACCTTAAGCTTATTTTACTATGACAGAATGGTCACCAGTGCGCCCAGTGACTTCACTGAGATGGTGGGAATGGGAGTTCGTCTTGAGGAAGTAGTCCGAGAAGGACGTCTGGTCAAAGATGTCGAACCATCAAGCAGTACCAAAAGACACGGTAGCGCTTTCCCTAAGAAAAAAGAGCAAGATATTGGCAATATCTCTCTCGAAAAGCAAAGGCGACGGTACCAACCAGTAGCAGCTATAACTCCTGCTATCAGCCCTGCGCCTGTTCCTATGTATCAACCTCAGGTTGCTCAGAGCCAACCGAATCAAGAACAATATCAGCAAAGGACACAACAGCCTCTTCAGCAGGCTAGTCCTCAGTACAACAACAACCGTACAACGCGACCACCAGGGTTCGACCCTATACCAATGTTGTACGCAGAACTGTTTCCATGGCTAAGGGGCACGTCCCAACCAGGTCTCCTCTTACAATACCGGAAAATTCAGCTTTTTGGTTCAAGACGGATCAGACTTGCCCTTCTCATCAAAGAGGACCAGGGCATAACATAGAAAATTGTCTCAGCTTCAAATTCGACGTACAGAAGCTTGTCAGGAGCGGGGTCCTATCCTTCAAGGATACAAATCTAAATGTTCAGACGAACCCGTTGCCTCAACACGAGAAAACTACTGTAAATTTGGTAGAGGAAGAGTTTAAGCACATCTATCAAATTCATGATGTACTCTTATTGGGAACCAACCTGGTCAAGATGCATTGCAGACAGAGAGGGTACGGGCATGTACCATCTCATAACTATCACCAGTGTGATGTATGCTCTAAAGACAATCAAGGATGTTCTGTGGTGCAATCAGCTCTACAGGAACAGATGGATCTCTGATGGATCCAAGATCACCGAATTCGTGAAGTCAACATGACTTATACAAATTCCAACATCATCCAGAACCACGACATCCGTGCGATGAATGTCAACTTGGTGGCAATGCACTCAAGGAAAAGCCAACATCATGATCTGCCACGGCACAATTGTGATTCCTGTATGGTCTGCTCAATAAACGATCAGGGATGCTCTTTTGTACAAGAGGCCCTCCAGCATCAGATGGATCTTGGATGGATTCAGGATTACGGCGATAGAAGTCATTATCAAGTGAATATGATTCAAATCTTTGATATTCGCTTGATGAATACCAGCTTGGTGGAATTACACGCTACACAAGTCCAGCTCGGTTTCCTGACTTCGCACGACTATCAGAATTGTAAAGTGTGTTGTGAGAGTGACCAAGGATGTGCACTCGTTCAAAGAACACTGCAACACTTGTTAAACCACTGGTGGCTTCCGATCAACCTAGATGAAGACACACAACAAGTCAGCATGACTAACGGGAACCCTACTAGGCATCAAAGTCAGGACGTTCGATCCATGGAAACTGACCTAGTGAGGTTACACTGCATACAAAGCAGACGTGGCCGGGTGCCACCACACAACTATGAGTGCTGTAGAGTGTGCTCAGAGAATAATCAAGGATGCTACCTCGTTCGAGCAGCCCTTCAAAGTCAGTTGGACCACAAAGAGATTCACCCGTGCTCAAGCTCTGGTTCAATGTCAAACTATCATCCTAATCGAGGCAAAGATGTTGTCTTAATCCCTAAACGAGAAGTGGCCAAAGATGTGTGCGCCATAATCCCTTTACTCCATGAATCAAGAGTTCCTCTTGAGGGTGGAAGGATTCTCAACCTCGAACCAATTGAGGCCGGCTATGATGGTCAGAAAAATCAGAAGGCTCCTGTAGTTATCTATCTGCTGAGACCAGTACCGTATAAGTCCGATAAAGTTATCCCTTACAAATACGGTGGAACAACAACTGAGAATGGAAAGAAAACTCTATTACCCTCCGTCGTGAATATTGCAGACATCAGTCGAGTAACACGGAGCGGTCGAATCTTTAACCGAGGAGTCGGAGAACCTAACAGAGAAGGGGAACCTCAGACAGAAGTTCTCATTCAACCAATAGAGCAAACCAGTGATCCCGACCTTGTAAAGAACAATGATGAGATGCTGAAGCTCATCCAAAAGAGTGAGTACAACATCGTTGATCAACTGTTACAAACTCCTTCAAAAATCTCTGTGCTGTCTCTTTTACTCAGTTCCGAAGCTCACAGAGAAGCTCTACAGAAAGTCTTAGAGCAGGCCTTTGTGGAACAAGATGTAACAATAAGACAATTTGACAGCATCTCCAACATCACTTCCTGCAACAACTTGGGGTTTAGTGATGAGGAATTGCCAGAAGAAGGCAAAAGTCACAACATGGCGCTTAATATTACAGTCAATTGCCAGGACGATGCTTTAGCCAGCGTACTGGTTGACACCCGATCGGCTCTGAATGTTATGCCTAAGTCCACTTTAATGCGACTATCATTTAAAGAATCTCCTATGAGAGGCAGTGAGGTCATCGTCAAAGCATTTGACGGATCCCGAAAAACAGTTATCGGCGAAGTAGACCTTCCCATAACTATCGGTCCTCACACTTTCCAGGTCATGGACATTTGGGCAGCATACATCTGTTTGTTAGGAAGACCTTGGATACACGAGGCTGGGGCAGTCACTTCGACACTTCACTAGAAGCTGAAGTTCGTCAAGAACGACCAACTAGTCACAGTCTGTGGAGAACAAGCCTTGATCGTGAGTAACTTATCGTCATCCACTTGTGTAGAACCAGAGGAGGTTGTTGGAACCCAGTTCCAAGCACTTTCGATGAGCAATGACAACCAATCAGAAAGAGGAACGTCGATATCCTCGTACAAAGATGCTCTTGAAGTGATCAAAAGTAACAATGCATAAGGATGGGGACAACTTGTCATTCCTACTGATAACAAAACAAAGAAGGGTCTTGGTTTTTCCTCAACTTGTACTCAGACTGCTACTAATAATGAAAATTTTCATCCCATTCAGAATTTCTTCCACATTTGAGGTTTCCTTCACCTAGTGTCTCAAAAAGTACATACCATCAACGAGGATGACTCCTCCGATACAGATGAAGAATGGAAGTCCTATCTTAACGAGGACGGTTATATGTCTCAGGAAGAGGTGCCAACGGCATTTTGCTTTCCCGCACAGAGTTCGAGATATATACCAAGATCAGACGTCAAGATGATGTACGGAGATTGTGATCCGGAAGGATGCCGTGCTCCGCCAAATTCATTAGAGGAAGACACTCTGATGAAAGACAACTTTGACCACGACTATTATGGTCCAATGGACGGCCTGCCTATGTGGCAGCCATACCCAGGAGACTCGGGACAAGAGAGTCAGCCGAACGATGCATATCAGCTGAGCATCATTGAAAAGAATACCTGTGTCCCCACCGAATCATGGGATCCTTACTCAGGGCATTCAGAAAATATCCAGTACGACGATGAATTTGCAAAGATTGCAGGACATCAGTTCATCAACTATGCTTTTCCCGAGGTCAACGTCATCGAAAGGGATGACTCCTCCAGTTCCAAAGAAGTGTGGGACACTTTAGGACAACCGAGTGGCAAATGCGACTTCATGGTCAAGTACACCGCTCCTGAAAATTCTCGTATCAGGCTCGAAGACATCCAGCCAACTGGATGGGAAGATCCACCTAAGAGCGCAAACACTGTGCAAGATACACCAGAGGAGTTCGTCTACGACTACTCTGCCTGGGAGACAGATTCCAACGATCCTGCTCCACCAGAAATCAGCATCATTTTTGAAGACAAACCAAGAAAGAAGGTACCGGACTTTGTGATTCACTGAGGAGTTCGCCGCCAATGGGTCGCTGTCGATGTTCCGAAAGTCGTTCATAAGTCCAAGTAATTGACGTCTTTGTTTTAACCTTTCAGCCTGCCCAGGCGAAACAAATGTTTTGATAAGGGCTCACTTTCTGTAAATATACCTCTTCGCTTTGCCCAAAGCGACCGAGTTTTGTTTTATAGGGCTGTAGTTTCAAGAATCGACAAGATCATAAATAAAATAACGTCGTTCTGTAATTTCCGCATTTATTGTTGTTTTCTCTTTTCACTTTTTCAGAAAATGGTAATCCTAAAAACAACTCAAAAAATAAAAACAAGTATTTTTCAAAAATTACACTGCACACACTCTTGCATTTCTCTCTGTCTCTTCTAAAAAATAAATAATCACGTCATGCAGATTGCTTGTTTTAAACCCCATTGAAACATACGATCCAATGCCTTCTCCCAACTTTGAATTCTCGGTATCTGAGGCTGAAGAAGAAAATGACGAAGGAATTCCATAAGAGATCTCGCGATTACTCAGACAAGAGGAGAGGTCCATTGAACCGCACAGAGAGCCGTTGGAAACAGTCAGCTTGGGTTCAGAAGAAGAGAGAAAAGAAGTCAAGATTGGGGCACTGCTCAGTCCGACTGTCAAAGAAAGTTTGATAAAGCTTCTCAAAGAGTTTCCCGATGTATTCGCTTGGTCCTATCAGGATATGCCAGGGTTGGATACCAGCATCGTGGAACATCATCTACCGTTAAGATCAGAATATCCGCCAGTAAAACAAAGGTTGAGACGGACTCATCCAGACATGGCCATCAAAATCAAAGAGGAAGTACAGAAACAGATTGACGCAGGTTTCCTCGCCACATCATAATATCCTCAATGGTTAGCCAACATAGTACCAGTTCCGAAAAAGGACGGAAAGGTCAGAATGTGTGTAGATTACAGGGATCTGAACAAAGCAAGTCCAAAGGAAGACTTTCCCTTACCACACATAGACATGCTGGTAGATATTACAGCAAAGTTCAAAGTTTTCTCCTTCATGGATGGATTCTCGGGCTTTAATCAGATAAAAATGGCGCCGAAGGAAATGGAGAAAACTTCGTTCATTACCCCATGGGGCACTTTTTGTTACAAGGTAATGTCGTTCGGTTTGAAGAACGTCGGGGCAACCTATCAAAGGGCCATGACTACTCTGTTCCACGACATGATACACAAAGAAATCGAAGTGTATGTCGATGATATGATTGCCAAATCTAGGACAGAAGAGGAGCATGTGACCCACCTGTCATAGCTATTTGAGCGGTTGAGAAAATACAAACTCCGCCTGAATCCCAACAAGTGCACATTAGGTGTCCGTTTAGGGAAACTTTTAGAGTTCATCGCCATCCAGAAAGGAATTGAGGTTGATCCTGACAAGGTCAAGGCCATTCGAGAAATGCCTTCTCCAAAAACTGAAAAACAAGTCAGGGGATTCCTGGGACGTTTGAATTACATTTCCAGATTTATATTCCTCATGACCGCGACATGTGCACCGGTCTTCAAATTACTCAAAAAGAATCAGGACTGTGTTTGGACAAAAGACTGCCAAATTGCCTTCGACAGTATCAAGGAATACCTGTTGAACCCACCGATTCTATCACCTCCAGTGGAAGGAAGACCACTGATCATATACTTAACAGTCTTGGAGGACTCAATGGGCCGTGTCCTTGGTCAACTGGATGAAACAAAAAGAAAAGAGTTTTCCATCTACTATTTGAGCAAGAAATTCACCGACTACAAGACTCGGTACACTATGCTTGAGAAAACTTGATGTGCTTTGGCTTGGGCAGCCAAACGTCTTCGCCAGTACATGATTTTCCACACTACTTGGTTAATCTCCGAAATGGATCCGATCAAGTACGTCTTTGAAAAACCTGCTCTCACGGGGAGGATTGCCCGTTGGCAGATGTTGTTGTCAGAATACGACATCGAGTACCATGCCCAGAAAGCCATCAAGGGAAGTGTTTTAGCCGATTATTTGGCTCCTCAACCGATTGAAGATCAAGAATCAATTGGATTTGACTCCACAGACGAAGATGTCATGTACTTGAAAATGAAAGACTGCGATGAACCACTACCCAATGAAGGGCCAGAACCAGGTTCCCAATGGGGACTAATCTTTGACGGAGCTGTCAATAAATATGGAAACGGAATTGGGGCAATCGTCATAACACCTCAGGGTACCCACATTCCTTTCACCGCCCGACTTACATTCAAGTGTACAAACAACGAGGCCGAATACGAAGCTTGTATCATGGGTCTCGAAGAAGCGATCGACTTAAGGATTAAGAACTTGGATGTATATGGCGACTCAACCCTGGTTATCAATCAGATCAAAGGAGATTGGAACACATATCAATCAGGACTGATTCCTTACAAAGACTATGCGGGAAGGTTGTTACCATTCTTCAACAGAATTGAGTTTCATCATATCCCTCGTGAAGAGAATCACATGGCTGATGCACTAGTTATTCTCTCTTCCATGATTAGTGTAGGTCAATGGAATGACATACCTAAGATCGACATAATGCGCCTTGAAAGGCCCGCTTACATCTTCGCGATCGAAGCAGTCATAGACGACAAACCTTGGTATTACGATCTCAAATGCTTTCTTTAGAAACAGGAGTACCCACCTAGGGCATCCAGAAAAGACAGAAAGACCTTCAGAAGGCTGGCTGGCAGTTTCTTCCTGAGCGGTGATACACTCTATAAGAGAAACTTTGACATGGTCTTGTTCCGATGTGTAGATAGACCAGAAGCAAACAGGCTGATGAAGGAAATTCATGAAGGATCCTTTGGCACTCATGCCAATGGACACACAATGGCGAGAAAAATTCTAAGAGCAGGGTACTATTTGTTGACAATGGAATCTGATTGCTACAAGTACATGAGGAAGTGTCACAAGTGTTAGATATACTCAGACAGAATCCATGTACCGCCAACACATCTCAAAGTTCTTTCTTCCCCATGGCCTTTTTCCATATGGGGAATCGACATGATCGACATGATTGAACCCAAAGCTTCAAACGGACATCGGTTCATCCTGGTGGCCATTGACTATTTCACCAAGTGGGTCGAAGCAGCATCATACGCTAATGTAACCCGACAAGTCGTGGTCCGCTTTATCAAAATTAATCTCATATGCCGTTATGGTGTTCCGAGCCAAATCATTACTGATAATTGATCTAACTTGAACAACAAGATGATGAAAGAGTTATGCATTGAGTTCAAGATTGAACACCATAACTCATCCCCCTACCGACCTAAAATGAACGGCGCGGTAGAAGCGGCTAACAAGAACATCAAGAGGATCGTTTAAAAGATGGTTGTAACCTACAAAGACTGGCATGAGATGTTACCCTTTGCTCTTCACGGTTATCGTACATCCGTCCGCACTTCTACAGGGGCAACCCCTTTCTCTCTAGTATATGGCATGGAGGCAGTGCTTCCCATAGAAGTAGCGATCCCATCAATCTGGGTATTGATGGAAGCTAAGCTAACAGAAGCTGAATGGTGTCGAAGTCGACACGATGAACTAAATATGATCGAAGAAAAGCGAATAACGGCTCTATGTCATGGTCAGTTGTATCAGCAGAGAATGAAGAAGGCGTTTGACAAAAAGGTCTGACCTCGCGTCTTCAGAAAAGGAGACCTCGTGCTCAAGAAGATACAATCCTTTCTCACTGATTCCCGGGGCAAGTGGACTCCAAATTATGACGGTCTATACGTGGTCAAGAAAGCCTTCTCAGGCGGCGCCTTGAGACTCACAACCATGGATGGAGAGGAATTTACCTACCCCACAAATGTTGATGTAGTCATGAAATATTGCGCCTAAATAAAAAATAACGTCTCGGTGGATTGAAAACCCGAAAGGGCGGTCCAGGAAAATTTTTGAGACATAATCAAAAATCATCCCGGTGGATTGGAAATCTCAAAGTACAATCCAGGAAAAAGTTAGGGATTAATGGCAAGTAACTACGTCCAACAAAGGGGTAAATCCCCTAGCAGCAGTAATGTCATCCGTTAGGAAAACTCCAGTCAAGGTCATCTTCGACGGAAGCTCAGGATGTTCAGAATTCAAAGTTGGTAGAAGGATAGCGGTCGTTATGTTTCAATGTAGCCCTTTTCCCTGAAATTACCATTTTCTAAACTTTGTAAATACTCCATGGAATCACGCGTTTGGCTGATTTCCATCCTATCAATAAAATTTGAGCCCTAGTGCTTTTATTTGCAATTCTTATTTGTTTTAGCTTTACAGAACGACATTTTAACATGATTAACGATTCTTGAAATAAAACCAAAATGAATTTACTTGTCAAAATTTTTCTGCTTTTAAAATAAAGATGGCAATTCTTTTGACTGTCAAACATCGAAAGAACATCGATCGCCTCTCCCAAAGGCGATTAAGCTTCAAAGTGCAGAATCAAAGTACTCCTTCTAAACCAGTACGCCTAAACGAAGGATCAATTGTATCAGATGTGATTTTCCCATCTGATATCCTCGGCAGAGTTCTTACCTCCTAAGTCCGACCAACGTTTTTCCTCGCGGGAGCTACTTTTTCCTAAGTAAGGCAGAATTGCTATCTTGAACCAGTGATACTTTTCATCCCCTGCAGTGGCCGAGTATCCAGTCATGTTCATCCAGTAGTCTGCATGTCTGTCATACCCCAAATTTTGACCACTTAGATTCCCATCATTGTGCAAATCATCATCACAATATGGATGTACCTTTATGCCTCATCAATCTCCGCAAGGGTTGTTGAGCATCCACTATAATCAGAATTAGGGTTTCAAGCCCTCTGTGAGCTCTTAGACAAAGGATCAATCAAGGAATGACTTGATCTTCAACTTTTCTAACCTCCCAAGAATCTACAATGGATCAAGAGGACTCTCACTTCAAGGATTAAGCACAAGGTTGCTCCCTTTTAGGTGGATCAAGCTTCAAGATCGACAGTGTCACCAAATTAGGGTTTTGGTCGACCAGGGCCTCCAGGTGGAAATTTTCCTCTGGGCACAAGCCAATGATCCAAAACATAACCTAATATACTCCATGGAACCTCATGGACCCAAGCATCAAGTCAATTTGACCTCAGGGGATGCATTCAACAAAAATCAGGAATTAGGGTTTCTTGACCTAATTCACCCCTAAGTTAACTTTTGGGACAAATCAGGAACCAAGACCTCAAGACAAGGTTTGAGGGTCTCTAATAAACTATATTGATCCATTTGGAACAATGGATTGATCCAGGAAGCTTGAGCAACAAGTCTCAATTTCATATGCACCACAGTTAGGGTTTTGCGAGAAAAGTCAACTGTAACTTTGACTTTTGACCAGGACATGCCCCCAAACCCTAAGACTTGCTTCAATATACCCTATGACACCCATGGAACATGTCCATCAAGTTTGATTTAGGTCAAGGACATGATTTCCTGAAGGATTGCACAGTTTGGAATTCATCTGCTAAAAAGTCAACTGTGCACCAAAGTCAACTTTGACTTTTTGAGATTTTTCACTAAAATGGATTTTTAACCCTAAAATGATGTTAATGTATGATTTGAATCATCATTCATCAATAAAAATCAAGAAAAGTGGGATAACTTGTAAAAGGGGTAACCATAAAACTTAGAAATTTTTCTAAGTTATGGAAAAAGTACCATTAATGCACCAACTTTGGAGGACCATAACTCCTAAACCACAAGGCCATTGTGCCCCATTCAAAGCTTGATTTTAAGATCTCATTACCCTCTACAAAAGCTTCATACTGACCTATATCCAAATTCCTCATGGATTTTGAGTTATGGAGTGATCAAAATCAAGAAATCACACTTTGTTCCAACACTTGGTGAAAATTTCACTAAGTCAGATTTGACTTCACTTTTTGCCAAATGTAGGAGGATTTTTCACTTGGATTCAAAAGAGATCAAAACCAAATATGTTCAAACAGTTGTTGTATCATGTAAGGGCTTTCCAAAATGGTCAAGAACATTACCAAATTCAACTTACACCATGAGATATGACATTGTCAAGTTGCCTTGCTGAAATCTGTCAAAGGCAAGGCAGATTTTGCATTTTGGCTCGATTTGCCAAAATCAGCCAAATTCAAATGCTCCTATCCACTTGGACACATCTGAGGATTGATTCTAAAGGGGACAATCACTGAGCCAAGCCTCCAAAGTCCATGGAACAAGAAATAGCATGTTGAACCTAGAATGGCCAAAATAGGGACAAGACTCCAAATTTGGATTGAAGCATTCAATGGAAGCATGAAGGTGGCATGGACTGAGCCATTCTCATCTGAAATTAGTCAAGACTTATCCAATACCAAGGGAACCACAGCCCTGTGCCCTAACCTCTAGTCAATGGCTAGAGGAGACTTGCATTTCCATTGGCCAACATGGAACAAACACCTGCTGCAGTTGCCATTCACTGTGGATCCCAAAACAAACTTGCTCTACTATAAATAGAGCTCAATTGTGACCAGTTTGAGTACACCAAAGCCATCAAACAGATGCTTTCCTCAAAATCTCATTCTTCACTCCAATTTTGCCTTCTAAGGCAAGTCACTATCGGGTTTTGAGTTAGAAAGCTTTTTCAACCAAACCAATCACTCACACACCTCACATACATCATATAGAAGTGATCCAAACACTCACATAACATCTGGAACACAGATTTCACAAAATCACCAGCTGGTTGCTCAAACTTTCAATCAAGTTGCAGTTGGGGTACCATCCCAAGTTCCAGATCATTTTAATCCATTCCAAGCATTCATACACACTCCATGGCACCTAGGGAAGCTATCCAGATCATTGGAACCTAGCTGTAACACCTCCAACACAAATCACGATCACCAGCTGCAAGTGGTAAGCATGAGCTCTTCTAACTCTATGATCCATGCAATTTTTGCTGCACAATAATTTGGCCATATGTTCATAATCATGCATGGAATGTTTTCCCTCAATTAATTGCATTGTTTGAATCGTGTATCAAAAATCCTAGCCTTCATGCAGAAATTAGGGTTCTTGAGGTTTCTTCGTGATTTCATGTTTTATGTTTAATTTAAATGAAATTAAGTGTTATAGACATGATCGTGTGGTTGAGACGAGCATAATGATATGTGGATTGCATGATATGATTAAGTTTTCAGTGAGATTGGATGGAAAATGCAAATCAGCCAAACCCAGAACACGCGCGTGTTCTTCAGCTTGTTCTTGGCGCCTTTTTTCCAAAGTCAAATATTTGAATTTTGTGATTTTGTTTAATTGATTCAAAAATTAATTTCTCTCTGAGTTTTAATGATTTTCAGTTGATTCTTTTTTTGATAATTCACAAAAATGTTGAATTATTTTAGTTTATCAAAAAATCCTGAAAAATATTATTTATTGCATATAATTGATATTTTTGCAAAGAATTAATGTTTTAATTGTTTTTAACATTTAAAATATTTTTTCCATCTTGATTTTGCAACTTTTAATGCTTTCTAATTATTTTGTAGGTGAATACTTAATTTTTGAAGCATTAATCCAAGATCACAATTTGTTTTCCATATGTTAAACAGTTTTGATCATTTTAATTGAATTTTTATTCAATTAAATACATTTTTGAAAACAAATTAGGGTTTTGGATTAATTCAACCCTCATAAATCACTTTAAAACTCTTTGGGCCTCTTGAGAGAGTGTAAGACCCAACCCCCCTGTACAAAAAAGATTTTGGGCCTCACCTATTGTATAAGTCCCTCTGTACAAGTAAACGGTACGACCGTCGTCCGTTTAAAACACCTGGGCCTACCCTCGAGTAGTAAGACCTATTTCTTTCCTTTAAGAAACTTTGGGCCTCTATTAGAGTGTAAGACCCAATCCCCCTTTTAACCAAAACCATTTTGGGCCTCACTTATTGTATAAGTCCCTTTGCATTAAAAGAAAACCTCGGCGCGATCGCCATTTTAAACAAAAAATCATCTGGGCCTACCCTCGTGTTATAAGCCCCACTCTTTTCTTTAAAACTTTTTGGGCCTCTTGAGAGAGTGTAAGACCCATCCCTTTGTACAGAAAACCTTTTTGGGCCTCAGTCACTTGTATAAGTCCCTCTGTACAAAATCAAAACCCTGGGCCTCTCCTTGAGCTGTAAGCCCCAATCTTTCTTTTTCAAAGCACTTTCTCCTTTGATTTTGAATATACTGTTGTTTTCAATCTTTCTTTGTTGAACAACTAACCAAACAGCATGGAAGCTCTACAACCGAGTAAGTGTTTATACGCTTTCATTTACTGCTTTCCTATACATATAACTGTATTGTGGGGCTGTTTCGCTGTAAGTCTTCTTTCGTAAACTCATATCGACTGTGTAATAATAGTATAGATATTCAGAGTTTCCCCGGCAACTACGTCTAGAACTAGGTAAAGTCGTTTCTTTTATTCGTAGAAGTAGACAGCTAGATCCCCAATAGGATCACCAGATACAGTCTTCTCTTCGGCTGTCCTCGTTAGGAATTGTCAAGAAACTCTACTCCCAAAGATGAATGTATTCTCCGTGAATAGCATCTTTGAGTTTCTTCCAAATTCTCGAACTTTCCTGACTTGATCTATTCCTTGTGAATAGCTTGCCTTGAATTTCTCGGGGTTTGGGGACCCACGGGCTTCTTAAAAGCATCGGCCTCCTCTTGGGCATTGTACAAGGACCCACAGGCTTCTTAAAAGCAACCCCGCCTCCTCTTGGGCTTAGTACAAGGACCCGTCGGCTTCTTAGAAGTATTCACAGCCTCCTCTTAGGCTTCGTATAATGATCTCTTCCCCCGGGAATGATAGCCTCCTCTTGGGCTTCGTACAAGGACCCATCGGCTTCTTAAAAGTTTCCAGCCTCCTCTTGGGCTTCGTACAAATTGTCCCGACGACCTCCTAGAGGTATAGGAACAAAAATTAGTCATCTTCATAGAACAGTCCTTTCAAAGAGTCTACTACTGTTTCTCAAAACATAGTACAAAGGATAAAACTCTAGACTTGGACCGTCTATTCTCCTTGAGTCTCAAAGATATTCTCAAGTGACCCTTTCGTTAAATAGGAAGAAACCCGCAGACTCGGATAGTCTCGACACCCTTCGGATTTCCCCGTTTCCTTAAAGAACAGGGAACAATCCCGATCCTCAGATTAAACCCATGAGTACAGTGTTGCTCATATAAGAACTGATTTTCTCTTAATCAGTATACTGGACCTGTCACTCAACTAAAACAGTTACCAGCACGTTAGCCTCCTCTTGGGCTTTGTACAAATGATTCTCCCCAGCGGAGCAAACCTTTCAGCCTCCATCTCGGGCTTCGTACGAGATACAAAAGACTCCCTCGTTGAGTCGAAAAACTTTTAGCCTCCCTCTCAGGCTTTGTATGAGACACACAAAAGACTCCCTCGTTGAGTCAAATAACTTTTAGCCTCTCTCTCAGGCTTTGTATGAGACACATAAAAGACTCCCTCGTTGAGTCAATCACCCTTTCGCCTCCATCTCGGGCGTCGTACGAGATACAAATTCCCCTAAGCAGAGTCAAACTCTTTTTCAGCCTCCATCTCAGGCTTCATACGAGCTATAAAAGACTCTCCAGCTGAGTCAAACCTTTTTAGCCTCTCTCTCGATCTTTGTACGAGACACATATTAGCCTCCTCTTAGGCTTTGTATAAGAAAACCACTGGTTAATCCAATTAACCTTTTAGCATCAAATCTGTGCCTCGTTCACAGTATTCAAACATCAACAACTCCTTCCCTTTCATCTAATCGCTGTAAGCGGCAAGCCTCTGGATCATCTATATCCATGCCACTGTCCTTCTTTTAGCATGAGAAATTCCTAAGGAAAGATGGCATTGCTCTACACTGAGTTAAAGTCTTCTCCTTCAGGTTAAAAACCCCTTCTTAGGAAATTATGGCATTACTAGGATCCGCGTATCCCGGTTAAAGTAATTCTCCTTTACCCCTCTTTAGAGATGACAAATTCTCTCTAAAGTCAAAACCTTTTAGCTTCATATCTTGGGCTTTGAACAAGATACAAATAGACTTTTCAGCTTCACATCTTGGGCTTTGAACAAGATACAAACAACCTTTCGCTTCACGTCTTGGGCTTTGAACAAGACACCAAAACCCCGATTTCCTCCCATAGAATAGGAGGAACTACGAACGCTCTGATTTCCCTGTTTCGGTAAACGGGAATACGTATGCATAAGATCGAAAGAAAAGATCTTAGCGAGCACACTAAACAAAAACCCAAAATCCCATACTTTCACACATCAATCAAAAACGTCCGTCCTAACATCTCAAAATACCCCTTTGAACAAAATAACCTGAGACAATCCCCGAATCTTTGTAGCATCTGTAAACCAACAGTTTTGACTGTTTAACCTCAGTATGCAAGTAGGGTTAGTTGGAGACATCTATTTCCCTTCCTTATTCAGCTCACAATAGGATAAAAAATGAATCGAGCTGTAGTACCAGAGCGGTCGTGCTTCGCAACCACATCCAAAAATCGCTCGCTATAGAAAAGTGGCGACTCTGCTGGGGACTCTTTTAAATCGTTGTTTGTTCATTCTTGTCCCCTAGGTAGAAACCTTCAAAAGGGAATTTCACTGAGATAAGACTTTTTGACTCTATTAGGATCTTAGGTCAAAACCTTTGCTTTGGAAAGAAACCACAGAATGGTCACTCCGCCGGGAAGCCATTTCTGTCAGGAACATAAGATTCATAGCTTTTAAAGTCTAGGACATTAGGACAAATATATATACTGCTTTTCCTACTTGCTATACGTGTTTATTTTTCTGCTAATGGGAATGCGTGTGATGCCGCATGTGGAAAGATTGAGTATACACCTAGGAAAACCCCTTTAGTGGCGCAGAGGCTATCGGAAATAGTCGTCATGCGATGCCACCCTCTTTTGAGGACTCTTCAAAAAACATCACCTAGCACGGTTCCCGGCCCGCTGGTGTTTTCTTGACAAGAGTTGATGATGAAGAGAGACAGGTACAAAAGTCATTAGTAAACCTTTGGGATGGGTAGAGCCTTGACTCCATGACAACGACCCTTTGACCCCATGTTTTTTCTATGTTTTTGTGTGCTGCATTCATGCATTCATTTAAAAAACATTAAAACATTCAAAAAAATTTCTCTTCTAGTCTCTCTGTTTTTCAAATTAAACTAAGACTGTGATTGCAAATATCAGAGAAAAGGATTACGCTAATGGATTTCGGTAGAAGGAAAACTCATAAGTATACCTTCAAGGCTCCAAAACTAGAGGATTTGAGAGGTTTGGCGAGAATGATCACAAACCAAGAGGCCTTCAGAGCCAAGTACGGAGGTCTGCTACCTCTGCTAAGAGTCCATGTGATTGAAGGAATCATGGATGCGCTCGTTCAGTTCTACGATCCGGTTTATCACTGTCTCACATTTTCGGATTACCAGCTAGCACCAACGCTGGAGGAGTACTCTCATCTGATCGATCTACACATTACTGATCAGGCTCCATTTTCTGGACTGGAAGAAATTCCAAAGGATCAGACCATTGTAAGTGCAATTCATTTGGATGAGTCAGAAGTCAAGACTCACATGACTACCAAGGGTGGCATCCAAGGTTTGCCAGCCCAATTCTTAACAAAGAAAGCTCTGTACTTTGCTAGTATAGGGAACGAGACTGCTTTTGAAAGCATCTTTGTTTTACTCACCTACGGATTATTTTTGTTTCCCAATATTAATAACTTCGTCGATATCAACGCCATTAAGGTTTTTCTCGTTGGAAACCCTGTGCCGACTTTGCTCGCAGATGCGTATCATTCCGTACACTTAGGAAATTTGTACAGCGGAGGGGAGATCACATGTTGTGTACCTTTGCTTTACAAATGGTTTATCTCCCATTTGCCTAAGTCTGCTGCTTTTTGGGATCATAAGAGCGCCTTACGCTGGTCGCAGAAAATCATGTCTCTCACCAACTCTGACATTGATTGGTGCAATAGGATTTATGATGGAATAAGGATCATTGATCGTTGTGGAAACTTCCCCAACGTACCCCTTATAGGAACTAAAGGAGGAATCAACTATCATCCGATATTGGTTCGTCATCAGTTTGGATACCCGATGAGGCTTGTTCCGCGGAACGCTCATCTGGAACGTCTTTTCTTCAAGGAATGAGAAAATGACAGAGCACTAAAGATGGAAATAGTGCACGCGTGGAAGCATGTTCATAAGAAAGGACGAGAGTCTCTAGGAAAACCGGACTGTGTCTCGGTGGAGCCTTATCTCCACTGGGTACAAACTAGAGCTCTCAAGCTAAAAATGCCTTATCCTCGCTACAGAATTCTTCCGCCGAGGGAATCTATCATGCACTTCATGACTGAGACGAAAAAGCTTCAGGTTACTCTCAACAAAGTTCAACGGGAGAGGAGGTCTTGGAAGAACAAGTACTGAACCCTCAATGTGGAGTGTATCCAAATACAGCAACTACTGAAAGAGAAAGATGCTCTGATTGAGATTTTAGAGCAACATGCTGTGGATAATCAAGATGACCAAAGGAATGTGCTCACTCCTTTCACCTGGCAAAGGAATGACAACCCGACAACGGCTCAAGAGCCCCGGTCAAAGAAAAGGAAGTACCAGAATCAGCACCCGAGTTCTCTCGGGACCCATTAGCTTAGGTTTCTGTTTCCGCACCTTGTAATCTACTGTATTTCCATTTCTGTAATCCTTTGAATTTCAATAAAAAAGGGGTTTCCCCACTGTTTGATATTTGCAATCTAATTGTCGAAGTTTATTTTGATTAAACCAAAAAACAATTAATATAATCATTGCATTTCATCATTCTCACGTCGCGTATTCTCCTTACCTACGAATCTCACGTTTGTGTCTCGATTCTAGAGTCAAACTGTCTCATTCATACAATACTCGGGCCAATCGTCAGAAAAAGATGGATGATCTTGAGGAAGAAAACAGAGAGTTGAAAGAAGAGATCGACGCTCTGAGAGAGGATATGAGAAAGCTTCGTAACGACATGCAAGTCATGGCAGAAGCTCAGCTACAAAGAACCGTGATCTCGGAGATCACCTCGACGCCCATAGTGGAGAAGTATGATCCTAGGTATCAGATGCCAAAAGATCGTCCCTGGGGTATGCCTGTTAACTATATCCCGGAAGGATATGTTCCGCCGATCATTGAAGATCAGGGAACTTCAGCAGGAGCCGCTGGTCCTGAAGGTTACAAACTTCGGGAAAGCGAAGATGCTAGAGGCATATTGAAGACTCCTGAAGGTTACAAACTTCGGGAGACGCCAAGATTCACTGCCGTAGTTACGGTACCACCTCCTGTGGTGCACACTGTCTCGGAAGGAAAGATTCCACAGATACCTTCTGGTAAGAAGGAAACTATGTTCGACCGAATGGATGAATTCCAGGAACAGTTCTTGGAAATGCAGAAGGAACTGCAAGCCATTCGCGGTCAGGATTTATTTGGAAAGGACGCCGCAGACCTTTGTCTGGTCCCCAATGTGAAAGTTCCGCACAAGTTCCAAGTGCCTGACTTTGAAAAATACAAGGGTAACTCTTGCCCTCAAAGTCACTTGACAATGTACGCTCGACGAATGTCAGCTCAGACTGAAAATCAGGACCTGCTGATTCACTACTTTCAGGATAGTTTAACCGGTGCTGCCTTAAAATGGTACATGGGTTTAAATCGTGCCTCGATCAGCACATTCAGATATCTTGGTACTGCCTTCGTTCAACATTACAAATACAATTTGGACATGGCACCTGACAGAGATCAACTCAGATCAATGTCACAAAAGGAAAAGGAAACCTTTAAGGAGTACGCTCAGAGATGGCGTGAAATAGCCGCCCAGATTTGTCCACCTCTTGAGGAAAAAGAGATGACAAAGATCTTCTTAAAGACCTTGACCTCATTTTACTACGACAAAATGGTTGCCAGTGCGCCCAGTGACTTCACCGAGATGGTGGGTATGGGAGTTCGTCTTGAGGAAGCCGTCCGAGAAGGACGTTTGGCAAAAGACGCTGGACCATCAAGCAGTACAAAACGATATGGTAGTACTCTCCCTAAGAAAAAAGAGCAAGATATCGGGAATATCTCTCTCGGAAAGCAAAGGCGACGTTATCAACCAGTAGCAGCGGTAACTCCTGCTATCAATCCCACGCCTATTCCTACGTATCAACCTCAGGTTGCACAGAGCCAACCTAATCAGCAAAGGACTCAACAGCCTCTTCAGCAGGCTCGTCCTCCATACAACGACAACCATACAATGCGGCCACCAGGATTTGATCCTATACCCATGTTGTACGCAGAGCTATTTCCGTTACTACTGGCTAAGGGGCACATCCAGACTAAGTCTCCTCTTACAGTACCGGAAAATCTGCCTTTTTGGTTTAAGGTGGATCAGACATGCCCTTATCATCAAGGAGGATCGGGGCATAACATAGAGAATTGTCTCAATTTCAAATCCGATGTGCAAAAGCTTGTTAGGAGCGGGCTCTTATCTTTCAAAGATACGACTCCTAATGTTCTCACGAACCCGCTGCCTCAACATGAGAAAGTTGCAGTCAACCTGATTGAGAAAGAGACTAACAATGTCTATCAAATTCACGATGTACTCTTGTTGAGGACCAATCTGGTCAAGATGCATTGTAGACAGAGTGGATATGGCCATGTGCCACCTCATAATTATCACCAGTGTTATATCTGTTCTAAAAATAATCAAGGATGTTCGGTAGTGCAATCAGCCCTACAGGAACAGATGGATCTCGGATGGATTAAAGAGCACCGAGTTCGTGAAGTTAACATGGTCTATACGAACTCCAATGTCATTCAGAACCACGACATCCGTGCAATAAATGTTAACCTGGTGGCAATGCACTCAAGACAAAGCCAGCATCATAATCTGCCGTGGCACGATTATAGTTCCTGTCTGACTTGCTCGGTAAACAAGCAGGGATGCTCTTTCATACAGGAGGCCCTCCAGCGTCAGATGGATCTTGGATGGATCCAAGACTACTATGATAGGAATCCCTATCAGATCAACATGGTTCAGATTTTTGATATTCGCGTGATGAATACCAACCTGGTAGAGTTACATGCTGAGCAGGTCCGACTCGGATTCTTAATATCACATGATTACCAAAGCTGTAAAGCGGGTTGCGAAAATGATCGAGGTTGTACCCTTGTCCAGGAGGCACTTCAGCACTTGTTAAATCACTGGTGGATGCCAATCTATATGGATGAAGATACTCAGCAAATTAGTATCAATAACAGGAATTCTACTCGTCGTCAGAGTCAGGATGTCCGATCTGTGGAGACTAACCTAGTGAGGTTACATTGTATTCAAAGTGGGCGTGGTCAGGTGCCACTACACAATTATGATCGTTGTAGAGTCTGTTCAGAAAGTAACCAAGGGTGCTACCTTGTGAGAGAAGCTCTTCAGGGTCGGGTGGATCGCGGAGAGATTCGTCCATATCCGGGTTCTGGACCCATTAACTGGGCACCGAACTATCTCGTCGATCAAATCGAGGACGTTGTCGTCGTCTCTGATCATCAGAGGACTAAAGATGTCTGTGCCATCATCCCTCTACTTGACGAATCAAAAGTTCCCAACCGGGAATAGATCGAGATTACTTACGATGGTCAGAAAAATCAGAAGGTTCCCATAGTCATCTATCTACCGGGGCCACTACCGTATGAATCAGCTAAGGCTATCCCTTACAAATACGGTGCGACAATAATCGAGAATGGAAAGGAAATTCCATTACCCTCTGTCGTGAATATTGCAGACATCAGTCGAGTAACACGGAGCGGTCGAATCTTCAACCGAGGAGTTGGAGAACCTAAAAAAGAAAGGAACCTCAGGCAGAAGTTCCTAATTCACCAGTCGGTCAATCCAGTAATCCCGACCTTTCAAAGAACCAAGATGAGATGCTGAAGCTCATCCAAAGGAGTGAATACAACATTGTTGATCAACTGTTACAGACTCCTTCAAAAATCTCAGTATTATCACTGTTACTCAGTTCAGAAGCCCACAGGGAGGCTCTACAAAAAGTCTTGGAGCAAGCCTTTATGGAACAGGATGTAACAATCAGACAGTTCGATAGTATTGTCTCTAACATCACTTCCTGCAATAATTTGGGATTTAGTGATGAGGAATTACCCGAAGAGGGTCGCCGTCATAACATGGCACTCAATATCACAGTCAACTGCCAGGACGATGCTTTAGCCAGCGTACTGGTAGACACAGGGTCAACCCTGAATGTTATGCCGAAGTCCACTTTGATGCAATTATCATTCAAGGGCCCTCCGATGAGAATCAGCGAGGTCGTCGTCAAAGCATTCGACGGATCCAGAAAAGCGATTATCGGCGAAGTTGATCTTCCCATAACTATTGGTCCTCACACTTTCCAAGTCACTTTCCAGGTCATGGACATCCGGGCAACGTACAGTTGTTTATTAGGAAGACCTTGGATACATCAGGCTGGAGCGGTCACCTCGACCCTCCACCAAAAGCTAAAGTTCGTCCAGAACGATCAACTCATCACGGTTTGTGGAGAACAAACCTTGCTCGTGAGTAACTTATCATCATCTACTTGTGTAGAACCCGAGGAGGTTATTGGGACGCAGTTCCAAGCATTGTCGGTGAGCAAGAACAATCAATCTGAAGGAGGAACTTCGATTTCCTCATACAAAGATGCTGTTAAAGCGGTCGAGAGTACCGATACCACAGGATGGGGACAGCTTGTCATTCCTATTGACAATAAAACAAAGAAGGGTCTTGGTTTTTCTGCAACCTGCACCCAGACTGCTGTCAACGGTAAAAGTCTTCATCCCATTCAGAACTTCTTCCATAGTGGAGGCTTCCTCCAACCAGTGACTCAAGTAGTCCATGCTATCAATGAAGAGGATCCCTTTGACACGGATGAAGAATGGAAATCCTATCTTAACGAGGACGGTTATATGTCGCAGGACGAAACGCAAACTCCATTTTGCTATCCCGCACAGAGTCCGAGATTTATACCCAGGTCAAACGTCGAAATGATATATGGAGATTGCGATCCGGAAGGATGCCGTGCTCCACCAAATTCATTAGAGGAAGACACTCTGATGAAAGACAACTTTGACTCTACCTACTATGGCCCGATGGATGGTCTGCCAATGTGGCTACCTTACCCAGGAGACTTGGGGCCAGAAAGTCAGCCGAGTAATGACACTCAGCTGAGCATCATTGAACAGAATACCTGTGTCCCCACCATGTCATGGGATCAACACTCAGGTCATTCAGAAACTACTCAACATGACGATGAATTCGCAACATTTGCGGGACTGGAATTCATCAACTACGCTTTTCCCGAGGTCAACGTCATCGAGAAGGATGACTCCTCCAGTTCTAAAGAAGTGTGGGACACCTTGGGACAACCAAGTGGAAAATTTGACTTCATGGTCAAGTACACCGCTCCCGAAAGCTCTCGTATTAGGCTCGAAGATATCCAGCCAACTGGATGGGGAGATACAGCTGAGAGCACAAATGCTATGCAAAATGCAACAGAGGAATCCTCCTACGACAACTCTGCCTGGGAGACAGATTCCAACGATCCTGCTCCACCAGAAATCAGCGTCATTTCTGAAGACAAATCAAGGAAGGTGCCAGACTTTGTGATTCACCGAGGAGTTCGCCGCCAATGGGTTGCCGTCGAGGTTCCGAAGGTCGTTCATCAGTCAAAGTAATTGCCATCTTTAACCTTTCACCCCCCCAGGTGAAACGGATGTTTTGATAGGGATCGCTTTCTGTAAATTTCCCTCTTCGCTTCGCCCAAAGTGACAGAGTTTTGTTTTATAGGGTTGTAGTTTCAAGATTCGACTTGTTCATTAATAAAATAACGTCGTTCTGTAATTTCCGTATTAATTGCTGTTTTCTCTTTTTTCTTTTCTCAGAAAATGGTAATCCTAAAAAACAAATCAATAATAAAAACAAGCAGTAAAAGAAAAATTCACTGCACACACTCGCATTTTCTCTATCTCTTCTAAACACAAATCATCACGTCCTGCAGATTGCTTGTTTTACACCCCGTTGAAACATATGATCCAATGCCTTCTCCCGACTTTGGGTTCCCGGTATTTGGGGCTGAAGAAGAAGTTGACGACAAAATTCCAGAAGAGATATCCCGATTACTCAGACAAGAGGAAAGGTCCATTGAACCTCACAAAGAGCCGTTGGAAATGGTAAACTTGGGTTCGGAAAAAGAGAGAAAAGAGATCAGGATTGGTGCACTCCTCAGTCCAACTGCCAAAGAGAGCTTGACAAAGCTTCTCAGAGAATTTCTCGATGTGTTCGCTTGGTCCTATCAGGATATGCCAGGGTTGGATACCAGCATCGTGGAACATCACTTACCGTTGAGATCGGAATGTCCGCCAGTAAAACAAAGGTTGAGACGAACTCACCTGGACATGGCCATCAAAATCAAAGAGGAGGTACGAAAACAGATTGACGCAGGTTTCCTTGCTACATATGAATATCCTCAATGGTTAGCCAACATCGTACCCGTTCCCAAAAAGGACGGAAAGGTCAGAATGTGTGTAGATTACAGGGATCCGAACAAGGCAAGTCCAAAGGACGACTTTCCTTTTCCCCACATTGACATGCTGGTAGACAGTACAGCAAAGTTCAAAGTCTTCTCCTTCATGGATGGATTCTCGGGCTATAATCATATAAAAATGGCGCCGAAAGACATGGAGAAAACTTCGTTCATTACCCCATGGGGTACCTTTTGTTACAAGGTGATGCCGTTCGGCTTGAAGAATGCCGGGGCAACCTATCAAAGGGCCATGACTACTCTGTTTCATGACATGATACACAAAGAAATCGAGGTATATGTCGATGACATGATTGCAAAATCTAAAACAGAGGAGGAGCATGTGACCCATCTGTCCAAACTATTCGAGCGTTTGAGGAAGTACAAACTCCGCTTGAATCCCAACAAGTGCACCTTCGGTGTCCGTTCAGGGAAACTCTTAGGGTTCATCGTCAGCCAGAAAGGAATTGAAGTTGATCCTGACAAGGTCAAGGCTATTCGAGAAATGCCTTCTCCGAAAATTGAAAAACAAGTCAGAGGATTTCTAGGACGTTTGAACTACATATCCAGATTCATATTCCTTATGATCGCCACGTGTGCGCCGATTTTCAGATTGCTAAAAAAGAACCATGAATGCGTTTGGTCAGAAGACTGCCAAATTTCCTTCGAGAGTATCAAGGAGTATCTATTGAATCCGCCGATTCTATCACCTCTAGTGGAAGGAAGACCACTGATCATTTACCTCACGGTCCTAGAGGACTCAATGGGATGTGTACTTGGCCAACATGACGAAACCAAACGGAAAGAGTCTGCCATTTACTATCTAAGTAAGAAATTTACCGACTGTGAAACTCGGTACACGATGCTCGAGAAAACTTGCTGTACTTTGGCTTGGGCAGCCAAACGTCTGCACCAGTACATGATTCGTCACACTACTTGGTTGGTCTCCGAGATGGATCCAATCAAGTACGTCTTTGAAAAACCTGCTCTCATGGGAAGGATTGCCCGTTGGCAGATGCTGCTATCAGAATATGACATAGAGTACCACGCTCAGAAAGCCGTTAAAGGGAGTATTTTAGCCGATCATTTGGCTCATCAACCGATTGACGATCAAGAATCAATTGGGTTTGACTTCCCAGACGAAGATGTCATGTATCTAAAAATGAAAGATTGCGATGAACCGCTACCCAGTGAAGGGCCAGAACCAGGTTCCCAGTGGGGACTTATCTTTGACGGAGCAGTTAATCATTACGGAAACGGAATTGGGGCAATCATTGTTACCCCTCAGGGTACCCACATTCCTTTCACTGCCAGACTTATGTTCAAATGTACGAACAACGAGGCTGAATACGAAGCTTGTATTATGGGTCTCGAAGAAGCATTTGATTTAAGGATCAAGAACTTGGACGTATACGGCGACTCAGCCTTGGTTATCAATCAGATCACAAGAGATTGGAACACATACCAATCAGGATTGATTCCCTACAAAGACTATGCGAGAAGGTTGTTACCCTTCTTCAACAGAGTTGAGTTTCATCCCATCCCTCGTGGGGAGAATCACATGGCTGATGCTTTAGCCACTCTTTCTTCCATGATTAGCGTAGGTCGATGGAATGACCTACCTAAGATTGACGTTATGCGCCTTGAACGGCCCGCCTACATCTTTGCGATTGAAGCAGTCATAGACGACAAACCTTGGTATCACGATATCAAATGCTTCCTTCAGAAACAAGGATACCCACCTGGGACATCCAGGAAAGACAGAAAGACCCTCAGAAGACTGGCTGGAAGCTTCTTCCTGAGCGGCGATACTCTTTATAAGAGGAACTTTGACATGGTCTTGCTCCGATGCGTCGACAGACCAGAAGCAGACATGCTGATAAAACAAATTCATGAAGGATCCTTTGGCACTTATGCCAACGGACACACAATGGCGAGAAAAATTCTGAGAGCAGGGTACTACTGGTTAACCATGGAATCCGACTGCTACAAGTACATGAGGTGGTGTCACAAGTGTCAGATATACTCCGACAAAATTCATGTACCGCCATCGCATCTCAAAGTGCTCTCTTTCCCGTGGCCTTTTTCCATATGGTAAATAGACATAATTAGCTTGATTGAACCTAAGGCTTCAAACAGACATCGGTTCATCCTAGTAGCCATTGATTACTTCACCAAGTGGGTCGAAGCAGCATCGTACGCCAATGTAACCCGACAAGTGGTGGTCCGATTTATCAAAAAAAATATCATCTTCCGTTATGGTGTTCCAAGCCAGATCATTACTGATAATGGATCTAACTTGAACAATAAGATGATGAAGGAGTTGTGCGCAGAGTTCAAAATTAAACACCATAACTCATCTCCCTACCGACCCAAGATGAACGGAACGGTAGAAGCGGATAACAAGAACATCAAGAAGATTGTTCAGAAGATGGTTATAACCTATAAGGATTGGCACGAGATGCTACCCTTTGCTCTTCACGGTTATCGTACATCTGTCCGCACTTCAACAGGGGCTACCCCTTTCTCTCTAGTGTATGGCATAGAAGCAGTGCTCCCCATAGAAGTAGAGATCCCATCAATCCGGGTATTGATGGAAGCCAAGCTTACCGAAGCTGAATGGTGTCAAAGTCGACACGATGAACTGAATCTAATCAAAGAGAAGCGAATTATGGCACTGTGCCACGGTCAGTTGTATCAACAAAGAATGAAGAAGGTGTTTGACAAAAAGGTCAGACCTCGCATCTTCAGGAAAGGAGACCTCGTGCTCAAGAAGATACAATCTTTTCTCACTGATTCGCGAGGCAAGTGGACTCCGAATTATGATGGCCCCTATGTGGTCACGAAAGCTTTCTCAGGCGGCGCCTTGAGACTTGCAACCATGGACGGAGAAGAATTTGCCTACCCCACGAATGTTGATGTAGTCAAGAAATACTTCGCCTAAACTAAAAATAAATAAATAAATAAATCGTCTCGGTGGATTGAAAACCCGAAAGGGTGGTCCAGGCAAAAGTTAGAGACATGAAAAAAAAATCATCCCGGTGGATTGGAAACATCACAGTACAATCCAGGCAAAAGTTAGGGATAATGGCAAGTAACTATGTTCAACAGAGGCAAGTCCCTTAGCAGCAGTTACATCACCCATTGGAGGAAAACTCCAGTCAAGGTCATCTTCGACAGCAGCTCAGGATGCCCCGAATTCAAAGTTGGTAGAAGGATAGTGGTCGTTATGTTTCAACGTAGCCCTTTTCCCTGTAAATTACCATTTTCTGAACTTTGTAAATACTCTTTGGAATCACGCGTTTGGCTGGTCTCCATCTTATCAATAAAATTTGAGCCTTTGTGCTTTTGTTTGTAATTCTTATTTGTTTTAGCTTTACAGAATGACGTTTTTTAACTATGATCAACGATTCTTGAAACGAAACAAAATGAATTTACTCGTTAAAACTTTTTCTGCTTTTAAAATAAAGATGGCAATTTCTTTTGACTGTTGAACATTGGAAGAACATCGACCGCTTCTCCAGAAGTAAGCGAACTTCAAAGTGCAGAATCAAAGTACTCCTTCTAAGCCAGTGGGCCTGAATGAAGGATCAACTGTATCAGATGCGGTTTTCCCGTCTGATACCTTCGGCCGAGTTCTCATCTCCTAAGCCCGACCAACATAGCTCCCAACAGGGACTATCTCTCCTAGGCAAGGTAGAATTGCTATCTTGAACCAGCGGTACTTTTTTGTCCCCAGAAGTGGCCGAGTATCCAGTTATGTTCATCTTTTAGTCTGTATGTCGCGTCTCTTTTGTCAGCATATACATACATGCATCATGCATTTTTTATTTGCATTTACATTTCATATTGCATCACCATCACTTGAGTCGGTCTTATCCTGCCGTGATAACCGTCCTCTCAATCGAGTTTGTCAGTTCTTTCCTCGTCAGGAAGTGTTGTGTCCGAACGAACTCGTCTCCAGTGAATCTATAGATCAGAGTCGGCAATTGGCCACTTTGATAACTTGAACCTCTGAAAGACCAGAGAACCTTCAACAGATGTCACTCTTCGCCATTGAAGATGATATCCTTGCTTTCCCGGATTAAGGAAAATCCCCAGAGAAAGCCTCTTAAGCAAAGATTCGGCAGTACAGCAGTGTTTCTCTGAAAAAACCGCTGATGAAAAGGTCATCGGCACCTCAAAATTGGATCACATCATATGGCATTTCGCTGGGAAGATCCCAAGAAAAGTATGATGCAAGACCCCAAGCGAAAGCAGTCTCTCTAAAGACTCGCTTTCCCCAGTAGAAACAAATGGCGTCTCCAACAGAGAAGTTTATGCACCTCTACAACTCAGACGACTGGATTCCCCAGCAAGTCTGATATCAAAACTTTTTCCGTCAAATGGCATCTCCCCAGGAAAATTCGGCGAGAAGTTTGAGGAAAACCGCTACGAGTAGCGTTCCTTGTCAACAAAGTTTATTAACAAAAGAAACTAAGACCAGCTCCTTGGTAGGAAACCAGGATCAAGGGGAAGTTTAAATCAGAAACTTAGACCAGTTCCTTGGTAGGAAACCAGGATCGAGGGGAAGTTTATTTCAGAAACTTAGACCAGTTCCTTGGTAGGAAACCAGGATCGAGGGGAAGTTTGCATCAGAAACTAAGACCAGTTCCTTGGTAGGAAACCAGGATCGAGGGGAAGTTTACATCAGAAACTAAGACCAGTACCTTGGTAGGAAACCAGGATCGAGGGGAAGTTTACTTCAGAAACTAAGACCAGTTCCTTGGTAGGAAACCAGGATCGAGGGGAAGTTTACCTTTTCTAAGCATCATTGCTTAGCAAAAGAAGATGAATGCATGAATTACCATTCATAGACGCCGTCAAAATTTCGGATATTCCGATATTTAATCCTCTTGCACTCCGAATGCCCGAATACCTTCGCCATTCACACCTTCGTGTCCAAGAAGATTAAATAGGGGCATCTGTCATACCCCAAATTTTGGCCACTTAGATTCCCATCATTGTGCAAATCATCATCACAATATGGATGTACCTTTATGCCTCATCAATCTCCGCAAGGGTTGTTGAGCATCCACTATAATCAGAATTAGGGTTTCAAGCCCTCTCTGAGCTATTATACAAAGGATCAATCAAGGAATGACTTGATATTCAACTTTTCTAACCTCCCAAGAATCTACAATGGATCAAGAGGACTCCCACTTCAAGGATTAAGCACAAGGTTGCTCCCTTTTAGGTGGATCAAGCTTCAAGATCGACAGTGTCACCAAATTAGGGTTTTGGTCGACCAGGGCCTCCAGGTGGAAATTTTCCTCTGGGCACAAGCCAATGATCCAAAACATAACCTAATATACTCCAGGGAACCTCATGGACCCAAGCATCAAGTCAATTTGACCTCAGGGGATGCATTCAACAAAAATCAGGAATTAGGGTTTCTTGACCTAATTCACCCCTAAGTTGACTTTTGGGACAAATCAGGAACCAAGACCTCAAGACAAGGTTTGAGGGTCTCTAATAAACTATATTGATCCATTTGGAACAATGGATTGATCCAGGAAGCTTGAGCAACAAGTCTCAATTTCATCTGCACCACAGTTAGGGTTTTGCGAGAAAAGTCAACTGTAACTTTGACTTTTGAACAGGACATGCCCCCAAACCCTAAGACTTGCTTCAATATACCCTATGACACCCATGGAACATGTCCATCAAGTTTGATTTAGGTCAAGGACATGATTTCCTGAAGGATTGCACAGTTTGGAATTCATCTGCTAAAAAGTCAACTATGCACCAAAGTCAACTTTGACTTTTTGAGATTTTTCACTAAAATGGATTTTTAACCCTAAAATGATGTTAATGTATGATTTGAATCATCATTCATCAAGAAAAATCAAGAAAAGTGGGATAACTTGTAAAAGGGGTAACCATAAAACTTAGAAATTTTTCTAAGTTATGGAAAAAGTACCACTAATGCACCAACTTTGGAGGACCATAACTCCTAAACCACAAGGCCATTGTGCCCCATTCAAAGCTTGATTTGAAGATCTCATTACCCTCTACAAAAGCTTCATACTGACCTATATCCAAATTCCTCATGGATTTTGAGTTATGGAGTGATCAAAATCAAGAAATCACACTTTGTTCCAACACTTAGTGAAAATTTCACTAAGTCAGATTTGACTTCACTTTTTGCCAAATGTAGGAGGATTTTTCACTTGGATTCAAAAGAGATCAAAACCAAATATGTTCAAACAGTTGTTGTATCATGTAAGGGCTTTCCAAAATGGTCAAGAACATTACCAAATTCAACTTACACCATGAGATATGACATTGTCAAGTTGCCTTGCTGAAATCTGTCAAAGGCAAGGCAGATTTTGCATTTTGGCTCGATTTGCCAAAATCAGCCAAATTCAAATGCTCCTATCCACTTGGACACATCTGAGGATTGATTCTAAAGGGGACAATCACTGAGCCAAGCCTCCAAAGTCCATGGAATAAGAAATAGCATGTTGAACCTAGAATGGCCAAAATAGGGACAAGACTCCAAATTTGGATTGAAGCATTCAATGGAAGCATCAAGGTGGCATGGACTGAGCCATTCTCATCTGAAATCAGTCAAGACTTATCCACAACCCTGTGCCCTAACCTCTAGTCAATGGCTAGAGAAGACTTGCATTTCCATTGGCCAACATGGAACAAACACCTGCTGCAGTTGCCATTCACTGTGGATCCCAAAACAAACTTGCTCTACTATAAATAGAGCTCAATTGTGATCAGTTTGAGTACACCAAAGCCATCAAACAGATGCTTTCCTCAAAATCTCATTCTTCACTCCAATTTTGCCTTCTAAGGCAAGTCACTATCGGGTTTTGAGTTAGAAAACTTTTTCAACCAAACCAATCACTCACACACCTCACATACATCATATAGAAGTGATCCAAACACTCACATAACATCTGGAACACAGATTTCACAAAATCACCAGCTGGTTGCTCAAACTTTCAATCAAGTTGCAGTTGGGGTACCATCTCAAGTTCCAGATCATTTCAATCCATTCCAAGCATTCATACACACTCCATGGCACCTTGGGAAGCTATCCAGATCATTGGAACCTAGCTGTAACACCTCCAACACAAATCACGATCACCAGCTGCAAGTGGTAAGCATGAGCTCTTCTAACTCTATGATCCATGCAATTTTTGCTGCACAATAATTTGGCCATATGTTCATAATCATGCATGGAATGTTTTCCCTCAATTAATTGCATTGTTTGAATCGTGTATCAAAAATCCTAGCCTTCATGAAGAAATTAGGGTTCTTGAGGTTTCTTCGTGATTTCATGTTTTATGTTTAATTTAAATGAAATTAAGTGTTATAGACATGATCGTGAGGTTGAGACGAGCATAATGATATGTGGATTGCATGATATGATTAAGTATTCAGTGAGATTGGATGGAAAACGCAAATCAGCCAAACCCAGAACACGCGCGTGTTCTTCAGCTTGTTCTTGGCGCCTTTTTTCCAAATTCAAATATTTGAATTTTGTGATTCTGTTTAATTGATTCAAAAATTAATTTCTCTCTGAGTTTTAATGATTTTCAGTTGATTCTTTTTTTGATAATTCACAAAAATGTTGAAATATTTTATTTTATCAAAAAATCCCAAAAAATATTATTTATTGCATATAATTGATATTTTTGCAAAGAATTAATGTTTTAATTGTTTTTAACATTTAAAATATTTTTTCCATCTTGATTTTGCAACTTTTAATGCTTTCTAATTATTTTGTAGGTGAGTACTTAATTTTTGAAGCATTAATCCAAGATCACAATTTGTTTTCCATATGTTAAACAATTTTGATCATTTTAATTGAATTTTTATTCAATTAAATACATTTTTGAAAACAAATTAGGGTTTTGGATTAATTCAACCCTCATAAATCACTTTAAAACTCTTTGGGCCTCTTGAGAGAGTGTAAGACCCAACCCCCCTTGTACAAAAAAGATTTTGGGCCTCACCTATTGTATAAGTCCCTCTGTACAAGTAAACGGTACGACCGTCGTCCGTTTAAAACACCTGGGCCTACCCTCGAGTAGTAAGACCCATTTCTTTCCTTTAAGACACTTTGGGCCTCTATTAGAGTGTAAGACCCAATCCCCCTTTTAACCAAAACCATTTTGGGCCTCACTTATTGTATAAGTCCCTTTGCGTTAAAAGAAAACCTCGGCGCGATCGCCATTTTAAACAAAAAATCATCTGGGCCTACCCTCGTGTTATAAGCCCCACTCTTTTCATTAAAACTTTTTGGGCCTCTTGAGAGAGTGTAAGACCCATCCCTTTGTACAAAAAACATTTTTGGGCCTCAGTCACTTGTATAAGTCCCTCTGTACAAAATCAAAACCCTGGGCCTCTCCTTGAGCTGTAAGCCCCAATCTTTCTTTTTCAAAGCACCTTCTCCTTTGATTTTGAATATACTGTTGTTTTCAATCTTTCTTTGTTGAACAACTAACCAAACAGCATGGAAGCTCTACAACCGAGTAAGTGTTTATACGCTCTCATTTACTGCTTTCCTATACATATAATTGTATTGTGGGGTTGTTTCGCTGTAAGTCTTCATTCGTAAACTCATATCGACTGTGTAATAATAGTATAGATATTCAGAGTTTCCCCGGCAACTACGTCTAGAACTAGGTAAAGTCGTTTCTTTTATTCGTAGAAGTAGACAGCTAGATCCCCAATAGGATCACCAGATACAGTCTTCTCTTCGGTTGTCCTCGTTAGGAATTGTCAAGAAACTCTACTCCCAAAGATGATTGTATTCTCCGTGAATAGCATCTTTGAGTTTCTTCCAAATTCTTGAACTTTCCTGACTTGATCTATTCCTTGTGAATAGCTTGCCTTGAATTTCTCGGGGTTTGGGGACCCACGGGCTTCTTAAAAGCATCGGCCTCCTCTTGGGCATTGTACAAGGACCCACAGGCTTCCTAAAAGAAACCCCGCCTCCTCTTGGGCTTAGTACAAGGACCCGTCGGCTTCTTAGAAGTATTCACAGCCTCCTCTTAGGCTTCGTATAATGATCTCTTCCCCCGGGAACAGTCCTTTCAAAGAGTCTACTACTGTTTCTCAAAACATATTACAAAGGATAAAACTCTAGACTTGGACCGTCTATTCTCCTTGAGTCTCAAAGATATTCTCAAGTGACGCTTTCGTTAAATAGGAAGAAACCTGCAGACTCGGATAGTCTCGACACCCTTCGGATTTCCCCGTTTCCTTAAAGAACAGGGAACAATCCCGATCCTCAGATCAAGCCCATGAGTACAGTGTTGCTCATATAAGAACTGATTTTCTCTTAATCAGTATACTGGACCTGTCACTCAACTAAAACAGTTACCAGCACGTTAGCCTCCTCTTGGGCTTTGTACAAATGATTCTCCCCAGCGGAGCAAACCTTTCAGCCTCCATCTCGGGCTTCGTACGAGATACAAAAGACTCCCTCGTTGAGTCGAAAAACTTTTAGCCTCCCTCTCAGGCTTTGTATGAGACACACAAAAGACTCCCTCGTTGAGTCAAATAACTTTTAGCCTCTCTCTCAGGCTTTGTATGAGACACATAAAAGACTCCCTCGTTGAGTCAATCACCCTTTCGCCTCCATCTCGGGCGTCGTACGAGATACAAATTCCCCTAAGCAGAGTCAAACTCTTTTTCAGCCTCCATCTCGGGCTTCATACGAGCTATAAAAGACTCTCCAGCTGAGTCAAACCTTTTTAGCCTCTCTCTCGGGCTTTGTACGAGACACATATTAGCCTCCTCTTAGGCTTTGTATAAGAAAACCACTGGTTAATCCAATTAACCTTTTAGCATCAAATCTGTGCCTCGTTCACAGTATTCAAACATCAACAACTCCTTCCCTTTCATCTAATCGCTGTAAGCGGCAAGCCTCTGGATCATCTATATCCATGCCACTGTCCTTCTTTTAGCATGAGAAATTCCTAAGGAAAGATGGCATTGCTCTACACTGAGTTAAAGTCTTCTCCTTCAGGTTAAAAACCCCTTCTTAGGAAATTATGGCATTACTAGGATCCGCGTATCCCGGTTAAAGTAATTCTCCTTTACCCCTCTTTAGAGATGACAAATTCTCTCTAAAGTCGAAACCTTTTAGCTTCATATCTTGGGCTTTGAACAAGATACAAATAGACTTTTCAGCTTCACATCTTGGGCTTTGAACAAGATACAAACAACCTTTCGCTTCACGTCTTGGGCTTTGAACAAGACACCAAAACCCCGATTTCCTCCCATAGAATAGGAGGAACTACGAACGCTCTGATTTCCCTGTTTCGGTAAACGGGAATACGTAGGCATAAGATCGAAAGAAAAGATCTTAGCGAGCACACTAAACAAAAACCCAAAATCCCATACTTTCACACATCAATCAAAAACGTCCGTCCTAACATCTCAAAACACCCCTTTGAACAAAATAACCTGAGACAATCCCCGAATCTTTGTAGCATCTGTAAACCAACAGTTTTGACTGTTTAACCTCAATATGCAAGCAGGGTTAGTTGGAGACATCTATTTCCCTTCCTTATTCAGCTCACAATAGGATAAAAAATGAATCGATCTGTAGTACCAGAGCGGTCGTGCTTCGCAACCACATCCAAAAATCGCTCGCTACAATGTCGTGTCAGTTTTGTCAGCATAAACATACATACATCATGCATTATTAATTCATATACATATTCATATTGAATCACTATCACTCTAGTCACACTTATCCCCAAGTGATAAAAGTCCTCTCAATCGAGTTGTCAGTTCTTTCCTCGTAAAGAAATGTTTGGTCCGAACCACCTTTTTCCCCAGTTTATTTCTGGGAGAGAGACGGTCTTTGATCACTTTGATAACTTGAACCTCTGAAAGGCAAGAAAATCGTCGACAAATGTCACTCTTCGCCATTGAAGATGATATCTTCGCTTTCCCGGATTAAGGAAAATCCCCAGAGAAAGCCTCACAACCAAAGGCTCTCAACAACACATTGGTTGTTCTCTTCAGAGAGTCAATGTTAATAAAGTCATCAGCACCTCAAAGTTGGATTACATCACATGGCATTTCTCCGAGAGGATCTCTGGGAAAAGTATGATGTAATATCCCCAAGCGGAAAGCAGTCTTTTAAGAGACTCGTTTTCCCCAGTAGAGTCAACAAATGGCGTCTCCAACGGAGAAGTTTGTACACCTCTACAGCTCAGACGAATGGGTTCCCCAACAAGTCTGACATAAAAACTTTTTTCCATCAAATGGCATCTCCCCAGGAAAATTCGGTGAGAAGTTTGAGGAAAACCGCTACAAATAGCGTCCCTTGTCAAAAAAGTTTATTGACAAAAGAAACTAAGACCAGTTCCTTGGTAGGAAACCAGGATCGAGGGGAAGTTTATTTCAGAAACTGAGACCAGTTCCTTGGTAGGAAACTAGGATCGAGGGGAAGTTTATTTCAGAAACTGAGACCAGTTCCTTGGTAGGAAACCAGGATCGAGGGGAAGTTTATTGACAAAGGAAACTTAGACCAGTTCCTTGGCTGAAGACCAGGATCGAGGGGAAGTTTTACCTTTTCTAAGTATCATTGCTTAGCAAAACAAGATGGGTGAGCAAAATATCATTAATAAACACTATCAAAATTTCGGGTATTCTGATATTTTATCCTCTTGCACCCCGAATGCCCGAATACCTTCGCCATTCACACCTTCGGGTCCAAGAAATTAAATAGGGGCATCTGTCATACCCCAAATTTTGACCACTAAGATCTCCCATCATTGTGCAAATCATTACCGCAATATGGATGAACCAACATGCCTCAATCAATCTCTTCAAAGATGGTTGAGCATTCACCATAATCAGAAATTAGGGTTTCAGGTCCTCTCAGAGTACTTAGACAAAGGATCAATCAAGGAATGGCATGATCTTCAAATTTTCTAACATCTCAAACATCCACAAAGGATCAAGAGGACTCCCACCTCAAGAATCAAGCACAAGGTTGCAACTTTCCAAGTGGTTCAAGCCTCGAGATCGCCAGTGTCACCGAATTAGGGTTTTGGTCGACTGAGGCCTCCAAATGGAAAATTTCATCTGGACACGAGCCAATGCTTCAAAGCACAACCCAAGATACTCTAAAGGACCTCATGGACCCAACCAGTAAGTCAATTTAACCTCAAGGGATGCATTTACCAAAAATCAGGAATTAGGGTTTCTTGACGTAATTCACCTCTAAGTTGACTTTTGGGACAAAACATGAGCCAAGACCTCAAGACAGGATTTGAGGGTCTCCAATACACTACATTGATCCATTTGCAACAATGGATTGATCCAAGAAGCTTAATTCACAAGTTTCAATTTCATCAGGACCACAATTAGGGTTTTGAGAAAAAAGTCAACTGTACCTTTGACTTTTGACCAAGACATGCTCCCAAACCTTGGGACATGATTCAGTACACCCTATAACACCTATGGAATCCATCCATTAGGTTTGATTTAGGTCAAGGGCTTGATTTCATAAAGGATCGCACAGTTTGGATTTCATCCGATAAAAAGCCAACTGTACAAAAATCCAAAGTTTGACTTTTTGAATTTTTGGTCAACCAAGGTTCTTTAACCCTAAAACAATGTTAATATGTGATTTGAATCATCATTCATCAAGAAAAACCAAAGAAAGTGAGTTAACTTGTAAAAGGGGTAACCATAAAAAACTTAGAAATTTTCTAAGTTATGGAACAAAGTGGCCAGGGTTCCAACTTCCAAGGACCATAACTTGAGATCCAAGCAACCATTTTGGATGGTCCAAAGATGGATTTGTAGCTCTCATGGCATACTTTAAAAGTGTCGACTACATCTCATTCCAATTCTTCATGGATTTTAAGTTATGGAGTGATCAAAATGGCTGAAAACATGAAAATGCCACTTTTCCGACACTTAGTGAAATTTTCACTAAGTCAAAATCTGCCTTACTTTTTCCAAAATGTAGGGACATTTTTCACCTTGATCCTAGTCAAACCAGGTCTAGGGGTGGACATCAAAGTTAAAGTATGCCATGAGGGCTTTCCAACAAGTACCAGATCATCTCCAAATTCCATTTGAGCAAGGAGATACAACCCTTGGAACATGGCATCCTGAACTGGTTTTTCAAGGCAGAATTGTGCACATTTGCTCGATTTGTCGAAACCTGATAAATCCAAGCCTTGTCATCATTTTGGACACATCTGAGGATCAAATCCAAGGGGGATGATCTGATCACTAAGCCTCCAAAGTCCAAGAATCTACAAGTAGCCATGCCAAACCTAAAAAGCCTAAAAGAGGCCAAGACTCCAATTTTGTTTCCAAGCATTCAATGGATGCACCAAGGTGGCATGAACTGAGCCTATTCCAACTGAATTCAGTCCAAGTTTATCTCTGAACCAAAGCTACAAAGCCTGTGCTCTAATCTCAAGTCAATGGCTAGAGGAGACTTGAGATTCCTTTTGCATAACATTGGCCAAAGGCCTGCTGCAGCCTCCATTCACTATTGATGCCAAAAAAAACTTGACACACTATAAATAGTCATCAATTGTGATCAGTTTGAGTACACCAAAACACCCAAACTGATGCTTTCCTCAAAATCCCTCTCTTTAGGCCAAAATGCCTTCTTTTGCAAGGTATCTCTGAGTTTTTGAGTTAGAGAGCAATTCCGTCACAGCTCATGATCCAAACACATCCAATATGTCATATCTAAGCTGTCCAAACTCTCATATGTGACCTGTAACACCAAAACCACAAAGTCCCCTCTCAAAACCTCAAAATTGGACTTTTTTGCATTTTTCAAGCCATGTCTTGATTCAGTCACTTTAAAAACCAGATAAAACCTCAAACACACTCCAAATATCATCCTTGAACTGTCCCAAATGGTTCCCCACCTCTGGAACACCATTTGAGAGAGTTGCCATATTGGTCACTTTTGCCCCTTTTGCAAGAAAGAGCTCAAACTTGTTTCTGAGGATTCCAGCTGGTGGTGATCATTCTAAAAACTCCTAAGGGATCAATTGAGAGTGTCTAAGGCATCAAATTACTTATGGCACAAGAAACTTGGTAGATAGCACAAAAAGCTCCCAAAGAGGTAAGCATCACAACTTGAACTCTTTGAAATATGCATTGCTTTGAAGTCCACTGATCATATACCTCTCATACATGTTGTATATGTTGTGTTTGAACCAATTCATCATGTAATTCATGCCTGTACCATGAGGTAGCACAGAAAATGCAAATGGATGCCTATTTCAAAACCACTATCGGGTTTTAAAATGGGGACCTCATCTGAAAAAACCAAGGGCACCATTGGATTCCTTGTGAAATTATAGGCAGGATATACCTAAATTTTGTCCCAATCCATGGAGAAATGAGAAAGTTACAACCTTTACGTTTTTGGACCAAAACCTTGCCTTGCCTTGCCTAAAACAAGGCACCCCTTAAGTATTCATGGGGTGGTTTTGATACACGGATGTATCACCACCCCAGTGGTAGAAGGTGCGCACTGCAACCTAGGGGTCTGGGGTTCGAATCCCCCTCGCCCCAGACCCTCTTTTTACTATTTTTTCCACGTTTTTTACTATTTTTCATATTATTTTTAAATGATTTGGAAAATTAATTTCTCTCTCAATTTTAATTAATTTTTATTGTTTCTTTTTGCAAAAAATCACAAAAATGTTAAAATATTTTATTCCACAAAAAAAAATTTATATTAGTTATTTAATATAGTTGATATTTTTGTAAGTAAATTCATTGTTATTGTTTTTACCCCTTTTAAAAATGAATATTCATCTTAAAAATCAAAATCAAATGAGTCCTAAATCATCTTGTGATTAAAACCTCATTTTTCAAACCTTAATAAAAAATCACAAGTAGTTTATTTATACTTATTTGGCAATTTTGTCATTTTTATTCATTTTATTAAAAGGATTACTTAAAAAAAATGAAATTAGGGTTTCTTTAATTTTCACCCTAACAAACCTTTTTTGTACATAAACAATTTTGGGCCTCTAATAGAGTGTAAGACCCAACCCTTTTTTGTACATAAACAATTTTGGGCCTCAGATATTGTGTAAGTCCCGACACGATAGAAAATCTCGGCGCGATCACCATTTTAAAACAAAAATGCCTTGGGCCTCCCCTCGTGTTGTAAGTTCCATCTTTATTTTTCAATACATCCATGGGCCTCTCCTTGAGTTGAAAGACCCAACCCTTTTGTAAATAAACCTCTGTGGGCCTCAGTTATTGTATAAGTCCCTCTGCGATTTTCAAAACAACGGCGCGATCACTGTTAAACCTTGGGCCTCTCCTTGAGTATAAGCCCCAACAATCTTTTCAAAGCAACTTCCCTTTTGATTTAGATTCAAATATACATGTTGTTATCAAAACTTTCTTTAATTTCTTTGACCAACTAACAATACAGCATGGAAGCTTGCTCACCTGTAAGTTTTAACAGCTTTCATTTACCCGCTTTCATATATATATATATATATATATATATATATATATATATATATATATATATATATATATATATATATATATATATATATATAACTGTATTGTGGGAAGCTGCACACTGTAAGTCTTCTTTCATATCCTTTTAAATATTTGTCATATATCAACTGTATATATACTAGTATAGTTATTTAGAGTTTTCCCCGACAACTAGGTCTAGAACTAGGTAAAGCCATGTTGGTCACTCTTAAATGCAGACAAAACTAGATCCCCATAGGATTTCCAGATACAGTCTTGCCTTTTCTTGGGCTTAAACATTATGGAACAAAGAGAATGGCAGTATTCTTCGTGAACCTTTTCTCAGAATGTCACCCCTAGAAATTGTCAAAGAAACTCTACTCCTCAGAGTTGATCTATTCTCGGTGAATAACATCTCTTGAGTTTCTTCAAACCTTAGAACTTTCACTAAATGATCTATTCTCGGTGAATAGCATTAACTTTTCTTGGTTTGGGACCCACGGGCTTCCTAAAAGCATCCCCGCCTCCTCTTAGGCTATGTACAAGGACCCTCCGGCTTCTTAGAAGTTCTCATGCCTTCTCTTGGCCTTAATACAAGGACCTTGACGACCTCTTAAAGGTATAAGACAGAACTTAGTCATCCTTTCCTAGAGCAGTCTTTCCAGTGTCAAATATCAGATTTTAGGGTTGACTCTCATCCCTTAATACCCATGCCTCCTCTTAGAGGCATCATACAAAAGATAAAACTCTTCGACACAAGTAGACTTGGACAGTCTAACCCCTTTTGAGTCTCAAAGACATTCTCAAGTTCCCTACAAACATAGGAGAAACCCCGGTCACCCTGGATCAATCTCAGCACAGCTGAAACCCAGTCACTCTCCTAAAAATCCCAAACCAGAACCTCAAGGCATCTGGTACCTCAACTCGTCTGTAACTCTCAGCAAGAGTTGGTTTCCCCATTTTGGACCCGCCTCGGGATCTCAACAAATCCCGGGCAAAAGTTAGCCTCCTCTTAGGCTTTGTATAATGATCTTTCCTCAGCACAGTCAGCCTCCTCTTGGGCTTTGTACAATGATTCTCCCCGGCGGAGTTAACCTTTTCAGACTCTCTTATTGATTCACTCACGCCTTTCAGACTCTCTTGTTGAGTCAACCAACTTTCAGACTCTCTTGTTGAGTCCATCACTTTTTTCAGACTATCTTATTGAGTCAACCACATTTTAGCACTCTCTTGTTGAGTTAACCCTTTTTAGCCTCCATCTCGGGCTTTGTACGAGACAGATAAAAGCACTCTTTTGTTGAGTCAAACCCTTTTAGCCTCAATCTTGGGCTTTGTACAAGACATAAATCTTCATCTCTTAAGCTTGGAACAGATATCTTCCCCAGTAAAGTCATTTCCTCCCAGCCTTCTTTTAGGCTTTTAGGAATGATTTCCCAAGCAGATTCAAACTCTTTTCAGCCTCAATCTTGGGCTTTGTACAAGACAGATAACACTCTCCAGCAAGAGTCAAACCCATTTCAGCCTTAATCTTGGGCTTTGTACAAGACACATACAAATCTCCCCGGCGGAGTCAAAATCCCTTTTAGCCTCAATCTTGGGCTTTGTACAAGACAGATAGAGCATTTTCCCCGGAAAAGTCAAGCTTTTAGCCTCCTCTTAGGCTTTGTATAATGATATCCCCAAAGAGTCAGTCTATTTTTTCCTCGATCTTGGGCTTTGTACAAAACACCAATATATACACTCTCTTGTTGAGTCGGTCTTATCCAGCCTCCTATTAGGCTTTGGGTAAGGATTCCCCCAGTGGAGTCAATCAACCTCTTAGCTTCAACCTTGGGCTTTGATCAAGGCACACAAAAATCAACAATCCCTCTTTAGAGATGACAAATTCTCTCTCAATCAAACCTTTAGCTCCAGTCTTGGGCTTTGAACAAGACACAAATAAACCTTTTAGCTTCAATCTTGGGCTTTGAACAAGACACCAAAACATCATCTTTTTCCTCCCTTAGAATAGGAGGAACTACAATTGCTCTGATTTCCCTGTTTCGTTTAGACGGGAATACGTAGGCATAAGATTGCGAAATCTTAGCGAGCATACTAAATAAAAAACTCTAGGTCCAGTACCTTACCAAAAACACCCGAACATCAACTCACTCACTCACTCATACTTCCGAAGAAACTTTCCCAACCCATTAACGGATAAACACCATCAAGTACAAAGCGAAACCTAAAGCTAATATCCTGTGGATAACCATATATAGGATGGGTAATTGACAACTCCCCATTGTATAACCTGACCCCGGACCCCCCAATCTCTTTTAAGTGTTTGTTCAGTTAAACATTCGCGTCCAAGGTTAGTTTTAGATAGCTTCCCTTTTCCTTCCAGATTCATGGGATAAATAAGAAATCAGAAAGTAGCACCCCTTCCTACCATTGCGGTGAGGAAAACCCAGCTATAAGGTGGTCGCGTCACCGACAAAAATCGCTCGCTAAAGTCACAATAAGAGATGAAGAAATATTCCAGGATCAGTGGTACTTGGACTCAGGATGCTAATCACACATGACTGGAAGGAAAGATTGGTTTGTCAACATAAAGCCATCGACGAAGAACATGGTGAAATTTGCAAATGACAATACTCTTGCAGCTGAAGGTATTGGTGATGTTCTGATTATGAGGAAAGATAGCAAGAGGTCAATAATTTCCAATGTGTTATACATACCAGGCATGAAGAGTAATTTGCTTATTATATGGTAGTTGGTCGAAAAGAACTACATGGTGTCGATCGAAGACAAGATGATGAGAGTTCTCGACTCAGGTGGAAGGTTAATCTTGAAGGCTCCAATGCCTTAAAATAAGACCTTCAAGATTGAACTTAATGTCATGGAGCATAAGTTCCTTGCAACTGCAGCCAGCAGAGATGAATGGTTATGGCATTATCTGTCGCAACTGCGAAAAAACAACCGGCGGAAATAGAACAGAAGAGTCGCTACTGAACGTTATTTATCCCAACGCAGGGAAAAGAAATGATCTAAGAAACCTCAAAAGGGAGAAGACATGTTCATCGCAACCATAGTTCGGGTTCGGGAGTCGGTTACATGAGGGGAAGGAATTAGCACCCCCACGCGTCCATCGTACTCGATGGGATCCACGCTTGTTGTCTAATCAAAGGGTGAGTTATCTAAAGCCTACTGCTAGACGGAAACGAGAAAGGGAAAAGTAAAAACAGAATCACAAGGATTATTGCAATCCTATGCCTACGTATCTTTGTGGATGAACGAAGAATCAGAGTCAACGTAGTTTGACGGACTACGCACTAAAGGGGGGAGGTTACTCGCTGTCGCAACTGTGAAAAAAACAATCGGCGAGAAACTAGAACAGAAGAGTCGCCACCGAACGTTATTTATCCCGATGAAGGGAAAGGAAACGATCGAAGAAACCTGAAAGAGGGAAAGACATGGTCATCGCAACCATAGTCCGGGTTCGGGAGTCGGTTACGCGAGGGGAAGGTATTAGCACCCCACGCGTCCAACGTACTCGATGGGATCCACGCTTATTGTCTAATCAAAGGGTGAGTTATCCTAAAGTCTACGGCTAAACAGAAACGGGAAGGGGGAGAACAAAGACGGACTCGCAAGGATTATCGTAATCCAATGCCTACGTATCTTCGTGGACGAACGAAGAATCAGAGTCAACGTAGTTCGACGGACTATGCAACATTGGGGGGAGGTTTCCTTGTCGAGATATCGCATCTCGTGCCTACATATCCTCAATCGGACGAGAGAGAGGAAGTCAGAGCAATCGTAGTTCGACCTAACGAGGTCGGTAAGTGTTTTTTACGCGAGCGACGAGCTCTTTTCTGAAAACGATTTGAAACTCAACAATCCCGAAGGATAAAAAGATTTGAATTTGTTTTGTGTTTTTTAGACAGAAGTGGATTGAAGTTAGTTCGAAACTTGCATTGCACCCAAGTCTAGAACATAGGAACGAATGCGTCGCATATCGTCCCCAAATGGACGTACACTAAACACTCTAGAAGAACGAAGGGAGACCCCCCATTCCTCACTTCCCACGTACAAGGCTCATGCGCAATACACGTTAACTTTATAAAGTGTTTTAGAGTTGTAATGAGACGAGAAGAGAAGACTCAAGTCGAAAAGAAAACGCTACGGGAATTCTATCCTAATGTTGTCATGCAAAAGTGGCTCTATGGTTGAGTTCAAAGGGGAAACATCTACCTAAGTCAGCATGCATGGTTTGAATCCTAATGTCTAACCCTAAGGGAACAAGCGAAAGCAAGGCAAAAACCAAAGCAATAAATCAAAAACAGCGGCTACAACAGCGCTCCAGCACCTGTACAGCGGTAAATTCCAGCTAACACACTAAACAGCATTTAACAGCTCATATTTCAGCACACAAATAGGTGTAAGAAGGCGAACAACAGCACATACAACAGCACACATGCAAAGGGACAACAGTGGAAAAACAGAGCAACATGCATTCACAAAATGATTCAAACATGGAATAACAAACATGCATCAAACAATACACATGCAAGCAAAGATTTCTGATAGACCCACAAAGCATGGCAAACCAATCATAAAGGTTACAAGCATCAAGAACGAACAACATGATTATGTTAATAATTTATGAACAATTACTCAACAAAGTTGCACAACTAAAACATTGATCAAAACATCATGCATAAGCAACCACGGAAACAAATAACAATTACGCATCACATGTCCAGCAAGTTGAGCATCAATCAAGAATTAACACAATTCAAATGTGTGTGCATCGTGTTTATCGCATCAAGTAATCAACAACGCAAACATAAACATTCATCGATGAAAACCAAGAATCACGTGTCGAAGAATCGTGTTCATGCAATGGTGTGAGGTAAAACAACTCAAGAATGATCCACAAATCATCAAATTATTAATCCATGAAGTTTAGGCATGCAAAGGATCTCAAATAAACAAGAAAATGCAAGAAAATCACATTTTGCAGCAGTGGTAACCGGTTATCAGATATGCTGTAACCAGGCCCGGCCCTGTGCAGGAGCAGCAGGCTCTACAGCACAGGGCCTCATATTTTGGAGGGTCCAAAATTTTTTAAAAGACTAATTTTTTTTACATTAAAATTAATTAATATAAAAAATATTATAAAATAAATTTAAAAAATACTATATAATAAAAATCCAATACATTAAAAAAATGTATTAATACATAATTATAATTAAAACTTATTTTTATTGATACATAATTATATTTTTTATGTTATTTTTAATTATTTTGATTGCATTTTTTTAAATTTGACCCATTTTCAAATTAGAACTGGGCCTCTAATTTGATTGGGCCGGCCCTGGCTGTAACCGGTTACCAAGTTTAAAATTTCCTAAAATACGCAAAAATACAAAGGAGTAACTGGTTATCAGATATGCTGTAACCGATTACTCTGCAACAGAATTAAAAAAAAAACAGTTTCCAAAATCACTTTTCAGCCGTTTACCACTTCTCCAATCACCTGCATGTTAGGGCATCTCAATATGCACGAAAATTACATCTCAACACCAGCAAACACACATCAATTAACTAGCAACAACAATCAAATCCACAATCCAATGGATCAAACTCAACAAATTCAAGATCTACATCATGAACAAGCAAAATAAGCTAAAATGAAAAGTAGATCTGAAATTCACCAACCTACAAAGCTGAGAATTGCTTTGGTGTGTGTTGATAAGCTGCAAATGTTGAATCCAAGCTAGAAAACCAGAGATCCAATGCTATCTTCACCAAGAAATGCAAAATAAATGCAATGTGATGAACTTGCTTTAAGCTTCTCAAAAAATCACTTCCAAGAACTTAAATCTAGAAGCAAAACAGCAGCAAAATCAGAATTCCTTCAAGAATTAGTGAATGGATGAAGGTATAGTTCCAAGATCAACAAATTTCAATGCAAAATTTGTTGAACTTTGAGTGAGGGTTTTGGAATGAGAGAAAAGTTGAGAGAAATTAGAGTGAGATGTGTAGAAAAATTCAGAAAATGGATCAAAGTTCTATGAGGTTTGGAATGAATTGATTTAAATAGAAGCTAGGTTAGGAATTCAAATGTGGTTTGGAGTGTGGGTTAATGAGTGGAATAGAGATTAGGAATTGAATTTGAAAAAGGAAAGTGGAATTAGAGTGGAAAATGTTGGAAAGAATTTGAACTTTGGGTGGAAAATGATGAAAATAAATCAATTCTAGATCCTTCCCACATATGCACAAGCCAAGCACATGATCACAAATGATGCAAACTCAATTTTTTTCAAGCTGTGCCCAGAGTAACTGGTTACAACATATATGCTAACCGGTTACTTAGTTCAAAAAACCTGAAAACACGCAGAAAAACAAAGGAGTGACCGGTTATCAGATATGCTGTAACCGGTTACTCAGTTCAAATTTTGAATTTTGGCGCCTTTTGGAGGGAAACTTGGAAAAGTGACCTCTGACAGCTGTTTTGAACCCCGTTAAGCCTCCAAAACTCAAAACTTGATATTGCTACTGAGTAACATCTGAAATGAAACATAAATTCTTGCTGACACCTCAGAATATCCTGCTGGATTAATAATGTCTGATACCGAATCGCTTGATAAAAAATGACTGCCAGAGCTTCTGATTATCAAAACATCTAATGAGCAAAATAAAAGCTCAAAAGACCTTGAAAGCTATCTGTTTAGCTCTGTATACTGCTGAAAATCATACTGGAACTGATGACTCCACGAGCTGCTGGAAAATACCTTGATCCCATGACCAAAAGAAACATGCCAATGCAAAATGACGATGCGAATGAAATGAAACCTAAGCCAGTTAGAGTTAGAAACAAGGGGGCAAATTTAGAGGTGTTACAGCTGTCCCTATTCAAACTTCTTGGATCCGAGGGTATGGAAGCAATTGCTTTCAGATGGTCGGGATACATGGAGATTAAATATCAAAATAACCGCACAAATTTGCATCCTACAAAAGGAGATAAGACTCTTCTAGGGAACGAATAATAAAAGGTGTCAAATCACAACACGGACGAGTGTCAAAGATCAATACGTACGAAGTATTGAAGCAAGTAGAAACAAACACAGACGAGTGTTGACTGCACATGGGATAAACACGGATGAGCGTCTAAAAGGTTCACACACGAACAGGTGCTGAAAGAACATGGACGGGTGTCAAAGGTCAATACGGACGGGTATTAAAATATAAAGGTTCAAACACGGACGGGTGCTGAAAGGACACAGACGGGTGTCTAAAGTTCAATACGGTCGAGCATCTAAAAGGTTCACACACGGACGGGTCCTGTAAGAACACAGACGTGTGTCAAAGGTCAATACGGACGGGTATTGAAATATAAAGGTTCAAACACGGACGAGTGCTGAAAGGACACGGACGGGTGTCTAAAGGTCAATACGTACGGGTATTGGCTAAAAAGTTCCAACACGGACGGGTGCTGAAAGAACACGGACGGGTGTCAAAGGTTAATACGGACGAGTATTGAAATGAAAAGGTTCAAACAAGGACGAGTGCTGAAAGAACACGGACGGGTGTCAAAGGTCAATACGGACAGGTATTGGCTAAAAAGTTCAAACACGGACGGGTGCTGAAAGAACACGGACGGGTGTCAAAGGTCAATACGGACGAGTATTGGCTAAAAAGTTTAAACAAGGACGGGTGCTGAAAGAACACAGACGGGTGTCAAAGGTCAATACGGACGGGTATTGGCTAAAAAGTTCAAACACGGACGGGTACTGAAAGAACACGGACGGGTCTCTAAGGTCAATACGGACGGGTATTGGCTAAAAAGTTCAAACACGGACGGGTGCTGAAAGAACACGAACGGGTGTCAAAGGTCAATACGGACGGGTATTGAATAAAATTTCAAACACGGACGGGTGCTGAAAGGACACGGACGAGTGTCAAAGGTTAAACACGGACAGGTGATGAAAGAACACGGACGGTTGTCAAAGGTCGATACGGACGGGTATTGAATAAAGAAGAGAACACAGATGAGTGTTTAAAATCAATACGGACGGGTATTGAAGAAAAAGTTCAAAAGGCGACTTTACTGGGGATTGAAATGCTAAACCGGACACGGACGAGTGTCGAGAGAACACGGACGAGTGTTTAAAATCAATACGGACGAAGCATTGAGGAAACAAAAAAGAACACTGATGGGTGTTTGAAGAACATGGACGGGTGTTTGAGAGAACACTGACGAGTGTTTAAAATCAATACGGACGAAGTATTGAGGCAATGAAAAAGAATACAGACGAGTGTCTAACGCAAACTACTTTGAGGAGATAATCCAAAAGACCACCTGGACTAAGTCCACCGCTTGGGGTATAAAGTTGGACGATATTTCCTGAATTACTGCTTTTCTCGTTAGGGAACTCCTGGAAAACGAGAACTCAAACCTGGCTTATGCTTCGAATGCATATGTTTGAATTTTTCTATGGCGTAATGCTCCATACGAAATGGAAATGCTACGCTTTTGGGAGGATGCCATGCATAATGCTCATGCAATGCAAAGGATCGCTCCAGCAAAATAAATGCTGAAGACGAAGGCAACTCCAATGGGGATGACAAACTAAATTGTCTCCGAGAACAAAACCATGCTGAGGAAAGACACACTGAACAACTTTCTTGACCACAACCTCTGCTGGAGATGAAAACTCCAAGAGAACTTCCACTCTGTTGGGGATGAAGAAAAATAACTACTGAAGATGGAACCCAAAACCTGATACTGAAAAACTGCCAATACCAATTGGACTTAAAATCTGCTGGGGGATGTCAACCACCGTTGAACAAACCGTTGCAAGGACTACCACCAAACTCTGCTTGGGGATATCATTGAGCTTAACCTGCTGCTGGGGGAATAACTTTACCCTCACCCTTCTGGGGATTAGCTCAAACTGCTGTCGACGAGACTATACTTCCTGACCGACTGAGGAAAGTAGACACCAAGACTCTGTGGGGATGATAACATCTTTGTCCATGGAGAATATTCCACAAGTCTCCTGCTGGGGATACAACAACATCAACTTCTGCATGCTTGGTGGGGAGTAATAATCGAAACACGACTCCGGCTGGGGAAATAATCCCCTACACTCCTGCTAGGGAAATAATCCTCTGCACTCTTGCTGGGGAGAGTATGCTCTGCTGATCCTGATGAACTTTCAGTACTGGGGAGAGTAACTCTACTGGGGAGAAACCTTGCCACCCTGCAAACAATAACAACAGAATATTCTATATGCACAAATGGCTACCTCGATTACCATCCATAATATCCGTTGCCTGAGCAATTTCCATTATTTTCTGATATGCTCCGCAAAGCTTAACATTTTCACATGCAATGTTTATCAAAATATCAGACGTTTTCACAAACAAAACAATAAAAGTAAAAACATAAATGGAAAGCTCTTTGAGTGAAGTGAAAATTTTATTGAATGAATTGGCCTGTAAATAGGCATTTACAACTGGAAGCAATTCCTGAAAAGAGGTAATTGCACCAAAAAAGTAAAAAAGAAAATACACATGTCGGCAATGTGGGAACAGATATCCACCATGATTCAATTCAGCTATGACCCATATGTCTCGCTTATCCGCAGATGCCTTGACCTTCGAAGAGACTGACTGGACTGATTCTTTTCCTTCGAAATTCCCAAGTATCAAAAGTTCTCACAGATCAAACGCAGATTGTAGCCTCTTGCTTTCAAATCCCTAACTTTTTCCTAGATCGCCCTCTTCGGGTTTTCAATCCACCGGGATACCCATTTTTGCCAAAGTTGCCTTTTCAGGTTTTCAACTTCGCGGGTTTATTCTTTTATTTTTATCCCTAACTTTTGCCCGAGCCTTTTCATTTTATGGTTCGCCGGGATGCCTCTTTTTTACCTGGACTTTCTTTTTATGTCCAGCGGGTCTCTTTTATGCAAAGTATTTTTTGACTACGTCTGCGTTCACAGGGGACGTAAAATCTTCGCCATCCATAGTTGAGAGTAATAAGGCTCCACCAGAGAAAACCTTTCTTACCACATATGGTCCTTCGTAGTTTGGAGTCCATTTGCCCCTGTGATCTGTTTGAGGAGAAAGGATCCTTTTCAAAACCAATTCACCTGTCTGAAAACAACGAGGACGCACTTTCTGATCAAAGGCTTTCTTCATCATGCTCTGATATAACCGACCATGTGCAATGGCTGCCAATCTATTTTCCTCAATAAGGTTCAGCTGATTCAACTGGGAACGCACCCATTCAGCTTCATCAAGCTTCACATCTGCCAGAATTCTTAAAGAAGGAATCTCAACCTCTATTGGTAGAACAGCTTCCATACCATATATCAGTGAGAAAGGAGTTGCCTCGGTTGATGTACGCACCGAAGTACGATAACCGTGCAAAGCATAAGGCAACATCCCATGCCACTCTTTATACGTTACCACCATTTTCTGCACAATCTTCTTGATATTTTTATTTGCCGCCTCAACAGCCCCATTCATCTTCGGACGATAGGGAGAAGAATTGTGATGTTAAATCTTAAAGCTCTGACATAGCTCCTTCATCATCTTATTGTTCAAGTTTGAACCATTATCCGTAATGATTCTCTCCGGGACCCCATAACGACAGATGATGTCCTTCTTTATAAAATGGACTACCATTTATTTGGTGACGTTGGCATACGAGGCTGCTTCCACCCACTTCGTGAAGTATTCAATGGCAACCAAGATGAATCGATGCCCATTGGAAGCAGTCGACTCAATCTTTCCAATCATATCAATGCCCCACATGGCAAAGGGCCAAGGAGATGACAATACATTCAGAGGAGTAGGCAGTACGTGCACCTTATCAGCATAAATCTGGCATTTATGGCATTTTCTAGCGTATTTGAAACAGTCAGACTCCATAGTCATCCAGTAATACCCTGCTCTCAACAATTTTCTAGCCATAGCATGCCCATTGGCATGGGTACCGAAAGAACCTTCATGAACCTCTTTCATTAACACGCCTGCCTCGTGTTCATCAACACAACGTAGCAAGACCATGTCAAAGTTCCTCTTATACAACACATCATCTTCATTCCAAAAGAAGTTTCCTGCCAACCTCCTCAGAGTTTTCTTATCCTTGGTAGATGCCCCGGCTGGGTACTCCTGACTCTTGAGAAAACATTTGATGTCATGATACCAAGGTTTGCCATCTAATACGTCTTCAACTGCAAACACAAAAGTTGGTCTATCTAGACGCATGATTCTGATTGAGGGAGTCTCATTCCAATGGTTCACCTGATACATTGAAGACAACGTTGCCAATGCATCTGCCATCTAATTTTCCAACCGGGGTATATGATGAAATTCAACCCTGTCAAAGAACGGTAACAACCTTCTGGCATAGTTGTTATAAGGCACCAGATTTGCCTGACGAGTTTCCCATTCTCCTTTAATATGATTGACTACCAACGCAGAATCAACAAAAACATCGAGGTTCTTGATTCTCAAATCAATTGCTTCTTCTAACCCCATGATGCATGCTTCATACTCTGCCTCATTGTTGGTGCATATGAACGCTAACCGGGCGGTAAAGGGTATGTGAGAACCCCTTGGAGTTGTAATGATTGCCCCGATTCCGTTACCATACGAGTTGATAGCTCCATCAAAGACTAGCTTCCATTGAGATCCAATGTCAGGTCCTTCGTCACGCAAAGGCTCTTCACAGTCTTTCATATTCAAAAACATAATATGTTCATCTGGAAATTCAAACTTCATCGGTTGATAATCCTCGATCGGTTGTTCAGCAAGATATCCTGACAAAACACTTCCCTTAATGGGTTTTTGGGAAACATACTGAATATCGTATTCTGTCAAAACCATCTGCCAACGGGCTATTCTCCCAGAAAGTGCTTGCTTCTCAAACACATACTTAATCGGATCCATCTTCGAAATCAACAAGGTTGTGTGGTTTAACATATACTGCCTCAAACGCTTGGCTGCCCAAGCGAGTGCACGACATGTTTTTTCCAACATAGAGTACCTCGACTCACAATCAGTGAACTTTTTACTCAGGTAGTAGATGGCATGCCCTTTTCTACCTGACTCGTCGTGTTGACCGAGCACACACCCCATTGAGTTCTCAAGAACCGTAATATACATAATCAATGTCCTTCCTGGCACTGGCGGCATAAGGACCGGAGGTTCCTGCAAATACTCTTTTATCTTTTTAAATGCCTTTTGACAATTTTCATTCCACCTGACCTCTTGATCTTTCTTAGCAGTTTGAATATCGGTACACACGTGGCTGTAAGATGAGAGATGAATCTAGAAATGTAGTTCAACCTCCCCAAGAAACCACAAACCTCTTTTATGTTCTTGGCTCAGGCATCTCTTGTATGGCTTTTACTTTAGCAGGATCAACCTCGATACCTCTTTCACTAACAATAAACCCCAACAGTTTTCCAGATCTCACCCCGAAGGTGCACTTGTTCGGATTCAACCTCAGCTTGAACTTCCTCAACCTTTCAAATAGCTTCTAAAGATTTACCAAATGTTCCTCCTCCATTTGTGACTTTGCAATCATGTCATCAACATAGACTTCGATCTCTTTGTGAATCATATCATGAAAGAGAGTCACCATTGCCCGCTGATAGGTTGCCCCAACATTCTTCAATCCAAAGGGCATCACCTTGTAGCAAAACGTCCCCCACGGTGTTATGAACGTAGTCTTCTCCATGTCCTCTGGGGCCATCTTGATTTGGTTATACCCAGAGAAGCCATCCATGAAGGAAAATATAGGGTATTGAGCAGTGTTGTCCACTAACACGTCAATGTGGGGGAGCAGGAAATCATCTTTCGGGCTTACTCTATTCAAATCTCTGTAGTCAACACACATCATGACCTTTCCATCCTTCTTAGGTACATGCACAATATTAGCAACCCATGGAGGATAATTTGTCACAGCGAGAAACCCAACATCCAACTGTTTCTGAACCTCTTCCTTGATTTTAACAGTCATATCCGGTTTCGTCCTTCTCAGTTTTTGCTTAACCGGAGTACAACCTTCTTTGAGCGGCAGCAGGTGTACCACAATATCAGTGTCAAGCCCGGGCATGTCTTGGTAAGACCAGGCGAAGATATCCACATACTCTTGAAGCATCTCAATAAATCTTCCTTGACAGTGTCTTCCAAAGCAGCCCCAATCCTTACTTCCTTCTTCGCCTCCTCGGTTCCTAAATTAACAGTCTCAATTTCCTCCTGATGGGGTAAAATGACCCTTTCCTCCTGTCTCAGCAATCTGGCCAATTCTTCCGGTAAGTCACAATCTTCGTCAGTCTCTTCTTCAGCCTGATAAATAGGATTGTCAAAGTCATACCGAGCCATAGCTGAATCACTAGTGGTGGCATCTGAACAAAGAAACCTGCATGATTGATGTTTTATGTTTATTATGGATGCAACAAACAAAAAACACATTGCCATTTTGATGTAAATTAATGCAAAAAGTAAAAACAGAAAAACAAGGATCAAAATATTTGAATGTGAAAAACGTCCTTTATTGATGAAGTAGCAAACAAAAACATCAAAGCCCTACAGACAAATATTACTACGTCTTTGGCAGAACGTAGGATTTAACACAAACAGAAAACAAAGGTAATTACTCTTGACGGGTCACTTGGATGACTTTCTCAGACGACCAATTGCATAGACTTTGACCGGGATTGCAGGGGCGGATCCACTCATCTATGTCACAATCACTATCCCCCTCATCATCAATGGCATTAATCCGATTAAAAAAGACACCAACACTTGTGAATTGAATTGGGCCAGCATACTTGGGAGGCTCTTGGGCTCGTCGGGGTGGCTTATACCCCAGCCCATAAGTATTTCGCTTCATCTGAACATCAATGACCTGGCCCCACTTCTGGGAACTACCAGCTTCAACTACAGCGCGCGCATCTTTGAAAGAAGACATCGAAACTTCCGGCTGATTTACCACTTTGGGTTGATTAACCACCTTGGGCTGACTGACTACACTTGGAGGTTCTTCGGGAATTTTCACAGCTTCGAAGGCTTGGCACAGAGTTTCATGTATTTCACCATCTACCTCCACATATTTGAAGGTTGATAGGTGACTCACCATGATGTCTTCCTCACCACAGACTGTCACAACATGGCCATCCACCATGTATTTCAGCTTTTGATGCAACGTGGACGTTACTGCCCCAGCACTATGGATCAACGGGCGACCCAATAAACAACTATAGGCAGGCTGAATGTCCATGATGTAGAAAGTGGGTTCAAAAATTTCAGGACCAACTTTGATCGGCAATACAATTTCTCCAAAAACAGACCTCTTAGAACCATCGAAAACACGCACCACCAAGTCACTCGGCGTGCAAATCAGCCCACGAGTATCTAACTTCATCAGAGCCTTCTTTGGCAACACATTTAAGGATGACCCAGTATCAACTAGCACATGGGACATTAAGGAGCCTCGGCATTCCACTAAAATATGTAGAGCATTGTTGTGATTCCTCCCAGCTGGAGTCAGATCTAAATCAGTGAAACCCAAACCATTACCAGCATTCACGTGAGCCACAACCCCTTCTAACTAATTAACGAATATTTCTTGAGGTACATAGGCTGTGTTCAAAACCTTCAGCAACGCATTCCGGTGCGCCTCAGAGCACAACAACAAAGATAGGATGTATATTTTGGATGGCGTCTGATGCAACTGATCAACAATCTTGTAATCGCTTTTCCTGATTAATCTCATAAACTCCTCCATATTTTCCGAGAAGGAGTTATCAACTTGTTTTGTCGTGGAATCGTTCACGACCTGTCTCTGTACAGAATCATCTGCCACTTGTTTCCCTTTATCCTGTTTAGAACTGCCGACCTGATTATCTGACGGAATGAAGACTCTACCACTTCTGGTGATAGCCCCTGCGTCAATAGTATTGTCAACCTCTGAGTTCACGGTTGGTGTCCCCACCAATTCTTGCTTCTTTCCATCAACAAATACCTCAACCCCATAGTTCCACGGGACGGCTTTGGTACTTTCATATGGGACTGGCCCAGGAACTGTAATGATGACCGGCGCTGGTCTTGCCGGTGCAGATATAGTTATTGTCTTGAAAGGAATTGTTATAGTGGAAACATCATTCTCTTTGTCAGCAATTGTTCTCTGTTGATCACATCTGTCGAATTGTAACTGCCCTTCATTAACCAGTCTCTGAATACCTGATCTTAAGAAATCACAGCAGTTGGATTGCAACCCACATTCAGCACAACCCTTATCACAACCAGGGAACACCCAACCTTCAACAACCTTTCCTTCACCATAAACAAGGGAGTCTTCAACTCGTTCACATCTAAGACCAAATTCAAGGATTCATTATCTTCAATAACGGCATTAACTTTTGGCCCACCGTGATTCGGCATTGGGTTCTGAATGACATTTGGCACGTCATTAGAGAAGTTGATGGCTTTGGAGTCTACCAAATCTTGTACTTTATGATGGAACGCCCTACACCCTTCAATTGTATGCCCCGGGGCACCGGAGTGAAAATCACAATGTGCGTTAGCATCATATCCCGGAGGTAGCCTCCAAGTGGGCGGAGCCAATGTGCGGAGCTCAACTAAGCGCAGCTGTGACAAGTGTTGCAACAATTGAGCATATGACATGGGCGGCTGATCAAAATGCCTTTCAACATTCCTTTGTCTGTTTTGATACTGGTCGGGCTGCCTATTTTGGTACTGATTAAGAGTATTCCTCTGTTGCTGAGGTGCAGCCGGAATAGTCACAAAAGCAACTTGTTGATTGTAATTCTGTCAAGCCTTTCCCCTACCATTGTATGATGAAACAGAATTGGTGTCTCCTTCTTTCTTTTGGTAATTTACATACGGCTTCTTCCCTCCTCCAGATGAGGATCCACCACTACCTGATATCTTCCAGTTTTGATCCCACTCTCTACTTTTTCCCCAACTAGGACCAAGTCAGCAAACTTTCCCGGCATACAAGGCACCAGCTTTTCATAATAATTACCCTGCAGGGTGGCTATAAACATATCGATCATCTCCCGCTCTACCATGGGAGGTTGTACCCTTGCTGCCAATTCCCGCCACCTCTGGGCGTACTCTTTAAAGCTCACATTATTTTTCTGTGACAAGCTTTGCAATTGTGTCCTATTAGGAGCCATATCAGTATTGTACTGATAGTGCTTAACAAAAGCCTCCACCAATTCCCTCCAGTTGCGAACATGGCACCTCTCCAACTGCATATACCACTTCAAAGACGCCCCAGATAGGCTATCTTGAAAGAAATGCATTAATAACTTTTCGTCGTCAGAATATGCAGCCATTTTTCTAGCATAGGCCCGGACATGAGTCTTCGGGCAAGTAACACCGTTATACTTCTCAAAAGTAGGCACCTGAAACTTGTGCGGAATCGTGACACCGGGGACCAGTCCCAAGTCATCCATGTCAAAACCCAGGGAGTTCTGATTATCAAAAGCTTTAATTTTCTCTTCAACCATTCGGAATCTCCTATTATTATCAGGCTGGGGGCTAGCATCCCCACCTGGCATAGAAAATACATCTTCCTGTTGGTCATCATAGCGACGACCATGTACTGCACAGACACTGTTACCTTCCCCTACTACAGAAGGGATCACAACATTCTCTCCTCCGCCCGGAGGGATAACAATAGAAGGAACAGGAATACCTCCGCCCGGAGGAATAACACCAGTATGAACACCTCCATAAAGGACACCGTCTTCATCAACTCTAGTCACCAGTGGTTGAACCAGGGTCCTCAGCTCCTCCTGACCCACAACAACATTTTCCATCAACTCCATAAACTGAGTCATACGAGCTTGCATCGCAATCATCTTGGCTTGCATCTGATCCATGGCTTTTTTCTGATTTTGTCTGGTAGAGTACCGGTGAATGTGTTGGTCAGCAATCCTGTCTGAAGAAAAGAACAAGATAAGAAAACCAGAGATAAACCTGATATGCACAATGATTATGAATATGCAAATGCAAATGCAAACATCATATTTAAACATTTCCAAGACATGTCCTCTTTGATTCCAGCCTTTGAAACCGGGCAAGGGATTAGACACAACACCGAAAAATAAATTCGGACACAAAGATACCGCAGAGTCAAAACAATGGAAGCAAACCCTTTTGAGAAAAAAGAACCGTTGAGACACAAATGGTTGAACCAAAAATTTCAATATCATATCGCAAGAATTCATACAAACAAGTCTGATATAATCAAAGGCGATTCCATCAACAATCCTGATGGTAATCACAACAAAAGATAAACAACAATATCGCTACAAATCAATTCCAAACAAGCTGGCTTCAACTTCCTTAAGAAGGTTCACAGTGTCAGGATGCGTGGGTCGCTCTATCAGCCCTTTAATCAACCTGTTTCTCTTTTCAATGTCTTGATTCAATTTGGCGATCTGCTCTTCAACATCGTTGCCTTTGCGCTTTGATTTCTTGACTTTGGCTTGCAACTTAAGCTCTTCAATTTTTTTCTAAGCCTCTTTCCACTTGACAGAGAAATGCTTCTCTCCTGCTTTCACCTTTTGAAGCTCTTCCTTCAATTCCTCGTTCTTAATCTTGACTTCTTCCCACATCTCCTGATATGTGGCAAGCTTGGCTTCCGTCTTGGTCAAGAGCTTCTTGGTTCCCCTGTGGGCTATGCTAGAAGATTCAGCAGCCATGCTGGCTTTTCTGTAGTACTGAGCCTTGTCAGCAAGATCTTCCTCTCTTTCTTCCAGGCGCTTTGTCACATCTTGAACTTTCCCTTTCAAATCCAAGTTATCATGTAAAGCGCCTTGCAGCCGACTACTCAGATCGGCATTTTCTACCCTCAAATCATGCACCAATTCCCGTTGCTTATCGAATTCTTCAACTGGTACAGTGATTCACTCGTCCACAATCTCAGGATACAGAGGACGCACCCTATCAAAAGGAAAGTAAAAATATTGAACTCTCTTCTTTACCCAATCTTCATATGGAGAGAAAGCTCGATTGTTGGGATTGCCCAAAGCAACTTTTCCTTTCTTCTGCCTACTGAACCAAGCCTCTGAAGCCTTCTCCGCTGTTGCTAAACCATCTGCTGTGTGGAAATACAAAGGCTCTTCCAAATCTTTCTCAATCGGTGGATCCTTCAGAGCATATCCAAACTGCCTGATGGCCAAAGAAGGATTATAGTTGATACCTTCTTTTCTCCCTATCAACGGAACGTTAGGGAACTCACCACAGCTATGCAAAATGTCTTTACCAAGCAATCCATGATCCACCCATACAATATCTTTAGCAGCTAGACCCATCATACGTTGACTCAATTCCAAAGAAGTTTTAGTATCCACGAAAGTACCTGACTGAGGTAGACGATTCGCGAACCACTTATAAAAAAGTGGTGCACAACAATGAACCATCCCACCTCTTCTCTTCTTATTCCTGTTATACAAGGCATAATGAAGATCCCCCAATAAGGTCGGCAATGGATTCTGAGTCGTAAATATCCTGATAGCATCCATATCAACAAAATCAGATTCATTAGGAAACATAACAATGCCATACACACAGAGAGCCAGCACTGCGTTGAAAACTGTCCACTTCTTATCTTTGGCTGCTTCTTGAGCTTTCTTCACCATGTATGCCAAATGATAGCCGCAAAACTTTCCTTTGCTAGAAATTTCGGCTTCCAATGTTGATTTGCTCAAATAAAGAGCATCAGCCACAACTTTGAAATCGGGATCAAACTTGGAATTGAAGAATGGAGCACTTTCTTTGATGGAAATTCCCAAAATGTTTGAATATTCCTCCAGAGTAGGGACCAATAGATAAATTGGCAACACGAAGCATCTCAGAGGAGGATCGTAGAATTGCATCAAGGTATGAAGACCCCTATATTCATAGTTACCGAGGTTACGAACGAGAGATAAGATCCAACGATATTTTTCCTTGAAAACTCCCAACACTTCCGGACTGGCCATATCTTGTAGGCTGCTAAGCTGACCAAGGGTGAGCTTCGGGAACTTGTAAACAATGATGTTCTTCTTCTTCTCAGTGTCTATCTCGATGAATGCCCGTTGACTGGAATCAAAAGTCAAATACTACCTGGAAATGAAAAATATGAAGGTCAGAAAAATGACGATGCAATGCATAGCATGGGATCAAGGTTGCCACATAAACTGGACAACTGCTGCACTGAACTGACTGAATAATCTCAGGATCTGCCCAAATACCCAGAATACGGGAATAACCACACTGATAAATCTATACAGATACGAAAACCAGAACACCAGGTAGGTAGAAGGTTACGGTTACCTGTAAACCTGTAAACATCCCGCCCCTCTCACATGTGGGTTCTAGAAAACGAAAGGTCCTCAGCTTCTGGCACTGAGGTTGAGAAGAAATAGTACATTAATCCTTCTGGGTACAGTACTATCGCCAATCGAGGAGCGCCTCCATTGATTCTCCCTCAAAAAGGTCATCCTATAGCAAGTTCCCAGCGTTGGGTCCTCAGATCAAGAAGCGTAATGGATTTTCCATTTCTGGTCTGCCATTATCACCTCTTGGGAGGAGTGCCGCAACTGAGTCCTCGGGAATGGTTAACAGAGTTGACAACTCATCAAGGGAAGATCCAATGTCCTGTATCAACATACATTATCGGACATCCCCTGAAAGAACCTCGTCTGCCTGTGGGTCTCGCGAACACTCCACGTGGTCACCACCACGCGAACGACACGACTATCCACGCTAATACCTATGTGTATGCTCAAGCCTGGGTATTGGGCTTATCTCTCAGAACCCCCCAACCTGCCAAACAGAAAAACCAGTACAGCGCAGCACAGTCCAGCATATGACAATAATGAAATGAAATGTAATAAATGCGGTAAAAACAATAATATACAACAAATAAAGCACAACAGTAAGCACCCAATGAAAAAATAAACAGACAAGCGCTAGGATTGACTCGCATATGGGATGGACCAGCAAGAGGTCAACCTGTCCCCAACAGAGTCGCCAGCTGTCGTAACTACGAAAAAAAACTGGCGAGAAACTAGAACAGAAGAGTCGCCACCGAACGTTATTTATCCCAACGCAGGGAAAGGAAACGATCGAAGAAACCTGAAAGAGGGAAAGACATGGTCATCGCAACCATAGTCCGAGTTCGGGAGTCGGTTACGCGAGGGGAAGGTATTAGCACCCCACGCGTCCATCGTACTCGATGGGTCCATGCTTGTTGTCTAATCAAAGGGTGAGTTATCCTAAAGTCTACGGCTAAACAGAAACGGGAAGGGGGAGAACAAAGACGGACTCGCAAGGATTATCGCAATCCATTGCCTACGTATCTTCGTGGACGAACGAAGAGTCAGAGTCAACGTAGTTCGACGGACTACGCAACAATGGGGGTAGGTTTGCTCGTTAAGATATCGCATCTCGTGCCTACGTATCCTCAATCGGACGAGAGAGAGAGGAAGTCAGAGCAATCGTAGTTCGACCTAACGAGGTCGGTAAGTGTTTTTTACGCGAGCGACGAGCTCTTTTCTGAAAATGATTTGAAACTCAACATTCCCAAAGGATAAAAAGATTTGAATTTGTTTTGTGTTTTTTAGACAGAAGTGGATTGAAGTTAGTTTGAAACTTGCATTGCACCCAAGTCTACAACATAGGAACGAATGCGTCGCATATCGTCCCCAACAGGACGTACACTAAACACTCTAGAAGAACGAAGGGAGACCCCCCATTCCTCACTTCCCATGTACAAGGCTCATGCGCAATACACGTTAACTTTATTAAGTGTTTTAGAGTTGTTATGAGATAAGAAGAGAAGACTCAAGTCGAAAAGAAAATGCTACGGGAATTCTATCCTAATGTCGTCATGCAAAAGTGGCCCTATGGTTGAGTTCAAAGGGGAAACATCTACCTAAGTTAGCATGCATCGTTTGAATCCTAATGTCTATCCTACTCCAAGCTTAATCAAAGATTAAGTTGGACTAGGGAACCCTAAGGAAACAAGCAAAAGCAAGGCAAAAACCAAAGCAATAAATCAAAAATAGCGGCTACAACAGCGCTTCAGCACTTGCACAACGGTAAATTCCAGCCAACACACCAAACAGCATTTAACAGCTCATATTTCAGCACACAAATACGTGTAAGAAGGCGAACAGCAGCACATACAACAACACACATGCAAAGGGACAGCAGTGGAAAAATAGGGCAACATGCATTCACAAAATGATTCAAACATGGGATAACAAACATGCATCAAACAATACACATGCAAGCAAAGATTGCTGATAGACCCACAAAGCATGGCAAACCAATCATAAAGGTTGCAAGCATCAAGAACGAACAACATGATTATGTTAACAATTTATGAACAGTTACTCAACAAAGTTGCACAACTCAAACATTGATCAAAACATCATGCATAAGCAACCACGGAAACAAACAACAATTACGCATCACATGTCCAGCAAGTTGAGCATCAATCAAGAATTAACATAATTCAAATGTGTGTGCATCGTGTTTATCGCATCAAGTAATCAACAACGCAAACATAAACATTCATCGATGAAAACCAAGAATCACGTGTCGAAGAATCGTGTTCATGCAATGGTGTGAGGTGAAAAAACTCAAGAATGATCCACAAATCATCAACTTATTAATCCATGAAGTTTAGGCATGCAAAGGATCTCAAACAAACAAGAAAATGCAAGAAAATCACATTCTCCAGCAGTGGTAACCGGTTATTAGATATGCTGTAACCGGTTACCCAATTTAAAATTTCCTGAAATACGCAAAAATACAAAGGAGTAACCGGTTATCAGATATGCTGTAACAGATTACTCTGCAACAGAATTAAAAGAAAACAGTTTCCAAAATCACTTTTCAGCAGCTTACCACTTCTCCAATCACCTGCATGTTAGGGCATCTCAATATGCACGAAAATTACATCTCAACACCAGCAAACACACATCAATTAACTAGCAACAACAATCAAATCCACAATCCAATGGATCAAACTCAACAAATTCAAGATCTACATCATGAACAAGCAAAATAAGCTAAAATGAAAAGTAGATCTGAAATTCACCAACCTACAAAGCTAGGAATTGTTTTGGTGAGTGTTGATAAGCTACAAATGTTGAATCCAAGCTAGAAAACCAGAGATCCAATGCTATCTTCACCAAGAAATGCAAAATAAATGCAATGTGATGAACTTGCTTCAAGCTTCTCAAAAAATCACTTCCAAGAACTTAAATCCAGAAGCAAAACAGCAGTAAAATCAGAATTCCTTCCAGAATTAGTGAATGGATGAAGGTTTAGTTCCAAGATCAACAAATTTCAATGCAAAATTTGTTGAACTTTGATGATGGAACTTTGAGTGAGGGTTTGGAATGAGAGAAAAGTTGAGAGAAATTGGAGTGAGATGTGTAGAAAAATTCAGAAAATGGATCAAAGTTCTGTGAGGTTTGGAATGAATTGATTTAAATAGAAGCTAGGTTAGGACTTCTAATGTGGTTTGGAGTGTGGGTTAATGAGTGGAATGGAGATTAGGAATGGAATTTGAAAAAGGAATGTGGAATTAGAGTGGAAAATGTTGGAAGGAATTTGAACTTTGGGTGGAAAATGATGAAAATTAATCAATTCTAGATCCTTCCCACATGTGCACAAGCCAAGCACATGATCACAAATGATGCACACTCAATGTTTTTCAATCTGTGCCCAGAATAATCGGTTACAACATATATGCTAACCGGTTACTTAGTTCAAAAAACCTGAAAACACGCAGAAAAACAAAGTAGTAACCGGTTATCAGATATGCTGTAACCGGTTACTCAGTTCAAATTTTGAATTTTGGCGCCTTTTGGAGGGAAACTTGGAAAAGTGACCTCTGACAGCTGTTTTGAACCCCGTTAAGCCTCCGAAACTCAAAACTTGATATTGCTACTGAGTAACACCTGAAATGAAACATAAATTCTTGCTGACACCTCAGAATATCCTGTTGGATTAATAATGTCTGATACCGGATCACTTGATCAAAAATGACTGCCAGAGCTTCTGATTATCAAAACGTTTAATGAGCAAAATAAAAGCTCAAAAGACCTTGAAAGCTATCTGCTTAGCTCTGTATACTGCTGAAAATTATACTGGAACTGATGACTCCACGAGCTGCTGGAAAATACCTTGATCCCATGCCCAAAAGAAACATGCCAATGCAAAATGACGATGCGAATGAAATGAAACCTAAGCCAGTTAGAGTTAGAAACAAGGGGGCAAAATTTGAGGTGTTACACTCGCCAAGACATCGTCTTCTTGTGCCTACGTATCCTTAATCGGACGAAGAGCAGTCGTAGTTCGACCTTCGGGTCGGTTGAGGTCTCGATCGCACTGGGGCGAGAGAAAAGGCTCAGCTAACAGGTTGGTCTCGATCGCAAGGGTGCGAGAGAAAAGGATCAGCTAACAAGTTTGTCTCGATCGCAAGGGTGCGAGAGAAGAGGGGAGTTAATTGTTAGTGTGCTCGTCGAGATATCGCATCTCGTGCCTACGTATCCTAAATCAGACGGGAAAGAGGAACCAGAGCATCCATAGTTCACGCCTACGGGAAAACAGGATCTCGATCGCACGAGTGCAAGAGAAAAGAAAGGGGGTCTGTCGAAGAGCGCTCCTAAAGAAGTGAATTGACTATGTTTGTGATTCGTACTGCACTAAAGTCTATGACATAGGAGCGAATGCGTCGCATGGTCGCCCCCAACGGGATGTATGCTAAACACTCTAGAAAAGTGAAGGGAGACCACTTATTCTTCATTTCCCATGTACTTAGGGCTCGTGGCGCACAATACTCATCGTATTTATTAAGTGTCTTGATTATTGTTTTGAGAAAGAAGAGAGAGAGAAAGACGCACGCAAGGTCTAAGGGAAACAGAATCCTACAAGTTATCATGCAACAATGGCCCTAAGGTCAGGATCAGGAAGGAAGTCTACCTAATTGTTGTACCCTAAATTTTTACCCCTTAGATGTCATCTTCATTTGTGCATCTTAGGTCAATCATCTCTGCATTGTTTGAACTAATCCATATCTTGCAGTTTGTTTCTTTGTGTTCAAATTAGGTTTGGATATCACCATGAAGCTCCACCAAGTTGTTTTGAAGTAAGTCAAGTCAACAAAAGATCTCCAATGCAAGAACTTTGGAATTAGGGTTTTGCTCTGAAGAAATCACTGAGAAATTGGCTCTATCAAGTCAAGATTTGTGTGGTTCACTTACCAATTAAGGTCATCTACATCGAAGAGACATCATTCAACAGGAATCCAAGATCTATTGGTCCTCAACAAGAGAAGTTTGAGCCTCAACCTCACTATACCTCCAAATTAGGGTTTCTGTGACACTTGTCAGTCAAGGACTGTGACTTTCATCAAGATGAACTCCCAAACCCTAATTCTTGATTCTATTGGTTTATCAACATCCTCAAGAGTCTCCTAAGACCTTTAGATGAGAAGGAAGAAGCAAGTTTACAAGAACTGACCTCAGTGCATTCACAGTCAAAATTAGGTTTTTGACTGAAACCCTAATTCTTGGGAATTTTGGTTCAAATGAAGTGTCAATGGTTCTAATCATCGTAGAATGTATCATGAGGTATTCAAAGCATCAAGATCAAGTTCCATGAGGTTTCTTGCAAGAGAAGTAAGGTTTTGATCATGAAAGATTTCATATGTGAGATTTTCCCTCTAATAGCACAATTTGAAATGACCATAACTCCTAAACCACACACTCAAATGGAGTGACTCAAAGCTCATTGGGAAGCTCTTTCCAAGATATTCAATTTGTTCCATATGACTTTTCGTCCAAAAATCCTTGGTTTTTGAGTTATGAAGCTTGCAAGATAATCTGACCCAACACTTAGAAAAATTTCAACACTTTTCTTCACAATTTTTCTCTAACTTTGACCTCATTTTTCACCCATTTCCACTTGGATTCAAGACTTGGGTCCCAAATGAAAGTTTTAGAGCATGATGAGAGCTTTCCAACCATATGTGGAACATCTCATTTGAATAAGCCATTCTCAAGTTATGGTTCTTTAAAGTTGGGTGATTCAAAGTGTAAGAATCCAATAACTTAGAAATATTTTCTAAGTCTTTTGGTTTTCCCATGCGCATGACTTTAGTGCATTCTTTCTCAATATTGCCAAACTCATCTCAAGTGACTTTCTACATGAAAAATGTTCTATCAAATGCCTACTCTTCATGGAGCCAAAAATCTCAAGAATTGGTGAAGTAGTTATGAAGTTATGTCGCCCTAAAGTTGGCATGTTGTAATGTTACATACACTTAGGAATTTCAGATTTTTACTCTTTGTTGCACCAAGCCTTGTCACGATTTGTTTTACATGTTTTAAGCCAAATCTCAATCTGTCAACAACATCAAAGCTACTCTACTTTATGCCAACTTTCCAAGGTATCAAGAATCATCCCATTTGGTCCATTGGCTAAGGGGTTATCATGTGGTAAAGTGAGGTCCATGACTTTGTTGTTACATTACAACTTTGTTTCATTTAGTTGAACCAAATTCTGAACTTCACCAACAAGTACACTGTCCTGATTTCTTTCAACAGCTTCCAATATCCACTTTGCTCTAAAAACCGTGAAAGCAAAGCCAAGTACCAACTGTCATGTACTTGATAGTTGACATACAAAAAATAAAGCTATAAACCATTGTGTAATTCTTCTTGCACCACGACCTTTTTTGTTTCTTAATCTACTCTGCTGCTGACTTAAACCTTAAGAGAAGTAACCAATGACTTTCACTTGGATCAAGAAAGATTGTAGAAGCCATGCGCATAGTAGCTAGAACTCTACCATCCTTTCCTCTTGGACAAAGACAATAGCCACTGAGTCTTTAAAGCCTTTATCCAGCCTGCCTTGGCTATAAAAGGAGGCTCCCTCCTCCTTTGTGAATCATCAACACAAGACATCAGAGAACACAACATCAACACACTAGATCAACACAAGACATCAGAGAACACAACATCAACACACTAGATCAACACAAGACGTCAGAACACAACATGCAAAAGAGAGGAAGCTTGTGAGAACTAAAGGCAAGGTGTTGACATCTCTCACCAGCTTGGAAAGAAAGAGGTTGAACTAGCAAGCTTCAGAAGCTTCCCAAGTTGAAGAGGCAGTGGACCTACTCCACTTGGTATGCCCCTCTCTTTTCCTCCATATTCATGATTCCATGCTCATGTTGATGTTTGACTAATCTTAATACTATTATCATGCTCACATAGTGCATCTGTGTTAGTCTTGAATGATGACATGACTGTGTATTTTGAGTTTGTGTTGGTATATCACTCTGCAGTTAGTTTGTATTAGCTTGAATACATGACTTTCGCGTCTGTTTTAACCATGATGAGGTTCTTAGCTTGAGTTACAAAGGGTTTAATGTTGTTCTATCATTCGAATACTACACGCTGCTGTTTTACTTCATTGATTTTGGTTGAAAAGTGAGTTTAGAAATGATTGAGAAAGTGGAGAGTAAGTCTTGGTTTTCTGCTGGTTTTCATGATTTGATTTCATGGAGGGTATGCATTGCATGGAGAAGACAATGCGTGGCGATGAAGGATATGTTGGTGTTGGTCTTTGTCGTTTAGTCACTTAAGTGACTAAGTGACAGGTTGATACCATGTTCTACATGTTTTACTTTGCACATGGCCATGTGACTTTTATTTGGATAAGTATTATTTGTATTTGACTTGGGCCTTCGCCCCGCTTGCTATCGCCACCCTCTCTCATTTAGGCCCAGATGTGCACAACACAACTTCAGTTCATTCTCACATTGCTTATTACCCCCCTTTGCGTGGGTTTTGTTTTTATTTCCAAATATTTTCATTCCATTTCAAATCTTTTTTTAAAAACTTTTTATTTTATTTATTTTATTTAAAACTCTTTTTTTCCTTTATTTCAAAAAATCCAAAAATATTTTATCTTTATTTAATTTTAATTATCATTTTATTTCTTAATTGTTTATTTAAGCTTTATCATTAATGTACAAATTTTAAATCACCCGTCCTTGGATTAGTTGTCAACTTTATTTTTGAGTCATCTTTATTGATCATTTGAGTGTTTATTCACTAATAATTATTTAAGTTTTGAATAAATTTATCCCATGTTTGATTCATCATGTGTTTGACTTGGATGTGTGAATTTTGCTCTTCTTTAAATATCATCTTTGATTAATATCATGCCTCTTTATCTTGTGAGTGTTCCTTATGTTTGTCTTCCATAAGATTGAAACATATTGATTTGTCTTTGTTTACATGTTTCTATGATGATCATGTCCATCTTACCCATACTTTATTATGAAATGCTTCTTGCCATACTCATGTTATTGTTGTTATCTTATTCATCTTTATTAATGCCTCTTGTTATCATATATCCTATAACTGTTTTTCCCCCCATTCCAAAGGAAGGTGATTAATGTTGACTTTTAAAGTCATAGCCCCCACCTTAACCTAGTAGCCTCATAAGAGCTAAACCTTATTTCTTGGCCTCATCATGGCCATGGAATCATAACTAGCCTTAGGAGAGAGTTCTTACACTCTTGGTGATATTCATCCTAATGAATACTCACTTTCCCTATTGACTTCAAAACATAACATAGGACCATTATAACTAGACTTAGAGAGTTCTCATACTCTACAATGAGTTCACACTCATTTCCCCTCTGAATATTGACCACAGTCAATCATTCAGTAGAAGTAGAACTACGCATACTCTGATTCTATACCCGAGGATACGTAGGCGCAAAGTGCGATGCTTTGTCGAGTATACTTAGATACTAACCCCTAGGGTTTCAACCTTTAGCATAGAACCTTTAGCAAACATAAGATAGCATTAAAACAAGAGGTTCCCGTAGAGTACTACGGACGTTTAGGGTGCTAATACCTTCCCTAGGCGTAACCAACCCCCGAACCTTAGATCTCCCCCTTTAGGTTTTTCTAACGATCTTGAACCTTTCCTTTGGATAAATCAAAGTCGGTTGTAAAAGAAATACGATGCAAGTTAATTAATAGCTTGTTATTCGATTTTCACCGCAACAGAAATGGCGACTTCACTGGGGATTATGGCTCTTTTAGAGGGTTAATCCTATCTTGTATTCATGTTATTTATGCTTGCTTGTTTTACTTATATCTGCTTATATACCTGTCATATTTGCCTATATATTTGTATATCTGTTCTATGGGTTGACTTGGTATCTATGAGTGAGATAAGTCCTAACCCGGACTTGAGAGAACACATATGTTTAGGAACCGTGGACATAGTCAAGGGAACTTCGAGGGAGATATCCCAAAGGAGGGAACTTGAAGTCCACATTCAGTTGAGGCCCTATTGAATGTAGTAGAATGTTACGCGAGCAATCGTGAATGCGTTACTACTTTCAATTTGGTGCCAGAGATACTGAGGACCTTTAGTTACCCCTTTGCCCCTACTTGTCCTATTTAGGACGTAGTGCGAGGACTGTGAGGGAGCAATCACAAATGGTTGCTACGCGATACTACACTCAGATGAGACTCTCTTGAGAATTTTATCGATCACCAAGCAATTGGAAAGTCGATAAAATTCGAAAGATGGGTTGTCGACTCTGGGAACTTTTTAGAACCTTGTCTTGCAGGTGAAAACCATAGTTCATGCCTTTGGGATGGGTAGACCTTTGACTCCATGCTCGTGACTCTTAACTTAGGTTTCTATGAGTGCTTTGTGCTTATCTGTTTATGTGTGTTTGTTGCATTCATCCTTGCATCATATGCATTGGGTATATTCAAGGAATTCAACTTTGTTTTGCAAACTTTATAAGATGGATTTTGAAAAAAGGAAAACGAAGAAGTATACCTTCATTAGTCCAAAATTGGAAGATTTAAAGAATCTGGGTAAGCCAATCAATGAATCAACAACGTTCCAAACCAAATATGGGAAGATTTTCTCTCTGATGAAGACAAAGATGGTAGATGGGATGCTCCCTACTCTCATACAGTTTTATGATCCCATGTACCATTGTTTCACTTTTCCGGATTATCAGTTGATGCCTACGCTCGAGGAGTATGCTATTCTAGTTGGTATTCCCATCACTCCAATCCCTCCTTACTCTGGTTTGAAAAGGATGCCTAAGGAGAAGGAAATTGCAGAAGCGGCTCATCTCAAGCTGTCAGAAGTCAAGGCTAACTTGGTTGTCAAGGGAGGACTTTTTGGGTTACCTGCCAAGTTTCTGATGGAGAAAGTCAGTTATTATGTCAACATGAAGAATATGGTGGATTATGAAGCTGTTATGGCCCTTCTCATCTATGGGTTATTTTTGTTTCCCAACATTGAGAACTTTGTTGATATGAATGCAATCAAGATCTTTATCATTGGAAATCCAGTTCCAACCCTACTTGCTGACGCCTACCATTCTGTGCATTTGAGTACCGCTCATAAGGGAGGGATGGTAACATGCTGTGCCGCACTGTTGTATAAGTGGTTTATTTCACACTTACCCCGCTCTAAGACCTTTTGGGATCTCCAAGATGGACTTCTTTGGTCAGAAAAGATCATGTCTCTCACCAACACTGATCTGGAGTGGTACCACCCAATGCTCAAAGGCAAAGATATGATTGTTAGCTGTAGAGGATTTGCTAATGTACCTCTTCTTGGCACAAAAGGAGGCATAAGCTACAATCCAGCTTTGGCTTGTCATCAACATGGTTATTCCATGGAAGCTAAGCCTAACAACATTTACTTGGAAGGTTTGTTCTTTGAAAAGGATGAGGACCCTGTGCTTAGGGAAAAGATGGCTCACGCTTGGCGTCATGTTCACACAAGAGGTATCTCTGCTTTGGGAAAACCTGAGTGTTTGGCTTCTGAATCCTACACTCAGTGGGTGCAGAAGAGAGCTATTGAGTTAAAGATGTCGTATGATCGTCATGATCCTATTCCACTAGCTCTCAGAGATCCTGTTCTTTACTTCACAAGCAATGAGGACGAATTGAAGATTCGGCTGGCTCAAGCAGAACGAGAAAGGAATGCATGGATGAACAAGTATCAGATTCTTGACTTTGAGATGAATGAACTTCAGAAGAGTCTCAGGAGGAAGGAAGAAGAGTCTGCCAGAAAGAGAAGGCGCAAGGAGATTTATTTTCTCCTAGCACATCATCTCCACCAGAACCATGGAAGTCACAGTTGGCCAAGCTCGTTGTTGAGAATGAGAGGTTGCAGAAGGAAAACCAGAAGCTCACCATGAGATTGATGGGAGAAGACTGATTGGATGGTTTAGAACTTAGTTTTCTTTATTTCGTACTCTGTATTTTGGCTTTTGAAGGTGTAATCATCTCTTTTTGTAATCCAAAAACTTTATCATCAATGAAATGAAAAGAGATTTTCTTCTAAGAAGTGTTCCTTAAAATTTGCAAAATACAATGTTGAGTCCCTTGAATTACGCCCACCATTTAGCTTGCATTTAGCTTGCATCAGCATCTCATTTGCATTTTTGCATGTGCATGTGCATTCTTCTTCGTCTTATTGTCGTCTCGTTCTCTTCAGAACCCGTCACCTTGATTTTCCAACGCCAATACCCAAGTCCAAACTCGACAAAGGATGTTTGAACAATACTGTGAAATGGACAGAGTCAACCATGAATTGAGAGAACTCCGAGGAGGAATGGGGCAGTTTCTGGAAACTGTGAAGGTCACGCTAGCAACGATGAAGGAAATTTGGGAGTACCAGGAGGAAATGAGAGAGGAGATCAGAATCCTCAAGTGCCAGATGAATTGCGTTCTGGAAACTCTGTTGAAAAAGGAGAATCGTATTCATCCCGTAAGACCAGCTTTCAAGAGCGCTCGTTCGCCACGTCAGCGTGGACGACAAAGATCAAGGGAACCAGAGAGGAATTTCACTCCGTTGCCAATGGCATACAGTCAGCTTTTGCCAGTTTTGATAAAAAATGGATTGATAATACCGAAGGATCTAGAGCCAGTGATCCCTCCATACCCACTAGGTTTTGATGCCAACGTCCGATGCGACTACCACGCTGGGGCACCGGGGCATTCAACTGAGGATTGCAAGGTACTCAGAAGCCAGGTTCAGACGCTGCTTGATTCTGAGAAGTTATCATTTACACCACAAGGAATTCAAATCAACTATCCTTTGCCATATCCTAAGGATCTCTCGTGTCCAGAATTTGTTTTTGGAGAAGCCTCATGCCAGCTGAACGTTGGTCCTGTTCCTGCATCCAAACGTAATCTTCGTCAAGTGTTTATGAAGAGGGGTTTTCAGTCTCCAACGTGTGTTTCTCCTCAAGATAAGAAGAAGTGTGCTGCCAAAAGAGGAAAATTTAACCACCAGCCTATCCCGGTGCCGTTAAGCAAACTTTTCCCACTGTTGATGCAAAACAAGCTGGTAACTCCACGACTTCTCACACCTTTCCAGGGACCTTGGTATGATCCCAACCTAACCTGTGAATTCCATAAGGGAGCTGAAGGGCATGATTTAGACAATTACCGAGCTTTAGAATATTTTGTGCAAGACCTGATCCATGACAAGGACTTAATCTTCGAAGAAGACCGCCCAAAGACTGAATGCATATTTCGCACTGGGACCATCGGGCATCCCATTGAAGAATGCAAGGAATTCGAAGAAAAGATGATGAGCCTGCTAAAAAATGAAACTTCAGGAAGATACTTCAAACGCTGGTACCTCAACTTTGGAAGCAAAAGGTAAAGGACCTGCAAGACCTCTCAAAGTTCCATACCACAGGGAATAAGTGATTGGTGGTGAAGACTTTTTTTCGTTCGAACCCGGAAACTGAAATCTTTGGTTGACTGTGTTTTGTATTTCAGTTGTATTTCCTTTAATTGTATTGATATTTGCATATGAGCTTTGTTGTACCTTTAAATTGGCAACATTAATGAAATAATCTATTCGTTTCACTCATTTACTTTTATTTTCATAAAAGTAAAAATATATATCTTTTTCACCCCATTTTCAAGCTTTTGTTAAAGCAAAGATGAGGGAGGATGACGAGAATATTATCCATAATTGTTGTGGTATGCTTTCGATTAAACCTTGCCGAGGATGTAAGGCATTGTTTCAATTCCCAAATACTGGAGAAATAAGGAAGATAATCCCTCGTTAACCCTTCGAGCCCAGGAGTAGGAGTTTTCTTTCCTTACACAAAAAACCCTTAAATCTCAACCTTGGGGCAGGGTAGTTCTCAGTTTAACTTAGTTATGCAATCAAATACAAGCGCTTCATGTAAGGCGCCAGTTAGCTCTCAAATCAAGTGACTTCCTAACCTTTGGAAACTTGAATGTATAGCTTGAGTTAACTGAGTGTAGGATCGGAGTTCATCACGAAGATTGAGTGGGAACAAATAAACTTTGAGCCTTTATCCTTTGTTTCATAAACCGTGAACCAAGTCACGTTACAACCCATAAAAGACCTAATCAAGGTAAGGATGTTTTGAAAGCATACTACAGCAAGGTTGAGTAACCTGACTCCTAATAATCTTTGTTACTCACGTGTGTTGGTTACTTCCTTAATGACTAGACCCACCTTTGTTTTTGACTATTTAATCATTTCACTGTGCGTTTTTTATCAAAGCTTTGTTTTCAAACTTTGCATTAACTTTGCATTAAATTTTTCCAATTTTAATGAACAACACTTGTTTGCAATACCATTCGATATCAAGGAATCCCAACAAACGTGGTCAGTCAAGGAATTGAACTTGATAAAGGAAATTTGACTCAGTCAGGGGCAACCAAGTGTGAGTTGACAAATCAGAGGCAGAATTCTGCAAATTCAGAATATTGGGGCAAATATTCTTGAGATCATCTTATGACAAGTTTTGACTTCAGTAACCCATCAGCAGGGGCAAATCCGTTCCCCAGTAATTTCAACTACAGTTTGAGTATCTCGAGTATAACAGAACAGAAACAGCTACGTCAAGATTCAAAATTTGGAAGATATTGAAGCATCTGGTATTTCAAGTCTTCCGTAAAATTCTTTTGATTATTCAAGTTGGAAGATATTGAAGCATCTGGTATTTCAATCCTTCCGTAAAATTCTTTTGATTATTCAAGTTGGAAGATATGGAAGCATCTGGTATTTCAATCCTTCCGTAAAATTCTTTTGATTATTCAAGTTGGAAGATATTGAAGCATCTGGTATTTCAATCCTTCTGTAAAATTCTTTTGATTATTCATCCCCTAATCTGGGGCAGTTATGCCGAGATCTCTCCAAGAGTTTGAAGATATTGAAACACCCTATATGCCAATTCTTCTATAAAATCCTCTTGTTATCGTATAGACCGTCTAGCCTGGGGCAGATAAGATTTGAAGATGGTAGTTATGCCAGTGGAATGCATAATTACTTTGTTAGCTCCCCATCAAGTTGCTACATCAGCTGATTTTGACAAATTCCCAATGGATTTATTTCCCCAATAATAAAGAAGAACTTTCCCAATATATCCAAAACATTTGTCTAAGCTAGGCTTATGCTTTGGTTTTCACCTTTGAGTACCAGACCCCAGCTCTTTATGCAGGAGTCCCCGAAGAAGTCAGCTGTTGGACGACAGAATTCTTAGTCACTAGAGTTGTTATTGGTCTTTGAATACAATAACTTCGTCATTTTCATCTGATTCTTGGAAGCGGAAAAGTTTTAAGAAAACACAAAGATGAACTAAGTTTTACTCTAGTATCAAGATGTTTTATGGAATCAAGTTGGTACAGGAAGAGTTAGTAGTACTGTATCTTTGGCTTGGATTTGCCATCTCCAGTGAAAAGAAGATTGCCCCGGTTATCCTTGATGTTTGGGTTTCAGGGTGTTGGCTTGTGTTATCCTTTCTTCTTTCCTGTTTTGCGTCGTTCGCGTAGTTTCTAGCATATAGCTAAGCATATGCATCATACCCTAGCATCTTTGCATCCTTGTACTTTGTTTTGCTTGTGGTCTTTTATTGGTGTCTGTCATTATTTCCCCAGTGAAGTAAAGATATTCCCGGTTTGCTTTGTATCGTGCCTGTTCGGTCTTAACCTTTGCGCGCCAGATTTGAATCTTTAAACCTTTTTTTGTTCCCCAAGAAGTTTAACATTAAAGATTTTGTAAAACTGTTCTCGTTTGAATCGTGTCAAACTTGAACTTGGACTTTGTTTGAATCGTGTCAAGCATTGTCTTGTGTTTTAAAACCTGTTCTCATTTGAATCGTGTTAAACTTGAACTTGGACTTTGTTTGAATCGTGTCAAGCATTGTCTTGTGTTTTAAAACTGTTCTCGTTTGAATCATGTCAAACTTGAACTTGGACTTTGTTTGAATTGTGTCAAGCATTGTCTTGTGTTTTAAAACCTGTTCTCGTTTGAATCGTGTCAAACTTGAACTTGGACTTTGTTTGAATCGTGTCAAGCATTGTCTTGTGTTTTAAAATTGTTCTCGTATGATCGTGTCAAACTTGAACTTGGACTTTGTTTGAATCGTGTCAAGCATTGTCTGCTTGTTTTGAAACTTGTTCTTGTTTGAATCGTGTCAAACCTGAACAGAGTCTTTGTTCGAATCGTGTCGGACACTGCCTCTTGTTTCAAAACGGTTCTCGTTTGAATCGTGTCAAACTTGAACTTGGACTTTGTTTGAATCGTGTCAAGCATTGTCTTGTGTTTTAAAACTTGTTCTTGTTTGAATCGTGTCAAACTTGAACTTGGACTTTGTTTGAATCGTGTCAAGCACTGTCTTCTTGTTTTAAAACCGTTCTTGTTCGAATCGTGTCGGACATTGAACCCTTACCTTGGATTTTTGGAAACTTGCTTTAAGCTAAGCTTCTTGGAACAAATTTCTTCAACCTTATAAGACTCCTAGTTGGTGCACAGGGTTTGTCTCTGTCTTCCTGGCTTTTCCTGAAGATCCCATTTTGAACTCTTCGGTATAAGAATCCCCAGGAAGTCCTTGCGTGGTTGTCTGTCCTTTTTTAGGCTGATCCTCGGATCAGGTTTTTCTTTCTGGTTTCATGCCTAGGAAGAGTGTGGGTTTGTTTTGTCCCCAGTAGTCTATCTCCCCGGATCTTTCCCCAGTGGAGATTGTTTTTTGGTTTTTTCCCCGGTGTTTCTTTGGAGTCACCCCAGTGAGTCTCTTTCGCTGGTTAGGCTGTATCCCCAGTGAGTTTTTCTCATGGATGCTAGCTTTCGTCTTTCCCCGGTGGAGCTTATCCGTTGTGTTTGCTTCCTGTTGTCCCTGGTGTCTGGTCTGTCTGCATCTTTGCATCGTCCTGGCATCATATCATCTTAGAAGTTCATGGCATGTCAGCATTTGCATGTCTGTCGCTTGTCCTTAGCATTTGCATTCCATCTAAGGGCAAAATTTTCGGTCTACTATATTTAAATACCTTTCACCTTGATGCCCCTGGAATCTCCGTTCCTCGTGCCATCCGGTAAAGCTATTTAAATAGGGGCAACTGTTGTACCCTAAATTTTTACCCCTTAGATGTCATCTTCATTTGTGCATCTTAGGTCAATCATCTCTGCATTGTTTGAACTAATCCATATCTTGCAGTTTGTTTCTTTGTGTTCAAATTAGGTTTGCATATCACCATGAAGCTCCACCAAGTTGTTTTGAAGCAAGTCAAGTCAACAAAAGATCTCCAGTGCAAGAACTTTGGAATTAGGGTTTTGCTCTGAAGAAATCACTGAGAAATTGGCTCTATCAAGTCAAGATTTGTGTGGTTCACTTACCAATTAAGGTCATCTACATCGAAGAGACATCATTCAACAGGAATCCAAGATCTATTGGTCCTCAACAAGAGAAGTTTGAGCCTCAGCCTCACTATACCTCCAAATTAGGGTTTCTGTGACACTTGTTAGTCAAGGACTGTGACTTTCATCAAGATGAACTCCCAAACCCTAATTCTTGATTCTATTGGTTTATCAACATCCTCAAGAGTCTCCTAAGACCTTTAGATGAGAAGGAAGAAGCAAGTTTACAAGAACTGACCTCAGTGCATTCACAGTCAAAATTAGGTTTTTGACTGAAACCCTAATTCTTGGGAATTTTGGTTCAAATGAAGTGTCAATGGTTCTAATCATCGTAGAATGTCTCATGAGGTATTCAAAGCATCAAGATCAAGTTCCATGAGGTTTCTTGCAAGAGAAGTAAGGTTTTGATCATGAAAGATTTCATATGTGAGATTTTCCCTCTAATAACACAATTTGAAATGACCATAACTCCTAAACCACACACTCAAATGGAGTGACTCAAAGCTCATTGGGAAGCTCTTTCCAAGATATTCAATTTGTTCCATATGACTTTTCGTCCAAAAATCCTTGGTTTTTGAGTTATGAAGCTTGCAAGATAATCTGACCCAACACTTAGAAAAATTTCAACACTTTTCTTCACAATTTTTCTCTAACTTTGACCTCATTTTTCACCCATTTCCACTTGGATTCAAGACTTGGGTCCCAAATGAAAGTTTTAGAGCATGATGAGAGCTTTCCAACCATATGTGGAACATCTCATTTGAATAAGCCATTCTCAAGTTATGGTTCTTTAAAGTTGGGTGATTCAAAGTGTAAGAATCCAATAACTTAGAAATATTTTCTAAGTCTTTTGGTTTTCCCATGCGCATGACTTTAGTGCATTCTTTCTCAATATTGCCAAACTCATCTCAAGTGACTTTCTACATGAAAAATGTTCTATCAAATGCCTACTCTTCATGGAGCCAAAAATCTCAAGAATTGGTGAAGTAGTTATCAAGTTATGTCGCCCTAAAGTTGGCATGTTGTAATGTTACATACACTTAGGAATTTCAGATTTTTACTCTTTGTTGCACCAAGCCTTGTCACGATTTGTTTTACATGTTTTAAGCCCAATCTCAATCTGTCAACAACATTAAAGCTACTCTACTTTATGCCAACTTTCCAAGGTATCAAGAACCATCCCATTTGGTCCATTGGCTAAGGGGTTATCTTGTGGTAAAGTGAGGTCCATGACTTTGTTGTTAAATTACAACTTTGTTTCATTTAGTTGAACCAAATTCTGAACTTCACCAACAAGTACACTGTCCTGATTTCTTTCAACAGCTTCCAATATCCACTTTGCTCTAAAAACCGTGAAAGCAAAGCCAAGTACCAACTGTCATGTACTTGATAGTTGACATACAAAAAATAAAGCTATAAACCATTGTGTAATTCTTCTTGCACCACGACCTTTTTAGTTTCTTAATCTATTCTACTGCTGACTTAAACCTTAAGAGAAGTAACCAATGACTTTCACTTGGCTCAAGAAAGATTGTAGAAGCCATGCGCATAGTAGCTAGAACTCTACCATCCTTTCCTCTTGGACAAAGACAATAGCCAATGAGTCTTTAAAGCCTTTATCCAGCCTGCCTTGGCTATAAAAGGAGGCTCCCTCCTCCTTTGTAAATCATCAACACAAGACATCAGAGAACACAACATCAACACACTAGATCAACACAAGACATCAGAGAACACAACATCAACACACTAGATCAACACAAGACGTCAAAACACAACACGCAAAAGAGAGGAAGCTTGTGAGAACTAAAGGCAAGGTGTGGACATCTCTCACCAACTTGGAAAAAAAGAGGTTGAACTAGCAAGCTTCAGAAGCTTCCCAAGTTGAAGAGGCAGTGGACCTACTCCACTTGGTATGCCCCTCTCTTTTCCTCCATATTCATGATTCCATGCTCATGTTGACGTTTGACTAATCTTAATACTATTATCATGCTCACGTAGTGCATCTGTGTTAGTCTTGAATGATGACATGACTGTGTATTTTGAGTTTGTGTTGGTATATCACTCTGCAGTTAGTTCGTATTAGCTTGAATACATGACTTTCGCGTCTGTTTTAACCATGATGAGGTTCTTAGCTTGAGTTACAAAGGGTTTAATGTTGTTCTATCATTTGAATACTACACGCTGCTGTTTTACTTCATTGATTTTGGTTGAAAAGTGAGTTTAGAAATGATTGAGAAAGTGGAGAGTAAGTCTTGGTTTTCTGCTGGTTTTCACGATTTGATTTCATGGAGGATATGCATTGCATGGAGAAGACAATGCGTGGCGATGAAGGATAGGTTGGTGTTGGTCTTTGTCGTTTAGTCACTTAAGTGACTAAGTGACTGGTTGATACCATATTCTACATGTTTTACTTTGCACATGGCCATGTGACTTTTATTTGGATGAGTATTATTTCTATGGGACTTGGGCCTTCGTCCCGCTTGCTATCGCCACCCCCTCTCGTTTAGGCCCAGATGTGCACAACACAACTTCAGTTCATTCTCACATTGCTTATTACCCCCCCTTTGCATGGGTTTTGTTTTTATTTCCAAATATTTTCATTCCATTTCGAATCTTTTTTTAAAAACTTTTTATTTTATTTATTTTATTTAAAACTCTTTTTTTCCTTTATTTCAAAAACTCCAAAAATATTTTATCTTTATTTAATTTTAATTATCATTTTATTTCTTAATTGTTTATTTAAGCTTAATCATTAATGTACGAATTTTAAATCACCCGTCCTTGGATTAATTGTCAACTTTATTTTTGAGTCATCTTTATTGATCATTTGAGTGTTTATTCACTAATAATTATTTAAGTTTTGAATAAATTTATCCCATGTTTGATTCATCATGTGTTTGACTTGGATGTGTGAATTTTGCTCTTCTTTAAATATCATCTTTGATTAATATCATGCCTCTTTATCTTGTGAGTGTTCCTTATGTTTGTCTTCCTTAAGATTGAAACATATTGATTTGTCTTTGTTTACATGTTTCTATGATGATCATGTCCATCTTACCCATACTTTATTATGAAATGATTCTTGCCATACTCATGTTATTGTTGTTATCTTATTCATCTTTATTAATGTCTCTTGTTATCATATATCCTATAACTATTTTTCCCCCCATTCCAAAGGAAGGTGATTAATGTTGACTCTTAAATTCATAGCCTCCACCTTAACCTAGTAGCCTCATAAGAGCTAAACTTTATTTCTTGGCCTCATCAGGGCCATGGAATCATAACTAGCCTTAGGAGAGAGTTCTTACACTCTTGGTGATATTCATCCTAATGAATACTCACTTTCCCTATTGACTTCAAAACATAACATAGGACCATTATAACTAGACTTAGAGAGTTCTTATACTCTACAATGAGTTCACACTCATTTCCCCTCTGAATATTGACCACAGTCAATCATTCAGTAGAAGTGGAACTACGCATACTCTGATTTTATACCCGAGGATACGTAGGCGCAAAGTGCGATGCTTTGTCGAGTATACTTAGATACTAACCCCTAGGGTTTCAACCTTTAGCATAGAACCTTTAGCAAACATAAGATAGCATTAAAACAAGAGGTTCCCGTAGAGTACTACGGACGTTTATGGTGCTAATACCTTCCCTAGGCGTAACCAACCCCCGAACCTTAGATCTCCCCCTTTAGGTTTTTCTAACGATCTTGAACCTTTCCTTTGGATAAATCAAAGTCGGTTGTAAAAGAAATATGATGCAAGTTAATTAATAGCTTGTTATCCGATTTTCACCGCAACACTAATGTTGTCATGCATGGATTGAGAGCTTAATGTCTATCCTACTCCGAGCTTAATTAGAAATAAAGTCGGACTAGGAGCCTTAAGGGAGCATGTGAATACAAAGTAATTGACAAGTAATCACAAGACGACTCAATCACAAAGAGAAAGTCAAGCAAGAGGCAAGTATCACCAAGAATTTAATCAAGAATTAATCAAAATAGGCGTTTAACTAAAAAATCAAAGCTAAGATTAAAAATGAAAGTGACAAATAAAAGCTAAATATAAAATCTAACTAAGTTCAAGATTAATTTCTAACCTAATTAGGATCAAGATTAATTTCTAAAGTTAAAAACTAATTCTAATTCTAAAAAAATTGAACTAATTCAAAAATTAAAAACTAATTCTAAAGAAATTTAATTCTAATACTCAATTAGACTAAAATCTAATTATCAAAATTCAGAATTAAATCTAATTAACTAAAACTATACTTACACTAAACTTCAATTAAAACAAAACAAAACAATTTAAACTAGAAGTGTAGCAATAACTGGGAGGGTGTGACAAGAACTTCCAGGCGCATGGGCCTGGGTCTTAGGTCCAAGAATTCCATTCATGAGCCAAGGAGGGTGCAAGGAAGTTTTCAGGGTGTGGAAATGAGCCTCACACGGGCCTCTGAGCCCGATTCCAATGGTGAGGACTTAACCTAAAAGAAAAAACAAAACGCACACACTCCTCACTGTCCTTCTACATCGTTCAGTCGTCACCTTCGTTCTCTCCTCTCCCAAGGATGAAGGAAAAAAACTTACGAATCGGAGTCACTCTGATGGCGTCTTCGACGGTGCAAAGAAGTCTCACGACTCAGGTACACTCGATTCCATTTCCTTATCCTTCTTCCTTGGCTTTGTTGCGTGCGGTTTCAGTAAATCCTTGTTGAATCGCAAAATAGTAAAATTCTCGTCGTGATTACATATTAGCGAGTTCTGACGAATGCCTTTTGTGTTCCAGTTAGCGCTTGAAGGTTGTTCAGACAATAGCAGAAGTTGTTGAGATGCGGAGAGGACGACGAAGGTTCATGGTGAACGTGAAGATGCGTAGTAGCAGAGATACCTTGAAGAATTTTCAGAGTGAAAATCCTGCAGATTTTTGTGAGACTATATGGCTTTGTGATTCAAAGAGAATTGGTGCTCGACCTCTCCCTCCTGAACAATGCGAAGAGTGAATTTATAGGAGACGGGGTGAAGGGTAGATTGGTACTTCCATCTGAATTCTGTTAGTGTTGTTTGTTGTGAATCAATTCTGTTATGTAATTTGATTTTGCTATTCGATAATTCCAGGCGTGCTGAGAGTTCACATTGTACAGAGTGAGCAATGAGTGTATTTGTGCGTGAACAGCTAGCTATTGAAAAGTTGCATGGTGGGACCGGTTTTGAAATGTTGATGCAGGTACAAATTGGAATGCTGATGCAGGCTACGTGATGGTTCAAAGTCGTTTTATGTTGAAACTTTGTGTATTGTGATGGCTTTTTGTTACCAGCTGGAAAATTACTGTGAATGTGGTTGTTTGTATTTTCCTTTGCAATTCTGTTATTCTTGCGCCACTGTTATGTACTTTTCTTTTTCATTTAAGTTTCGTACGATATGAACCTGCGCTTTGTGACCCACCACGTGCTTTCCCTTTCCTTTGTTTTACTGCTATGCAAAAAGTCTCTCATTTCTGCCACTGCCAAAGAGCTGTACATCTGACACTTTATTCTTCTCAATATTTTATTCCTAATTTTATGAAACAATTCAAGAACCTCAAAGTAACGACCATGTTGCACATATCGAACCATCATTGTTGCCAACGAGACATCATCCATTACCCCCATCCGGTCAAAAATACGACGAGCCAGATATATTTCACCATGTTTAACGTACATATCAATCAATGAATTTGAAATTGAAACCACATCGGAAATGCCTCTGCTAATCACATAACCATGAATGGACTCACAATGAAACCCTGACCCAAATGCCTCTCCTAACTATCCTTGAGACGTACACCCTGATTCACACCAATGAAACCCTGACCCAATACTTCTGATGAATCCTATGAATGGGGAAAACCTTGGAGCTTGGTAAACCTCTGAATAGGAAGATGTTCATGACAACATGAATTCAACCCTTGCCTCAACTTGACCGAAGTAGGAGCCAACTGAATTACCTCTGAAGAAGACAAACACCAATAACAAGAAAACCCTTCGATCCCATGTCTTAGGATCCCAATGCAAAGAATGATTATGAGTTATGACCTAATGAAGATGTAAATGAATGCGAAATAAAAGCCAGTTAAGGTTAGAAATAGAGAGGGAAAATTTTGGGGTGCAACAACTGCCCCTATTCAATCAACTTAGACCTGAAAGGATAATAGCAACGAATTTCAGACGTTCAAGGTAGAAGGTGATTGAATACAAAAAGAACCCGGAAATTTGCAAAATGCAAGGGGAGGGACGACTCCACTGGGGAATAAGTAATAAGAGGTATAAAACCATGAATATGGACGGGTGTCGAAAAACACAGACGAGTGCCACAGACTAATACGGACGGGTATTGAAGAAAGGAGTAAAACACAGACGGGTAACTGAGATTAATACAGACGAGTATCGAAAACCATAATGCAAAAACGAATGAGTGTCGACTACGCTGGGGATACAATTGATCCTCGAATGGGACACTCCTTTTGAAATTTGAACGCACAGTCAAATTAACTGACACCTACCCTGCCCCAGGTTAAGGTTTAGGGTTTTTCGTTTTTAGAAAGAAACTCCTACTTCTAGGCTCAACGGGGTTGACAAGGGATTATCTTCCTTATGTCTCCGGTGTTTAAGGAGTTGAAACAATGCATGTACATCATCAGTAGGGTTTCGTTTCAAAAGCATACAATCGGAAGTTTTGCGTCTTTGAATTCGTCATCATCCCCTGGATTCTGCTTAAACAAGTGCTCGATATTGATAAAAAAGTATGAGTGAACACAACTAGATTTAATCAAAACATGCATATTCATTTCATTATCATTATCAATTGAAAACAGACAAGTTTTACAAATGAGTTTACACTTTAACAGAAAAGAAACTACAAATGCAGAGAAATGACATGATCTAAAAGATTGACAGCTTTGGGGGACTGGGCTTTCCAAGCTTGATTTGCTACTGAGCTAGCCATCCTCAGAATTGCTCGTCGAAGTCATACTGATAATCATCTACACAACTGCTCTCGGTGATTTCTTCCATGACACGAACTGAAGAACCCACGTGACTGGATGAAGGAGAATTGTTGATCTGAATACCCTGAGGCGTGAATGAAAACATATTGGAGTCAAGCAGTGTCTGAATCTTGCTCTTGAGCACCTTACAATCTTCAGTTGAATTCCCCTGTGCCCCAGCATGGTAGTCACAATGAGCGTTGGCAACAAAACCTGGTGGGTATGGAAAAGGCACTGGCTTCAACTCCTTCGGCACTATTAATCCACCCTTGATCAAATCTGGCAGTATCTGACTGTGTGACATTGGCATCGGAGTGAAATGCCTTTCTGGCTTCCTTGGTCTTTGTCGGGCGTGTTGACGCGGTTGACGGCGGTATGACCGTTGATTCTGAGGAAGTCCCTGATTTGGAGAAAGATAATGTCCTTGCTACGGAGATCCAGAATATTGCTGACTCTGAACAGTTGATATGCCTGAACACTGAGAATGAGGTAGCAGAGATTCCCAGACGGAACTATTTTCTTCTTCCCATTCTTCTTGAGAACTAACAACTGATGCACTTTCACTAGCTGGGAAGTACGAGGTATCTTGAATCTTTCCACTCTTGATGCCGCTCTCAATGCATTCTCCAACTATTACCAAGTCATAGAAGTTTGATGCCCCATTGCCAATCATCTTATCCAAGTACAATCCTTGCAAAGTATCCATGAACAAGTCAACCAATTCTCTGTCTAGAAGTGGCGGTTGCACTCTGGAAGCTAATTCTCTCCATCTCTGAGCATACCCTCTAAATGATTCATTATTCGCTTGAGATAAACCTTGCAACTGCAGGCGGCTAAGAGCCATGTCAAGGTTATAACTGTATTGCTTCACAAAGGCATTGGCTAGGTCCGACCATGATTGGATGCAACCACTCTCTAACCGCATGTACCAACTCAGTGATGCCCCACTTAGACTGTCCTGGAAACAGTGAATCAGAAGCTTGTCGTTATGGATATATGAGGTCATTCTTCTGCAAAACATCACCAAATGTTGCTTCGGACAGTTATCCCCTTTGTACTTCTCAAAATTCGGTACCTTGAACTTTGGAGGCATTACAAGGTCGGGTACCAAACACATGCTTGAAGCATTCTGATCAAGAGTATCACGTCTTTCCAGGACTTTAAGCTTCTCCTCCAACACACGGTATCTTTTCATAAACTCAACAGCCCGTGGATCTTTAGGTTTCATCTTTAGAACTACCCATTGGTAATCTAGCACAGAGAAGGAAAAGCTCTGATAGTCTGTGGCATCAAGAGAAGAAGAATGTCCATCTCGGACGATGGTACGTTCCTGTATAGTATAATTCTCAACAGGGATTCGCACGGGCTGAGCTTGAGCAACATTGTTCACCGGAGGTGGGATGACATTCTCAGTTCTCTGAATATTGGCCTCTCCCCTTGTCATGGCGGCCATAGCCTCCACAAGTTGATCCAACTGACTCTTCATCAATTCAACATCTGCTCTGGTCACAAACTGATTCTGTTCTTCTGAGTTCATGATTCCTCCAAAAGCTGATTCAAGTCCAATACGAAAGTCGGGAAATTAACTGGTCTGGCCTGGAGAAAGAAATGGAAAACGATGCAAGATGCAATGCAATGCTATGAATGCAACAGACATGGGATCAAAGCTTCCAAAATTTCTGAATAACTGCTGTGCTGCTGACTGAATAAGTTCCCAATTCTACTTTGAAGAAAATACTGGAATACCAGAATATCCGGATAATCAGAATTCCAGAATACCAGGCTGATAAGTCTACATTGATAAGAAAACCAGAATACCGAGTTGGCTGAAGGTCAAGGTTACCTGCAGACCTGTAAACATCCAGCCCCACTCACACGTGGGTTCTAAAACCGAGGATCCTCAGCGTCACGGACTCTTAGGTCGTGAAATGATGATACGGTCACCATTTCTGGTTTGGCATCATCACCAATCGAGGAGGCCTCAACTGATTCCCCTCAAAAAGGTCACCCTATAGCAAGTTCTCAGCTTCAGGTCCTCGGATCAAGAAGTATAATGGGTTTTCCATTTCTGGTCTGCCATTATTACCTCTTGGGAGGAGTGCCTCAACTGAGTCCTCGGGAATGGTCGCCAGAGTCGACAGCTCTCTATGTTACATTCAATCGTCTGCCCCAACGCGCAGGATAGAACATCACCACAGAAAACCTCGTCTGGATGTGGAATTTTCGTGTATACTAAGTCTGGAAAGACGCCACACAAGTCACACAACTTTCCACTCTAATCCTAGGTGTATACTCAAGCCTGGGGATTGGGCTTATCTCTCATGGAACCAACCCACCCAACAGCACAACAGCAGCAAAGCAATATGATAACAATAACGAAATGCAATAAATGAGGTAAAAACAGTAAAATACAACAAATAATGCACAGAAGTAAACACCCACTGAAATAAACAGACAAGCGCTAGGATTGACTCACATAGGGAACCATATCCCTAGCAGAGTCGCCAGCTGTCGCAACTGCGAAAAAACAACCGGCAGAAACAAAACAGAAGAGTCACCACCGAACGTTATTTATCCCAACGCAGGGAAAGGAAACGATCGAAGAAACCTCAAAAGGGTGAAGACATGGTCATCGCAACCATAGTCCGGGTTCGGGAGTCGGTTACGTGAGGGGAAGGTATTATCACCCCCACGCGTCCATCGTACTCGATGGAATCCAAGCTTGTTGTCTAATCAAAGGGTGAGCTATCTAAAGCCTACTACAAGACGGAAACGAGAAAGGGAAAAACAAAAACAGACTCGCAAGGATTATCGCAATCCTATGCCTACGTATCTTTGTAGACGAACGAAGAATCAGATTCGACGTAGTTCGACGGGCTACGCACTAAAGGGGGGCAGTTGCTCGCCAAGACATCGCCGTCTTGTGCCTACATATCCTTAATCGGACGAGAGAGAGGAAGTCAGACCAGTCGTAGTTCGACCTACAGGTCGGTTAAGGTCTTGATCCCACTGGGGCGAGAGAAAAGGCTCATCTAACAAGTTGGTCTCGATCACAAGGGTGCGAGAGAAAAGGCTCAGCTAACAGGTTGGTATCGATCGCAAGGGTGCGAAAGAAGAGGGGAGTTAGTTGTTAGTGTGCTCGCTGAGATATTGCATCTCGTGCCTACGTATCCTCAATCGGACAGGAAAGAGGAATCAGAGCATCTATAGTTCACGCCTACGTGAAAACAGGATCTCGATCGCACGGGTGTGAGAGAAAAGAAAGGGGGCCTGTCGAAGAAGCACTCCTGAAGAAGTGAATTGACTTTGTTTGTGATTCGTACTGCACTAAAGTCTATGACATAGGAGCGAATGCGTCGCATGGTCGCCCCCAATGGGACGTATTCTAAACACTCTAGAAAAGTGAAGGGAGACCCCTTATTCTTCATTTCCCATGTACTTAAGGCTCGTGGCGTACAATACTCATCGTATTTATTAAGTGTCTTGATTATTGTTTTGAGAAATAAGAGAGAGACACACGCAAGGTCTAAGGGAAACTGAATCCTACAAGTTATCATGCAAAAACGGCCCTAAGGTCAGGATCAGGAGGGAAGTTTACCTAATGTTTTCATGCATGGATTGAGAGCCTAATGTCTATCCTACTCCTAGCTTAATCAAAAATTAAGTCGGACTAGGAGCCATAAGGGAGCATGTGAATACAAAGTAATCGACAAGTAAACACAAGACGACTCAATCACAAAGAGAAAGTCAAGCAAGAGGCAAGTATCACCAAGGATTTAATCAGGAATTAATCAAAATAGTCGTTTAACTAAAAAATCAAAGCTAAGATTAAAAATGAAAGTGCAAATAAAAGCTAATTACAAAATCTAACTAAGTTCAAGATTAATTTCTAACCTAATTAGGATCAAGATTAATTTCTAAAGTTAAAAATTAATTCTAGTTCTAAAACAATTGAGCTAATTCAAAAATTAAAAACTAATTCTAAAGAAATTTAATTCTAATACTCAATTAGACTAAAATCTAATTATCAAAATTCAGAATTAAATCTAATTAACTAAAACTATACTTACACTAAACTTCAATTAAAACAAAAAAATACAATTTAAACAAGAAGTGTAGCAATAATTGGGAGGGTGTGAAAAGAACTTCCAGGCGCATGGGCCTGGGTCTTAGGTCCAAGAATTCCATTCATGAGCCAAGGAGGGTGCAAGGAAGTTTTCAGGGTGTGGAAAGGAGCCTCACACGGGCCTCTGAGCCCGGTCCAAATGGTGAGGACTTAACCTAAAAGAAAAAACAAAACGCACACACTCCTCACTCTCCTTCAACATCGTTCAGTCATCACCTTCATTCTCTCCTCTCCCAAACCTGCTTCCAGTGGCGGAGCCAGGACCCTAGTTCAGGGGGTGCAAATATTTAAAATTTAAGTTATGGGTGCAAAAAATTTTTTTCAGGGGGTTCAAAATAAAAAATCTATAGGGGTACTGGTGCAAATATTTTAACTCCAGGGGGTTCAATTGAACCCCCTCAGCTTACTCTGCCTCCGCCCCTGCCTGCTTCCATAGCCTCTCACAAACAAACTCCTTCACCATCCACGGCATCACAACGCCCCGCAGTGAACTTCTCTTTCCACTTTCATCTATGACCTTCTCCAACCTCTCAATGCCCTCCTTCATTCGCACAAACCTCACCTCCCCCGGCAAAAGCGACACCACATAATGAACAAACCTCTTGCTGAATCTCACTACTCTCTTCTCCACTCGCTCACTCATCCTCTTCAGTCACTCATCTCTGCGCTTAATAGAATCCTGCAACGATTCATTGCTCTGCCGCGTTGTCGTCAAACCTCGCCGTCTTCAACACATCTGAAACTTATCACACAACTCAAATCGAAGCTCAAACAGACAACAAGCAACCAAGCCAAGCTGAACAAAATCAATATGTGATGAGGATGAAGGAAAAAAACTTACGAATCGGAGTCGCTCTGATGGCGTCTTCGATGGTGCAAAGAAGTCTCACGACTCAGGTACACTCGATTCCATTTCCTTCTCCTTCTTCCTTGGCTTTGCTGCGTGCGGTTTCAGCAAATCCATGTTGAATCGCAAAATTGTGAAATTCTCGTCGTGATTACATATTAGCGTGTTCTGACGAATGCCTTTTGCGTTCTAGTTACCGCTTGAAGGTTGTTCAGACAATAGCAGAAGTTGTTCAGATGTGGAGAGGACGATGAAGGTTCACGGTGAACGTGAAGATGCGTAGTAGCAGAGATACCTTGAAGAATTTCCAGAGTTAAAATCCTGCAGATTTTTGTGAGACTATATGGCTTTGTGATTCAAAGAGAATTGGTGCTCGATCTCTCCCTCCTGAATAATACGAAGAGTGAATTTATAGGAGACGGGGTGAAGAGTAGATTGGTACTTCCATCTGAATTCTTTTAGAGTTGTTTGTTGTGAATCAGTTCTGTTATGTAATTTGATTTTTCTATGCGATAATTCCAGGCGTGGTGAGAGTTCACATTGTACAGAGTGAGCAATGAGTGTATTTGTGCGTGAAAAGCTAGCTATTGAAAAGTTGCGTGGTGGGACCGGTTTTGAAATATTGATGTAGGTACAAATTGGAATGCTGATGCAGGCTACGTGATGGTTCAAAGCCGTTTTATGTTAAAACTTTGTGTGTTGTGATGGCTTTTTGTTTCCACCTGGAAAATTACTGTGAATGTGGTTGTTTGTATTTTCCTTTGCAATTCTGTTATTCCTGCGCCACTGTTATGTACTTTTCTTTTTCATTTAAGTTTCCTACGCTATGAACCTGCGCTTTGTGACCCACCACGTGCTTTCCCTTTCCTTTGTTTTACTGCTATGCAAAAAGTCTCTCATTTCTGCCGCTGCCAAAGAGCTTTACAACTGACACTTTATTCATCTCAATATTTTATTCCTAATTTTATAAAACAATTCAAGAACCTCAAAGTAACGACCATGTTGCACATATCCAACCATCATTTTTGCCAATGAGACATCGTCCATAACCCCCATCCGGTCAAAAATACGACATGCCAGATGTATTTCACGATGTTTAAAGTACATATCAATCAATGAGTTTGAAATTGAAACCACGCCGCAAATGCCTCTCCTAATCACATAACCATGAATAGACTCACAAGCACCAGTATTCTCTAATATAGAAACAGCCGGAGCCAGGTTCAAGATACTCACGGTATCAGGCTCCACGCCTTCCATCTGCATCTCCTAAAACATTTTCAGCTTTATCACTCCAACCACAAATAACCTATATCACAAGCAACGAGCACTTGGAGGAGTAGTAATTCCTGGGGCACAATATGACTTCACAACTTGATCTTTTGCACTATTGTACCATGACCTAATGCTTTACAACTCAATCTACAGATACCTTGTCTTGATGACCACTGATCTCCTCAACATGAAACCCTGATCTCATGATCTTCAATTGATGACTGTCCACAAACTCAACCAAGAAGGAGAAACCCTAACTATCCTTGAGACGTACACCCTGATTCACATCAATGAAACCCTGACCCAATACTTCTGATGAATCCTCTGAATGGGGAAAACCTTGGAGCTTGGTAAACCTCTGAATAGGAAGATGTTCATGACAACACGAATTCAACCCTTGCCTTAACTTGACCAAAGTAGGAGCCAACTGAATCACCTCTGAATAAGACAAACACCAAAAATAAGAAAATCCTTCGATCCCATGTCTTAGGAGCCCAATGCAAAGCATGATTATGAGTTATAACCTAATGAAGATGCAAATGAATGCGAAACAAAAGCCAGTTAAGGTTAGAAATAGAGAGGGAAAATTTTGGGGTGCAACATTATCGACTTGGTCATCTAAATTTTAAAGACATCAAGATTTGAAGAGAAGAAATATGGTTTTAGGATTACCAGAAATCGACATTCTAAGTGAAGTGTGTGAAGAATGTGTTCAGGCGAAACAACACAAGAATAGCTTTAGCAAGGATGCAGGAAGCAAGTTGAAGGCAATTCTCGAAGTCATATACTCTGATGTAAGTGGTTCTATCCAGGTGGATTCGATTGAAGGTAACATATATTTTGTCACTTTCACAGATGATTTCAGTCGAAAACTGTGGACTTACCTGATCAAGAAGAAAAGTGAAATGATCGAGGTATTTGCCAAATTCAAATCTATGGTCGAAAGACAGAGTGGTTGAAAGCTAAAGATTTTGAAGACTGATGGTGGTGGAGAGTATGTGTCGAAAGATTTCGATGCATTATGTGAGAAAGAAGAGATTCTGCATGAGGTGGTGCCACCCTACACTTCACAGCAGAATGGAACTGCAGAAAGGAAGAATAGAACCATGATGAACATGGTGAGAAGTATGTTGAAAGGTAACCATCTACCCAAAGAATTACGGGGAGAAGTTGTGTCGACAGCAGCATACATCTTGAATAGATGTCCGACAAAGAAGCTAGAAGGAATTACGTCAGAAGAATGTTGGTCTGGTGTCAAGCCTAGCCTAAGTCATTGAAGGTGTTTAGATCTATAGCACATAGACATGTGCCAGATCAGTTGAGAAGAAAGTTTGATGACAAGTCGAGGAAGATGATCCTGATAGGATATCATTCGACTAGAGGATACAAGTTGTTCGACCCAGTGAACAAGTAAGTAGTGATCAGCAGGGACGCGATCATAGATGAGCTTAAGGAAGTGGATTGGACTGAGAATGTCAAGAAGGATTCAGTGAGAATCTTATGTGATGAACCAGCTAGTGAAGTCGAAAGAGAAGTTCGACAAGAAGAAGTCAGAGGTGAAGCAGACCCAAGCAGACCGCGACGAACAAGACACATGCCTACAAGATTGCAAGAATGTGTGATTACATCAGATGATGTGGTCGATGAAGAAGGTGAGTTGGTACACTATGTTTTCTATGCAGATGTTGAACCAGTTAATGCAGTTGAGGCATTGAAAGATTCGAAGTGGGTGAAAGCAATGAATGAAGAGTTAGAGTACATCGAAGTTAACAACACTTGGTCAATTATCGAATTGCCTTAAGGCAAGAAGGCAATTAATGTGAAATGGGTTTACAAGGTGAAGGTGAATCCTAAAGGAGAAGTAACTCGACACAAGGCGATACTTGTGGCGAAAGGATTTCTACAGAAGGAAGGAATCGACTTCGATGAAGTTTTTGCCCCTGTTTCTAGGATCGAAACAATCAGGTTGGTTGTTGGTCTAGAATATATGAACAATTGGCACACATGTCAGATGGATGTGAAATGTGCATTCCTGAATGGCCCCTTAGACGAAGAAGTTTATGTTGCACAACCAGTTAGGTTTGTGAAAAAAAGGCGAAGAAAGAAAGGTGTACAGGCTGCATAAAGCCCTGTATGGACTTAAGCATGCTCCAAGAGCTTGGAATAAGAAGATCGACAACTTTCTAAGGGAGAAAGAATTTGTGAAGTGCACGACTGAGCATGGAGTATATGTAAGGAGAAGCAATAGTGAATTGCTAATACTGTGTCTCTATGTCGATGACCTGTTGATAACAGGAAGTTGCAAAAAGGAGATCGAAGATTTCAAACATAACCTAAGTGGGGAGTTTGAAATGTCAGACTTCGGAAATCTCTCATATTTCCTTGGCATCGAATTCTACAAAAGTGGTAGAGGTTTGATCATGCACCAAAGAAGATATTCAGGCAAAATTCTCAAGAGATTTGAGATGCAAGATTTCAACCCAACTTCGACTCCAACTGAGACCATATTGCAACTATCGAAAGATTCAAATGAAGATGATGTCGACCTAACTCAATATAGAAGACTTATTGGATCACATCGATACCTTTGTCAACAAGGTCTGGCTTAGCATACAGTGTGGGTATGGTAAGTAGATTCATGCATAAGCCAAAGGTATCACATCTAGCAGCGACAAAGAGGATACTGAGGTATCTGAAAGGAACTCTCGACTACCGAATTTTGTTTCCTGCAGCTGATGAAGGAAAAGAATGCAAGCTAGTGGGATACACTGGCTCAAGCTGGTGTAATGGTGTTGAGGATCAAAATCCACTGCTGGATATGTGTTTATGTTAGGAGGTGCACCAGTTGCTTGGAGTTCGAGAAAGGAGATAGTAGTGGCATTGTCGTCATGTGAAGCAGAATACATAGTTGCTTCTCTTTGTGCATGTCAAGCAACATGGATGGTGAACCCGTTCGAAGAGATTACAACGAATAGTCATGGAGCAATTACCATGAAGATCGACAGCATGTCAACTATTAATCTGGCGAAGAATCCAATAGCACACATTCGAAGCAAGCACATCGAAATGAGGTTCCATTATCTTCGAGAGAAAGTAGCAGAAGGGAAGATGAACTTGGAACACTGCAGAACTAAGAATCAGATTCCAGACATCATGAAGAAAGGAGTGCAGGTCGAAGTGTTCAGAACACTAAGAGTCTTGATGAATATAGATAGCTTAGACACAATGAATTAGGTGGTGTGTTGAGTTGTAATTTCTCGTGTCAAAGTAGTGTAGTTCGACAGAAACAAGGATTAGTAGAATTAGCCTAATATGTGTGTGTCGAGTTGTATTAGTGTGTTGAAGTGTCGAAGCAGGTTGCTTCACACATGATTTTGACTTAGGCCTATTTTAGTAGTGCTAGCTATTTTGGGCTTTTATAGTTTTGCGCTTTGTTTTGGAGTGCAAGCTAACCTAAATATAAAAATAGGGAGCAACCCTTATTTTGTAAACAATTCAATTCATAACATTGTATTCACATGATTTGCAGTTGCAAGTGAATAAGAAAGTTTCCACAGTTTGTGGGAAGAGAGATGCAGAAAATATTCATCTTCTTCTCCAACGTTACTTTCTTTCTTTCTTTCTCAACCTTTTCTTTTCATTGTCATTGTGTGAGTGATAACAATCTTGAGATCAAGATTGAGTGAAATTTTTCATAGGTTGTGGTTGAATTCAAACAAAACATATGAAAAGACAAATATTCATAAACTATATTTCTATCACATAGGATATACGAATCATTAAGATTATAATATGTTATTAACATTTTACTGTTTATTTGTATCATTCAACAACTATTACGAAGAAAGAAATATACATACATTTCAAATTCAAACAAATTAATTATTATGGAAAATCATATATCCCTATAATACTATATCAACACATGCATATATCAAAAGGTTTGGAAATGAAATAAAAAACTGATCATCTTCATAATATCGAACCATCATATCATATCTAATTTAAATCACAAACCGGCATATCATATTTAAATTACTATTATATTAAATTATCATTTCCGAAAAATCATAATATTAGTGGAAATACTATTTAAGATCTGGATATTATAATTTTTACACTATTTTTTTATACTTTTAATAAATAAATAATAAATCATATCCGAATTGTTAATGACGATTTCTTCTTGTATCTTTTTTTTCTAATGTTCTTGATTTGTCACTTTGATACTTGGAATGGAAGCCTCAGTTGCAATTATTTGACATACTTATAAGATTGTTAGAAAATTAATTTAAATCGAATGGAATCGAGGCTAGAATCATGAACAAAATCATTTTCCATATAAGTATTTCAAGCACTCTCTTGTATGTTTTATAGTTGGAACGCAGGAATGCCAAGGATAATTCAACTTTATATCTAATTTGCGTAAGATCGGCGAAAACTCGATTATGTAGTGAAGAGTGTCTGGAATTTTGTACAAGAGGATATTTGGCTTGTGATGTGTTTTCTGAATTCTGGAATGATGTATTTATAGGATATATAGGTGTTGTTTCACAAGGTTGCGACCCTTGATAAAACAACACCTTTTAACCAAAAGTTGCATTGTTTCCAAACATTACCTATGTACATTCCGCAGCAACATTTCATGAAATGTTGCTTCTCTTTGAATTTAAAATTAATCTTCACTTGCATCTTTTCTTGTCATTTGTGTTGGTGGTATTCTAGACGTGGCATGTGATAAAATATACTGTTGCAGAATTTAGAGTAAGAAAATATTTTTTGGTCACTTTTTTAACTGAACTTCCACTGGTGAAAGTTATACTTTAAAATACTCCGATTTTATTGAATTCATCACACTGTCTTTTTCTCTTTTTTCTTGCTTACTTCAACTTAGCATTACTTTATATGGGTTTGAAGGAAACTGATAGAGAATACAATAAGTTGGTAATCAAGATGAGGACTATTTGGTTCTCTCAATCTTAATGATACCACTCTACCATAAATCTATGTAAAGACAATAATTATAATGTGGTGATTACAATTCTCTCATAATGCTTACTAAAAATAATGGTGGTTACAACACATTAATTTTAACACTCCTCCTTAATGTGTTGTTCTTTAACTCCTATTGCATCTTTAAGTTGTTGAAATCTTCCTCTTGACAGTGCTTTAGATAAAACGTATGCAAGCTGCTCTTGTGAATTGCAAAAAGCTAACTGCACATCTCTTTCTTCAATCACACTTCGAAGGAAGTGATGCTTTATGTTAATATGTCTGGTCCGGCTATGAAAAACATGATTCTTTGCCATGGCAATGGCTGATTTTTTGTCACAATAAAGTTGTAGACTTCCCTCTTGCTTCTTTCCAATGTCTTCTAATATTCTTCTCAACCAAAGTGATTGTTGTGTAGTCAAACCAGCTGCTAAATACTCAACTTTAGCTGAAGATTACGCCATAGTATCTTGCTTCTTTGAGCACCAAGAGATCACACCTGAACTAAGGTTGAATACATAACCTGAAGTTCTCTTCATATCATTAACACTTCTGACCCAATCACTATCACAATAGCCTTTAACTTCAAGTTTTGAATTCTTCTCAAATCTGATTCCATGCTCCATGGTTCCCATGGCATACCTTAGAACTCTATTTGCTGCCCCAAGATGTAAATGACTTGGTTTACTCATGAATCTTGAGAGTAAACTAGCAGCAAACATTAAATCAGGCCTTGAAGCTGTAAGATAAAACAAGCTTCCAACCAAACTTCTATACATGCTTGCTTCTACTAATCTTCCACTATCTTCCTTCTTTAATTTTTCATTCACCACTAAAGGAATATCATCAGGTTTGCAGCCATACATGTCAAACTTTTTCAAAATATTTTCAGCATATCTCTTTTGACAAATAAAAACTCCATAATCATCTTGGTAAACCTCAATACCAAGAAAATGATGCAGCAAGCCTAGATCACTCATCTTATATTTTTTCATCATTTCTATTTTAAAATTTTCAACCATTTTCTTGTTGTTACCCGTATACACCAAATCATCAACATAAAGAGCAACATGAAGGATATCATCTTTACCTTGATGCTTCACATACAAGGTAGCCTCACTTTGACTTCTTTGAAATCCTTGTTGAATGAAATAGCTGTCAATTTCACTATACCACGCTCTAGGGGCTTCTTTCAACCCATAAAGAGGTTTCCTCAACTTGTAAACCTCTTTATGGGTTGAAAGAATTAAAAGAATTAAACGATAAGGTGAAGTCCCTAGAGCGTGGTATAGCCTTTGACTACTAATCTAGCCTTGGCTCTTTGGATTAAACCATATGGATTATGTTTTAATTTGTACACTCACTTTACTTCAATAGCTTCTTTTTTATTTGGCTTTTCAACTAGCTGCCATGTGTTGTTCTTCTCAATTGCATTTATTTCTTCTTGCATCGCATTCCTCCAAACATCTTCTTTGATTGCTTCATCAAAATTTTCTGGTTCCACAACACAATAGTTGCATATTGCATAAATATCACTCAAATCCTTCAATTTTATTGGAGTTGAGCTGGGAGATGATGAACTTGAAATTGGTGGACTTGGAGAGGATGAAGAACTTGGTGAACATGGGGCTGGTTGCTCATTTTCAGTTGTTGATTTTTGTTGTAATAAAATTGCAGGGACTGTTTTCTCCTTCATTTTGTCTTCTTCCCAATTCCAAGAAGCCTTCTAATCAAATACAACATCCCGGCTAATGATCACCTTTTTTGTCTTTAAGTTGTAAAGTCTATAGCCCTTTGACACGAAACTATATGTTAGAGCAAGAATTGTCTCTACAAGCCGTCTCTATGTTTTGATGATAACAATGGTATTTTTAAAAGAACCATTTTATGTTCTAACGTGTGTTATGTGCAGATCATAATCATAGAAGATATCAGATCCAACAAGCACCAGCCAGATGTACGTAATTGATTATATGCGAAGTCACTATGTGTGACACAAGTAGCAAGAAGCAAGTATGCTTCTGTATCTGATCATAATCAGTCAGATCCAAGGATGCCGATATTGCTGTTGCAATGCTCTTGTGGATGCTCTCTGAGAGTGGTTATGATTCTGACGATAGCGAAGCTTCTGAAGAGACAATCGTCTAGAGAACCGAAGTGCTGAAGATTCCAATGACTTAAAGTTCTGAAGGCTGAAGGCTCTGAAGACCAAGTGCAAAAAGACTCTGAAGACTTATGTGTTATGATGGATTATGGTTCCAAAGGTCAATTGCTGAAGACTTTGATGACAGATTCCTAATGGACAAGCTCTGAAGTTTCGGAAGACTTGAAGCAGTAAAGGATAACAGATTTAAAGACAAGTGCTGAAGTTCTGAAGGCTGATTCCTAATGGACGACTTCGGAAGACTGAAGACGTGGAGTTTCAGATATCCTGTTAAGAAGTCTCTACTCATGCTTCAATTAATTACCATCAGAAGCCTCTGAAGAATTGAAGACAAATGTTATCATTGTGAACAACTATACACAGTGCCCTAGAAGATATATCATGTCACCTCCTCCACAGTAAAAAGGAGATGTGTCAGTACATCTGTAATCATTACACAACGTCTCTTTTCTAATAGCCAATAGAAATTCTAAACAGCTATATTTTACTGGGCTATTTAAAGAATGGAGAAAACGCTTCTGAGGAATCGATTCTGTTGATCATGTCGATTGGATGCAGAATTGATCAAGTCATTGTGTGAAGATAGCAACAACGATGAGTTCTCGTTGTAACGCTTAATATCCAAAGCTATCACCATTTACACACGACCATTGTTGTTGAAGCTCAAGATCATAAATCAATAAAACAACAACAATTGAAACAGAAGTTGTTGATGAAGAAGACAACATTGCAAATCAGTCAAGTCATCAACCACCCTCTCATCTGAGCAACATTGAAGATCTGAAGCAAGGAGTTGTTGCTCAAAGCTTGCTCAACCAAGAAGACGAAGAAGAAGAAGATCTACAAGATGTCATCAACTGTCAAATCAACATACATCCTTGTAGTTTCTTAAGATAACAAGGAGTTGTTGCTCACATCTTGCTTGAACACTTGTGTGTTCTTTTGTACTTAAACTTAGGAGTAATCTGCTTGTTAAGAAGCATTATTGTAATCTCCTGATAACTAATTCTATGTGAATTAGGTTTCCTCGAGTGGTCAGTGTGACCGGAGACTTGAGAAGTCAATGACTTGTGTTATATTCGTTGCGACAAATCCCTAAACATTTAGGTGTGAAATCCTAGCAATAGATCTTGTGAGATTGGAACCTGCAGGTCAATGTTCATTATATTCATTAAGTTGAATCCCAGAACGGTTCATTGTGAGTTAGTCACAGCCGTGGTTGTGCAGGTTGTTAGTCACCGACTGTTTCCTGTGCATCTGTAATCGAGATTGGTTATAGTTGATTAAGCCCTTGTGTTCAAGGCGAAATCACCCGAGGAGGGTGGACTAGACTAGCTTGGGAATGGCTCAAGTGAACCAGGATATATCGTGTGTTCTTTACTCTTGCTTATGCTTTAACTTATTGTTTATGTCCTACTCTAAATTATCAGAACCTTACATAAACAAATCAGAACCTTACATCTTAACTCCGATAGGTTTCCGCACTGCAAGTTCTGAATAATGCATATCTTATTCAGACTCTCCCTATCATATATGCTTTACGCATTGCCAAGTCTGAATGATACTTCGCAAGTCAGAGTATCTCAACGAACTCTGATATTCTCTTAGTGATTCAACGATAAGAGGCGAAAAGTAATTAAAGAGTGAAAACACAATTCAAACCCCCCTTTCTTGTGTCTTTCTCGCACCTTCAATTGGTATCAGAGCTCCAGTTCTGTTATTGATGGATATCAAACACTTAACAGTGTTAGAAAAAGTTCCAGATACGGTGCGTTGAAATACTCTGGGTGAGATTACCATCCACTTACAATTTCTGTAACAGCTCAGAAGTTGACTGTGTACAGAAATTGTAATCAATCAGATTACTTGAGCAAGTCACTGATTCTGAAAGTTTGCAGTGGTCATCAACTGAATCTTCCTCACTTAAGATTTGATGAAGATTGAAGAATCAGCTGATATGATAGATTCATCAAATAAGTAGTAGTATCTGTTGAATGCTTATCTTGGAAGATACGTATGGATAAACCACGTATTTGCTCAAAGTTGAATCATCAGAAAACAATAAGTCTTGTTTGCTGAAGATTAATTCTTTATGAGTTTTTGAGATGTTTTCAAGAAACGGATTAGGTGCACCCTTGACTTTCTCATTTAAAGCTCATTAAGAACTTCTTCATGTAAAGAAGAAAGATTGTTGTTCTATGATTTTGAACTTCAGAATTGGGCCTGTTGAAGAAGTCAGAAAACTGAAGAATTCAAAAGAAATTCAACATCTGAATCTTAACTGATCAAGTAGTTAAAAGAATCATTGAAAAACTAAATATTGTTTTCTTGGAAAGCTTTACAGAAAACTGAAGAACCTTCAGAAAGAGGAAATCTAAAGATTCATCAGAATCTGGTTAAGAATGATTTCTAAGTCTTGGTTGAGCCAACATGGATAATTGAGTTCTGATGACTTGAGTTTCTAATTCAGCTGAACTAACTGTGATTGGTCAGATCACTATCTAATAATTCTTTCAGAACTTCACAAATCCTGGAATCAGAAGATGCTTGACTAGATGCAACGACTGAAGTCATCTACTCTAAGCCAAAAAGGATTTAAGTTGCTGATATCTTTCAGAATGATGATCAGTTGACCTTCTTTTCAGAAACAGATGTGCTGATAATCCTTTGATAGACTAACTCTATAACAAGTTAGATCAGCATTAGGAAATCAAGAAGTGTCATGCAAACTATGTTTCGTGCTACACACATATTTGATGATACTTGTCTCTGAACATAATCTGCATCTGTTCGAAGAAGCAAAGTCAGAAGATGTTATGATATAACACTCAATTCTCGAAGCACATAACCTCTCAATAGTTTATGTTCAAGCTAAGAAATCAATGACCTTCTGAAAACTAGGAATCTTGATGGAAGTTTATCATTCTGACAATTAAGTTCAGAGTCTCTGGTTGGTTGTTCTTAGAAGTCAGATAGATAGCTCTGATCAGGAAAAGAAAGGATCATCTGAAATATGATTCTTGAGATCAGAATGTAGAAGATATCTACATTATTCAACTTCAAAAATTCTAAATAATACGGGATTCAGCAAGTATCCGATGGCTCACTCTGAAGGAAGCTAAAGCTGAAAAATGATTATCAAAAGCTCAGAGCCAGAATGAAAGCACTCAGATAAATAATTTTTGTAAAGATCTCAGCATCCTCAAGGTATGAATTCTCTCCATTTGTGACTTACTGGAATTTCATGATAAATATACTTAAATTAATCACAACATTTTACTGAGAAATAAAAATACAACATTTGTCATAATTCTAATCATAGTTCATCATGCTCCAAGCACATTGAGTGTCGTAAGGATAGGTTAGAAATTTATTTAGAAATTCTTACATCTTTCCCTGTACGCGTCCGCGTATGACTGATGAATAGTCAGATTAAATCAGTCTCAAATGTAAGCTTCTCTCCATCATGTCAATTACTCTGTGTTGGCTACTTCCTACTGTCCATAAGTATACTCTAACAAGTATTCTTATTTTTATCTGACTCTCTCTATTAGAGTCTATCTATCTATTTTAGCTAGTCTTAGAAATGATGATATTAAATTATCTCACTTAATTTCTCTTGAGTCATCTCATATAGAAAACCTTATTCCCAACAGCCTTACCTTGCCCTTTACCTAGGAATATCTTAGCCGTTCAATTCTCCTTGAACTACGCATACTGAATGACATCTGGTCGTATGTTAAACACGAAATTAGAAAGCGTGATACCTTGTCCATAGTAGCCTGTCACCTCCTTTTAGCTACTAACCAGGAGTGATCATATGCTGACAAGTTAGGATTTGTTTCAGTGTTGGAAATAGTAAAAATCTTTAAGCTTGCCTCTATGGTTGCGCACTCATTAAAAATATCAAATAACATTTTTTGTGTCTCTTCGTTAATATCTTCAAGTACAACTCATTCAAATACATTTATTGAAAATACTTAACTCCTGCCAAGAATTAATTAAAAAGAATCATATGCGTAATTTCTTGGTCTTCCCTAGGTTAACAGACGGTTATACTGTGTGACTGTCCTCATCTCTTAGACTTTCCCTACCTCTATAGAGTCTAGGTAATCATGATCCAGTCTTTTTGAGTCACTCTTAATTATTGACCCATTCAATGCAGCCACTTCCCTTGTCTAAATATTCCTTCATTATTTCTTATCCTCAGTCATCCTAGAACTCTAAAACGCCTTCGAAAATGACTCCAAGAACCTTTCACGGCAACGATGATCTCTTAGAAATCATCAATGAAAAACAACCTAATCCAGCAAACACTAGTCGAAACTTTTATCTTGGGATTCATTTTCAAAATTGGAACGAATACCTATCTATGTTAAGAGGCTCAATTTATCCAAACATTTTAAAATCCTTTTGGATCAATGCCTCTGTTAGTTGTAATGGTCTGACCATCTCTTCAAACATCTATGGTATTCCAGTTACCTTCAATGCTACAAACATTGTTGAAGCCATTGACTGTTCCCAAAGGGGTGTCACAACCAACCACGCATCCATTCGATGCACCTCCAATGCTGAAATGCATTATATGTTTGATAAAAGCTCTGCCTTTGAATCAACGAATCTTGATAAACTTTTGCCTAGTGCAAAAGGATGGTTCAAGTTTATCTTAACAAACATTAAACCCCATAATACAAACAAAGATTTTCTGTATCATGATGATAAGCTTCTCATCATGTGTCTTCTTAGGTCAATTCCTATAGATATGTCCCAAGTAATCTTTGACCATCTTAAAGAGTCAATCATTCTGTCAAGAACCATGAACATATCGTTCATCCCCTATGGAAGAGTGCTATCTGAAGTCCTCTTCAGAGCTGGAATCGTGCAAACAATTTGAAGAGTAAGAGGCGGCCCAGACACCGCTCTTGATAGAAAATTTTGTGAAACCTTCGACAACAGATGGTTCTCATAAAATTAGATGATTGATTAGAATTAGGCTAAGTTATTAACTTGTAATGTTTTATTAAGTACATGCATTAGTATTGTTCATATTGTGTATTTATGACTAAATTAATGAAATATGTGTTGTCTTTTGTTCCATTTTTGAACTAACCATTCTCTCACACTTTCAATTCTTATGCTTGCCTTATGTTTGCACACTTATTTATGAAAAATAAAATCTTTTCTGGAAATATGTCTTTTTGTTTCACGCCTATTTAATGCCTTCAAGAGTCACTCCTACACATGCACTTATTGCGAATCTCTGACTCCCGTCAAAAATTAATTAAAAATTCTATGCGTGATCTCTTGGTCTTCCCAAGATTGAGAGTCTGCTAATATCCGTCTCTTACCCTATCTAGTATAACGTCTAGGAAATGATGAACCTATAGTTTGGAGTCACTAGCATTCATTAACTCACTCTATTTGTTGCCTATTTAAGGCATCTTGTTCACTTCTCTATTCATCATTCTATCCCATCTCAATTAGTGTCTCTCTTGTGTATTTCCTCCAAAATGTCTACCTCACATTCAAAAGCTGCTAAGAGTGAAACTTCTGAGTTAAAAGCCCTGAATGAACTTACTATGAACTCATGTTCCCCCAAAGAACATGGGTTGATAAGAACCTCGTCTGAATTACGGTGTCAGAAATGGGAGGGTTATCTTAACATGCTCCCAGGCCTCATTTACACCGACCTAGTTAAAGAATTCTGGGCAAATGCTAGCGTCTTTTCAAATGTATATAATCAGCACATCATTCAGTCAGTCATTTATGGATTCCCTGTAGTGAATAATCCCTCTATCATTGCACAAGCCATCAATTATGATGAAATAGGTGATACTATTGAAGATTACAAAGAAAGAAATATCCTCAATGATCTCATCTACAAAATTCATTGTGGGAATGGTCCTTCCAACTATGTTTCCACACTCTCTCTCTCTGCTAAAGTCTGGCACAGGATCATGGAAACAAACTTAAGACCTAGAGAAATAGGAGCAAGAGTGTTGTCTCACTCGGATAGACAATTTATCTTTCTCCTGGTCTACAGAAGAAAAATAAACCTCCCTCAAACCATGTTCAATTACATGCAAGAGAAAATTCTCTTATCTAAAGACAAGTCTTCCTTTAGTATTCCGTATGGAAGAGTCATATCTCCTGTCCTTGAGATTCAAGATGTGATCTCTAGACTAGAACACATTGGAGCAACTGAAGAATGCTCACCTATGAATTTTGCGGAATTCTCTGGGAATGTCATAGGATAGGGTTATGGTCATTTTGGTCTCTGTTTGGTGGCTTTGGTTCTTGGATTATGTATTCTCCTCTTGATAATGAATGAAATTTCCTTTTACTTTAAGAATTTCCTAAAAATCAGAAATGTTTACTTTGCTAAAATGCTCAAACTTTTTGATGATGTCAAAAAGGGGGAGAAATAGAAATATGATTTTGATAGAAATCTTAAAAGAATAGAATGCAATGCGCAAAACTCAAACAAGTAAATCAATAAGATAAAATACGTTTACTACTAACATTTGTTGTTTGATGTTTAACCGAGGAACTTTGAACAAGTTCACAAGGAATTCTCAGAACAGGTTAAGAAAAGAAGAACTTTGTTAAAATTTCTTATGAGCTGTTTGTTCATATGATCAAAGTTATACACTTCGTGAACATGTGTTCAGAATCAGATCTACCCAGTACTGTTCAGAAGTTGAGAACTTTCTGAAAGTCAAAGTTATCGTGACTCTGTTTCACTTTGTTCAGAAGCTGTAAGCTGTCTAAGAATATGATATTCAGAACATAAGAATCAGAAGAAGGAAAGCTCTGAAAGTAGTCAAGACAAAGTTTACATCTCAAGATGCTTTTCAGAAGAACTAAGCAAATCAGAAGTCGAAGACTGTCTGAAGAACTGGATTGAAGATCCAAGAAGAAGAAGTTATGATTTTCACCAAGAATTCAATTGAGAAGAAAATGATTTGGTATCAGACTAAATCTACACTTGGTAGTCAGACTCAGTATATAATGATTAGTATCAGACTCAGTCTGTAGTAATATCAATCAGAGCCAAGCTGTGAAGTGTTTTCAAATACCTTCATTGGTATTAATTTCAACATACTACGAAAATACCTTTCAGTTGGTATCTACTTTGGTATCAGACTAAGAATCAAAATCACATTGGTATCAAATTCAGAATCAAGCGTTGATTTATCACTAAATTATCCTTCTATTGGTATCAGATCAAGAATCAAGCTTTGATGAACCACTGAGTTGTGAAGTAACAAGGTTCTGAGATGAAAGCATGTGTTCAAAGTCAAACTCTGAAAAGTCATGATCTTATTGGTGATTTAAAATTAATATATCTGAATTACAATTCTGAAGATCCCAATATCTAACTTATGGAAACTAAGGGGAGACTACCCAGAAGATTCAAATGTTAAAATCTACAATCTTCATCAAGTCTGAAACTCAGGGGGAGTTTCTTAAAGACAGTGTTTGTTTCTGATAAATAGCGAGGCTATGTTATTAGATAAGAACTGTTCTGTTTTTATGCTAAAATGATTCTGTTGAAAAGTAGAAAATGCTTCAGACGTCTCTGAAGATTATGAGCTCTGATACGACGTACAAAGGAACTAAGTTCTAAAGATCTGAAGACGAAAGTTCTGATGAACTAGTCCAGATGCTGAAGACTTTTTGTCTCCTTAAAGACAAGATAGAGAAGTATTCCTTTTCTATTCTTTGTTCTGGAAACTCAAATTGTTATTTTGTGAGTCTTTGGATCATATGAGATTCTAGAAAATCACAGATACAATTTTGGGGATAACACATTCAGGGGGAGCTGTTGTTCCGAATTCTGAATATGTTTAGTTTTGGTCATTACCTTGTATAAAATGTTCAATCAAAATACATGGTTTTGTCATCATCAAAAAGGGGGAGATTGTTAGAGCAAGAGTTGTCTCTAGAAGCCGTGTCTATGTTTTGATGATAACAATGGTATTTGTGAAAGAACCATTTTATGTTCTAACGTGTGTTATGTGCAGATCATAATCATAGAAGATATCAGATCCAACAAGCACCATCCAGATGTGCACAATTTATTATATGTGAAGTCACTATGTGTGACATAAGTCGCAAGAAGCAAGTATGCTTTTGTATCTGATCATAATCAGTCAGATCCAAGGATGCCGATATTGCTGTTGTAATGCTCTTGTGGATGCTCTCTGAGAGTGGTTATGATTCTGAAGATAGCGAAGCTTCTGAAGAGACAATCTTCTAGAGAACCGAAGTGATGAATATTCCAATGACTTGAAGTTCAGAAGGCTGAAGGCTCTGAAGAAAAAGTGCAGAAAGACTCTGAAGACTTATGTGTTCTAAAGGATTATGGTTCCAAAGGTCAAGTGCTGAAGACTCTGATGACAGATTCCTAATGGACAAGCTCTGAAGTTTCGGAAGACTTTAAGCAGTAAAAGATAACGGATTTAAAGACAAGTGCTGAAGTTCTGAAGGTTGATTCCTAATGGACGACTTCGGAAGACTGAAGACTTGGAGTTTTAGATATCCTATTAAGAAGTCTCTACTCATGCTTCAATTAATTACCATCAGAAGCCTCTGAAGAATTGAAGACAAATGTTACCATTGTGAACAACTGTACATAGTGCCCAAGAAGATATATCATGTCACCTCCTCCATAATAAAAAGGAGATATGTCAGTACAACTATAATCATTACACAACCTCTCTTTTCTAACAGCCAACAGAAATTCTAAACGGCTATATTTTACTGGGCTATTTAAAGAATGGAGAAAACGCTTCCGAGGAATCGATTTTGTTGATCATGTCGATTGGCTGCAGAATTGATCAGGTCATTGTGTGAAGATAGCAACAACGTTGAGTTCTCGTTGTAATGCTTAATATCCAAAGCTATAACCATTTACACACGACCATTGTTGTTGAAGCTCAAGATCATAAATCAATAAAACAACAACTATTGAAACAGAAGCTATTGATGAAGAAGACAACATTGCAAATCAGTCAAGTCATCAACCACCTTCTCGTCTGAGCTACATTGAAGATCTGAAGCAAGGAGTTATTGCTCAAAGCTTGCTCAACCAAGAAGACAAAGAAGAAGAAGATCCACAAGATGTCATCAACTGTCAAATCAACATACATCCTTGAAGTTTCTTAAGATAGCAAGGAGTTGTTGCTCACATCTTGCTTGAACACTTGTGTGTTCTTTTGTACTTAAACTTAGTAGTAATCTGCTTGTTAAGAAGCATTATTTTAATCTCCTGATAACTAATTCTATGTGAATTAGGTTTGCTCGAGTGGTCAGTGTGACCGGAGACTTGAGAAGACAATGACTTGGTGTCATTGTGGTAAAATCCTGAAATAGGATCAGTAAACGTTATATTCGTTGCGACGAATCCCTGAACGTTTAGCTGTGAAATCCTAGCAGTAGATCTTGTGAGATTGGAACCTGCAGGTCAATGTTCGTTATATTCATTAAGTTGAATCCCTGAACGGTTCATTCTGAGTTAGTCACAGCTGCAGTTGTGCAGGTTGTTAGTCACCGGCTGTTGCCCGTGCATCTGTAATCGAGATTGGTTATAGTGGATTAAGTCCTTGTGTTCAAGGCGAAATCACCTGAGGAGGGTGGACTGGACTAGCTTGGGAATGGCTCAAGTGAACCAGGATATATCGTGTGTTCTTTACTCTTGCTTATGCTTTAACTTATTGCTTAAGTCCTACTCTAAATTATCAGAACCTTACATAAACAAATCAGAACCTTGCATCTTAACTCTGATAGACTTCCACACTGCAAGTTCTGAATAATGCATATCTTATTCAGACTCTCCCTGTCATATATGCTTTACGCATTGCCAAGTCTGAATGCTACTTCGCAAGTCAAAGTATCTCAACAAACTCTGATATTCTCTTAGTGATTCAACGATAAGAGGCGAAAAGTAATTAAAGAGTGAAAACACAATTCAAAACCCCCTATCTTGTGTCTTTCTCGCACCTTCAATTTGTATCAGAGCTCCAGTTCTGTTATTGATGGATATCAAACACTTAACAGTGTCAAAAAAAGATCCTGATGCGGTGCGTAGAAATACTCTGGGTGAGATTACCATCCACTTACAATTTCTATAACAGCTCAGAAATTGACAGTGTACAGAAATTATAATCAATCGGATTACTTGAGCAAGTCACTGATTCTGAAAGTTTGCATTGGTCATCAACTAAATCTTCCTCACTTAAGATTTGATGAAGATTGAAGAATCAGCTGATATGATAGATTCATCAGATAAGTAGTAGTATCTGTTGAATGCTTATCTTGGAAGATACGTATGGATAAACCACGTATTTGCTCAAAGTTGAATCATCAGAAAACAAGAAGTCTTATTTGCTGAAGATTAATTCTTTATGAATTTCTGAGATGTTTTCAAGAAACGGATTAGGTGCACCCTTGACTTTCTCGTTTAAAGCTCATTAATAACTTCTTCATGTAAAAAAGAAAGATTGTTGTTCTATGTTTTTGAACTTTAGAATTGGGTCTGTTGAAGAAGTCAGAAAACTGAAGAATTCAAAAGAAAATCAACATCAGAATCTTAACTGACCAAGTAGTTAAAAGATTCATTGAAAAACTAAATATTGTTTTCTTGGAAAGCTTTGCAGAAAACTGAAGAACCTTCAGAAAGAGGAAATCTAAAGACTCATCAGAATCTAGTTAAGAATTATTTCTAAGTCTTGGTTGAACCAACATGGATAATTGAGTTCTGATGACTTGAGTTTCTATTTCAGCTGAACTAACTGTGATTGGTCAGATCACTATCTAATAATTCTTTCAAAACTTCACAAATCCTAGAATCACAAGATGCTTGACTAGATGCAACGACTGAAGTCATCTACTCTAAGCCAAAAAGGATTTAAGTTGCTGATATCTTTCAGAATGATGATCAGTTGACCTTCTTTTCAGAAACAGATGTGCTGATAATCCTTTGATAGGCTAACTCTATAACAAGTTAGATCAGCATTACGAAATCAAGAAGTGTCATGCAAACTATGTTTCGTGCTACACACATATTTGATGATACTTGTCTCTGAACATAATTTGCATCTGTTCGAAGAAGCAAAGTCAAAAGATGTTATGAGATAACACTCGATTCTCGAAGCACATAACCTCTCAATAGTTTATGTTCAAGCTAAGAAATCATTGACCTTCTGAAAACTAGGAAGCTTGATGGAAGTTTATCATTCTGATAATTAAGTTCAGAGTCTCTGATTGGTTGTTTTTAGAAGTCAGATAAATAGCTCTGATCAGGAAAAAAAAGATCATCTGAAATATGATTCTTGAGATCAGAATGTAGAAGATATCTACATTATTCAACTTCAAAAATTCTAAATAATACGGGATTCAGCAAGTATCCGATAGCTCACTCTGAAAGAAGCTGAAGCTGAAAAATGATGATCAGAAGCTCAGAGCCAGAATGAAAGCACTCAGATAATTAATTTTTGTAAAGATCTCAGCATCCTCAAGATATGAATTCTTTCCATTTGTGACTTACTGGAATTTCATGATAAATATACTTAAATTAATCAAACATTTTACTGAGAAATAAAAATACAACATTTGTCATAATTCTAATCATAGTTCATCATGCTCCAAGCACATTGAGTGTCGTAAGGATCCCTGAAGCTCGGAGACTTGAGAAGATAATGACTTCGTGTCATTGTGGTAAAAGCCTGAAATAGGGTCAGTAAACGTTATATTCGTTGCGACGAATCCCTGAACGTTTAGCTGAGAAATCCTAGCAGTAGATCTTGCGAGATTGGAACCTGCGGGTCAATGTTCGTTATATTCATTAAGTTGAATCCCTGAATGGTTCATTGTGAGTTAGTCACAGCTGCGGTTGTGCAGGTTATTAGTCACCGGCTGTTGCCCGTGCATCTATAATCGAGATTGGTTATAGTGGATTAAGTCCTTGTATTCAAGGCGAAATCACCTGAGGAGGGTGGACTGGACTAGCTTGGGAATGGTACAAGTTTACCAGGATATATCGTGTGTTCTTTACTCTTGCTTATGCTTTAACTTATTGTTTATGTCCTACTCTAAATTATCAGAACCTTACATAAACAAATCATAACCTTGCATCTTAACTCTGATAGGCTTCCGCACTGCAAGTTCTGAATAATGCATATCTTATTCAGACTCTCCCTGTCATATATGCTTTACGCATTGCCAAGTCTGAATGCTACTTCGCTAGTCAGAGTATCTCAACGAACTCTGATATTCTCTTAGTGATTCAACGATAAGAGGCGAAAAGTAATTAAAGAGTGAAAACACAATTCAAATCCCCCTTTCTTGTGTCTTTCTCGCACCTTCACTATAGCCAATAAAGATACATCATTCACTTGTTTCTTACAGCTTTGTCCTCTTTTATTTAGGAATTTGAGCATAACAAACACACCTAAAAACTTTAAGGTGGTTAAGTGAAGGAGTTATTCCACTCCAAGCATCAAATGGAGTCTTATTCTATACAACCTTTGTTGGGCATCTATTCAGCAAATACACAGCAGTATTAACAGCCTCGGGCAAAAAGGTTTTAGGAAAACCTTTCTCAAGTATAATAGACTTCACCATCTCCATCACGGTTTGGTTCTTTCTTTCAGATACACCATTTTGCTGAGGTGTATAGCCAATAGTGAGCTGTCTTTCAACACCTTTATCTTCACAAAATTTGTGAAATTCATTTGAGGTGTACTCCTCCCCCTGTCACTTCTCAACATTTTTATAAACCTACTACTTTGTTTCTCAACAAAAGCTTTAAACTTCTTAAAAATTACTAAAACTTTAGATTTTTGTCTCATAATTTTTGGTTTGCTATATTTAAATACCTTTCACCTTGATCTCTCGAGGATTTCCATCCCTCGTGCCATCCGGTAAAGCTATTTAAATAGGGGCAACTGTTGTACCCCAAATTTTACCCTCAGATTCGTATGATCATTTTCATATCATTTTAAATCGGCCATTTTTGCATTTTTAGTCAAATATTCCATTAATCATTAATTAGACTTTTTTTTTTATCATTTACTTTTCTGTTTAGTTAAATATTTATTTTTGATTCATTTAGAATTTATTTAAATCCACTTTAGCCTATCTTTTTTACATAGTATATATTCAAGTTAGTTTAATTTTAAACTTAATTTGATTTTAATTTTAATTTAGTTTTTAATTTAGATTAATTTACTTAATTTAGTGTAATTTTATTCTCATTTTATTTTAATTATAATTATAGTTTTATTTCCCATTTTTGATCTTTAGTTTAATTCATTTTAACTTACCTTAATTTTCAAAGTTTCACATAAAAAAACAAACAATTACAAAAAAGAGTCCATAACTTGACACAAACCAAGTTCATTTTGAACTAAATCACAAAGTACAAGCCATACTGACTTTTTCACCATCAGTTCCAACGCCTTTTTTCTGTCACCAAGCCATGCAAAAGAAGCTTCTTGTACAACAACTTTTGTACTTGCAAGTAAACATACAAAAGTCAAAGCAAAGACTCTTTGTGTAATACTTCATAATTCCTTTTTCCTTGGTCACTAATCCTTTTCCTCTGCTTCCAAAGTCGTGCAAGAAGCGACCTTCACAAACTTCGCTTGGCTCGGGAGAAAGTTAGAAAATACCATGCGCAAGATCTTCTGTTGATTTTTCCCCTTTGAACAAAGCAACAATCCATTGAGTATTCCATGCTCTGGACCAGCTCGTTCTCCTATAAAAGGAGCACCATCCTCCTTCATCTGGGGAGAAAAAAAACCACTAATCACCTTTCCCAGCGGTGCTTTTCAGACAACAACAAACCTTGAAGCTCTCTCACATTATCCTTCTTTCATTATGTGATAAGAACATCATCACCCTTTCCATAACTTCACCAGCATCTTCCATATCCTCAGAACATAAAACCATCCTCACACGCATTCAGGTTTCTCTCCCTACAAACTCAGCCTTCACCTTCCACACATTACTTTCTCTTCAAAAAAAAGCTTTAAAAAAAATATCACCAATGCACAGATATTCAACTTGTCCTTTCTCAAAAATCATACGCACAATGTTCTTGACCATGCTCACTATTCTCTTGTTTTCATCACGTATCTATGCTCCATCCCTCTTTTAATTCCAGCTCTCACATAAAACCAGGACCTTCATTTCCATATAACAAAACAACTTAGTCTTGCACCACCTTCAAAAAAACTCACCCTACAGCTACATGAATAAACACGTCTGATATCATCTTCTTCACACTTCCATTACCTCCATGACATAGGACAACCATGTACATCATTCACATTTTCGCCTACCTCAGCTAGCTTATATAACACATCATCACCTTCAAGTTTCCTTCTTAAACACAACCGCACCATTATTCTTCTACAACAACCTTCACCCTCTTTGAGCATCCATCTTCAAACACCACTAACGAAACCGAAGTCGGCGTATGATCAAGCTCAAAACAGCGGCGACACAAGTTAGAGAGCTAAAGTTTTCTTGGAGGATTTCTCTACGGCTCGAGTTCGAAACTCTTTCGCATACTGTTTAAGCTCACCGTGAACACCTTCGCAACTCGTCGGCAGTAACGATATAACGTACTGGTAATCTTCATCTTTCAACGCGATTCGTAAAGTACGTGTGTTATTTGTTGTGTGAGTGTCATGAGTTCTTGTTGTTGTTACCAATACCATGCGACTCGTATCATTGTGTGAATGACATTTTGTTTGTTGTGTGTGTTGTATTTAGTTTCTTGTTGTTGTTGCTTTCATCATGTAGCTTGTTAATCTCAGTACGAATGCCTAACTTGTGTTACCTCTTTCTCCATGTTTGAAGCTTTGTTTTGAGTCGTGTTAGGGTTAGTATTGTTCTACTTGCGGAGTACTCCACCATGCTATGTTTTTTTGTTGGTTTTGATTGAGAACTGAGAGAGAAAATGGCTGGGAAAGTAGAGAGGAGAGCCATGGTAGTTTTTCTGGTTTTTCACGAGAGGGGTTCCAGGCTTTGTTCAGTTTGCATGAAGGTGACGAAGTCGTGGCAAGTGGTGAGTGGCTGGACGAGTTTCTTGTCGTTTAGTCACTTAAATTTTAAAGTGACTGGTTGATGCCAACGTCCCACATGATTTTTGTACACGCCCTATAACAATTCCTTGGCTGAATGCTATTTCTTTTTTTTGGACCGTGGGCCTTCACATTTCGCTAATTACACCCCTGGCCAGAAGCCCATGCGTGTAACAAACTATCCTTTAGTTCATTCTCACTTTAATAATACACCCCTTGTTTTATTTCTTTTTCCTTTCAAATATTTTCCTTTAAATTTTGCATTATTAAAAATAGTTTTTCCTCATAGAAAATTCCCAAAAAATTTCACAAATACATTTTATGCTTAATTTAATTTTCTCTAAATTTATTTTTCATTCTCACATTCATTTCTAAAAACTCCAAAAAATATATTACATTAATATGCCGATTGTGTAAATTATTTTTCTTTTCATTTCAAAATCCTATTTTTGGCCTATGATATTACAACCATCCTGATTTATTGATTTACTCAAGTCACTACAAAAAATCTTGATTTATATGAGGCACTTGTTTTATTTTTGTTGGTCAATGAAAATCTAATCAAGAGGTTTTCGATTTATCAATCTAAATCCTTATTTAGATGAGACCGACTTTATTTCCACTCCAAGCCCATTTTTCTTTATTTTTGGGCCAATGACATAAAAACATCATAATTTGTTGATTATTGCAAATCAATAAGTTTTGATTTATATGAGGCCATATTCATTTTCGTTGGTCAATGAAATTCTAATAGAAAGGTTATCGATTTATCGATTTAAAATCTTGATTTAGACGAGACTAACTTTATCTTCCTCTCAAATTCCATTTTCGTTATTTTGAGCCAATGATATTACAAAATCATGACTTAGTTGATTTATTCAAAATGACTAAAAGTCTTGATATGTATGAGGCTCATTCCATTTTTTAGTTTGTTGGTCAATGAAAGTCAAAAATCAAAGGATTATCGATTTCTCGATTCAATCAGGATTAAGACGAGACCATTTTGATTTTCACTTCATTTCGCATCTATTTATATCTTCATTTTCATTTTTGATTGATGAAGTCTTTATATTCGCGAACGTTAATTGTCGAAACGATCAACCTTCCTTATTTCAAATCTGTAGTGAGTGATCATCGAGATCTCTTTCTATACTTTGGGATCGTGATAGGTTACCTCCGACTAATCAACAAAAGTTTGTGATTAAGACGAGATCCCCACCTTTTCTTTTCGTGTGGCACGATTTCCTCAGAGAATGATCCTCAATATCACTTCCCCATCGTGTCTTAACACAAAGATCGAATTGTGCATCCTCCTATAGCATGGTCTTCCTCATAGACCGTGCTATGACAGTTTAGCACTACATTGGACCCGATTCATCGATCCAATAAATTAATCATTAACCACTAATTTTACTTTCAGTCAATATATCTTGATTTATTTTTTTATGTCAATATTATCTTGTTTGTACATTCCTTTTCATATTATCTTGTTCATATTCATATTATTTATCATGTTCATACCTGTTCAGTTGCTCCTCCCTTCCAAAGGAAAGTTCTCCCAAGTTGACTCCTAAGTCAATAAACACCCCACCTTTCACCTTGGCCTCATAAGAGCCATTTTCCTCTTAGTTTAGTAATAGGATAGAGTTATCGTGAACTCTATGTGATTCTCACTATCATGAGAACTCACTTTCCCTTTACTTAGACTTATAGAGTTATCGTGAACTCTATGTGATTCTCACCATCATGAGAATTCACTTTCCCCTTATAACTTAGACTTAGAGAGTTATCGTGAACTCTAAATGAGCTCGTACTCATTTCCCTTTGGAACTTTGACCATAGTCAATGGTTCCTCTTTCACCCTTAGTTAGGTGAACTACGGTTGCTCTGATTCTTTAGTTAGATACGTAGGCACAAGATGCGACGTCTTGGCGAGCAAACTTAGTGTACATACCTAGGTCTTTACCTTTACCTTTAGCAGATATTTTAGCAAGCAAACATAGCATAACATAAACTAAACAAGAGGTTCCCGTAGAGTACTACGGACGTTTAGGGTGCTAATACCTTCCCTAGGCGTAACCAACCCCCGAACCTTAGATCTCCCCCTTTTGAGGTTTTCTCGATCTTGAACCTTTCCTTTGGATAAATCAAAGTCGGTTGTAAAAGAAATACGATGCAAGTTAATTAATAGCTTGTTATCCGATTTTCACCGCAACAGAAATGGCGACTTCACTGGGGATCTAATTCTTTTTTAGGGTTAAGCCCACCTTGCTTCGTTTATGTTATTTATGATTGCTTGCTATACTTGTACATATTTTGTATATATGTATATGCCTGTTGTGCTTGGGTTTTCTGTATGCAGGGTTATTACTTTGAGTGGTGAGATAAGTCATATTCCCGGACTTGAGTGCACTTAGGTTAGGACGATGGTATATTCAAGGAGACTTTGAGGGAGTCGATTCCTGAAAAAGTTAACTTGAGACACCATCACTCAGTTGAGGCCCTCTTGAGAGTTTAGTCATGTTGAACGATTCTATTCGTGAAAACGTTACTACTCTCGACCTAGGTGCCCGTGATTCTGAGGACCATAGTTACCTTTAACCCCACTTGGCCTTTTAGGATGTAGTGCGGTGACCATGAGGGAGTCTATTTCTGAAATGGTTGTCATGCGATACTACACTCAGACGAGATTCTCTTGAGAATATTATTGATTACCAAGTTAATTGGGAAGTCGATAATATCCGAAAGATGGATTGTCGACTCTGGGAACCTTTTTAGAACCCTGTTCTGCAGATGAAAACCCATAGTACATAGCTTCTGGGATGGGTAGACCATGGCTCCATGCTCGTGATCTTCAAACCTAGGCCTTCTCTTGTTTGTGTGTGCATATCTGTGAATATCTGTATATGTGTGTTTGTGCATACGTTCATCCATGCATGAGACCCCTAAATCTAGGGCTTGTGTGCTGTTGTGTGTACATATATCCATGTTTTTGTGTGCCCGTGTTTTGTACATTGCATACATCTCATCGCATCCATTGATGATTTCAAGGAACTCAGACGTTCTTTTCTTTGCAAATATCCTTAGAGATCACAGATTTTTAAAACAAAACTCCAGTTTTTTTCCACAAAATTTTTTTGCAACTTGCCTCCGAGTTCCTTGAAACCATTTGGCTTGCACTTGCATTGCATGCGCATTTGCATTGCATTTGTATTTCTCAGCCTTGAGTCTTATCCACCCTCTGTCTGTAACCCAGTTGACTTCCTGAAGCCATCATTGGACTTGAAGTAGCTTTTGAAGTTGTCTTTTCCAGACTCGTCCGTTGTGCCTACCATGCTGGGGCACAGAGGTATTCAACAGAAGATTGTAGAGTGTTCAGAGACAAGGTTCAGACTCTGCTTGACTCCAACATGTTCTCATTCACGCCTCAAGGCATTCAAATCAACAATCATTCACTCTGATAAGGAAGAAATTGTTGAGAGTGGATGTGAAGATGATCCTCATACTAATCTCGACGTTGAACTCTGAAGATGACTATCTCAGTTTTGCAGATCAAGAAGGAAATTCCGGCTCCCCGAAGCTGGCAAACTTTTGACTGTTTAGCATTTTGTTTCTTTTTCTTTGCATATTTGAATCTGTTTTTGCTTATAAGCATCGTTGTACTTTCAAATTGGCAAGATTAATAAAATGTTTGTGCATCTTTTGATTAAGTCCATTCGTTTCACTCATTTACTTTTGTGTTCATAAAATCAAAAAAACAGACAAATTTTTTCCTTTATCAAACTGTTTGTTTAAGAAAAGATTGGGGAGGATGACGAGAATATTATCCATAATTGCTGTGGTATGCTTTCGACTAAACCTTGCCGAGGATGTAAGACATTGTTTCAATTCCCAAACACTGGAGAAATAAGGAAGATAATCCCTCGTTAACCCTTCGAGCCTAGAAGTAGGAGTTTTCTTTTCTTACACAAAAAACCCTTAATCTCAACCTTGGGGTGGGTAGTTCTCAGTTCTACTTGGTTATGCATTCTAATGCAAGCGCTTTATATAAGACACCAGTCAGCTCTCTCAGATCAAATGAGTTAGCATTATACAAGTTGTTCCTGAAGCGACAAATAAGGAAGGATCGTCAAGAAATCCTTAATCGAAGAATAAGCCGAGTCCCTTTCAAGGCAAAAGCCGAGAAAGATGGGAAGCCCGAAACTTCGCCTTATACAAGGAGGTTCGTACAATAATCGAGAAAAGAAGAGATCTCATAACCTCAATCAAGCAAAGAGGAGGTCTCATAAAGACAAAGAAGAGGTCTCAAAACCACACCAAAGAAAAGAAGAGGTCTCAAAACCTCACCAAAGCAAAGAAGAGGTCTCAAAACCTCAACAAAGACAAGAAGAGGTCTCAAAACCTCAAACAAAGACAAGAAAAGGTCTCGAAACCTCCTCAATAAAGGATAACCAAATTCTGCAGGGGAGTAATGACTACAAAGGTGTCTGAATCATCAATTCGTTCCTAGTCTGTGGGAACTTGAATGTATAACTTGAGTTAACTGAGTGTAGGACTGAAGTTCGTCACGAAGATGGGTTGGGACAAATAACTTTGAGCCTTTATCCTTTGTTTCATAAACCGTGAACCAAGCCACGTTATAACCCGTAAAAGACCTAATTGAGGTAAGGTTGTTTTGAAAGCATACTACAACAAGGTTGATTAACCTGACTCCTAATGATCTTTGCTAATTGCGTGTGTTGATCACTTCATCTGCCATTCTGTAAATGACCAGATCCACTTTGTGTTTGATTATTTAATCACTCCACTGTGTGTGTTTCATCAATAAACTTTGTTTTCTTCAAAAGCTTGCATGAATTTTGCATTGAAATTGCCAAATTTAAATGAACGATACTTGTTTGCAATACAATTCAATATCAAAGGAATCCCAACAAATGCAACCAGCTAAGGAATTTGACTTGGTAAAGGAAGCTCAGTCAAGGGGCAACCAAACAGAAGGTTCTGCCAATCCACCATCTCAATAGCCAAGAATCATGGGCAGAACTCTTCAAAGTTCAGAATATTGGGGCAAGTCTTCTTGAGGTCATCTTACGACAAGTTTGGACTTCATCGACCCATCAACAAGGGCAATTTTGTGCCCCAGTTGTTTCTACCGCAGTCTGGGTACTTTGTGTTGCAAAAACAGTTGAACTAGGGGCAGTTACGTCAAGGTTCCTGAACCTCTCCAAGAGTTTGAAGATATTGAAGTGTTTGGTATTTCAATCCTTCTGTAAAATCCTCTTGGTGACTTATTCTCACAGACCAGTTAATCAGAAGCAGTCAGGTCGAGATTCGGCAAATCTCTCAAAAGTCAACTAGTCTGGGGCATATCCTTCACAGATCAACTTGACAAGGGCAAGTTTGTTCCCCAGTTGTCAACAACCAGCCTGAAGAGAAAGTTCAAGGATTTTGTTGTGCAGACGCTGTTAATCTTGGGCTTTGTACAAGAACACTCCGCGATGAGTATAAACTATCGAACAACCTCCTCTTAGGCTTTGTATAATGATCCTCCCATGTGGAGTCAGTTAGTCAGACAGCCTCCTCTTAGGCTTTGTATAATGAGTACCCCTATCAGACAGCCTCCTCTTAGGCTTTGTATAATGATTTTCCCCAGCGGAATCCAATCAACCTCTTAGCTTCAATCTTGGGCTTCGATCAAGACGCACAACTAGTTCGAGGACTTCGTCACGCGAAGGCAGTCAACCAAGGGCAGTCAGGCTGAAATTCATGAATCTCTCCAAGAGTTTGAAGATATTGAAACACCTTGTATGCCAATTCTTCTGTAAAATCCTCTTGATATTTCCTTCTAACAGACCATGTAATCTGGGGCAGATGAGTTATGCAGAACTACTCGGCTTTTGTGGCATCTCTGCCAGCTTCCCCAGTAAGCAGATACTTCAGCTAATCTTTGCACTTCCCAATGGATCTCTTCTCTCTAGTGAAGAAATCAAGCTCATGATGACAATCCTAGTGAAGTCATGATGCTATACCAAGTGGAGTACTCTTTCCCCAGAGAAGGTCATAACCTTGAAGTAGAGATGCTTCTTCTGCAAGTTCATCCCCAGTGATGGTCCAATCTGATGAGTTTGGCTGGGTATCCTTGTCGAGATGTTTATTTCATCTCCAGTCTCGCTTCTCGTCTATTTTGTCAGCATAAGCATAAGCATGGCATAAGCATAGCATCTTAGCATTTTGCTTTCTCTTTCTGGTGTTTACCTGTTTTGCTCACTTTGGCATTCATCTCCACAAGTGGCTGGGTGTGTCTATTCTCTCCAATAGAGTTGTCAGCCCTAGGCATAAAGTGCCCATTAATTCTTGAAATCCCCACATAGTTATTTCCTCGTGGATGGTGGTTGTTTCAGTTATCTTTTCCACAATTGGATGAGATAAATCCCATTTGAGTTCATTCCTCAATTGGAGTCTTGTTTGACCGTTTCTTTCTAGCTTGTTCCTATATTGAACTTTGATCCCTGGCAGGTGTGGTTCCTGAGCCCATCTGGAACGTGCATTTATTTTGCACTATGTCTCGCAGAAGAATCTTCTACAGATCCTCATTGAAGACAATTATTCCTCCGGTAGTGTTGTAATATCAACATCTCTTTGGAATTTATACCCAACAACAAGTATCATTCTCTTGGAGAAGCTTGTTCTTTCATGGCAATAAGTGGCAGTCTCTTATGAGAAACTTATCTATCTCTGGTTTTATTCAACCTCTTTGCAACCATAATGGGTATTCCCCAGGAAGTCTAATCTTCATTGATGCAACCCCGGTACCAATCTAGCTGATACTCAATCACCTCATTTGGATACCTAAAGTCCAGTCATCACTGGCACCTTTTCTTTTTCAGGTCTCATAAGAACCTAAAGTCTAGTCATCACTGGCACCTTTTCTTTTTCAGGTCTCATAAGAACCTAAATTCCAGTCATCACTGGCACCTTTTCTTTTTCAGGTCTCATAAGAACCTAAAGTCCAGTCATCACTGGCACCTTTTCTTTTTCAGGTCTCATAAGAACCTAAAGTCCAGTCATCACTGGCACCTTTTCTTTTTCAGGTCTCATAAGAACCTAAAGTCCAGTCATCACTGGCACCTTTTCTTTTTCAGGTCTCATAAGAACCTAAAGTCCAGTCATCACTGGCACCTTTTCTTTTTCAGGTCTCATAAGAACCTAAAGTCCAGTCATCACGGGCACCTTTTCTTTTTCAGGCCTTATTTGGATACCTAAAGTCCAGTCATCACTGGCACCTTTTCTTTTTCAGGTCTCATAAGAACCTAAAGTCCAGTCATCACTGGCATTTTTGTTTTCTTTCAGGTCTCATAAGAACCTAAAGTCCAGTCATCACTGGCATCCCGTTCTTGTTTGAATCGAGTCAAACCTGAACCTAAACCTCGAGTTATCGTGAGCTCGTTGTTTATCTTTTGTTAGCTTTAGATTATCGTGAGTCTGTTGTCTAAAACCGTTCTTGTTTGAATCGAGTCAAACCTGAACCTAAACTTCGAGTTATCGTGAGCCCGTTGTTTATCCTTTGTTTGCTTCAGATTATCGTGAGTCTGTTGTCAAATCCATCTTTGTTTGAATCGAGTCAAACATTTTTAGCTTCAGATTATCGTGAGTCTGTTGTCTAAAACTGTTCTTGTTTGAATCGAGTCAAACCTGAACCTAAACTTCGAGTTATCGTGAGCCCGTTGTTTATCTTTTGTTTCCTTCAGATTATCGTGAGTCTGTTGTCAAAACCATCTTTGTTTGAATCGAGTCAAACATTGTTAGCTTCAGATTATCGCGAGTCTGTTGTTTATAACCGTTCTTGTTTGAATCGAGTCAAACCTGAACCTGAACCTTGAGTTATCGTGAGCTCGTTGTTCATCTTTTTTATTTTAGTTTATATTTGTTCTCGTTCGAATCGAGTCGAACCTGAACCGAGTCTTTGTTTGAATCGAGTCGAACATTGCCTCTTGTTTTAAAACCGTTCTTGTTTGAATCGAGTCAAACCTGAACTGAGTCTTTGTTTGAATCGAGTCAAACACTGACCATCTTTGAGTTTGTTGCTTTAAACCGTTCTTGTTTGAATCGGGTCAAACCTGAACCGAGTCTTTGTTTGAATCAAGTCAAACACTGACTATCTCTGAGTCTTTTATTTAAACCGTTCTTGTTTGAATCGAGTCAAACCTGAACCGAGTCTTTGTTTGAATCGAGTCAAACACTGACCATCTCTGAGTCTTTTGTTTAAACCGTTCTTGTTCAAATCGAGTCGAACCTGAACCGAGTCTTTGTTTGAATAGAGTCAAACACTGACCATCTTTGAGTTTGTTGCTTTAAACCGTTCTTGTTTGAATCGAGTCAAACCTGAACCGAGTCTTTGTTTTAATCGAGTCAAACACTGACCATCTCTGAGTCTTTTGTTTAAACCGTTCTTGTTCAAATCGAGTCGAACCTTAACCGAGTCTTTGTTTGAATCGAGTCAAACACTGACCATCTTTGAGTTTGTTGCTTTAAACCATTCTTGTTTGAATCGGGGCATACCTGAACCGAGTCTTTGTTTGAATCGGGTCAAACATTGAGTCTTTTGTTTTAAACTGTTCCTGTCGAATCGAGTCGAACTTGGACCAAAAGTCCAATTATCGTTGGCACCGTCTTTGTTTGAATCAAGTCAAACATTGTCTTAACTTCAGTCTGTTGTTGTAAAACGTCCTTGTTTGAATCGAGTCAAACCTGAACTTAACTTTCCAGATATTGTGGACCATTCTTTGTTTGAATCGAGTCAAACATTGTTTAAACTCCAGTTTATCATGAACCCGTTGCTTGAACCTTTTCCAAAGTCCAGCTCACACTGGTATTCTTCATAAACCAAACCATCTTGTTATCTCAACTAATACATTTTGGTACCCATTGGTTCATTAACCTTATTTACAGCAAAGGTCCAGTCACCTTTCATCATCTGATACGCAGAGTTTGTCTCTATCTTTTCTGACTTTTCTTGAAGATCCCGTTTGAACTCTTCAGTATAAGAAATCCCCAGAAAATATTTTAGCGGATGTCTATCCTTTATTTTAAACTGATCCCCAGTGGGGATCATGTCTTCTTTCTGGTTTCATGCCCAGTAAGAATGTGTCTTTATTTCCCCAGTGTCGACCGGTCACACATGAACCTGTCGTCCATCTCCCTGGATCTTTCCCCAATGGAGAGCACCTTTATTGGCTCCTATCTCCAGTAAAGACCTGTAGGGTTCCCCCCTCAATTTTTCTATCCCCAAGTGTTGCCTCAGAGTCTCCCCAGTGAGTCTCTTTTGTTGGTTAGTCTGTATCCCCTTTGAGCCTTCCTCGTGGATACTTACCTTCATCCTTCCCCGGTGATGCTCACCTGTCTTTATCCTTTAGTGTCTTGGCTTGTCTGCACCTTTGCATCTATCATGGCATCATATCATCATACTAGAAGTTCATTGCATGTCGGCATTTGCATGTCTGCTGCTTATCCTTAGCATTTGCATCCATCTAGGGGAAAAATTTTTGGTTTGCTATATTTAAATACCTTTCACCTTGATCTCTCGAGGATTTCCATCCCTCGTGCCATCCGTTAAAGCTATTTAAATAGGGGCAACTGTTGTACCCCAAATTTTACCCTCAGATTCGTATGATCATTTTCATATCATTTTAAATCGGCCATTTTTGCATTTTTAGTCAAATATTCCATTAATCATTAATCAGACTTTTTTTTTATCATTTACTTTTCTGTTTAGTTAAATATTTATTTTTGATTCATTTATAATTTATTTAAATCCACTTTAGCCTATCTTTTTTACATAGTATATATTCAAGTTAGTTTAATTTTAAACTTAATTTGATTTTAATTTTAATTTAGTTTTTAATTTAGATTAATTTACTTAATTTAGTGTAATTTTATTCTCATTTTATTTTAATTATAATTATAGTTTTATTTCCCATTTTTGATCTTTAGTTTAATTCATTTTAACTTAACTTAATTTTCAAAGTTTCACATAAAAAAAACAAACAATTACAAAAAAAAGTCCATAACTTGTACACAAACCAAGTTCATTTTGAACTAAATCACAAAGTACAAGCCATACTGACTTTTTCACCATCAGTTCCAACGCCTTTTTTTTGTCACCAAGCCATGCAAAAGAAGCTTCTTGTACAACAACTTTTGTACTTGCAAATAAACATACAAAAGTCAAAGCAAAGACTCTTTGTGTAATACTTCATAATTCCTTTTTCCTTGGTCACTAATCCTTTTCCTCTACTTCCAAAGCCGTGCAAGAAGCAACCTTCACAAACTTCGCTTGGCTCGAGAGAAAGTTAGAAAATACCATGCGCAAGATCTTCTGTTGATTTTTCCCCTTTGAACAAAGCAACAATCCATTGAGTATTCCATGCTCTGGACCAGCTCGTTCTCCTATAAAAGGAGTATCATCCTCCTTCATCTGGGGAGAAAAAAAACCACTAATCACCTTTCCCAGCGGTGCTTTTCAGACAACAACAAACCTTGAAGCTCTCTCACATTATCTTTCTTTCATTATGTGATAAGAGCATCATCACCCTTTCCATAACTTCACCAGCATCTTCCATATCCTCAGAACATAAAACCATCCTCACACGCATTCAGGTTTCTCTCCCTACAAACTCAGCCTTCACCTTCCACACATTACTTTCTCTTCAAAAAAAAAGCTTTAAAAAAATATCACCAATGCACAGATATTCAACTTGTCCTTTCTCAAAAATCATACGCACAATGTTCTTGACCATGCTCACTATTCTCTTGTTTTCATCACGTATCTATGCTCCATCCCTCTTTTAATTCCAACTCTCACATAAAACCAGGATCTTCATTTCCATATAAAAAAACAACTTGGTCTTGCACTACCTTCAAAAACACTCACCCTACAGCTACATGAATAAACACGTCCGATATCATCTTCTTCACACTTCCATTACCTCCATGACATAGGACAACCATGTACATCATTCACATTTTCGCCTACCTCAGCTAGCTTATATAACACATCATCACCTTCAAGTTTCCTTCTTAAACACAACCGCACCATTATTCTTCTACAACAACCTTCACCCTCTTTGAGCATCCATCTTCAAACACCACTAACGAAACCGAAGCCGTCGTATGACCAACCTCAAAACAGCGACGACACAAGTTAGAGAGCTGAAGTTTTCTTGGAGGATTTCTCTACGGCTCGAGTTCGAAACTTTTTCGCATACTGTTTAAGCTCACCGTGAACACCTTCGCAACTCATCGGCAGTAACGATAGAACGTACTGGTAATCTTCATCTTTCAACGCGATTCGTAAAGTACGTGTGTTATTTGTTGTGTGAGTGTCATGAGTTCTTGTTGTTGTTACCAATACCATGCGACTCGTATCATTGTGTGAGTGTCATGAGTCCTTGTTGTTGCTTTCATCTTGTAGCTTGTTAATCTCAGTACGAATTCCTAACTTGTGTTACCTCTTTCTCCATGTTTGAAGCTTTGTTTTGAGTCGTGTTAGGGTTAGTATTGTTCTACTTGCGGAGTACTCCACCATGCTATGTTTTTTTGTTGGTTTTGATTGAGAACTGAGAGAGAAAATGGTTGGGAAAGTAGAGAGGAGAGCCATGGTAGTTTTTCTGGTTTTTCACGAGAGGGGTTCCAGGCTTTGTTCAGTTTGCATGAAGGTGACGAAGTCGTGGCAAGTGGTGAGTGGCTGGACGAGTTTCTTGTCGTTTAGTCACTTAAATTTTAAAGTGATCGGTTGATGCCAACGTCCCACATGATTTTTGTACACGCCCTATAACAATTCCTTGGCTGAATGTTATTTCTTTTTTTTGGACCGTGGGCCTTCACATTTCGCTAATTACACCCTTGGCCAGAAGCCCATGCGTGTAACAAACTATCCTTTAGTTCATTCTCACTTTAATAATACACCCCTTGTTTTATTTCTTTTTCCTTTCAAATATTTTCCTTTCAATTTTGCATTATTAAAAATAGTTTTTCCTCATAGAAAATTCCCCAAAAATTTCACAAATACATTTTATGCTTAATTTAATTTTCTCTAAATTTATTTTTCATTCTCACATTCATTTCTAAAAACTCCAAAAAATATATTACATTAATATGCCGATTGTGTAAATTATTTTTCTTTTCATTTCAAAATCCTATTTTTGGCCTATGATATTACAACCATCCTGATTTATTGATTTACTCAAGTCACTACAAAAAATCTTGATTTATATGAGGCCCTTGTTTTATTTTTGTTGGTCAATAAAAATCTAATCAAGAGGTTTTCGATTTATCGATCTAAATCCTTATTTAGATGAGACCGACTTTATTTCCACTCCAAGCCCATTTTTCTTTATTTTTGGGCCAATGACATAAAAACATCATAATTTGTTGATTATTGTAAATCAATAAGTTTTGATTTATATGAGGCCATATTCATTTTCGTTGGTCAATGAAAGTCTAATCGAAAGGTTATCGATTTATCGATTTAAAATCTTGATTTAGACGAGACTAACTTTATCTTCCTCTCAAATTCCATTTTCGTTATTTTGAGCCAATGATATTACAAAATCATGACTTAGTTGATTTATTCAAAATGACTAAAAGTCTTTATATGTATGAGGCTCATTCCATTTTTTAGTTTGTTGGTCAATGAAAGTCAAAAATCAAAGGATTATCGATTTCTCGATTAAATCAGGATTAAGACGAGACTATTTTGATTTTCACTTCATTTCGCATCTATTTATATCTTCATTTTCATTTTTGATCGATGAAGTCTTTATATTCGCGAACGTTAATTGTCGAAACGATCAACCTTCATTATTTCAAATCTGTAGTGAGTGATCATCGAGATCTCTTTCTATACTTTGGGATCATGATAGGTTACCTTCGACTAATCAACGAAAGTTTGTGATTAAGACGAGATCCCCACCTTTTCTTTTCGTGTGGCACGATTTCCTCAGAGAATGATCCTCAATATCACTTCTTCATCGTGTCTTAACACAAAGATCGAATTGTGCATCCTCCTATAGCATGGTCTTCCTCATAGACCGTGCTACGAAGGTTTAGCACTACATTGGACCCGATTCATCGATCCAATAAATTAATCATTAACCACTAATTTTACTTTCAGTCAATATATCTTGATTTATTTTTTATGTCAATATTATCTTGTTTGTACATTCCTTTTCATATTATCTTGTTCATATTCATATTATTTATCATGTTCATACCTGTTCAGTTGCTCCTCCCTTCCAAAGGAAAGTTCTCCCAAGTTGACTCCTAAGTCAATAAACACCCCACCTTTCACCTTGGCCTCATAAGAGCCATTTTCCTCTTAGTTTAGTAATAGGATCGAGTTATCGTGAACTCTATGTGATTCTCACTATCATGAGAACTCACTTTCCCTTTACTTAGACTTATAGAGTTATCGTGAACTCTATGTGATTCTCACCATCATGTTATAACTTAGACTTAGAGAGTTATCGTGAACTCTAAATGAGCTCGTACTCATTTCCCTTTGGAACTTTGACCATAGTCAATGGTTCCTCTTTCACACTTAGTTAGGTGAACTACGGTTGCTCTGATTCTTTAGTCAGATACGTAGGCACAAGATGCGACGTCTTGGCGAGCAAACTTAGTGTACATACCTAGGTCTTTACCTTTACCTTTAGCAGATATTTTAGCAAGCAAACATAGCATAATATAAACTAAACAAGAGGTTCCCGTAGAGTACTACGGACGTTAAGGGTGCTAATACCTTCCCTAGGCGTAACCAACCCCCGAACCTTAGATCTCCCCCTTTTTAGGTTTTCTCGATCTTGAACCTTTCCTTTGGATAAATCAAAGTCGGTTGTAAAAGAAATACGATGCAAGTTAATTAATAGCTTGTTATCTGATTTTCACCGCAACAATAGGGCCACACACATCTGTGTGTACAAGTTTCAAAACTTGTTTGGATCTCTAAGCTTATTCCTTAGGAAATGGTTGGCGGTGGTGTTTGCCAAGCATACATCCTTCACACACACCAGATTTTTCTTTAATTATTGGCAGCCCATACACCATCTTCTTTTGATAAGGCAACTTGAGACTATTGTAGTTCAAGTGCCACAAACAAGAGTCATTATCTTCTCTAGCCATCATGCTAACATTTTTCTCAAAAATAAGAGAAAGTGGAAAGCTTCTATTGCTAGTCATTTTTACAACATCAACACTTCTTCTCTTTGAATAAAAAATTTTGCACTCTCGATTCTCAAAGTTTAGAGAATAGCCATTCTCCAAAAGTTGTCCAATGCTTAGCAAGTTCTCATCTAACTCTGGCACATAAAGAGTGTCATGAATGACTTTGCTTCCTTGCTTTGTTGTAACTCCAATGCTGCCTTTTCCTTTTACTTCAACATGTTCTCCATTGCCGAATTTAACTTTTGAAGCAAATGAAGAATCAATGTTGATAAAAGCTTCTTTCTATCCAGCCATATGATTACTACAACTGCTATCCAAATACCATACATTTTTATCTTCTTGAAATGCTTTTTGACAAGCAAAGAACAAATTACCTTCATCATTTTCTCCTTCAGCAAATGAAGCATGTTGTTGATTGGCAAAACGACAGTCATTTTGAATGTGCCCGAATCTCTTGCAATTGTGACATTGTTGTTTGCCCTTGTTCCAGCAATCCCTCTCGTCATGAGTGTTACTCTACAAATTTTGCATCATTTATTTGATGCTCTTTCATGCCATCTTCTGCCATTTGCGCCTCTTCCTCTACCTTGTGAGTTTCTTTCTACGCCTCTGTCTTTTCCAAATCTGCCACCTCTAGAAGACTCACCTCTATTTTATATCGGGGGATAATTTTCACCATTGTTGGGCTGAATGTTGAGTTTAGATTGAAAGGCACTCTCAACTGATTTTTCAGAGTGTCGTGACAACCTTTGCTCGTAGGATCTCAAAGAACCCATCAACCCTTGAATAGACATAGTTGATAGGTCCTTAGTCTCTTCTATAATAGCTACCATAGGATCAAATTTTTCTGTCAAACTAATCAGAATTTCATAAACAATTATGCGATCATCTATTGTATCTCCATGTGACTTCATTTGATTCACCAATTCAGAGAGTTTATTAAAGTATTCATTCAAACTCTCATTCCCTTTCATTCTTTCATTTTCATAGTCTCTCTTAAGAGATTGAAGTTTCACAGTTCTCACCTTTGAGTCTACTTAAAACTCTTGTTGTAGAATATTTCATGCTTCCTTTGATGTTTTTGCTCTCATAATCCTTGGGAAAATGGATACAGAGACTCCTCTTTGAATCATCCAGAGAACTCCAGCATCTGTGGTATTCTTCTTCTTCAATTCTTCAAGTCGTTGGCTTGATTCTTCAGCTTTTCTTTTGATCCTCCCACCTCTATTGGTGCTGGATCTTCATACCTATTTTGGACAAACTCCAAGACATCCAAAGAGGTGAATAGAGTCTCCATTTGAACAACCCAAAAATCATAATTCTCTCCTTCAAACAAAGGAACTTTTACATTGTTATAAGTTGTGGAAGAGTTGCTTATGGAAGCCATATTTTTTGTTGTTTTTGCTGCCACAACAAGGATCTGCAGCTCTGATACCACACTGTTGGTGGTATTCTATAGGTGGTATGTGATAAAATATACTATTGCATAATTTAGAGTAAGAAAATATTTTTGGTCACTTTTTTAACTGAACTTCCACTAGTGGAAGTTATACTTTAAAATACTCCGATTTTATTGAATTCACTACACACTTTTTTTTCTGGCTTACTTCAACTTAGCATTGTAAAGCCTTTATATAGGCTTGAAGGAAACTGATAGAGAATACAATAAGTTGGTAATCAAGATGAGGACTCTTTGGTTCTCTCAATCTTAATGATACAACTCTACCATAAATATAAGTAAAGACAATAATTATAACGTGGTGATTACAATTCTCTCATAATGCTTACTAAAGATAATTGTGGTTACAACACATTAATTTGGATATACTCACATCGCATATGGGAGAAATAAAGTTCACCCTCAAGACATTCTAGGATAATAAGAGCAATGTTGATAATTCGAATAAGGTGTCTGACTTCCATGTTGATGGTACAACGAAGATGAAAACATTTCCTCATAATGTTACAGCTGTTGTGAATGGAGTTGAATGATGTGGTACACTTACAAGGCATATTTTATTTTGACTGACTTAGTGATAAGATGGATCTCAAAAAATCTATGACATGACATACATGATAAAGTAATTTGTTCAAGTGGTTTTGGCCACTCGTTTCTCTCAGTGTCTTTATTCTCATAATTATTAACCATATATAATTATTAGTGTGTTGCTTCTTACTTCTATGAAGAGAATTATTGGCTATATTAATTTTAGGTGAGTTTAATTTCTTAATTATTAACTCATATTTCTTAACTTTAGCATTGTTGTACGATGACTGAAATGAAGGGGCCATTGTGTAGCGAGCGATTTTGGACGCGGTTCTTAAGCGCTGTCGCTCTCTTTTGGGATTACTACAGGTCGATTCATTTTTTATCCTATTAAAGCTGATGAAGGAAGGGAAATAGATGTCTCCAATTAACCCTGCTTGCATACCAAGTTTAAACAGCGGTCTGTTAGGTTACGGATGCTATGTGGTAGTGGGGCCTCTCTTATGTTATTTTGACAGAATGACGGGTTTATTCTATGGGCAGGAAGTTAGGACTGATGTTTTTCAATTGACATGGGATTTAGGATTTTTGTTTAGTGTGCTCGCTAAGATTTTTCTTTCAATCTTATGCCTACGTATTCCTGTTTACCGAAACAGGGAAATCAGAGCGTTCGTAGTTCCTCCTATTTTATGGGAGGAAATGGGTGTTTTGGTGTCTTGTTTAAAGCCCAAGATGTGAAGCTGAAGAAGGTTTGTATCTTGTTCAAAGCCCAAGATGTGAAGCTAAAAGGTGTTGTCTTTAGAGAGAATTTGTCATCTCTAAAGGGGGTCTGTTTGTCACAACAGTTTATAAAGGAGAATTACTTTAACCGGGATATGTGAATCCGGCAATGCCATAATTTCCTTTATAGGGGGGTTCCAACCTGAAGGAGAAGACTTTAACTTAGTGTATTGCAATGCTATCTTTCCTTAGGAATTTTTCATGCTAAAAGAGGGACAGTGGCATGGATGTAAATAATCCAGAGGCTTGCCGCTTACAGCGATTAGATGAAGAGGAAGGAGTTGTTGATGTTTGTATGCTGTGAACGAGGCACAGCTTCGATGCTAAAAGGTTTATTGGATCAACCAGTGGTTTTCTTATACAAAGCCTAAGAGGAAGCTATTGGCCCAACAAGAGGGTGTTTTTATGTGTCTCGTACGAAGCCCGAGAGAGAGGCAAAAAGGGTTGTTTTATACTCAGCAAGGGAGTGATTTGTGTCTTGTACAAAGCCCAAGACAGAGGCTAAAAGGTGATTGACTCAACAAGAGAGTCTTTTATACTCAACAAGAGAGTTTTTGTATCTTGTACGAAGCCCGAGATGGAGGCTAAAAGGGTATTGTTTCAGTTGAGTGACAGGTCCAGTATGTTGGTTAAGAGAAAATCAGTTCTTATATGAGTAACACTGTACTCATGGATTTTTGATTCGAGGATCAGGGATATTTTCTCTTCTATGAGGAAATGAGAAATCCAAGGGGTATTGAGACTGTCCGAGTCTACGGGTGTCTTCCTATTTTTGAAAGGGACTTGAGAATGTCTTTGAGACTCAAGGAAATTAGACTGTCCAAGTCTAGATTTTTATCTTTTGGTACTATGCTTTGAGAAACAGTAGTAGACTCTTGGAAAGACTGTTCTATTAAGATGACTAATTTCTGTTCCTATAGCTCTAGGAGGTCGTCGGGACAATTTGTACGAAGTCCAAGAGGAGGCTGGAAACTTTTAAAAAGCCGAGAGACAATTTGTACGAAGCCCAAGAGGAGGTTATCATTCCCGGAGGAAGAAATCATTTATACGAAGCCTAAGAGGAGGCTGTGAATACTTCTAAGAAGCCGACGGGTCCTTGTACTAAGCCCAAGAGGAGGCGGGGATGCTTTTAGGAAGCCTGTGAGTCCTTGTACAATGCCCAAGAGGAGGCCAGATGCTTTTAAGAAGCCTGTGGATCCCCAAACCCCGAGAAATTCAAGACAGACTATTCACAGAGAATAGATCAAGCCAGGAAAGTTCGAGAATTTGGAAGAAACTCAAGGGATACAATTCACGGAGAAGAGATCATCTATGGGGAGTAGAGTTTCTTGACAATTCCTAAGGAGGACAGCCGAAGAGAAGACTGTATCTGGTGCTCCTACGGGGGATCTAGTATTGTCTATTTCTACGAATAATCGAAACGGCTTCACCTAGTGCTAGACGTAGTTGCCGGGGAAACTCTAAATATCTATACTATTATTACACAGTTGATATGAGTTTATGAAAGAAGACTTACAGCGAAACAGCCCCACAATACAGTTATATGTATATGAAAGTGGTAAATGAAAGCGGATAAACACTTACTCGGTTGTAGAGCTTCCATGTTGTTTGGTTAGTTATTCAACAAAGAAAGATTGAACACAACAATATATTTCAAAATCAAAGGAGAAAGTGCTTTGAAAAAGAAAGATTTGGGGCTTACAGCTCAAGGAGAGGCCCAGGGTTTTACCAGTGATTGTACTGTTAGATTTGTACAGAGGGACTTATACAAGTGACTGAGGCCCAAAAAGGTTTACTGTACATAGGGACGGGTCTTAATCTCTAATAGAGGCCCAAAAGGTTTAAAGAAAAGAGTGGGGCTTATAACACGAGGGTAGGCCCAGATGATTTTTCGTTTGAAATGGCGATCGCGCCGAGATTTTCTTTTAACGCAAAGGGGTTTATACAATATCTGAGGCCCAAAAAGTTTTGGTTAAAAGGGGATTGGGTCTTACACTCTAATAGAGGCCCAAAGAGTTTTGAATGGGTCTTATAGCTCGAGGAGAGGCCCAGTTGATTTTAAAAGGCGACGATCGCGCCGTTTACTTGTACAGAGGGACTTATACAATAAGTGAGGCCCAAAATTGTTTTTACAAGGGGGTTTTGGGTCTTACACTCTCTCAAGAGGCCCAAAGAGTTTGAAAATGATTTGTGAGGGTTGAATTAATCAAAAACCCTAATTTATTTCCAAAATGTATTTTAATTGAATAAAAATTCAATTAAAATGATCAATAATTGTTTAACATGTGGGAAACAAATTATGATCTTGGATTAATGCTAAAAAAATCATGTTTTTCCCTACAAAATGATTAGAAGTCATTAAAATTTACAAAATCAAGAGGGAAAAAATATTTTAAATGTCAAAAACAATTAAAATATTAATTCTTTGCAAAAATATCAATTATATGGAATAAATAATATTTTTTGGATTTTTTGGTAAAATAAAATATTTTAACATTTTTGTGAATTATTAAAAAAAGAATCAACTCAAAATCATTAAAACTCAGAGAGAAATTAATTTTTGAATCAATTAAATAAAATCACAAAAATTCAAATTTTTGAATTTGAGAGAAATGGCGCCAAGAACAGCTGAAGAACACGCGCGTTTTTCAGTTTTGCCCAGATTTGCATTTTCTATCCAATCTCACTGAATGCTTGATTATATCATGCAATCCACATATCAATATGCTCGTATCAACCTCACGATCATGTCTATGACAATTAATTTCATTTAAATTAAGCATAAAACAAGAAATTACGATAAATCCTCAAGAACCCTAAATTCTGCATGAAGGCTGGGATTTTTGATACACGATTCAAACAAAGCAATTAATTGAGGGGAAACATTCTATGCATGATTATGAACATTTGGCAAAAGTATTGTGCGAGGAAATATGCATAGATTGAGAGATGACCAAGTTTAGGCTTACCTCTAGGTCGTGACAGCAAGTTCAAAATGATTTCTGAGTAGGAGGTGTTACAGATGAGTTGTGATGATCTGAACAGCTTCCCTACACCCTATGGAGTGTGTTTGAATGCTTGGACTTGATGGAAATTGGATGGATCACTTCATGGCATCTCAACTGCAACTTGGTTAAAACATTGAGCAATCCACTGGTGATTCTGAGAAATCAGTGTTCCAGTTGTTGTTTGAGTGTTTGATCAGCTCATATATGATGTATGTGAGGTGTGTGAGTGATTGGTTTGGTTGGAAAAGCTCTCAAACTCAAAACCCGATAGCGACTTGCCTTAGAAGGAAAAATTGGAGTGAAAGAAGAGATTTTGAGGAAAGCATCTGTTCGATGGCTTTGGTGTACTCAAACTGATCACAATTGAGCTCTATTTATAGTAGAGCAAGTTTGTTTTGCAAGGAATAGTGAATGGCAACTGCTGAGTATGGTTGGCCAATGTTGGCAAATGAAAATCCAAGTCTCCTCTAGCCATTGACTAAAGGTTAGAGCACAGAGCTTTGGTTCCCTTGGTCTTGGATAAGTCTTGATTGAATTCAGTTGCCAATAGCTCAATCCATGCCACCTTGGTGCTTCCATTGAATGCTCCAATCCAAAATTGGAGTCTTGTCCCTATTTTAGGCAATTCTAGATTTGGCATGCTATTTCTTGTTCCAAGGACTTTGGAGGCTTGGCTCAGTGATTGTCCCCTTTAGATTCAATCCTCAGATGTGTCCAAAGTGATGACAAGGCTTGGAATTGGCTGATTTTGGCAAATCGACCAAAAGTGCAAAAAACTGCCTTGCCTTGGCAGATTTCAGCAAGGCATCTTGCCAATGTCATATCTCATGGCTCAAGTTGAATTTGGTGATGTTCTTGGTCATTTTGGAAAGCCCTTATACGGTACAACAACTATTTGATCATATTTGGTTTTGAAACCTTTTGGATCCAATTGAAAAATCCCCCTACATTTGGAAAAAAGTAAGGCAAATTCACGAGGAATTTGGAGGGAGGTCAGTTTTTAGCTAAGTGTTGGAACAAAGTGACTTTTCTTGATTTTGATCACTCCATAACTCAAAATCCACGAGGAATTTGGAGGGAGGTCAGTTTTTAGCTTTTGTAGAGGGCAATGAGATCTACAAATCAAGCTTCGGATGGGGAAAAATGGATGTGTGGTTTAGGAGTTATGATCCTCCAAAGTTGGTACCTTTGTCACTTTATTTCATAACTTAGAAATTTTTCTAAGTTTTTTATGGTTACCCCTTTTACAAGTTATCCCACTTTCTTTGATTTTTCTTGATGAATGGTGATTCAAATCATACATTAACATCAATTTAGGGTTAAAAATCCAATTTTGTGAAAAATCTCAAAAAGTCAAAGTTGACTTTTGTGCACATTTGACTTTTTATCAGATGAATTCCAAACAGTGCGATCCTTTGGGAAATCATGTCTTTGACCTAAATCAAACTTGTTGGACATGTTCCATGGCTGTTATAGGGTATATTGAATCATGTCCTAGGTTTGGGAGCATGTCCTGGTCAAAATTCAAAGCTACAGTTGACTTTTCTCGCAAAATCCTAACTATGGTTCAGATGAAATTGAAACTTGTTGCTCAAGTTTCTTGGCTCAATCCATTGTTCCAAATGGATCAATATGGTATATTGGAGACCCTCAAATCATGTCTTGAGGTCTTGGCTCCTGATTTGTCCCAAAAGTCAACTTAAGGGTGAATTAGGTCAAGAAACCCTAATTCCTGATTTTTGATGTATGCATCCCTTGAGGCAAAATTGACTTGATGATTGGGTCCATGAGGTTCCATGGAGTATTTTAGGATATGCTTTGAAGCATTGGCTCATGCCCAGAGGAAAATTTCCACCTGGAGGCCCTGGTCGACCAAACCCTAATTTGGTGACACTAGCGATCTTGAAGCTTGATCCACCTAGAAGGGAGCAACCTTGTGCTTAATCCTTGAAGTGGGAGTCCTCTTGATCCTTTGTGGATGTTTGAGAGGCTAGACAGGTTGAAGATCAAGTCATTCCTTGATTGATCCTCTGTCTAAGAGCTCTGAGAGGGCTTGAAACCCTAATTTGACTGTAGTGAATGCTCCACGATCCCTTGAGGAGATTGATGAGGCATAAAGGTACATCCATATTGTGCTGATGATTTGCACAATGATGGGAAATCTTAGTGGTCAAAATTTGGGGTATTACAGATGCCCCTATTTAATCTTCTTGGACACGAAGGTGTGAATGGCGAAGGTATTTGGGCATTCGGGGTGCAAGATGATTAAATATCAGAATATCCAAAATTTTGACGGCGTTTATGAATGGTAATTCACGCATTCATCTTCTTTCGCTAAGCAATGATGCTTAGAAATGGTAAAATTCCCCTCGATCCTGGTTTCCTACCAAGGAACTGGTCTTAGTTTCTGATTTAAACTTCCCCTCAATCCTAGTTTCCTACCAAGGAATTGGTCTCAGTTTCTTTTGTCAATAAACTTTTGACAAGGGACGCTACTCGTAGCGGTTTTCCTCAAACTTCTCGTCGAATTTTCCTGGGGAGATGCCATTTGACGGAAAAAGTTGACGTCAGACTTGCTGGGGAGCCCAATCGTCTGAGTTGTAGAGGTGCACAAACTTCTCTGTTGGAGACGCCATTTGTTTCTACTGGGGAACGCGAGTTTCTTGAGAGACTGCTTCCGCTTGGGGTCTTACATCATACTTTTCTTGAGATCTTCTCAGAGAAATGCCATATGATGGGATCCGATTTTGAGGTGCCGATGACCTTTTCATCAGTGGTTTTTTCGGAGAAAAACTGATGTGCTGCCAAATCTCTGATTAGGAAGTTTTCTCTGTGGATTTCCTTTAATCCGGGAGAGCAAGGATATCATCTTCAATGACGAAGAGTGACATTTGTCGAACGTTTTCTCTTGCTTTTCAGAGGTTCAAGTTATCAAAGTGGTCCAGGACCGTCTCTAATCCAGAGATAAACGGGAGAGAGATTACTTAGATGATTCACTTCCTGACGAGGAAAGATCTGACAACTCGATTGAGAGGACTTTTATCACTAGGGGACAAGACCGACTAGAGTGATAGTGATGTAATATGAATGCAAATGTAAATCAAGAATGCATGATATATGCATGTTTATGCTGACAAAACTGACGCGACATACAAACTAACAGATGAACATGACTGGATACTTGGCCATCGCGGGGCGAAGAAGTACCGTTGGTCCAAAAAGTAATTCTACCTTGCTTAGGATAAGTAGTCCTCGCGGGGAACTATGTTGGTCGGGCTTAGGAGATAAGAATTCGGCCGAGGCGTGCCAGACGAAACAAGGTCTCTGACACAGTTGATCCCTTCATTCAGGCGTACTGGGTTAGAAGGAGTACTTTGATTCTGCACTTTGAAGTTCGCTTACTTCTGGAGAAGCAAGTGATGTTCTTTCGATGTTCAATAGTCAAAAGAAATTGCCATCTTTATTTTAAAGCAGAAAAAGTTTTACAAGTAAATTCATTTTTGTTTTATTTCAAGAATCGTTAATCATATTAAAATGTCATTCTGTAAAGCTAAAACAACTGAGAATTACAAACAAAAGCACAAGGGCTCAAATTTTATTGATAAGATGGAGATCAGCCAAACGCGTGATTCCAAAGAGTATTTACAAAGTTAGAAAATGGTAATTTACAGGGAAAAAGGCTACGTTGAAACATAACGACCACTATCCTTCTACCAACTTTGAATTCGGGACATCCTGAGCTTCTGTCGAAGATGACCTTGACTGGAGTTTTCCTCCGATGGATGGTGTAACTGCTGCTGAGGGACTTGCCTCTGTTGAACATAGTTACTTGCCATTTTACCTAACTTTTGCCTGGATTGTACTGTGATATTTCCAATCCACCGGGATGGTTTTTTTTATTTTATTTTGTCTCTAACTTTTGCCTGGACCGCCCTTTCGGGTTTTCAATCCACCGAGACGTTTCTTTCTTTTTAGGCGAAGTATTTCTTGACTACATCAACGTTCGTGGGGTAGGCAAATTCCTCTCCGTCCATGGTTGCAAGTCTCAAGGCGCCGCCTGAGAAAGCTTTCTTGACCACATAGGGGCCGTCATAATTCGGAGTCCATTTGCCCCGAGAACCAGTGAGAAATGATTGTATCTTCTTGAGCACGAGGTCTCCTTTTCTGAAGACACGGGGTTTGACCTTTTTGTCAAACGCCTTCTTCATTCTTTGCTGATACAACTGACCGTGGCATAGTGCCGTTATTCGTTTCTCTTCGATCAGATTCAGTTCGTCGTGTCGACTTTGACACCATTCAGCTTCTGTAAGCTTAGCTTCCATCAATACCCTGATTGATGGGATCTCTACTTCTATGGGGAGCACTGCTTCCATGCCATATACTAGAGAGAAAGGGGTTGCCCCTGTTGAAGTGCGGACAGATGTGCGATAACCGTGAAGCGCAAAGGGTAACATCTCGTGCCAGTATTTGTAGGTTACGACCATCTTCTGAACAATCTTCTTGACGTTCTTGTTAGCCGCTTCTACCGCCCCGTTCATCTTGGGTCGGTAGGGAGATGAGTCATGGTGTTCGATCTTGAACTCTACGCACAACTCTTTCATCATCTTATTGTTCAAGTTAGATCCATTATCAGTAATGATCTGGCTCGGAACACCATAACGGCAGATGATATTATTTTTGATAAATCGGATCACCACTTGTCGGGTTATATTGGCATATGATGCTGCTTCGACCCACTTGGTGAAGTAATCAATGGCTACCAGGATGAACCAATGTCCGTTCAAAGCCTTAGGTTCAATCATGCCAATCACGTCGATTCCCCATATGGAAAAAGGCCACGGGGAAGAGAGAACTTTGAGATGCGTTGGCGGTACATAGATTTTGTCGGAGTATATCTGACACTTATGACACTTCCTCATGTACTTGTAGCAGTCGGATTCCATGGTTAACCAGTAGTACCCTGCTCTTAGAATTTTTCTCGCCATTGTGTGTCCGTTGGCATGAGTGCCAAAGGATCCTTCATGAATTTCTTTTATCAGCATATCTGCTTCTGGTCTGTCGACGCATCGGAGCAAGACCATGTCAAAATTTCTCTTATAGAGAGTATCACCGCTCAGGAAGAAGTTTCCAGCCAGTCTTCTGAGGGTTTTTCTATCTTTCCTGGACGCCCAGGTGGGTATTCTTGTTTTTGAAGGAAGCATTTGATATCGTGATACCAAGGTTTGTCGTCTATGATTGCTTCAATCTTGAAGATGTAAGCGGGCCTTTCAAGGCGCATTATGTCGATCTTAGGTATGTCATTCCATTGACCTACACTAATCATGGAAGAGAGAGTAGCTAATGCATCAGCCATGTGATTCTCATCACGAGGGATGTGATGAAACTCGACTCTGTTGAAGAAAGGTAACAACCTTCTTGCGTAATCTTTGTAAGGAATCAATCCTGATTGGTATGTGTTCCAATCTCCTATGATCTGATTGATAATCAGAGCTGAGTCGCCATATACATCCAAGTTCTTGATCCTTAAATCAATCGCTTCTTCGAGACCCATAATACAAGCTTCGTATTCGGCCTCGTTGTTCGTACATTTGAACGTAAGTCGAGCAGTGAAAGGAATGTGGGTACCCTGAGGGGTAACAATGATTGCCCCAATTCCGTTTTCGTAATGATTAACTGCTCCATCAAAGATTAGTCCCCACTGGGAACCTGGTTCTGGCCCTTCACTGGGTAGCGGTTCATCGCAGTCTTTCATTTTTAGATACATGACATCTTCGTCTGGGAAGTCGAACCCGATTGATTCCTGATCGTCAATCGGTTGATGGGCCAAATGATCGGCTAAAATACTCCCCTTAATGGCTTTTTGAGCATGGTACTCTATGTCATATTCTGATAACAACATCTGCCAACGGGCAATCCTTCCCGTGAGAGCAGGTTTTTCAAATACATACTTGATTGGATCCATCTCGGAGACCAACCAAGTAGTGTGACGAATCATGTACTAGCGAAGACGTTTGGCTGCCCACGCCAAAGCGCAACAAGTTTTCTCGAGCATAGTGTACCGAGTCTCGCAGTCGGTGAATTTCTTGCTCAAATAGTAGATGGCAGACTCTTTCCTTTTGGTTTCGTCTTGTTGGCCAAGTACACAACCCATTGAGTCCTCTAGGACTGCGAGGTAGATGATCAGTGGTCTTCCTTCCATTGGAGGTGATAGAATCGGAGGTTTCAACAGATATTCCTTAATACTGTCAAAGGCGGTTTGGCAGTCTTCTGTCCAAACGCAGTCCTGGTTCTTTTTGAGTAATTTGAAAATCGGCGCATATTTGGCGGTCATGAGGAATATGAATCTGGAGATGTAGTTCAAACGTCCTAGGAATCCTCTGACTTGTTTTTCAGTTTTTGGAGAAGGCATTTCTCGAATGGCTTTGACCTTGTCAGGATCAACCTCAATTCCTTTCTGGCTGACGATGAACCCTAAGAGTTTCCCTGAGCGGACACCGAAGGTGCACTTGTTGGGATTCAAGCGGAGTTTGTATTTTCTCAGACGCTCGAATAGTTTTGACAGGTGGGCCACATGCTCCTCCTCTGTTTTGGATTTTGCAATCATATCATCGACATATACCTCGATTTCTTTGTGTATCATGTCATGAAACAGAGTAGTCATCGCCCTTTGATAGGTTGCCCCGGCGTTCTTCAAACCGAACGACATTACCTTGTAACAAAAGGTACCCCATGGGGTAATGAACGAAGTTTTCTCCATGTCTTTCGGCGCCATTTTGATTTGATTATAGCCCGAGAATCCATCCATGAAAGAGAAGACTTTGAACTTTGCTGTACTGTCAACGAGCATGTCAATGTGTGGTAATGGAAAGTCGTCCTTTGGACTTGCCTTGTTCAGATCCCTGTAATCTACACACATTCAGACCTTTCCGTCCTTTTTCGGAACGGGTACGATATTGGCTAACCATTGAGGATATTCTGATGTGGTGAGGAAACCTGCGTCAATCTGTTTCTGTACCTCCTCTTTGATTTTGATGGCCATGTCCGGGTGAGTACGTCTCAACCTTTGCTTTACTGGCGGACATTCGTTTCAACGGTAAATGATGTTCCACGATGCTGGTATCCAACCCTGGCATATCCTGATAGGACCAAGCGAATACATCGGGGAATTTTTTGAGAAGCTTTATCAAACTCTCTTTAGCAACTGGACTGAGTAGTGCCCCAATCCTGATTTCTTTTCTCTCTTCTTCTGAACCCAAATTTACCGTTTCCAACGGCTCTTTGTGAGGTTCAATGGACCTTTCCTCTTGTCTGAGTAATCGGGAGATCTCTTCTGGAATTTCGTTGTCAAATTCTTCTTCGGCCCCAAATATCGGGAACCCAAAGTTGGGAGAAGGCGTTGGATCGTATGTTTCAACGGGGTTTAAAACAAGCAATCTGCATGACGTGATGATTCGTGTTTAGAAGAGATAGAGAAAATGCGAGTGTGTGCAGTGTATTTTTCTTTTACTGCTTGTTTTTATTATTGAATTATTTTTTTTTGGATTACCAATTTCTAAGAAAAAACAAAAAGAGGAAAGAGCAATTAATGCGGAAATTACAGAACGACGTTATTTTATTAATGAACAAGTCGATTCTTGAAACTACAGCCCTATAAAACAAAACTTTGTCGCTTTGGGCAAAGCGAAGAGGGAAATTTACAGAAAGCGAGCCCTATCAAAACATCCGTTTCACCTGGGCAGGGTGAAAGGTTAAAGATGGCAATTACTTTGACTGGTGAACGACCCTCGGAACATCGACAGCAACCCATTGGCGGCGAACTCGTCGGTGAATCACAAAGTCTGGCACCTTCCTCGATTTGTCTTCAGAAATAACGCTGATTTCTGGTGGAGCTGGATCATTGGAATCTGTCTCCCAAGCAGAGTTGTCGTAGGAGGATTCCTCAGTTGCATTTTGCATAACATTGGTACTCTCAGCTGTATCTCGCCATCCAGTTGGCTGGATGTCTTCGAGCCTGATACGAGAGCTTTCAGGAGCGGTGTACTTGACTATAAAGTCGAATTTCCCACTTGGTTGTCCCAAGGTGTCCCACACTTCTTTGGAACTGGAGGGGTCATTCCTTTCGATGATGTTGACCTCGGGAAAAGCATAGTTAATGAATTCTAGTCCTGCAAACTTTGCAAATTCATCGTCGTGTTGGGTATTTTTTGAATGACCTGAGTGTTGATCCCATGACATGGTGGGGACGCAGGTATTCAGCTGATTTTCAGGGTTCGGCTGACTTTCTTGCCCCAAGTTTCCTGGGTAAGGTTGCCACACCGGCAGACCATCCATCGGGCCATAGTAACTGTGGTCAAAGTTGTCTTTCATCAGAGTGTCTTCCTCTAATGAATTTGGCGGAGCTCGGCATCCTTCCGGATCACAATCTTCGTATATCATTTCGACGTCTGACCGGGGTATAAATCTCGGACTTTGTGTAGGAAAGCAAAAGGGAGTCTGCGTTTCGTCCTGAGATATATAACCGTCCTCGTTGAGATAAGACTTCCATTCTTCCTCCGTATCGGAGATATCTCCTTCGTTGATGGTATGCACTTCTTGAGTCACTGGCTGAAGGAAACCTCCACTGTGGAAGAATTTCTGAATGGGATGAAAACCGTTATTGTTCGTAGCCGTCTGAGTACAGGTAGGGAAAAAGCTAAGACCTTTCTTTTTCTTATTGCCAGTAGGAATGACAAGCTGCCCCCACCCTGTTGTATTGGCATTCTCGACCGCTTTGATAGCGTCTTTGTACGAGGAAATCGAAGTTCCCCATTCGGATTGATTGTCATCGTGTAGTGAAAGTGTTTGGAACTGGGTTCCGATTACCCCCTCCGGTTCTACATAAGTGGATGACGATAAGTTGCTTACGAGCAGGGCCTGTTCTCCACAGACTGTGATGAGTTGACCGTTCTGGACGAACTTTAGCTTTTGGTGGAGGGTTGAAGTAACTGCCCCAGCCTAATGTATCCAAGGTCTTCCTAATAAACAACTGTATGTTGCCCGGATGTCCATGACCAGGAAAGTGACCTGGAAACTATGAGGACCAATACTTATGGGAAGGTCAACTTCGCCGATAACCGTTTTTCTGGATCCGTCAAATGCCTTGACGACGACATTGTTGGCTCTCATCGGAGGTCCTTTGAATGATAATTGCATCAGAGTGGACTTTGGCATAACGTTCAGGGTTGACCCTGTGTCTACTAGTACGCTGGCTAAAGCATCGTCCTGTCAGTTAACTGTAATGTTGAGCGCCATGTTATGATGGTGACCCTCTTCGGGTAATTCCTCATCACTAAATCCCAAGTTATTGCAGGAAGTGATGTTAGAGACAATACTATCGAACTGTCGGATTGTTACATCCTGTTCCACAAAGGCTTGCTCCAAGACTTTCTGTAGAGCCTCCTTGTGCGCTTCTGAACTGAGTAACAGTGATAATACCGAGATCTTTGAAGGAGTTTGTAATAGCTGATCAACAATGTTGTATTCACTCCTTTGGATGAGCTTCAGCATCTCATCATTGTTTTTCGAAAGGTCAGTATCACTGGATTGATCGACTGACGGATCGGGAACTTCTGCCTGAGGTTCCTTTTCTTTGTTGGACTCTCCAACTCCTCTGTTGAAGATTTGACCACTCCGTGTTACTCGACTGATGTCTGCAATATTCAGAACGGAGGGTAATGGAATTTCCTTTCCATTTTCAATTGTTGTTGCACTGTATTTGTAAGGGATTGCCTTAGCTGATTCATACGGTAGTGGTCCCGGCAGATAAATGACTATGGGAACCTTCTGGTTTTTCTGACCATCATAAGTAATCTCGATTCGTTCCCGGTTGGGAATTCTTGATTCGTCAAGTAGAGGGATGATGGCACAAACATCTCTAGCCCTCTGATGATCAGAGATTATGACAACGTCCTTAATTTGATCGGCAAGGTAATTCGGCGTCCAGTTGATGGGTCCGGCACCCGGATATGGACGAATCTCTCCACGATCCACCTGACCCTGAAGAGCTGCTCGCACAAGGTAGCACCCTTGGTTACTTTCCGAACAGACTCCACAACGTTCATAATTGTGTGGTGGCACCTGGCCACGCCCGCTTTGAATACAATGTAACCTTACTAGGTTAGCTTCCACGGATTGGACATCCTGACTCTGACGCCGAGTAGGATTCCTGTTATTGATACTAATTTGCTGAGTATCTTCATCCATATAGATTGGCATCCACCAGTGATTTAAAAAGTGCTGAAGTGCCTCCTGGACAAGGGTACAACCTCGATCATTTTCGCAACCCGCTTTACAGCTTTGGTAATCATATGATATTAGGAATTCGAGTCGGACCTGCTCAGCATGCAACTCTACCAAGTTGGTATTCATCACGCGAATATCAAAAATCTGAACCATATTGATCTGATAGGGATTCCTATCATGGTAGTCTTGGATCCATCCAAGATCCATCTGACTCTGGAGGGCCTCTTGTATGAAAGAGCATCCCTGTTTGTTTATCGAGCAAATCAGACAGGAACTGTAATCGTGCAGCGGCAGATTATGATATTGGCTTTGTCTTGAGTGCATTGCCACCAAATTGACATTCATCGCACGGATGTCGTGGTTCTGAATGATGTTAGAATTCGTGTAAACCATGTTAACTCCACGAACTCGGTGCTCTTGGATCCATCCGAGATCCATCTGTTCTGGTATAGATGATTGCACCACAGAACATCCTTGATTGCTTTTAGAGCAGATATCACACTGGTGATAATTATGAGGTGGCACATGGCCATATCCACTCTATCTACAATGCATCTTCACCAGATTGGTCCTTAACAAGAATACATCGTGAATTCGATAGACATTGTTAAATTCTTTCTCAATCAGGTTGACTGCAGCTTTCTCGTGTTGAGGCAGCGGGTTCGTGAGAACATTAGGATTCATATCTTTGAAAGATAAGAGCCCACTCCTAACAAGCTTTTGTACGTCGGATTTGAAATTGAGACAGTTCTCTATGTTATGCCCTGGTCTTCCTTGATGATAAGGGCATGTCTGGTCCACCTTAAACCAAAAAGGCGGATTTTCCGAAACTGTAAGAGGAGACTTAATCTGGATGTACCCCTTAGCCAGTAGTAACGGAAATAGTTCTGCGTACGACATGGGTATAGGATCAAATCCTGGTGGCCGCGTTGTACGGTTGTTGTTGTATTGAGGATGAGCCTGCTGAAGAGGCTGTTGTGTCCTTTGCTAAAGTTGATGTTGATTAGGTTGGCTCTGCGCAACCTGAGGTTGATACGTAGAAACAGGCGCAGGGTTGATAGCAGGAGTTACAGCTGCTACTGGTTGATAACGCCGCCTCTGCATTCCGAGAGAGATATTCCCAATATCCTGCTCTTTTTTCTTAGGGAGAGCACTACCGTATCGTTTTGTACTACTTGATGATCCAGCGTCTTTTGCCAAACGTCCTTCTCGGACGGCTTCCTGAAGACGAACTCCCATGCCCACCATCTCGGTGAAGTCACTGGGCGCACTGGCAACCATTCTGTCATAGTAAAATAAGCTTAAGGTCTTTAAGAAGATCTTTGTCATCTCTTTTTCCTCAAGAGGTGGACAAATCTGAGCGGCAATTTCACGCCATCTCTGAGCGTATTCCTTAAAAGTTTCCCTGTCCTTTTGTGACATTGATCTGAGTTGATCTCTGTCCGGTGCCATGTCCAAATTGTATTTGTATTGTTGGACGAAGGCAGTGCCAAGATCTTTGAAAGTGCCGATCGTGGCACGGTTTAACCCTATGTACCATTTGAGTGCGACACCGGTTAAACTATCCTGAAAGTAGTGAATCAGCAGGTCCTGATTTTACGTCTGAGCTGACATTCGCCGAGCGTACATCACCAGATGACTTTGAAGGCAAGAGTTACCCTTGTATTTTTCAAAGTCGGGCACTTGGAACTTGTGCAGAACTTTCACGTTGGGGACCAAGCAGAGGTCTGCGGCGTCCTTTCCAAATAGATCGTGACCGCGGATAGCTTGCAATTCCTTCTGCATATCTAGGAACTGTTCCTGGAATTCATCCATTCTATCGAACATAGTTTCCTTCTTACCAGAAGGTATCTGTGGAATCTGTCCTTCCGGGACAGTGTGCACCATAGGGGGTGGTACCGTGACTACGGCAGTGAATCTTGGCGTTTCCCGAAGTTTGTAACCTTCAGGAGTCTTCAATATGCCTCTGGCATCTTCGCTTTCCCGAAGTCTGTAGCCTTCAGGACCAGCGGCATCTGTCGTGATTCCCTGATCTTCAGTGATCGGCGGAACATATCCTTCCGGGATATAGTTAGCAGGCATGCCCCAGGGACGATCTTTCGGCATTTGATACCTAGGATCATACTTCTCCACTATGGGCGCTGAGGTGATCTCTGAGATCACAGTCCTTTATAGCTGAGCTTCTGCCATGGCTTGCATGTCGTTACGAAGCTTTCTCATATCCTCTCTCAGAGCGTCGATCTCTTCTTTAAACTCTCTGTTCTCTTCCTCAAGATCATCCATCTTTTTCTGACGATTGGCCCGAGTATTGTACGAATGCGACAGTTTGACTCTAGAACCGAGACACAAATGTGAGATTCGTAGGCAAGAAGAATACGCGACGTGAGAATGATGAATGCAATGATTATATTAATTTTTTTTGTTTAATCAAAATAAACTTCGACAATTAGATTGCAAATATCAAACAGTGGGGAAACCCCTTTTTATTGAATTCAAAGGATTACAGAAATGGAAATACAGTAGATTACAAGGTGTAGAAACAAAAACCTAAGCTAATGGGTCCCGAGTCCTCTCTGAGGAGAAATTGGGTGCTGATTCTGGTGCTTTCCTTTTCTTTGACCGGGGCTCTTGGGCCGTTGTCGGGTTGTCATTCCTTTGCCAGGTGAAAGGAGCGAGCAAATTCCTTTGGTCATCTTGATTATCCACAGCATGTTGCTCTAAAATCTCAATTAGAGCATCTTTTCTCTCAGTAGTTGCTGTATTTGGGTACACTCCACATTGAGGGTGCGGTACTTGTTCTTCCAAGACCTCCTCTCCCGCTGGACTTTGTTGAAAGTAACCTGGAGCTCTTCTGTTTCAGTCATGAAGTACATGACAGATTCCTTTGGCGGAAGAATCTTGTAACGAGGATAAGGCATCTTTAGCTTGAGAGCTCTAGTTTGTACCCAGTGGAGATAAGGCTCCACCGAGACACAGTTCGGTTTTCCTAGAGACTCTCGTCCTTTCTTATGAACATATTTCCAAGCGTACACTATTTCCGTCTTTAGTGCCCTGTCATTTTCTCCTTCCTTGAAGAAAAGACCTTCCAGATGAGCATTGCGCGGGACATGCCTCATTGGGTATCCAAATTGACGACGAACCAATACCGGATGGTAGTTGATTCCTCCCTTAGTTCCTATAAGGGGTACGTTGGGGAAATTTCCACAACAATCAATGATCCTTATTCCATCATAAATCTTATTGCACCAATCAATGTCAGAGTTGGTGAGAGACATGATTTTTTGCGACCAGCGTAAGGCACTCTTATGATCCCAAAAAGCAGCAGATTTAGGAAAATGGGAGATAAACCATTTGTAAAGCAAAGGTACACAACATGTGATCTCCCCTCTGCTATACAAATTCCCTAAGTGTACAGAATGATACGCATCTGCGAGCAAAGTCGGCACAGGGTTTCCAATGAGAAAAACCTTAATGGCGTTGATATCGACGAAGTTATTAATGTTGGGCAACAGAAATAATCCGTAGGTGAGTAAAACAAAGATGCTTTCAAAAGCAGTCTCATTACCTATACTAGCAAAGTACAGAGCTTTCTTTGTTAAAAACTGGGCTGGAAAACCTTGGATGCCACCCTTAGTGGTCATGTGAGTCTTGACTTCTGACTCGTCCAAATAAATTGCTCTTGCAATGGTCTGGTCCTTAGGAATTTCTTCCAATCCAGAAAATGGAGCTCGATCAGTAATGTGTAGATCAGTCAGGTGAGAGTACTCCTCCAGCGTTGGTGCGAGCTGGTAATCCGGGAATGTGAAACAGTGATAGACCAGATCGTAAAACGGAACGAGTGCATCCATGATTCCCTCAATCACATGGATTCTTAACAGAGGTAGCAAACCTCCGTACTTGGCTCTGAAGGCCTCTTGGTTTGTGATCATCCTCGCCAAACCTCTTAGATCCTCTAGTTTTGGAGCCTTGAAGGTATACTTATGAGTTCTCCTTCTACCGAAATCCATTAGCGTAATCCTTTTCTCTGATATTTGCAATCACGGTCTTAGTTTAGTTTGAAAAACAGAGAGACTAGAAGAGAAAATTTTTCTTTGTTTTAATGTTTTTTTTAAATGAATGCATGAATGCAGCACACAAAAACATAGAAAAAACATGGGGTCAAAGGGTCGTTGTCATGGAGTCAAGGCTCTACCCATCCCAAAGGTTTACTAATGATTTTTTGTACCTGTCTCTCATCATCATCAACTCTTGTCAAGAAAACACCAGCGGGCCGGGAACCGTGCTAGGTGGTGTTTTTTGAAGAGTCCTCAGAAGAGGGTGGCATCGCATGACAACTATTTCCGATAGCCTCTGCGCCACTAAAGGGGTCTTTCCTAGGTGTATACTCAATCTTTCCACATGCGGCATCACACACATTCCCATTAGCAGAAAAATAAACACATATATCAATTAGGAAAAGCAGTATATATATTTGTCCTAATGTCCTAGACTTTTAAAGCTATGAATCCTATGTTCCTGACAGAAAATGGCTCCCCGGCGGAAACGCCATTCTGTGGTTTCTACACAAGAGATGAAAAGAAAAAAAAGAAAGAAATGCCCCACGGTGGGCGCCATTTTTCTGTGGTGGCCACCGCCATGAAATAGATTTGTCCAAGGTTTTCACCTTAAACGTTAAGAAAGAATGAGAGGCCCCACGGTGGGCGCCATTTTTCTGTAGCGAGCGATTTTAGACGCGGTTCTTAAGCGCTGTCGCTCTCTTTTGGGGTTACTACAGGTCGATTCATTTTTTATCCTATTAAAGCTGATGAAGGAAAGGAAATAGATGTCTCCAATTAACCCTGCTTGCATACCAAGTTTAAACAGCGGTCTGTTAGGTTACGGATGCTATGTGGTAGTGGGGCCTCTCTTATGTTATTTTGACAGAATGACGGGTTTATTCTATGGGCAGGAAGTTAGGACTGATGTTTTTCAATTGACATGGGATTTAGGATTTTTGTTTAGTGTGCTCGCTAAGATTTTTCTTTCAATCTTATGCCTACGTATTCCCGTTTACCGAAACAGGGAAATCAGAGCGTTCGTAGTTCCTCCTATTCTATGGGAGGAAATGGGTGTTTTGGTGTCTTGTTCAAAGCCCAAGATGTGAAGCTGAAGGTGGTTTGTATCTTGTTCAAAGCCCAAGATGTGAAGCTAAAAGGTGTTGTCTTTAGAGAGAATTTGTCATCTCTAAAGGGGGTCTGTTTGTCACAATAGTTTATAAAGGAGAATTACTTTAACCGGGATATGTGAATCTGGCAATGCCATAATTTCCTTTATAGGGGGGTTCCAACCTGAAGGAGAAGACTTTAACTCAGTGTAGAGCAATGTTATCTTTCCTTAGGAATTTTTCATGCTAAAAGAGGGACAGTGGCATGGATGTAAATAATCCAGAGGCTTGCCGCTTACAGCGATTAGATGAAGAGGAAGGAGTTGTTGATGTTTGTATGCTGTGAACGAGGCACAACTTCGATGCTAAAAGGTTGATTGGATCAACCAGTGGTTTTATTATACAAAGCCTAAGAGGAGGCTATTGGCCCAACAAGAGGGTGTTTTTATGTGTCTCGTACGAAGCCCGAGAGAGAGGCAAAAAGGGTTGTTTTATACTCAGCAAGGGAGTGATTTGTGTCTTGTACAAAGCCCAAGACGGAGGCTAAAAGGTGATTGACTCAACAAGAGAGTCTTTTATACTCAACAAGAGAGTTTTTGTATCTCGTACGAAGCCCGAGATGGAGGCTAAAAGGGTACTGTTTCAGTTGAGTGACAGGTCCAGTATGTTGGTTAAGAGAAAATCAGTTCTTATACGAGTAACATTGTACTCATGGATTTTTGATTTGAGGATCAGGGATATTTCCTCTTCTTTGAGGAAATGAGAAATCCAAGGGGTATTGAGACTGTCCGAGTATACGGGTGTCTTCCTATTTTTGAAAGGGACTTGAGTATGTCTTTGAGACTCAAGGAAATTAGATTGTCCAAGTCTAGAGTTTTATCTTTTGGTACTATGCTTTGAGAAATAGTAGTAGACTCTTGGAAAGACTGTTCTATTAAGATGACTAATTTATGTTCCTATACCTCTAGGAGGTCGTCGGGACAATTTGTACGAAGCCCAAGAGGAGGCTGGAAACTTTTAAAAAGCCGAGGGACAATTTGTACGAAGCCCAAGAGGAGGCTATCATTCCCGGAGGAAGAAATTATTTATACGAAGCCTAAGAGGAGGTTGTGAATACTTCTAAGAAGCCGACGGGTCCTTGTACTAAGCCCAAGAGGAGGCGGGGATGCTTTTAGGAAGCCTGTGAGTCCTTGTACAATGCCCAAGAGGAGGCCGGATGCTTTTAAGAAGCCCGTGGATCCCCAAACCCCAAGAAATTCAAGACAGGCTATTCACAGAGAATAGATCAAGCCAGGAAAGTTCGAGAATTTGGAAGAAACTCAAGGGATGCAATTCACGGAGAAGAGATCATCTCTGGGGAGTAGAGTTTCTTGACAATTCCTAAGGAGGACAGCCGAAGAGAAGACTGTATCTGGTGCTCCTACGGGGGATCTAGTATTGTCTATTTCTACGAATAATCGAAACGGCTTCACCTAGTGCTAGACGTAGTTGCCGGGGAAACTCTAAATATCTATACTATTATTACACAGTTGATATGAGTTTATGAAAGAAGACTTACAGCGAAACAGCCCCACAATACAATTATATGTATATGAAAGCGGTAAATGAAAGCGGATAAACACTTACTCGGTTGTAGAGCTTCCATGTTGTTTGGTTAGTTGTTCAACAAAGAAAGATTGAACACAACAGTATATTTCAAAATCAAAGGAGAAAGTGCTTTGAAAAAGAAAGATTTGGGGCTTACAGCTCAAGGAGAGGCCCAGGGTTTTACTAGTGATTGTACTGTTAAATTTGTACAGAGGGACTTATACAAGTGACTGAGGCCCAAAAAGGTTTACTGTACAAAGGGACGGGTCTTACACTCTAATAGAGGCCCAAAAGGTTTAAAGAAAAAGAGTGGGGCTTATAACACGAGGGTAGGCCCAGATGATTTTTCGTTTGAAATGGCGATCGCGCCGAGATTTTCTTTTAAAGCAAAGGGGCTTATACAATATCTGAGGCCCAAAAAGTTTTGGTTAAAAGGGGATTGGGTCTTACACTCTAATAGAGGCCCAAAGAGTTTTGAATGGGTCTTATAGCTCGAGGAGAGGCCCAGTTGATTTTAAAAGGCGACGATCGCGCCGTTTACTTTTACAGAGGGACTTATACAATAAGTGAGGCCCAAAATTGTTTGTACAAGGGGGTTTTGGGTCTTACACTCTCTCAAGAGGCCCAAAGAGTTTGAAAATGATTTGTGAGGGTTGAATTAATCAAAAACCCTAATTTATTTCCAAAATGTATTTTAATTGAATAAAAATTCAATTAAAATGATCAAAAATTGTTTAACATGTGGGAAACAAATTATGATCTTGGATTAATGCTAAAAAAATCATGTTTTGCCCTACAAAATGATTAGAAGTCATTAAAATTTACAAAATCAAGAGGGAAAAAATATTTTAAATGTCAAAAACAATTAAAATATTAATTCTTTGCAAAAATATCAATTATATGAAATAAATAATATTTTTGGGATTTTTTGGTAAACTAAAATATTTTAACATTTTTGTGAATTATTAAAAAAAGAATCAACTCAAAATCATTAAAACCCAGAGAGAAATTAATTTTTGAATCAATTAAATAAAATCACAAAAATTCAAATTTTTGAATTTGAGAGAAATGGCGCCAAGAACAGCTGAAAAACACGCGCGTTTTTCAGTTTTGCCCATATTTGCATTTTCTATCCAATCTCACTGAATACTTGATTATATCATGCAATCCACATATCAATATGCTCGTATCAACCTCACGATCATGTCTATGACAATTAATTTCATTTAAATTAAGCATAAAACAAGAAATCACGATAAATCCTCAAGAACCCTAAATTCTGCATGAAGGCTGGGATTTTTTATACACGATTCAAACAAAGCAATTAATTGAGGGGAAACATTCTATGCATGATTATGAACATTTGGCAAAAGTATTGTGCAAGGAAATATGCATAGATTGAGAGATGACCAAGTTTAGGCTTACCTCTAGGTCGTGACAGCAAGTTCAAAATGATTTCTGAGTAGGAGGTGTTACAGATGAGTTGTGATGATCTGAACAGCTTCCCTACACCCTATGGAGTGTGTTTGAATGCTTGGACTTGATGGAAATTGGCTGGATCACTTCATGGCATCTCAACTGCAACTTGGTTAAAACCTTGAGCAATCGACTTGTGATTCTGAGAAATCAGTGTTCCAGTTGTTGTTTGAGTGTTTGATCAGTTCATATATGATGTATGTGAGGTGTGTGAGTGATTGGTTTGGTTGAAAAAGCTCTCAAACTCAAAACCCGAAAGTGACTTGCCTTAGAAGGCAAAATTGGAGTGAAAGAAGAGATTTTGAAGAAAGCATCTGTTTGATGGCTTTGGTGTACTCAAACTGATCACAATTGAGCTCTATTTATAGTAGAGCAAGTTTTTTTTGCAAGGAATAGTGAATGGCAACTGCTGAGTAGGGTTGGCCAATGTTGGCAAATGAAAATCCAAGTCTCCTCTAGCCATTGACTAGAGGTTAGAGCACAGAGCTTTGGTTCCCTTGGTCTTGGATAAGTCTTGACTGAATTCAGTTGCCAATAGCTCAGTCCATGCCACCTTGGTGCTTCCATTGAATGCTCCAATCCAAAATTGGAGTCTTGTCCCTATTTTAGGCAATTCTAGGTTTGGCATGCTATTTCTTGTTCCAAGGACTTTGGAGGCTTGGCTCAGTGATTGTCCCCTTTGGATTCAATCCTCAGATGTGTCCAAAGTGATGACAAGGCTTGGAATTGGCTGATTTTGGTAAATCGACCAAAAGTGCAAAAATCTGCCTTGCCTTGGCAGATTTCAGCAAGGCATCTTGCCAATGTCATATCTCATGGCTCAAGTTGAATTTGGTGATGTTCTTGGTCATTTTGGAAACCCCTTATATGGTACAACAACTGTTTGATCATATTTGGTTTTGATACCTTTTGGATCCAATTGAAAAATCCCCCTACATTTGGAAAAAAGTAAGGCAAATTCTGACTTAGTGAAATTTTCACTAAGTGTTGGAACAAAGTGACTTTTCTTGATTTTGATCACTCCATAACTCAAAATCCATGAGGAATTTGGAGGGAGGTCAGTTTTTAGCTTTTGTAGAGGGCAATGAGATCTACAAATCAAGATTTGGATGGGGAAAAATGGCTTTGTGGTTTAGGAGTTATGATCCTCCAAAGTTGGTACCTTTGTCACTTTATTTCATAACTTAGAAAAATTTCTAAGTTTTTTATGGTTACCCCTTTTACAAGTTATCCCACTTTCTTTGATTTTTCTTGATGAGTGATGATTCAAATCATACATTAACATCAATTTAGGGTTAAAAATCCAATTTTGTGAAAAATCTCAAAAAGTCAAAGTTGACTTTTGTGAACAGTTGACTTTTTATCAAATGAATTCCAGACTGTGCGATCCTTTGGGAAATCATGTCCTTGACCTAAATCAAACTTGATGGACATGTTCCATGGGTGTTATAGGGTATATTGAATCATGTCCTAGCGTTTGGGAGCATGTCCTGGTCAAAAGTCAAAGCTACAATTGACTTTTCTCGCAAAACTCTAACTGTGGTTCAGATGAAATTGAAACTTGTTGCTCAGGCTCAATCCATTGTTCCAAATGGATAAATATGGTATATTGGAGACCCTCAAATCATGTCTTGAGGTCTTGGCTCCTGATTTGTCCCAAAAGTCAACTTAGGGGTGAATTAGGTCAAGAAACCCTAATTCCTGATTTTTACTGTATGCATCCCTTGAGGCAAAATTGACTTGATGATTGGGTCCATGAGGTTCCATGGAGTATTTTAGGATATGCTTTGAAGCATTGGCTCATGCCCAGAGGAAAATTTCCACCTGGAGGCCCTGGTCGACCAAACCCTAATTGTGTGACACTGGCGATCTTGAAGCTTGATCCACCTAGAAGGGAGCAACCTTGTGCTTAATCCTTGAAGTGGGAGTCCTCTTGATCCTTTGTGGATGTTTGAGAGGCTAGACAGGTTGAAGATTAAGTCATTACTTGATTGATCCTCTGTCTAAGAGCTCTGAGAGGGCTTGAAACCCTAATTTGACTGTAGTGAATGCTCCACGATCCCTTGAGGAGATTGATGAGGCATAAAGGTACATCCATATTATGCTGATGATTTGTACAATGATGGGAAATCTTAGTGGTCAAAATTTGGGGTATTACACATTGCTCTTGTACACTTATGTCACGTGCTTATATAGATTTGTGCGATGTGGAACCAACGAATGGCGGTGAAATGCATATCATGGATGATATTGGAAGATGAAATTGTGGAGGATAAAAAGGAGAATAAAGGAAATAATGTTGATTTTGAGTCTTAGAATTTGAAAGAGACGACATAAGTGGAGTTGAGGTCAATATATTCACTGTGAATTTTTGTTATTATTGTTTTCATTGTTGTTTTCTAGCTTCTTATTGAAGGGTTTAGTTATGTTCTTGATTTTACTTATTAGTACATTTGTGTCTTACTTTACAAATTAAAGAAAATGATGATAGCTAATGTTATTACATATCAAATGATATGAATGTTTGGATTCGATTACAAATAAATAATTGCTCATATATATTGTGGTGATGATTTTCACAATGATGGGAAATCTTTGTGGTCAAAATTTGGGGTATGACAAATGCCCCTATTTAATCTTCTTGGACCCGCAGGTGTGAATGGCGGAGGTATTCGGACATTCAAGGTGCAAGAGGGTTAAATATCGAAATACCCGAAATTTTGATTGTGGTTATGACTAGCAGTTTGCTCATCCATCTTCTTTTGCTAAGCAATGTTTCTTAGAAAAAGAGTAAAACTTCCCCTCGATCCTGGTCTTCAGCCACGGAACTGGTCTCAGTTTCTTTTGAAATAAACTTCCCCTCGATCATGGTCTTCAGCCACGGAACTGGTCTCAATTTCTTTTGAAATAAACTTCCCCTCGATCCTGATCTTTAGCCACAGAACTGGTCTCAGTTTCTTTTGAAATAAACTTCCCCTCGATCCTGGTCTTTAGCCACGAAACTGGTCTCAGTTTCTTTTGAAATAAACTTCCCCTCGATCCTGGTCTTTAGCCACGGAACTGGTCTTAGTTTCTTCTTGTCGAGTTTCTTTCTTGACAAAGAACGCTATTTGTAGCGGTTTTCATCAAACTTGTCACCAAGTTTTAGTGGGGAGACACCATTTGATGGAAAAAGTCTGTGGTCAGACTTGTTGGGGGAAACCCAATAGCCTAAGTTGTAGAGGCGTTCAAACTTCTCTGTTGGAGATGCCATTTGTCGATTCTACTGGGAAAAATGAGTCTCTTGAGAGACTGTTTTTCACTTGGTGAGGTTATATCATACTTTTTTTCGAGATCTTTCTCGGATAAATGCCATGTGATGTAATCCAAATTTGAGGTACTGATGACTTCACTAATCATCGAATTTCTTGGGAGAAAATCCGATGTATTTCTGAGAGTCTTTTAGCGGAGAGGCTTTCTCTGGGAATTTTCCTTAATCTGGGAAAGCGAACATATCATCTTCAATGGTGAAGAGTGATGTTCCAAAGGTGTCTGTCGAATGTCTTATCGCCTTTCAGAGGTTCAAGTTATCAAAGTGGTCGAGGACAAGCTCCGATCCAGAAATAAACTGGAGAGAGATTGCTCAGACGATACATTTCCGGATGAGGAAAGAACTGACAACTTTATCGGTGGGAGGACGTTTATCACTTGGGAGTGAGTATAACCAGAGTGATATTAATGCAACATGAATATGAATATGAATCAATTATGCATGATGTATGTATGTTTATGCTGACAAAACAGACGCGACATATGGACTGGTGGATGAACATGACTCGATACTCGGCCACTGCGGGGGATAAAAACTATCATTGGTTCAATGACAGTAATCCTTTCTTGCTTAGGAGAGGTAGACCCTACTGGGAAGAAAAATTACCAATTGGTCTTCAGAGATAAGAACTCTGTCGGGGATATCAAATGGGACATTACATCTGAAACAGTTGATCCTTTATTCAGGGTGTACTGGTTAAAAGGAGTACTTTGATTCTTCTTTTTGAGGTTTAATCACTTTCCGAGAAGCCATCGATGTTCTTTTTTGTGTTCAATAGTAAAAAAGAATTGCCATCTTTATTTTAAAAGCAGAAGAAAATTTAAAAATTAAATTCATTTTTGTTTTGTTTCAAGAATTGTGGATCATGTTAAAAATGCCATTCTGTAAAGCAAAATAAATGAGAATTGCAAACAAAAGCACTAGGGCTCAAATTTTATTGATATAATGGTAATCAGCTAAGCGCGTGATCCCATAGAGCATTACAAAGTTTAGAAAATGGTAATTTAACGGAAAAGGGGCTACATTGAAACATAACGACCGCTATCCTTCTACCAATTTTGAATTCTGGACATTCTGAGCTTCTGTCGAAGGTGACCTTGACTGAAGTCTTTCGACGGATGGTGTTACCGCTGGGGATTTAACCATGTCGGACGTAGTTACTTGCCTTGAATCCCAAACTTTTGCCTGGATTACCTTCTCAAGTTTTCAATCCATCAGGATGATTTTTACCTATGTCTCTAATTTTTGCCTGGACTGCCCTTTCGGGTTTTCAATCCACCGAGACGTTTTTTTTTCTTTTTTATTTAGGCGAAGTATTTCTTGACTACATCAACATTCTTGGGGTAGGTAAACTCCTCTCCATCCATGGTTGCAAGTCTCAAGGCACCGCCCGAGAAAACTTTCTTAACCACATAAAGGCCATCATAATTCGGAGTCCATTTGCCCCAGGAATCAGTGAGGAATGATTGTATCTTCTTGTGCACGAGGTCTCCTTTTCTGAAGACACGGGGTCAGATCTTTTTGTCAAACGCTTTCTTCATTCTTTGCTGATATAGCTGACCATGGCATAAAGCCGTCATTCTCTTTTCTTCGATCAGATTTAATTAATCGTGTCTTCTTTGACACCATTCAGCTTCTGTTAGCTTGGCTTCCATCAATACCCTGAATGATGGTATCTCTACTTCTATGGGGAGCACTGCTTCCATGAAATATACTAGAGAGAAAGGTGTTGCCCCTGTTGAAGTGTGGATAGATGTGCGATAACCGTGAAGAGCAAAGGGTAGCATCTCGTGTCAGGCTTTGTAGGTTACAACCATCTTCTGAATGATCTGCTTGATGTTCTTGTTAGCCGCTTCTACCGCTCCATTCATTTTAGGTCTGTAAGGAGATGAGTTATGGTGTTCGATCTTGAACTCAGCGTACAACTCTTTCATCATCTTGTTGTTCAAGTTGGATCCATTGTCAGTAACGATCTGGCTTGGAACACCATAACGGCAGATGAGATTGTTCTTGATAAATCGGACCACCACTTGTCGGGTTACATTGGTGTATGGCACTACTTCGACCCACTTGGTGAAGTAGTCAATGGCTACCAAGATGAACCGATGTCCGTTCGAGGCTTTGGGTTCAATCATGCCAATCATGTCAATTCCCATATAGAAAAAGGACATGGAGAAGAAAGAACTTTGAGATGTGTTGGCGATACATGGATTTTGTCAGCGTATATCTGACACTTATGACATCTCCTCATGTACTTGTAGCAATAAGATTCCATTCTCAACCAATAATATCCTGCCCTTAGAATTTTTCTCGCCATTGTGTGTCCATTGGCATGAGTGCCAAAGGTTCCTTCGTGAATCTCTTTCATCAACATGTTTGCTCCTTGTCTATCTACGCATCTGAGTAAAACCATGTCGAAGTTTCTCTTATAGAGTGTGTCACCGTTCAGGAAGAAGTTGCCAGCCAGTCTTCTGATAGTCTTCCTATCTTTTCTTGATGCCCCAGGCGGGTATTCTTGTCTTTGAAGGAAGCACTTGATATCATGATACCAGGGTTTGTCATCTATGACTACTTCAATTGTGAAGATGTAAGCGGGTCTTTCAAGGCGCATTATGTCAATCTTAGGTACGTCGTTCCATTGACTTACACAAATCATGGAGGATAAGGTGGCTAATGCATCAGCCATGTGATTTTCTTCACGAGGAATGTGATGAAACTCGATTCTGTTGAAGAATGCTACCAACCTTCTCGCATAATCTTTTTAAGGAATCAGTCCCGATTGGTATGTATTCCACTCTCCTTTGATCTGATTGATAACCAGGGCTGAGTCTCCATACACATCCAAGTTCTTTATCCTTAAGTCAATTGCTTCTTCGAGACCCATGATACAAGCTTCGTATTCGGCCTCGTTGTTTGTGCATTTGAGTGTTAATCTGGCAGTGAAAGGAATATGGGTACCCTGAGGTGTTACTATGATTTCCCTAATCCTGATTCCATAAGTGTTGACAGCTCCGTCAAAAATTAGTCCCCATTGGGAACCTGGTTCTGGCCCTTCGCTAGGTAGCGGTTCATCGTAATCCTTCATTTTCAAGTACATGACGTCTTCGTCTGGGAAGTCAAATCCAATTGATTCCTAATTGTCAATCGGTTGATGAGCCAAATGATCGGCTAAAATACTTCCTTTGATGACTTTCTGAGAGTGGTACTCGATGTCGTATTCTGATAACAACATCTGCCAACGGACAATCCTTCCCATGAGAGCATGCTTTTCAAAAACATACTTGATTGGATCCATCTCGGAGATTAACCAAGTAGTGTGACAAATCAGGTACTGGCGAAGACGTTTGGCTGCCCAAGCCAGGGCACAACAAGTTTTCTCGAGCATAGTGTACCGAGTTTCACAATCTGTGAACTTCTTGCTTAAGTAGTAAATGGCAGACTCTTTTCTTTTTATTTCGTCTTGTTGGCCAAGTACACATCCCATGGAGTCTTCCAAAACTGTTAGGTAGATGATGAATGGTCTTCCTTCTACTGGAGGAGACAAAATAGGTGGATTCAACAAATATTCTTTGATGCTGTCGAAAGCTTTTTGGCAATCTTCTGTCCATACGCAGTTTTGATTCTTTCTGAGTAGTTTGAAGATTGGAGCGCATGTCGTGGTCATGAGGGATATGAATCTTGAGATATAATTCAAACATCCCAAAAATCCTCTGACCTGTTTTTCAGTCTTTGGTGAAGGCATTTCTTGAATGGCCTTGACCTTGTCAGGATCAACCTCAATTATTTTCTGGCTGACGATGAACCCTAAGAGTTTTCCTGAGCGAACACCGAACGTGCACTTATTAGGATTCAAGCGGAGTTTGTATTTTCTCAGACGCTCAAATAACTTTTACAGATGTGTCACATGCTCTTCTTCTGTTTTAGATTTGGCGATCATGTTATCGACGTACACTTCTATCTCTTTGTGCATCATGTCATGGAATAGAGTTGTCATGGCCCTTTGATAGCGTCATACCCCAAATTTTGACCACCAAGATTTCCCATCATTGTGCAAATCATTACCACAATATGGATGTACTTTTATGCCTCATCAATCTCCTCAAAGATGATCGGGCATTCACCACAATCAAGACTTAGGGTTTCAAGCCCTCTCAGAATATTTAGACAAAGGATCAATCAAGGAGTGACATGATCTTCAATTTGTCTAACCTCTCAAACACCTATAAAGTATCAAGAGGACTCCCACATCAAGAATCAAGCACAAAGTTGCAACAGTCCAAGTGGATCAAGCCTCAAAATCGACAGTATCACCAAATTAGGGTTTTGGTCGACCAAGGCCTCCAGATGGAATTTTTCTTCTGGGCATGAGCCAATGCTTCAAAACACAATCTAAGATACTCCAAGGGACCTCATGGACCCAATCATCAAGTTAATTTAGCCTCAGGGGATGCATTCACAAAAAATCAGGAATTAGGGTTTCTTGACCTAATTCACCCCTAAGTTGACTTTTGGGACAAAGCATGAGCCAAGACCTCAAGACATGATTTGAGGGCCTCCAATACACCACATTGATCCATTTGCAACAATGGATTGATCCAATAAACTTGATTCATAAGTTTCAATTTCATCTGGACCACAATTAGGGTTTTGAGGAAAAAGTCAACTGTGCCTTTGACTTTTGACCAGGACATGATCCCAAACCTTGGGACATGATATTATACACCCTATAACACCTATGGAATCCATCCATTAGGTTTGATTTAGATCAAGGACTTGATTTCACAAAGGATCGCACAGTTTGGATTTCATCCGATAAAAAGTCAACTGTGCATAAAATCAAGTTTGACTTTTTGGAATTTTTCACAAATATGGTTCCCCTAAGTCAAAAATAATGTTAATGTATGGCATTGATCATCATTCATTAAGAAAAATCAAGAAAAGTAAGGTTTCTTGCAAAAGGGGCAACCATAAAAAACCAAAAATTTTCTAAGTTATGGAACAAAAGTGGTTTTGGTACCAACTTCCAAGGATCATAACTTGAGATCCAAGCAACCATTTTGGGTGATCCAAAGCTGGATTTGTAGGTCTTGCTACACTCTACAAAAGCTTCAACTACCTCAGACTCCAATTCTTCATGGATTTTGAGTTAGGGGTTGATCAAAATCACAAAAACATGAAAATGACACTTTTTCCAACACTTAGTGAAAATCTGCCTAAGTTACCAGCCTTGAACATCAATGTTCATGAGGTTTTTTCAGTTGGATCCAAATAGTTTCAAAACAAACTATGATCACACATGTTTTGTATCATATGAGGGCTTTCTAAAAAGCATAAGAGCCTCCCATAACTCAACCTGAGCAGGGAGATATGAATCCCTCAAAATCACCATTTTCAACTGTCCTAAGCCAGACAGAATTTGGTGTTTTGCTCGATTTGACAAATTTGGACAACTCCAAGCCTTGTCATCCATTTGGACACATCTGAGGATAAAACAAAAGGAGAATGATCTGATCCCTAAGCCTCCAAAGTCCAAGAATCTACACTTAACCATACCAAACCTAAAAAGGCTAAAAAGGTGCCAAGACTCCAATTTTGTTTCCAAGCATTCAATGGATACACCAAGGTGGCATGGACTGGCACATTCCTAACTGAATGAGTCAAGAATAAGCTCTGAATCAAAGGACCATATGCTTGTGCCCTAACCTCAAGTCAATGGCTAGAGGAGACTTGAGATTCCTTTTGCTCAACATTGACCAAAGGCCTGCTGCAGCTGCCATTCACTATTGATGCCAAAACAAACTTGACACACTATAAATAGAGCTCAATTGTGATCAGTTTGAGTACACCAAAGCACTACAATTGATGTTTTCCTCAAAATCTCTCTCTTTAGGCTAAAATGCCTTCTTTTGCAAGTCATCTCTGAGTTTTTGAGTTAGAGATAAATTCCACCACAGCTCATGTCGATGTCGATTTCGGTGAATTTGGTGGTTTGTGTCGATGTCGGTAGTTTTGGTGGAGTTTTGGTTATTTTAATTAAATAATAGTATATAATATAAATATATTAGTATTATTATTAATTTAAATAATATTAGAGGAATTAAGGGTAAGATGGACATTTGAGGAGTATTAGAGGGAGTATTACGGGAAAGCCCATATTTGAGGCCCAAGAGTTAAATTAACCAAAAAGGAGGAATTGAGGAGAATTAGGATTCATTTGTGGAGATTGTGAAAATAAGGAGAAAGTTCAGAGCTCTGAGGAAAAAGGGAAAAGGCGAGGATTTTCATGAAGGTTTCCAAAGGCTCAAGAGAGAACTCATCGGATCGACAATCTAAGGTATGGGGAGTAATTACCTTTCATTGTTTTCATTATAGAATTCGATGATTGAAGTGGATTTTGGGGTTTTTGAGGGTTTATAGGTTTTGAGGTAAACTGGTGACTTTGAGGGCATGTTGTGAGATCCATTTTTAAGAGTTGAAATAATCAGTAGAGTAGACCTTGGGGCTGATTTCCCCGTTGTTGTAGTTTTAACCCGGTGGCGAGGGATTTATGGAGTTTATATGAAGCTTGAGAGTTTTGAAGGTTTAGGGAAGTTAAGGTTTCCCGTAGTGTCCTAAATCGACCTAACAGTCGTAGGTTTTAGGCCTTTAAATTCTGTGATATATTAGAACGGTTATGGGGATGTTTTTGGGTCAATTGGGACTGTAATCGCAGGTGCTTTAGAGGTTGTGGAGCTACTGATGCGTAGCAGCAATTTGCTATAATCGCAGGTTCGCTAGGCGAACCATTGCTTCGCTAGGCGAATGTTCGCCAAGGCTCGCTAAGCGAGCGGCGCAGCGAATACGCGATAACGTGGGAGGGAGTACTGAGATGATTCTGGAGAGGAAAGGTGGGCTTCGCTGGGAGTTTCGCTAAGCGAAGGAATCAGCGAGTAGGTTTGCTAAGCGAGTCAACCAGCGAGTGTGACAGATGATTGTGTTCTGGTGTTGAGTGCGGGGTCTGTGAGGTTTGCCGGCCGGTTCGCTAAGCGAAGGCCATAGTGAACAGGTTCGCTAGGCGAACCTTGTAGCGAACGTCAGTTGTTCGCATATTTTTGTGTATGCTGTTGTGCTGTTTATGATGTTTTGATGCTGTGATGTATGATGACTTGCCATGATGTCCTTGATTATATTGAGGTTATAAATTGTGATGTTTTGATGAATATATGATGATATGGATTTTGTGAAAAATTATTAATGATGATGCACATTATGAAGTTTACTTTGATGATGATGATGATTAGTGATGTTGTGTATCATACATTCATATGCATACTCTGTGACAACGCTTTATTCCCATTGTGCAGATATGAGGTAATTATGACGTGCTCCGGTTCCAAACGCGGGATCGATCCTATTGACGGGGATCTTTGGAGGGTTGATGGCCTAGTGTCCATCTATTATGACGATTGGTACCACTTGCATGAGTCTTGTTATGCATTGCATTTTATGTGGCATTGATGAATTTGTGATATGGTGCTTCCTGATATTTTCCTTGATGATGACCTTGATGATGTCGTTTATGCAGATAATGCCATTTTATGTATATCTTGTTTTATAATGATTATTATGAATTATGATTACTCACCCTGCATGTTTGAATGTTGCCTCTACGTGAGTAACGTGCAGGTGATCAGGTTTAGCCGTGGATGCTTTCGAGGACTTGAAGTTTATTTGCTTTTAGACGATTTAAAGGGTCTTGCTCTGATAGTGTAACATCGGGTTGGGGTCCTTTGAGTCGAACTGTGTTGTTTCCTTATTTTGTTGTCATTTGATGATGTGGTTTTATTTTTGGATTATTACGATGTTTGTTGAAAACCTTTTATTTGAAAATTTTGAGTTTCGCTGCCATGTGAAGGCTTTTTGTGAAACTTTGAGGAAAACCCTTTGTTTACAGGGCAAGTGTTTTATTTGATTTAAATTAGAAATGTGCACCCTTTGAGGGAATTTTTATGCCTTACTCTGATATTTGATTTGTTTCTGCTGCAATATTATTGGGGGTAGAAAAGGGTGTTACATTAGTGGTATCAGAGCAGGTCGGTCCGTCCGGCCAGGTTTTTACTTGATGTCTGTCCCTGTCAGTCGACGAGTGTGTGTACACTGTCGATGTTTTAGTTCTTCTAACCTTGTTAAGGGTGTGCAGGATGGCTGGAAGAAATGATCGTGTGATTGCTGATGCATTGGAATCGGTTGCTAATGTGGTGGCGCAGCTGAATCCAAATGGTGGAGCTCCTGATGAGTTTCGTGTGTTAGGAAAGTTTCAGAGGAACAATCCACCGACTTTTGTGGGTACGCATGATCCAGCAAGTGCACACGAGTGGCTGAAGGCGATCGAGAAGATTTTCCGAGTGATGGGGTGTTCTGATGAGCAACAGGTTCAGTTCGGAACGCATATGCTGGAAGAGGAAGTTGAGGACTGGTGGGATAACACTCGTCAGAGACTTACGGATGTTGGCACAGTGATAACTTGGGCTGTGTTTAAGCAGGAGTTTCTGGGAAAGTATTTTCTAGAGGATGCTCATGGCAAGAGAGAAGTGGAATTCCTTGAGCTGAAGCAAGGAGATATGACAGTGGCAGAGTATGCCGCAAAGTTCGAGGCGTTGGTGAAGTTCTGTCCGCACTACAATCGTGCTGATGCTGAGATGTCCAAGTGTCTCAAGTTTGAGAATGGACTGAGACCAGAGATTAAGCAGGGTATTGGGTATCAACAAATTCGCAGGTATGCTGAGTTGGTTGACAAGAGCAGGATATACGATGAGGACAGCCGAGCTCGGTCTGCTTACTATAAGCTGTTGAGTGAGAAGAAATGGCAGTATAGGGGTAAGCCTTATACAACTTCAGCTGACAAAGGGAAGCAGAAGGCTTCAGATGGGAAAAAGAAAAGTGGGGGAGCAGCTCCCGCTTCTGGAAAGTGCCATAAGTGTGGCGAACAAGGTCATCGTGCTGATGCGTGTACCAACAATGTGGTGAGGTGCTATCGATGTGGTAAGAAGGGGCATAGAGCTACTGACTGCAAAGATGAGGGTCCGACCTATTTCAATTGTGGTGAGAGAGGTCATATCAGTACTCAATGTCAGAAACCGAAGAAGACTGCGACTGCTGCTCAGACCAGTGGCAGAGTGTTTGCTTTGAGTGGTGCAGAGGCGCCAGAGAAGGACAACCTGATTCGAGGTACTTGTTTTATTAATAATATCGAGTTGGTTGTTATTATTGATAATGGTGCTACTCATTCTTTTATCTCGCTTGAATGTGCTAATAGATTGAGTTTGAAGTTGTCTGATATGAATGGTAATATGGTAATAGAAACTCCAGCTAATGCTTCTGTTACTACTACTCTTGTGTGTTTGAGATGTCCTGTGACGATTTTTGAGAAGAGTTTTGAGATGGATTTGGTATGCTTACCCTTGCATAAAATTGACGTGATCTTTGGAATGAACTAATTAGAGTTCAACCGTGTTCATATCAATTGTTATAACAAGACTGTAGAGTTTCCTGAGATTGATGATAGTGGGGAGTTGATGTTCTTGTCTGCTAAGCAAGTAGAGGAACTTCAAGAAGACGAAGCTTTGGTGTTTGCAATGTTTGCATCGTTGCAAATTGATCGTGAAGCTGCGAGTGTGGAGTTGCCTGTTGTCTGTGAATTCCCAGATGTGTTTCCAGATGACATCAGTGATTTGCCTCCAGAATGTGAAGTAGAGTTTGCAGTGGACTTAATAGCGAGTACGAGTCCAGTGTCGATGGCTCCTTATCGGATATCAGCTTCTGAGCTAAGTGAATTGAGGAAACAGTTGGAAGATCTGCTTGAGAAGAGGTTTGTTCGACCAAGTGTTTCCCCGTGGGGTGCCCTTGTGTTGTTAGTGAAAAAGAAGGATGGAAGTATGAAGTTGTGTGTTGATTATCGGAAGCTGAATAAAGTGACAATCAAGAATAAGTATCCGCTACCGAGAATCGACGATTTGATGGATCAGTTAGTAGGTGCCTGTGTGTTCAGCAAGATTGATTTGAGGTCGGGTTATCATCAGATTCGAGTTAAGCCTGATGACATTCCGAAGACAGCTTTCAGGACGAGGTATGGACACTATGAATACACTGTGATGTCGTTTGGTGTGTCCAACGCACCTGGTGTGTTCATGGAGTATATGAATCGGATCTTTCATGAATATTTGGATCAGTTTGTTGTAGTCTTCATTGATGATATTCTGATATATTCTAAATCAGACGAAGAGCATGATGGGCATTTGAGGATGGTGTTGCAAGTCTTGAAAGAGAAGAAGTTGTATGCAAAGTTGCCAAAGTGTGAGTTTTGGTTGAAGGAAGTGAGTTTCCTTGGCCATGTGATTTCAAGTGGTGGTATTGATGTTGATCCTTCTAAGATTGATGATGTGTTACAGTGGGAGACTCCGAAGTCTGCTGCTGAGATACGAAGTTTTCTGGGATTAGCGGGTTATTACCGCAAGTTTATTGAAGGCTTTTCTAAGCTGGAATTACCTTTGACTCAGTTGACTCGAAAGGGTCAAGCTTTTGTGTGGGATGTAGCTTGTGAAGAGAGTTTTTTGGAATTGAAGAAGAGGTTGACGACTGCTCCAGTGTTGATTTTGCCTAATCCAAGTGAATCATTTGTAGTGTACTGTGATGCATCAAAGATGGGCCTTGGAGGAGTACTAATGCAGAATGGCCAAGTTGTTGCTTATGCTTCCAGGCAGTTGAGGGTTCATGAAGTGAATTATCCTACCCATGACTTGGAGTTAGCAGCTGTGGTATTTGTGTTGAAAATTTGGAGACATTATCTATTTGGCTCTAAATTCGAAGTGGTCAGTGATCATAAGAGTTTGAAGTACTTGTTTAATCAGAAAGATTTGAATATGAGGCAGAGAAGGTGGTTGGAATTGTTGAAGGACTATGACTTCAATTTGAATTACCATCCTGGTAAAGCGAATGTAGTGGCTGACGCGTTGAGTAGAAAGTCATTGCATATGTCGATGCTTATGGTGAAAGAGTTGGAGTTACTTGAACAATTCCGAGATTTGAGTTTGGTGTGTGAAGCAACTCCTGGCAGTGTGAAGTTGGGCATGTTGAAGTTGACTAGTGGTATTCTGGAAGAGATCAGAATGGGACAACAATTTGAATTGAAGTTAGTTGACCAGTTGACTTTGATCAACCAAGGTAACGATGGTGACTTCCGGATTGACGAGAATGGCGTAATGAGGTTCAGAGACAGGGTGTGTGTCCCAGAGGTTCCCGGTATTAAGAGGAGTATTCTTGAAGAAGGGCATCGAAGTAGGTTAAGTATTCATCCCGGTGCTACGAAGATGTACCAAGATTTGAAAAAGTTGTTTTGGTGGCCAGGTATGAAGAAGGATGTCGCGGAGTTTGTTTATGTGTGTTTAACTTGTCAGAAGTCAAAGGTTGAGCATCAGAAGCCTGTAGGTATGATGCAGCCGTTGAGGATTCCAGAATGGAAATGGGATAGTATTTCCATGGATTTTGTGGTGGGATTTCCAAAGACTGCTAAGGGAAATTATTCAATTTGGGTGATTGTGGATAGATTAACTAAGTCGGCTCATTTCTTGCCGATGAGGATTAATCATTCAATGCAGAAGTTAGCCGAGATGTATATTGAAGAGATTGTGAAGTTACATGGGGTACCTTCGAGTATTGTGTCGGATAGAGATCCGAGGTTTACATCGAGGTTCTAGAAGAGTTTGCAAGATGCGTTGGGTACCAAGTTGAGGATGAGTTCTGCCTATCATCCGCAGACGGACGGTCAGACAGAAAGGACTATCTAATCTTTAGAGAATTTGCTGAGGGCTTGTGTGTTGGATAATGGAGGATCGTGGGATCGCCATTTTCTGTTGATTGAGTTCACGTACAATAATAGTTTTCATGCTAGTATTGGAATGGCGCCCTATGAAGCTTTGTATGGAAGAAGGTGTAGGACTTCGTTGTGTTGGTATGAATCGGGCGAGAGTGCGGTACTCGGACATGAAATTGTACAAGAGACGACTGAGAAGATTAAGATGATACAAGAGAGAATGAAAGCTTCGCAGAGTCTTCAGAAGAGTTACCATGATAAGAGGAGGAAAGCACTTGAATTCCAAGAGGGAGATCACGTGTTTTTAAGGGTGACACCAGTGACTGGTGTGGGTCGAGCTTTGAAGTCTAGGAAGCTCACTCCACGTTTTGTTGGTCCATATCAGATATCGCAGAGGATAGGAGAGGTAGCCTATCGAGTCGCTTTACCGTCGTCACTTGCGAATTTGCATGACGTGTTCCATGTGTCTCAGTTGAGGAAGTACATTCCGGATCCTTCGCATGTGATTCATATGGATAATGTACAAGTGAGAGATAATTTGACTGTGGAAACATTACCTATGCGTCTCGATGGTCGAGAGACGAAGCAATTACGGGGTAAAGACATAACTTTGGTGAAGGTGTTGTGGGGTGGACCAGCTGGCGAGAGTTGGACTTGGGAACGCGAAGATCAGATGAGGGAGTCGTATTCGACTCTATTTCCTTGAGGTAATTTTTTAGGACGAAAATCCTTTAAGTGGGGGAGAGTTGTAACACCCCGATTTTTGTAAGAATATTTATTTAATTGGTATTCGGTGAATTTGGTGGTCTGTGTCGATGTCGGTAGTTTTGGTGGAGTTTTGGTTATTTTAATTAAATAATAGTATATAATACGAATATATTAGTATTATTATTAATTTAAATAATACTAGAGGAATTAAGGGTAAGATGGACATTTGAGGAGTATTAGAGGGAGTATTATGGGAAAGTCCATATTTGAGGCCCAAAAGTTAAATTAACCAAAAAGGAGGAATTGAGGAGAATTAGGATTCATTTGTGGAGATCGTGAAAATAAGGAGAAATTGCAGAGCTCTGAGGAAAAAGGGAAAAGGCGAGGATTTTCGTGAAGGTTTCCAAAGGCTCAAGAGAGAACTCATCGGATCGACAATCTAAGGTATGGGGAGTAATTACCTTTCATTGTTTTCATTATAGGATTAGATTGATTGAAGTGGATTTGGTGGTTTTTGAGGGTTTATAGGTTTTGAGGTAAACTGATGACTTTGAGGGCATGTTGTGAGATCGATTTTTAAGAGTTGAAATAATCAGTAGAGTAGACATTGGGGCTGAATTCCCCGTTGTTGTAGTTTTAACCCGGTGGCGAGGGATTTATGGAGTTTATATGAAGCTTGAGAGTTTTGAAGGTTTAGGGAAATTAAGGTTTCCTGTAGTGTCCTAAATCGACCTAACAGTCATAGGTTTTAGGCCTTTAAATTCTGTGATATATTAGAACTGTTATGGGGATGTGTTTGGGTCAATTGGGACTGTAATCGCAGGTGTTTTGGAGGTTGTGGAGCTACTGATGCGTAGCAGTGATTTGCTGTAATCGCATGTTCGCGAGGAGAACCGTTGCTTCACTAGGCGAATGTTCACCAAGGCTCGCTAAGCGAGCGGCGCAGCGAATGCGCGATAACGTGGGAGGGAGTACTGAGATGATTCTGGAGGGGAAAGGTGGGCTTCGCTGGGAGTTTCGCTAAGCGAAGGAATCAGCGAGTGGGTTCGCTAAGCGAGTCAACCAGCGAGTGTGACAGATGATTGTGTTCTAGTGTTGAGTGTGGGGTCTGTGAGGTTCGCCGGCCGCTTTGCTAAGCGAAGGCCACAACGAACAGGTTCGCTATTCGAACCCTGGAGCGAACGTCAGCTGTTCGCAAATTTTTGTTTATGCTGTTGTGTTGTTTTTGATGTTTTGATCTTGTGATGTATGATGACTTGCCATGATGTCCTTGATGATATTGAGGTGATAAATTGTAATGTTTTGATGAATATATGATGATATGGATTTTGTGAAAAATGATGAATGATTATGCATATTATGAAGTCTACTTTGATGATGATGATTAGTGATGTTGTGTATCATACATTCATATGCATACTCTGTGACGACGATTCATTCCCATTGTGCGGATATGAGGTAATTATGACGTGCTCCGGTTCTAAATACGGGATCGATCCTATTGATGGGGATCTTTGGAGGGTTGATGGCCTAGTGTCCATCTATTATGACGATTGGTACCACATGCAGGAGTCTTGTTATGCATTGCATTTTATGTGGCATTGACGAATTTGTGATATGGTGCTTCCTGATATTTTCCTTGATGATGACCTTGATGATGTCGTTTATGAAGATAATGCCATTTTATGTATATCTTGTTTTATAATGATTATTATGAATTGTGATTACTCACCCTGCCTGTTTGAATGTTGCCTCCACGTGGGTAACGTGCAGGTGATCAGGTTTAGCCGTGGATGCTTTCGAGGACTTGAAGTTTATTTGCTTTTGGTCGATTTAGAGGGTCTTGCTCTGATAGTGTAACATCGGGTTGGGGTCCTTTGAGTTGAACAATGTTGTTTCCTTATTTTGTTGTCATTTGATGATGTGGTTTTATTTTTCGATTATTACGATGTTTGTTGAAAACCTTTTATTTGAAAATTTTGAGTTCCGCTGCCATGTGAAGGCTTTTTGTGAAACTTTTAGGAAAACCCTTTGTTTATAAGACAAGTGTTTTATTTGATTTAAATGAGAAATATGCACCCTTTGAGGGAATTTTTATGCCTTACTCTGATATTTGAGTTGTTTCTGCTGCAACATTATTGGGGGTAGAAAAGGGTGTTACATGAAACACCAAAATAAAAAAATCCACTTCCAAAACCTCAAAATTGGACTTTTCTGCATTTTTCAAGTCATGCCTTGATTCAGCCACTTCCAAAACCAAACAAGGCCTCAAACACACTCCAAATATCATCCTTAAACTATCCCAATTGGTTTCCCTCATCTGGAACACCATTTGAGAGAGTTGCCATATTGGTCACTTTTGCCCCTTTTGCAAGAAAGAGCTAAAACATGTTCCTGAGAATTTCAGCTGGTTCTGATCATCCTAAAAGCTTCTAAGGGATCAATCAAGAGTGTCCAAAGCATTGGATTACGTCTCACACAAGGATCTTGACAGTTAGCACAAAAAGCTCCAAGAGGTAAGTGCATGACAACTTGAACTCTTTGAATTATGCATTCCTTTGATGTCCACTGATCATAAACATCTCATACATGTTGTATATGTTGTGTTTGAACCAATTTGTCATGTAATTCTTGCATGTACCATGAGATAGCATAGAACATGCAAATCTAGGCCTATTTTGAAACCATTATTGGGTTTTAAAATAGGGACACTTTGTGAAATTTCCAAAAGCACCATTGGATTCCTTGTAAAATTCTAGGCCAGATGCACCTAAATTTTGTCCAAATCCATGGAGAAATGAGAAAGTTAGAGGCTTCACATAAATTGCCAAAACTTGTCTTGGCCAGACCTGAAAACTTGGCACCCCATATATGCACATGGGGTGGTTTTGATACACGGATGTATCACCACCCCAGTGGTAGCTCGCATGTGTGTTTGTGTATGAGGTCATGGGTTCAAACCCCACCCAGACCTTTTTTGCTATTCTCTCATTTTTTGCTATTTTTCAATATTTTCATGTTTTTATTAATTAATCCAAAAATTAATTTCTCTTTCAATTTTAATTATTTTTTATTGATTATTTTTTTGAAAATTCACAAAAATATTAAAATATTTTATTCCATGAAACTTTCAGAAAAAATATTATTTATTTCATATATTTGATATTTTTGTAAAGAATTATATTTTTATTTGTTTTTAAACATTAAAAATATTTCTTTCTCTTGGTTTTGCAAAATTCAAATGATTTTTAAATCATGCCATGAATGAAACATGATTTTCCAAATATAAATCCAAGATCACAACCTTTTCTCACATGTTTGATTATTTTAATTGAATTTTTATTCAATTAAAATACATTTTAAAACCAAAAAGTAGGGTTTTGATCACTATCACCCTAACAAATCTTTTCAAACATCTTTGGGCCTCTATTAGAGTGTAAGAAAGAATCCCTTTTTAACCAAAACCTTTTTGGGCCTCAATCATTGTATAAGTCCCACTGCGATTTTAAAATTTTGGCGCGGTCGTCGCCTTTTAAACTAAAACCATCTGGGCCTACCCTTGTGTTGTAAGTCCCGTTTATTTTCTTTTTCAAACCTTTGGGCCTCTCCTTGAGTTGTAAGACCCATCCCTTTGTACATAAAACATTTTTGGGCCTCAGTCGTTGTATAAGTCCCGATACAATCTTCAGATCAACAGTACGATCACTGTTTTCCATCTGGGCCTCTCCTTGAGTAGAAGCCCCAACAATCTTTTCAAAAAAACTTCCCTTTTGATTTAGGTTTACACTCATAGTTGTTATCAAAAATTTCTTTAATTTCTTTAACAACTAACCATGCAGCTGTTACAACGGAAGCTTGCTCGCATGTAAGTTTTTATCAGCTTTCATTTACATGCTTACATATATATATAACTGTATTGTTGGAAGCTTGCTCACCTGTAAGTCCTTCTTTCATATCCTTTTAAATACTTGTCATATATGAACTGTATATATACTTGTATATCTGCTTAGAGTTTTCCCCGGCAACTAGGTCTAGAACTAGGTAAAGCCTATTGGTCACTCTTAAATACAGTCAAAACTAGTTCCCCATAGGAATTCCAGATACAGTCTTGCCTTCTCTTGGGCTTAAACAATATGGAACAAAGAGAAAGGTATTATTCCCGGTGAAACTTTTCTCAGACTGTCACTATTAGAAATTGTCAAAGAAGTTCATTTCCCCAGAGAGGATTAATTCCCGGTGAAACCTCTCTTGAATTTCTTCAAACCCTAGAATTGGTCACTAAAGAAAAGATTATTCCCGGTGAAACTTTTCTTGAACTCTTCTTAGATTTGGACCCACAGGCTTCCTAAAAGCATCCCAGCCTCCTCTTGGGCTTTGTACAAGGACCCTCCGACTTCTTAGAAGTTCTCATGCCTTCTCTTCACTACTACAAAAACCCCATTTTGCAACGGTTGGGAATGACATATACTGACGCGGGCGAAGGCGTTGTGTTGTAGATTGTTGTTGTAAGTTCGCTGTTTCTACAACGGTCTGGAAACCGTTGTTGTATTCTAGAAGCGCGCGTTATATTGCAACGGTTAGGTATTTCAACCGTTGTAATAGAAATTAACTATCACAATGGTTATGAGTATCAACCGTTGTCATATATAGTAAATATCACAACGGTTATGTGTCTCAACCGTTGTGGAATGTACCCTTAGTTTATTAAATACAAATGTATATTGCTTGTTTTACCATCCACCTAATTAAAGTAATACAACCATTAAAATTGGTAAAGAACTATAAAATCTGAAAATTAAACTGTTCTTGAAAACAAACTTAAACACGCCACTGTTTTCCGAATTGCATCCATTTCATTCGGCACATTTTATGTTCCTTAACATAAAATTTATGGTTCAATGGTCGGTTTCCTTCAATCCATCGATATCTTTTATTATAGTTTACCCCATCATCGCCAAAAATCATCGTGATTTTATCATCATAACAATCATGATCTTAACAACCACGATGATTAGTGAAGACGGTGAGGTAAACTATAAGAAAAGATATCGATGAATTGAAGCAAACGGACCATTGGACCATAAATTTTATGTTAAGGAACATTATATGTGCTGAATGAAATGGATGCAATTCGGATAACATTGACATGATAAAGGTTGGTTTTCAAATACATCCTAATTTTCAGATTATAAGTTTCTATATCAATTTAACTAATTGCATTTTCAATAAAAGGATAGTGAAACAAACAATATACATAGTATATAATAAACTAAATTTCATATACAATATCAGAATGAATTCATATATATGTACCTTATCAGAATGAATTCATATGTATGTACCACCATCATCATCACCATGTGATACAAACCCTAAGAAGTGGCAAGCAATGAAGAAAATTAGTTAGTATTCAATTTAACTATATACAATATACATAGTATATATATAATAAACTAATGTTCTATATCAATTTAACTGATTGTATTTTCAATAAAAGGATAGTGAAACAAACAATATACATAGTATATAATAAACTAAATTTCATATACAATATAAGAATGAATTCATATATATGTACCTTATCAGAATGAATTCATATATATATGTACCACCATCATCATCACCATGTGAAACAAACCCTAAGAAGTAGGAAGCAATGAAGAAAATTAGTTAGTATTCAAAACAAAACAACCAAAAGTTGAAACAAAACCCTAAGAAGTGGGACTGTACCATTACAATGAAGTTCACCTTGCTTGTGAAGCATTGAAGTCGAATCTGCACAAAATGGGAACAATCAACAAAAACAACATGAAGCAAACGAGATAATGGGAACTATCTAACAAAAAGATTGAAGTAGAATACTACCTTATTTTCCATAAACAATATGTCCATTACGCTTTCTACCGCCAGCATCATCACCATGTTCATCTAGTTTTAGATTCTGCAAGAAGAACTACAAGGAGGAAGAAGCTTAAATCAAAAGCTTCATACTTCTTGTATTTCCCTTCGCGGATTCTATAAAAAGATGAAGTTTGCTGCCAAAAATGGGTGTTAGGGTTTCGCTGTGAAGGAAACGGCGCTACTGTCAAAAATAGAAAGTTAATTCCTTTATATAGGTAAATATTTCACAACGGTTTTCCAAAATAACCATAATGATAAGTATATATTATTTTAATAATATCACAACGGTTAGTTATATTAACCGTAGCGATAACCCTTCTAATTGGTACAAGGTTCGACTCCAGGCAACAACATTTTTCTATAATTACGTAAAATAGAAAAATGTTGTTGCCTAGTATAAGGGGTGTCGCTACGGTTATTATTACTAACCATTGTAATATTATAACCCTTGCTCTTCCCGGAGTAGAGAACACTATGGCCATAATGATTTAAAATTTTCTCCGTTTTTCAAAAAATATTGTTCCAGAATATCAACCATTTACAAGTTATCATCATTGCAAGCATTAAACTATCATACTTTTCATCTTCAACCTCATCTATAAATAGACAACTTTACATTTCTTCATAATATATTCTTCGTAACAATGAGTTCTACAAATGAGAATGCTAGAATCACCAATGAGGAACATCAGGCGCCAATAGAGGAGGTCCAACCAGCGGCCAGGGATGCCTTAAGGGTGAGGAAGGATAAGAAGAAGAAGAAGAAGAAGAAGAAGAAGAAGCTGAAGAAGAAAAAGATAAAGAAGAAAAGGAGAACAGTTTATTATGATTCAGATAAGGGGAGTGAGGAGAGATGTCTGGATTATGAAGATGCATTTGCAGCAATGGGCTCTGACATTGATTAATATATGTAATATGATTATCAACGTACTCTTTTTAATGGAATCTTAATAAAATCTTATTTTATATATGCTCATCTCTTACAGTTTTATTTTTAAAGTTATATATACTATTCTCTTGCACTTAAAAACACTAACAAAAGAAATAAAATATATGTTTAAAAGAAAAACAATGATGAATTTTGATTTTTGAGGTTAAATCCCCGTAAAACTAACAAATGAAATAAAATATATGTTTAAAATACAAAAACATGACAAAAAAATATAGTTGCTGGGAATCGAAGCTTGTTACATGTATTACAACGGTGTTTTAATACAACCGTGTTTAAAATGTAAAAATATGGAAAAAAATGTAGTAGATGGGAATCGAAGCTTGTTACACAGCTTGTATTACAACGGTTCTTTAGTACAACCGTCGTTAAATATGACGTTATAAATTTTTTAACGTATTACAACGTTGGGATACGAATCCGTGGTAAGCCTGGCGTCGTTAAATGGGTTTTTCGTAGTAGTGCTTGGGCTTAATACAAGGACCCTGAAGACCTCCTAAAGGTATAAGACATAAGTTAGTCATCCTTTGCTAGAGCGGTCTTTCCAGAGTCAAAACCTTAGACCAATTTAGGGTTGATTCTCATCCTTTAAAACACCAGCCTCCTCTTGGGCATCATACAAAGATAAACTCTTCCATACCAGTAGTCTTGGACAATCTAATCCCCTCTTGGATCTCAAAGACATTCTCAAGTTCCCTACAAACACAGGAAAAACCCTGGTCATTTGACTAATCTCCAGTAGAGTTAAAATCCTCACAGGATCTAAAACTCAGTCTTCCCTCCTTAATTTCCCCATCCAAGGGTCAGCTTATCATCAGTATAACACTATCCCAAATCAGAACCTCAAGGCATCTGATACCTCAACTCTTCTGTAAACCCTCAGCAAGAGTTAATCCCCCGACTTGGACCGGCCTCTGGATCTCAAAAATCCTCACCACAAGCCAGCCTCCTCTTAGGCTTTGTATAATGATTTTCCCCAGCTGAGTTAGCTTCAAAAAGGCTCTCTTGTTGAGTCAATCACTTTTTCAGTACTCTCTTGTTGAGTCAAACTTTTCCAGCCTCCTCTTAGGCTTTGTATAATGACTTTCCTCAGCAGAGTTAGCCTCAAAAGCACTCTCTTGTTGAGACCATCACTCTTCAATACTCTCTTGTTGAGTTAACCCATTTAAGCCTCAATCTTGGGCTTTGTACAAGACAAACAAAGGACTCTCTTGTTGAGTCAATCACCTTTCCATACTCTCTTGTTGAGTCAGTAGTACAAAACAAAATCACTCTCTTGTTGAGTAATTCCTTTTTAGCCTCAATCTTGGGCTTTGTACAAGACATATATAAACTTTCTCCAATAAAGTCAAAATCTCCATAACCTTCTCTTAAGCTTGGGACAAACATCTTCCCCAACGAAGTCAATTCCTCCCAGCCTTCTTTTAGACTTTGAGAAATAATATCCCTAAGCAAAATCAATCTTCTTTTCAGCCTCCTCTTAGGCTTTGTATAATGATTTTCTCCAGTAAGGTCAGCCTCAATCTTGGGCTTTGTACAAGACACCTAATAATCCTTAGTTGAGTCAGTCAACTACCTTTCAGCCTCAATCTTGGGCTTTATACAAGACACCAAATAAAACACTCTCTTGTTGAGTCAGTGCCATTTCAGCCTCAATCTTGGGATTCGTACAAGACATCATATAAATCTATCTATGCAGAGTCAATCTCATTTTAGCCTCAATCTTGGGCTTTGTACAAGACAGATAAAGATTTCTTTCCCACAGAGTCAGTTTTCCCTTTAGCCTCAATCTTAGGCTTTGTACAAGACAGACAAAATATTTCCCCGAAAAGTCAATTTCTATCCTCCTCTTGGGCTTTGTATAATGATATCCCCCAAAGAGTCAGTCTCTTTTTAAGCCTCAATCTTGGGCTTTGTACAAGACAGATAAACACTCTCTTGTTGAGTCAGCCTTTTCCAACCTTCTCTTAGGCTTTGTATAAGGACTTCCCCAGTGGAGTCAATCAATCTTTTAGCATCAACCTTGGGCTTTGATCAAGGCACACAAAAATCAACATCCCCTCAGAGGAAACCAAAAATCTCTCTGTAAGAAGATATTTCTCTGTATATCACATATCAAAACAGAAAATCAAAACAAACCCTAAACCCCAGATAACTGCTATAAGTGGCACACTTGTTGATTCAAATATTCAAGCTGTCGTCCATCTCTTATCCTAGAAAACTCCCTCTTTCATCTAATTGCTGTAAGTGGCAAGCCTCTGGATTATTTACATCTACGCCACTGTCCCTCTCTTAGCATGAAAGATTCCTAAGGAAAAATGGCATTACTCTACACTGAGTTAAAGTTTTCTCCTTCAGGACAAATCCCTCATAAAGGAAATTATGGCATTGATGGATTCTCATACCCCAGTTAAAGTAATTTTCCTTTACAATCAGTCACCCAACAATTGTGATACACAGACGAGATGTCTCCCTTTAGAGATGACAAATTCTTTCTCAATCAAACCCTTTTAGCTTCAATCTTGGGCTTTGAACAAGACACAAATAACCTTTTAGCTTTAATCTTAGGCTTTGAACAAGACACCAAAACATCTTTTCCTCTCATAGAATAGGAGGAACTATGATTGCTCTGATTTCCCTGTTTCTTTAAACGGGAATACGTAGGCATAAGATTGCGAAATCTTAGAGAGCATACCAATCAAACACTCTAGGTCCAGTACCTTCACACTAATCAAAACTTAGGTCCAGTACCTCACTAAAATTATCAATAACTCTCTCTCATATCTCCCAAAGAAGAAACTTTCTCAACCCATCAACAGATAAACACCATCAAGTATAAAAGTAGAACCTATTGCTAATAACCTGTGGATAACCACATATAGGATGGGTAACTGACAACTCCCCATTGTATAACCTGACCCCGAACTCCCCGAATCTCTCTAAGCGTTTGTTCAGTTAAACATTCGCGTGCAAGATTAGTTTTAGATAGCTTCCCTTTCCCTTCCAGCTTCACGGGATAAATAAGAATTCAGAAAGTAGCACCCCACTCCTACCATTGCGGTGAGGAGAAACCCATTTGCGATAAGGTGGTCGCGTCACCAACAAAAATCGCACGCTATAGATAGGTTGCCCCTGCGTTCTTTAGGCCAAACGAAATTACCTTGTAATAAAAGGTGCCCCATGGGGTGATGAATGAAGTTTTCTCCATACCTTCCGGTGCCATTTTGATTTGATTAAAGCCCGATAATCCATCCATGAAGGAGAAGACTTTGAATTTTGTTGTGCAGTCTACCAGCATGTCAATGTGTGGCAGGGGGAAGTCATCCTTCGGACTTGCTTTGTTCAGATCCCTGTAGTCTACACACATTCTGACCTTTCCGTCCTTTTTCAAAACTGGCACTATGTTGGCCAACCATTCAGGATACTCTGAGGTGGCGAGGAAACCTGCATTGATCTACTTCTGCACTTCCTCCTTAATCTTGATGGCCATATCTGGATGAGCCCTTCTCAGTCTTTGTTTTACTGGAGGACATTTTGCTTTTAGTGGTAAGTGATGTTTCACGATGCTGGTATCCAACCCTGGCATGTCCTGATAAGACCAAGCAAACACATCTGGAAATTCTTTGAGAAGTTTTATCAAGCCTTCTCTGACAGTTGAACTGAGCAGTGCCCCAATCTTAACTTCTTTCTTTTCTTCCCCTGAACCTAAATTGATCGTTTCCAACGGCTCTTTGTGAGGCTCAATAGACCTTTCCTCTTGCCTGAGTAGTCGGGAGATCTCTTCAGGAATTTCTTCGTCCTCTTCTTCTTCAGCTTCAAATACCAGGAATTCAAAGTTGGGAGAAGGCATTGTATCGTATGTTTCAATGGGGTTTAAAACAAGCAATCTCCATGACGTGATGATTCTTTTTTTTAGCAAAGACAGAGAGAATGCAAGAGTGTGTGCTGTGTATTTTTTGAAAAATGCTTGTTTTTATTTTGGGTTGTTTTTAGGATTACCATTTTCTGAAAAATGAAAAGTGAAAACAGCAATAAATGTGGGAATTCAGAACGACATTATTTATTCATGATTTGTCGATTCTTGAAACACAACCCTATAAAATAAAACTCTGTCGCTTTGGGCGAAGCGAAGAGGGACATTTACAGAAAAGTGAGCCCTATAAAACATCCATTTCACCCGGGCAAGGTGAAAGGTCAAAACAAAGATGGTAATTACTTCAACTTATGGACGACTTTCGGGACATCGACTGCAACCCAATGGCGACAAACTCCTCTGTGAATCACAAAGTCTGGTACTTTCCTTCTTGGTTTGTCTTCAGAAACAACAGTGATTTCTGGCGGAGTAGGATCATTGGAGTCTTCTTCCTATGTAGAGTTGTCATAAACGAACTCTTGTGTTGTATTTTCCATGGTGTTTTCACTCGCAAGAGGATCTCCCCATCCAGTTGGCTGGATGTCCTCGTATCTGATACGAAAGCTTTCGGGAGCGGTGTATTTGACTAGAAAGTCGTATTTGCCGCTTGGCTGTCCCAAAGTGTCCCATGTTTCTGTGGGAATGGATGAGTCATCTTCCTCAATGACGTTGATTTCAGGAAATGCGTAGTTAATGAAATCTCGTCCTGCGACCCTTGTGAATTCATTAGCATGGTTTTGGACACTCTCGGAGTGTGTTGGGTAATGATTCCATGACTCCCGGGGAACTTGTTTATTCTTTTCAAGATCATTCAGCTGATAGACATTGTCCGACTGACTCTTTTGCTCCAAGTCTTCCGTGTATGGATTCCAGACAGGTAAGTCATCCAGGGGATCATAATAATCATAGTCAAAGTTGTCTTTCATTAGATTGTCTTCCTCTAATGAATTGGGTTGAGCACGGCATCCTTCAGGATCACAATCTCCATAGATCATCTGGACGTCTGATCTTGGTATATATCTCGGGCTCTGCTTTGGAAAATAGAATGGCATGCGTACTTCTTCCTGAGACATATAACCGTCATGATTAAGGTAATATTTCCACTCTTCATCCATATCGGAGGAGTCATTCCCATCGATGGTGTGTACTTCTTGAGACACTGGGTGGAGGAAGCCTCCACTGTGGAAGAAATCCTGAATGGGATGAAAACTTTCATTCTTCTTTGTAGCTTGGGTACAGGTCGGAGAAAAACCAAGACCTTTTCTTGTCTTGTTATCTGTGGGAGTCACAATCTGTCACAATTTGTCCCCATCCTTTTATGTCATTACTCCCGATCACTTTGAGAGCATCTTTATATGAGGAAATCGACGTCCCTCTTTCTGTTTGATTCTCTTTGCTCACCGAGAGTGCTTGGAACTGGGTTCCAACAACCTCTTCTGGTTCTACACAGGAGAATGATGACAAGTTGCTCATGATTAAGGCTTGCTCTCTGCATACCGAGACTAATTTGTCATTCTTGACGAACTTCAGCTTCTAGTGAAGTGTCGAAGTGACTGCCCCAACTTCGTGTATCCAAGGTCTTCCTAATAAACAGATGTATGCTGCTCGGATGTCCATGACCTGGAAAGTGACTTAGAAAGTGTGAGGACCGATGGTTATGGGAAGATCGACTTCGGCGATAACTATTTTTCTAGATCCGTCAAAGACTTTGACGATGATCTCACTGCCTCTCATCGGAGCTCCTAGAAATGATAGTCGTACCAAAGTTGATTTTGGCATAACATTTAAAGATGAGCCTGTGTCTACCAGAACGCTGGCTAAAGCATCGTCTTGGTAGTTGAATGTGATATTGAGTGCCATATTATGATTCTTGCTTTCTTCCGGCAGTTCTTCATCACTGAATCCTAAGTTGTTGCAGGAAGTGAGGTTGGATATGATGCTGTCAAATTATCCTACCGTCACATCTTGTTCCACAAAGGCTTGTTCTAAGACCTTCTGTAGAGCTTTCCTGTGAGCTTCTGAACTAAGCATGAGAGATAGTACAGAGATTCGAGACGGAGTTTGCAACAATTGGTCCACAATGTTGTACTCGCTTTTCTGGATGAGCTTCAGCATTTCATCTTTGTTGTTTACAGACTCTGGATTACTGGATTGACCGACTTGTTGATTAGGAACTTCCGTTTGTGTTTCCTTTTCTTTGGCAGGTTCTCCAACTCCTCTGTTGAAGACCCGACTGCTCCGGGTAACTCGACTGATGTCAGCAATGTTCACAATGGAGGGTAATGGAGTTTCTTTTCCATTTTCTATGGTCGTTGCACCGTACTTGTATGGGATAGCCTTTTCTGACTTATACGGTATTGGACTTGGTAGGTAGAAAACCACAAGAGCTTTTTGGTTTTTCTGACCATCGTAGGTAGCCTCGATTGGTTCCTGGTTGGGAACTTTTCTACTATTAAGAGGGATCTTTGATTCATTGAGTAGAGGGATTATGGTGCAAACGTCCTTGGTTATTTAATGATCGGAGATTACGACAGTGTTTTTGTTATGACCAAGGAGGTACTCTTGTATCATGTTGATCGACCCAAAACTTGAACATGGTCGAATCTCCTTCCGATCCAACTGATTTTGGAGGGCTGTTCGTACGAGATAACATCCTTGGTTATTTTCCAAGCATACTCTACATTGCTCATAATTGTGAGGTGGTACCCGACCACACCCGCTTTGTATGCAGTGCATCTTTACTAGATATGTTTCTATTGAGCGGATATCACAACTTTGATGTCTACCAGGATTCCCATCAGTCATGCTAATATGTTGTGTGTCTTCATCCAAGTATATTGGAAGCTACCAGTGGTCCAACATATGTTGAAGGGTCCTTTGCACCAGTGCACACCCTTGGTTATCTTCATAGCCTTCTTTACAGTCTAGATAATCATGTGAAGCCAGAAAACCGAGTCTGGCCTGTTTAGCATGTAATTCTACTAGACTGGTATTCATTAGGGGTATGTCAAAGATCTGAACCATATTGACTTGATGGTCATTCCTTTCACGATAGTCTTGGATCCATCTGAGATCCACCTGTCGTTGGAGGGCCTCTTGTACAAAAGAGCATCCCTGATTGTCTGTTGAGCAGATTGGACAAGTGTTGTAATCGTGCCGTGGCAGATTGTAATGCTGACTTTGTGTTGAATGCATCACCACTAAATTGACGTTCAATGCACGAATGTCGTGGTTCTGAACAATGTTAGGATGTGCATGGGCCATGTTTACTTCACGAATCTTGTGATCCTGAATACAACCCAGATCCATTTGTTCTTGTAGAGCTGCTTGTACCATGGTACACCCTTGATTGTCCTTGGAGTAGATATCACACTGGTGATAGTTGTGAGATGGCACACGGTCGTACCCACTCTGTTTGCAATGCATCTTTACCAGGTTGGTTCCCAGTAAGCGTACATTGTGAGTTTGATAACTGTTGACAGGTTCTCCTTCTATCAAATTCACTGTCGTCTTCTCATGTTGCGGTAATGGGTTCATCTGAACATTTGGATTTGTATCCTTGAAAGATAAAACCTCGTTCCTGACAAGCTTCGGTACATCAGACTTGAAGCTGAGACAATTCTCAATGTTATGTCCTGTTCCTCCTTGATGGTAAGGGCAAGTTTGATCTGCTATGAACCAAAAAGGTGGATTTTCTGGTATTGTAAGAGGAGCCATGGTTTGGATGTGCCCCTTGGCCAGTAGAAGTGGAAATAACTCCGCGTACAACATCGGTATAGGGTCGAACCTTAATGGTCGTGTAGTACGATTGTTATTATTGTATTGCGGGCGAGCTTGCTGAAGAGGATGTTGAGGTCTTTGCTGATATTGTTATTGACTTGGTTGGTTCTGAGAAACCTGAGGTTGATAAGTCAGAGCTGGCACTAGGTTGATAGCTGGAGTTATTGACGATATCGGTTGATACCTTCGCCTTTGCTTTCCCAGAGAGATATTACTGATATCCTGCTCTTTTTTCTTTTGGAAACCACTACCGTATCTCTTGGTACTACTGGATGGCTTTGCATCTTTGGGCAATCGTCCTTCTCAGACTGCTTCTTCAAGGCGTACTCCCATGTTCACCATTTCAGTGAAGTCATTTGGCGCACTGGCAACCATTCGGTCATAATAGAACGAGCTTAAGGTTTTCAAGAAGATCTTGGTCATCTCCTTTTCCTCAAGAGGGGGACAGATCTGAGCGGCAATTTCACGCCATCTCTGAGCATATTCTTTGAAGGTTTCCTTATCCTTTTGTGACATTGCTCTGAGCTGGTCCCTGTCTGGTGCCATGTCCAAGTTGTATTTATACTGCTGAACAAAGGCTGCCCCGAGATCTCTGAAAGTATTGATCTTGGTACGGTTTAAACCCATGTACCATTTGAGCGCGGCACCGATTAAACTGTATTGGAAGTAATGGATCAGTAACTGTGCATTTTCTGTCTGAGTAGACATTTTTCAAGCGTACCTCACCAGATGACTTTGAGGGCAAGAGTTGCCATTGTATTTTTCAAAGTCAGGCACCTTGAATTTGTGCGGTATTTTTACATTAGGGACCAAACAGAGGCCGCCGGCGTCCTTTCCGAATAATTCTTGACCACGAATGGCATACAGTTCCTTCTTAATCTCCAAGAATTGTTCCTGGAACTCATTCATCTTTTCGTACATGGCTTTGTTTCCACCAGAAATTGCTGGAAGAATATGTCCTTCCGGGACAATGTGTACCACTGGTTGTGGTATAGACATTATAGCGGTGACCCTTGGCGCTTCAGTTCCCTGATGTTTGTAACCTTCAGGAGTTGTTGTCATAACCCTTGCTTCTTCATTTTCCCGAAGTTTGTAACCTTCAGGTCCAACGGTTCCTGCTACGGTTTCTGGGTCTTCAGTGACCGGTGGGATATATCCTTTAGGTATAAAGTTGAAAGGCATGCCCCAGGGGCACCCTTTAGGCATGTTGTACCGAGGATGATTATCATGTGTCTCCAATATGGGTGTAGATGTAATCTCTGAGATCACAGTCCTTTGATGTTGCTGCTCCTGAGGTGCGGCCAGGGTTTGTAGGTTGCTGTGAAGTTTTTCCAAACTTTCCTTTAGAGCGTCGATTTCTTCACTCAGCTCTCTGTTCTCTTCCTCGAGATCGTCCATTTTCTTTTGTCGATTGGCCCGAGTATTGTATGAGTGAGACAGTTTGACTCTAAGATTGTGACACATACGTGAGACTCAAAGATAAAAAATGCGTTATGTGAGAATGATGAATGATATGCAATGACATATTTTTTTAGTTTTTGTTTTCAAAAGAAATTTTAACAAATAGATTACAAATATCACACAGTGGAGGAAGACCCCTTTTATTGAATTCGAAAGATTGCATTATTTTACAAAGAAAAGTACAGTATTTTACAAAGTGCTGTAAGGAAAATGTCTAAGCTCATGGATTCTGAGTCCTCTCTAAAGAGAGCTCAGATGCCGGTTCCTGTATTTTCCTTTTCTTTGATCGGACCTCTTCAGCCGTTGTCGGGTCGACGATCCTTTTCCAAGTGAAAGGAGTTAGTAAATTTCTTCGGTCTTCCTGACTTTCTATAGCATGCTGCTCTAATATCTCAATCAGAGCATCCTTCTCCTTTAACAATTCCTAAATCTTGGTACATTCCAAATTAAGGATTTGGTATTTGTTCTTCCAAGAGCTCTTCTCACGTTGAACTTTGTTGAGAGCGACCTGGAGTTTTTCAGCATCAGACATGAAATAAAGGAAAAATTCATTTAATTGAAAAACTTCTTGACGAGGGTAAGGCATCCTCAGCTTGAGGGCTCTAGTTTGCACCTAGTGGAGATAAGGTTCCATGGAGTTACAGTTTGGTCTTCCTAGAGACTCTCTGCCTTTCATGTGAATATGTTGTCAAGCATGCACTACTTCTTTCTTTTGTGCCTTATCATTTTCCCCTTCCTTGAAGAAAAGACCTTCCAGATGAACATTATGGGGGATATTCTTTATCGGGTATCCGAGTTGGCGGCGGGCTAAAATTGGATGATAGTTGATTCCTCCTTTAGCTCCAATAAGGGGTACATTGGGGAAATTTCCACATCTGTCAATGATCTTTATCCCTTCATAAATCCTATTGTACCAATCTATGCCTGAATTGGTAAGAGACATAATCCTCTATAACCAACGTAGAGTACTCTTGTGATCCCAAAAAGCAGCAGACTTGGGCAAATGGGAAATAAACCATTTGTAGAGTAAAGGCACGCACCATGTGATCATTCCTCCGTTGTACAAAATCCTTAAATGTACAAAATGATAAGCATCTGCGAGCAAGGTTGGTACGGGGTTTCCTATTAAGAAAATCTTAACGGCATTGGTATCGACGAAGTTGTCGATGTTGAGAAAAAGGAATAACCCATATATGAGCAGAACAAAGACGTATTCGAAGGCAGCTATGTTTCCTACACTAGCAAAGTATAAAGCTTTCTCCATCAGGAATTTAGTCGGTAAACCATGGATTCCTCCTTTAGTGGTTATGTGAGTCCTAACTTCATACTCATCCAAAGAGGTCGCTCTTGGAATGGTTTTCTCTTTTGGAATTTCTTCCAGTCTGGAAAATGGAGCTTGATCAGTGATATGTAAATCAATCAGGTGGGAGTACTCTTCCAGTGTTGGTGCAAGTTGGCAATCTGGGAAAGTGAAGCAGTGGTAAACTGGATCGTAGAACTGTACCAGCGTAGATAGGATCTGTTCAACCATGTTGACCCTTAACAGAGATAACAACCCTCTGTGCTTAGCTCTGAAAGCATCGGGATTGGTAATCATCCTTCCCAATTTCTTTAAGTCTTCTAGTTTCGGAGCCTTGAAGGTGTACTTGTACGATTTCCTTCTACCGAAATCCATAACGCAACCTCTGATATTTGCAATTATTGTTTTAGTTTTTTTGAAAAGAGATTTTTTTTTCTTGTTTGAAAAGAGTTTTTTAATGAATGCATGAATGCAGCAAACATAAACATTTGAAAACATGGGTTTAGGGTTCAACGTCACGAGCATGGAGTCATGGCTCTACCCATCCCCAAAGGTTGTACTATTTTGGTCAATTTTGTACCTGTAGAACGGGTTCTAAAAGGTTCCCAAAGTCATTAACCCCTCCTAGGGATATCAACAGCAAGCTGATTCACTCGAACGAGTTGTAATATCCTAGGATGAATCTCTTTCGAGTGTAGTATCACGAATCAACTATTCCCAATAGTCACCGCACTACCAAATAGCCATATGGTTAAATGTCTACTAAATCCTCAGGGTCATGGGTATCGCACTGGGATAAACGACGCTTTCACGATAATCGGTCGTTCAACATCAATATTTCCACACGGGTACCTCGCCTGATTCGGTGGACTGCCAAGTTAGCTTGGTCGGGATTCACTCCCTATAAGCGTTTCCTGGATATGCCACCACTTATCTAAATGTTCTCTCAAACTTTCCACATGCGTATTAATCGCATTCCCAATTAACAGAAATTTAAACACGGGTATCAAGTAGTATAACAGTAAATGATATATATATATATATATATATATATATATATATAGTAGAAAGTATAGAAAAATAAATGCCAAGCAAAGCCTAGACCTCTTAGGAACTCTAATCCTAGGACTCCCCAGCAGAGTCGCCATTTTTATGTAGCGTGCGATTTTTGTCGGTGACGCGACCACCTTACCACAATGGTTGGAATTGGGTGCTACTTTCTGATTTCTTATTTATCCTATGAAGCTGGAAAGGAAAGGGAAGCTATCTAAAACAAACCTTGCACGCAAATGTTTTCTTTAACAAATGCTAAGAGATTGGGGGGTTCGGGGTTAGGTAATACAAAGGGAAGTTGTCAATTACCCGGTGTATATATGGTTATCCATACACCTTTTATTGCATTTTTTCTATTGGTTTAAATACTTTCTGGTGTTTATCTATTGTGGGTTGGGAAAGTTTCTCCTTTGGGAGTGTTGAGAGAGTGTTTTTGTTGTTTTTGGCTTTTCTGGTGTTTTTGGGAAGGTACTGGACCTAAGGTTTTTGATTTGTGTGCTCGCTAAGATTTCGTAATCTTGTGCCTACGTATTCCCGTTAAAGAAAACTGGGAAATCAGAGCAATCGTAGTTCCTCCTATTTCTATGGGAGGAAAATGTTTGGTGTCTTGTTTAAAGCCCAAGATTGTAGCTAACTGAGTATTTGTGTCTTGTTTATAGCCCAAGATTGAAGCTAAAGGGGTGACTGAGAGAGAATTTGTCATCTCTAGAGGGAGATATCTCACCTGTTTATCACAAAATTATGGGTAATTGATTATAAAGGGGAATTACTTTAACTGGAATGTATGGAATCCATCAATGCCATAATTTCCTTTATAAGGGAGGTGTCGTGAAGGAAGAAACTTTAACTCAATGTAGAGCAATGCCATTTTTCTTAGGAGTTTTCCATGCTAAGAGAGGAACATTGTCTTGGATGTAAATAATCCAGAGGCTTGCCACTTACAACAATTAGATGAAAGAGGAAGTTTTACCAGGATAAAAGAGGGACTACAGCTTGGATTTTGAATCAACACGTGTGCCACTTACAACAGTTATCTGGAATTAGGTTTTTTGATTGTTTGTTTTGATATGTGATGTACAGAGAAATGTCTTCCAACATAGAGGACCCTGGATTTCCTCTGAAGGGATGTTGATTTTTGGGTGCCTTGATCAAAGCCCAAGGTTAAAGCTGAAAGGTTGACTCTATTCGGGGAGTTTTATATATGTCTTGTACAAAGCCCAAAATTGAGGCTGAAAAGAGATTGACTCCACTGGGGAGATTTTATCTGTTTTCTACAAAGCCCAAGATTAAGGCTGAAAAGAGATTGACTCCACTGGGGAGATTTTATCTGTCTTGTACAAAGCCCAAGATTGAGGTTGAAAAGAGATTGACTCAGCTGGAGAGTATGATCTGTCTTGTACAAAGCCCCAGATTGAGGCTAACTCTACTGAGGAAAATCATTATACAAAGCCTAAGAGGAGGCTGGTGGGGAAATTCTTATATGAAGCCTAAGAGGAGGCTGGCTTGTGCTGAGGATTATTGAAATCCAAGAGCAAATCCAAATTGTACGTGGTGGGGAATCCAAAGGTTTTACTCTTTCTGGGGATTTGAAGAAGAGTTGAAATATCAGAGACCATGAGGCTCTGATTCTACTGAGGATTTGTTGGTGGTAATTTTACCCTAGCTGGGGAATTTCTTAAAATGAAAGCTTAAAGATTGAGTTTGAAAACCTATGGAGGTTTAAAATCTGCTGGAGATTGGTATGTTGATGAAATGATCAGGGTTTTTCCTGTGTTTTTAGGAAATTTGAGGGTCTCTGTGGGATTCAAGAGGAGATGAGAATTTCCAAGTCTTACTTGTATGAAGCTCAAGAGGATGTTGGTTTTAAAGGATGAGAAACAACCCTAGAATGGTTTGATGTTTTGGAACTCTGACTCTCCTGAGGATTGAACTAGTATAGATGACTAAGTTATGTCCTATACCTGTAGGAGGTCTTTGGGTCCTTGTACTAAGCCCAAGAGGAGGCTGAGAACTTCTAAGAAGCCTGAGGGTCCTTGTTCTAAGCCCAAGAGGAGGCTGTGGATGCTTTTAAGAAGTCTGTGGGTCCAAACCTAAGAAAAGTTCAAGAGAGGTTTCACCGGGAATTAATCATTTCCTTGCTGAACAGTTCTAAGGTTTGAAGAAATCCAAAAGAGGTTTCACCGGTAATTAGTCCTCTTTAGGGAATTGAATTTCTTGTACCCATATATTTCTAAATTTGGATAGTCTTGAGAAAATTTTCACCGGGAATAATGCCTTTCTCTGTTCCAGATTGTATAAGCCCAAGAGGAGGCAAGACTGTATCTAGAATTTCCTATGGGGAACTAGTTTTGATTGTGTTGAAAGAGTAACCACTTATTTGACCTAAATCTAGACCTAATTTCTGGGGAAAACTCTAAGCAAATATATACAAGCATATACAGATGAAATATATAAAGAAGCATATATTGAAAAGATAGTGGAACATACAGTTGTGCAAGCCCAAGCATAGTAACTACAGCTATATGGTTAGTCATTCAAGAAATTGAAGAAAGTTTTAATGATACTTTGAATTTGAATTTGAATTAAAAAGAAAGTTGTTTTAAAAAGAAGTTTGGGGCTTATACTCAAGGGAGGCCCAGATGATATTTTTTTGAAAAAGGCGACGATCGCGTCGTAGTTTTGAAAACTATAGAGGGACTTATACAATTACTGAGGCCCAAATTATTGTATTTACAAAGAGGATGGGTCTTACACTCTATTAGAGGCCCAAAAGTTTATTTTTATACAAGAGATGGGACTTATAGCTCAAGGAGAGGCCCAAATGAAAAACAACGGTCGCACCGTTTATTTTGAAAATCGCGTAGGGACTTATACAATGACTGAGGCCCAAATTACTTATATACAAAGGGGGCTGGGTCTTACACTCTATTAGAGGCCCAAAAGTGTTTTAAAAGAAGAAAAATGGGACTAACAACACAAAGGGAGGCCCAGATGAAAATTGTTTTGAAAATGGTGATCGCGCCGAGATTTTTAAAATCGTATCGGGACTTATACAATGACTGAGGCTCAAAATGGTTTATTTACAAAAGGATGGGACTTACACTCTATCAAGAGGCCCAAAAGTGTTTTGAAAAATGTTTGTGAGGGTGAAAACAATTAAAACCCTAATTTGATTTCAAAATGAATTTTAATTTGAATAAAAATTAATTAAATTGATCAAAATTATCAAACATGTATGAAAAACAAGTTGTGATCTTGGATTAATGTTTGAAAAATTATGTTTTATCCATAGAATGATTTGAAAATCATTTGAATTTGAAAAATCAAGAGGAAGAAATATTTTTAAATGCTTAAAAACAAATAAAAATAAATTCTTTACAAAAATACTAAATATATAAAATAAATAATATTTTTGTGAAATTTTTGTAGAATAAAATATTTTAACATTTTTGTGAATTTTGAAAAAAAGAATCCATTCAAAAACATTAAAATTCAGAGAGAAATTAATTTTTGAATCAATTAATAAAAATATCAAAATATGCAAATATTCAAAAATTTGAAAAAGGCGCCAAGAACACCTTGTGTGGTTCACGCGAGCTCTGTTCATGCAGATTTGCAAAAATTCTCATAATTCTCTGATTACTCAATGAAAATGACTTTTGTAAACATGAAAATTGCTCGTTTTTGAACAAGGATTACAACCATATGAATTAGTTGCATTTATATTAAGTGTGGAGTGATAAATCAGAAGATGAACTCAAGAACCCTAATTTATGAAAGAACACCATGAAATCCTATACACGATTCATACATAACAATTGATTGAGGGGAAACACTCTATATATGTACAGAAACATGTTTGTAACTTGAAAATACATTTATGATGCATGAATCATAGAGTTTGAGAGTGTCAGGCTTTCCTCTTGCAGCTGGTGATTGAATGCTATGTTGGAGGTGTTACAGATGTTGTGTAATGATCTGGACAGCTTCAATGGACCTCAAGTAATGTGTTTGAAGGCTTGGAATGGATTGAATCAGCTCAGAACTTGTTGTGGCACCTCAACTGCAAACAGGCCAAAAAGCTTGAGCAAATGGGGGGTGATTTTGTGATCCAGGTGTTCCAGATGAGTTTTAAGGTTATTGATCACTCATATATGATGTATGTAAGGCGTTGGCATGATTAGTTTTGATAGAATTGCTCTCAAATGGAAAATTCGAATGTTACTTGAATGAGAAGCAAAATCTGGTTTTTTGAGAGTGGTTTTGAGGAAAACATGTGTTATGGTGCTTTGGTGTACTCAAACTGACCACAAATGAGCTCTATTTATAGTGTGTCAAGTTTGTTTTGGCAGCAATAGTGAATGGTGGCTGGTATAGTCCATTGTCCATTGGTTTTCAAAAGGAATCTCAAGTTTCCTCTAACCACTGACTTGGGTCAATCTTGCAGGCCTATGGTCTTCTGTTGCAGGGACAAGGATTGACTCATTGAGTTAGATTTTCCTCAATTCATGCCACCTTGATGCTTCCATTGAATGCTTCATGACAACTTTGAAGTTTTTGGTTTTGCATCATTGGATATCACATGCATAAATGATGATTTCTTGACTTGGTGTGCTTGTGGCTCAGAGATATTTTGCTTTGATCTGATCCTTAATGTTTCTAGAAGAATTACAAGACTTGTAATTGAACAAATTAACAAATTCGAGCAAATGACCTATAATCTGCCTTGGGAAGAAATCACCTTTTGGTGCCATGTTCCAAGGGTTCTATCTCCTAGCTCAAATTGAATTTGGATATAATCTTGGACTTTTTGGAAAGCTCTCATGACATATTTTAACTTTGATGTCCAACAATGGTCTTGAATCAACTTGGATCAAGGTGAAAAATGACCTCAAAGTTGGTGAAAATCCAAGACAGATTCTGTCCAAAATTTCACTAAGTGTTGGAACATCCATGAGAATTTGGAATCTTTTGTAGTTGACAATTTTGAAGTATGTCATGTGAAATTTCATTTGAGCTTTGGATGGAAGAAAAAGGCCTTGGGGTTTGGGAGTTATGACCTTGCAAAGTTGGTACCAAATCCATCCATAACTTAGAAAAATTTAAGTTTCTCAAGGTTGCCCCTTTTGCAAGTAACCCTATTTTCCTTGGTTTTTCTTGATGGATGATGATCAAAACCATGCATTAACATTGTTTTTGACTAAGGGGAGCCATATTTGTGAAAAACTTCAAAAAGTCAAACTTTATTTTGGGCACAGTTGACTTTTTGTTAGATGAATTCCAAATTGTGTGATCTTCTATGCAATCAAGTTCTTGACCTAATTCAAACCTAATGGATGAATTCCATAGGTGTTTTAGGGTGTCTTGAATCATGTCCAAAGGTTTGGGAACATGTCTTGGTCCAAAGTCAAAGGTACAGTTGACTTTTTCTTCAAAACCCTAATTGTGGTCCAAATGAATTTGAAACTTGTGAATCAAGCTTATTGGATCAATCCATCGTTGTAAATGGATCAATGTGGTGTATTTGAGGCCCTCAAATCATGTCTTGAGGTCTTGGTTCATGTCTAGCCTTAAAAGTCAACTTAGGGGTGAATTAGGTCAAGGAACCCTAATTCCTGATTTTTTATGAATGCTCCCTCTAAGGCCATTTTGACTTGATGATGGGACTCATAAGGTTCATTTGAGCATTTTGGATCATGTTTTGAAGTATTGGCTCATACCCAGAGGAAAAGTTTCATTTGGAGGCCTTGGTCGACCAAAACCCTAATTTGGTGCACTGGCGATCTTGAGGCTTTATCCACTTGCAATGTTGCAACCTTGTGCTTGATTCTTGATATGGGAGACCTCTTGATCCTTCATGGGTGTTTAAGAGGTTAGACAAGCTGAAGATCATGTCAATTCTTGATTGATCTTTTGTCTAAGTACTCTGAGAGGGCTCAAAACCCTAATTCTTGATTGTAGTGAATGCTCAACAATCCTTGAGGAGATTGATGAGGCATGAAGGTACATCCATATTGTGGTGATGATTTGCAAAATGATGGGAAATCTTGGTGGTCAAAATTTGGGGTATGACACTTCTTCCTTTGGAAATGGTTGACGGTGGGGTTTGCCGAGCATACATTCTTCACACACACCAGATTTTTCTTCAATTATTGGCAGCCCATACACCATCTTCTTTTGATAAAGCAACTTGAGACTATTGTAGTTCAAGTGACCAAGTCTCTTATGCCACAAACAAGAGTCATTATCTTCTCTAGCCATCATGCTAACATTTTTCTCATAATTAAGAGAAAGTGGAAAGCTTCTATTGCTAGTCATTTTTACAACAGCAACACGTCTTCTCTTTGAATAAAAATTTCTACACTCTCGATTCTCAAAGTTTAGAGAATAACCATGCTCCAAAAGCTGACCAATGCTTAACAAGTTCTCATCAAACTCTGGCACATAAATATTTTCATGAATGACTTTGTTGCCTTGCTTTGTTGTAACTCCAATGCTGCCTTGTCCTTTTACTTCAACATGTTCTCCATTGCCCAATTTAACTTTTGAGGCAAATGAAGAATCAATGTTGATAAAAGCTTCTTTCTATCCGGCCATATGATTGCTACAACCGCTATCCAAATACCATACATTTTTATTTTCTTGAAATGCTTTTTGACAAGCAAAGAACAAATTACCTTCATCATTTTCTCCTTCTGCAAATGAAGCATGTTGTTGATTGGAAAAACGACAGTCATTTTGAATGTGCCCGAATCTCTTGCAATTGTGACATTGTGGTTTGCCCTTGTTCCAGCAATCCTTCTCGTTATAAGTGTTACTCTTACAAATTATGCATCATTTATTTGGTGCTCCTTCATGCCATCTTCCGCCATTTGCGCCTCTTCCTCTTCCACGTGAGTTTCTTTCTACGCCTCTGCCTCTTCTAAATCTGCCACCTCAAGAAGACTCACCTCTATTTTGTATTGGGGAAAAGTTTCACCATTGTTGGGCTGAACGTTGAGTTTAGATTGAAAGGCACTCTCAACTGATTTTTTAGAGCGTAGTGACAACCTTTGCTCGTAGGATCTCAAAGACCCCATCAACCCTTGAATAGACATACTTGATAGGTCCTTAGTCTCTTCTATAATAGCCACCATAGGATTAAATTTTTCTGTCAAACTAATCAGAATTTTGTCAACAATTCAGTGATCATCTATTGTATCTCCATGTGACTTCATTTGGTTCACCAATTCAGAGAGTTTATTAAAGTATTCATTCAAACTCTCATTCTCTTTCATTTTCATAGTCTCTCTTAAGAGGTTGAAGTTTCACAATTCTCACCTTTGAGTCTCCTTAAAACTCTTATAGAATATTTCATGCCCCCTTTGATGTTTTTGCTCTCATAATCCTTGGGAAAATGGATACAGAGACTCCTCTTTGAATCATCCAGAGAACTCCAGCATCTGTGGTATTCTTCTTCTTCTTCAATTCTTCAAGTCATTGGCTTGATTCTTCAGCCTTTTCTTTTGATTCTCCCACCACAGTTAGTGCTGGATCTTCATACATGTTTTGGACGAACTCCAAGACATCTAAAGAGGTGAATAGAGTCTCCATTTGAACAACCCAAAAATAATAATTCTCTCCTTCAAACAAAGGAATTTTCACATTGCTATAAGTTGTGGATGAGTTTCTTATGGAAGCCATATTTTTTGTTGTTTTTGCTGCCACATCAAGGATCTGCAACTCTGATACCACACTGTTGGTGGTATTCTAGAGGTGGTATGTGATAAAATATATTGTTGCATAATTTAGAGTAAGAAAATATTTTTAATCACTTTTTTAACTGAACTTCCACTGGTGGAAGTTATACTTTAAAATACTCCGATTTTATTGAATTCACCATACACTCTTTTTTCTCTTTTTTCTGGCTTACTTTAACTTAGCATTATAAAGCCTTTATATAGGCTTGAAGGAAACTGATAGAGAATACTATAAGTTTGTAATCAAGATGAGGACTCTCTGGTTCTCTCAATCTTAATGATACAACTCTACCATAAATATAAGTAAAGAGAATAATTATAATGTGGTGATTGCAATTCTCTCATAATGCTTACTAAAGATAATTGTGGTTACAACACATTAATTTGGATATACTCACATCCCCTATGAGAGATATAAAGTTCACCCTCAAGACATTCTAGGATAATAAGAGCAATGTTGATAATTCGGAGAAGGTGACTGACTTCCATGTTGATGGTACAACGAAGATGAAAACATTTCCTCATAATGTTACAGCTGTTGTGAATAGAGTTGCATGATGTGGTACACTTACAAGGCATCTTTTATTTTGACTGACTTAGTGAAAAGATGGATCTCAAAAAATCTATGACATGGCATACATGATAAAGTAATTTGTTCAAGTGGTTTTGGCCACTCGTTTCTCTCAGTGTCTTTATTCTCATAATTATTAACCATATATAATTATTAGTGTGTTGCTTCTTACTGCTATGAAGAGAATTATTGGCTATATTAATTTTAGGTGAGTTTAATTTATTAATTATTAACTCATATTCACTATGCCACGGAAGGGAAAAGACAGCGTTTTTTTTTTTGCTTTTAACAACGCTTAAAAGCGCTGCCTAAGGTGGCGCTGCTATAGGTAAAGACAACGCTTTTGTTTTATGCAAAAGCGCTGCCTTATGTAGGCCTTTAGCAGCGCTTTTTCTGGAAAAGCGCTTTCTAAAGTAGGCCTTTAGCAGCGCTTTTTCTGGAAAAGTGTTGTCAAAAGTGGGCCTTTAGCAGCGCTTTTTCTGGTCTTTTATGCTTTCTAAAGTGGGGCTTCTTGTGTACGTCTGGGTGTTGAGATAATATAAAGTCTCAGAAAACAAAAAGGCAAAAAAATAACGCTTGGTACATAAAAGGGTAATTCCTTGCAGGAGGAAAAACGACATATTATATAAAATGCCTCAGATGAGTCAAAACATTGTACAATACAATTAAAAAAAGACAATAAAAAAAAACAAAATAACAACCACAAAACAACCATATAACGGGACAATCAAAACAACAACAAAATACAGCTTCCCCTCTAGAAGCTAATCGCTCTCTCTCCAGCCTCCTGAATGAAGAAAATTGAACCAGTCTTCATCCCAGTCCTCATCAACATCTGCACTAAAATCACGTTTCGGAGCGCGGTCTTTTGTGAGGAATTTCATCTTTGTCACAGATTTCTTCCCGGACAAGGTTGCTCCGATTGATGATGCAACAGATATTGCAGCATTTGGACCGTCCTTCTTCATTTTCTCGGTCACCTTCTTGGCCGCAAAGTTTTTTGAGGAAGTGCTCATGTTAAAGTTTTACGCAAGTTGTATACAAAAGAGCAAAATGGCCGTAAATATATAAAGAACAAGTCATGCGTCACCTTCAAGAAGTAGGACGTTGAAAGACGTGAAATCACCCTTGGAAAGACACCACCACCCACTCTACGACACTTCCTATGTCATTGAAACTTGTTTTGTTAAAATTAATCTACAACAACAATTTCAAAATCAAAACTAATCTACAACAACAATTTCAAAATCAAATTCAAAAAACATTCAAACTAACCTGTTTTTGCACGCCTTTTCTAGAGGAAAGGGGGGTCAGTCAAACAACATTCAAACTAACCTGTTTTTGCACGCCTTTTCTAGAGGAAAGGGGCGTCAGTCAAACTACATTCAAACTAAAAACAAAACAATAACAAAACAAGATGCTCAAGAACAAGCCCTCAAGAGAAGACGATGAATAGTGTCGGTCGGAGAAGATGGAGATACGAACAGATGAACAATGCCGGTCGGAGAACACAGACAGAGGAACGCCGGTCGGAGAAGACGAACAGTGCGGAGGGAGAAGTCGCGAGAGAGGGGGAGTCACGGCGAAGGGAGAAGTCGCGAGAGAGAAGGAGAAAGAAAAAAAATGACTAGGGCTTCTGAAACAATGAAAAGTTTTTTAATATATATTTATGAAATAATAACATAAGACAACGCTTTTGGAAAGCGCTTTCTTATGTATTAGCTTTAGCAGTGTTTTTTCTATAAAAGCGCTTTCTTTTATATTTCCTATGGCAGCGCTTTCAGAAAGCGCTTTCTAATGTGTGACCTACGTAAGGCCTTTAGCAGCGCTTTCTAAAGTGTGCCTTTAGCAGCGCTTTCCTGAAAGCGCTTTCTAAGGTGTCACACTTGTATGGCTTTTAACAGCGCTTTTAGGAAGCGCTATCTAAAGTAGGCCTTTAGGCAGCGCTTTTTTTCAGCTTGTTTTTCTTAAAACATATAGCAGCGCTTTTGATCAAAAGCGCTGTCTATGTTGTGCTGCCAAAAAGCAATTTTGGTGTAGTGATTTCTTAACTTTAGAATTGTTGCACGATGAATGAAATGAAGGAGGCTTTGCTCTTGTACATTTATGTCACGTGCTTATTTAGATTTGTGCGATGTGGAACCAACGGATGGCGGTGAAATGCATATCATGGCTGATATTGGAAGATGAAATTGTGGAGGATAAAAAAGAGAATAAAGGAAATAATGTTGATTTTGAGTCTTAGAATTTGAAAGAGATGACATAAGTGGAGTTGAGGTCAATATCCTCACTGTGAGTTTCTGTTATTATTGTTTTCATTGTTGTTTTCTAGCTTCTTATTGAAGGGTTTAGTTATGCTCTTAATTTTACTTATTAGTACATTTGTGTCTTAATTTATAAATTAAGGAAAATGATGATAGCTAATATTATTACATATCAAATGATATGAATGTTTGGATTCGATTATAAATAAATAAATATAAATTAAAGAAAATGATGATAGCTAATATTATTACACATATATATATATATATATATATATATATATATATATATATATATATATATATATATTAAAATAACATTAGCTATCATCATTTTCTTTAATTTGTAAAGTAAGACACAAATGTACTAATAAGTTAAATCAAGAACATAACTAAACCCTTCAATAAGAAGCTAGAAAACAACAATGAAAACAATGATAACAGAAACTCACAGTGAGGATATTACTCCACTTATGCCGCCTCTTTCAAATTCTAAGACTCAAAATAAACATTATTTTCTTTATTCTCTTTTTTATCCTCTGCAATTTCATCTTTCAATATCATCCATGATATGCATTTCACCGCCATTCGTTGGTTCCACATCGCACAAATCCAACATTTTTATAAACCTATCACATTGTTTTTCAACAAAAGCTTTAAACTTCATAAAAATTACTAAAACTTCAGATTTTTGTCTCATAAAATAGACCCATGTCATGCGCGTAAAATCATCAATAAACAAGATAAAATACATGTTTTTGCCATGAGACAAAGTATTCACAGGGCCACACACATCTGTGTGTACAAGTTTCAATGCTTGTTTGGCACTCCATGCTTATTCTTTTGGATATGGTTGGTGGTGGCGTTTGCCAAGCATACAACCTTCACACACACCAGATTTTTCTTCAATTATTGGCAGCTCATACACCATCTTCTTTTGATAAAGCAACTTGAGACTATTGTACATCAAGTGCCCAAGTCTCTTGTGCCACAAACAAGAGTCATTGTCTTCTCTAGCCATCATTAAAACATTTTTCTCTTAATTTAGAGAAAGTGGAAAGCTTCTATTGCTAGTCATTTTTACAACAACAACACTTCTTCTCTTTGAATCAAAAATTCTGCACTCTCGATTCTTAAAGTTTAGAGAATAGCCATGCTCCAAAAGCTGTCCAATGCTTAACTAGTTCTCATCTAACTCTGGCACATAAAGAGTGTCATGAATGACTTTGCTTCCTTGCTTTGTTGTAACTCCAATGTTGCCTTTTTCCTTTTAATTCAACATGTTCTCCATTGCCCAATTTAACTTTTGAGGCAAATGAAGAATCAATGTTGATAAAAGCTTCTTTCTATCCGGCCATATGATTGCTACAACCGCTATCCAAATACCGTACATTTTTATCTTCTTGAAATGCTTTTTGACAAGCAAAGAACAAATTACCTTCATCATTTTCTCCTTCTGCAAATGAAGCATGTTGTTGATTGGCAAAACGACGGTCATTTTGAATGTGCCCGAATCTCTTGCAATTGTGACATTATGGTTTGCTCTTGTTCCAGAAATCCTTCTCGTCATGAGTGTTACTCTTACAAATTTTGCATCATTTATTTGATGCTCCTTCATGCCATCTTCCGCCATTTGCGCCTCTTCCTCTTCCTCGTGAGTTTCTTTCTACGCCTCTGCCTCTTCCAAATCTGCCACCTCTAGAAGACTCATCTCTATTTTGTATTGGGGGATTATTTTTACCATTGTTGGGATGAATGTTGAGTTTAGATTGAAAGGCACTCTCAACTGATTTTTCAGAGTTTCGTGATAACCTTTGCTCGTAGGATCTCAAAGACCCTATCTACCCTTGAATAGACATAGTTGATAGGTCCTTAGTCTCTTCTATAATAGCCACCATAGGATCAAATTTTTCTGTCAAACTAATCAGAATTTTATCAACAATTATGCAATCATCTATTGTATCTCCATGTGACTTCATTTGATTCACCAATTCAGAGAGTTTATTAAAGTTTTCATTCAAACTCTCATTCTCTTTCATTCTTTCATTTTCATAGTCTCTCTTAAGAGATTGAGGTTTCACAGTTCTCAACTTTGAGTCTCCTTAAAACTCTTGTTGTAGAATATTTCATGCCTCCTTTGATGTTTTTGCTCTCATAATCCGTGGGAAAATGGATACATAGACTCCTATTTGAATCATCAAGAGAACTCCAGCATCTGTGGTATTCTTCTTCTTCAATTCTTCAAGTCGTTGGCTTGATTCTTCAGCCTTTTCTTTTGATTCTCCCACCTCTGTTGGTGCTAGATCTTCATACCTATTTTGGACGAACTCCAAGACATCCAAAGAGGTGAATAGAGTCTCCATTTGAATATCCCAAAAATCATAATTCTCTCCTTCAAACAAAGGAACTTTCACATTGCTATAAGTTGTGGAAGAGTTGCTTATGGAAACCATATTTTTTGTTGTTTTTGCTGCCACAACAAGGACCTGCAGCTCTGATACCACACTGTTGGTGGTATTCTAGAGGTGGTATGTGATAAAATATACTGTTGCATAATTTAGAGTAAGAAAATATTTTTGGTCACTTTTTTAACTGAACTTCCACTAGTGGAAGTTATACTTTAAAATACTCTGATTTTATTGAATTCACCACACACTCTTTTTTCTCTTTTTTCTGGCTTACTTCAACTTAGCATTACAAAGCCTTTATATAGGCTTGAAGAAAACTAATAGAGAATACAATAAGTTGGTAATCAAGATGAGGACTCTTTGGTTCTCTCAATCTTAAAGATTCAACTCTACCATAAATATAAGTAAAGACAATAATTATAATGTGGTGATTACAATTCTCTCATAATACTTACTAAAGATAATTGTGGTTACAACACATTAATTTGGATATACTCATATCCCATATGAGAGAAATAAAGTTCACCCTCAAGACATTCTAGGATAATAAGAGCAATGTTGATAATTCGGAAAAGGTGACTGACTTCCATGTTGATGGTACAACGAAGATGAAAACATTTCCTCATAATGTTACAGCTATTGTGAATGGAGTTGCATGATGTGGTACACTTACAAGGCATCTTTTATTTTTACTGACTTAGTGATAAGATGGATCTCAAAAAATCTATGACATGGCATACATGATAAAGTAATTTGCTCAAGTGGTTTTGGCCACTCGTTTCTCTCAATGTCTTTATTCTCATAATTATTAACCATATATAATTATTAGTGTGTTGCTTCTTACTTCTATGAAGAGAATTATTGGCTATATTAATTTTAGGTGAGTTTAATTTCTTAATTATTAACTCATATTTCTTAACTTTAGCATTGTTGTACGATGACTGAGATGAAGGGGTCATTGCTCTTGTACATTTATGTCTTGCTTATATAGATTTGTGTGATGCAGAACCAACGGATGACGGTGAAATGCATATTATGGATGATATTGGAAGATGAAATTGTGGAGGATAAAAAAGCGAATAAAGGAAATAATGTTAATTTTGAGTCTTAGAATTTGAAAGAGACGACATAAGTGGAGTTGAGGTCAATATCCTCACTGTGAGTTTCTGTTATTATTGTTTTCATTGTTGTTTTCTAGCTTCTTATTGAAAGGTTTAATTATGTTCTTGATTTTACTTATTAGTACATTTGTGTCTTACTTTACAAATTAAAGAAAATGATGATAGCTAATGTTATATATATATATATATATATATATATATATATATATATATATATATATATATATATATATATATATGGGGAATGCTACAACACACCCATTCATTTTTATGAAGATGTGTTTTAGCAACATGCACCTTAAGGTGTATTTAATGAATTTTTAGTTATTAATTGCTAACAAACTCCTTCTAAAAAATTAATAGGTGTATTATAGTTAATGCCTAAATGAGATGCTAACTTACACCCACTTACTTTTTAGAAGGAGTGTTTTAGTAACATGCACCTTAGGGTGCATTTAACCATTTTTTAGTTAAAATTTGCTAAAACACACCTTCATAAAAATAAGTGGGTGTGTTGCAATCGAATCCAAACATTCATATAATTTAATATGTAATAACATTAGCTATCATCATTTTCTTTAATTTTTAAAGTAAGACACAAATGTACTAATAAGTAAAATCAAGAACATAACTAAACTCTTCAATAAAAAGCTAGAAACCAACACTGAAAACAATAATAACATAAACTCACAGTGAGGATATTAACCTCAACTCCACTTATGTCACCTCTTTCAAATTCTAAGACTCAAAATAAACATTATTTTCTTTATTCTCTTTTTTATCCTCTGCAATTTCATCTTTCAATATCATTCAAGATATGCATTTCACCGCCATCCATTGGTTCCACATGGCACAAATCTATATAAGCATGTGACATAAATGTACCAGAGCAATGGCCCCTTCATTTCACTCATCGTACAACAATGCTAAAGTTAAGAAATATGAGTTAATGATTAAGAAATTAAACTCATCTAAAATTAATATAGCCAATAATTCTCTTCATAGCAGTAAGAAGCAACACACTAATAATTATATATGGTTAATAATTTTAAGAATAAAGACACTGGGAAAAATGAGTGGCCAAAACCCCTTGAACAAATTACTTTATCATGTGTGTCATGTCATAAATTTTTCGAGATCCATCTTATCACTAAGTCAGGCAAAATAAAAGATGTCTTGTAAGTGTACTACATCATGCAACCTCATTCACAACAGCGGTAACATTATGAGGAAATGTTTTCATCTTCGCTGTACCATCAATATGGAAGTCAGTTCTCCGAATTATCAACATTGCAATTATTATCCTAGAATGTCGAGAGGGTGACCTTTATTTCTCTCATAGGGACCATGTGAGTATATCCAAATTGAATGCTATTTTCTGTCATATCAGATAAAAATTGCCAAGAAAAATCTCAGTAGTTTAAGTTTCAAATCATATGGTATATTCCCACAGACCTCACTGCATCCACTTAAACAAACTTTTAAATTTGATTTAAGTCACAAAATTTGGAGATTCTACAAAAGAATGCTTATTTCTTTAATGTTGAAAACCATCTTAGGGAGTTCAACAACAGGATGTTAAATTAAGTTGGCAAGGAGGGAGGGAATTAGGAAAATTTTCTTCAAGCTCAGAGTTTTGAAATTTATACATGATTTCCGAATCATCAAAAATACTAAAAGAAAGGAAACAATTTTACATGCGTGAATATGATTTTTAAATCCATTCAATGTGGTATAAATGTCCGCTCCTCACCTGTTTTGGGTAAAACAATGTTTTTACGTCGATTAATACAAGATATCTTTCGCTAAAATCGACTAACAAACAAACTTTTTTTATCCAGAACTACGTGTGCCTTTATTTCTCTTTTGAGATAGGTAGGAGCAGGATTGTGAAATCTTGTCAGGCCCCCTAGTAACAAAAACCTTTAGGTCCTCTTTCTCTTTTCTTTCCCCTCTTAATAAACCGAGAAGCATAACATTTTTAACAAACAATAACATGCACAACTAACCTAACGGTTCCCATTGAGTACAAAGGATGTGAGGGAGTGCTAATACATTCCCCTTGCGTAACCAACTCCCGAACTCAGATATTGGTTGCGATGACCATAATCTTGTCTTTCATTTAGGGGTTTTATTTGATATTTTCCCTTTCCCTCTATGGGAATAAATAAATATCGGTTGCGACTCTGTTAAGCCTACCCCGCGAGCTTGTGATTGCGCTTGCGAGGTCATTTTCATTTTTCGAGGTTCGACAAATGCCGACTCTACTGGGGACAATCTCATCCCTAAGTGAGTCAAGCCTATTTTGATTTTGTTGTGTGTGTTTATGTTTGTTTATCTATGTGCCTTTGCTTTATTTAATGTTTCATTATTGTTATATTCTTATATGGCTCTATTGGAATATTGGTATTTGGATTTCTTATTGCAAAACCTTGAGGGAAACACTTTCTACCCGAGTCTTGAGTTAAAACATAAGATAGGACGATAGTTGAGTAATGCGGGTCCGCGAGATTTAGATCTCGTTAGGGTCGGCATGAGAAACTCACTTAGAGTAGATCCTTTGAGAATATTGGCACCCGACATGTAGTTGTCGTTGGCCTCAATGTTTGCATAAGGATCCATGACTCTAAGAACCTTTGTAGAACCTTAAACCCTTGGCCTACTAGGAATGATGGTCGCATAGTGCGGCCCCCTCGAGAGGTAGATATAGAAGGGTCGGTACGAAGATCTTGCTCAGAGTATATTCTCTCGATGGAGTTAACGTCCGACATGTAGTTTCTATTGGCAACAAACATTCGTTTGAATTTATGACTTTGGGAACCTTGTCTAGAACCAAAGTCGATGGTCGCGTAGTGCGGCCCCCTGAGAGGTAGATCTCAAAGGGTCGGTACAAAGATCTCGCCCAGATTAGATTCATTTGATGAAGTGGACGACAGACATGTAGCTGCCTCGGGCGGAAAACATTCATGTGAATCTATGACTTTGGGATCCCTTTTGTAACCCTAGATCATACCCGGTGAAAACCTGTTCTGGTATAGCAATCTGATTTATCCGTTACCTTTGAACCCATGTACCTAAGAAAAAAAAACACCAGGCATGTCATTGCATCCATTCCATTGCATATGTATCTCATTAGTATGCATGCATACCATTTCTACAAAGCAAAAACTCATTCTGCCTTTGTCCATGACCAGTCAGCTGATTTCTCGGTACCCGCTCTAAACCAGTGGTAGCTGTTGAAGGACAACAAGGTGTTTGAAGCAGGATCATACAATGATAAGAGGAATATAAACACCTTGAAAAGAGAAGTAGACTGGACGTTGGAACCTGTGGCAGCTATGTCAAATTTTCAGCATGCTGTTGCGGAGAATGTTGGTCCCACACCAGGCTTTACTGTGGTGACTAACCCAATGTACAATCATCCCCCTGAATGTCTTCCTCAACAAGTGGATGTTCCTACACAACCTCAACCTGTGTATTTCCTTTTATCTGACGAAGTCCTCATGGTGCAGAAGAGCCCAACTGTTCATATTTATGAAAGAGATCCTCAATTTATAAGGAATGTGTTAGATTCTCAAGGTGCCCCCCTAATGACAAAAATGGAGCATTCTCAAGTGGCATAAGTCGTAGAAATAAGTCGTGATTTGGAGAAACGATTACGGGCTATAGAAGGATCTAACACAGTGAGACTTGATGACATGTGTTTGGTGCCATGTCTTGTTATACTTCGGAAATTTAAAGTACCCGACTTTGAGATGTACAAAGGGGATAGCTGCCCAAAACACCATTTGGTGATGTTATGTCGAAATATGACCTCATATACGCATGACGATAAGTTGATGATTCACTGTTTTCAAGACAGTTTGAGTGGGGCATCATTGGGTTGGTACATGAAGCTGAAAAGAGTCACATTCAATCATGGGAAGACTTAGCCAACGCCTTTTTGAAGCAGTACAAATACAACATGGATATGGCTTCAGATAGAAGACAGTTGTTGAAAGACAATGAATCCTTCAGAGGATATGCACAACGGTGAGGAGAATTGGCAGCCCAAGTACAACCACCACTCTTAGACAGAGAGTTAGTTGACATGTTCATGGATACCTTACAGAGCCCATACTTTGAAAGGATGATAAGTATTACATCATCTGACTACTCCGACTTGGTGAAAGTTGGAGAATACATCGAGAACGGTCTCAAGAACAGAAAAATCCAAGACGTCTCAAGCAGCCAGGCTAGTGAGAATGAATCCCTCAGCAGCTCCCAAGAGAACAAAGAGGATGTAATTAATGCAGTCATGGCAGATGTCGAGTATTCTCATGATGCACCAACAAGACATTATGGTCCTCCATCTTCTCAGTGGTCATCATTTCCAACACCATGCAATCCTTATGAGCAATCAACAATGCCTACAACTCCATACCAACAACCTTGGATTGCTCCTCATTCGAATCAGCGAGCCGAAAGCCGAGGATAACAGAATCATCATCAAAGCCAACATAGGTCTCGCAACAACTTGGAAAGAAGGAAAGCTCCTCTTGATCCAATTCCCATGTCATACATCCGACTTTTGCAGCCTCTGATTCATAGCTCGTTGGTGGTCCCAAGTTTATAAAGCCAATTCCAAAGCCATACTCGCCTGGGTACGATACCTATGTGCATTGTGGATATCATGGCGGATCGATAGGGCACTCAACTGAAGACTGCAAAGCTTTCCAAGCAAAAGTGCAACAGTTGATCGACAAAAAGTATATAGCTTTTTCATCAGAAGGAAGCTTGTTGGTGAACGCCAACCTCTCATCCAAATGAGTGTGAAGACCTAAAAGGGTATCTCCTGAAGACAATGGATCAAATAGGAAGTCATCCTCAATATTGGCAGTCATGGGGCATTTTTATAATTTGCATTTGTATTTTCTTTGTCCGTTAAATGTTGTTTATTTTTAAATATTGTTGTTCTCTTAATGGTAATATTAATGAAGTGATCATGCATTTTCTGAATCAATCCATTCGTATTCACTCTTGCTATTTTTCCTTCATTCATGCGAAACAAAAAAAATCTCCCATTCACTTGTCTTTATCAAACCATTGTTTTAACAAAGATTGGAGGGAGGATGATGAAAAACAGATACCTGAAATTGTTGTTGGTGTGCTTTTGAATAAAACTTTGTCGATGATGTAAGGCGTTGTTTCAAATCCCCAAACACTAGAAAAATAAGGAGTTAGTCCCTAGTCAACCACTTTGAACCTAGAAGTTGATGTTTCTTTCGGATTTAAAAACCCTTAATAATAACCAAGGGTAGGGTACTTGGTTCAGTTAATATGACTTTGCATTCAAATTACAAGAGAAAACATCACACTCTCCATAGAGGATCAACCACATGTTATCCTTCTCACACACCACAAAGTGGCGAAGAAGTTGTGAAGAGCCAAAACGTTTGTAGTGGTTGTTCCTCAATAACCAATAAAATGGAAGTCATAACCTTTTAGAAAAATAAAAATAAAAAATAAAATATGAAAAAGCCCGCTAAGTCGAATACCACAAAAGATGACTTAGACCAAAATTAGGGCATCCCGGTTGATTGAAAGCTTCAAAGAAGCAGTCTAGGAAAAATAAAGTCACAAAAACAAAAAACAAAATAAGGTGACTGCCATTTCAAGAAAATCTTGAATCCTCATCCTTACCATTACACATTTGAACCCTCTTGGAAGTTGAATTCGTGTGTCAATAACTAAACGTAGGACTGGAGTTCATCAAGAAGAATGGGTGGGTTAAAATTAAATTTTGAGCCTTATATCTTTTTGTTCAAAAAACTGTGAACCATGCCACGTTACAACCCTTAAAAGACCTAATTAAGGAAGTGTTTATTTTGAAAGCATACTACAACAAGGTTGTGTTAACCTGAATCCAAACGATCTTTTCTAATCTTTGGTATTGATTGCATCATCTTTTGTCCTGTGAATGGTTGGATCAGTTGTGTGTTCTAATCATTAATCCGTTCATCTTGTTGATATCAATAAATTTTGATATCAAATTCTGCATAAGCACTGCTTAAAATTACCATTTTTTGAATGAACTATTAGCATCAAAGGATTCCCAACAATGAACATTTCAATTGAGAAGTGTGATCAGGTGAGAGAAGTCCAGTCAAGGGAAAATCACTTTGAGAAATAGTCAATTTGAGCCACCACAAAGAGCTCAGTGAGTCCAACTCTCCGAGGGTTTGTCAATCAAAAGTCTCCCTGTCCAAGAATTGGCCAATCAAGGGGCAGAACACTCCAAAATTAAAACACTTGGGGCAAGCTACCTCAAAGTCAGAGAAATTTTCTTACCAACTCCTTTTAAGGAAAATTATTCAAATACCCAACAGACTGGGGCAAGATTAAGCCACAGAGGGGTAAGTCATCTCCATGCTTTCAAGTTGCTTAAGAAAATCCTGCAATATGTCAACAATCATTGAGTTCAAGACGAGTGTCGGGGATTCATCCTATCACCCCATCAAATAACCTTTTTACCTTATGACAAGGAGCCTCACTGCAAAAGGAACCTTTCCCATCCATTACCCACCATAGGGGAAATTTTGGAAACCTTCGAGTCATGCATAAATCATTCTCATGAATTATTCATGTCGCTTTGCTCTAGCGTTGAGCCATGCATATCATCTCATTCATCGAGCATATGCCCATAGCATGAAAGAATCAAACTTCAAAAATAGTTCTTGTCTGATAAATCATTTGAAAGTCAGTTCCCATCTGACAGTCAATTTTCATACACCAGTTCTTGTCTGGTAGTCTTTTCTTAAAACCAGTTCTCGCCAGGTGGCCTATTTCTAATTCCAAATCTTGTCTGGTGGTTAGTTTCTTTTCAAAACCAGTTCCTGTCTGGTAACCCACTTTAAAAGTGAGTTCTCGTCTGACAATAAATCAGACATAAAAAACAGTTCTCGTCTGGTAAATCATTTGAAAGTCAGTTCCCGTCTTACGATCAGTTTTTAAAACCAGGCCATGTATGTTAGCCTCTTATTAAAACCAATTCATGACTGTAGGCCGATTCAAAACCAAGTCCCGTCTGGTAGTTTATCTTTTTAGTCCAGTTCTCGTCTGGAAGTTCATTTTCAAATCCAATTGTCATTGGCATCTTTTAAACTCCAGTCGTTACTGGTGTTACTCAAAATCCAATTGTTATTATGTCCAAGGTCCACTCGTCAATGGCACCTTGTTTTACAATCCAATTGTTATTGGTATCCTAAAAGATCTAGTTGTAACTTGTGTCATTTCATAAGTCCAATTGTTATTGGCATCCTTTTAATGTCCAATTGTTATTGGTACAGTTTGAAGTCTAATTGTTATTGGAATAGTTTAAAGTCTAGTTGACACCGGCGCCGATTATTAAACTCTAGTTGTTATTGGTATCTAAGGTCTGACTGCTATCGACATTCATGTTCAAAGTCCAATTGTCATTAGCATCTGTTAGATGTCAAACATACAATATATTTGTATTTGATACTTGGCATTTTTCAACACTTTCATGTTTTAATTGTGGATTTTAGTAGTGAATTGTTGTTGTTCTTCAAACATTGTTTATATACCTTTGGTGCTTGTAATATGTGTGTTGTTGTGCAGGAAAGTGCACTAATTAATCAAAGAAAGAAGACACAAAAGAATTGATGCAAGCTGCCAAAGAATAGAGGAAAACATCAGCAAGTTCGCTTTGCGAACTTGCGAGCGAATGTTCGCTTTGCGAACAATGGCGAAGTCTCCAGCGAATGGTCCCAGAATATGGCAGTAGGAAAAGGGACTAAAGTTCGCTTTGCAAACTCCCAGCGAATGTTCGTTGAATTGTTCACTTTGCGAACAACCTGGCGAAGAACCCTTGGATATGGCAGAAGCAAAAGGACCTAAAGTTCGCCTTGATAACTTTCCAACGAGTAGTTGACTTTGCGAACAAAAGTTCCCATTGTGAACTTATGCAGACAAACAAGGGCGGTTTGCTTATCAGAAGGCACTTCAGGTGCCACTTTCTTCATTCGCTAGGCGAACAAATCATTCCCAGTGCGAATGTAGCTGATTTCAAGTGTATTATAAATAGATTTTATGCATTTTCTTGGGATCATAACTTCACTTTATCACACCAAAGCCTATTTTTCTGAGTTTTCTTCATCTAAGAGAGATTTTTCACATAGAGAAGCTGAAGTCGCATCCGATCTCGATTATTCGACGCGGATTCTCTTTCATCTCCTCATGAAACTTGTTGAACAAGCTACCATGAATATGTGTAGTTAAGCAAATCTTGTGTCAAGATTAGTGGTAGGTAATCCATCGTTTTGTATGTATTGATCTTGGTTGTAAGTTTGTGAACTTTGTTGATGATAAATATAGAGGAAAAACTTTGTTTACATGGTTTATATTTTGTTTTAATTCATGTTCGAGAGAAATGTTTTAAAACTTGACCTAAGTTTCAATCCATCAATAATCATGAGGCTAGAGATAGTTTTGAAAGTTGATGTTCATAAATATTGAACTTGAATGTTATCATATTGGTAGTTTGAGTGAGAGATCATCAAAGGATCAATATGATAAATCTCACAACAAGTGTTCGAGAGAAACTTGTTGGGAGGATATGTGGTTATATTTATTGTTAACGAATTCACACGCTTTATCGAGTTGATACGTACGAAACGGATTATCGGACCCAAATCTTGGCATGTTTTTACCAAACCCTAAAACCAATTTCTTTACCGTTGATTACTAAATTTTATGCAAACGATCCGTTACGAAAAACCAAACTCTTTGTTACTATTAAAGTTTGAAACGCTTTCGACTATTTGAACGGCGGCAATATACATATCAATCTTTGTGGATACGATAAAACACCCCCAAAATACTTTTCAACAAAATGGCGCCGTTGCCGGGCATTGTTGTTATATTGCGAGCATTGCAATAGTTATTGAGTTTTAAACTTGTTTAACTTTTTATTGTGCTTGTTAATTTGTTTGGTTAAGTGTGCATACTCCGTTTTATGCGAGGGAAGTTACCCGCAGACCAACTTCTTTTTTATCCTGAAACCGAAAGAACTGCGCGTAAGTTAAATAGCAAAACAAGGCGGAGGAGGAAACTTGCTAAAGAAAGACGAGAGCGAGACGAAAGTTCAACTACGACATCAATACCACAGTTACCGCCAACCATGGTTGCACCACCACCACCACCTGCTTCAAGATCATGTGTTAATAGTCCGAGGCATACTGCTCAGTTTGCACGTAATGCTCATAATGGTCGGCACTCTGAAATGAAGACGGGTATTCTCGCTCTTCTATACCAGAATTCATTCACTGGTATGGATCACGAGGATCCTTTTACTCACTTGACAAAGTTTAATGAGATTGCGGGCGCAGCTGGAGTCCCAGAAGCTGAAGAAGAGTCGTTATTTAAGAGACTGTTCCCGCATTCCTTAATTGGGAAGGAAAAGGAATGTTATCTTGACCAATCCACGACTATTATGACTGACTGGAACATGCTCGAAGAGAAGTTCCTGGAACGATTTTTTCCTCATAATCATTTCATGGAAGCTAAAACAGCGATTGCGGTTTTCTCGCAAGGTGGCAATGAGTCTCTCAACGAAGCTTGGGAGAGATTCAAATCCATGCTTAGAAAATGCAAGGGACATGGTTTTGATGAGCTGACACAAGTACATATTTTCAGAAATGGTCTCCAACCAAATCATAAAACCTTGTTGGATGCCACTGCGGGAGGATCTTTAATGTCAAAAAGCGCTGAAGAAGTAATTGCGATCATTGATAAAATGGCATTAAACGATCGCCAAGGAAATCATAACCGTGGCCAATCGCAAAAGAAGCCGGGGGTGTTAGAGTTGGGAACTAATGATGCCATTCTTGCACAAAACAAACTATTATCGCAACAAGTGGAGTTGTTGATGAAACAAATTTCAAAACTACCACAACAAATCAGAGAGATGCAAGAAGTTCCCAACAACATTCAACTAATAGCGAGTTGTGAACTTTGTAGAGGAGATCACCCTACCAGGTATTGTCCTCCGGTAGTGGAAGAGGTAAATTATGCTGGAAACCCTACGCAAGCCTATCAAGGAAGACCTCCTTACCAAAATGCTCAGCAACCATACCAAAATCAACAAGGCTACCAACCAAGAGGCAACTACCAAAATCAACAAGGATATCGACAAAATCCTTACAAACCGCCCAAAGATCAAAGTGGAAGTTCAAGAATGGAGGAGACTTTCACACAATTCATGCAACTATCAATGGCAACTCAAAAGAGTACAGAAGCTTCGATCAAAAATCTTGAATCTCAAGTAGGGCAACTTGCAAAGCAATTGGCCGAAAAGCAACCGGGGCCATCCTTTTCCGCTAACACTCAACCAAATCCCAAGGAGCATTGTAAGGCCGTTTTCACAAGAAGTGGAAGAACAATTGGAGGAGATGTTGAAAATGAGGTGGTAGTTGAAAAGGAAAATGATATTGTAATGGAGGAAATCGAAAAAAATGATGAAAATGGTGTAGTTGATAAGAATGATGAAGAAGTAAGGAAGAAAAAAGAAAGAAAAAGAAAGGAGTATGAGAAGGAAGTTTTACAAAGAAGATTACCATATCCCCCTGCTCCTAAGAAAAAAGAGAACGATAGGCATTACGCGAGATTCTTAGAATTGTTTAGTCGATTGCAAGTAACCGTACCTTTCTCTGAGGCTCTCGAGCAAATGCCAAAGTATGCCAAATTTATGAAAGACATACTTACGAAAAAGAAGAGGTGCATGGACATGGATAAAATTGATCTTAATGCCGAATGTAGTGCCGTCATTCAAAGTGTGCTTCCGCGGAAAGAGCAAGATCCGGGAAGAGTAGCTTTACCTATTGCTATAGGTAATGATTTTAAATGCAAAGCTTTGGTTGACATGGGTGCTAGTATCAATCTAATTCCTTTGTCCATGGTTAAAATACTTGACAATATGAATGTCAAATCAATAACCATGACATTGTAACTTGCGGATAAGTCAAGAACTCGTCCGTATGGTGTTGTGGAGGATGTGCTTGTAAAAGTGGACAAATTCCTATTTCCAGTTGATATTGTGATCGTAGATATGGATGAGGATGAGGATACGCCAATTATTCTGGGCAGACCATTCATGAAAACCGTTAAAATATTGGTGGATGTCGATGGAGGCATAATGAAGGTGAGGATCAATGCTAGTGGAAAAGAGGAGGAAGCTTGTTTCACACTCTTCAAAGGAGTGATATTTTTGAATCAAGTGGATGAAGACGTGCACAAAGAAAAAGAACTTGAAAGAGAAGCTTTTCGGAAGAAAAAGAATGAAGATGCGAAAGTGCCTATGTTGCGGTCATGTTGGGATTTTTCCTTTTTAAAGAAAAGGGGATTAAAGACTGGACATGATGATGGTTGAGGTCTCTGTTCATAAAGTGTCATTTTCTTGGAAGCCAATCCTTAAGCTTTTGGTTTCGAGGTGTCGGTTGCATTGGGCCGTCGAGCTTAGCCGATGTTAAATAAGCGCTTGTTGGGAGGCACCCCAACATTGTAAGTATTTCTGCTTTATTTGTTGTTTTGATGATTTTAGTTGTTTCAGAATTGGTGTAGTGTAGAAGCAGAGGAAGAATTTTTTTTTTCAAAAACCTGTCATGTTCGCTGGCACATTCGCTTTGCGAACCTAGGGCGAGCATTCGCTGGCCAGTTTGCATTGCGAACGTAGCGAGACAGGCATATATTTTTCTGCTGCCACCTCATTAAAAAAGGGATTTTTATGGGTGGGCCAGACATTTAGGACCATGACCCATCCTTTTTTCTGAGCTTGTGAAGGAAAACCCTACTCCCTTGGACATTCTCACTCTTGCCTCATTCATAAACACGCACAAGAACATTACTCTCTCACGTTTGCTCTATTCCAATCATTTCTTTTCAGCAAGTTTCCCCAATTACCAGCAAGTTCAGGTTTGAATTTCTTGTTCTCTCTGTTGTTTTCTATTAGGCAATGTGGTTAGGGTAGTTAATTTGAAACATTAGAGACAATTGTGATTCTAGGTTTTCACCTCTGTTTTAAAGTTTGTATGCTGCTGCATGTTAAATTATATGCAACTTTAGAATAGAGGTGGTAATGTGAAAGGAGCTCTGATGTGGAAATTATTGGATGCTATTATTTTTGAAAAATATCGCAGGTTCGCTGTCCAGTTCGCTTTGCGAACCTGGGCGAGCATTGTAACACCCCCAATTTATACCCCAAAGCTATTAAAGCAGTAAAAGAAAATTCCAAAATTTCATCAGAGTATAATTGAAAACACGCCATAGACAGGGAGCATCACACTACATTGAAATAAAACATACAACACCTGCTCATAAAGATATGCAACAGTGGGGTAGCAATCAACAGAGGAACTCAGTTCCTTACACCCACATTTCAGATTTTAGAATAAAAGCGGAAAATCTAAAACTGAATATCATTTATATATATATCACTTGAAAAGTTTATCATACATCAAGTTATACAGGCACAAGCCAAAAGATATATATACAATAATACACAATAATCACAAACGGCCACCCTAACTACCCGGTGTCACATATCAGAGCCGACCGACAAAAGAATGAAGACGCAAAGCTTCACAAAAAGACCTCCAGCAACTCTAATCTGCAATGCCTCATAGAGCATTATAAAACAGCAGAAGGGTGAGAAAAACAATCATAATACAGTTGCATACAATTATATATTAACACAGAAATGCACAATTAGAATATTCTCACCACAAATGCACCACAATCAAATATAACACAACACAGTACAAGTATCAGGTATTCATCACCAATGCACATCAATCATACACAATGCACTCATCATCAACGCAATTATACATATTCCATCTCAATAATCACATTCACAATTAACATACACAATGAATCCATGATTATGCAAATGCACAGAGACCGACACAACGACTCTATGCACATACCATGCGGTACCGACTTCCAACATTTCATGTCTCATCACCAGTTCACTCAGGAACTATTGGAACCATCGTTCGTTACTGAGGGTCGCTCAAGTAATACCCCGTCGGGCATACGATGTTCACCCGTCGCTTTAGGTCCCCACATGGGCACACGACGTTTATGGATTGCTTTAGGTCCCCACATGGGAACAAAATCCGATCGCTTTAGGTCCCCACATGGGCACACGATCGTCTATAACCATCGCTTTAGGTCCTCTATATTTTTAAGGCACACGATATATCAAATCGCTTTAAGTCCTCTTATGTTTAAGGCGCACGATGTTATAGCAGATTCCCTCTGGAACCAAACCGTCACTCAGGACGTCACAACAATGCATATCATGATGCTTGGCATACAATGACTCATGACATTTAATATGCACACATATACACCCATAATCATGCATATATCAACAGTTACCATTACCAAACAGTACACAAGTCGTACAATATCCATACCAACAACATATTGTACATACACATCAAGTTCACCCAATTACACGGCAAAAGTCGACAACAAAACAACACATTTCCTAATTTCCGGCATAATTTAATCGGCCAACAATTCTCAACACCATCATCATAATAAATTACATTTCACAAGCTCTCTAACGCATCAAACCACACCTCAAACCGAATCACAGATCAAAAGTTACAAAGCAAACAAATTGGAATAAACTGCTACATTCGTAGTGCGAAGCTCCTAGCGAGTCCTTCGCTACTCCATTCGCAGTGCGAGTGTGCCAGCGAAACAAGTCAGAAGCTAGCGAGTCCTTCGCTACTCCATTCGCAGTGCGAGCCTCTCAGCGAATGCTCGCTGCCCCATTCGCATTGCGAGTCACCCAGCGAATCAAGTCAGAAACTAAACAACACCAAATAACCCAACGTTCGCAGTGCGAACATATAGCGAACGCTCGCTACCCACTCGCTAGCCATTCACAGTGCGAACCTGCGTTTTCAGAAAAACCCAGCAGCGCACCAGTTCATCCAAAAATCATGTTTTCACCACCCAAAACATTTCCAAACTGTCATATAACCATCAAAACATAATTCAATCATGATGACAAGTATTCTATTACGTTTACACAAATTTTCAACCGCAAAATCATCGATTTCTCATCAAAATTCTCTTTTTCAACCTAGAACTCAAGTTATGAAAACAAGCAAATATCCAAGCAACCACATACATAATCATATACAAACATAACATAATCGAGTTTCGCACCCTTACCCGATTTAATCGTGTTCTAGAAAGTCGGTTGATTGATCTCCAAGTTTTTCCCAAATTCTCTCTTTTCTTCTCTTCTCCTTTTCTTTTCTTCTTCTCTTCTTTTTTTCTCTTTTCCTTACTATTTTCTCTTTTTCTATTTCTTTTCTATCTAACTTAAGAAAAATAAACACGAAATGACCAAAATACCCCCACACTCAAATATCTCGCAAACGTTCCCAAAACCCGATAAAATATATTCACGATGAAAAATAACATATTTTCACATAAAAGTCGAAAATAAAATAATATAATAATAAAATAATCAAAACGACTCAATTAAATAAAAATACTAAAACTGGGGCGTTACAACTCTCCCCCACTTAGAAATTTTCGTCCTCGAAAATATACCTGAGACGAACAACTCTGGATACGACTCCCGCATCCGACTCTCCAACTCCCAAGTCAAATTGCCCTCAGCAGCGCCTCCCCACGCTACCTTCACCAAAGCAATATCCTTGCCTCTCAACCGCTTCACCTCGCGATCCAAAATCCTAACTGGTAGTGCCTCAACCGTAAGGTTCTCCCTTACCTCAGCCTCATCCATCGGAATCACATGCGACGGATCCGGAACATACTTCTGAAGCTGTGAAACATGGAACACATCATGCAAATTCGACAGATTCGGCGGCAACGCCACCCTATAAGCCACAGCACCAACTCTCGCAGATATCTGGTAAGGACCAATAAATCGAGAAGTAAGTTTCTTCGATTTCAATGCACGACCAACACCCGTTACCGGCGTAACTCTCAGAAATACATGATCACCCTCTTGAAACTCAAGATTTTTCCGTCTCCGATCATGATAACTCTTTTGCCTACTCTGAGAAGCTTTCATTTTCTCTCGAATGAGCTTCACTTTCTCCGTAGTCTGCTGTACCAATTCCGGTCCCACCACCGTTCTCTCACCAGATTCGTGCCAACATAACGGTGTTCGACACCTTCGTCCATACAACGCTTCAAACGGTGCCATACCAATACTAGAATGAAAACTGTTATTATACGTGAATTCAATCAACGCAAGATAACTATCCCACGTACCACCTTGTTCCAAAACACACGCCCTTAACAAATCCTCTAACGACTGAATCGTCCTCTCCGTCTGACCATCCGTCTGCGGATGATAAGCCGAACTCAACCTCAATTTAGAACCCAAAGCCTTCTGTAAACTTTCCCAAAATCTCGAGGTAAACCTTGGATCTCGATCAGAAATAATACTCAATGGAACTCCATGCAACTTCACAATCACACTGATGTAAATCTCAGCTAACCGCTCCAAAGAAAAACTGATGTCAATCGAAATAAAATGAGCCGATTTAGTCAGCCTATCAACAACCACCCAAATAGAATTATGCCCTCTCTGAATATTCGGCAACCCCGTTACAAAATCCATCGAAATGCCATCCCACTTCCACTCAGGAATATCCAACGGTTGCAACAAACCACTAGGCCTTTGATGTTCCACTTTCGATTTCTGACAAGTCAAACAAGCATACACAAACTGAGCCACATCTCTTTTCAATCCAGGCCACCAGAAAATCTTCTTCAAGTCTTGGTACATCTTATTCGCTCCCGGATGTATACTCAAATTACTCCGGTGTCCTTCCTCCAAAATCATCCGTTTCAACTCCGAATCATCCGGAATACAAATCCGCCCACGGAACCTTAAAACACCATTAACATCCATTTGAAAATCACCATTCGCATCTGTTCCGCCAACCACCATCAAATCAACGAATTTCACATCCAACTTCTGTTTCTCTCTTACCGACATCAGAAAATCATTAGTAACCTTCAACATACCCAGCCTCACACTAACCGACGTCACTTCACATACCAAACTCAAATCTCTAAACGATTCCAAAAGTTCCCACTCCTTAACCATTAAAGCCGACATATGCAACGATTTCCGACTCAATGCATCGGCTACCACATTAGCTTTACCAGGATGGTAATTCAAGCCAAAGTCACAGTCCTTCAAGAATTCCAACTACCTACGTTGCCTCATATTCAGTTCCTTTTGATCAAACAGATATTTCAAACTCTTGTGATCACTAAAGACTTCAAACCTCGCACCAAAAAGATAATGCCTCCAAATCTTCAACACAAAAACCACAGCCGCTAACTCAAGATCATGAGTAGGATAATTTTTCTCATGAACCCTCAATTGCCTTGAAGCATAAGCCACCACCTTACCTTCCTGCATCAGAACACCACCTAGACCAATCAAAAAAGCATCACAATACACCACAAATGGTTCATTAGGATCCGGTAAAATCAAAATCGGAGCTGTCGTCAATCTTCTCTTCAGCTCATTAAAACTCTCTTCACACCGAATATCCCAAATGAACGCTTAACCTTTGCAAGTCAACTGGGTCAAAGGTAATGCTAGCTTAGAAAACCCTTCAACGAACCGTCGATAATAACCGGCCAAACCCAAAAAGCTTCGAATTTCAGTAACAGATCTCGGAGCCTCCCATTGTAGAACTGCTTCTACTTTAGATGGATCCACAGAAATACCATTACCTGAAATTACGTGTCCAAGAAAACTCACTTCCGACAACCAGAACTCACACTTGGACAATTTCGCAAAAACCTTCCTTTCCTTCAAAACCTGCAAAACAATACGCAAATGCTCCGCGTGCTCCTCGCGAGACTTAGAATAAATCAATATGTCATCAATAAACACAACAACAAATTGATCCAAATGCTCGTGGAAAATACGATTCATGTATTCCATAAACACACCAGGTGCATTAGAAACCCCGAACGACATCACAGAATATTCATAATGACCGTATCGTGTCCTAAAAGCCGTCTTCTGAATATCTTCCTCCTTCACCCTTATCTGATGATATCCCGATCTCAAATCAATCTTACTAAACACACAAGCACCAACCAACTGATCCATCAGATCATCAATTCTCGGAAGAGGATACTTATTCTTAATCGTCACCTTATTCAACTGGCGATAATCAATACACAATCGCATACTTCCATCTTTCTTTTTCACCAACAAAACTGGCGCACCCCAAGGAGAAACACTTGGCCTCACAAACCTCTTCTCCAATAAGTCATTCAACTGCTTTTTCAACTCAACTAACTCAGATGCCGACATTCTATAAGGTGCCATAGAAACAGGTCTAGTACCAGGAACTAGATCTATCGAGAACTCCATCTCTCTCTCTGGCGGCAAGTCTGAAATATCCTCAGGAAACACTGCCGGAAAATCACACACAACAGGAAACACATCAAGTGAAACTTGACTATCCACAGACAAAGATGCAAACACCCCAAACAACTGAGCTTCATCCGCCAAAAGCCTCTTCAACTCTTTGGTAGATAAGAAACTCGAGTCTTCGTCTTCCTCAAGAGAAGGAAACCTTACCAGCTTATGATAACAATCAATACGAACCCTATTAAATTGCAACCAATTCATTCCCAGAACCACATCTAAACCTTCCAACGGCAAACACACTAAATCCATCTCAAATTCTTTACCATAAATGGTCAAAGGACAACTCAAACAAACCAAAGAAGTAGTTACTGACCCCATCGCTGGAGTATCAATAACCATCTTACCATCCATCAAAGACAACACAAGATTCAAACGCTTCGCGTACTCAGACGAAATAAACGAATGAGTCGCTCCAGTATCAATAATAGCAACTAAAGGCGTACTATTAATAAAGCAAGTACCTCTAATCAGACGATCTGCACTTGAAGTCTGAGTCCCCGCCAATGAAAACACCTTCCCACCAGTTAGAGCTTTCTTCGGATTAGGACACTTCGTGCTAATGTGACCAGGTTCCCCACAACTGTAACACTTTACCACATTCTTCCTTTTACAATCAGCTACAACATGTCCGACACCACCACAATTAGAACACTTATCCAAATTCTTCCTACATTCGGACTGACGGTGTCCCAATTCACCACATCTAAAACACCTCGGAGAATTAGACATACCTCCTCCACCTGACCTTCGATCAAAAGTACCCCTTTGTTTACCTTTATCAGCTGGTGTTACATACGGACCACTACGAAACTGTTGCTTCCCTTTTCTTTCACTTAAACTCTTGTAATGAGTAGAACGAGCCTTACTGTCCTCTTCAAAAATCCTACAACAATCCACCAAGTCTGCAAACCTTCGAATCCTCTGATAACCAATAGCTTGCTTAATTTCAGGACGCAACCCACTTTCAAACTTAACACACTTAGAAAACTCCGCAGTCTCTTCCGCATAATGAGGATAAAACTGCACCAGCTCAACAAACTTAGCAGTATAATCAACCACCGACATATTACCTTGTTTCAGTTCTAAGAACTCAATTTCCTTCTTTCCTCTTACATCCTCGGGAAAATACTTCCTTAGAAACTCCCTGCTAAACACTTCCCAAGTAATCTCTTCCTCCTCTGCAGCTTCCAACACATGACGAGTACCAACCCACCAATCATCAGCTTCTTCTAGTAACATGTGAGTACCCAGTCTCACCTTCTGATCCTCGCCACAATCCATAACTCGGAAAATCCTTTCTATCTCTTTCAACCAAATCTGTGCACCATCCAGATCATATCTTCCTTTGAAGACAGGCGGCTTATTCTTCCTGAACTCATCATTACCCGCAACATTCGGTGCACCCTGCACAGCCCGAGCCATAGCTTGCACCGCAGCAGCTAAAGCAGCATCGTTCCTTCCAGCCATATTCTGTTCATTTCCAATAACAGCAACTATGGTTAAATAAACAACTCTCCGAACCACAACGACCAACAAGGACTGACACAACTGACACGGACTGGCTCTGATACCACTTAATGTAACACCCCCAATCTATACCCCCAAGCTATTAAAGCAGTAAAAGAAAATTCCAAAATTTCATCAGAGTATAATTGAAAACACGCCATAGACAGGGAGCATCACACTACATTGAAATAAAACATACAACACCTGCTCATAAAGATATGCAACAGTGGGGTAGCAATCAACAGAGGAACTCAGTTCCTTACACCCACATTTCAGATTTTAGAATAAAAGCGGAAAATCTAAAACTGAATATCATTTATATATATATCACTTGAAAATTTTGTCATACATCAAGTTATACAGGCACAAGCTAAAAGATATATATACAATAATACACAATAATCACAAACGGCCACCCTAACTACCCGGTGTCACATATCAGAGCCGACCGACAAAAGAATGAAGACGCAAAGCTTAACAAAAACACCTCCAGCAACTCTAATCTGCAATGCCTCATAGAGCATTATAAAACAGCAGAAGGGTGAGAAAAACAATCATAATATAGTTGCATACAATTATATATTAACACAGAAATGCACAATTAGAATATTCTCACCACAAATGCACCACAATCAAATATAACACAACACAGTACAAGTATCAGGTATTCATCACCAATGCACATCAATCATACACAATGCACTCATCATCAACGCAATTATACATATTCCATCTCAATAATCAAATTCACAATTAACATACACAATGAATCCATGATTATGCAAATGCACAGAGACCGACACAACGATTCTATGCACATGCCATGCGGGTACCGACTTCCAACATTTCATGTCTCATCACCAGTTCACTCAGGAACTATTGGAACCATCGTTCGTTACTGAGGGTCGCTCAAGTAACACCCCGTCGGGCATACGATGTTCACCCGTCGCTTTAGGTCCCCACATGGGCACACGACGTTTATGGATTGCTTTAGGTCCCCACATGGGCACACAATCCGATCGCTTTAGGTCCCCACATGGGCACACGATCGTCTATAACCATCGCTTTAGGTCCTCTATATTTTTAAGGCACACGATATATCAAATCGCTTTAAGTCCTCTTATGTTTAAGGCGCACGATGTTATAGCAGATTCCCTCTGGAACCAAACCGTCACTCAGGACGTCACAACAATGCATATCATAATGCTTGGCATACAATGACTCATGAAATTTAATATGCACACATATACACCCATAATCATGCATATATCAACAGTTACCATTACCAAACAGTACACAAGTCGTACAATATCCATACCAACAACATATTGTACATACACATCAAGTTCACCCAATTACCCGGCAAAAGTCGACAACAAAACAACACATTTCCTAATTTCCGACATAATTTAATCAGCCAACAATTCTCAACACCATCATCATAATAAAGTACATTTCACAAGCTCTCTAACGCATCAAACCACACCTCAAACCGAATCACAGATCAAAAGTTACAAAGCAAACAAATTGGAATAAACTGCTACATTCGTAGTGCGAAGCTCCTAGCGAGTCCTTCGCTACTCCATTCGTAGTGCGAGTGTGCCAGCGAACCAAGTCAAAAGCTAGCGAGTCCTTCGCTACTCCATTCGCAGTGCGAGCCTCTCAGCGAATGCTCGCTGCCCCATTCGCATTGCGAGTCACCCAGCGAATCAAGTCAGAAACTAAACAACACCAAATAACCCAACGTTCGCAGTGCGAACATCTAGCGAGCGCTCGCTACCCACTCGCTAGCCATTCGCAGTGCGAACCTGCGTTTTCAGAAAAACCCAGCAGCGCACCAGTTCATCCAAAAATCATGTTTTCACCACCCAAAATATTTTCAAACTGTCATATAACCATCAAAACATAATTCAATCATGATGACAAGTATTCTATTACGTTTACACAAATTTTCAACCGCAAAATCATCGATTTCTCATCAAAATTCTCTTTTTCAACCTAGAACTCAAGCTATGAAAACAAGCAAACATCCAAGCAACCACATACATAATCATATACAAACATAACATAATCGAGTTTCGCACCCTTATCCGATTTAATCGTGTTCTAGAAAGTCGGTTGATTGATCTCCAAGTTTTTCCCAAATTCTCTCTTTTCTTCTCTTCTCCTTTTCTTTTCTTCTTCTCTTCTTTTTTTCTCTTTTCCTTACTATTTTCTCTCTTTCTATTTCTTTTCTATCTAACTTAAGAAAAATAAATACGAAATGACCAAAATACCCCCACACTCAAATATCTCGCAAACGTTTCCAAAACCCGATAAAATATATTCACGATGAATAATAACATATTTTCACATAAAAGTCGAAAATAAAATAATATAATAATAAAATAATCAAAACGACTCAATTAAATAAAAATACTAAAACTGGGGCGTTACAAGCATTCGCCAGAAACTCGCTTTACGAATCTGGGGCGAATGTTCGCCAGCCTTCGCTTTGCGAACTTTGCTGCGAATGCATCAGAATTCTGAAATTTTTTTTATGTCTCAGTTTGTGATATTGTTTTGCCTCCCATTTCTAATGGAATGTGTTGCTGCTTGTTGTTTTATCTGATGATTTGTGCAGATGGCTCCTAAAATCAATCTGGAAAAGAAGCGAAAGGCCAGCACTTCACGACAAGTACCGATTCAGTTTGACAGCGATCGCTTTAGAGGAGCCAAGCAGGCAGCAAGGTACCTAACCTTGGAGAAGAGAACCATTTTACCTGAAAAGAGATTTAACTTGAGTGAACATGGGAGTTACCGGTCGGTGGCTGCACTCCTAGAAGAGAAAAAGTGGGGGCGACAGATAACTCCTGTGGATATTTACAATGTTGAGATCGTCCGCGAGTTTTATGCTAATGCCCTCCCAGATGATGGGGAGCCTTTTGGTTGGACAACTTTCGTTGGGGGAAGAGTGGTGCGATTTGATTGTGGAACAATTAATACCGTTCTTAGAAGTCCCTTACCTTTGAGAGCAAGTCAGATTGATGACTTCCATAGAGACTTGCACCTCCACAGAGACATTGCGGCCATTACTAGAGACCTTTTATGAGACAGTAAAACTGTAGAGCTCAACCCATCTGGGGTTGCCATTAGATACCGTCGTGAAGACACACGACCTTTGGCATAACTTATTTTGCTTTTGGTTGTAACCAACATTAAGCCAAAGTCACATACATCGACCATCCCTATTCCCCTTGCCCATCTTGTCCGCAACATTTTGACCAATGTACAGATTTATGTAGCTCGGATTACCGCGGATGAGATAAGGGTTATTGTTGAGAGTGGTCTTGGTTTCGCTTCTCGGAAGAACGCTCCTCTTGCTTTTCCTTGTCTCATTATGACTTTGTGTGCGAGTGCTGGGGTTGATCTCCCCACACGCCGTCAGGTGACTATCCCGTCTGCCATCGATGACCGTTATGTGGATAAGTTTTGTAAGCCTAAAGGGGCGAGGGGTGAGACGTCTGGTGCTGGTACTGATGTCGGCACAAGGGCTGGCGATGGGTCTGGTAGCTCTGGTTCTGGGTCGCAAGGTTTTTACCTGTATCAGTAAGAAATTTGCCAGTATAACTGGGATCGGATGGCGGCTTCTCAGCCCGCCATGATGGACTTACATGATTCTATGCAGGTACTTCAGCTGCAGATCTGTGAACCCGCCGTGGATCGTACTATGATGACAAGGGAGCAATTCCTTGCTCATGCTGGTTGGCCTGAGGCCAGGCCAGTTTTCAGAGGGGAGCAGATGCGGCTGGTCCTGATGATGCCGAGGAGGATGCTGATGCAGATGTTGATGTGGGTGATGATGTGGAGGTGTCTGGTTCTGAGGAAGGTTCTGAGGAGGAAGAGGTCAAGGTTTATGGATTCGAGTCCGAGGAGGACTGATTTTGTTGTTATGATTTTGTACTTCCTTTGCGCGTCAAAGTGAAGTTTTCTTATGTTTTATGTTATTATACTTTTTGTATCAGTTTTTGTTGATGTACTTGTACCCGTATGAGGTACTTATGATTTTGTAGGTGTTTTCACACAATTACATTATTATGATATTATTAGTAATATTTTGTTTTTCAGTAAATTATTTTGTTTTCAATTTTACTAATATGTCGTTTTTCATTGTTGTTATTAAGAGTTGAATTCTTCAGTTTACGAATGTTCAACTCTTAAATTGTTGGTATGCTTTTTATCGTTTTATGTTGGTATGCTTGTGGAAGTTTAATATTTCCAAACTTATGGATGTTTTGTGGAAGAAACTTATAGGTTGGTGTTGTTGTGCATCAAAGAAGATTCTTCCAAGTTGGATGGCTATGATAGTATTTTAAGCACGATTTTGTTGGCAAGGTACATAGTTACCTAGTTCTAGAATTTAGAATGTATTATAACTTTTTGTCTTTGTACAAATAAAGTGTTGTTTCTTGTTACAACTCTATGGATTGCTTATGTCATTTAGGCCCAAAAACTACAAAAGTGAGAAACCTCCATATTATACTAAATGCATAGGATTGATGATGAATTTTGTTTTATACTTTTAATTCATGCTTTATCTTGTGATTTGTGTGATATTGTGGAAGCATTAGACATGATCAAGGCACTTGTTGATATTGAGCACAACCATTTCCAAATAGTGATTTACCCGTGAGTAGCGAGTATTCGTTAACCCCCCTTGAGCCTAAACAGTTTAGATCTCGTTTACTGGTGAACTTTGTGTTGTACATAATTTGAAAATCAAGTTCATCATTGAATTTTTGAGAGTTTCTAAAAAAATTTCTTCTTGAACCTTGGAACCTTGTTTTATTGATATCGTTGCCTTAAAAAGCAAGGAGCATTCACTTAAGGTTTAGTTGAAAATAAGTTGGGGAGAATGAAAAAGAAGATTGGTAAATTGCTCAAACTTTTGAAAAATTTCAAGCAAGCATGAAAAGAAAAAGAGAATGTGAATATGAATGTAAAAAAAAAATAGAAAAGGATGCTTGCTTGAATGAGAAAAATAGAAACCAATAATTGTGCATAAGAAAGTTTGAGAAGGTTTGTGATAAAGGTGTAAAATTGGTGAATGAAGTTGAGATGTTTGTGAATACCTTGTACAGTGAATGTTCTTTTGCATCGGAAACTTCGATTCAATGGCCGTTAGAAATGTCCCTTTATTGTTAACCCGACCAAGCTACAACCTTAAAAGCCCTTAGTGATCTTTTGCTTCCATGATTTCTTATGTGATCGATTAGATGTTGTATGACTTGCTTTGTATTTGCATCATTTGTCATTGGAGCTAAATTGCCCCGCGGTTGCAAACACGTTAATTTCCTTCAATACTTTTTCGAAGAGGAGTGTTAGAGTGACATGAGCATGACGGTTTAGTTGTCTCTTGAAACATTTTCTGAGATTTGTTTACGAATCAAGTTCTTTTGCATTGTCGATTCTAGGATTGTGTAATTGTTGCTTTGTTACAATTGTTGTTTATTTGAGCCGTTTATCTTTTCTTGGTTGAATCAAATGCTCGAGCAAATCCTCTTGTTTTCAATGAGAGGCATACTTTGCTTGAGACAAACAAAGAGTTAGTTGGTGAGAGTTTGTTAGATTTCGAACATGCTATATATTTGTATTTGATACTTGGCATTTTTCAACACTTTCATGTTTAAATTGTGGATTTTAGTAGTGAATTGTTGTTGTTCTTCAAACATTGTTTATATACCTTTGGTGCTTCTAATATGTGTGCTATTGTGCAGGAAAGTGCACTAATTAATCAAAGAAAGAAGATACAAAAGAATTGATGCAAGCTGCCAAAGAATAGAGGAAAACATCAGCAAGTTCGCTTTGCGAACTTGCCAGCGAACGTTCGCTTTGCGAACACTGGCGAAGTCTCCAGCGAATGGTCCCAGAATATGGCAGTAGGAAAAGGGACTAAAGTTCGCTTTGCAAACTCCCAGCGAATATTCACTGAATTGTTCGCTTTGCGAACAACCTGGCGAAGAACCCTTGGATATGGCATAAGCAAAAGGACCTAAAGTTCGCCTTACGAACTTTCCAGCGAGTAGTTCTCTTTGCGAACAAAAGTTCGCATTGCGAACTTATGCAGATAAACAAGGGCAGTTTGCTTATCAGAAGGCACTTCAGGTGCCACTTTCTTCATTCGCTAGGCGAACAAATCATTCGCAGTGCGAATGTAGCTGATTTCAAGTGTATTATAAATAGATTTTATGCATTTTCTTGGGATCATAACTTCACTTTATCACACCAAAGCCTTTTTTTCTGAGTTTTCTTCATCTAAGAGAGATTTTTCACATAGAGAAGCTGAAGTCGCATCCGATCTCGATTATTCGACGCGGATGCTCTTTCATCTCCTCACGAAACTTGTTGAACAAGCTACCATGAATATGTGTAGCTAAGTAAATCTTGTGTCAAGATTAGTGGTAGGTAATCCATCATTTTATGTGTGTTGATCTTGGTTGTAAGTTTGTGAACTTTGTTGATGATAAATATAGAGGAAAAACTTTGTTTACATGGTTTATATTTTGTTTTAATTCATGTTCGAGAGAAATGTTTTAAAACTTGACCTAAGTTTAAATCCATGAATAATCATGAGGCTAGAGATAGTTTTGAAAGTTGATGTTCATAAATATTGAACTTGAATGTTATCATATTGGTAGTTTGAGTGAGAGATCATCAAAGGATCAATATGATAAATCTCACAACAAGTGTTCGAGAGAAACTTGTTGGGAGGATATGTGGTTATATTTATTGTTAACGAGTTCACACGCTTTATCGAGTTGATACGTATGCAACGGATTATCGGACCCAAATCTTGGCATGTTTTTACCAAACCCTAAAACCAATTTCTTTACCGTTGATTACTAAATTTTATGCAAACGATCCGTTACGAAAAACCAAACTCTTTGTTACTATTAAAGTTTGAAATGCTTTCGACTATTTGAACAGCGGCAATATACATATCAATCCCTGTGGATACGATAAAACACCCCCGAAATACTTTTCAACAACATCCAAAGTCCAATTGTAACTGGCGTTATTTTCAAAGTCTAGTTGTCATCATGCATCTATTTTCAAAGTCCAGTTGTTATTGGCGTCATTTCAAAGACCAGTTGTCACTGACGTTCACCTACAAAACCCAATTGTTATTGGCACCTAAAATTCAAGTGATCAATAGTATCCCTTATAGAGTCCAGTTTTCACTAGTACATTGTTTAAAATCCAATTGTCATTGGTACCTAAAGTCCAGTTGTTACTTGCACCATCTTTTAACCAAGTTGTCACTGGTATGATTTTAAAGTCCAGTTGTCACTGACATCCATTTTCAAAAACCTAATTGTTACTGGTATCCAAATCCAATTGTCACTGGTATTATCTACAGGTCAAATTATTATTGGCATGATCTTTGAAAGGCCAATTGTAAGTGGAACCCTATTTTCAAAAGTCTAATTGTCGTTGGCACCTTTAAACTCCAGTTATCACTGGCCTCATTTCTGAAATGCATTTGTCACTGGCCCTACCTCTAAAAGAACATTCATAACTAACACACCATTTCAAAATCCAATTATAATTGGTACCTAAAGTTGGGTTTTCGCTAACATCATTTAAAGTCCAGTTGTTGTTGGCACTCTATTTTTTTAAAGTCCAGTTATTGTTGGCACTCTGTGTTTAAAGTCCAGTTGTTACTGATACTCTGTTTTTAAAGTTCAGTTGTTACTGGCACTCTGTTTTTAAAGTCCAGTTGTTACTGGCACTCTGTTTTTAAAGTCCAAATGTTAATGACACTCTGTTTTTAAAGTCTAGTTGCTAGGACTCTGCTTTTAAAGTCCAGTTGTTACTGGAACTCTATTTTTAAAGTCCAGTTTTTACTAGCACTCCGTTTTTAAAGTCCAGTTGTTAGCGACACTCTATTTTTAAAGTCCAGTTGTTACCGGCACTCTGTTTTTAAAATCCAGTTGTTATCGACACTTTGTTTTTATAGTCCAGTTGTTACTGACACTCTGTTTTTAAAAGTCCAGTTGTTACTAACACTCTATTTTTAAAAGTCTAGTTGTTACTGGCACTCTATTTTTAAAGTCCAGTTGTTGTTGGCACTCTATTTTTTTTAACGTCCAGTTATTCCAGGCACTCTGTGTTTATAGTCCAGTTGTTACTGGCGCTCTGTTTTTAAAGTTTAGTTGTTACTGGCACTATGTTAATAAAGTTCAGTTGTTACTGGCACTCTGTTTTTAAAGTCTAGTTGTTACTGGCACTCTGTTTTTAAAGTCCAATTGTTAATGACACTTTGTTTTTAAAGTCCAGTTATTACTAGGACTCTGTTTTTAAAGTCCAGTTGTTACTGACACTCTGTTTTTAAAGTCCAGTTGTTACTGACACTTTGTTTTTAAAGTCGAGTTGTTACATGCACTCTGTTTTTAAAGTCCAGTTGTTACTGGCACTCTGTTTTTAAAGTCTTGTTGTTACTGGCACTGTGTTTTTAAAATCTAGTTGTTGTTGGCACTATGTCCAAAGTCCAATAATTGTTGGCATTATGTTCAAAGTCCAATTGTTGTTGGAATTATGTTCATAAAGTCCAATTGTTGTTGGCACATACAGAGAGGTTGATTACCCTCTTTTTCCTGATGGTTCCTAGAAAGTCATGTTTGACTCTGCATTTTGAGGAATTCCAAGAAGATTGGATGTTATTCTTGTTGAAAAACTCCAATGATATTTGTTTTGATTGATTTCTTCATAAAGGATTGTCATAGTCTTGTTTTGTATGGATGATCTTCTAGTAAGAAGACTCCAATGTCTTGTTTTGCGTGGATGATCTTCTAATAAGAAGACTCAAATGTTTTGTTTGTGTGGATGATCTTATAGTAAGAAGACTCCAAAACTATCAGTTATATTCTAAGTGTCGTCAGGTCATGTCTGAACCTGTTTGATAAAGCTAATTTGAATCTTCCCCAATATCCTTTCCCCAGCAAATTGTCATCCCCAGTGAGCCTTCACCCATTGTCTTTGATGTTTCCTGTGGATCACCGCTACCATATTTCTCCATCATTCCCCCAAGTCTGTTTATCATCCATTAAAAAAATCATGTTAGGGTTCATTTCATCTCACATCATTTCCTCAGCAAACCGAAAAAAAGAGTCCCTCATGAATTCATAACATTGCATATCATATCATTTCATCGGCATTAGGGGACAAAATTCGAGTCTTTTTAATATTTAACTATCTCCCACTACGATCATACGAAGATTAATCCTCTTCATATTCTTTTGTTGAAGATACTTAAATAGGGGCAGCTATCATACCCCAATTTCGACCCTGACTCGCCGAATTAATACAATTATCATAGAATTTGCATCATTTGCATAGCATGGCATGCATTTCATCTTGCATAATGCCCAAATTGGCAGTCAGAATAAATTTGTTGGATTTATAGACAAATCGGTCAAACTGAATCTCAACTGCGCGTAAAATCAGTGGATAAAAATTTCAAAATCGAGCTTGGAGACCTCAATTTATTGATCTACGTTTTGCATAGTTTAACCTGGTGTGCTCCTTTTAGATTTTTGACTACTTTTTCAGTCACATTTTGATCAATCTGAGCCATTTTACCGGTGAAAATTTATTTCAAAAAATTAATCAAACACTGTATTTTTCCAATATGTTTATTTCGCGCTGATCATTTTGGTGTATTCATTTTTTTTTCGGGCACTTTCACGCCCGACTTTTATACATTTCGAGTCCATTTTTTTATCTTTTTCGTCAAAATGTTCAAAATAATTAATTAGAATTAGTTGTGGTTTCACAATTAATTTTATATTAATTATTTTAACATTTATTTTTATGTATTTTATTTTATTTTAATTCATTTGGATTCATTTTGACACTAAAGAACAATTCAAAAGCATATTGCTAGCATAAATAAACAAGTTGTGATGTGTAGGTGGGAGACCAAGCCAGCTGGTTTTATCATTGTTTCATAAAAATTGCATTAGTTTTCTTATTAGTAAAAAGAGACAGAATATTTTCTTAAAAAAGAGAGTTTCACAACACGACATACTCCCTCATCACAACTCATAACTCCACACCATGTATCCTCTTCTCTCTTTGAGTTGATTTCAAAATAAAAAGTGATGAAAAAATAAAATAAGAGAAAGAGAGAGATAAAAGAAATGAAGGTGGAACTTTTTAGAACATCTCTCTCAGTTTTCATGTGAATTGATCCGCCCTTACCTCTCATTCCCAACATCTTTTCTTCACTCTCACACATATCTCCATATTGTACATCTCTTCTTCTTCTTCCAACAACATTCAGCTACACCACCGACCATCCCTACCATATCACAACTCTCTTCGTCTTCACATTGATCACATACTACTCACTCTCCTTTTTTTTAACACACAAAGACAATAACAACCAAACCATACAAAACTCAAACACCATCCACTACTCACACTTATATTTCCGCCATCAAAACTTTACTACAACTTCCCCTCTTCACTACAACACCATTGCATCTCACCTTCACCCCATATAAACTTCCCCTTACAACTTCCACCATCCAAACTAAACCTCTCCCAACTAACTTTGTTTCACCTTCTTTTCAAAATCACCAATAAACCTTCCTATCACCATCTACACAACACGATCCCCACTCACCTTCAAACTTTCTTCTCCTCCAAAAAAGTAATGTTCATGTAGCTCCTAAATACTTCATGTGAAAATTGCAGGTTAGTACTGAAGATGGAATTATTGAGGATGTGGCAGGGGTTAAGACAGAAGTGAGCAGGTTTTTTGAGGAAAGTTTTAAGGAGAATGTTCAGTTTCGTCCCTCCTTCGAAGGCTTGGGATTGAAGGAATTATCTGAAGATGACAAAGTAGGTCTTGAAACGGAGTTCTCTGTAGAGGAAATCAAGGAGGCAGTGTGGAGTTGCAATGGGGGTAAGAGCCCGGGCCCAGACGGCTTCACATTCGCGTTTTTTCAAGGCTGTTGGGATATAGTGAAACTCGATGTGTACAACTTTTGTTCCTGGCAGGTGCGCGTTTGATGGTGTTCTTATAGCAAATGAGGCTATTGATTATGCTAAGAGGAGGAAGAGGGCGTGTATGTTGTTCAAGATTGACTTTGAGAGGGCTTACGATTGTGTTTCTTGGTCTTTTCTTGTTAACTTACTTAGTAAGATGAACTTTGGTCTTAAGTGGTTGTCTTGGATTAAAACCTTGGTGTGTAATGGGTCGATGGCTGTTTTAGTTAATGGGAGTGCGACGAGAGATTTTCAAGTTGGTAAAGGGTTGCGTCAAGGGGACCCTCTGTCCCCTTTTCTCTTTATTCTTGTGATGGAGGTGCTAACTTGTATGGTTAAAAAGGCGGAGAGCGAAGGATTTTTTTCTGGATTTAAAGTTGGCACTGATGTTAAGGTGAGCATTTCTCAATTTGCCGACGACACTTTGATTTTGGGAGAGGCAAACTGTGATAACCTTTGGTGTGTGAAAGGTTTATTGCGTGGCTTTGAATTGTTAACTGGCCTCAAGGTGAATTTTTTTAAGAGCAAGCTTGGTGGGATCAGCCTGTCTAGTGAGTTTAAGAAGTCTGCTTCTATTTTCCTGCACTGTGACTTACTGGAATTCCCTACTTCATTCTTGGGGGTTCCTATTGGTGATAGTCCTAGGAAGATCTCTATGTGGAAAGGTGTTATTGATAAAGTTAAGAGCAGGCTGAGTGTTTGGAAGGCTAGGAACCTTTCTATTGGAGGGAGGATCGTATTAATAAACTCTGTCATTAATGCGTTACCTTTATATGTTTTTTCGTTCTACAAAGTTCCAGTGGGTGTGTTAAAGAGTCTTCAAACCATCCAGAGAAGATTTTTGTGGGGAGGTAGTGAGCACAGTAAAGGTATCCGTTGGGTTAATTGGAACACCGTGTGCCTTCCTAAAGAGAGAGGGGGGCTTGGAATAAAAGACCTCGCGTATTTCAATCAGGCGCTTATGTTGAAGTGGAAATGGAGGCTGATTCAAGATGATGTAAATGGGTGGAAGAGAGTTTTGGTGAGCAAATATGGTGCCAAAACTCATGTGTTTCTGAACAGTATCGAAGAGGATAAAGGTGATAAATTTGATTCTATTTGGTGGAGAGACTTAAAAGGTTTGGGAAAGGACGCTGTTCTGAACATAAATATTTTTGTGGACTGTGTTAAGTGTAGACTTGGTAGTGGCTCTCGCATTTCCTTTTGGCAGAACAGATGGGCTGTGGATGCTGCTCTTAAGGATGAGTATCCCAACTTGTTTAGGTACGCCAAGTCCCCGTTTGGTTCAGTTTTAAGCTACGGGTTTTGGAGTGGAGAGGTGTGGACTTGGGATGTTAAATTCAGTTATTTTCCTGCTAGCTCTGCCTTGGAGAGGGAGAAGACGGAATTGTTGCTTTTGCTGGAGGAGTTTAAACCCAGTAGGGAGGAGGTTGATGGATTTTTTTGGGATCCATTACTTTGTAATGAAGGTTTTAGTGATGGAAGTTTCACGGTTAAAAGCTGCTACAGCAGCTTCACTCACTTCAGAAGGGATGATAGGTTGAGTAACGAAAGTAAGGAGTGTTTAATTAAAGTTTGGAAGATGATCATTCCATCTAAAGTCCAGGTTTTTGCTTGGAAGCTTTTTAGGGAGAGGTTGCCTACCACAGACTTGTTGATTGTTAGAAATATAGAGCTGGCTAGTGAACATCTCAGTTGCTGTTTCTGCAGGGAGGAAGAAGAGACTATCGATCATTTATTTCTGAAGTGCCCGTCTGCGGTTGAAATTTGGCGAAACATTGAAAAATGGTTGGGTTTCGGTAGACTCAAAAATGGCAATTGTGTTGAGTCTTTTGGGGATTTTGAGTCTTCCTTGATAAGTAGAACAGGGAGGTCTAAAGGGTCATTCATTTGGATCGCCACTGTTTGGTATATTTGGTTCAGCAGAAATTGTACTATTTTTAGGAAGAACAAGAAGTCAGTATCGGAGATTGTTGATTCTATAAAGTTTTTCTGCTGGAAGTGGTTGTCTTTAGACTGTAAGAATTCTCATGTTGATTTTTATGTCTGGTTCACTTTGCCTTTGTTATGCTTATGAGGTCTGTCTAGTTTTGAGGTCTGTTTTTATGTTTAGGTCTGTTTTGTAAGGGTTGTCTGCACCCCTTGTGCAGCTTTTTAATGATATTGAATCCCATTGATTGTTGAAAAAAAAAGTGAACTTCTTCCCACCTTCATCATGTGATACAACCTTACCACTTCCACCATGAAACACCACATAGAACAACATGGAAAGTAGAGATTAAAAACAACCAAAACCTTCATGAACCATGATTCACGTCCATAACCATATTCCAAGAAAACCACAAACATCCTTCTACAACACAAACTCGCTTGGAACACTGTACAAACATTTCTGGATGTCATATACATGGTTTTAAATTGCGGGCAACCGCATCGGACCGTAATTGGGGTGTGATTTTAAAATTACGCCTCCGGTTATATTTGAAACCACAACAGACAATTTCAATCGTGTTTCTTCATGTATTTTCATCAAAAATCAAAATATTAGAATTCTAAAACTCAATTTACTTCTTATGTAATGAAAAAACTTAACATTAAGTGTTTTTCAACATTGTATTTCAAACACCTCTCTATAAAAATTCACACCGCAACGGCCGCAATGCGCATCGCAGCACCCGAATTGATGACCGCAACCGCAACACCCGCAACCGCAACCGTATCCGCAGCCGCAACCGCAATTTAAAACCAAGGTCGTATACCTTTCGCTTCGATCCACCAACCACCAAAACCAAAAACTGACACTCACCACCATGGTTTTAAATTGCGGTCCGCAACCGCAATTGCACCCGCAATACTGCGGATGCGGTTGCCTCCGCAACCGCATCGGACCGCGATTGCGGTGTAATTTAAAAATTACGCCGCCGGTTATGTTTGGAACCGTATTAGATAATTTCGATCATGTTTCTTCAAGTATTTTCATCTAAAATCAAAATATTAGAATCCTAAAACTCAATTTACTTATTATGTAATGAAAAAACATAACATTAAGTGTTTTTCGACTTTGTATTTCAAACACCTCCTTATAAAAATTCACACCGCAACGGCCGCAATACGCATCGCAGCACCCTCAACGACCGCAATCGCAACACCCGCAACCGCAACCGCATCCGCAGCCGCAACCGCAATTTAAAACCATGCTCACCACAACTTGCATGCGGACATTCATAACAGAACAATAATAATAACAACACAACCGTGACACATCCAAACAACACCATGCCACCACCTCGATGCCGCTGACCGGAGAACACGGCCGCTACAAAGGTGTGAGTCTTTTTTCTTCTTTTCCATTTTATTTATTCTTTCCTGCTGAGTTTGTTTCGCTGATATTTTTGTTCTTGCGTTTTTGTATGATTGAGTTTGTTGTGAGAAGCAATTAGATTGAGAGAGGATTTGTTTCATTTTGTTTGCTGAAAAAAAAATCATGCACGAGAAATGAACGACGCGTGAATTGTGAAAGGAAAGGATGAGAAGCTATCATGCACGTTTCCACTCTATTAGATAAACACGATAGAACAAGCAAAGTTTCTTTTATGATAATTATTTTTGGACTTAAGCATGCATATCACATGGTTGGTTATTTTTTCAGAGTGGAAACATGCTGTAACTTTCAACATGTTTTATTAGTAGTATTATATTTGGTTTATAACTTTAGAATACTTATTATACTTAATATATGTTTTAACTTTTAGAAAATTTATCTTTGTATTTAGTAAATGTTTTACTTTTAGAAATATTATTATTATTATTTTTAATATATATATATACACTTTTGGTTTACATAAGTTTTTATATTTATTGTGTTAATTTTTTTCACATTTTATTTCATTTTATTTTAGCTTTATTTTGATTATGTAGCAATGCAGATTCATTGAGGGTAGCGCGTGTGTGTTGTGTTAGCTTTCTGTTTTTTTTCTTCGATTACTTTAAATTGATGTAAAAAATTGTGACACTAATGTAATAATAATAATGTGCTTGTTTGCTGCTTGGTTTATCATTGCGTTGCGATTTCGGAGTTAAAAATCCAATTTAACTTTCGAAAGCCGTTTGGACGCATAGATTGTTGGTCAGTTACTTATAGAGTGATTTATACACGAGTCTTAAGAGCTAAATTTAGTTGCCTTTGATTTCGGTTTATTTCTCGACTCCTGTGGTTTATTTTTGGGCCTTCTTACAATGAGCCCTTTTATTTTTTGCAATACTTCCCTTGTATTTTTTCATTTATCCCTCCCCCATTTGATGTACTTTTTTATTTCAGTTTTTGATTGATAGCTCTTCTTAGGGATTAGAATCAGTCTAACCGCTTTCTTCCCCTTTGTAAGTTGATCACCATTCAACTTCATTCCATCAGCCAAACCCCAAAGCATTCTTGATCCATACATAAAGCCATACCCCACTTGTAAGTCGATTGCTTCATGCATCACCATCAACCTTTCACGTCAAACTCTTTCATAATCATGAATAAACCTCGATCAACATCGAGTGCATTTTCTCAATCAAAACCTCAAAATATCTAAAAATATTCAAACGCTTTTCAATATTAAAGATGAAAAAAGAGCAGGGTGTAGTCAACGTCTTCCTAGAGCAAGGACACGAGATGTAGTTCTCGCTCGCCCAAACTCTCTCATCGACCCAAAAACACACCAAACCAATTCAAACCTTTTTCCTTTTTGTACAACTAAAACCTTTCAAAAATGAAAGGAAATTTGTCTTAAGATGATGCAAAGCAATGCTTCATCCCTAATCGTTGAGTCGATATAAGTGGCGTTAATGTGATTTTTAAATTCATTCAATGTGGTATAAACGTCCGCTCCTCACCTGTTTTTGGTAAAACAATGTTTTTACGTCGATTAATACAAGATAACATTCGCTAAAATCGACCAACAAACAAACTTTTTTTATTCAGAACTACGTGTGCCTTGATTTCTCTTTCGAGGTACGTAGGAGCAGGATTGCGAAATCTTATCAGTCCCCCTAGTAATGAAAACCTTTAGGCCGTCTTTCTCTTTTCTTTCCCCTCTTAATAAACCGAGAAGCCTAACATATTTTAACAAACATTAACACGCACAACTAACCTAACGGTTCCCGTTGAGTACAACGGATGTGAGGGAGTGCTAATACCTTCCCCTTGCGTAATCGACTCCCGAACTCAGATATTGGTTTCGATGACCATATCCTTGTCTTTCTTTTAGGGGTTTTATTTGATATTTTCCCTTCCCCTCTATGGGAATAAATAAAGATCGGTGGCGACCCTGCTAAGCCCATCCCGCGACTGTGTTAAGCCCTTTCTATTGGGCTACCTGACAACAAGACCCTTTATTTCTCGCATACTTCCCTTGTATTTTTCACATATCCCACTCTCCATTTTGGTGTACTTTCTTTACTTGCTCGATTTTCTTTTGTTGCAGTTTCGTTCGCTAGATACCCTTAGAGACTAGGATTGACCTCACCTTTTTTTTCTTCTCAAAACCCTTGATCCAACGTCAAGTGGTATCCTTTCTTAACCTTTGTAATTCGATTTCTTTTTGCATCGCAATCTGTAGCGGAAAAAATCGTGAGTGTAAGTTATTGATTAACTTAACTCATAAAGCAAGAGTCGCCACCGCACTTTCATTTTATCCAAAAGGAAAGGCAAAAGAGCGAACAAAACCTAAATAAGTTCTGAACAATAACAAGTAAACAGAGACTGGGTAAGGGGGTTGGTTACGCTAAGGGAAGGTGTTAGCACCCAAAACGTCTATAGTACTCTATAGGCACCCTTTGAAATATCTACGCTTTTTGGTTTGAAAAGGTTTGTTTGAAATGAGATTGAGGAGGTGAGAAGAGAAGTATTTTTTTTAAGATTTTTGTGTTTGGAGAGACTTGCCGCCTCATGCCTACGTACCCACAAAGTGCAATATAGGATCAAAACCTCTTAATTCGTGGTACAAATAACAAAATAGGTTTGCTATGGTTGATTTTAAATGTAAAGACAAGTTGTGATTTCCAAGCGAATAATTCCGCTTAAAGAAATGAATCATGTCTAAACTTATGAAAAAGCTTTGAAAGAGAAAGTCAATAAGGCACAAAAAGAGTTTGAATGAGTTTGAATGTTTTTTAAAGTCTTTTGAAAAAAGTGTTAATATGATTATGTAGTTTAGCATTTATTAAGAAATGAAAAGAAAAGAGTAAAATCACTTGACAAAGTCAAGGTTTGATTATGAAAGAGGTGAGAGTTTGAAAACAAGAAGGTTTTGGAAAAGGGAGAAGATTTTGAAAATTGAAGTAAGGGGTGGGGAAGAAGTGACTGTCCTAAAGCATAAAGTAAAAGCTAAGGATAAAAAAAATCTAACCACAAATATAGCCATCTTCTCCATAAACCAAGCAAAAGCATAAAGCTCCAAAGTCTTCAAACCATAATTCCAAAGAAAAGGGAAAAGGTCCTAGTTCTAAGTCCAAGGATCCAAGAATAACATTGAAGTCCAAGGTCTAGGTTCAAAATTAATGCAAAGGATAGTAGCCATAGTCCAAGATTAGAAGCACAAGTTTTTTAGAGGTTTTGGCCTTTATTAATGTTTTTGGTCCAAGTGGACAAAGAGAAAAAGGCATAAGCATAAACATATGGTCCAAGTGGACAAAGTGAAAATGACGGAAGTATCAACAAGATATGATATGATATAATGACATAAAAATAAAGAGAGATAGGGGGCAAGAAGGAATCATAAAAGTATAGTAATAGTAATGTAGTAGTATATACATAATAGTAGCACAAAGGCCATAGTGCCATAAGCCTTCAAAAGTAACACTGATTATTCCGTCTCACGTCTTGAACTATAATGATTAAATAATGTACTTAGGTCAAGGTTAATGAAGACTTGTTAGAAGATTGATAGAATCAAAGCCTCTACACAACAAGCTTCAAAGATTTTAAACCTAATACAAAAGATTAACCATCATTGGGCTTACACAACCAAAAGGTTTGTGCCACGAAAAATCAAGTTCCGATTCGGAGGGAGGGATAAATGTAGCACTATGTTAAGAAATCGCCAAGTGACTTATATAGAAGTCACCCTACTCGAGGCCGGTCAAAATGATCTTTGTGCTAATGCATGCTAGATGAGCGATATGTAAATCGTCATCCAAAAGCAATACCGCACGAAAAGAAAAAAAGTAATGATCTAGTCTTGATCAAGAATTCAACAAAGAAATTCTAAGATCCATAAGACTTTCATTGATCCAAATAAAGGATAAATAGATGATGAGAAAGCCAAATTAAACCACAAAATTATGTGATATAAGGCTAAGAATAAAGGGAAGGGGTTAGGAATGAAGAAACAACCAAAACAGTTCCAAAAATAGGTGAAAAACACCATTCTGCACTGTGCAAATCGATTACACCAGTGTGCAAATCGATTGCACAGCAAAAAATCAGTAATTTTTGGCAAAAAATACACTGTGCAATCGATTGCATTGAAATGTAAATCGATTGCACACTGCCAGGCAGCAATAAAATCAGCATTTACAAGGCAAAACCATGATCAATCATTTCTCCAAACACCTCATGATCATGGATGCAATTGAGCACAGAAATTCTAGTAAAACAACAGCTAATAACACCAATGGATCATAATTTGCAAGATCCAAAGATCAAGTAACAAGAATCAACAATAGATCACATTGTGGAGGATGGATCAAGAACAACAATGGTGGATCAAGAGTTTACCACTTCCAAATCTGAAAATTCTTCAAATCAACTTCAAGAACCACTCTCCAAAGCCTTGATCTACAAGAATTGATGAATAAAACAAGTTTGGATGAAGGTTTAGCTCAAAGTTGAACAAGATTCAATGTGAAAACTTGTTAACTTTCAAAAGAAGAAAAATAATCTTTGAGTGAATTTTGTGGTTGGGGAGAGAATTTGCAAGAGGTTTCTTGGCTATCAAAAGCTTGAAGAATGAATGAAATGAGGGTTCTATTTATAGAGTTTAGGCTTGGAAATTTTGGTGGCTTGGAGTTTGGTTTGGAAGCAAAATTAGGCTTGGAATTTGAATTTGGAGGGAAAATCAAGATCAAGTGGTGATTAGTGAAGGTGTATGGTGGGAATTAATTGTGATTATGTAGGGGAATTATTTTTGTAATGATTTTGCATGATCTAGAATATTCCACATGAGGTCACATTTGAAAATTGGGGCCAAAATGCTGCAGAACTTGAAACTGAACATTTCTAGCCAAATTTGTCTCGTGCAATCGATTGCACAGTAGCGCGAATAGATTGCACTACTGAAAACTTCAAAATCTAGGTAAAAATAGCATGGTGCAATCGATTGGACCAATAGTGCAATTGATTGCACAGTTGAAAAACTTGAAAAATGCCCTGTTGTCTGGATTGTGCTGGTTCTGGCTCGATTCTTGACTTGTCAAAGAAGGCATGGAAATAAACACATGAACCTTAGAGCCTCTTGAGTAATAATTGATCAAAATCTTGGGAAACCCTTGATCAGATGATTTTGAATTGTTTGCAGATCAACTTTGACTTTGTTCAGATGAATTTCATTTGAGCTGAGGAACAGGTATTTGATATTTTTGATCCCAACCTCTTCCTGAAAAAGTTAGTAAAAGGGGAAAACAAACATATTTTTGAATTTTTATTAAAGGTTAGTAAACATAAGCAAATAAAGGCAAATAAGAAACACATAGATGCTCAGTGATCCCTGCAAGGCATAAACCCAAAGATGAGAGGGGTAGAGGAACCAAAGCATGATCTTGTTTGTGGTAAAGATGCAAAATGAGATGTGAGAAATCTTAGGGGTTAAAATTAGGGTACAACAGCTGCCCCTATTTAAGTTTCTTTCATCAGGAGATATGATGGTTGAAAACTTCGTCTCGACAAGATTGAAGATACTTAAATACAGAAAACCAAATTTTTAGCCCTAAGATGCCACAAGATGATATGAATGCAAAGGATAAAACACTTTGCGAGGAAACTTAAAACAAGGGATATACACAAAGTTGAGTGAGATTACGTGAAGAAGACACGCTGGGGAACATAAGCTATTTCTGGAGATCTGTAAAGGTGTCATACCCCAAATTTTGACCACTAAGATTCCCATCATTGTGCAAATCATCATCACAATATGGATGAACCATCATGCCTCATCAGGCTCCCCAAAGATGGGTGAGCATTCACTAATATCAAAAATTAGGGTTTCAAGCCCTCTCAGAGTCTTTAGACAAAGGATCAATCAAGGAATGACATGATCTTCAACTTGTCTAAACCTCTCAAACATCCACAATGGATAAAGGGGACTCCCACAGCAAGAATCAAGCACAATGTTGCAGCATTCCAGGTGGATTAAGCCTTAAGATCGACAGTGTCACCAAATTAGGGTTTTGGTCGACCAGGGCCGCCAGATGGAGATTTTCCTCTAGGCATGAGCCAATACTTCAAAGCATATCCTAATATGCTCCATGGAACCTCATGGACCTCAATCATCAAGTCAATTTAACCTCAGGGGATGCATACATCAAAAATCAGGAATTAGGGTTTCTTGACCTAATTCACCCCTAAGTTGACTTTTGAGACAAAACAGGAGCCAAGACCTCAAGAGAGGATTTAAGGGTCTCTAATACACTACATTGATCCATTTGTAACAATGGATTGATTCAAGAAGCTTGAGCAACAAGTTTCAATTTCATCTGAACCACAGTTAGGGTTTCGAGGGAAAAAGTCAACTGTACCTTTGACTTTTGACCAGGACATGCTCCCAAACCCTAGGACATGATTCAATACACCCTATAACACCTATGAAATCAATCCATCAAGTTTGATTTAGGTCAAGGGCTTGATTTCATAGAGGATCGCGCAGTTTGGAATTCATCGGATAAAAAGTCAACTGTGCACAAAAGTTAACTTTGACTTTTTGAGATTTTTCATAAAAATGGATTTTTAACCCTAAAATGATGTTAATGTATGATTTGAATCATCATTCATCAAGAAAAATCAAAGAAAGTGGGATAACTTGTAAAAGGGGTAACCATAAAAACTTAGAAAATTTTCTAAGTTATGAACAAAGTGGCAAGGGTACCAACTTTGGAGGATCATAACTCCTAAACCACAAAGCCATTTTTCCCCATCCAAAGCTTGACTTGTAGATCTCATGGCCCTCTACAAAAGCTAAAAATTGACCTCCCTCCAAATTCATCATGGATTTTGAGTTATGGAATGATCAAAATCACAAAAAGTGAAAATGTCACTTTTTTTCCAACACTTAGTGAAATTTTCACTAAGTCAGAATCTGCCTTACTTTTTTCCAAATGTAGGGACATTTTTCACTTGGATCCAAAAGGTATCAAAACCAAATATGATCAAACAGTTGTTGTATCATATGAGGGATTTCCAAAATGGCCAAGAACATCACCAAATTCAACTTGAGCCATGAGATATGACATTGGCAATATGCCTTGCTGAAAACTGCCAAGGCTAGGCAGAATTTTACATTTTTGGTCGATTTGGCAAAATCAGCCAATTCCAAGCCTTGTCATCATCTTGGACACTTCTGAGGATCAAATTTAAAGGGGACAAACACTGAGCTAAGCCTCCAAAGTCCTTGGAATAAGAAGTAGCATGCCAAACCTAGAATTGCCTAAAAGAGGGACAAGACTCCTATTTTGGATTGGAGCATTTAATAGATGCTTCAAGGTGGTATGGACTGACACATTTGCAACTGAATTCAGTCAAGATTCCTCCAACAACTAGGGAACCAAAGGCCTGTGCTCTAACGTCTAGTCAATGGCTAGAGGAGACTTGGATTCTCATTTGCCAACATTGGCCAAACCTCTGCTGCAGTTACCATTCACTATTGATCCCAAAACAAACTTTCTCTACTATAAATAGAGCTCATTTGTGCTCAGTTTGAGTACACCAAAGCCATCAAACAGATGCTTTCCCCAAAATCCCTTTCTCTTGGCCAAAATGCCTTCTTTAGCAAGGTAACTCTGAGTTTTTGAGTTAGAGAGCATTTTCAATCAAACCAATCACACACACACCTCAAAAACATCATATGTAGGTGATCCAAACTCTCACAAATGATCTGTAACATCAAAATCACAAAGTCACTTCTCAAAACCTCAAAATAGGCCTTTTGTGCATTTTTCAAGCCATGTCTTGATTCAGTCACTTTCCAAACCAGATAAAACCTCAAACACACTCCAAATATCATCCTTGAACTGTCCCAAATGGTTCCCCCCATCTGGAACACCATTTGAGAGAGTTGCTATTTTGGCCATTTTAACCCCTTTTGCAAGAAAGGGCCAGTTTGTGTTTTTGCAGGTACCAGCTGATTCCACTCATCCTAAAAGCTTCTAACGGATCATTTGAGTGTGTCCAAAGCATCAAATCATTTCTGGAACAAGTGGTTTGACAGATTGCACAAAAACTCCAAAAAACTCAAAAAGAGGTAAGCCTCATGACTTGAACTTTCCAAAATATGCATTGCTTTGAAGTCCACTGATCATGCACACCTCATACATGTTATATATGTTGTGTTTGAACCAATTGATCATGTAATTCATGCCTGTATCAAAGTGTAGCATAGAAAATGCAATTATAGGCCTTTTTCAAAACCCCTATCGGATTTTGAGGAGGGAGTATGATCTGAAAAAAATACCACCACCATTGGATTCCTTGTGAAATTCTAGGCCAGATGCATATAAATTTTGTCTCAAAACATGGAGAAATGAGAAAGTTATGACCTTCACGTTTTTGACCCAAAACTTGCATTGCCTTGCCTTGACCAAGCCTAGAAAACAAGGCAAGCCTTGTATATTTGTGATTTTAGTTCAAACAATGGATGTATCACCACCCCAGTGGTAAGGCGCGCGCCCTATAACCTTGAGGTCGTGGGTTCAAACCCCACCCATGCCATTTTGTGTTTTTTCACATTTTTGCTATTTTTCCAATTTTTTATGTTTTATTAATTAATTAGAAAATTAATAACTCACTCAATTTTAATTATTTTTGATTGGTTCTTTTTGCAAAAAATCACAAAAATATTGAAATATTTTATTCCACAAAAAAAATTAGACTTATATTATTTATTTAATATAATTAGTATTTTTGTGAATAAATTCCTTTTTAAGTGTTTTTAAACATTTTAAAATGAATATTTACTTTGAAAATCAAAACCAAATGAGTTTTAATATCTCTTGTGATTAAAACCTCATTTTGCAAACCTAAAACAAAAATCACAAGTGGTTTATTCAAACTTATTTGGTATTTTTATCATTTTTATTTGATTTTCTTTAAATATTTATTTTTAAAGGAAAACAAATTAGGGTTTCTTTGATTTTCACCCTCACAAATCATTTTCAAACACTCTTGGGCCTCTAATAGAGTGTAAGACCCAATCCTTTGTAAATACAAACCTATCTTGGGCCTCACTTATTGTATAAGTCCCGTTGTATTTCAAAAAGTTCGGCGCATTCAAAAACAAACCTTGGGCCTACCCTCGAGTAGTAAGACCCATTTATTTTCTTTAAAACTCTTTGGGCCTCTTGAGAGAGTGTAAGACCCATCCCCTTTGTACAGAAAACCTTTCCTGACCCTCAGTCACTTGTATAAGTCCCTCTGTACAAATATGAAACAACGGTGCGATCACTGATAAAACCGTGGGCCTCTCCTTGAGCTATAAGCCCCAATTTTTCTTTTCAAAGCACTTTACCCTTTGATTTTGAATATAATATTGTTATCAAAGCTTTCTTTGTTGAACAAACTAACAAAACAGCATGGAAGCTCTACAACCGAGTAAGTGTTTACCCGCTTTCATTTACCGCTTTCATATGTATATAACTATACTGTGGGGCTGTTTCACTGTAAGTCTCCTTTCATAAACTCATATCAACTGTGTAATAATAGCATAGATATTAGAGTTTCCCCGGCAAATACGTCTAGAATTAGACAGAACCTTACAACAATTTCTAGACAACTAGATCTAGGAAATCTCCCCCCTTTGAACAGTTCATTATACAGAAGGCCATTGTTCCATGTGAAACCCCTTCTGGAACTGTTCATCAGCCTCCTCTTGGGCTTAGTGCAAGGACCCACAGGCTTCCTAAAAGCATCCCCGCCTCCTCTTGGGCATTGTACAAGGACCCGTCGGCTTCTTAGAAGTATTCACAGCCTCCTCTTAGGCTTCGTATAATGATTCTTCCTCCGGGAATGATAGCCTCCTCTTGGGCTTCGTACAAATTGTCCCTCGGCTTCTTAAAAGTTTCCAGCCTCCTCTTGGGCTTCGTACAAATTGTCTCGACGACCTCCTAGAGGTATAGGAACAAAAATTAGTCATCTTAATAGAACAGTCTTTTAAAGAGTCTAGATCCTACTGCTATTGTTATAATACAAAAGATAAAACCCATAGACTCGGACAGTCTCAATACTCTTAGCAAATCTATGAGTACAACATCACTCATATAAAAAACTGATTTTCGCTTTGAACCAACATACTGGTCACTCGACTGAAATAGTAAACTTTTAGCCTCCATCTCGGGCTTCGTACGAGATACAAAAACACTCTCTTGTTGAGTATAAAAGTCTCTCTTGTTGAGTCACCCATCCTTTAGCCTCCATCTCGGGCTTCGTACGAGATACAAAATCACTCTCTTGTTGAGTATAAAAGACTCTCTTGTTTAGTCAAACAACTTTTAGCCTCCATCTCGAGCTTCGTACGAGATACAAAAAGATTCTCTTGTTGAGTCAAACATCTTTTGCCTCCATCTCGGGCTTTATACGAGATACAAAAAGACTCTCTTGTTGGGTCGATCACCTTTAGCCTCTGTCTCGGGCTTCATACGAGACACCAAATCACTCTCTTGTTTAGTATAAAAGATTCTCTTGTTGAGTCAGACAAACTTTTAGCCTCCATCTCGAGCTTCGTACGAGATACATCCAAAAGCACTCCCTTGTTGAGTCAACCCTTTTAGCCTCTCTCTCGGGCTTTGTACAAGATACATAAAAAATACCCTCTTGTTGGGCCAATAGCCTCCTCTTAGGCTTTGTATAAGAAAACCCCGGTTGAGTCAATCAACCTTTTAGCATCAAAGTTGTGCCTCGATCACAGCATACAAACATCAACAACTCCTTCATCTAACTGCTGTAAGCGGCAAGCCTCTGGATTATTTACATCCTTGCCACTGTCCCTCTTTTAGCATGAGAAATTCCTAAGGAAAGATGGCATTACTCTACACTGAGTTAAAGTCTTCTCCTTCAGGATAAATATCCCCTATAAATGAATTTATGGCATTGCTGGATTCACATATCCCAGTTAAAGTAATCCTCCTTTATAACCAGTCACCCCGCAGTTGTGACAAATAGACCCTTTAGAGATGACAAATTCTCTCTAAAGTCAAAACCCTTTAGCTTCACATCTTGGGCTTTGAACAAGATACAAATCACCTTCAGCTTCACATCTTGGGCTTTGAACAAGATACAAATCACCTTCAGCTTCACATCTTGGGCTTTGAACAAGATACAAACCACCTTTAGCTTCACGTCTTGGGCTTTGAACAAGACACCAAAACACCATTTCCTCCCATAGAATAGGAGGAACTACGATCGCTCTGATTTCCCTGTTTCAGTAAACGGGAATACGTAGGCATAAGATTGAAAGAAAAATCTTAGCGAGCACACTAATGAAAAAACCAAAATCCCATACCTTCATACATCACTCGAAAAACATCAGTCCTAGCACCCTACCCATGAACAGTCCCAGTTTTTCACTCCAAACAAAGTAAGAAGAAAGAGGCCCCACTTCCATATAGCATCTGTAACCTAACAGACCGCTTTTTAAATTCAGTATGCAAGCAGGGTTAGTTGGAGACATCTATTTCCCTTCCTTCATCAGCTTCAATAGGATAAAAAATGAATCGACCTGTAGTACCCCAAAAGAGCGACAGTGCTTAAGAACCACGTCCAGAATCGCTCGCTACACAAGGCGACAAGAAGTATCCATCAATAGTTGGAAAGAGAAGGACAAAACCCTGGGAATACGAGTAGTGACATCAAAGAATAGAATTGGATGGAAACTACGAACGAGATAAAAGTATGTCAATAGATGTCCAAGAATGGCATTGGACAACAACAAGAAAAAACAACAGCGTCATCCAAGAATAGCATTGAATGGAGGTGAAAAATGCTCTATTGGGGATAAGATACCCAAGAATGGCATTGGATGAAAGGAACTACAACATTCAAGCATGGCATTGAATGGGGCAACAGTAAACATCCGAGACATCCAAGAATGGCATTGGACTCGGCTGGGGAAAAGGGGTCCAAGAATGGCATTGGACAGAAGAAATTAAACCATCCGAGAATGGAATCGAATGAAGTGAGAAAAGTTCTGGAAAATATATCAGAAGCATCCAAGAATGGCATTGTATAAAAAGAGTAAGAAATTTGGAAGTTATATCAGAAGTATCCAAGAATGGCATTGAATAAAGTTAGAAAGGGCTTTCAGGAATGACACTGAAAGTAAAGGTAAATCACTACATTCAGTAACGGTATTGAATAATAGTGAGAAAGACATCCAGGAATGGTACTGAATGGAAAGGAGAAAACTGACCCAGGAATGACACTGAATGAACAGATAAAACTTTTCAGGAATGACACTGAAAGATATTCAAGAAAAATCTGCCGGGGATTGTAGAAGAGGGACAAGACTTCCAGGAATAGCACTGGGAGAAACAAGAGGAACAAGATATCCAGGAATGTCACTGGAGATCAAAAGAGACAGACTTCCAGGAATGGCACTGGAGTGAGAGAATATAAAGATCCAGGAATAACACTGGAATGGAAGAAGACAATCATCTAACAACAGCATTAGATGCACAGGGAAACAACAATATTCAGGAATAACACTGAATGAAAAGACAGGTAACTGTTTTGGTAGGCGCCAAGTAAGTTAGACTTCGATCTCAAGGTAAGATGTTGACAGCAACAGGACCTCGGGAAATGCATATAAGCACGAAACACACTTCGAGCTATGCGAATCTTTCTATGTATGATATATGAATGATTTATGTATGCAATGCAGATGATAGGGACAATTGAGATAGACTCTTTTGTTAGGGAAGAATGGAACTCTGATTCCTTAACACAGGGAACACTGCCCACTCTGCTTGGAGAGATGTTGAACATATCTCTGCCATACTTATGAATTGTATCAGGCTAATGGTCTTTTGAGGAAAGGCATCTTGAGGATTCTTGAAGAAGACTGTCCCAGATTGATTGACTGATGAGGATAAATTGATCATGGCTTCAGTTTGACTGCTGCAGGGAAAAATGATCATGGCTTCAATTATTGAAATGAATGTTGAGGATAAACTGATCATGGCTTCAACTTCACTATTGCTGGGGATGAACTGATCATGGCTTCAGTTCTTGAAATGAATGTTATGGATTAACTGATCATGGCTTCAGTTCTTGAAATGAATATTGAGAAGGCTAATCTCAGTATGGGTCTTGAAAGAGATCTTCTGGTTAACCAATTCTGAGAATAACTTGCACTGAGCAACAAATCTTGAATTAATTCACAACAGGATCTGGAAGTAATGTGCCCCTGATAGGATCACTGACCAAGTTTCTCAACTATTTGAAATTTCTTGATGAGGAAAGTTTGTCTGCGAATAAAATCATTCATTCATGGTAATTTTAATGCAAAGCTCATGCAATTTTGAAATCAAAATCATTTTTGGAATGATATTATTGATGTATAGCAAATGAATCACCTGTCAAAACACAGTGGTTTAGACATTCAAAATGAATGAGAAAGCAAAGATATGACATCAAAACAAATGATTGTCAACAAACTTAGGAGTCAATTTACCCAACCTTGCTGTAGTATGCTTTCAAAAGAAACCTAGCTTCAATTAGGTCTTTTGAGGGTTGTAACGTGGTCTGGTTCACGGTTTTCAAAACAAAGGATATAGGCTTAAAGTTTGTTTGTACCCAACCCATTATTCGTGATCATCTCTAGTCCTATGTTCAGTTAATTCAAACTATGCATTCAGGTTCCAAGCGATTTTGGAATTGCAACATAATTATGATGATGACTCAAGAGCCAAGGGATTTTTGAGATGGCAGTCACTTTTTCATACAACATTTTGTTGTTCAATCAGAAAAGATTCAACAGACCAATGGCATGGACACCTAATTCTAACTTTCAGCCCCCAACTAACTAATCTAATGACACCTAATTCTAACTCTAACCTTCTTCACTATCCAAATTCCCTAACAGCCCCACATTTTAAGATCAATATATCCATTTCATAATTTCTTTTCACATCAAGCAACTAAACACTATTACTATATCAATCCTAGCTCACATAACTGTCAATTCAGACACAGCCTGCATAGTTATCAAAACAGTTGCAATTAACGGCCTGCATCATGTACAACTAAATCATAACAATTCCAATTCACAAATTGTCATAATATTTGAACCAAGCAATCCTTAACCCATTCCAACATAACTCCCTCACAACTATTAAGTGTAACTCGCCTCAATTCAGTTCACACGCACCTTTTTTCAGTTCAGCAGCAACTTATTTCCCACATACACCAACCAGTTTAGCTCGCCTAGTTCAAACCAACACCAAACTCTTAAATAGCCAACTCCATCCTTTAACACTTTCAACCTCGAATTCATTCATCCAAACAAATCATGGATCCAGTTTAGATTCAACATATTCAACAGACCAATCCACAATTCAGGTGATCCAAAACAAATAAAAATACATAATCTCAATACACCAACATCAAAATACTAATGAGTTCCAAAATACACCAACATTAAAATACACCAACATCAAAATATGAATGAGTTCCAAACTACTGATAATCTCCTAAACGATCTACGTACTAATCATGATAACCAACATCAACTTCCTCATCATCATCCTCATAATCCTCCTCCTCCTCCTGCAACATCCAAAATAAATAGTCACGAGTCAGACACATAAAGATTCAAAATAAACAGTCACGAGTCGAAATAAATGATAGTACCAACACACATGGGGCGTTATTACATGAACCTTATACTCACATTCCAAACAAATCATCATCACTGTCGTAACCCGAAATTTGGCCTCCCCCTTTTGTCTTTTGCATAAGCACGCGCATTCGCATCGTCAGCATACGCACTCGCACTTTTCCTCTTTGATTTTGTTGCAAGAATGTTCAGGTTTTCCAAGCCCGATTAATTGCATCCTCACAGGATCATCACATCATCAAAACAAGCTCAAAATAAAGGTTTCCATGCTCACTCATCAAAACAAGAGGTGGAAAATCGAAACCGGGACTTCAGTATCATTTCCTGAGCAATTTGGGCAAAAATCAACTGAAGTAACCGGTTACCCTGTGGTGAGTAACCGGTTCCCCACCGAGTTTCTCAATCTCTCTCTCTTCGGTTAACCACTGCCAGCCAGTTAATATACCGAGTTTCCCTGTTCTCTTGGTTTTGACACCATCTCTTTATTTGTTCCCCAGCCGGGTCGCTTACCCTCTGGTCCCTAGCAGTTCTTTATTCTCTTCCCCAGTGGAGTCCTTGCTACACCTTCTATTCTCATTTTCTTGGTATCGACACCAATCCTCCTTGTTATCCCCAGCGGAGTTTCTTTTCTTCCTTACTTTCTTGGTTTTGACACCATTCCTTTCAAGTTTCTTGTGCAATCGCTCTTACTGTTCGGTTTTCCCCAGTAGAGTGTCTCTCTCTCCTCTGATCTTGGTTTTGACACCACTCCTCTCTTTCCTTTCTTTGTTTGGTTTTCCGTTTTAGTTCCACGAACTACATAACCTCTGATTCTGCATTCGTTCGAATGTCAGATACGTAGGCACGAGATCGCGATGATCTTGGCGAGCACACTTCCACCCTTCTTTCTTTCTCCCCTTCTTTCTTCCTTTCTTTTCCCTGGTTCCTCTGAACTACGACGCTCTGATTTCCTCATTGCACTATGAGGGTACGTAGGCAGGAGGGCCCTAATCCTCCACGAGCACTTCCTTTCTTTCTTTTTTCTCTTCTCTCTCTCTCTCTCTCTCTCTCTCTCTCTCTCTCTCCTTTTCTGTTAGCTAGAAGCCTTTAGATAGATAACCCATCCAAGCCTAGAAGCAAGCGAAATGGTTCCCGTCGAGTACGACGGATGCGTAAGGTGCTAGTACCTTCCTTTCGCATAACCTACCCCCGTTCCCGTTTCTCTTCCCTTGGGTTTTCTCGATATTTTCCCTGTCCTTTGTGACTAAATAAAGTTCGGTGGCGACTCTGTGTTATCTTTGAGAGTGCGATTCACTCAGGTATAAACCAACCATCTTCAATCACCATACCAATCCATAAACCAAACATGTTAATAAACGCCACAGACAGATTGGCAACAATGGAGAGATTGTATAGGTTTAGTTAATAGACAATGACAGGTGCAATTTCTGCAGACACTAAGAAACTATACAACACTTATTCTTTGACTGTACAGCCTTTTGAAAAATATTAGTATAACAATCAAAGAAGTTCATGATAATTTTTGATCGAAACAGTCATATAATCGACACCTCTAAACACAACAACATATTTGTAACAAGAATATAAGCGGCAGCAGCAGTTAAGAAAACAATCAATATTTACTATTTACAAATTCATACATTTGCAATGGAAATACATAGCATATTGATGTAGATGATATTTGAAAACAACTCTAACACACACAGTAACAACAATGGCAATTAGTTGAAGCGAAATCTAAATCGAACGTTTCAAGATTAAACTGTAGCAATCAGCAAAATAATGGCATGAAACTTGATCCAAAACTCATGCTACTCTTGTCATAGCAAGCATTCCACAAAAAATGTAGCAGCATACAATAAACCATGAACATGGAATCAAACATAATTACTAATTACTAGCAGCCTATTCACCAAATTCAACAAGTTGATAATACAACTTAATAATTTTGTATACATATATGAGATTCGCTGTTTGTTTATTTATTGACTGCCCATCTTTTGAAAGATTAAGGGCATTCATGTAGGGCTATTGTGACATGTCTCAATTCCTTTCAAATGAAACAATGAGGATCTTTTTTATTTTTATTTTTTATTTTATCTAAAATGGTTTGCTGGTTGTAGAATAGAGATTAGGGGTGTCAACATATTGCTTATAATTCTAAGGAGAGTTTCTGCAGAAGAGTTTTTTGTCGCAATATAGGTATTGATAAAAAATGAAAGAAAGTGCTGATGAGCCTCAAGATAGAACATGAAATTGTTATCAATATGTTATATTATTTTGAAATGCCAAAGTGATGAAATCTATATACAGAATCAAGATATACAATAGATATAATTCTCTTAAACGGACCTAACTGTCAGTAACTTGACACTAACAACCTAACATATATAATCTTCGCAAATATACTACACTGTAAATAGAGCTACAAAATGACATAATTACTAATTACTAATTACTAGCAGCAAAAAGGTGAATGACAGTCATGTTTATTCTACTGTTCAGCTATAAAGGTCAATATCAACTTAATAAAAATGACAGTCATGTTTATTCTACTGTTCAGCTATAAAGGTGATTGGAGCAGCACACAAGGTCATAATATACCGGTCAATATCAATTCAGTGATAACAACAGCACACACAACACAAATAGGTCAGATAGTCACACTACACTTGCAGCCTAGTCACAGTTAAATTCAAACGAAAATGTCGCAAATCCATTCAAAAAAACCTAACAACCTCAGAGAAAAATAGAACGTACCGAATCGTTATAATCAGAATGACCACTCGCAGGAGCACTAGAAGGACCCGCCTGAAGAGAATGCAACATATCAAATTTCTTTGACAATTCATCAAATTTCTTTGCCTATTCATCTGTCCGCGCATTAGCCCGTGCAACCTCTTCACGTGCAGCAGCAACTTTAGCTCTGGCAGCCTCAATGGCCTGGTTATCTGCTTCTCTATGTGGGTTTGTAATTGATACCTGTGTCAAGAAGTTCACTCCATATCTTATGTTACGCGCCAATTATCCAGTTCCATAACACCGCCCCCGTGTTTTACCCCCTGTAGCTTCTTTCCAAATTTTTATTCTTGTTGATCCTTCTACTTCATCACCAACTTGTGTCAAACTTCTGCAGAATTTTTCCTGTACACGTTGATAACACATCACAAAAGAACTAAAAAACACATTATATCCAGATAGTAACATAAATGATGTCAAAATAGAAAATACATTATATGTCCATGTATCCAGATAGAAAAACATATTTAGATTGCAAGACATATTTAGATAGAAAAACATATTGAATCCATAAGATCCATAAATTGCAAGACATATTTAAATATATTGAATCCATAAGATCCATAGATTGCAAGACATATTTAGATTAAGATCGGAAACGTTAACTTACATGTGTTGCCGCTGCACGAGCGTTAACCCACTCCCCATTCTTCTTTTTATGGGTGGCAATGAAAATCTCATCTGGATGTGCGGGTCGATTGAGTTTTTTAGCCTATCATTAGAGGCAGTATATATGGTCACAATGTATATCGGATATAATTATATTAACGCATTGTAATTACAAAGTATATATATATATACCAATTCAAGTGCAACATCATGGTGAGCTCTACGACCTGTTGTATGGACTGCCCCACCTTTCTTGGATGATCGATTAATCTTATTTTGTTGGGATACAACTTTGAATTCATTTGACTTCCACTTGTCTAGAAGATACATCCATGTATCTACACCCATCCAACCCGGCTTGCGCCCCTTTTCTCTAGCCTTTCGTTGTATATCAGACAGTCGTTTTCCACATTTCTGATGAAACAATTCTTCCATTTTCGCATCATCACAACGGTCCCAACATACAAAATATACATCATCATCAAACTACTAAAAAAGAAATGCCATGTCTTACATTAAACTCGTTGAACCATTCCTTTCTCACGTCGTCTCTTTCGTCGCGTTTAAGCTCACCATAATTAACGAAGGTTCCTCGATAATTCTTTTCAATAACTTTTCGAACCATTGCGGCAACAAGATCAGCTAGACTTAAACTACATATAATGCCAACAACAACAATGAGTTCAATAACTTTGTGAAATAAAAGCTTACTACCTACTATGAGTTCAACAACAACAACAATAAGATAGTATGAAGCCATGTGAAATAAAAGCCATGTGCACTGCCCTTAAAGGAATTTATATTGTAGTGAAAGAGTAATTAAGGAACTTCATTTAATTGACATTTAATGGATAGATAGTTGCTTTTCTTTGGTAATAATACTTTTTAGTAGGATCTTTATTTCCATCGCTAAAAGAAATTCTGCCAAGACATTACCTTATCTATCAAAATATTACTTAGCCGAAGCTATGTGTGTCACAGAATATACAAACTTATCTTCTTTTGTTCACATAAGCTTAAGCAGCAGCTATGGCAGCCTTAAGCTGCCAGTTTCATTCCACCAACTACTTGAATTCTCAGAAGCTTAAAAGCAGAAGCAAGAATTTCATATTTTCATGCTCATCACAACCTATACAAAGCAATATAAAGGTACTAACTGAAAGAGCTTTTTCAAAATTACAAAGTGATTTCAATTTTGAACACCCTTTGTGGAATACGTTGTGATAAATGGAGCAGCCAAGGAAATAGGAAGAGCTGCTGTATTAGCTGTGACAAAAGCTAGAGGAATGGAAGTTGCTGGAGCCATTTATACTCTTTATGTTGGAGAGGATATTGGACAGGTTTTCGTTTAATAGAACTTATGATAATTATGGCATGTCCATAAGCTGTTTTTAGCTTTTTTTTTTCTTCATAGTTTTTCTATGAAAATAGCTTATGATTATGAAAATAGTTTACAGCTCATATGAAAAGAATTTGACTATATTTTCTCTTTTGTTATAGATTTGTGGCATGGAAGAGCCCCTTGAAATACCTATACTAAATGACCTTACTATGGTTTTGGGCTCTATATCTCAGGTAAAAGTTTCCAATTCTGTTTCCAATTAGTGCAGAACTAACTTTGGGCTCTATACTACATTAGTGCAGTACTAACTTTGCAGAACTAACTTAAAACCTAACTTTGCAGAACTAACATTAGTGCAGAACTATACTAAATACCTATACTACATTAGTTGTTTCCAATTCTGTTTCCAATTAGTGCAGAACTAACTTTGCAGAACTAACTTAAAACAGTTTAAAGTTTCTGTTTCCAATTCTTTTTCAGATACTACTTTGCAGAACTAACTTAAAACAGTTTCTGAAGAATCATAGAAACTGTTTCCAATTAGTGCATTACTTACGCATTAGTTGTTTCCACAATATGGATCTTCGGTTTTTGCCCACCGTCGTGTTGTTGTTCCTCATTAGAAAGTGTTTGGTCCCTCTGCACTTCCTCGTCTGTGGTGTGATGGGGAGGACTTTGCGGCTGAGGCTGAGTATATCCTGGAGTAGGAATAAATATGAACTCCTTAGAAGTCGGGTTTGCCGGTTGAGGCTGAGTAGGTGGTGGTGTTGGGTTTGTCAGAATCGGTGCTGGAGGCTGAGTAGGTGGCGAAGGTTGAGTAGGTGGTGGAGGCTGAGTAGGTGGTGGAGACTGAGTAGGTGGTGGAGGCTGAGTAGGTGGTGGAGACTGAGTAGGTGGTGGAGATTGAGTATGTGATGGTGTTGGATTTGTTTGAATCAATGGTGGAGGCTGAGTAGCCAGTGGTGGGTTTCTCTTAGTAGGTGGTGGTGGGTTTCTCTGAGTAGGTGGTGGTGGGTTCGTTGAACCAGGTTTGCTATGGACCTTACGAGAGTTGTTTATAGCAAGAGTCCCAGGTGGAATCTGTCGTTGACGGCATAACCTATCAACAACTCTTTTTTACAAAGAAACCATAAAAAAAAAGTCTAAATCCAAACATTATTAATTGATTAGGACAAAAAAACCAAATAGGAGAAGAGGTTTAGTCATCTTACTTAGATGTGCTCGATGGTGTTTTTCTCTTTCCGTTTGTCCAGTCATTTCAATAAAATTATATCAAAGCTGCCAACACTGAATAACAATATGCACAACCAACTAATATTAAAATCAATCCAACTCTTAAATCCAAAGCCACATGCATAGCCAAACCATTGAGATATATGCAGGTGGGAATGTTGTCACAATAGCAATTCAACATCACAAGCATAACGAAAATCTACCAAACCGCAATGGATTCGAAAATAGAATGATAACAATCAACTAAAGCTGGACAGTACAGTTGCTGCAATAACAACGCAATATAGCCGAATCGCAAATTAAATGTATAATCAAAACTGTTAACGACATAGTGATGTCATGAAAATTCGGTATACTACATTCAAACATAGTGATGTCATGAAAATTCAGTATACTATAACCACATTTAATCCCAACATAATTCAACTCCAAAATGAGTCAAGATTTAAAAGCTCACATTCATCTATAAGTTTTCAACAATACATGAATTTATGAATTGGGATTTTGTAATTGAAACATTAAGAATGTCACTTGTTTTTCTTTATGACCATCAAATAGCAAAACAATAGTAAGAAATTTGATCCAAAACTCAAACTTAAACTAATGCTACTCTGTCACAGAAGGTATACCCAGGGAAACAAAATGCAGCAGCATACATGATATCAGCTTATTATGGAACAATCTCAAGCAGAATTTCAGAATCGAAACGAAAAAGGGGCAACAACCATAACCATGACTCGAATCTGTCCTCAACCACAACCAGAATTTCATGTTGTTTTCATTTTGACAGCATGAAACCAGATACACATTCTACACAGCTTAATCAATGACATGAAGATAAAGAACATGCACCCTAAATAAAGCAGAAGAGACCAGGCCCTTCATATCAACATTCATGATACCAAATGAAATAAAATTTATAACAGCAACATGATAAGGGCAAATTCATATTATATTAAGGTGTGATATGAATTAGTCATATGAGAGGAACAGAATCTGTCCTCAACCCCATGATCTTAACCAACCTTCTTAGCATGATATGAGCAGCATGATGGTAAAGAATTTTTAACACAAATAATGCAACAAAGAACATCACTAGTTCTAAATAAATGCCAAATGAACCAAATGCATGGCAGCAGCAGTATGCCATCAAGTTCATGTTATTCTAAAGCATGTCTTATGATCGAAGTTTCAAATCAGAAATCATTAACCGATGACCTAAATCTTAAATTGCAGATCATGAGAATCATCAACCTAGGATCCACCACCACACTAAATCAAATTGGCTTAATCAAAGGCAATGCCCACTTCACCAACAACCCTCCTTCACATCCTATTCCACTTAAAAGTTTCAACAAATCACCCCTTCATTCATTCCAATATTCATCCTCCATGAACCATGAAACAACCTATTAGATTCAAATTAGAAAAATACTTGAGGCAAATACTGGCAAATACAAATTAGATTCAAAAAAATCTATTCAAAATCTATTCACCAACACTTGAGGCCTACAACTCAAATTCTAGAGAAGATTCTAATGCAGATCCAACTCAAATAAAACAGGGTACTTGAAGCTTACAACAGAATTACAACTATTTTAATAATCACCTCCAAAATTTCCATCACAAATCTTAGGTTTGTAGAAACACATACATATTCAACATCCAAGGCAGCTGCTATTAAATTGACTTGTATTTATAAAATGTTCTCTCAATCTTGAGTCATTGGGTCAGTTGTCATTGTTATTGGCTCGACCTCGTCAATTAACCCTCCATTAGCTAAACCATGTATTTCTTCAACTTCTGTAATAGGCACAACTGGTAGCATTTCATCGGATTGATAAGGAATTGCATCCCGATGTTTTCTATCTCGACATAGCCCCTTGGTTTTGTGGTGATTGCTGCACACCATCCACGCATATTCCTACACATTTCTGGATATGGGACATAATACACTTGTTTTGCTTCTTGTGCAAGAATGAACGGGTCATACTAACGATATGGCTTATTCATCTTAATGTCAACAATGTTGTACTCAATATTAACTTTTGTGCCAGTATTATTTGTAGGATCAAACCAATCACAATAAAATAGGGAAATCTTGTTGCTAAAGCCATGGTATTCCAATTGAAGGATACGTTGGATGATGCCATAAAAATCGTTTTCTCCTCCATTTGTAACACCTTTAACATGTACCCCACAATTAGTAGTCTTTTTACCACGACTCCATTCTTGAGTGTGAAACTTGTACCCATTAACAAAGTATATGTTCCATGATGTTGCCTTCGGATTAGGGCCGAGAGCTAAGGCCTTCAGATATGGACTAGTCGTTCCATTTCTCTCATCATTCACCTAAAAATATATATCTAACCTTAGAGATAGTTTATTGTCAACCACATAATATAAATTGTGATAAATATACTAACATAGTTCTTTAGCCATGAAGGAAACTACTCGTGTATAAGACCGGAAGCATCTTCCTCATTGATAGAATGATATTGCATGAATAATCTGACATTGATCATAAAATTGATGAGTGTATTTATAAAAATTGGTTGAGTACAACGCAATTGTCTTACAAAATTGTACTTACTCGAGATACTGTTTAACCTCGTCACAATTGATTAGGACGTGCACGTGAGCAGACTTCCATTCCTTATCAATCACCCAATAGACTCGAGCCTTTCCACTAGGACGACCATATTTACTAAAAACTGAAAGTGTTGGTTGGGAATTCTCATGATATGATCGAGGATCGTTCCTTAAACTTGTACTTGGCAACAAACTAAAGGTCTTGAAATAGTGAGAGAAAAAATGAGTAGTTTCACTGTGCAAGTAGGCAGTGCATATTGAACCTTCAACCCTGGCTTTATTTTTCACCGAACGCTTATAGTCTCCCATCAATTTACACATGAAATGATTAAAAAATGTTTTTTCATTTAATTAATCTACAAAAATTGAACATCAATTACCTTTCAAATGGATACATCCAACGATAATGTACAGGACCACCAAGGATTGCTTCAGCAGGTAGGTGAATCGGGAGATGTTCCATCCTAACAAGGTCTTCCAACTTCAATGTATTACAACAAAAGTCTTTAAAAAAACGACTCAACTCAGTTAGCGGCTTCCATATCTCAAGAGGCAAGGAACGAAAAGCAATTGGAAGCATACACTCCATGAATACATGACAGTCATGGCTTTTCATCCCCTTCATCCTACCCTTGGTAGCATCAGCACACCTAGAAAGATTCGAGGAATAACCATCCGACATTTTTAGTTCCTTAATCCATCTACAGACAAACTTTGCTTCTTCGGGTGTCAATGAAAATTTTGCCTTTGGCTTAGCCATCTTTCCATTAGGTAGAGGGCGCATCTCTAAATCCCCACGTAAACAGTTAAGAGGTAAATCCACTCTTGCCTTCTCATTGTGCTTTGTTTTTGCAAGATCATTCATGACAGTGTAAAACACATTATCAAATACATTCTTCTCTATGTGCATCACATCAAGGTTGTGCCTTAACAAGTTGTCCTTCCAGTATGGAAGATCCCAAAATATACTTCTTTTGTTCCAATTATGTTGTTTCACATACCCTGGAAATTTGGTGGCCCATACACTGTCTGTGACTTTTGGAAAATCACGAATAGCTTCCCAAACATCATGGCCGGTAAACATTGGTGGTGGTCTTTTTTTCACAATCTTACTTTTTGTAAATCTCTTTTTACTTTTTCTGAAAGGATGATCCATTGGTAAAAACCTACGATGACAATCAAACCAACAAATTTTTCCACCAAATCGTAAGGTGAAAGAATCTGTATTGTCCATGCAATAAGGGCATGCTAATTTACCTTGTGTCCCCCATCCAGACAACATACCATATGCTGGAAAATCATTGATTGTCCACATTAAATGCGCTCTCATAACAAAATTCTGCTGCATAGAGATATCATATGTCACAATGCCATCTTTCCACAAGCGTTGCAAATCATCAATCAAAGGTTGCAAGTAGACATCTATTTTAACTTTTGGGTTGTACAATCCAGGTACAAGACAAGTCAAAAACGTGTATGGTTTGGTCATGCACATTTCGGGAGGGAGATTGTATGGTGTGACTATTATTGGCCAACATGAATATGGAGAACTAGAGGCTTGAATGTAAGGGGTAAACCCATTAATACATAAACCCAATCTTATATTTCTTGGGTCACTAGCATAATCGGGATAAACTTCATCAAAGTGTTTCCAAGCTTTTCCATCAGATGGGCGACGCAAAACATTTGGATTACTGGTGTTCTCACGATGCCATCTCATCTGAGCTGCAGATTCCTTTGAAGCATAAAGTCGTTGTAACCTAGGAATGATTGGAAAATAGAACATTCTCTTCACTGCCACATCTTTGTATTTTCCCATTCCACACTTTCGAGGAACATACCTAGAAGCTCCACAAACTCTGCACTGAGTTAAGGTGCTATCTTCTTTAAAATATAATAAGCATCCATTCACACAACAATCAATTTTCTCAACTTCCAATCCTAACTTAGACACCAACTTCTTCACTTGGTAATAGTTTCCAGGTAAGCATTCTTTAGTTGGACAAACATCAACGAGCATTTGAGAGAAAAAATCCATGGCCTTTTGAGGAACATGCCTACTAGACATGGCAGCCAACAACTTAACTGAAATAGATAGTCTGGATTCAGAAGCTCCCTCATAAATAGGTTGGTTTGCAGAGATTAATTCATCATAAAATCGTTGAGCTTTTTCATTTGGTACCTCACCCTCACTAATTGATTCGTTTTCCATATTAGCATTCACATTTGGGACATTAAAAAATGGCCTAAAAACATCAGAGACCATTTCATTCATTGCATCAAATTGTTCTTCATCACCTAGATTATCCCCACCAGCATTCCCGCCACTACTAGAATGACCATCAAGATCCACATTCTGATTCTCTTCTCTATGATCAGTCCATGTATAATAGTTGGACAAAAAACCATATTTGTACAAGTGGTGTTTGACCTCAATAGGAATTTTCAAGAGAATGCAGACGCAATTTACACAAGGACACCTTATCCCTCCTTCGTTTAAAAATTGAGGTCGATTTATCGCTTTATTGACAAACTCTTCAACTCCACTAACAAATTCATCTTTCAAACCATACCTATCGGAGTTTACTCTATCATACATCCAACTTCGATCCATTCTCTACACAAAAAACAAATATAAGTTTCTAATCTTCATTTGTTCAATTGACTTCTAGAGAATATCTCTTTATTGAGAATTTGGATGTCAAGGTTGTATTCTTCTTTCTTAATTAATCATCAAGAAAAAACTTAAGAAAGGAAAAGCTAGACTTTTATGATTTGCAAGACAACAAAAAGTGGCAGCAAGCACAAAGCATACATTAAGACTCATAATCAGAATTTCTCATTAGTATTAACAATGAAAGCAAACTATGCAGCAGAAACAAACACATTTACGTAAATGGATCGAAACCCCGACTTATAAGAAACAATGCACATGTTCATGAAGTAATTTATTCCAAACTTTAAAGCACATATAAACAAATTGTATTTAGCAAAACATAAAATCAAACAAAAATACCATATAATATTTGCAAGCTCTATAATGGAAACAGGATAAGAGAATGCAATGCAAAAGTGTTTACTTCCAATAAAGGAGATGCACTAAGGTAAACCAAAGTTACATCCAATAAGAATCTACTACGTCAACTCACTTCTATAATTGATTATGACATGGTTCTCCTGTAGAATTGATTATACTTTTGGAATTGATTCTACTTTTACACTAAACGTGATTTTTACACTAAAATTTACTGAACAATTCACTTTTACAAAAATTTATTCAAACATAAATCACTTTTTATCAAAATCAATTTTACCGAATCAATTTTCTTCCCATCAGAACCAAACATACGCGGAGTGGTAAAATAAATGACAAATGACGGTATATAACCATTAAACTCTTAATTATTTTGGGATTTAATTCCCATCAATCGCAATCATCAATCATCAGATCATTAAAAATATCTAACTTTAATCATAATTGCTTCTAAAATTGAAATCATAATTTTGTTAAGAGATATAATAGAACAAACATTACATTAAGCTGAGAGGTAATGGTATCTTGCTGATTGGTGGGAGAAAGAATCACAGAACTAGTTGCTGATTTCTGACCTAAAAGTGCAAATGAGTTATGTGTTGTTAACCATGAATACCGATTAAATGGCAACCCTTTCACCTATATAAAAACAGAAACTTTATAATGTTATAGTTCTGTACAAACACATTCATAGCAAAATAAAACTCCAAAATCAACAAAAAAAGGTTAAACCTTTGAAGTAGGGTTAATTGGTTGAGTACGAGTGCACCTTGGTCGCAAGTTTCCATTAGCCACACAGGTTTCACAGTGTAAACCAGAATCACAGTTTTTATCTGCTAAGCATATTTGTCCTTCCTGTTAAAGAACCAAAAGGGTTATTGAAAATCACAAATTGTTATATTATATATTAAAGACACAACAAGTATGTCTGTCATTTTCCTATGAAAAATTGATAGTGCTAATTGTTTTACTCGATGAGAGAGGTTAACGATTTCTCTATGTGTGGGTGATTGTGAGACTCAAAGACGAACTTGAAGCATCTTTTATTATATAGTTTCTAATTAGAACCAAAAACATAGAAAAAAATATATTAGAAATGCATTGGTTCAGGTTCTCCATGTTGGCATAGCATACTAAACATTAGAAATGCATTGGTTCAGGTTCTACATGTTCATGATACAAGCAACAGCAATACATTTGCAATTTTATTAATGCGACTCGACGCAAACTAAACATTAGCAGCAACAACACAAATTAATACAGCAAGCACCTATCGAATACCTATCATCAGCCAAAATGTACTAGGCAACAAATTTCAAGCATCTAGTATCATTAAGCACATTTTTTCAATGAGTTTATTACAGCAAATTCATGGCATAGCATAACAGAAGTGATTTTAACACTCTAAAACTAACATTAACAGAAATTGCATCAAAATTGATTTCAACACATAATTGAAGAAGGAGAAAAGGGTTACCTTGAAATGGATGAATTGAAGAAGAGAGGATCTTCAACAACACAATCAAGAGGTCCTGCAAAAGTCCAATATGTTTATTGAAGTCAAGCAATCACATATTAGCACAGAAGTACTACACATCATAAACACTTTGTGATATTTCTGAATATTTTCTCGTTACTTCCTCATTTTATAACAGTAATGGAGTAGTAGTGCAAATATAACAATATTAACTTCTTATATTTCAAGAAATAAAAAAGGAGCATCACTTTAGTACAATAGACACTGCCACTTTAATTATAGATCACCTAATTCAACTTATAATTTATGAGCATGTTAGGATTCACGGTCAATAATATAAAAACAAAACCAGCCACCTCTCAAGAGTACACACTATTTAACAATCTCTACTGCAAATTATTTGAGGCACAACGCAATATTAACTTTCCTCAATTTATCACATTCATCTCTTAAGTTCTACATTGGATTTAAGTTTGGTCTCTAGCTAGAACTATCACAGTCCAAATTCCCTAATAGTTCTACCAATTCAAACTAACATCTACTTATAATTAACCAATAACTAACTGTTTTGCAAACCTCTAACTGTCAAGTTTTTTACTAACAAAGTTTTATAACAACAACTCATTTGTTTTCCATCCTCACTGTCAAGAATTCAAACAGGATCATAATTTCACTATACAGACTAATCTAAATAGTTTAACTAATTTCACACCAAGCAGATAATCGCCGCTAACAGTGCGTGTTATTCACATTACAACATCTTGAGCTTTTAACTAGCTAGCACAAGATTTTAGAATTTTCACAACAGACTAACATTTCCTAACAATGCTAAAACTACAACTTTCTATTAACATCTTTTTTCAAGACCACTAACTATAACTGTCAGTTTCATTTCACTATCCAAATTGATAACTTAACACAACTGAACTAAAAATCAACTAACACTAACTGTTATTAACAGAAGTTAACAGTGTCTGAACTCTTAACAAACTTCCCTCTTAACTTAACTAAAAATTAACCCTGCCCTAACATTCCTAACAGATTTACCCAAGCCTGCCCGAATTAGTTGGCATCATCCCCTCTATATAAATTGCAAATACACCATCCAACATTAATATATAAAGCTTACTTTGATGATATGCTTCAACAATAACTCTTGCCAAGATGCTTCCACCAATCACAATTAAGTTAAAGTTGGGTTGATTATATCAATACCCTATCTGCATACATGTATTGAAAAAATAAGTAAGGACACATACCTAAACTAATGTGCACATGAATGCAATTACTTAAATGGCATTCAATCATTAGAAAATGTAGAACCAATCCATTATATTTACAATAGCAGGGTGAGATACTGAAGAAAGTGTAGAACCAACTTCAATGGCATATCAAACAAGAAAAAATTGTTGGTTTATGCTAGTTTTCAGAACAAAACCAAACTCACATAGACACACTTATATCATCAGTTTGAAAGAGAGAAAATCAATCTCAATATTAACAAAGACAATAATTTCTTTTATAAAACTGAACCATACAAGATGAAAGTAATGATTTAATTAATAAAAAAACGAATCGAAACGGAGAATCCGAACAATGAATCGGTTCGACAAATCGAAACGACGAATCAAAAAGACAAATAAAGTGAGTAAACAAACGGAGATTCGAACCTGAAAATTGATTTCTTTGATGAAGAGAATCTCAATAAATCCTTGAAGCGATGAGAAGCTGAAACGAGAACCTGAAACAATGAGAAACAGTGAGTATGAGAAGAACTGAAACGAGAATCTGAAACAATGACAAAACTCAAAATCAAATAACATTACCCTAAGAGATTATTGTGAATGATTTGGGAATGATTTTTGGGTTTGATTTTTGGGTTTGGTTTGGGAATGATTTTTGGGTTTGTGAAATGAGGTTGAGGTTGAGGTTGAAGGTGAGTTGAGGATGAGACGAAAGAAAGAAAGAAAGGAGGCAAATGAAAATACTTTATAATTTTTATTTTATAAAAACTTTATAACTTTAGTTTATTAATTTGGTGGGGAATTGTAATTTTTTCGCACCAATAGTAGCGTCGGTGTCGTGGCCGACACAACTGTTAAAAGATAAATAATTATTTATAACAATATAGAAAAGGAGGCAAATGAAAATGGGGCGGGGAAATGAAATTTTTTGGCATCAATGATAGCATCGGTCCTAGCCGACGCTACTATAAAAATATCACAAAAAATAAATAATTATTTAAAACAATATAGAAAAGGAGGCAAATGAAAATGGTGGGGGGAAATGAAATTATTTTGCACCAATAATAGCGTCGGCCCTAGCCGATGCCATGTTTAAAATAATTAAAAAAATTTAAACTTTCAAGCGAATGTTGCTTAGCGTCGGCTACAACCGACGCTACTATTAATGATCTATTAAAAAAATAAAGCAAAATGATTTTACTCTCGTAGCGTCGGCTTATGGGGACACTTCACCGACAATAATAGCGTCGGAGTTGGGGCCGACACTATTTTTGATGCTAAAACGTGATTTTCTTGTAGTGAAACCTCCCCTCGATCCTGGTCTTCAGCCATGGAACTAGTCTCAGTTTCTTTTGAAATAAACCTCCCCTCAATCCTGGTCTTCAGCCATGGAACCGGTCTTAGTTTTTTTTGAAATAAACCTCCCCTCAATCCTGGTCTTCAGCCATGAAATTGGTCTTAGTTTCTTCTTGTTAAGTTCTTCTCTTGACAAGGAATGCTATCTGTGATGGTTTTTTTATCAAACTTTTCTCTGAGAGTTACTGGGGAGATGCCATTTTATGGAAAAAGATTTGCTGTCAGACTTGCTGGGGATAACCATTTGTCTGAACTATAGAGGTGCGCAAACTTCTCTTGTTTGGAGATGCCATTTGCTTGGAGAGGTTACATCATACTTCCCTTCGAGACTTCTTCGGATAAACGCCATGTGATGTAATTCAATTTTGAGGTGATGATGACTTCCTCTAAAGTAAGATAAACTTCTTAGGAAGAGACTGTTATTTGTCGACTTTATTGGGAAATCTACGAGAGCAAGAACAAACTTCCTTGTTTTCCGATCAGTAGATATTTCTTGGAGGATGCGACTTCCATGTTGCCAAGAGTCTTTTGTTGAGAGGATTTCGCTGGGGATTTTCTTTAACCTGGGAAAGCAAAATATTATCTTCAATGGTGAAGAGTGATGTTCCACAGGTGCATATCCAAATGTCTTTTTGCCTTTCAGAGGTTCAAGTTATCAAAGTGGTCGAAGACCGATTTCAATCCAGGAACAAACTTGGAGAGAGATTGTTTATACGATACATTTCCTGGTGAGGAAAGAGCTCAAACTGGGGTTTTATCCTATCTGATGTGGAAAGGAAAACTGACAACTCTAATGGAGAGAGAACATTTATCACTTGGGGATAAACGTGACCTAAGTGATTGAAATATGATATGAAATATGAATATGAATGTGAATCAATTATGCATGATGTATGTATGAAATGCTTATGCTGACAAAACAGACATGACATACAGACTGAAGATAAGTTCAACTGGATACTCGGCCACTCTAGGAGATGGGGGTATCACTTGGAGATTTTGAAGGTAGTACTTTCGTTTGGGAACAGGGATTCCTGCATTTGTTTCGATTTCCGGAGGTACAAACCTGCTAGGGTATCTTGAGCTACATTGAAACATAACAACCAATATCCTTCTACCAACTTTGAATTCTGGGTATCTTGAGCTTCCGCTGAAGATGACCTTGATTGAGAGATTCTTGACAGATGACGTATCCTCTGATGAGCCAATCTTGTCGGATGCAGTTACTTGCCATGAATCCCTAACTTTTGCCTAAATCGCCTTTTCAGGTTTTCAATCCATCAGGACGATCATTGTTTATGTCTCTAATTTTTTCCTGGACCGCCCTTTCAGGTTTTCAGTCCAACGAGACATTTTTTTTTCAATTTAGGTGAAGTATTTCTTGACTGCATCAACATTTGTGGGATAAGTGAATTCCTCACCATCCATAGTTGTAAGTATTAAGGCACCACCTGAGAAGGCTTTCTTGACAACATATGTGCCATCATAATTTGGAGTCCGTTTTCCCCTGGAGTCGGTGAGGAATGATTGTATCTTCTTGAGCACAAGGTCTCCTTCTCTGAAGACACGAGGTCGGACCTTTTTGTCAAAAGCTTTCTTCATCCTTTGTTGATATAACTGACCATGGCATAAATCCGTCATCCTCTTTTCTTCGATTAGATTCAGTTCACCGTATCTGCTTTGACACCATTCAGCTTCCGTTAACTTGGCTTACATTAATACTCTCATTGAAGGGATCTCTACTTCTACGGGGAGCACTGCTTCCATGCCATATACTAGAGAGAAAGGGGTTGCCCCTGTTGAAGTTCGATGGATGTACGATAACTGTGAAGTGCAAAGGGTAGCATCTCGTGCCAGTCTTCTGAATGATCTTCTTGTAGGCCATGGAGAAGAAATAACTTTGAGATGCGTGTAGCGTGCGATTTTTGTCGATGACGCGACCACCTTATCGCCATGGTTGGAATTGGGTGCTACTTTCTGATTTCTTATTTATCCTATGAAGCTGGAAACGAAAGTGAAGCTATCTAAATCTAACCTTGCACGCAAATGTTTTCTTTAACAAATGCTTAGAGATTGGAGGGTCCGGGGTCAGGTTATACAATGGGGAGTTGTCAATTACCCATCCTATATATGGTTATCCATAGATCGTTAACAATTATACTATTTTCTATTTACTGGCGTTTGTTTGTTGATTGGGAAAGTTTCTCCTTTGTGAGTGTTTGAGAGAGAGAGTTTTTGTTGATTTCGGGTTTTTCCGATGCTTTTGGTAAGGTACTGGACCTAAGGTTTTTGATTAGTGTGCTCGCTAAGATTTCAGAATCTTATGCCTACGTATTCCCGTTAAAGAAAACAGGGAAATCAGAGCAATCGTAGTTCCTCCTATTCTATGGGAGAAAAGATGTTTAGGTGTCTTGTTCAAAGCCCAAGATTGAAGCTAAAGGAGTATTTGTGTCTTGTTCAAAGCCCAAGATTGAAGCTAAAGGTTTGACTGAGAGAGAATTTGTCATCTCTAAAGGGAGATATCTCGTCTGTTTATCACAATTGTTGGGTGCCTGATTATAAAGGAGAATTACTTTAACTGGGATATAAGAATCCAGCAATTCCATAATTTCCTTTATGAGGGATTTGTCCTGAAGGAGGAAACTTTAACTCAGTGTTGAGCAATGCCATTTTTCCTTAGGAGTCTTTCATGCTAAGAGAGGGACATTGGCTTGGATGTAAATAATCCAGAGGCTTGCCACTTACAGCAGTTAGATGAAAGATGGGGATTTACCAGGATAAGAGATGAACTACAGCTTGGATATTTGAATCAACAAATGTGCCACTTACAACAATTATCTGGGATTAATGTTTGTTTGATTTTCTATTTTGATGTGTGATTGTACAGAGAAATGTCTTCCTGCAGAGAGATTTTTGATTTCCTCTGAGGGGATGTTGGTCTTTGTGTGTGCCTTGATCAAAGCCCAAGGTTGAAGCTAAAAGGTTGACTCTATTTAGAAAGTTTTATCTGTCTTGTACAAAGCCCAAGATTGAGGCTGGAAAGAGACTGACTCTTTTGGGGAGATCTTTATACAAAGCCTAAGAGGAGGCTGAACATTTGACTTTTCTGGGGAAATATTTTGTCTGTCTTGTACAAAGCCCAAGATTGAGGCTAAAAGGTAGTTATTGACTTCTCTGGGGAATATGTGTATGTGTCTTGTACAAACCCCAAGATTGAGGCTAAAAGAAGAAACTGACTCTACTGGTGAGAGGTATTTATCTGTCTTGTACAAAGCCCAAGATTGAGGCTAAAAGAGAAGAAACTGACTTTGCTTAGGGAGTATGATCTGTCTTGTACAAAGCCAAGATTGAGGCTAAAAGGAAATTTGACTGACTCAGTTGAGGATATTTTAGGTGTCTTGTACAAAGCCCAAGATTGAGGCTGAATTTACTGAGAAAAAGAAAGAATCATTATACAAAGCCTAAGAGGAGGTTGATTGGTGAATTTCTTATATAAAGCCTAAGAGGAGGCTATCTTCTGCTGAAGATTATTGAAATCCAGAGATAGGTCCAAAGTGGGGAATTAACTCTTACTGAGGATTACAGAAGAGTTGAGATATCAGATGCCTTGAAGTTCTGATTTTGGCTAGTGTTTTATTGATGGTAAGATGACCCTAGCTGGGGAATTTTAGGATGAAAGATTGTGTGTTTATGAAATGATCAAGGTTATTCCTGTGGTTTTTTTGGGAAACTTGAGGGTTTCTTTAAATTCGAAAGGAGGTGAGACTGTCCAAGTCTACTGAAAAGGTTTATCTTTGTATGATGCCCAAGAGGAGGCAGGCATCTTAAGGGATGAGAATCAACCCTAAATTGGTCTAAGGTTTTGACTCTTAGGAAGACTGCTTTAACAAAAGATGACTAGGTTCTGTCCTATACCTGTAAGAGGTCTCGAATCCTTGTGTAGCGTGCGATTTTTGTCGGTGAAGCTGAAGTGGGTTTCTCCTCACCGCAAGGTAGGAGTGGGGTGCTACTTTCTGATTTCTTATTTATCCCGTGAAGCTAGAAGGGAAAGGGAAGCTATCTAAAACTAACCTTGCACGCGGATGTTTAACTGAACAAATGCTAAGAGAGATTCGGGGAGTTCGGGGTCAGGTTATACAATGGGGAGTTGTCAATTACCCATCCTATATGTGGTTATCCACAGGTTGTTGGCAATCATAACTGTTTTCTACTTGCTGGTGTTTATCCATAAATGGGAAAGTTTCTTTATTGAGAGTATTGAGAGAGAGTTTTGTTTTCTGTGGAAAATGGGGATGATGATGGCTAAGGTATGAAACCTAAAAGTTTTTTATTGATGTGTGAAGGTACTGGACCTAAGGTTTTGATTTGGTATGCTCGCTAAGATTTCGCAATCTTATGCCTACGTATTCCAGTTAAAGATAAACAGGGAAATCAGAGCATTCGTAGTTCCCTCCACAGGAGGAAGAAAAATTTGGTGTCTTGTTCAAAGCCTAAGATTAAAGCTAAAAGGAGTATTTGTGTCCTGTTCAAAGCCCAAGATTGAATCTAAAAGGTTTGACTGAGAGGGAATTTGTCATCTCTAAAGAGGGATTGGATTTCCTCTGAGGGGATTGTTAATTTTTGTGTGCCTTGATCAAAGCCCAAGGTTGAAGCCAAGAGGTTGATTGACTCCATTGGTGAAGTCCTTATACAAAGCCTAAGAGGAGGCTGACAGAGAGACTGACTCTATAAGAGAATGTTTTTATCTGTCTTGTACTTAGCCCAAGATTGAGGCTAAAAAAAGAGACTGACTCTTTGGGGGATATCATTATACAAAGCCTAAGAGGAGGCTGAGAGTTAACTTTTCCGGAGGAATATTTTGTCTGTCTTGTACAAAGCCCAAGATTAAGGCTAAAATGAGATTGACTCATCAAGAGAGTGTTTAGGGAGATTTTATATGGTGTCTTATACAAAGCCTAAGATTGGGGCTGAAAAGGGTTTTGACTCCGCTGGGGAGGTACTTGTATGTGTCTTGTACAAAGCCCAAGATTTGAGGCTACAAGTGGATTGACTCAATGAGAGAGTGTTTTATCTGTCTTGTACAAAGCCCAAGATTGAGGCTGACATGGGAAATTTAACTGACTCAGATGAGGATATTTTTAGGTGTCTTGTACAAAGCCCAAGATTGAGGCTGAATGAAGTTTGACTCTGCTGGAGAGTATTATCTGCCTTGTACAAAGCCCAAGGATGAGGCTGACTCTACTGAGGAGAATCATTATACAAAGCCTAAGAGGAGGCTGGGAGGAAATGACTCTGTTGGGAAGATATTTTTCTAGAGTTTAAAAGGAGTTTTTGAGTATTTTAAATTTTGCTAGAGAAGCTTATATATGTTTTGTACAATGCCCAAGATTGAGGCTAAAAAAGAATGAATCAACAAGAGAGTGCTGAAAAGGTGATTGACTCAATAAGAGAGTCTGAAAAGGTGATGGACTCAATAAGAGAGTCTGAAAAGTGATTGACTCAACAAGAGAGTCTGAAAAGGTGATTGACTCAACAAGAGAGTCTGAAAAGGTGGTTGACTCAACAAGAGAGTCTGAAAAGGTTATTGACTCAACAAGAGAGTCTGAAAAGGTTAGCTCAGCTGGGGAAAATCATTGTACAAAGCCCAAGATAAGGTTGCTTTTACTGAGGAAAAGAAGGATCATTATACAAAGCCTAAGAGGAGGTTATCTTTGCTGGGGAAGAACAAAGAAAGAAATCATTATACAAAGCCTAAGAGGAGGCTGACTTCTGCAGAGGATTATTGAGATCCAGAGGCAGGTCCAAGTTGGGGGATCAACTCTTGCTGAGGGTTACAGAAGAGTTGAGGTATCAGATGCCTTGAGGTTCTGATAGTGTTATCCTGATAGCCTGTTGACCCGGGCTGGGGAAACATAGGATGAAAGACTGAGTTTGAAACCTATGGGGGTTAACTCAACTGGTGATTGATCGGATGATCAGTATTTCTCCGATGTTTGGAAGGAACTTGAGAATGTCTTTGAGATCCAAGAGGGGATAAGACTGTCTAAGTCTACTGGGTTTATCCTTGTACGATGCCCAAGAGGAGGCAGGTGTTTTAAGGGATGAGGGTCAACCCTTAAATGGTCTGAGGTTAGACTCTTTAGAAAGACTGCTCTAACAAAGGATGACTAGGTTATGTTCCTATACCTTTAAGAGGTCGTTGGGTCCTTGTACTAAGCCCAAGAGGAGGCATGAGAACCTTTAAGAGGCCTGAGGGTCCTTGTACAACGCCCGAGAGGAAGCGGGGAATACTTTTAGGAAGCCCGTGGGTCCCAAACCAAAGAAAAATTCAAGAGATGCCATTCACCGAGAATAGATCATTTAGTGAACAGTTCTGAGGTTTGAAGAAATTCAAGAGATGTCATACACCGAGAATAGATCGTCTCTGGGGAGTAGAATTTCTTTGACAATTTCTAGGGGTGACAGTCTTAGAAAAGTTTCACGAAGAATAATGCCTTTCTCTTTGTTCCATATTGTATAAGCCCAAGAGAAGGCACGACTGTATCTGGAATCCTATGGGGATCTAGTTTTGACTGTTGAAAGAGTGAATACTGGCTTTACCTAGTTCTAGACCTAGTTGTCGGGGAAAACTCTAAGCAGATATACAAGTATATATACAGTTGATATATGACAAGTATTTAAAAGGATATGAAAGAAGGACTTACAGGTGAGCAAGCTTCCCACAATACAATTATATATATTTGACATGTATTTAAAAGAATGAAAGAAGGACTCACAGGTGAGCAAGCTTCCCACAATACAGTTATATATATAAAAGCTGATAAAAGAAAGCTGATAAAAACTTACAGGTGAGCAAGCTTCCATAGCTGTATTGTTAGTTGTTCAAGAAATCAAAGAAAATTTTGATAACAACTGTATATTTGAACCTAAATCAAAAGAGAAGTTGTTTTGAACAGAGATTGGGGCTTACAGCTCAGGGAGAGGCCCAAGGTTTATTTTTGTATAAGAGGTGGGGCTTACAGCTCAAGGAGAGGCCCAAGGTTAACAGTGATCGCACCGTTGTTTTGGAAACTGTATCGGGACTTATACAAGTGACTGAGGCCCAAAAAGGTTTTGGTTAGAAAAGGGATTGGGTTTTACACTCCATTAGAGGCCCAAAATGATTTTAAAAAGAGTATGGGGCTTACAACTCAGGGAGAGGCCCAGATGGTTTAGTTTTAAACTGGCGATCGCGACGAGGTTTTGAAAATACAGTAGCTCTTATACAATGACTGAGGCCCAAAATTATTTATGTATAAAAGGGGTTGGGTCTTACACTCTATTAGAGGCCCAAAGTGTATTTAAAAAAAGAAAGATGAGACTTACAACACGGGGGGAGGCCCTGTTGATTTTTGTTTGAAAACGGCGATCGCGCCGAGTTTTTTATCGTGTCGGGACTTATATAATACCTGAGGCCCAAAATGGTTTATGTAAAACAAGGGTTGGGACTTACACTCTATTAGAGGCCCAAAAGTGTTTGAAAATTTAAAATCGGGAGGAAACCCTAATTTTAAATTAAAATGTCATTTTCAAAGGAAATTAAATGAAAAAAATGATATAAAATACCAAATATATTAAAAAACAAGTTGTACACTTTGAAAAATATTTTGAAAAATCATGTTCAATTACATGAAATTTTGAAATTCAATTGGTTTTGAAAGATCAAAGAGGGAATTTCATTTAAAAATGTTTAAATACAATTAAAATGAAATTAATTACAAAAATTCGAACTATATTAAAAAAATAATATAAATTGGATTTTTTTGTAAAATAAAATATTTAAACATTTTTGTTAATTTTGAGAAAAAGAATCAATTCAAAAACATAAATAGTCAGAGATAATTTAATTTTTGAATCAATTAAACAAAATAACCAAAATTCAAAAATTTGAATTATGGCGCCAAGAACACTTGGTTCTTGCCCGCGCCCTCTGTTTTTTACAGATTTGCGTTTTCTCACTTTTCTCTCTGATTACTCAATGGTTTTGCACGATTCAAACACCAATCTTGTTCGTTTTTGAACAAGGATCACAACCATATAGATTAATTGCATTTATATTAAGCATGGAGTGAGAAATCAGAAGAAAACCTCAAGAACCCTAATTTCAGCATGAACACAATGAAATTCCATACACGATTGATTCATGGCAATTGATTGAGGGTTATCACTCTATATACATGCACGAACAAGATGGTAACTCACAAATTCATTTATGATGCATGGAACATAGAGTTTGAAGGTGTCATGCTTACCTCTTGCAGCTGGTGACCGAATTTGGTGATGGAGGTGTTACAGCTAGGTTCCAATGATATGGACAGCTTCCTTAGGTGCCAAGGAGTGTGTTTGAATGCTTGGTGGGGATTGAATTGAGCTGGAACTGGTTGTGGTACCTCAACTGCAACTCTGTCAAGAACTTGAGAAATTTGCTGGTGATTTTGTGAATTTGATGTTCCAGATGTGATTTTGTGTTATAGATCACTCATACATGATGTTTATGAGGTATGTGTGTGATTGGTTTGGTTGGAATTACTCTCAATCTCAAAACCCGATAGTGACTTGAGTTAGAAGGCAAAATTGGAGTGAAGAAGAGATTTTGAGGAAATCATCAGTTTGGGTGCTTTGGTGTACTCAAACTGATCACAATTGAGGTCTATTTATAGTGTGTCAAGTTTGTTTTGGCAGCAATAGTGTATGGCAACTGCAGCAGGTCTGTGACCAATGTGGATCAAATGGAATCTCAAGTCTCCTCTAACCATTGACTTGAGGTTAGAGCACAGGCCTAAGGTTCTTTGGTTCAGGGATAAGTCTTGACTGAACTTGGATAACATTGTCTTGATGAATGCCACCTCTATGCATCAGTTAAATGCTTGGAAACAAATTTGACCATTTGAAGCATCTTTGAGTTTTTAGGGATGACATGCCTTAACATAGATCCATGGACTTGTGAGGCTGATGAATCAGTTTTTGTCCCTTGGTTGTTCCCTCTTGAGGTGTGCAGATGGATAACCATGCTTGGATTTGTCCAAATTTTCCAAATCGAGCAAAAATGCAAAATCTGTCTTGCTTAGGACAGTTGGAAATGGTGATTTTGATGGAATCATATCTCCTTGCTCAGGTTGAGTTATGGGAGGCTCTTGTGCTTTTTAGAAATCCCTCATATGATACAACACATGTGTGATCATAGTTTGTTTTGAAACTATTATATCCAATTGAAAAAACCTCATGAACATTGATGTTCAAGGCTGGTAACTTAGGCAGATTTTCACTAAGTGTTGGAAAAGTGTCATTTTCATGTTTTCAGCCACTTTGATCACTCCATAACTAAAAATCCATGAAGAATTGGAGCTTGAGGTAGTTGAAGCTTTTGTAAAGTGTAGCAAGACCTACAAATCCAGCTTTCGATCACCCAAAATGGTTGCTTGGATCTCAACTTATGGCCCTTGGAAGTTGGTACCAAAATCATTGAAATTTAGTAACTTAGAAAAATTTTGGTTTTTGATGGTTGCCCCTTTTGCAAGAAACCTCACTTTTCTTGATTTTTCTTAATGAATGATGATCAATACCATACATTAACATTATTTTTGACTTAGGGGAACCATATTTGTGAAAAATTCCAAAAAGTCAAATTTGATTTTACGCACAGTTGACTTTTTATCGGATGAAATCCAAACTGTGTGATCCTTTGTGAAATTAAGTCCTTGACCTAAATCAAACCTAATGGATGGTTTCCATAGGTGTTATAGGGTGTATTGAATCATGTCCCAAGGTTTGGGAGCATGTCTTGGTCAAAAGTCAAAGGCACAGTTGACTTTTTCCTCAAAACCTTAATTGTGGTCCTGGTAAAAATGAAACTTGTGAATCAAGCTTCTTGGATCAATCCATTATTGAAAATGGATCAATGTGGTATATTGAAGGCCCTCAAATCATGTCTTGAGGTCTTAGCTCATGCTTTGTCCAAAAAGTCAACTTAGGGGTGAATTAGGTCAAGAAACCCTAATTCCTGAATTTTTTTGTGTATGCACCCCCTGAGGTTAAATTGACTGGATGATTGGGTCCATGACGTCCCTTGGAGTATCTTGGGTTATTCTTTGAAGTATTGGCTCATGCCCAAAGGAAAATTTTCACCTGGAGGCCCTAGTCGACCAAAACCCTAATTTGGTGACACTGGCGATCTTGAGGCTTGATCCACTTGGAATGCTGCAACCTTGTGCTTGATTCTTGATGTGGGAGTCCTCTTGATCCTTTATAGGTGTTTGAGAGGCTAGACAATTTGAAGAACATGTCATTCCTTGATTGATCCTTTGTCTAAATACTCTGAGAGGGCTCAAAACCATAATTCTTGATTGTAGTGAATGCTCAATCATCTTTGAGGAGATTGATGAGGCATGAAAGTACATCCATATTTTGATGATGATTTGCACAATGATAGGAAATCTTGGTGGTCAAAATTTGGGGTATGACAGATGCCCCTATTTAATTTTCTTGGACCCGAAGGTGTGAATGGCGAAGGTATTCGGGCATTCAGGGTGCAAGAGGATTAAATATCGGAATACCCAAAATTTTGACGGTAGTTATGAATGGCAGTTTGCCCGTCCATCTTCTTTTGCTAAGAAATGATGCTTAGAAAAGGTTAAAACTTCCCCTCAATCCTGGTCTTCAGCCAAGGAACTGGTTTTAGTTTCTGAAATAAACTTCCCCTCGATCCTGGTCTTCAGCCACGGAACTGGTCTTGGTTTTTGAAATAAACTTCCTCTCGATCCTGGTTTTTACCCACGGAACTGGTCTCAGTTTCTGATATAAACTTCCCCTCGATCCTGGTCTTCAGGCAAGAAACTGATCTCAGTTTCTTTTGTCAATAAACTTCCTTGACAAAGAACGCTATTTGTATCGGTTTTCATTAAACTTCTCGCCGGGTTTTTACTCGGGTGATCCCATTTGAGGGAAAAAGTCTTGATGTCAGACTTGCTGGGGAAACCCATTCGTCTGAGCTATAGAGGTGTGCAAACTTTTCTGTTGGAGATGCCATTTGTTGACTCTACTAGGGAAAACGATTCTCTTGAAAGACTATCTTCTACTTAGGGATATTACATCATACTTTTCTTCGAGATCTTCTCGCAGAAATGCCATGTGATGTGATCCAATTTTGAGGTGCTGATGACTTCATTATCATTGACTCTCTTGGGGAGAAAAATCAATGTGTTACTGAGAGTCTTTAGTTGTGAGGCTTTCTCTGGGGATTTTCCTTAATCCGGGAAAGCGAAGATATCATCTTCAATGGTGAAGAGTGACGTTTATCGAATGCCCTCTTGCCTTTTTAAGAGGTTCAAGTTATCAAAGTTGTCGAGGACCGTCTCCAATCCAGAAATAAACTGGGGGAGAGATATTTCATAGATGATTCACTTCCTGACGAGGAAATAACTGACAACTCGATTGACTAAGAGGACTTTACCACTTGGGTAGGACTGACTAGAGTGATAGTGATGCAATATGAATATGAATGCAAATCAATAATGCATGATGTATGTATGTTTATGCGGACAAAACTGACACGACATACAGACTAGTGGATGAACACTATTGGATACTCGATCACTGCTGGGGACGAAGAAGTACCATTTAGTCCAAGATAGCAATTCTGCCTTGCTTAGGACAGATAGTCCCTGTGGGGAAAAACGTTGGTCGGACTTAGGAGGTAAGAACTCTGCCGGGGATATCAGATGGAATATTCGCACCTGACACAACTGATCCTTCATTCAGGCATACTGGTTTAGAAGGAGATTCTGCACTTTGAGGTTCAATCGTTTTCGAAGAAGCGATCGATGTTCTTTCGACGTTTAAAGTCAAAAGGAATTGCCATCTTTATTTTAAAAGCAGAAAAATTTTGACAAGTAAATTCATTTTTGTTTTATTTCAAGAATCGTTAATCATGTTAAAATGTCGTTCTGTAAAGCTAAAACAAATAAGAATTGCAAACAAAAGCACTAGGGCTCAAATTTTATTGATAGGATGGAAAGCAGCCAAGCGCGTGTTTCCATAGAGTATTTACAAAGTCTAGAAAATGGTAATTTAAAGGGAAAAGGGCTACGTTGAAACATAACAACCGTTATCCTTCTACCAACTTCGAATTCTGGAAATCGTGAGCTACTGTCAAAGATGACCTTGACTGGAGTTTTCCTGATGGATGGCATTTCTGCTGAGGAGTTAAACTGATCAGACGTAGTTACTTGCCCTAAATCCCTAACTTTTGCCTGGATCATACTTTGAGATTTCTGATCCATCGGGATGATTTTTGATTATGTCTCTCATTTTTGCCTGGACCGCCCTTTCGGGTTTTCAATCCACCGAGACGATTTTTTTAATTTATTTAGGCGTAGTATTTCTTGACTACATCAATATTCGTGGGATAGGCAAATTCCTCTCCATCCATGGTTGCGAGTCTCTAGGTGCCGCCTGAGAAGGCTTTCTTGACCACATAGGGGCCATCGTAATTTCGAGTCCATTTGCCCCGGGAATCAGTGAGAAATGATTGTATCTTCTTGAGCACAAGGTCTCCTTTCCTGAAGACGCGAGGTCGGACCTTTTTGTCAAACGCCTTCTTCATTCTTTGTTGATACAACTGACCATGGCATAGAGCTGTTATTCACTTTTCTTCGATCAGATTTAGTTCAGCGTGTCGACTTTGACACCATTCAGCCTCTGTTAGCTTAGCTTCCATCAATACCCAGATTGATGGGATCTCTACTTCTATGGGAAGCACTGCCTCCATGCCATATACTAGAGAGAAAGGGGTTGCCCCTATTGAAGTGCGGACAAATGTGCGATAACCGTGAAGAGCAAAGCGTAGCATCTCGTGCCAGTATTTGTTAGTTACAACCATCTTTTGAACGATCTTCTTGATGTTCTTGTTAGCCGCTTCTACCGCACCGTTCATCTTAGGTCGGTAGGGAGATGAGTTATGATGTTCGATCTTGAATTCAGCGCACAACTCTTTCATCATCTTATTGTTTAAGTTAGATCCATTATCAGTAATGATCTGGCTCGGAATACCATAACGGCAGATGAGATTGTTTTTTATGAAGCGGACTACCACTTGTCGGGTTACATTGGCATATGACGCTGCTTCGACCCACTTGGTGAAATAGTCAATGGCTACCAGGATGAACCGATATCCGTTTGAAGCTTTGGGTTCAATCATGCCAATCACGTCGATTCCCCATATGGAAAAAGGCCACGGGGAAGAGAGAACTTTGAGATGTGTTGGTGGTACATGAATTTTGTCTGAGTATATCTGACACTTGTGACATCTTCTCATGTATTAGTAGGAATCGGATTCCATGGTCAACCAATAGTACCCTGCTCTCAGAATTTTTCTCGCCATAGTGTGCCCGTTGGCATGAGTGCCAAAGGATCCTTCATGAATTTCTTTCATCAGCATGTTTGCTTCTGGTCTATCTACACATCGGAGTAAGACCATGTCAAAGTTTCTCTTATAGAGTGTATCACCGCTCAGGAAGAAGTTGTCTGCCAGTCTTCTGAGGGTCTTTCTGTCTTTTCTTGATGCCCAAGGCGGGTACTCTTGTTTCTGAAGGAAGCATTTGATATCGTGATACCAATGTTTGTCGTCTATGACTGCTTCAATCGTGAAGATGTAGGCGGGCCTTTCAAGGCGCATTATGTCAATCTTAGGTACGTCATTCCATTAACTTACACTAATCATGGAAGAGAGAGTGTCTAGTGCATCAACCATGTGATTCTCTTCACGAGGAATATGATGAAACTCGATTCTGTTGAAGAATGGTAACAACCTTCTTGCGTAATCTTTGTAAGGAATCAATCTTGATTGGTATGTGTTCCAATCTCCTTTGATCTGATTGATAACCAGGGCTGAGTCTCCGTATACATCCAAGTTTGTAATCCTTAAGTCGATTGCTTCTTCGAGACCCATGATACAAGCTTCGTATTCAGCCTCATTGTTTGTACACATGAATGTCAGTCGGGCGGTGAAAGGAATGTGGGTACCCTGAGGTGTTATGATGATTGCCCCAATTCCGTTTCCGTAAGTGTTGACAGCTCCGTCAAAGATTAGTCCCCATTGGGAACCTGGTTCGGGCCCTTCATTGGGTAGCGGTTCATCGCAATCTTTCATTTTCAAGTACATGACATCTTTGTATGGGAAGTCAAATCCGACTGATTCCTGATCGTCAATCGGTTGATGAGCCAAATGACCGGCTAATATACTTCCTTTTACGGCTTTTTGAGCGTGGTACTCAATGACGTATTCTGATAACAACATCTGCCAACGGGTAATCCTTCCCGTGAGAGCAGGTTTTTCAAAGACGTACTTGATCGGATCCATTTCTGAGATTAACTAAGTAGTGTGACAAATCATATACTGGCGAAGACGTTTGGCTGCCCAAGCCAAAGCACAACAAGTTTTTTCGAGCATAGTGTACCGAGTCTCATAGTCAGTGAATTTCTTGCTCAAATAATAGATGGTAGACTCTTTCCTTTTGGTTTTGTCTTGTTGGCCAAGTACACAACCCAATGAGTCTTCCAAGACTGTTAGGTATATGATCAGTGGTCTGCCCTCTACTGGAGGAGACATAATAGGTGGATTCAACAGGTATTCCTTGATATTGTCGAAGGCGGTTTGGCAATCTTCTGTCCAAACGCAATCTTGATTCTTTTTTAGTAGCTTGAAAATTGGCGCGCATGTCGCGGTCATGAGGAATATAAATCTAGAAATGTAATTTAAACGTCCCAGGAACCCTCTGACTTTTTTCTCAGTCTTCAGAGAAGGCATTTCTTGAATGGCCTTGACCTTGTCAAGATCAACCTCGATTCCTTTCTAGCTGACAATGAACCCTAACAGTTTTCCTGAGCGAACACCGAACGTGCATTTGTTAGGATTCAAACGGAGTTTGTACTTTCTCAGACTCTCGAATAGCTTTGACAGGTGGGTCACATGCTCCTCTTCTGTTTTAGATTTAACAATCATATCATCGACATACACTTCGATTTCTTTGTGCATCATGTCATGAAACAGAGTAGTCATGGCTCTTTGATAGGTTTCCCCGGCGTTCTTCAAACCGAACGACATTACCTTGTAACAAAATGTCCCCCATGGGGTGATAAATGAAGTTTTCTCCATATCTTCCGGCGCCATTTTGATTTGATTATAGCCCGAGAATCCATCCATGAAGGAGAAGGCTTTGAACTTTGTTGTACTGTCTACTAGCATGTCTATGTGCGGTAAGGGAAAGTCGTCCTTTAGACTTGCCTTATTCAGATCCTGTAGTCTATACACATTCTGATCTTTCCGTCCTTTTTCGAAACTGGCACTATGTTGGGTAGCCATTGACGATATTCTGAGATGGCGATTAAACCAGCGTTGATCTGTTTCTGTACTTCCTTTTTTATTTTGATAGCCATGTCTAGGTGAGTCCGTCTCAGTCTTTGTTTCACCGGAGGACATTCTGATTTTAATGGTAGATGATGTTCCACGATGCTGGTATCCAACCCTGGCATGTCCTGATAGGACCAAGCAAATACATCGGGAAATTCTTTGAGAAGCTTTATCAAACTTTCTTTGACAGTCGGACTGAGCAGTACCCCAATCTTGACTTCTTTTCTCTCTTCCTCTGAACCCAAGTTGACCGTTTCCAATGGCTCCTTGTGAGGCTCAATGGTTGTTTCCTCTTGTCTGAGTAATTGGGAGATCTCTTCTGGAATTTCTGCATAATCTTCTTCTTCAGTTCCGAATACCGAGAATTCAAAGTTGGGAGAAGGCATTTGATCGCGTGTTTCAACAGGGTTTAAAACAAGCAATCTGCAAGGCGTGATGATTTATTGTTTAGAAGAGATAGAGAAATGCAAGAGTGCATGCAGTGTATTTTCTGAAAAATGCTTGTTTTTATTTTGTTTTGTTTTAGGATTACCATTTTCTGGAAAAAAGAAAAGTGAAAACAACAATAAATGCGGAAATTACAGAACGACGTTATTTTATTTATGATTTTATCGATTCTTGAAACTACAGCCCTATAAAACAAAACTCTGTCGCTTTGGGAAAAGCGAAGAGGGACATTTACAGAAAGTGAGCCCTATAAAAACATTCGTTTCACCTGGGCAGGGTGAAAGGTTAAAACAAAGATGGCAATTACTTAGACTTATGGACAACTTTTGGGACATCGACGACAACCCATTGGCGGCGAACTCCTCGGTGAATCACAAAGTTTGGTACCTTCTTTCTTGGCTTGTCCTCAGAAATGACGCTGATTTCTAGCGGAGCAGGATCGTTGGAATCTTCTTCCCATGCAGAGTTATCATAGGAGGATTCTTCAACTGTATTTTGCACAGTATTTTCATTCTCAGGCGGATCTCCCCATCCAGTTGGCTGGATGTCTTCGAGCCTGATACGAGAGCTTTCAGGATCGGTGTACCTGACCAAGAAGTCGTACTTGCCACTCGGTTGTCCTTAGGTGTCCCATACTTCAGTGGGAGTAGACGAGTCATCCTTCTCAATGACGTTGACCTCTGGAAAAGCATAGTTGATGAACTCTTGTCCTGTAATCTTTGCAGATTCATTGTTGTGCTGGATATCTTCAGAATGTCCTGAGTAATGATCCCATGATTTGGTGGGGACGCACGTATTCTTTTCAATGATACTCAACTGATAAACATCGTTTGGCTGGCTCTTTTGCCCCAAGTCTTCTGGATACGGCTGCCAGATCGGCAAGTCATCCATTGGGTCAAAATAGTCATAGTCAAAGTTGTCTTTCATCAGAGTGTCTTCCTCTAATGAGTTGGGTTGAGCATGGCGTCCTTCCGGATCACAATCTTTGTACATCATCTTGAAGTCTGATCTTGGTATATATCTCAGACTTTGCGTGGGAAAGCAAAATGGCGTATGCGTTTCGTCCTGGGACATATAACTGTCCTCGTTGAGATAGGACTTCCACTCTTCATCTGTATCGAAGGAGTCATCTTCATTGATGTTATGTACTTCTTGAGACACTGGGTGGAGGAAGGCTCCGCTGCGGAAGAAGTCTTGAATGGGATGAAAACTTTCATCTTTCTTAGCAGTCTGGGTACAGGTTGAGGAAAAACCAAGACCTTTCTTTGTCTTGTTATCTGTAGGAATTACGAGCTGTCCCCATCCTTTTACATTGTTACTGTCGATCACTTTGAGAGCCTCTTTGTAAGAGGAAATCGATGTTCCTTTCTCTGGTCGATTCTCTTTGCTTAATGACAGTGCTTGAAACTGGGTTCCAACAACCGCTTCGGGTTCTACACAGGAAAATGATGATAAGTTGCTCACGATTAAGGCCTGCTCCCCACAGACTGTGACTAGCTTGTCATTCTGGACGAACTTCAGCTTCTGGTGAAGTGTCGAAGTGACTGCCCCAGCCTCGTGTATCCAAGGTCTTCCTAATAAACAGCTGTAGGCTGCCCGGATGTCCATGACTTGGAAAGTGACTTGGAAAGTGTGAGGACTGATGGATATAGGAAGATCAACTTTGCCGATAACTATTTTTCTGGATCCGTTAAAGGCTTTGAAGATGACCTCGCTGCCCCTCATCGTAGATCCTTGAAATGATAGTCGCATCAGAGTAGATTTTGGCATAACATTCAGAGCTGATCCTGTGTCTACCAGTACACTGGCTAGAGCATCGTCCTGGCAATTGACTGTAATGTTAAGCTCCATGTTGTGATTTTTGCCTTCCTCCAGCAGTTCTTCATCACTGAATCCTAAATTGTTGCAGGAAGTGATGTTGGAAATGATGCTGTCAAATTGTCTTATCGTCACATCTTGTTCTACGAAAGCTTGGTCCAAAACTTTCTGCAAAGCTTCCCTGTGAGCCTCAGAACTGAGAAGGAGTGATAGCATAGAGATTTTAGTTAGAGTTTGCAACAATTGGTCTACAATATTGTACTCACTTCTTTAGATGAGCTTCAACATCTCATCGTTGTTCTTTGAAAGGTCGGGATTACTGCTTTGACCGATTGGTTGATTGGGAACTTCTGTTTGAGGTTCCTTTTCCTTGGTGGGTTCTCCAACTCCTCTGTAGAAGATTCGGCCACTCCGTGTGACCCGACTGATGTCGATGATGTTTACGACGGAGGGTAATGGAGTTTCCTTTCCATTTTCGATTGTTGTTGCACCGTACTTGTAAGGGATAGCCTTATCGGATCTGTACGGTATCGGACCTGGAAAATAGATAACCACAGGAGCCTTCTGATTTTTTTGACCATCGTAGGCAGCCTCAATCGGTTCAAGGTTAAGAATCCTTCTACTATCAAGAGGAACTTTTGATTCATCAAGTAAAGGGATTATAGCACAAACGTCTTTGGTATGTCCATAATCGGAGATTACGATAACGTCTTTGCTTTGATCAAGGAAACAATTTGGCATCACGTTGGTTGACTCAGAACTTGAACATGGTCGAATCTCTTTGTGATTCAATTGTCTTTGAAGATCTGCTCGTACGAGATAGCATCCTTGGTTGTTCTCTGAACAAACTCTACAGCGCTCGTAGTTGTGGAGTGGCACCCGGCCACGCCCGCTTTGTATGCAGTGTAATTTGACTAGATCCGTTTCCATCGAGCGGACATCCTGACTTTGACATCTATTAGGATTCCTGTCAGTCATACTGATCTGCTGTGTAGCTTCTTCCATGTAAATTGGAAGCCACCAGTGGTCCATCTAGTGTTGAAGTGTTCTTTGGACAAGAGTACATCCTTGATCGTCTTCACGGCACACTTTACAGCTTTGATAATCATGTGAAGCCAGGAAACCGAGCCTGACTTATTTAGCATGTAGTTCTACCAGACTGGTATTCATCAAGCGTATGTTGAAGATTTGAATCATATTGACTTGATGGCTTCATCTATCATGGTAATCCTGGATCCATCCAAGATCCATCTGACGTTGGAGGGTCTCTTGTATAAAAGAGCATCCCTGATTGTTTGTTGAGAAGATCGGACAGGTATTGTAATCGTGCCATGGCAGATTATGATATTGACTTTGCCTTGAGTGCATTGCGACTAAGTTGACATTCATCGCACGGATGTCGTGATTCTAAATAATGTTGGGATTTGTATAAGTCATGTTGACCTCACGGATTCGGTGGTCTTGGATCCAGCCGAGATCCATCTGTTCTTGTATAGCTGATTGCACTACGGAACACCCTTGATTATCCTTTGAGCAGATATCACACTTGTGATAATTATGAGGTGGTACATGACCGTAACCGCTTTGTCTACAGTGCATCTTGACCAGATTGGTTTTCAATAGGAGTACATCGTGAATTTGATAACTACGGCTCAATTCTTCCTCTATCAAATTTACTGCAGTCTTTTCATGTTGTGGCAACAGGTTCGTCTGAACATTCGAATTAGTATCTTTGAAAGATAGGACCCTGTTCCTGACAAGCTTTTGCACATCAGACTTGAAGCTGAGACAGTTCTCAATGTTGTGGCCCGGTCCTCCTTGATGGTAAGGGCAAGTTTGATCCGCTTTGAACCAAAAAGGCAGATTTTCTGATACTGTAAGAGGAGACCTGGTTTGGACGTGCCCCTTGGCCAGTAGAAGTGGAAATAGTTCAGCGTACAACATGGGTATATGGTCAAACCCTGGTGGTCGTGTTGTACGGTTGTTGTTGTACTGTGGACGAGCCTGTTGAAGAGGCTGTTGTGTCCTTTGCTGATATTGTTCTTGATTCGGTTGGCTCTGAGCAACCTGAGGTTGATACGTTGGAGCCGGCGCAGGGTTGATAGCAAGAGTTACTGCTGCTACTGGTTGATACCTTCTCCTTTGCTTTCCGAGAGAGATATTACCGATATCTTGCTCTTTTTTCTTTGGGAAAGCGCTGCCATATCTTTTGGTACTGCTTGATGGCTCCGTACCTTTAACCAACTGTCCTTCTCGGACTGCCTCTTCAAGGCGTACTCCCATGTTTACCATTTCGGTGAAGTCACTGGGCGCACTTGCAACCATTCGGTCATAGTAAAATGAGCTTAAGGTTTTCAAAAAGATCTTCGTAATCTCTGAGCATATTCCTTGAAAGTTTCCTTGTCCTTCCGCGACATTGCTATGAGTTGATCTCTATCAGGTGCCATGTCCAAATTATACTTATACTGTTGAACGAAGGCTGCGCCGAGATCTCTGAAAGTACGGATCTTGGTGCGGTTTAAACCCATGTACCATTTGAGTGCGGCATCGGTTAAACTGTCTTAGAAATAGTGGATCAGTAGCTGTTGATTTTCTGTCTGAGTTTGTTGCGCGGTTTTTGTGGTTTCAAATCACTATCGCTTTGGTACTACAGTTCGATTCATTTTTTATCCTGTGAAACTGATTAAGGAAGGGAAATAGATGTCTCCAATTAACACTGCTTGCATACTGAGTTTAAACAGGTGACTGTTGGTTTACAGATGCTATCAAAATAGTGGGTCTCTCTGGGTTTATTTTGTTAAGAATAGAATGTCTGGATTGATTATGAGGCTCTTGGGTAAATACTGGACCTGATTGACGTATGAAGGTATTGGACCTAGAGTTTTTGGTTGTTGTGCTCGCTAAGATTTTTGTAAACTTATGCCTACGTATTCCCGTTTAACGAAACAGGGAAATCAGAGCGATCGTAGTTCCTCCTATTCTAAGGGAGGAAAATGATGTTTTGGGTGTCTCGTTCAAAGCCCAAGACGGAGGCTAAAAGGTTATTTGTGTCTTTTTCAACACCCAAGATTGAAGCTAAAAGGCCTTTAGAGAGAATTTGTCATCTCTAAAGGGGGATTGTTGATTTTTGTGTGCCTTGATCAATGCACAAGGTTTATGCTAAAAGGTTGATTGACTCCACTGGGGAAGTCCTTATACAAAGCCTAAGAGGAGGCTAAAAGTTTGACTTTTATGGGGAAAATGTTCTTTCTGTCTTGTACAAAGCCCAAGATTGAGGCTAAAAGGGTTCACTCAACAAGAGAGTGTTTTTATGTGTCTTGTACAAAGCCCAAGACGGAGGCTAAACGCGTTTGACTCAACAAGAGAGTGTTTTTATCTGTCCTGTACGAAGCCCAGGATGGTGGCTGAACAAGCTGGAGAAAGCCTAAGAGTAAGCTAACTTTGCTAGGGTAAATCATTATACAAAGCCTAAGAGGAGGCTGTTGACCCAACAAGAGGGTGTTTTTTTTGTTTGTCTCGTACAAAGCCCGAGATAGAGGCTAAAAGGGGTCGACTCAACAAGAGAGTACTAAAAGGTGATTGACTCAATAAGAGAGTCTGAGTCTGTGATTGACTCAACAAGAGAGTCTGAAAAGTAATTGATCGAATCAACAAGAGAGTCTGAAAAGGTTAGCTCCACTGGGGAGAATCATTGTATAAAGCCCAAGAGGAGGCTGAACTATGCTGAGGAAAGGGTCCTTATACGAAGCCTAAGAGGAGGCTAGCTTCTGTAGGGGATTCTTGAAATCCCGAGGAAAGTCCAAATGGGGAATCAACTCTTGCAGGTGAATGCATAAGAGTTGATAGATCAGAAACCTTGAGGTTTTGATTTGAGATAGTGTTATCCTGATGGTAAATCGACCCTGGTTAGGGAAATTCGGGAGAAAGACGGGGTTATAGAACCCTCAAGTTTTAACTCTTGCTGGAAATTAATCCAGAATCTGGGGTTTCTCCTATGTTTTGGAGGGAACTTGAGAATGTCTTTGAGACTCAAGGGTGTTTAGACTGTCCAAGTCTATTGGTATAGTTTTATCTTTTGTATGATGCCAAAGAGGAGGCCGACTCGTTTAAGGGATGAGTATCAACCCTAAAATTGGTCTGAGAGTGTTGACTCTTTTTAGAAAGACAGCTCTAACGAAGGATGACTAAGTTCTGTCCTATACCTGTAAGAGGTCTTCAGGGTCTTTGTATTAAGCCTAAGAGAAGGCGTGAGAACTTCTAAAAAGCCGAAAGGTCCTTGAACAATGCCCAAGAGGAGGCGGGGATGCTTTTAGGAAGCCTGTGGGTCCCCAAACCAAGAGAAGTTCAAGAAATGCAATTCACAGAGAAGAGATCATTCTAGGAAAGTTCGAGGGTTTGGAACAAACTCAAGAGATGCTATTCACGGAGAATAGATCAACTCGGGGAGTATAATTTCTTTGACAATTTCTAGGGGTGGCAGTCTGAGAAAAGGTTCACCGAGAATACTGCCTTTCTCTTTGTTCCATATTGTTTAACCCCAAGAGGAGGGAAGACTGTATCTGGTAATCCTATGGGGATCTAGTTTTGTTTGTTTCAAAGAGTGACCAACAGGCTTTACCTAGTTCTAGATCTAGTTGCCGGGGAAAACTCTAAATAACTATACTAGTATATATACAGTTGATATATGACAAGTATATAAGAGGATGTGAAAGAAGACTTACAGTGAAGCAGCCCCACAATAAAGTTATATATATATATATATGAAAGCAGTAAATGAAAGCGGATAAACACTTACCCGTTGTAGAGCTTCTATGCTGTTTTGTTAGTTGTTCAACAAAGAGATTAAAGAAAGTTTGGATAATGACTGTATATTCAAACTCAAAGGAGAAACTGCTTTGAAAAGATTATTGGGGATTATAGCTCAAGGAGAGGCCCAAGGTTTTAACAGTGATCGCACCGCTGTTTTGAAAATGTACAAAGGGACTTATACAACAACTGAGCCCCAAAAGGTTTTTATTTACCAAAGGGTTAGCTCTTACACTCTATTAGAGGCCTAAAGTTTATTTTTGTACAAGAGGTGGGGCTTACAACTCAGGGAGAGGCCCAGGGTAGACAGTGATTGCACCGTCGTTTTGAAAATTGCCAAGGGACTTATACAATTGTCTGAGGCCCAAAATGTTTGGCTTTCAAAAGGGGTTGGGTCTTACACTCTATTAGAGGCCCAAAGGTTTATTTTTGAAAAGGAATTGGACTTATAGCTCGGGGAGAGGCCCAGTTGGTTTTGTCAAAAAGGCGAGGATCGCGCCGTTTGTTTTGAAAATACAGTGGGACTTATACAATGACTGAGGCCCAAAAAGTGGTGTATTTACAAAAGGGATGGGTCTTACACTCTAATAGAGGCCCATGAGTGTTTGAAAAAGATTTGTGAGGGTGGAATTAATCAAAACCCTAATTTTGTTTAAAAAGGAATTAATTTTGTTTAAAAAATTAATAAAAAGTATTGAAAACATGTGAAAAATGAGTGGTGATCTTGGATCAATGTTTCAAAAATCATGTTTTTATCCACAAAATGATTAGAAACCCGTTAAGTTTGGAAAATCAAGAAGGAAAAAATATTTTAAATGCTGAAAAACAAATAAAAGATAAATTCTTTGCAAAAATATCAAGTATATGAAATAAATAATATTTTTGGGAATTTTTGGTAAAATAAAATATTTTAACATTTTTGTGAATTATTAGAAAAAGAATCAACTCAAAATCATTAAAACTCAGAGAGAAATTAATTATTGAATCAATTAAACAAATTCACAAAAATTCAAATATTTGAATTAGGCGCCAAGAACACCAAGTTCTTGCTCGCGCCCTCTGTTTTCTCAGATTTGCGTTTTCTCATCAATCTCACTGAATACTTGATGAAATCATACAATCCACATATCAATCTGCTCGTTTTCACCTCACGATCATGTCTATGGTCTTTAATTTCATTTATTTTAAGCATGGAATAAGAAATCAAGACAAAACCTCAAGAACCCTAAAATTTGCATGAAGGCTGAGAATTTTTATACACGATTCAAACGAAGCAATTAATTGAGGGGAAACATTCTATGCATGGTTATGAACATTTGGCAAAAGTATTGTGCGAGGAAATATGCATAGATTAAGAGATGACCAAGTTTAGGCTTACTTGAAGGTCGTGACAGCAAAAGCAATGTGATTTTTGAGTTGGAGGTGTTACAGATGAGTTGTGATGATCTGAATAGCTTCCCTACACCATATGGAGTGTGTTTGGATGCTTGGACTTGATTGGAAATGGCTGGATCACTTCATGGCATCTCAACTGCAAATTGGTTGAAAACTTGAGCAACTGGCTGGTGATTCTGAGAAATCAGTGTTACAGTTGTGTGTTTAGTGTTTGATCAGCTCACATATGATGTTTATGAGGTCTTAGAGCAATTGGTTTGAGTGGAATTGCTCTCTTCTGAAAAATTCGATAGTGGCTTGCTAAGAAAGGAATTTTTGAGAGTGAGAGGATGATTTTGAGAAAGGCAAGTGTTGTAGGCCTTTGGTGTACTTTAGCTGAGCACAAATGAGCTCTATTTATAGTAGAGCAAGTTTGTTTTGCAAGGAATAGTGTATGGCAACTGGTACAGGTCTGTGGCCAACGGTTTCACTTTGGAATCTCAAGTCTCCTTTAGCCATTGACTAGAGGTTAGAGCATAGGCCTTTGGTTCCCTAGTTTAGAGATCATCCTTGACTCATTCAGTTGGAATAGACTCAGTTCATGCCACCTTGGTGCATCCATTGAATACTCCAAAACAAAATTGAAGTCTTGTCCCCCTTTTAGGGTTTTTTAGGTTTGGCATGCTACTTTTAGTTCCAAAGACTTTGGAGGCTTATGGATCAGTGTTTGTTCCTCCTTGGTCTCCCCTTGAGGTGTTCAGATGGATAAACTTGTTTGTAATTTGCACAAATTACCCAAATCGAGCAAAAATTCACAAATCTGCCTTGTTATGACAGTTGCAGCAAGGCATATTGCCACTGTCATAATTCTTAGCTCAAATGGAATTTCATGGGGTTCTTGGACATTTTGGAAAGCTCTCATATGATACAACACATGTGTGATCATAGTTTGTCTTGAAACATTTTGGATCCAAGTGAAAAATGCCCCTACATTTTGAAAAAAGTGAAACAGATTCTGACTTAGTGAAAATTTCAAGAAGTGTTGGAAAAATGTCACTTTTGTGTTTTCAGCCATTTTGATCATTCTATAACTTAAAATCCATGAGGAATTGGAATGAGGTGTAGTTGACACTTTTGAAGTATGCCATGAGAGCTACAAATCCATCTTTGGATCAGCCAAAATGGTTCCTTGGATCCCAAGTTATGATCCTTGGAAGTTGGTACCCTAGCCACTTTGTTCCATAACTTAGAAAATTTCTAAGTTTTTTATGGTTACCCCTTTTACAAGTTATCCCACTTTCTTTGATTTTTCTTGATGAATGATGATTCAAATCACATATTAACATCATTTTAGGGTTAAGGAACCATAATTGATCAAAAAGTAAAAAAGTCAAACTTTGACGTTTTGGTACAGTTGACTTTTTATCAGATGAATTCCAAACTGTGCGATCCTCTATGAAATCAAGTCCTTGACCTAAATCAAATTTGATTGATGGATTCCATAGGTGTTATAGGGTGTGTTGACTTATGTCCCAAAGTTTGGGAGCATGTCCTGATCAAAAGTCAAAGGTGCAGTTGACTTTTTTCCCAAAATCCTAACTGTGGTCCAGATGAAATTGAAACTTGTGAATCAAGCTTCTTGGATTAATCCATTGTTGCAAATGGATCAATATAGTATATTGGAGACCCTCAAATCATGTCTTGAGGTCTTGGCTCATGTTTTGTCCCAAAAGTCAACTTAGGGGTGAATTAGGTCAAGAAACCCTAATTCCTGATTTTTGATGATTGCTTCCCCTGAGGTTAAATTGACTTGATGCTTGGGGTCCATGAGGTTCCTTGGAGTATCTTAGGTTATGCTTTGAAGCATTGACTCATGCCCAGAGGAAAAATTCCATCTGGAGGCCTCAGTCGACCAAAACCCTAATTTGGTGACACTGGTGATCTTGAGGCTTGATCCACTTGGAATGCTGCAGCCTTGTGCTTGATCCTTGACGTGGAAGTCCTCTTGATCCATTGTGGGTGTTTGAGAGGTTAGACAAGTTGAAGATCATGTCCTTTCTTGATTGATCATTTGTCTAAGTGCCCTGAGAGGGTTTGAAACCATAATTCTTGATTGTAGTGAATGCTCACCCATCTTTGGGGAGATTGATAAGTGTGAAAGTTCATCCATATTGTGGTAATGCTTTGCACAATGATGCTTTCCCCTCGATCCTGGTTTCCTACCAAGGAACTGGTCTAAGTTTCTGAAATAAACTTCCCCTCGATCCCGGTTTCCTGCCAAGGAACTGGTCTCAGTTTCTTTTGTCAATAAACTTTCTTGACAAGGAACACTGTTTGTAGCGGTTTTCCTCAAACTTCTCGCCGAATTTTCCTGGGGAGATGCAATTTGACGGAAAGAGTTTTGATGTCAGACTTGCTGGGGAACCCATTCGTCTGTGCTGTAGAGGTATACAGACTTCTCCGTGGAAGACCCCATTTGTCGACTCTACTGGGGAAAACGAGTCTCTTGAGAGACTGTTCTCTGCTTGGGGGTACTTCATCATACTTTTCCCGAGATCTTCTCAGAGAAATGCCATATGTGTAGCACCCCAAAATTTGCCCTTTTGTTTCTAACCTAACTGGCTTATGCTTCATTTCATTTGCATCGTCATTTCTGCATTTTTGCATGTTTCGTTTGTGCATGGGATCAGGGCGTTTTCTTCAGCAGTACAAGATGTTCTCAGCACCGGTTTGATCTTTATCGGCAGTTAAGGCCAAGCATTTAATTCTCAAAGTCTTTTCGAGCATTTATTTTGCTCATTAAGTGATTTGAAGATCAACAGTTCCGGCAGTCAAATTTTGATAAGCAATTCAGCACCGAACAGCCGTCTCAGCAATTTAATCGGGGCCCGGAAAATATTTCACGGTATGTTTCAAGTGCACTCAAGGAGTGAGGTCCAAAGACAAGTTTCAGAGGCATATTGTGGTTCAGACCAGGTGGAATCAAGTCCGTCTCCATTTTCCCTCCTTTTGGCGCCAAGCAGAAAATTCAAATTTTCCTCATGGTAACCGGTTACTCACCGTTTGTTAACCGGTTACCCAGTGTAATTTTTTCCCAGAATCTGCATTTTTCAGCACTGCAGAATTTTCAAATCATTTTAGTGGTCATGTGCATTGCTTGTGCCTACGTGGGAAGGATCTAGAACAACTTCTTTTCATCATTTCCACCCCAATTCCACACTTCACTTCCTAACCCATTTTCACCTCATTTTCCACTCACTCCAAACCCAAGCCAAATTCCTAAGCTAGAGGATATTTAAGCTCACTCATTCCAAACCAAAGGGGACCTAAATCATTTTTACTCTCCAATTTTCAGAATTCTTTCAATTCTCTCAACTTTTCTCTCATTTTCCAAAACCCTCACTCAAAGTTTCATCATCAAAGTTCATCAAATTTCACCTTGGAATTTGTTGATCTTGAAACTAAACCACCATCCATTCACCAATTCTTGAAAGAATCTTAGATTTGCTACTGTTTTGGAGTGTGGAATCACTTTTGGAGCAGCTTTTCATTATTTGAGTTATTCTAGCTTGGATCTTGGTTGTTCTTGCTTGGATCTTGAAGTTCATCACATAGATCTTTGGATTTCTTGCTCGGATCATCAATTTTCGTTCTCAACATTCACCAAGGCAAACCTCAGCCTTGTAGGTTTGTTTTCCCTAGATCTATAATTGATTTTGATTGATCATAGCTTTTGCAATGTAGATCCATTGATTTCATGTGTTGTTGATGCTTTTGCTTGATATTGATCATGAATGTTGATGATAATAGATTTGCATGATGTTTGATTGTTGTTCATGAGCTTAATTTCGTGCATGAGTGATTGTATGATCATTCGGAATTAATTGGATAAGTGTTTGATGCTGAAAAGTGCTTTTGAAACAGATTTTTTTGACTGTTGTCCCAGAGTAACCGGTTACTCACCGTTTGTTAACCGGTTACTCTGTGTATTTTTTGCATAAATGGTATAATTTTCAACTAAGTAACCGGTTACTCACAGTTTGTTAACCGGTTAATCTGGGACAAAATGTGTATTTTCTTGCATTTTCTTGGTTGTTTGAGATCCGACGCATACCTAAACTTCATGGATTAATATGTCATTGATTTATGGATTATTCTTGAGCGGTTGCACCTCACACTATTGCATGAACACATTTCTCTGACACGCGACGCTTGGATTACATCGTTTATGTGTATGTTTGCGTTGTTGAACACTTGATGCTATAAACACATACGCACACTCACTTGTTAATCATGTTCATTGTGCATTGCTGCTGGATTGGTGATGATTGTGCATACTTACTTGTATCCAATTTCATGATGTGCGTACTTGATTCATTTGATCATATGCTATATGTTGCATTCTTCCATGATGCTTGCAAGGTTATTCAACATGGTGTACGGTTTGTTTATGATCATGATTAATTGAACGATGTATGTCGTTTGATGCACGTTTGCTCTGCCTTGATTGAATCGTATTCAAATGTGGTGCATGCTGTCCTAATTTCACATCTGAGTTTTGCATAAAGTGTTGTCATATGTGCTGTCCATGTGTACATGTATGGTGTTTGACCTTTTTTTACACCTATTTTCATGCTGAGTTTCATGCTGTTGAATGCTGTTTAGTGTATGTGCATGATTTCATTGCTGTTCTGAAGCAAATGTGCTGTTGTAGGTGCTGTACCTCCTCTTTTTACTCATTTCACTCCCTCGAGTCTCAAGACTTGTTCAAGTCTTGGACTCCTTTCCCCTTAGAGCTACCTAGTCTAACTTAATTTTTTATTAAGCTTGGAGTAGGTTTAGCATTAGGTTTTAGGTAGTTGTCCCTCCTAAGCCTCACTAACCATAGGTTACCCATGCATGATAACATTAGGACTCTTAGTTTCCCTTTAGAGTTTCCTTTGGGTCTTCTCTCTTCTCATCTCAAAACTTCTTGAAAACACTTAATAAAGATAAAGTGTATTGCGCACGAGCCTTAAGCGTGGGGAATGAGAAATGAGGGGCTTCCTCTCATCTTTCTAGAGTGCTTAGCGGGCGTCCTTTCTTGGGACGATTCGTTAAGTATTCGTCCATGTGCCCTAGACTTTGGTGCAACGCAAGTTATGAACTAACTTAAAAAAAAACACTTCTGTCTAAAAAACACAAAACAAATTCAAATCTTTTTATCCTTCGGGATTGTTTGGTTCCAGACCATTTTCAGAAAAGAGCACGTTACCTTCCGTCTTAGTCACAAACAGGCATCGACCCTAACTGCCGGACGCGAATCTAACGTCGCTCATAAAAAACACTAACCGACCCGTAGGTCGAACTACGACTGCTTTGATTTCCTCTTTCTCGTCCGATTGAGGATACGTAGGCACAAGACGACGATGTCTTGGCGAGCAACCTTCCCCCACAGTTCCCGTCCGAACTACGTTGACTCTGACTTTCCCATTGCACTGAGGGAGTACGTAGGCCTAGGGCATCGAATATGTCCTACCGAGTCCGTCTTAGTCACCCTCATCCCCGTTTTCTTTTGTTTAGCCATAGATAGTAGGACATCTCACCCTCCGTTTAGACAACAAGCGTGGATCCCATCGAGTACGATGGATGCGTGGGGTGCTAACACCTTCCCCTCGCATAACCGACTCCCGAACCCGGACTATGGTTGCGATGACCATGTCTTTCCCCCTTTCTCTTCAGGTTTTTTCAGTGTTTCCTTTCCCTCTCTCGGGATAAATACACATTGCTGGCGACTCTGTGTTTTCTGCGCCACTCTCGCGTTTGTACCGTCGGATGCGAATCCTCGGGAGCGCCAGCTGGCAACTCTGCTGGGGACTCTGGTTGACCTCTTGCTGGTCCATCCCCTTAGCGAGTCGATCCTAGCGCTTGTTTGTTTTTTCGTTGGGTGTTTATTTGTTGTGCTTTATTATGTTGTATATTACTGTTTTACAGCTTTTATTGCATTGCATTTCATTTTATTACTGTCATACTGGATATTGCTGTGTTGTGCTGGCTGGTTTCTGTTTGGCAGGTTGGGTTGTTCTGAGAGATAATCCCAATACCCAGGCTTGAGTACACCCTAGGACTAGAGTGGAGAGTAGTGGGACCTATGTGCCGGCTTGGTACGTTTGTGTGTTCACGAAATTCACAACCAGACGAGGCTATCTCGGGACGCATTCTGACGTGTGTGTCTTGCGCATGTTAGGGTGTTGATCTAGAGAGCTGTCCACTCTGGTGACCGTTTCTCCGATACCTCAGTTGCGCCTCTCCTCCCGAGATGTGATAGTGGCAGACCACGATTCGTGGCAAACCCATTGCACATTCTCGATCCGAGGACCCAATGCTGAGGGACTCGCATAGGATGACCTTATTTTTTAGGGGAATCAGTTGAGGCCTCCTCGATTGATGATGATGCCAAACCAGAAATGGTGAACGTATCATCATTTCTCGACCTGAGAACCCGTGATATTGGGGATCCTCGGCTTTCTAGAACCCACATGTGAGAGGGGATGGGTGTTTACAGGTTTGCAGGAAACCGAAACCTTCAACCTACCCGGTTTTCTGGATTTCTCATCAGTGTTTGGTTATCTGGGTTTCTGGTTATCTCAGTGGTTCGGTATTCTAGAATTCTGGTTTTCTGGGTTGTGGTTCTCGTTCAGTTAACAGCACAGCACATCCAGCAGTGATGCCTTGATCCCATGCTTGCATGTGCATATCATTTTTCTTGCATTCTAACATGTTTGACATTTTTCAGGGCTTGCATCTTACTCTTGATTCTGGTTTTCTGAGGGTGCCTTAGCATGGATGTCCAGAGAAAGAAGACTGTTGCTTATTCGTTCCCAGACCCGACCTTGACGTTGATTCACAAGTTGATTAGTATGGCTGGTCCCGGAGTTCGTACAGAGTTCAGTGGAAAGTATGGGAGACTTCTGAAGTTTGTCTATAGTATCTCCAAGTATGAGAAGGATGACATTCATACACTTCTGCAGTTCTATGATCCGTCTTTGCGTTGCTTCACTTTCCCAGACTATATCTTGGCTCCAACGTTAGAGGAGTTCTCATTTATTTTGGGAATCCCCATCAGGCATGACATAGTATTCTTTTCTGAAGAACGCCCCGGGATAAAAGAAATGGCCATTGCTCTTCATATTGGTGAATCTGCTCTGAGCAATAATATTGTGGAGAAACAAGGAGCTAAGGGTTTCTTATTGAAGTTCTTGTTTCATCAAGCTTGCTTACATGTTAAAGAGAAGAATTGGACTGCTTTCCAAGCTATTCTGGCTATGTGCATCTATGGGATTGTCCTGTTTCCCAATATTCCTGATCTGGTGGATATGCATGTTGTCAGGATCTTTATTTCAAAGAATCCTATACCTACCTTGCTAGGTGATGTGTATCACTCAGTTCACTACAAGAATGAAAATAGGCGTGGAAAAACTGTGAGTTGCTGTGCACCACTCTTATCTACTTGGTTTCTGAGTCATCTCCCCGAAGCTGGCGCTTTCGTTGATACGAGAGATTCTCTGAAGTGGTCAAAGAGGTTAATGGGCTTGACTGCTGACAACATTGTTTGGTTCAACCATGACTTGCTAGGGATGGAGATTATTTGCAAGTGCGGAGAATTCCCTAATGTACCCTTGATAGGGAGAAATGGTGGAATTAACTACAATCCTTCCCTCGTTATCAGGCAGTTTGGTTATCCTTTGAGAGGTCCACCTGAAGAGCGAGATATCAGAGAGTCCTTATTCTTCAATGGTACTGAGGATCAAGAGATGATAAGGAAGATTGTGAATGATTGGAAGTAGGTGACCAAGAAGGGAAAAACTTCATTCGGGAAATGTAACAATCGGGCCTTTCCTTCCTATGAAGAGTGGATTAAGAAAAGAGCAGAAGAGGAGCTTCTTCCCTTCCCGGTGGAACCACCTTTGTATCCTTTGATGATCGAGGCTCCCACGACTGTTGATACAGAGAAGTATGATAAGTTATGGGCTGATAAGGAGAAACTCCGAGAGGAGAATCGTGAGCTGGGCAGAGAGGTTGGTCAGTTAAAGCACAAAAAAGGTGAAGCTATCCATGCTGCCAGGTTGAAATCGGAACTTTTGGCTGCGAAGGAGGAAGAATTGTCTAAAGAAGCCACAGCTAGAGAGAAAGTGGCTCAAGCGTTGAAAAGTGTTAGCAAGGTCCTTTCGTCCAAAAAGAAAGAGTTGGCTTATGCTATGTCAAGACTTCACAGGTTCAATGATCGTCGGAATACAACAATTACTGCCAATAGGTTGAAAGAGGACAAGTATCTGGAGCAGATTGAAGGTTTGAAGACAAAGCTTCAGAAAAAGGATAAGGAGATTTTATCAGGGATCTTTGAGAGGAGAGCAATTGAGGAAAAGCTCAAGGAAACCATGGCAGATATGGAACAGCTGAAGATTCAAGCTGAAGTGAAAAGAGCCAGAAGCGAAGGTCCAAGTTCAGGTGGAGCTTCTGGAGAAGATGATTGGGAGTTGCATAGTCGTTATTTAACAGGAATCTTGCATAGGAGAGATCTTCTGATTCAGGAGTTGATTCAGAGACCAGAGCCTCCTAATACCAAGAAGCTTCTCAAGGAAGTGCAGGATTGATGCAAAAAGAATGATGAATGGGGAATTCTAGCAAGGCTGAGTCTTGATGATATGCCTTAGTTTCCATGCTGCTGTTTTCTTTGCATTTCCGGGATCACCACCACGCTTGTTGGTTGGGGTCTTTGTTTACGCTTATTCAGACTTGTGTTGTAACAGTTGCTTATTCTCTTTATATGATCAGAAATTCAGTTCTCTTCTGTTATCAAAACTAGAATCAAGGGATAGATCGCCTTGATAATGTTCATACATGTTTGCATTTGCATTTGCATAACCATCTCATTTTGCATTGCGGGTTATCTTGGTTTCTCTGGTTTTCTTATGCTCTCTCTTTTTGACAGTCAGGATTGATCAACCAACTCATCGGTATTCTACCAGGCTTAATCAAAGCAGAGTGATGGACAAAGTTCAGGCAGACATGGCAGCTATGCAAGCTCGCATCGATCAATTCATGGAGATGATGCAGGGTGTGGTGCAGAGTCAAAATGAATTCAGAACTCTAGTTTAGCCTTTGGTGTCGCAGGTTGATGAAAATGGTATCTTACACGGTGGTCTTCTTAATCGTGTTATTCCTCCGGGCAGAGGTGGTTCTGGTATCAACATTCCTATCACTGGTGCTGGTGGACAGGGTAGGATTCCTTCAGTGGTTGGAGAAGGAAACACTGTTCGAGCTATCCATGGCCATCATTTTGATGATCAACAGGATGATGTTTTTTCAGTTAGAAGCTTGGACGCTGGTCTTCCTGTGGTCAGTGATGAGAGGATCCGTTTAATCGAGGCGCAACTGAAAGGGGTTGTGAAGCAGGATGATCTGGGAATAAATTTGGACGACCTAGGGTTGGTCCCTGATATTGTCATTCCACACAAGATTCAGATTCCTACACTGGAGAAGTATAATGGTTCTACCTGCCCGAGAACTCATGTAAAGGCGTACACTAGGAAGATGGCTGCCCATGCCAAGGACGAAAAGCTAATGATGCACTTTTTCCAAGACAGCCTGTCCGGCGCGTCTTTGGAGTGGTACATGGCACTGGAAAGTAGAGATGTTCGTACTTGGAGAGAGCTAGCTGCAGCTTTTATCAAGCATTACCAGTACAACACAGACATGGCTCCCAACAGAACTCAGCTGTTGAGCATGTCCCAGAAAAATGATGAAAGTTTCAAAGAATACGCGCAAAGGTGGCGTGAATTGGCGGCTAGGGTGCAGCCACCAATGCTGGAAAAGGAAATGTTGGATATGTTTATGGACACACTGCCTAAGCACTATTATGAAAAGCTATTGCCTTGTTCGCTAGGCAAGTTTGCAGATGTGATTGCGATCGGACAAAAGATAGAGGTTGGAATTAAGGCTGGAAAAGTTTCCAGTGGTGACGGATCGTCCTCTGGGCAGGGAAAGAAGCCATTTGTTAACTATAAAGAGAAAGAAGAAGCCAATTATGTCTCATCCTATAAGGGAAAGGGGAAACAACAACAAAACTATAACCAGCGGGTGGCCTCAGTGGTTATTCCTACAACACTTCCACGTCAAGCAGCGCCTCAACAACAGAGCCGAGTTTAACGCCAGTATCAAGTCAGACAGAGAACAGCTGATAGACACTTTGATACTCCACCTCTACCATATTCACAATTGTTTCAGCATCTGCTTCAGTTGAAGTTAGTTGAAAAGAGAACTTTGGCTCCTCCTGTTGGTACTCCGTCTCCCGGGTACAATCCTAACGCCCATTGTGATTTTCATTCCGGGGCACCGGGGCATCATCTCGAGGACTGTAAAGCTTTCAAGCATAAAGTCCAAGACTTGGTAGATTCAAAGGCTATCAGCTTTGCTAATGATGGACCTAATGTTGTGCAAAACCCGATGCCTGATCACAATGGGCCGAGGGTGAATGCGATAATCGAGGAATGTGAAGCTTTGAATTTGATCATGGATGTTGAGGAGCTGAAAACTCGGCTGGCTGTGGTTAAAACCAGGTTATTGAAGGGTGGCGTCTATCCGGGTTGTGATTAGAACTATTCAGATTGTTTGACAAAGGACAATGGTTGTGATTCGCTGAAGATGGGTATCCAGAATCTGATTAATGAGGGCTGCTTACAGTTTGATAGAGGTAATCAGCAGAAAGGGGTTGTTAATGATGATGTTGCTACTATTGTTATTCCTTTCAAGACAGTTGTAATATCAGGGCCAGCGAGACCAGCGCCGGTTGTTATTTCAGGTCCTAAACCCATTCCGTATGAAAGTACCCAAGCCGTCCCTTGGAATTATGATGCTAGTGTATTTGTTAATGGACTAAAGCAGGAATTAATGACTACTCCACCAGTGAGTACTAGTTCAGAGGTTAAAGTTGAGACTGATGCTATAACGAGAAGTGGTAGAGTGCTTACTCCTGTTAATGATCAACCCAGTACTTCTAGGCAAGATAGGGGAAAACAGGTAATGGATGGTTCTGTTCAGACTCGAGTGATTATTGATTCTACAGTAAAGCCAGCTGACAACTCTTTTTTAGAGAACGTGGAGGAGTTTATGAGGCTTATCAGGAAAAGCGACTACAAAATTGTGGACCAATTACATCAGACACCGTCGAAGATCTCTATACTATCTCTGTTGTTGTGTTCAGAAGCTCACAGAAATGCACTTTTGAAAGTTTTGAACGCTGCTTATGTTCCTCAAGAAATATCTGTCAATCAGCTAGAAGGGGTTGTAGCACATGTGAACGCTGGCAATGGCTTGGGCTTTACAGATCTTGATTTGACTCCCGCTGGGAGGAGTCATAACAATGCCCTGCATATTTCGATTGAGTGCTGTGGTTCACTGATGTCACATGTTTTGGTTGATACTGGATCATCGTTGAATGTATTGCCAAAGAAAGCATTAATGAAGTTAGATACCAGGGGACTTATTTGTACACCAAGTGACTTGGTGGTGCGAGCTTTTGATGGCTCGAAGAGATCTGTCTTTGGTGAGATTGTGCTTCCGATCAAGGTTGGGCCGGAAATCTTTGATGCAACTTTTTATATAATGGATATTCAGCCAGCATACAGCTGTCTGCTGGGTCGTCCTTGGATCCATGGTGCAGGCGCTGTAACCTCCACTTTGCATCAAAAGCTAAAATACATGGTGGATGGTCACGTGGTGACAGTGTGCGGAGAGGATGACATAATGATTAGTCAGCTGTCAACTTTTAAATACGTGGAAGTGGATGGTGAAATCCATGAGACTTTGTGTCAGGGGTTTGAGAAGGTGAAGGTTTCTGAAGAGGTTGTCCATTCTGAAGCTATAGAGCAGCCTGCAGGGGCAAATCAGCCTGAGGTTTCTATGTCTTCGTTTAAAGACGCCAAAGCTGTGGTTGAAGCTGGTAGCTCACAGAGGTGGGGCCAAGTGGTTGAAGTTCAGGAAAAGAGGGATACTTATGGACTAGGGTACAAACCACCTAGGCGTCAGGAAGAGCCTCCGAAGTGCTATGGCCCAGTCTGTTTCACCAGTGCCGGTGTTTTCTTCGACAGAGTTAATGCCATTGAGGAAGAAGGGGACAATGATTGTGACATGGATAGCTGGATCCGCCCTTTCATCCCGGGAGAAAGTCTGTGCAACTGGTCTTCTAAAAAAGTCATTCAAGTGACTGGCTTCGAGTAATTGCTTTGTTTTCCTATTATGTTAATCCTGCGTTCTGCCCAAGACGTAGTGATTTTATTTGTAGGGCTTTTAACTGTTGCATGTTTTGCTTTATCATCAATAAAGGACTTTTCACACTCAAATATTTTGATCTCTGTCTTTCTATTTTATTTTTATGCATTAAAAACCCACATCAAAATGGCAATGTGTTTCTTTTGTTGCATACATAATAAAACATACCTCATCAATCATGCAGGTCTCTTTGTTCAGATGACACCGATCATGACTCAGCTATAGCTCGGTACGACTTTGACAATCCAATCTATCAGGCTGAAGAAGAGACTGACGAAGATTGTGAACTGCCCGAAGAGTTGGCCAGATTGTTGAAGTAAGAGGAGAAAGTCATCCTACCTCATCAGGAGGAAATTGAGATTGTGAATCTGGGAACCGAGTACGCCAGAAAGGAAGTAAGGATAGGGGCTGCATTGGAAGACAGTGTCAAGGGAAGATTGATTGAAATGCTCCGAGTGTATGTGGACATCTTCGCCTGGTCTTACCAAGACATGCCTGGGCTCGTTACTGATATTGTTGTACACCGGCTACCACTTAAAGAAGGTTGTGCTCCGGTCAAGCAAAAGTTGAGAAGAACTAAACCGGAGATGTCTGTCAAAATCAAAGAAGAGGTTCAGAAACAGCTAGATGCCGGTTTTCTTGCCGTAACAAATTATCCTCCATGGGATGCTAACATCGTGCCTGTACCTAAGAAGGATGGGAAGGTTAGGATGTGTGTTGATTACAGGGATTTGAACAGAGCAAGCCCAAAGGACGATTTCCCGCACCCTCACATTGACGTATTAGTCGACAATACTGCTCAGTATTCGGTGTTTTCCTTCATGGATGGCTTCTCTGGGTATAACCAAATTAAGATGGCCCCAGAAGACATGGAGAAAACAACATTCATAACACCGTGGGGAACTTTTTGCTATAAAGTGATGCCCTTTGGATTGAAAAATGCAGGGGCAACTTACCAGCGGGCGATGGTGACTCTCTTTCATGATATGATTCACAAAGAGATTGAGGTATATGTTGATGACATGATCGCGAAGTCACAGACGGAGGAAGAACATCTGGTGAATCTTCAGAAGCTATTTGAAAGTTTAAGAAAATTCAGACTGAGGTTGAATCCAAACAAGTGCACCTTCGGGGTGAGATCAGGAAAACTGCTGGGGTTTATCGTTAGTGAAAAGGGTATCGAGGTTGATCCTGCAAAGGTAAAAGCCATACAAGAAATACATGTGCCGAAAACAGAAAAAGAGGTTCGTGGTTTCTTGGGGAGATTAAACTACATTGCTAGGTTCATCTCACATCTCACAGCCACGTGTGAACCAATCTTCAAGTTGTTGAGAAAAGATCAACCGGTCAGGTGGAATGAAAATTGTCAAAAGGCATTTGAAAAAATTAAAGAATATTTGCAGGAACCTCCGGTCCTTATGCCGCCAGTGCCAGGAAAGCCTTTGATTATGTATCTCACGGTTCTTGAGAATTCAATGGGTTGTGTGCTCGGTCAACAAGACGAGTCAGGTAGAAAGGAGCACGCCATCTACTACTTGAGTAAAAAGTTTACTGATTGCGAGTCAAGGTACTCGATGCTGGAGAAAACATGTTGTGCACTCGCTTGGGCCGCTAAGCGTTTGAGGCAGTATATGTTAAACCACACAACCCTTTTGATTTCGAAGATGGATCCGATCAAGTATGTGTTTGAGAAGCAGGCACTTTCGGGTAGAATAGCCCGTTGGCAGATGGTTCTGACAGAATACGATATTCAGTATGTTTCCCAAAAGGCCATTAAGGGAAATGTTTTGTCAGAATATCTTGCCGAACAGCGAATTGAGGATTATCAACCGATGAAGTTCGAATTTCCGGATGAGCATATCATGTATCTGAAGCTGAAGGATTGTGAAGAGCCTTTGCCTGATGAAGGACCTGAGATTGGATCTCAGTGGAAGTTGGTTTTTGATGGAGCTATTAATTCATATGGTAACGGAATCGGGGCAGTCATTACGACTCCAAAGGGTTCTCATATACCCTTCACTGCCCGATTAGCGTTCATATGCACCACCAATGAGGCAGAGTATGAAGCATGTATCATGGGGTTAGAAGAAGCAATTGATTTGAGAATCAAGAACCTCGATGTTTATGGTGATTCTGCGTTGGTGGTTAATCAGATTACGGGTGAATGGGAAACTCGTCAAGCGAATCTTGTTCCGTATAATAACTATGCCAGAAGGTTGTTACCTTTCTTTGAGAGAGTGGACTTCCATCACATTCCCCGGATAGAGAATCAGATGGCTGATGTGTTGGCAACGTTGTCATCGATGTATCAAGTGAATCGTTGGAATGAAACCCCTTCAATCAGAGTCATGCGCTTGGACAGACCTACTTTTGTATTTGCAGTTGAAGGGGTATCAGATGGCAAGCCTTGGTATCATGATATCAAAGTCTTTTTGAAGAGTCAGGAATACCCAGCTGGGGCATCTTCCAAGGATAAGAAGATATTGAGGAGGTTATCAGGAAACTTCTTTTTGAACAAAGACGATATGTTATACAAGAGAAACTTTGACATGGTCTTGCTACGTTGTGTTGATGAACATGAGGCAGGCTTGTTAATGGAAGAGGTTCACGAAGGTTCCTTTGGTACTCATGCCAATGGGCATGCTATGGCAAGAAAATTGTTAAGAGCGGGGTATTATTGGATGACTATGGAGTCTGATTGTTTTAAATACGCCCGGAAATGTCATAAATGCCAGATTTATGCTGATAAGGTGCACGTACCGCCTACTCCTCTGAATGTTTTGTCGTCACCTTGGCCTTTTACCATGTGGGGCATTGACATGATTGGGAAGATCGAGCCGACTGCTTCGAATGGACATCATTTTATCCTGGTGGCTATTGATTATTTCACGAAGTGGGTAGAAGCAGCATCGTATGCCAACGTCACCAGACAAGTGGTAGCCCGGTTTATTAAGAAGGACATCATCTGCCGGTATGGAGTCCCGGAGAGAATCATTACTAATAATGGTTCAAATCTGAATAACAAGATGATGAAGGAGCTATGTCAGAGCTTTAAAATCGAACATCACAATTCTTCTCCCTATCGTCCGAAGATGAATGGGGCTGTTGAAGCGGCAAATAAGAACATAAAGAAGATTGTGCAGAAGATGGTAGTAACATACAAGGACTGGCATGAGATATTGCCTTACGCTTTGCACGGATATCGTACTTCGGTACGCACATCAACTGGGGCAACCCCTTTCTCACTGGTGTATGGTATGGAAGCAGTTCTTCCATTAGAAGTTGAGATTCCTTCTTTGAGAATTCTGACAGACGTGAAGCTTGATGAAGCTGAATGGGCGCGTTCCCGGCTGAATGAACTGAACCTCATTGAAGAGAAGAGATTGAAAGCCATTGCGCATGGACGGTTGTATCAGAGCAGGATAAAAAAGCATTTGATCAGAAAGTGCGTCCTCGGTGTTTTCAGGCTGGTGAATTAGTTCTGAAAAGGATCACTCATCCTCAAACAGATCACAGGGGTAAGTGGACTCCGCATTACGAAGGGCCATATGTAGTAAGACAGGTTTTCTCTGGTGGAGCCTTATTACTCTCAACTATGGATGGCGAAGATTTTACGTCCCCTGTAAACGCGGACGTAGTCAAAAAATACTTTGCATAAAAGAGACCCGCTGAACATAAAAAGAAGGTTCAGGCAAAATGGGGCATCCTGGCGAACCATAAAAAGAAAAGGTTCGGGCAAAAATTAGGGATAAAAAGAAAAAAGGAAATAAACCCGCAAAGTTGAAAACCTGAAAAGGCAACTTTGGCAAAAATGGGTATCCCGGTGGATTAAAAACCCGAAAAAGGCGATCCAGGCAAAAGTTAGGGATTTAAAAGCAAAGACTACGATCCGCGTTCGATCTGTGATCACTATTCACACTTGGAAAATTCGAAGGAAAGGAATCAGTCCAGTCAGTCATCTTCAAAGGCCAAAGCATCTGCGGATAAACAAGTCATATGGGTTATAGCTGAGTCGAGTCATGGTGGGTGTCTGTTCCCCACATTGCCGACATGTGTATTTTCTTTTGCTTTTTGCGCAATTACCTCTTTTCAGGAATTGTTTTCAGATGTAAATTCCTATTTACAGGCCAATCCATTCAATAAAACTTTCATTTCACTCAAAAAGCTTTCCATTTGTGTTTTCGTTTTACCTGTTTTGTTTGTGAAAATGTCCGATATTTTTTATAAACATTACATGTTAAAGTGTTGAGCTTTGCGAAACATATTGGAAAACAAGGGAAATTGCTAGGGCGACGGTCATTGTAATGGTAATTGAAGTAGATATTTTGCATAGAACTTTATGTTGATTTTGTTTGCAGGATAACAGGTTTGTTCTTCCCCAGTAGATCTGCTCTCCTCGACATTGAAAAGTTCATCCTCCTCAGCAGGTTGTTGTTTTCCCAACCAGAGTGTCAAGAATTATCTTCCTCAGCAGAGTACAGAAGATTAATTTCCCAGCTAGAGTTGTGATAGATTCATCACTTTCTCAGCAAACAATCAGAAGTTGATGCTGATGCATCCCCGGCAGGAGACTTATGGAATATCTTCTTTGGGTGAAGATGTTATTTTCCCCACAGGGTCTGAGCACTCGGCTAGTCAAGAAATGTTTTTCTCACTAGCCACGGTATGAGTTAATCCCCTCAGATGGGTAAGCTTGATGTTATCCTCTAGCGGTGTTGATGTCATCGTCTACCGTTCCCCAAGCAGATTTGCTGGTATTGGCAGATATTCCCCAGCGGGGTAAAGGTAAGAGCATCTCCCAAGCAGGTTCGAAATTATTGACTTGTCTCCCCAAGCAGAGTTTGGTGGTGATCCTCTCAGTGGTTTATTCAACAGTAGTTGATATCCCCAGTAGGTCTTAAGTCTAATTGTTATTGGCATTCTTTCAGATCCTGGTAGAAGTCAGTTGGTAATCCCCAGCGGAGAGAATTTCTCTTTGGGTTCCATCTTCAATATTCGTTCATAGCCATCCCCAACAGAGTGGGTATTCTCTTGGAGTTTTCATCTCCAGCAGAGTTGGTGATCAGTTTCTTACCCAGCAGAGCAAAATCTTTCTCAGCAGGGTCTCTTATTTCAGAGGACAATTTAGTTTGTCATCCCCGGTGGAGTTGCCTTTGTCTTCAGCATTTATTTTGCTGAGACGCTTCTTTTGCATTGCATAAGCATTTTTGCATGGCATCCTCCCAAACGCGTAGCATTTCCATTTCGTATGGAGTATTACAGCAAAATTCAAACATATGCATTCGAAGCATAAGCCAGGTTTGACTCTTTTACCAGTTTCTTTCCCCAGCAGAAAGGAACATGATTCAGGAGATTTTGTTCTTACATCACACCGCAACCAGTGGATTCGTCCTCCTTGTCGGTCTTCCTTACTCTCCCCCCGCAGAGTTGTCTGTTTAGATTTCTCTCTTCCGCAGCGAATTCATCTTTCTAGATCTGTTGATTCTACTTATTTCGCGTTTGAAAGTCTATCTTTTCTTGGTTATCCCAACTATTGGTTGGTACCCTTCTTTTATCCCAACTATTGGTTGGTATCTTTTCTTGGTTATCCCAACTATTGGTTGGTACCTTTCTTTCATCCCAACTATTGGTTGGTATCTTTTCTTGGTTATCCCAACTATTGGTTGGTACTCTTCTTTTATCCCAACTATTGGTTGGTATCTTTTCTTGGTTATCCCAACTATTAGTTGGTACCCTTCTTTTATCCCAACTATTGGTTGGTATCTTTTCTTGGTTATCCCAACTATTGGTTGGTACCCTTCTTTTATCCCAACTATTGGTTGGTATCTTTTCTTGGTTATCCCAACTATTGGTTGGTACCCTTCTTTCATCCCAACTATTGGTTGGTATCTTTTCTTGGTTATCCCAACTATTGGTTGGTACCCTTCTTTTATCCCAACTATTGGTTGGTATCTTTTCTTGGTTATCCCAACTATTGGTTGGTACCCTTCTTTTATCCCAACTATTGGTTGGTATCTTTTCTTGGTTATCCCAACTATTGGTTGGTACCCTTCTTTTATCCCAACTATTGGTTGGTATCTTTTCTTGGTTATCCCAACTATTGGTTGGTACCCTTCTTTTATCCCAACTATTGGTTGGTATCTACTGTGTCTAAGTCCACTTTCGGTTGGCAAACACTTACCTTTGATCCCCACAGGTTGCAAATTTCAGGGTTTTATTTTGTTGGTATTCAATCCCCTTGTATCCCGATTGTATGAAAGCCGTTGCTTCCACACCCTCGGATCCAAGGAGTTTGAATAGGGGCAGTTGTAGCACCCCAAAATTTTCCCTTTTGTTTCTAACCTAACTGGCTTATGCTTCATTTCATTTGCATCGTCATTTCTCCATTTATGCATGTTTCGTTTGTGCATGGGATCAGGGCGTTTTCTTCAGCAGTACAAGATGTTCTCACACCGGTTTGATCTTTATCGGCAGTTAAGGCCAAGCATTTAATTCTCAAAGTCTTTTCGAGCATTTATTTTGCTCATTAAGTGATTTGAAGATCAACAGTTCTGGCAGTCAAATTTTGATCAGCAATTCAGCACCGAACAACCGTCTCAGCAATTTAATCGGGGCCCGGAAAATATTTCACGGCATGTTTCAAGTGCACTCAAGGAGTGAGGTCCAAAGACAAGTTTCAGAGGCATATTTTGGTTCAGAACAGGTGGAATCAAGTCCGTCTCCATTTTCCCTCCTTTTGGCGCCAAGCAGAAAATTCAAATTTTCCTCATGGTAACCGGTTACTCACCGTTTGTTAACCGGTTACCCAGTGTAATTTTTGCCCAGAATCTGCATTTTTCAGCACTGCAGAATTTTCAAATCATTTTAGTGGTCATGTGCATTGCTTGTGCCTACTTGTGAAGGATCTATAACAACTTCTTTTCATCATTTCCACCCCAATTCCACACTTCACTTCCTAACCCATTTTCACCTCATTTTCCACTCACTCCAAACCCAAACCAAATTCCTAAGCTAGAGGATATTTAAGCTCACTCATTCCAAACCAAAGGGGACCTAGATCATTTTTACTCTCCAATTTTCGGAATTCTTTCAATTCTCTCAACTTTTCTCTCATTTTCCAAAACCCTCACTCAAAGTTTCATCATCAAAGTTCATCAAATTTCACCTTGGAATTTGTTGATCTTGAAACTAAACCACCATCCATTCACCAATTCTTGAAAGATTCTTGGATTTGCTACTGTTTTGGAGTGTGGAATCACTTTTGGAGCAGCTTTTCATTATTTGAGTTATTCTAGCTTGGATCTTGGTTGTTCTTGCTTGGATCTTGAAGTTCATCACATAGATCTTTGGAATTCTTGCTCGGATCATCAATTTTCGTTCTCAACATTCACCAAGGCGAACCTCAGCCTTGTAGGTTGGTTTTCCCTAGATCTATAATTGATTTTGATTGATCATAGCTTTTGCAATGTAGATCCATTGATTTCATGTGTTGTTGATGCTTTTGCTTGATGTTGATCATGAATGTTGATGATAATAGATTTGCATGATGTTTGATTGCTGTTCATGAGCTTAATTTCGTGCATGAGTGATTGTATGATCATTCGGAATTAATTGGATAAGTGTTTGATGCTGAAAAGTGCTTTTGAAACATATTTTTTTGACTGTTGTCCCAGAGTAACCGGTTACTCACCGTTTCTTAACCGGTTATTCTGTGTATTTTTTGCGTAAATGGTTTGATTTTCAACTAAGTAACCGGTTACTCACAGTTTGTTAACCGGTTACTCTGGGACAGGATGTGTATTTTCTTGCATTTTCTTGGTTGTTTGAGATCCGACGCATACCTAAACTTCATGGATTAATATGTCATTGATTTGTGGATTATTCTTGAGCGGTTGCACCTCACACTATTGCATGAACACATTTCTCCGACACGCGATGCTTGGATTTCATCGTTTATGTATATGTTTGCGTTGTTGAACACTTGATGCTATGAACACATACGCACACTCACTTGTTGATCATGTTCATTGTGCATTGCTGCTGGATTGATGATGATTGTGCATACTTACTTGTATCCAATTTCATGATGTGCGTACTTGATTCATTTGATCATATGCTATATGTTGCATTCTTCCATGATGCTTGCAAGGTTATTCAACATGGTGTGCGGTTTGTTTATGATCATGATTAATTGAACGATGTATGTCGTTTGATGCACGTTTGCTCTGCCTTGATTGAATCGTATTCAAATGTGGTGCATGTTGTCCTAATTTCACATCTGAGTTTTGCATAAAGTACTGTGATATGTGTTGTCCATGTGTACATGTATGCTATTTGACCTTTTTTTACACCTATTTTCATGCTGAGTTTCATGCTGTTGAATGCTGTTTGGTGTATGTGCATGATTTCATTGCTGTTCTGAAGCAAATGTGCTGTTGTACCTTCTCTTTTTACTCATTTCACTCCCTCGAGTCTCAAGACTTGTTCAAGTCTTGGACTCCTTTCCCCTTAGAGCTACCTAGTCCAACTTAATTTATGATTAAGCTTGGAGTAGGTTTAGCATTAGGTTTTAGGTAGTTGTCCCTCCTAAGCCTCACTAACCATAGGTTACCCATGCATGATAACATTAGGACTCTTAGTTTCCCTTTAGAGTTTCCTTTGGGTCTTCTCTCTTCTCATCTCAAAACTTCTTGAAAACACTTAATAAAGATAAAGTGTATTGCGCACGAGCCTTAAGCGTGGGGAATGAGAAATGAGGGGCTTCCTCTCATATTTCTAGAGTGCTTAGCGGGCGTCCTGTCTTGGGACGATTCGTTAAGTATTCGTCCCTGTGCCCTAGACTTTGGTGCAATGCAAGTTATGAACTAACTTTAAAAAAACACTTCTGTCTAAAAAACACAAAACAAATTCAAATCTTTTTATCCTTCGGGATTGTTTGGTTCCAGACCATTTTCAGAAAAGAGCACGTTACCTTCCGTCTTAGTCGCAAACAGGCATCGACCCTAACTGCCGGACGCGAATCTAACGTCGCTCATAAAAAACACTAACCGACTCGTAGGTCGAAATACGACTGCTCTGATTTCCTCTTTCTTGTCCGATTGAGGATACGTAGGCACAAGACGGCGATGTCTTGGCGAGCAACCTTCCCCCACAGTTCCCGTCCGAACTACGTTGACTCTGACTTTCCCATTGCACTGAGGGAGTACGTAGGCCTAGGGCATCGAATATGTCCTACCGAGTCCGTCTTAGTCACCCTCATCCCCGTTTTCTTTTGTTCAGCCATAAATAGTAGGACAGCTCCCCCTCCGTTTAGACAACAAGCGTGGATCCCATCGAGTACGATGGATGCGTGGGGTGCTAACACCTTCCCCTCGCATAACCGACTCCCGAACCCGGACTATGGTTGCGATGACCATGTCTTTCCCCCTTTCTCTTCAGGTTTTTGCAGTGTTTCCTTTCCCTCTCTCGGGATAAATACACATTGCTGGCGACTCTGTTTTTTCCGCGCCACTCTCGCGTTTGTACCGTTGGATGCGAATCCTCGGGAGCGACAATACGATGTAATCCAATTTGGAGGTGCGGATGACCTGTTTGATAGCAAATTTTCAGAGAGAAACTTCTGTATTGCTGAAGCTTTGATTAAAAGGCTTTCTCTGGGGATCTTCCTTAATCCGGGAAAGCGAAGATATCACCTTCAATGGTGAAGAGTGACGTTTGTTGACTGTTTTCTTGCCTTTCAGAGGTTCAAGTTATGAAAGTGGTCGAAAGCCCACTACAATCCAGAAATAAACTAGAAGAGAGACTGTTTGGACGCAACGTTTCCTGACAAGGACAGAACTGACAACTCGATGGACAAGAGGACTTTTACCACTAGGGGATAAGACCGACTAGAGTGATAGTAATGTAATATGATTATGAATGCAAATAAATAATGCATGATGTATGTATGTATATGCTGACAAAACTGACGCGACATACAAACTAAGTGAACACGACTGGATACTCGGCCACTGCGGGGGACGAAGAAATACCATTTGTTCATGATAGCAATTCTGCCTTGCTTAGGAGAGATAGTCCCTGTAGGGAAAACCGTTGATCGGACTTAGGAGGTAAGAACTCTGCCGGGGATGTCGGACGGAATATTCGCATCTGACATAGTTGATCCTTTGCTCAGGTGCATTGGTTTGAGAAGGAATACTTTGATTCTGCACTTTAAAGTTCGATTACTTCTGGAGAAGCGATCGATGTTCTTTCGATGTTCAATAGTCAAAAGAAATTGCCATCTTTATTTTTAAAGCAGAAAAATTTGACAAGTAAATTCATTTTTGTTTTATTTCAAGAATCGTTAATCATGTTAAAAAACATCATTCTGTAAAGCTAAAACAAATACAAATTGTAAACAAAGCACGAGGGCTCAAATTTTATTGATAGGATGGAAATCAGCCAAGCGCGTGATTCCACAGAGTATTCACAAAGTTAGAAAATGGTAATTTACGGGAAAAGGGCTACATTAAAACATAACGACCACTATCCTTCTACCAACTTTGAATTCTGGACATCCTGAGCTTCTGTCGAAGATGACCCTGACTGGAGTTTTCTAAATTGATGGCATTACTGCTACTGGGGGATTTGCCCCTTCGTTGGACGTAGTTACTTGCCATGAATCCCTAACTTTTGCCTGGATTGTACTTTGAAGTTTCCAATCCACCGGGATGATTTTTTATTGTGTCTCTAATTTTTGCCTGGACCACCCTTTCGGGTTTTCAATCCACCGAGACATTTTTTTTCTTTTTTTTTAATTTAGGCGAAGTATTTCTTGACTACGTCAACATTCGTGGGGTAGGCAAATTCTTCTCCGTCCATGGTTGCGAGTCTCAAGGTGCCGCCTGAGAAGGCTTTCTTGACCACGTAGGGGCCGTCGTAGTTCGGAGTCCATTTGCCCTGAGGATTAGTGAGAAATGATTGTATCTTCTTGAGCACAAGGTCTCCTTTTCTGAAGACACGGGGTCGGACCTTTTTGTCAAACGCTTTCTTCATTCTTTCCTGATACAACTGACCATGGCATAGTGCCGTTATTCACTTTTTTTCGATCAGGTTTAATTCGTCATGCCGGCTTTGACACCATTGAGCCTCTGTTAGCTTAGCTTCCATCAATACCCGGATTGATGGGATATCTACTTCGATGGGGAGCACTACCTCCATGCCATATACTAGAGAAAAAGGGGTTGCCCCTGTTGAAGTGCGGACAGGTGTGCGATAACCGTGAAGAGCAAAAGGTAACATCTTGTGCCAGTCTTTATAGGTTACAACCATCTTTTGAACGATCTTCTTGATGTTCTTGTTAGCCGCTTCTACCGCTCCGTTCATCTTGGGTCGGTAGGGAGATGATGTTCCACGATGCTGGTATCCAACCCTGGCATATCCTGATAGGACCAAGCGAATACATCGGGAAACTCTTTGAGAAGCTTTATCAAACCCTCTTTAACAGTCGGACTGAGCAGTTGTATCACTACCTGCTAGGGACTTGCTACCTGTTATTTGTAATTAACTACATAAAAGAATTACCAAAACCATGCTACAGTATATATATATATAGCGCCTGGAAAATGAAAGCAAGGTGAATCCCACCAACATCACTGCGGGCCCCACGTTCCGTAATATATATAACAATAAAAATGATAGTTTTCTTCTTCTTTAATATGTTCATGCGCTGCTGCCATGAATATATATACATATACTATCATATCAACTAATATATATATCCTAACTTTAATTAGACTAAATATATCAAATCAACTAATATATAAATCAACTAACATATACTATCCAAAACCGCTACAGTACCAGAAAGAGGAAAAAAAACGCTACGCTACAGTGGCTATGGGATAGAGTCATGGTTTCTAATTGCTCTATCAATTAATAGTGGGTCTCTATAATATACCAATTTCAATCCAATAAATACTACACAGTGAAAAATCATATAAATCCCAATTTCTACATACTAACTATCATTCTCCCGATTATAAAATTCGAACCCCACCCTTACCTGATTGGATCGAAGGTAGCTCGAATTTCTTGAATTTTTCCACACCGGCAGCATTTTTTTCTCGTCTTCTTCCCCCTAGAACACTGTTCGCAACTTGTTCTTCTCTTTTCCCCCAAATGCTCACGTTCTGAACCTTTTTCCTCTAACTGCTATCCCACTCACTGCTATTCTGTTTTATTATTTTAATTTAATAGAATTATAATTATAAATTTCTAATTGGGCTTAAGTTCTCACACACCCTTAATTGCTACTAAAAACCCCAAAGCTGGCCCAATAGTACTATTTCTCACAAAATCAATTTAATAAAAATACAATATTAATTCTAGTGTTAATTTCTCGGCTAATTTACCCGACTATCAACTTAACGACTTAAACCATATATTCGACATATTCATAAATTATTCGGAAATTACTTAATAATATTTTAATTATATTATTTCTAATATAATTCTACGACTAAACCAACTTAAATACCAACTTACCAATTAAATCTCCTCAATACAAAATTAACCGAATAATCACAAATAATTAATTAAATATTTAATTAAATAAATAATTAAATATTCGGGGGGTTACAGCAGTGCCTCAACCTTGACTTCCTTTCTCTCTTCTTCTGAACCCAAGTTGACTGTTTCCAACATCACTGCGGGCCCCACGTTCCGTAATATATATAACAAAAAAAATGATAGTTTTCTTCTTCTTTAATATATTCATAAAGCTACTTCGAACACCCAACTGCAAATCTTGAGTACCTGCTCAATTACCCATAATAGGTAACATCATTACATAAGGGGTGAGATATCGAATAATATAATCAAAATCATGATAATTAATATATTAGACTAGAATCATACAATTTCACCGCTTCATACCACAGTCATACAACAACTATTAGTAAACAACTTAAGAGCAACCACAACTTATAACAAACAACAACTTATAACAACAACCTGTATCAAGCGACAACTTACAGCAATAACAATTTATAACAACAATAACTCACAACAATAACAACTTATATCAACAACACCAACAATCAACAACAACGTAATAATATTAACAACTTCAACATGCAACTCAAATGCGACTCAACTATGCAAATGCATGTGGTACCATTTGGAGTAAACTCCCAACTTAAACATATGCAAGGTTATCGAGGCATTTCAACAAGGCATAAGCCTTCAACATGGTGCCATCAAGGCCAACTTAAACAATGCAATGTATGCCATGCAACCTCAACTTCAACAATAAATTCACGACAACGAAAGCAACAACTTAAACGTGCATCAATTGCATCAACTTAATCCAACATTGGTCATTCGACCTACAACTTAAACAACAACTCAACTCAAACCATATTGGCCATAAGACCTGCAACTTAAACAATTCGCCCGTAAATCGGGACAATTCAACCTGTTCAACTGCACCTGCAAATCAACTTAATTTAACAAAAGTAAACACCAGTCACTTATCTACCCGTATATACGAACTTCCCCAAAAATTTTCATTCGATTCCGGGCAACTAAATATACCGCTTAATTTTACCGGGCGACTAAAATTACTACTGTTTTCAACTTCTAGCATATTTTCAACAAAATAAATCAACCACATTACCTACTAATTATTACGAACTTCTCTGAAAATTTTCATTCGATTCCGGGCAACTAAATATACCGCTTAATTTTGCTCTCGACACTGTGTTTCTGTCCTGTTCTGCCACTAATTATTTTTCTGCTACGATATATTATTTTTCTGCTACAATAGATTATTTTTCTGCTACAATATATATGCTGCTAATTTTTACTGTCATCAAAAATCAACTCTGCTACCAAATTATCACTACCTGCTAGGGACTTGCTACCTGTTATTTGTAATTAACTACATAAAAGAATTACCAAAACCATGCTACAGTATATATATATAGCGCCTGGAAAATGAAAGCAAGGTGAATCCCACCAACATCACTGCGGGCCCCATGTTCCGTAATATATATAACAAAAAAAATGATAGTTTTCTTCTTCTTTAATATGTTCATGCGCTGCTGCCATGAATATATATACATATACTATCAGATCAACTAATATATATATCCTAACTTTAATTAGACTAAATATATCAAATCAACTAATATATAAATCAACTAACATATACTATCCAAAACCGCTACAGTACCAGAAAGAGGAAAAAAAACGCTACGCTACAGTGGCTATGGGATAGAGTCATGGTTTCTAATTGCTCTATCAATTAATAGTGGGTCTCTATAATATACCAATTTCAATCCAATAAATACTACACAGTAAAAAATCATATAAATCCCAATTTCTACATACTAACTATCATTCTCCCGATTATAAAATTCGAACCCCACCCTTACCTGATTGGATCGAAGGTAGCTCGAATTTCTTGAATTTTTCCACACCGGCAGCATTTTTTTCTCGTCTTCTTCCCCCTAGAACACTGTTCGCAACTTGTTCTTCTCTTTTCCCCCAAATGCTCACGTTCTGAACCTTTTTCCTCTAACTGTTATCCCACTCACTGCTATTCTGTTTTATTATTTTAATTTAATAGAATTATAATTATAAATTTCTAATTGGGCTTAAGTTCTCACACACCCTTAATTGCTACTAAAAACCCCAAAGCTGGCCCAATAGTACTATTTCTCACAAAATCAATTTAATAAATATACAATATTAATTCTAGTGTTAATTTCTCGGCTAATTTACCCGACTATCAACTTAACGACTTAAACCATATATTCGACATATTCATAAATTATTCGGAAATTACTTAATAATATTTTAATTATATTATTTCTAATATAATTCTACGACTAAACCAAATTAAATACCAACTTACCAATTAAATCTCCTCAATACAAAATTAACCGAATAATCACAAATAATTAATTAAATATTTAATTAAATAAATAATTAAATATTCGGGGCGTTACAACTCTCCCCTACTTAGAATATTTTCGTCCTCGAAAATTCATCCGATTCAACTACTCCAACTACTTATTCCATCCGACTAATCAACTCTCATCTCCGAAAGGCAACCCCACATATAATACAACAATTCATAACCTCAACGGCGACAATAACACGAATATTACTCAAGTGTTACACTTGGCAACTATCGTCACAACACAAGGAGTAGCCAACTTAAGAATTCACCGATTTAAGAACTAGAACACAACCACATAGGAACACCGACTTAAACACAACATTAATACAACCAAACCACCAACATCGTTGTTACTCACGTATGAACAACTGCACTACACCACACGTTCGCTGCGCACTCTGATTACTTGCAATGCAACAGGCCTACCAAGTTTACCTCCAACTTCCAATCACCAAAACCGACATAATAAAGACTTTCGACTTAACTCTTCGGAAATCCCGTTCCAACAGGTATTCTACGCTCTCGTAGTGACCGAATACTTCAAACTTAGATCCGTAAGACAACACCTCAGAACATTCAACGTAATTACAACGACGACTACTTCCAAATCTTGGATGAGATATTCATATACTTCCATGAATTCCCAATTGTCATAACACATAACTACAACTTTACCATCTCTTAATAACACATTCTCCAAAATCGTCTTAAACACATAACAACATTACAACCATATATGGTACATGGGTCCAGCTAAATCCAACAAGATAACTCATCTTCTTCACTTCCAACTAATTCAACATACCAAACCATCGATTCCTACTTATATTGACATAGTGCTCCATAATTCTTGTCCGAAACAACACAACCGAGTAACTCCTCTTTTTCCAACCAAAATCGTACCTTAATAAACCAACTTAGAATTCCACTCCTTTTAATAATCACAACTCAACTTTCAAATATTCTACGCGTCCTTCTTCTGATTTTATAACAGCTCAAAACATTCGCAACAAACACCAGTTCCAACTCATCCAAACAAATATGGAAGATACGCTTCATACTCCATACATACACCTTAAGGCATACTAGCCATTCGCTTCATCACAAACAACGACTCAAGTTATCTAGAACTCGACTGTGAGTCTCCATACTACTCATTAATCCAATCGCAACCTCATGCTATCATTCTTAAATTAAACTAATATGCTTACATGAATCTTCATCGACAAAATAAATAATGCTCAAGCGCTCGGCTTGACCTCAACCAATTCAACGTACATACTATACTAGTTGGCACGACACATCTATCCATCAATTATGATTCCGTCTACTATCAACAATAGATTAAGGGTGATCAGTTCCTCAATTTGTCAATAGACAGTCGACAACCATAACAGTGGCATAAATCATCATTACCCAACACAATAGCGTACTTCAACTTGTGCCCAAAGTTCGTAAGCATAATGCCCCGCCAACTCTCTAAGGCTTACCAACGTCTTCTTAGTCTCCTTAATTTCAACTTCGTCAACGATACAAAACGTCTGAAATCCAATACACATTCTCTTATACACGCTCATAGCACAAGCACAACTATTAAATATTCTTCTAACATCGGAATTGCTACTACTTCAATTACTATCCAAATTGGTTTGCTCCAATTACAACTTTCATCCAAGTCAAGATTTCAACAACGCTAACCAACCAATCGTGTTTCTTTTATTCTCAGAACCTTTATAACCCACCTAGTTTCACACTTGGCCTCATTCAATCCACAACTCAACAATATTATCGCGGTCTCTCTAGAATTCGTTCTTCTCTCAACATCACCGTCTCATAACATCGCCACTATAATCATTCTCATTCGACATAAATTGCAGCTCTATGCATTTTCCAACACCGTCACATCCTTTCTAATACCAACATTTTATTCCTTATCAATATATCGCACTCGGCTTCATCTTTCTCAATTTTCAGCAATAGTCGCTCAACTTCGAACACATTTTTCTCATCCAATACAGACCTCCCAAACACAAAATCATATTCCAAAATGAAGAGAATCTCGTGTAGATTCCAGAACTTCAAGAATCGCTCAAATCCGATTTACGAGTAAAGAGTTATCATCCTTACAATGGGACTGGTCCAGAATTCCCGTATGCAGAATTTTCCAAAAATCAGCATCAGACCCAAACATTAAAACGCACTTTTCTCCCTCTTCACAAACTTCCTGAAGACAAATCTTATATGAAAACTGTAGGTAATTTCGTAAGCTTTCCAAAAAGTCCAGAATCGCTTCAATCTGAATCACGAGTAAAAAGTTATGCCTCTTTTACTGACAGCTGCTCCAAAATTGCAAAAATCAGAATTTGAGATCGATGAACATAAGTTCCATCTTTCTCTCTTGCTTCCAAAATTCACCAACATCCTTTCTTTTCATCAGACTACGAGAATCACTCGACTTTAATCCAACTATACTCAAGGCATATTAATCTACCGACTTGATCCACCAACTTAACATTTCCTTTGGGATAATTCCTTAATCTCAATCAATTCACCCTCCATAATATACACACATCTCGAACTTGACTGATACGGATTCGCGAGTCCAAACTCTCGCCGGTCCGCAACAACATCGCTTCGACAACATTTACACTCTTACAATCAACATCACCTTGATCCAACTTCTACATACTAACAACACGTCCGGGAGGCAAGCCTCTCCCCCACTTGTTTCAAACCAACACCTGCAGATAACAACTAGAACTAACAAACAAGTACCGACAGTGTTTCACACACATGTCGAGTACTAAGGGACAAACAACATTAGACAACATTGGCCGGACAGACCGACCTGCTCTGATACCACTAATGTAACACCCCAATTCTACCCATCGAATATTAATTAAAATCAGAGTACTTTAAAATTTCCAACAAAATCAGGATGTCACATTTTTCAACTTATATACAACAAACTACTTGTATTTCACTTATCATTTGATACATAGCATTCGGCATACAACCGTCAACTTAAACTTCACTCACAGCTTTATTCAGTTATTACAATTTTCAAATTAATATTATTCACCATTTTGTAATAACAACAACTTAGGAACAACTTCAAACAACTAGTAATCACAACTATTCATCAACTTATAATAACAACGACATAAACAAAACATCCCCCCCCCCCCCGAGTGCTACGTATCAGAGCATGACACCAACTCGAACTAACAGCAACTAAAGACTTCATAAAGCTACTTCGAACATCCAACTGCAAATCTTGAGTACCTGCTCAATTACCCATAATAGGTAACATCATTACAGAAGGGGTGAGATATCGAATAATATAATCAAAATCATGATAATTAATATATTAGACTATAATCATACAATTTCACCGCTTCATACCACAGTCATACAACAACTATTAGTAAACAACTTAAGAGCAACCACAACTTATAACAAACAACAACTTATAACAACAACCTGTATCAAGCGACAACTTACAGCAATAATAATTTATAACAACAATAACTCACAACAATAACAACTTATATCAACAACACCAACAATCAACAACAACATAATAATATTAACAACTTCAACATGCAACTCAAATGCGACTCAACTATGCAAATGCATGTGGTACCATTTGGAGTAAACTCCCAACTTAAACATATGCTAGGTTATCGAGGCATTTCAACAAGGCATAAGCCTTCAACGTGGTGCCATCAAGGCCAACTTAAACAGGTGCCATCAAGGCCAACTTAAACAATGCAATGTATGCCATGCAACCTCAACTTCAACAATAAATTCACGACAACGAAAGCAACAACTTAAACGTGCATCAATTGCATCAACTTAATCCAACATTGGTCATTCGACCTACAACTTAAACAACAACTCAACTCAAACCATATTGGCCATAAGACCTGCAACTTAAATAATTCGCCCGTAAATCGGGACAATTCAACCTGTTCAACTGCACCTGCAAATCAACTTAATTTAACAAAAGTAAACACCAGTCACTTATCTACCCGTATATACGAACTTCCCCAAAAATTTTCATTCGATTCCGGGCAACTAAATATACCGCTTAATTTTACCGGGCGACTAAAATTACTACTGTTTTCAACTTCTAGCATATTTTCAACAAAATAAATCAACCACATTACCTACTAATTATTACGAACTTCTCCGAAAATTTTCATTCGATTCCGGGCAACTAAATATACCGCTTAATTTTGCTCTCGACACTGTGTTTCTGTCCTGTTCTGCCACTAATTATTTTTCTGCTATGATATATTATTTTTCTGCTACAATAGATTATTTTTCTGCTACAATATATATGCAGCTAATTTTTACTGTCATCTAAAATCAACTCTGCTACCAAATTATCACTACCTGCTAGGGACTTGCTACCTGTTATTTGTAATTAACTACATAAAAGAATTACCAAAACCATGCTACAGTATATATATATATAGCGCCTGGAAAATGAAAGCAAGGTGAATCCCACCAACATCACTGCGAGCCCCACGTTCCGTAATATATATAACAATAAAAATGATAGTTTTCTTCTTCTTTAATATGTTCATGCGCTGCTGCCATGAATATATATACATATACTATCATATCAACTAATATATATATCCTAACTTTAATTAGACTAAATATATCAAATCAACTAATATATAAATCAACTAACATATACTATCCAAAACCGCTACAGTACCAGAAAGAGGAAAAAAAACGCTACGCTACAGTGGCTATGGGATAGAGTCATGGTTTCTAATTGCTCTATCAATTAATAGTGGGTCTCTATAATATACCAATTTCAATCCAATAAATACTACACAGTGAAAAATCATATAAATCCCAATTTCTACATACTAACTATCATTCTCCCGATTATAAAATTCGAACCCCACCCTTACCTGATTGGATCGAAGGTAGCTCGAATTTCTTGAATTTTTCCACACCGGCAGCATTTTTTTCTCGTCTTCTTCCCCCTAGAACACTGTTCGCAACTTGTTCTTCTCTTTTCCCCCAAATGCTCACGTTCTGAACCTTTTTCCTCTAACTGCTATCCCACTCACTGCTATTCTGTTTTATTATTTTAATTTAATAGAATTATAATTATAAATTTCTAATTGGGCTTAAGTTCTCACACACCCTTAATTGCTACTAAAAACCCCAAAGCTGGCCCAATAGTACTATTTCTCACAAAATCAATTTAATAAAAATACAATATTAATTCTAGTGTTAATTTCTCGGCTAATTTACCCGACTATCAACTTAACGACTTAAACCATATATTCGACATATTCATAAATTATTCGGAAATTACTTAATAATATTTTAATTATATTATTTCTAATATAATTCTACGACTAAACCAACTTAAATACCAACTTACCAATTAAATCTCCTCAATACAAAATTAACCGAATAATCACAAATAATTAATTAAATATTTAATTAAATAAATAATTAAATATTCGGGGCGTTACAGCAGTGCCTCAACCTTGACTTCCTTTCTCTCTTCTTCTGAACCCAAGTTGACTGTTTCCAACGACTCTTTGTGCGGTTCAATGGACGTTTCCTCTTGTCTGAGTAATCGGGAGATCTCTTCTGGAATTTCCTCGTCATTTTCTTCTTCAGCCTCGAATACCGGGAATTCAAAGTTGGGATAAGGTATTGGAGCGTATGTTTCAATGGGGTTTAAAACAAGCAATCTGCATGACGTGATGATTGATTTTAGAAGAGATAGAGAGAAATGCAAGAGTGTGTGCAGTGTATTTCTTTTTTAAAAACTGCTTGTTTTTATTTGAATTGTTTTTTAGGATTACCATTTTCTGAAAAAGCGAAAAGAGAAAACAGCAATCAATGCAGAAATTATAGAATTACGTTATTTTATTTATGATTTTGTCGCTTCTTGAAACTACAAACCTATAAAACAGAACTCTGTCGCTTTGGGCGAATCGAAGAGAGACATTTGCAGAAAGTGAGCCTTATCAAAACATTCGTTTCACCTGGGCATGGTGAAAGGTTAAAGACGACAATTACTTACACTTATGGACGATCTTCGGAATGTCGACAACAACCCATTGGCGGCGAACTCCTCGGTGAATCACAAAGTCTGGCACCTTTTTTCTTGATTTGCCTTCAGAAATAACGCTGATTTCTGGTGGAGCAGGATCGTTGGAATCTGTCTCCCAGGCAGAGTTGTCGTAGGAGGATTCCTCAGCTGTATCTTGCATAGTGTTTGTGCTCTCAGGTATATCTCCCCATCTAGTTGACTGGATGTCATCGAGCCTGATGCGAGAGCTTTCAGGAGCGGTGTACTTCACCATGTAGTCGTATTTACCACTCGGTTGTCCTAAGGTGTCCCACACTTCTTTGGAACTGGAGGAGTCATCCCTTTTGATGATGTTGACCTCAAGAAAAACATAGTTGATGAATTCTATTCCTGCAAACTTTGCGAATTCATCGTCGTGTTGGATATTCTATGAATGCCCTGAGCGCTGATCCCATGACATGGTGGGGACGCAGGTATTCTTTTCAATGATGCTCAACTATTTTCATTGTTCGGCTGATTCTCTTGCCCCGAGTCTCTTGGATACGGCTGCCAGATAGGCAGGCAATCCATCGGGCCGTAGTAGTCGTGGTCAAAGTTGTCTTTCATCAGAGTGTCCTCCTCTAATGAGTTTGGTGGAGCACGGCATCCTTCCGGATCACACTCTCCGTATATCATTTTGATGTCTGACCTGGGTATAAATCTCGGACTTTGTGTGGGATAGCAAAATGGCATAGGCGCTTCTTCTTGAGACATATAACCGTCCTCGTTAAGATAGGATTTCCATTCTTCATCTGTATTAGAGGAGTCGCCCTCGTTGATGGTATGTACTTCTTGAGGCACTGGGTGAAGGAAACCTCCACTGTGGAAGAAGTCCTGAATGGGATGAAAAATTTCATCGTTAGCAGCAGTCTGGGTACAGGTTGAAGAAAAACCAAGACCCTTCTTTGTTTTGTTATTGGTAGGAATGACAAGCTGTCCCCACCCTTTTGCATTGTTACTCTTGATCACCTCGAGAGCATCTTTGTATGAGGATATAGAAATTCCTCTTTCGAATTGATTCTCATTCCTCACCGATAGTGCCTGGAACTGAGTTCCAACAACCTCCTCGGGTTCTACACAAGTTGCCGATGATAGGTTACTCACGATCAAAGCTTGCTCTCCACAGACTGTGACTAGTTGGTCGTTCTTGACGAACTTCAGCTTCTGGTGAAGTGTCGAAGTGACTGCCCCAGCCTGGTGTATCCAAGGTCTTCCCAACAAACAGCTGTATGTTGCTCGGATGTCCATGACCTGGAAAGTGACTTAGAAAGTGTGAGGACCGATAGTTATGGGAAGATCGACTTCGCCGATAACTGTTTTTCGGGATCCGTCAAATGCTTTGACAATGACCTTACTGCCTCTCATCGGAGATCCTTGAAATGATAGTCACATTAATGTAGACTTCGGCATAACATTGAGAGCCGATCCGGTATCTATCAGTACGCTGGCTAAAGCATCGTCCTGACAGTTGATTGTAATATTGAGCGCCATGTTGTGACTTTTGCCTTCCTCTAGCAATTCCTCATCACTGAACCCTAAGTTATTGTAGGAAGTGATGTTGGCGATGATGCTGTCGAATTGTCTGACGGTTGTCATACCCCAAATTTTGACCACTAATATTTCCCATCATTGTGCAAATCATCATCACAGTATAGATGTACTTTCATACCTCATTAGTCTCCCCAAAGATGGGTGAACTTTCACTACAATAAAAAAATTAGGGTTTCAAGCCCTCTTAGAGCTCTTAGACAAAGGATCAATTAAGAAATGACATGATCTTCAACTTGTCTTACCTCTCAAACACCCACAATGGGATAAGAGGTCTCCCACATCAAGAATTAAGCACAGGTTGCAGCATTCCAAGTGGATTAAGCCTCAAGATCGCCAGTGTCGCCAAATTAGGGTTTTGGTCGACCAAGGCCTCTAGGTGGAAATTTTCATCTGGGCATGAGCCAATGCTTCAAAGCATAAACCAAGATACTCCAAGGGACCTCATGGACCCAATCATCAAGTCACTTTAGCCTCAGGGGATGCATTTACCAAAAATCAGGAATTAGAGTTCCTTGACCTAATTTACCCCTAAGTTGACTTTTGGGACAAAACATGAGCCAAGGCCTCAAGAAATGATTTGAGGATATCTAACACACTATATTGATCCATTTGCAACAATGAATTGACCCAAGAAGCTTGATCCACAAGTTTCAAATTCATCAGGACCACAATTAGGGTTTCGCGGGAAAAGTCAACTGTACCTTTGACTTTTGACCAAGGCATGCTCCCAAACCTTGGGACATGATTCAATACACCCTATAACACCTATGAAATCAATCCATCAAGTTTGATTTAGGTCAAGGACTTGATTTCATAGAGGATCACACAGTTTGGAATTCATCTGATAAAAAGTCAACTGTGCCTAAAAGTCAAAATTTGACTTTATGATTTTTTGGTCAATTATGGTTCCCTAACCCTAAAACGATGTTAATGTGTGATTGGAATCATCATTCATCAAGAAAAATCAAAGAAAGTGGGATAACTTGTAAAAGGGGTAACCATAAAAAACTTAGAAATTTTCTAAGTTATGGAACAAAGTGGCTAGGGTACCAATTTCCAAGGATCATAACTTGTGATCCAAGCAACCATTTTGGCTGATCCAAAGATGGATTTGTAGCTCTCATGGCATACTTTAAAAGTGTCAACTACACCTCATTCCAATTCATCATGGATTTTGAGTTATGGTTGGATCAAAATGGCTGAAAACATGAAATGTCACTTTTTCCAACACTTTGTGAAATTTTCACTAAGTCAGAATCTGTTTCACTTTTTCCAAAATGTAGGGGCAACATGCCTTGCTGCAACTGTCATAACAAGGCAGATTTGTGCATTTTGTTCGATTTGGGCAATTTGTGCAAATGACAAACAAGTTTATCCATCTAAACACCTCAGGGGGAGACCAAGGAGGGACAAACACTGATCCATCAGCCTCCCAAGTCCTTGGAACTAAAAATAGCATGCCAAACCTAAAATGCCTAAAAAGGGGACAAGACTCCAATTTTGTTTTGGAGCATTCAATGGAGACACCAAGGTGGCATGAACTGAGCCTTTTCCAACTGAATGAGTCAAGGATGATCTCAGAACTAGGGAACCAAAGGTCTGTGCTCTAACCTCTAGTCAAATGCTAGAGGAGACTTGGATTCCTATTGATCAACATTTACCAAACTTCTGCAGTAGCTGCCATTCACTATTACTTGCAAAACAAACTTGCTCTACTATAAATAGAGCTCATTTGTGCTCAGTTTAAGTACACCAAAGCCATCAAACAAATGCTTTCCTCAAAATCTCTTCTTTCACTCCAAATTTGCCTTCCAAAGCAAGTCACTATCGGGTTTTGACTTTGAGAGCAATTCCAACCAAATCAATCACACACACACCTCATAAACATCATATAGAAGTGATCCAAGCACTTAAACAACAACTGTAACACTGATTTCTCAGAATCACCAGCCAGTTGCTCAAGGTTTTAACCAAGTTGCAGTTGAGGTGCCATGAAGTGATCCAACCATTTCCAATCAAGTCCAAGCATTCAAACACACTCCATATGGTGTAGGGAAGCTGTTCAGATCATCACAACTCATCTGTAACACCTCCAACTCAAAAATCAAGTTGCTCTTGCTGCCACGACCTTCAAGTAAGACTAAACTTGGTCATCTCTTAATCTATGCATATTTCCTCGCACAATACTTTTGCCAAATGTTCATAATCATGCATAGAATGTTTCCCCTCAATTAATTGCTTTGTTTGAATCGTGTATCAAAAATCTCAGCCTTCATGCAAATTTTAGGGTTCTTGAGGTTTTGTCTTGATTTCTTATTCCATGCTTAAAATAAATGAAATTAAAGACCATAGACATGATCGTGAGGTGAAAACGAGCAGATTGATATGTAGATTGTATGATTTCATCAAGTATTCAGAGAGATTGGATAGAAAACACAAATCTGCAGAAACAGAGGGGTGGCGCGTGTTCTTGGTGTGTTCTTGGCGCCATTTTTTGAATATTTGGATATTTGAATTTTGTGATTTTATTTAATTGATTCAAAAATTAATTTCTCTCTGGTTTTTAATGATTTTGAGTTGATTCTTTTTTTAATAATTCACAAAAATGTTAAAATATTTTATTTTACCAAAATTTCCCAAAAATATTATTTATTTCATATATTTGATATTTTTGCAAAGAATTAATCTTTTATTTGTTTTTTAACATTTAAAATATTTTTTCTCTCTTGATTTTCCAAAATTAATTGGCTTCCAATCATTTTGTGGATAAAAACATGATGTTTCAAACATTAATCCAAGATCATAACTTGTTTCTCACACATGTTTGATAATTTTGATCATTTTAATTGAATTTTTATTTAATTAAAATACATTTTGAAATCAAATTAGGGTTTTGATCTTAATCCCCCTAAACAAATAAAAAACAAACCTTTTTTGGGCCTCTAATAGAGTGTAAGATTCAATCCCTTTTTAACCAAAACCTTTTTGGGTCTCAGACATTGTATAAGTCCCACTGTGTTGGAAAAAATCTCGGCGCGATCGCCATTTCGAAACGAAAACCTTTTTGGGCCTACCCTCGTGTTGTAAGTCCCATTCCTTTTCTTTAAATAATCATTGGGCCTCTTAGTAGAGTGTAAGTCCCACCCTTTTGTAAATAAAGCCTTTTTGGGCCTCAGTGTATTGTATAAGTCCCGATACCGTCAAAAAGTTCGGCGCGATCGTCGCCTTTTTAACAAAAACCCATGGGCTTCTCCTTGAGCTATAAGACTCATCTTTATTTATTTTAAACTTTTTGGGCCTCTTGAGAGAGTGTAAGACCCATCCCTTTGTACAGAAAACCTTTTTGGGCCTCAGTCACTTGTATAAGTCCCTGTACAAATTCATAACGACGGTGCGATCATTGTTAAAATTTTGGGCCTCTCCTCGAGCTGTAAGCCCCAACAACCCTTTCAAAACACTTTCTCTTTTGATTTTGAATCCAAATATATAGTTGTTATCAAAACTTTCTTTGTTGAATAACTAACAAAACAGCATGGAAGCTCTACAACGGGTAAGTGTTTATCCGCTTTCTTTTACCGCTTTCATATGTATATAACTGTATTGTGGGGCTGTTTCACTGTAAGTCTTCTTTCACATCCTTTTATATACTTGTCATATATCCACTGTGTAATACTAGTATAGTTATGTAGAGTTTTCCCTGGCAACTACGTCTAGAATTAGGTAAAGCCCATTGGTCACTCTTAAATACAAACAAAACTAGATCGCCCGTAGGATTTCAGATACAGTCTTCCCTCCTCTTGGGGTTAAACAATATGGAACAAAGAGAAAGGCAATATTCTCGGTGAACCTTTTCTCAGACTGTCACCCTTAGAAATTGTCAAAGAAACTTTAACTCCCCAGAGATGATCTTTTCTTCGTGAATGGCATCTCTTGAGTTTCTTCCAAATTCTCGAACTTTCCTGGAATGATCTCTTCTCTGTGAGTTGCATTTCTTGAACTTCTCTTGGTTTGGGGACCCACAGGCTTCCTAAAAGCATCCCCGCCTCCTCTTGGGCATTGTACAAGGACCCTTCGGCTTCTTAGAAGTTCTCATGCCTTCTCTTGGGCTTAATACAAGGACCCTAACGACCTCTTAAAGGTATAAGACAGAACTTAGTCATCCTTCGCCCGAGCAGTCTTTCTAGTGTCGAAACTCCGGCCATTTTAGGGTTGATCCTCACCACTTAATGCCCGTGCCTCCTCTTGGGCATCGTACAAAAGATAAAACTCTAGACTTGGACCGTCTAAGCCTCTTGAGTCTAAAAGACATTCTCAAGTTCCTCTAAAACATAAGTAGAAGCCCAGTTTCTCTCATGAGAGTTCCCCCACACTTGGACCTGCCAAGGAATCTCAATGACCCTCGGCAATAAGACAACCTCCTCTTGGGCTTTGTGCAATGATCCTCCCCGGTGAAGCTAACCTTTTCAAACTCTCTTGTTGAGTCCCTCACTTTTCAGACTCTCTTGTTGAGACTACCCTTTTTTAGCCTCCGTCTTGGGCTTTGTACAAGACATACAAAACACTCTCTTGTTGAGTATAAAAGACTCTCTTGTTGAGTCAATCACCCTTTTAGCCTCCGTCATGGGCTTTGTACAAGACATATAAAACACTCTCTTGTTGAGTATAAAAGATTCTCTCGTTGAGTCAATCAGCCTTCTTAGCCCCCGTCATGGGCTTCGTACAAGACAAATAAAACTCTCTTGTTGAGTCAAACCTTTTTAGCCTCCGTCTTGGGCTTTGTACAAGACACACAAAAACACTCTCTTATTGAGTGAACCCCTTTCAGCCTCAATCTTGGGCTTTGTACAAGAAAGAAAGAACATTTTCCCCGAAAAAGTCAAGCTTCTAGCCTCCTCTTAGGCTTTGTATAAAGATATCCCCGGTTGAGTCAATCAACCTTTTAGCATCAAATTTGTGCTTTGGTCACAGCATACAAACATCAACAATTCCTCTTTAGAGATGACAAATTCCCTCTCAGTCAGGATCCCTCAGCCTCATATCTTGGGCTTTGAACAAGATACAAATCCCCTTTAGCTTCACATCTTGGGCTTTAAATAAGATACAAATCACCTTTAGCTTCATGTCTTGGGCTTTGAACAAGACACAAAAAAAAACATCTCTTTCCTCCCATAGCATAGGAGGAACTACGATCGCTCTGATTTCCCTGTTTAGCCAAACGGGAATACGTAGGCATAAGATTGCCAAAATCTTAGCGAGCATAATAATCAAACACTTTGAGTCCAGTACCTTCATGCATCAATCAAAGGAAAATCAAGTCTAGCATCCTAAACCAAAAAGCCTCCTATATAGTAAAGACACTTTCGTTCTTAAGCGCATAACCCTAAGAAAGACCCCCATATCTTGATAGCATCTGTAAAATAACAGTCAACTGTTTAAACTCAGTATGCAAGCAGGGTTAATTGGAGACATCTATTTCCCTTCCTTAATCAGCTCAATAGGATAAAAAATGAATCGATCTGTAGTACCAAAGCGATAGTGATTCGAAACCACAAAAACCGCGCTACAACGGTTACATCTTGTTCCACAAAGGCTTGCTCTAAGACTTTCTGTAGAGCTTCTCTGTGGGCTTCAGAACTGAGTAAAAGAGATAACACAGTGATTTTTGAAGGAGTTTGTAATAGCTTATCAACAATGTTGTATTTACTCCTTTGGATCAGCTTTAGCATCTCATCATTGTCTTTTGAATGGTCGGGATCACTGGATTGACCGACTGGTGGATTGGGAACTTCCGTTTGAGGTTCCTTTTCTTTGTTAGGTTCTCCAACTCCTTGGTTGAAGATTCGACCGCTCCGTGTTACTCGACTGATGTCTGCAATATTCACGACGGAGGGTAATGGAACTTCTTTTCCATTCTCAATTATTGTGGTACTGTATTTGTAAGGGATCGCCTTATCGGATTTGTACGGTACTGGTCCCGGCAGATAGATAACTACAGGAGCCTTTTGATTTTTCTGACCATTGTAAGTAATTTCAATCAGTTCCTGGTTGGGAACTTTCCTACTATCCAAAGGAATTCTTGATTCGTCAAGCAGAGGGATTATGGCATAAACATCTTTAGTCCTTTCATGATCAGAGATCACGGCAACATCTTTAATCTGATCAGCGAAATAGTCTGGCGTCAAGTTGATTGACCCAAAACCTGGACACGATTGAATCTCTTTGCGGTCCAACTGACTTTGAAGGGCTGCTCGCACGAGATAGCATCCTTGGTTATTCTCCGAGCAAACTCTACAGCGCTCGTAGTTGTGCGGTGGCATCTGGCCACATCCGCTTTGAATGCAGTACAACCTCACTAGGTCTAATTCCGTTGATCGAACATCCTGACTTTGATGCCTAGTAGGGTTCCCATTAATCATGCTGACTTGTTGCGTGTCTTCGTCTACATAGATCGGAAGCCACCAATGGTTTAACAAGTGTTGTAAAGTTCTTTGAACGAGAGCGCACCCTTGGTTACTCTCAAAACATATTTTACAGCTCAGATAATCATGTGAAGTGAGAAAACCGAGCTGGACTTGCTTGGCGTGTAACTCCATCAAGCTGGTATTCATCAAACGAATATCGAAGATTTGAATCATGTTGATCTGATAAGGATTTTTATCGTGATAGTCCTGGATCCATCCAAGATCCATCTGACGCTGGAGGGCCTCTTGTATGAAAGAGCATCCCTGATTGTTTACCGAGCAAGTTAGACAGGAATTGTAATCGTGCCGCGGCAGATTATGATACTGGCTCTGCCTTGAATGCATTGCCACCAAGTTGATATTCATCGTACGGATGTCGTGATTCTGAATAATGTTGGAATTTGTATAAGTCATGTTGACTCCACGAATTCGGTGCTCTTGGATCCATCCAAGATCCAGTTGTTCCTGTAAAGCTGATTCCACCACAGAACATCCTTGATTGTTTTTAGAGCAGATATCACACTGGTGATAATTATGAGGTGGTACATGACTGTATCCGCTCTGTCTGTGATGCATCTTAACCAGATTAGTCCTTAATAAGAGTACATCATGAATTTGATAGCTGTTGTGAGACTCTCCTTCTATCAAATTAACTGCAGCTTTCTTGTGTTGAGGCAACGGGTTTGTCTGAACATTCGGATTTGTATCCTTGAAGGATAAGACCCCGCTCCTGACAAGCTTTTGCACATCGGATTTGAAACTAAGACAGTTTTCTATGTTATGCCCTGGTCCTCCTTGATGGTAAGGACAAGTCTGATCTGCTTTGAACCAAAAAGGCGGATTTTCTGGAATCGCAAGAGAAGCCCTAGTATGGACATGCCCCTTGACCAGTAGTAATGGAAACAGTTATACGTACAACATGGGTATAGAGTCGAACCCTGGTGGTCGCGTTGTACGGTTGTTGTTGTTGTACTGTGGACGAGCCTGCTGAAGAGGTTGTTGTGTCCTTTGTTGGTACTGTTGTTGATTCGGTTGGCTTTGAGCAACCTGAGGTTCATACGTAGGAACAGGCGCAGGGTTAATAACAGGAATTACATTTGCTACTGATTAGTATCGTCGCCTTTGCTTTCCGAGAGAGATATTGTCAATATCTTGCTCTTTTTTCTTAGGGAGAGCACTACTGTATCTTTTGGTACTGCTTGATGACCCAGCGTCTTTAACTAAACGTCCTTCTCGGACTGCTTCCTCAAGACGAACTCCCATGCCGACCATCTCAGTAAAGTCGCTGGGCGCACTGGCAACCATTCTGTCGTAATAAAATGCGCTCAAGGTTTTCAAGAAAATATTTGTCATCTCTTTTTCCTTGAGAGGTGGACCAATCTGAGCGGCGATTTCACGCCATCTCTGAGCATACTTCTTGAAGGTTTCCTTGTCCTTCTGCGACATGGCTCTGAGTTGATCTCTGTCTGGTGCCATGTCCAGGTTATATTTGTACTGCTGAATGAAGGCAGCGTCAAGATCCCTGAAAGTAGCGATCTTAGTGCGGTTTAAACCCATGTACCATTTGAGTGTGGCACTGGTTAAACTATCTTGGAAATAATGGATCAGTAGCGGGTGGTTCTCAGTATGAGTTGACATCCTCCGAGCGTACATCACCAAATGACTTTGAGGGCAAGAGTTACCCTTGTACTTCTCAAATTTAGGCACCTTGAATTTGGGCGGAACTTTCACATTGGGGACCAAACAAAGGTCAGCGACGTCCTTTCCAAATAAATCCTGACCACGAAGGGCTTGCAGTTCTTTCTACATTTCCAGGAACTATTCCTGAAATTCTTTCATTCTGTTGTCCATACTTTCGCTTCCACCAGAAGGCATCTGTGGAATCTGTCCTTCCGGGACAGTGTGTACCACGGGTGGTGGTATAGTCATTACGGCTGTGACTCTTGGTGCCTCCCGAAGTTTGTAACCTTCAGGAGTTATTGTCATGCCCCTGGCATCTTCGCTTTCCCGAAGTTTGTAACCTTCAAGCCCAGCGGCTCCTGCTGCAGTTTTCGGATCTTCAGTGTTCGGCAGAATATATCCTTCCGGGATATAGTTAAGTGGCATGCCCCAGGGACGATCTTTAGGCATGTTATACCGAGGATCGATCTTTTCCACTATAGGCGTTGATGTGATCTCTGAGATCACAGTCCGTTGTATCTGAGCTGCTTCCAGAGCTTGCATGTCACTGTGAAGCTTCCTCAGATCCTCTCTCAGAGCGTCGATTTCTTCTCTCAACTCTCTGTTCTCTTCTTCGAGATTATCCATTTTCTTTTGTTGACTGGCCCGAGTATTGTACGAATGAGACAGTTTGACTCTAGAATCGAGACACAAACGTGAGATTCGTAGGGAAGAAGTTTATGCGAGAATGATGAATGATATGCAATGATTATATTTAGTTATTTTTTGTTTAATCAAAAGAAACTTCAACAATCGGATTGCAAATATCAAACAGTGCGGAAACCCCGTTTTATTGAATTCAAAGATTGCGGAAATGGAAATACAGTAAATTTTAAAGTGCTGTAAAAGGAAATCTAAATTTATGGATACCGAGTCCTCTCTGAGGGGAGCTCAGGTGTTGGTTCTGGTACTTTCCTTTTCTTTGACCGGGGCTCTTGAGCCGTTGTCGGGTTGTCATTCCTTTGCCAAGCGAAAGGAGCGAGCAAGTTCCTTTGGTCTTCTTGATTCTCTATAGCATATTGCTCTAAAATCTCGATCAGAGCATCTTTATTTTCAATAGTTGCTGTATTTTCTTACACTCCACATTGAGAATGCGATATTTGTTCTTCCAAGACCTCCTCTCCTGTTGAACTTTTTTGAGAGTAACCTGAAGTTTTTCCGTGTCAGACATAAAATGAAGGATAGGTTCCTTAAACGGAAGAACTTCGTGACGAGGGTAAGGCATCCTCAGTTTGAGAGCTCTAGCTTATACCTAGTGGAGATAAGGTTCCACCGAGACACAGTCTGGTTTCCCTTGAGACTCTCTTCCTTTCCTATGAACATGTTCCCAAGCATGCACTATTTCTATCTTTAGTGCCCTGTCATTTTCTCCTTCCTTGAAGAAAAGACCTTCCAGATGAGCATTATGTGGGACATGCCTCATCGGGTATCCGAATTGACGACGAACTAAAACTGGGTGGTAATTGATTCCTCCCTTAGTTCCTATAAGGGGTACATAAGGGAAATTTCCACAACGGTCAATGATTCTGATCCCCTCATAGATTCGATTGTACCAATTGATGTTAGAGTTGGTAAGAGACATGATTCTCTGCGACCAACGTAAAGTACTATTTTGATCCCAAAATGCGGCAGACTTTGGCAAATGGGAAGTGAACCATTTGTATAGCAGGGGTACACAGTATGTGATCATTCCTCCGTTGTACAAATTCCTTAAATGTACAGAATGATAGGCATCTGCGAGCAGAGTTGGTGCGGGGTTTCCAATCAGAAAAATCTTAATGGCATTGATATCAACGAAGTTATTAATGTTTTGAAACAAAAATAACTCGTAGGCGAGCAAAACAAAGATGCTTTCAAAAGCGGCCATGTTCCCTAGACTAGCAAAGTATAGGGCCTTCTTTATCAAAAACTGGGCTGGCAAACCTTGGATTCCACCCTTAGTGGTCATGTGAGTCCTGACTTCTGACTCGTCCTAATAGATTGCTCTTGCAATGATTTGATCCTTTGGAATTTCTTTCAGTCCAGAAAAGGGAGCGTGATCAGTGATAGGTAAATCAGTCAGGTGAGAATACTCCTCCAGCGTTGGTGCTAGCTGATAATCCGGGAATGTGAAACAGTGATAGACCGGATCATAGAACTGAATGAGTGTAGATAGGAATCCTTCAATTACATGGACCTTTAGTAGATGCAGCAGTCCTCCGTACTTAGCTCTGAAAGCCTCAGGGTTGGTGATCATCCTCGCCAAACCTCTCAAATCCTCTAATTTTGGAACCTTGAAGGTGTACTTGTGAGTCTTCCTTCTACCGAAATCCATAACGCAATCTTTTTCTCTGACATTTACAATCATTGTCTTAGTTTAATTTGAAAAAGAGAGACTAGAAGAGAAATTTTTCTTTATTTTAATGTTTTTTAGATGAATGCATGAATGCAGCACACAAAAACACAGAAAAAATATGGGGTCAAAGGTTCGGCGTCATGAAGTCAAGACTCTACCCATCCCCAAAGGTTTATACTGGTATTTTTTGTACTTGTCCTCAAAATCACTGACCCCTCTTGGGATAACGACAGCAAGCGGATCGCCAGCGTGCTGTAGTATCTTAGAGTAGTCTCAAATGAGGGTAGTATCTCATGACAACTATTTCCGATAGCTTCCGCACTACAAAATGGTTTCAGTCTACTAAAATCCTCAACTTCTCAGATAACCCAATCGAACAATCTGCTTTTAACAACCGAAGTCGTATAGGCATTGAATCCGTAAAGGGCATCTCCACTGATTTGATGGTCGACCGAGGTCTCTTATTTGGGAGTCACTCCCTGGAAGATTACTCGTCTAGTGCCATCACTTATCTTAGGTGTATACTCAATCTTTCCACATGCGGCATCACACGCATTCCCATTAGCAGAAAAGTAAACACAGATATTAATTAGGAAAAGCAGTATATATATTTATCCTAAAACTAACATCCTAGACCTCTTAAGAGCTATAATAATCCTAGTCTTAAACAGACAATGGCTCCCCAGCAGAGTCGCCATTTCCGTGGTATTTTGTTAAGGTTTCTATCCAAGAGATGGGAGAAGAGCTTGTCGTTCCCACTGTGGTCGCCATTCTTCTGTAGCGCGGTTTTTTTGGTTTCGAATCACTATCGCTTTGGCACTACAGTTCGATTCATTTTTTATCCTGTGAAGATGATTAAGGAAGGGAAATAGATGTCTCCAATTAACCCTGCTTGCATACTGAGTTTAAACAGGTGACTGTTGGTTTACAGATGCTATCAAAATAGCGGGTCTCTCTTGATTTATTTTGTTAAGAGTAGAATGTCTGGACTAATTATGAGGCTCTTGGGTAAATACTGGACCTGATTGACGTATGAAGGTATTGGACCTAGAGTTTTTGGTTGTTGTGCTCACTAATATTTTTGCAATCTTATGCCTACGTATTCCCGTTTAACGAAACAGGGAAATCAGAGCGATCGTAGTTCCTCCTATTCTAAGGGAGGAAAATGATGTTTTGGGTGTCTCGTTCAAAGCCCAAGACGGAGGCTAAAAGGTTATTTGTGTCTTTTTCAACGCCCAAGATTGAAGCTAAAAGGCCTTTAGAGACAATTTGTCATCTCTAAAGGGGGATTATTGATTTTTGTGTGCCTTGATCAAAGCACAAGGTTGATGTTAAACGGTTGATTGACTCCATTGGGGAAGTCCTTATACAAAGCCTAAGAGGAGGCTAAAAGTTTGACTTTTATGGGGAAAATGTTCTTTCTGTCTTGTACAAAGCCCAAGATTGAGGCTAAAAGGGTTCACTCAACAAGAGAGTGTTTTTATGTGTCTTGTATAAAGCCCAAGACGGAGGCTAAATGAGTTTGACTCAACAAGAGAGTGTTTTTATCTGTCCTGTACGAAGCCCAGGATGGTGGTTGAACAAGCTGGAGAAAGCCTAATAGTAAGCTAACTTTGCTAGGGTAAATCATTATACAAAGCCTAAGAGGAGGCTGTTGACCCAACAAGAGGGTGTTTTTTTTGTTTGTCTCGTACAAAGCCCGAGATAGAGGCTAAAAGGGGTCGACTCAACAAGAGAGTACTGAAAGGTGATTGACTCAACAAGAGAGTCTGAGACTGTGATTAACTCAACAAGAGAGTCTGAAAAGTAATTGATCGACTCAACAAGAGATTCTGACTCAACAAGAGAGTCTGAAAAGGTTAGCTCCGCTGGGGAGAATCATTGTATAAAGCCCAAGAGAAGGTTGAACTATGCTGAGGAAAGGGTCCTTATACGAAGCCTAAGAGGAGGCTAGCTTCTGCAGGGGATTCTTGAAATCTCGAGGCAAGTCCAAATGGGGAATCAACTCTTGCAGGGGAATGCAGAAGAGTTGATTGATCAGAAACCTTGAGGTTTTGATTTGAGATAGTGTTATCCTGATGGTAAACCGACCCTGGTTGGGGAAATTCGGGAGAAATACGGGGTTATAGAACCCGCAAGTTTTAACTCTTGCTGGAAATTAATCCAGAATTCAGGGTTTCTCCTATGTTTTGGAGGGAACTTGAGAATGTCTTTGAGACTCAAGGGTGTTTAGACTGTCCAAGTCTATTGGTAGAGTTTTATCTTTTGTATGATGCCCAAGAGGAGGCCGACTCGTTTATGGGATGAGTATCAACCCTAAAATTGGTCTGAGAGTGTTGACTCTTTTTAGAAAGACAGCTCTAACGAAGGATGACTAAGTTCTTTCCTATACCTCTAAGAGGTCTTTAGGGTCTTTGTATTAAGCCCAAGAGAAGGCGTGAGAACTTCTAAGAAGCCAAAGGGTCCTTGTACAACGCCCAAGAGGAGGCGGGGATGCTTTTAGGAAGCCTGTGGGTCCCCAAACCAAGAGAAGATCAAGAAATGCAATTCACAGAGAAGATATCATTCCAAGAAAGTTCGAGGGTTTGGAAGAAACTCAAGAGATGCTATTCACGGAGAATAGATCAACTCGGGGAGTATAATTTCTTTGACAATTTCTAGGGGTGACAGTCTAAGAAAAGGTTCACCGATAATACTACCTTTCTCTTTGTTCCATATTGTTTAACCCCAAGAGGAGGGAAGACTGTATCTGGTAATTCTATGGGGATCTAGTTTTGTTTGTTTCAAAGAGTGACCAACAGGCTTTACCTAGTTCTAGACCTAGTTGCCGGGGAAAACTCTAAATAACTATACTAGTATATATACAGTTGATATATGACAAGTATATAAGAGGATGTGAAAGAAGACTTACAGTGAAGCAGGCCCACAATACAGTTATATATATATATATATATATATGAAAGCAGTAAATGAAAGCGGATAAACACTTACCCGTTGTAGAGATTCCATGCTGTTTTGTTAGTTGTTCAACAAAGAGATTAAAGAAAGTTTGGATAATGACTGTATATTCAAAATAAAAGGAGAAAGTGCTTTGAAAAGATTATTGCGGCTTATAGCTCAAGGAGAGGCCCAAGGTTTTAACAGTGATCACACCGCTGTTTTGAAAATGTACAGAGGGACTAATACAACAACTGAGGCCCAAAAGGTTTTTATTTACAAAAGGGTTGGGTCTTACACTCTATTAGAGGCCCAAATTTTATTTTTGTACAAGAGGTGGGGCTTACAACTCAGGGAGAGGCCCAGGGTGGACAGTGATCGCACCGTCGTTTTGAAAATTGTCGGGGGACTTATACAATTGTCTGAGGCCCAAAATGTTTGGCTTTCAAAAGGGGTTGGGTCTTACACTCTATTAAAGGCCCAAAGGTTTATTTTTGAAAAGGAATGGGACTTATAGCTCGGGGAGAGGCCCAGTTGGTTTTGTCAAAAAGGCGACGATCGCGCCGTTTGTTTTGAAAATACAGTGGGACTTATACAATGACTGATGCCCAAAAAGTGGTGTATTTACAAAGGGGATGGGTCTTACACTCTAATAGAGGCCCATGAGTGTTTGAAAAAGATTTGTGAGGGTGGAATTAATCAAAACCCTAATTTTGTTTAAAAAGGAATTAATTTTGTTTAAAAAATTAATAAAAAGTATTGAAAACATGTGAAAAATGAGTGGTGATCTTGGATCAATGTTTCAAAAATCATGTTTTTATCCACAAAATGATTAGAAACCCGTTAAGTTTGGAAAATCAAGAAGGAAAAAATATTTTAAATGCTGAAAAACAAATAAAAGATGAATTCTTTGCAAAAATATCAAGTATATGAAATAAATAATATTTTTGGGAATTTTTGGTAAAATAAAATATTTTAACATTTTTGTGAATTATTAAAAAAAGAATCAACTCAAAATCATTAAAACTCAGAGAGAAATTAATTTTTGAATTAATTAAACAAAATCACAAAAATTCAAATATTTGAATTATGGCGCCAAGAACACCAAGTTCTTGCCCGCGCCCTCTGTTTTCTCAAATTTGCGTTTTCTCATCAATCTCACTCAATACTTGATGAAATCATACAATCCACATATCAATCTGCTCGTTTTCACCTCACGATCATGTCTATGGTCTTTAATTTCATTTATTTTAAGCATGGAATAAGAAATCAAGACAAAACCTCAAGAACCGTAAAATTTGCATGAAGGCAGAGGATTTTGATTTACGATTCAAACAAAGTAATTAATTGAGGGGAAACATTCTATGCATGATTATGAACATTTGGCAAAAGTATTGTGCGAGGAAATATGCATAGATTAAGAGATGACCATGTTTAGGCTTACTTGAAGATCATGACAACAAGGGCAATGTGATTTTTGAGTTGGAGGTGTTACAGATGAGTTGTGATGATCTGAACAGCTTCCCTACACCATATGGAGTGTGTTTGGATGCTTGGACTTGATTGGAAATGGCTGGATCACTTCATGGCATCTCAACTGCAACTTGGTTGAAAACTTGAGCAACTGGCTGGTGATTCTGAGAAATCAGTGTTATGAGGTGTTAGATCAGCTCACATATGATGTTTATGAGGTGTTAGAGCAATTGGTTTGAGTGGAATTGCTCTCTATTGAAAATTCGATAGTGACTTGCTAAGAAAGGCATTTTTGAGAGTGAGAAGATAATTTTGAGAAAGGCAAGTGTTGTAGGCCTTTGGTGTACTTAAACTGAGCACAAATGAGCTCTATTTATAGTAGAGCAAGTTTGTTTTGCAAGGAATAGTGTATGGCAACCGGTACAGGTCTGTGGCCAATGGTTGCACTTTGGAATCTCAAGTCTCCTCTAGCCATTGACTAGAGGTTAGAGCACAGGCCTTTGGTTCCCTAGTTCAGAGATCATCCTTGACTCATTCAATTGGAATAGACTCAGTTCATGCCACCTTGGTGCATCCATTGAATGCTCCAAAAGAAAATTGGAGTCTTGTCCCCCTTTTAGGGTTTTTTAGGCTTGGCATGCTACTTTTAGTTCCAAAGACTTGGGAGGCTTATGGAAAAGTGTTTGTTCCTCCTTGGTCTCCCCCTGAGGTGTTCAGATGGATAAACTTGTTTGTCATTTGCACAAATTACCCAAATCGAGCAAAAATGCACAAATCTGCCTTGTTATGACAGTTGCAGCAAGGCATATTGCCACTGTCATAATTCTTTGCTCAAATGGAATTTCATGGGGTTCTTGGACATTTTGGAAAACTCTCATATGATACAACACATGTGTGATCATAGTTTGTCTTGAAACTTTTTGGATCCAAGTGAAAAATGCCCCTACATTTTGAAAAAAGTGAAACAGATTCTGACTTAGTGAAAATTTCACTAAGTGTTGGAAAAATGTCACTTTTGTGTTTTCAGCCATTTTGATCATTCCATAACTTAAAATCCATGAGGAATTGTAATGAGGTGTAGTTGACACTTTTTAAGTATGCCATGAGAGCTACAAATCCATCTTTGGATCAGCCAAAATGGTTGCTTGGATCACAAGTTATGATCCTTGGAAGTTGGTACCCTAGCCACTTTGTTCCATAACTTAGAAAATTTCTAAGTTTTTTATGGTTACCCCTTTTACAAGTTATCCCACTTTCTTTGATTTTTCTTGATGAATGATGATTCAAATCACATATTAACATCATTTTAGGGTTAAAGAACCATAATTGATCAAAAAGTCAAAAACTCTAACTTTGACTTTTTGGTACAGTTGACTTTTTATCAGATGAATTCCAAACTGTGCGATCCTCTATGAAATCAAGTCCTTGACCAAAATCAAATTTGATGGATGGATTCCATAGGTGTTATAGGGTGTGTTGACTTATGTCCCAAAGTTTGGGAGCATGTCCTGATCAAAAGTCAAAGGTGCAGTTGACTTTTTTCCAAAAATCCTAACTGTGGTCCAGATGAAATTGAAACTTGTGAATCAAGCTTCTTGGATCAATCCATTGTTGCAAATGGATCAATATATTATATTGGAGACCCTCAAATCATGTCTTGAGGTCTTGGCTCATGTTTTGTCCCAAAAGTCAACTTAGGGGTGAATTAGGTCAAGAAACCCTAATTCCTGATTTTTGATGATTGCTTCCCCTGAGGTTAAATTAACTTGATGCTTGGGGTCCATGAGGTTCCTTGGAGTATCTTAGGTTATGCTTTGAAGCAATGGCTCATGCCCAGAGGAAAAATTCCATCTGGAGGCCTTAGTCGACCAAAACCCTAATTTGGTGACACTGGTGATCTTGAGGCTTGATCCACTTGGAATGCTGCAGCCTTGTGCTTGATCCTTGACGTGGGAGTCCTCTTGATCCATTGTGGGTGTTTGAGAGGTTATACAAGTTGAAGATCATGTCCTTTCTTGATTGATCCTTTGTCTAAGTGCCCTAAGAGGGTTTGAAACCCTAATTCTTGATTGTAGTGAATGCTCACCCATCTTTGGGGAGATTGATAAGTGTGAAAGTTCATCCATATTGTGGTAATGCTTTGCACAATGATGGGAAATCTTGGTGGTCAAAATTTGGGGTATGACAGAGTTGACATCTTTCGAGCGTACATCACCAAATGACTTTGAGGGCAAGAGTTTCCTTTGTATTTTTCAAAGTCAGGCACCTTGAATTTGTGCGGTATTTTCACATTAAGGAACAGACAGAGGTCTGCGGTGTCCTTTCCAAATAAATCCTAGACGCGAATGGCATGCAGTTCCTTCTGCATCTCCAGGAATTGCTCCTGGAACTCATTCAATTTTTCATACATGTCGTCGTTTCCACCAGAAATTACATGTGGAATATGTCCTCCCGGGACAGTGTGTACCACCGGTTATGGTATAGTAATTACGGCAGTGATTCTTGGTGCTTCCATGCCCCGAAGTTTGTAACCTTCAGGAGTTGCTGTCGCAAACCTTGCGTCTTCGCTTTCCTGAAGTTTGTAACCTTCAGGCCCAGCGATTGCTGCTGCAGCTTCTTGGTTTTCAGTGACCGGCGGAATGTATCCTTCAGGGATAAAGTTGATAGGCATGCCCCAGGGGCGATCTTTAGGCATGTTATACCGAGGATCACATGTCTCCACTATGGGTGTAGATGTGATCTCTGAGATCACAGTCTTTTCCTGACGTTGCTCCTGAGCTGCTGCCAGGGATTGCATGTCACTGTGAAGTTTTCTCAGATCTTCCTTCAGAGCATTGATTTCTTCTCTTAGCTCTCTATTCTCTTCCTCGAGATCGTCTATTTTCTTTTGTCGATTGGCCCGAGTATTGTACAAATGAGACAGCTTGACTCTAGAATTTTGACGTATACGTGAGATTCGAAGATAAGAAGACGCGTTATGTGAGAATGATGAATGCAATGCAAAGTTATATATTTTTAGCTTTAATAAAAAACAATTTCAACAAATAGATTGCAAATATCATACAGTGGGGAATACCCATTTTATTGAATTTAAAGATTGCGGAAATGGAAATACAGTATTTCACAAAGTGCTGTAAGGAAAATAGCTAAGCTTGTGGATCCTGAGTCTTTTCTGAAGAGAGCCCAGATGTTGGTTTTGATATCTTCCTCTTCTTTGACCGGGGCTCTTTAGCCGTTGTCGGGTTGTCAGTCCTTTGCCAAGTGAAAGGGGCAAGCAAACTTCTTCGGTCTTCTTGATTCTCTACAGCATGCTGCTCTAATACCTTAATTAGAGCATCCTTGTCCTTTAATAGTTCCTAAATCTTGGTACACTCTACATTGAGGATACGGTACTTGTTTTTCCAAGAGTTCTTCTCCCGTTGAACTTTGTTGAGAGCGACTTTTAGTTTTTCCGTGTCAAACATGAAATAAAGGACATATTCCTTTAAAGGAAAAACTTCTTGACGAGGGTAAGGCATCCTCAGCTTGAGAGCTCTAGTTTGCACCCAGTGGAGATAAGATTCCATGGAGGTACAATTAGGTCTTCCTAGAGACTCCCTTCCTTTCTTGTGAACATGTTGCCAGGCATGCACTATTTCCTTTTTTAGTGCCCTGTTGTTTTCTCCTTCCTTGAAGAAAAGACCTTCCAGATGAACATTATGCGGGATATGCCTCATCGGGTATCCGTGTTGACGACGAACTAAGATTGGAAGATAGTTGATTCCTCCTTTAGCTCCTATGAGGGGTACGTTATGGAAATTTCCACAACTGTTAATGATCTCTATTCCCTCATAAATCTTATCATACCAGTCTATGTCAGAGTTGGTAAGGGACATGATCCTTTGTGACCAACGTAAAGTACTCTTGTGATACCAAAAAGCAGCAGACTTGGGCAAATGAGAAATGAACCATTTGTAAAGCAAGGGTACACAGCATGTGATCATTTCTCCGCTGTGCAAATTCCTTATGTGTACAGAACGATAAGCGTCTATGAGCAGAGTTGGTACGCGGTTTCCAATTAGAAATATCTTCACAGTGTTGGTGTCAACGAAGTTGTCTATGTTTGGAAAAAGGAAAAACCCGTATATGAGCAGAACAACTATGCTTTCGAAAGCAGTCACGTTCCCTATACTAGCAAAGTACAGGGCTTTCTTTACCAAAAACTTGGCTGGTAAACCTTGGATTCCTCCTTTAGTGGTCATGTGAGCCCGAACTCCTGACTCGTCCAAACAAATGGCCCTTGCAATGACCTGATCCTTTGGAATTTCTTCCAGTCCAGAAAAAGGAGCTTGATTGGTGATAGGTAGATCAGTCAGATGAGAGTACTCCTCCAACGTTGGCGTCAGTTGGTAATCCGGGAATGTGAAACAGTGATAGACCGGATCGTAAAACTGAATGAGTGTAGACAGAATTCCTTCAACCACAGAGATCCTTAAAAGAGGCAGCAGTCCTCCATGCTTAGCTCTGAAAGCCTCAGGGTTGGGAATCATCCTCGCCAGCCCCCTTAAATCCTCTAGCTTCAGAGTCTTGAAAGTGTACTTGTGCGTCTTTCTTCTACCGAAATCCATAATGCAATCTTTCTCTCTGATATTTGCAATCATTGTTTTAGTTTAATTGAAAAAAGAGAGAGGTAAGAAGAGAAGATTTTTCTTTATTTAAGAGTTTTTTAAATGAATGCATGAATGCAGCACATAAAAACATAGAAAAAACATGGGTTGAAAGGTTCAGCGTCACGAGCGTGGAGTCATGGCTCTACCCATCCCCAAAGGTTGTATTCTGGTTAATTTTTGTACCTATAGAACGGGTAGAAAGTTCCCAAAATCATTGACCCCCCTAGGGATAACAACAACAAGCTGGTTCACCCGAGCGAGCTGTAGCACCCTAGAGTAATCTCATTTGAGTGTAGTATCGCGTGACAACTATTCCCGATAGCTACCGCACTACCAAATGGTCATAAGTTTAAAGCCTACTAAAATCCTCAGGATCACAGGCGTCGCATAGGAAAACTCTGCTTTCAACAACAATCGTGATTAGCAGGCAGAATCCTACGGGCCCTTACCTGATTTAGTGGTCTACTAGGTTCTCTTGTTCGGGATTCACTTCCTATAAGGTTCCCCGTCTTTGCCACCCCTTATCTTAGGTATCTCTCAAACTTTCGAGATGCGACATCACTTGCAGTCCCATTGACAGAAAAATAAACATGGATATCAAGTAGGAAAAGCAGTATAAATATATAGTATAGTATAGTATAGTATATAGTATGTAATATGATTGCTAACAGCCTAGACCTCTTAGGAATTCTATCCTAGTCCTAGTCTGGCACTCCCCAGCAGAGTCGCCATTTTCCTGTTGGAAAATGGTGACGATGATGACTAGATCCTACTTTGATTCCCCAGCAGAGTCGCCATTTTCCTGTAGCATGCGATTTTTGTCGGTGACGCGACCACCTTATTGCAAATGGGTTTCTCCTCACCGCAAGGTAGGAGTGGGGTGCTACTTTCTGATTTCTTATTTATCTCGTGAAGCTGGAAGGGAAAGGGAAGCTATCTAAAACTAACCTTGCACGCGGATGTTTAACTGAACAAATGCTAAGAGAGATTCGGGGTCAAGTTATACAATGGGGAGTTGTCAATTACCCATCCTATATGTGGTTATCCACAGGTTGTTGGCAATCATAACTGTTTTCTACTTGCTGGTGTTTATCCGTAAATGGGAAAGTTTCTTTATCGAGAGTATTGAGAGAGAGTTTTGTTTTCTGCGGAAAATGGGGATGATGATGGCTAAGGTATGAAACCTAAAAGTTTTTGATTGATGTGTGAAGGTACTGGACCTAAGGTTTTGATTTGGTATGCTCGCTAAGATTTCACAATCTTATGCCTACGTAATCCCGTTAAAGATAAACAGGGAAATCAGAGCAATCGTAGTTCCCTCCACAGGAGGAAGGAAAATTTGGTCTCTTGTTCAAAGCCCAAGATTGAAGCTAAAAGGAGTATTTGTGTCATGTTCAAAGCCCAAGATTGAAGCTAAAAGGTTTGACTGAGAGGGAATTTTTCATCTCTAAAGAGGGATTGGATTTCCTCTGAGGGGATTGTTGTTTTTTGTGTGCCTTGATCAAAGCCCAAGGTTGAAGCTAAGAGGTTGATTGACTCCACTGGTGAAGTCCTTATACAATGCCTAAGAGGAGGCTGACAGAGAGACTGACTCTATAAGAAAATGTTTTTATCTGTCTTGTACTAAGCCCAAGATTGAGGCTAACAAAAGAGACTGACGCTTTGGGGGATATCATTATACAAAGCCTAAGAGGAGGCTGAGAGTTGACTTTTCCGGAGGAATATTTTGTATGTCTTGTACAAAGCCCAAGATTGAGGCTAAAATGAGACTGACTTATCAAGAGAGTGTTTAGGGAGATTTTATATGGTGTCTTATACAAAGCCTAAGATTGAGGCTGAAAAGGGTTTTGACTCCGCTGGGGAGGTACTTGTATGTGTCTTGTACAAAGCCCAAGATTTGAGGCTACAAGTGGATTGACTCAACGAGAGAGTGTTTTATCTGTCTTGTACAAAGCCCAAGATTGAGGCTGAAATGGGAAATTTAACTGACACAGATGAGGATATTTTTAGGTGTCTTGTACAAAGCCCAAGATTGAGGTTGAATGAAGTTTGACTCTGCTGGAGAGTATTATTTGCCTTGTACAAAGCCCAAGGATGAGGCTGACTCTACTGAGGAGAATCATTATACAAAGCCTAAGAGGAGGCTGGGAGGAAATGCCTCTGTTGGGAAGATATTTTTCCAGAGTTTAAAAGGAGTTTTTGAGTATTTTGACTTTTGATAGAGAAGCTTATATATGTTTTATACAAAGCCCAAGATTGAGGCTAAAAAAGAATGACTCAACAAGAGAGTGATGAAAAGGTGATTGACTCAACAAGACAGTTCAAAAAGGTGATTGACTCAACAAGAGAGTCTGAAAAGTTATTGACTCAACAAGAGAGTCTGAAAAGGTGATTAACTTAACAAGAAAGTCTGAAAAAGGTGATTGACTCAACAAGAGAGTCTAAAAAGGTTATTGACTCTACAAGAGAGTCTGAAAAGGTTAGCTCAGCTGGGGAAAATCATTGTACAAAGTCCAAGAGAAGGCTGTCTTTACTGAGGAAAAGAAGGATCATTATACAAAGCCTAAGAGGAGGCTATGTTTGCTGGGGAAGAACAAAGAAAGAAATCATTATACAAAGCCTAAGAGGAGGCTGACTTCTGCGGAGGATTATTGAGATCCACATGCAGGTCCAAGTTGGGGGATCAACTCTTGCTGAGGGGTACAGAAGAGTTGAGGTATCAGATGCCTTGAGGTTCTGATAGTGTTATCCTGATAGCCTGTTGACCCGGGCTGGGGAAACTTAGGATGAAAGACTGAGTTTGAAACCTATGGGGGTTAACTCAACTGGAGATTGATCGGATGATCAGTATTTCTTCGGTGTTTAGAAGGAACTTGAGAATGCATTTGAGATCCAAGAGGGGATAAGACTATCCAAGTCTACTGGGTTTATCCTTGTACAATGCCCAAGAGGAGGCAGGCGTTTTAAGGGATGAGGGTCAACCCTTAAATGGTCTGAGGTTAGACTCTTTAGAAAGACTGCTCTAACAAAGGATGACTAGGTTTTGTTCCTATACCTTTAAGAGGTCATTGGGTCCTTGTACTAAGCCCAAGAGGAGGCATGAAAACCTTTAAGAGGCCTGAGGGTCCTTGTACAACGCCCAAGAAGAGGCGGGGAATGCTTTTAGGAAGCCCGTGGGTCCCAAACCAAAGAAAAATTCAAGAGATGCCATTCACCGAGAATAGATCATTTAGTGAACAGTTCTGAGGTTTGAAGAAATTCAAGAGATGCCATTCACCGAGAATAGATCATCTCTGGGGAGTAGAATTTCTTTGACAATTTCTAGGGGTGACAGTCTGAGAAAAGTTTCACGAAGAATAATGCCTTTCTCTTTGTTCCATATTGTATAAGCCCAAGAGAAGGCAAAACTGTATCTAGAATCCTATGGGGATCAAGTTTTGACTGTTGAAAGAGTGAATACTGGCTTTACCTAGTTCTAGACCTAGTTGCCGGGGAAAACTCTAAGAAGATATACAAGTATATATACAGTTGATATATGACAAGTATTTAAAAGGATATGAAATAAGGACTTATGGTGAGCAAGCTTCCCACAATACAGTTATATATATTTGACATGAATTTAAAAGAATGAAAGAAGGACTTACAGGTGAGCAAGCTTCCCACAATACAGTTATATATATAAAAGCAGATAAAAGAAAGCTAATAAAAGAGGTGAGGCTTACAGCTCAAGGAGAGGCCCAAGGTTAACAGTGATTGCACCGTTGTTTTGGAAACTGTATTGGGGCTTATACAAGTGACTGAGGCCCAAAAAGGTTTTGGTTAGAAAAGGGATTGGGTCTTACACTCCATTAGAGGCCCAAAATGATTTTAAAAAGAGTATGGGGCTTACAACTCAGGGAGAGGCCCATATGGTTTTATTTTAAACTGGCGATCGCGCAGAGGTTTTGAAAATACAGTGGGTCTTATACAATGACTGAGGCCCAAAAGGGGTTGGGTCTTACACTCTATTAGAGGCCCAAAGTGTATTTAAAAAAAGAAAGATGGGACTTACAACACAAGGGGAGGCCCATTTGATTTTTGTTTGAAAACGGCGATCGCGCCGAATTTTTTATCGTGTCGGGACTTATACAATACCTGAGGCCCAAAATGGTTTATGTACAACAAGGGTTAGGACTTACACTCTATTAGAGGCCCAAAAGTGTTTGAAAATTTCAAATCGGGAGGAACCCCTAATTTTAAATTAAAATGTCATTTTTCAAAGGAAATTAAATGAAAAAAATGATATAAAATACCAAATATATTCAAAAACAAGTTGTACACTTTGAAAAATATTTTGAAAAATCATGTTCAATTACATGAAAGTTTGAAATTCAATTGGTTTTGAAAGATCAAAGTGGTAATTTCATTTAAAAATGTTTAAAAACAATTAAAATGAAATTAATTACAAAAATTCTAACTATATTAAAAAAATAATATAAATTGAATTTTTTTGTAAAATAAAATATTTAAACATTTTTGTGAATTTTGAGAAAAAGAATCAATTCAAAAACATAAATATTCAGAGAGAATTTAATTTTTGAATGAATTAAACAAAATAACCAAAATTCAAAAATTTGAATTATGGCGCCAAGAACACTTGGTTCTTGCCCGCGCCCTCTATTTTTTGCATATTTGCGTTTTCTCACTTTTCTCTCTGATTACTCAATGGTTTTGCACGATTCAAACACCAAACTAGTTCGTTTTTGAACAAGGATCACAACCATATAGATTAATTGCATTTATATTAAGCATGGAGTGAGAAATCAGAAGAAAACCTCAAGAACCCTAATTTCAGCATGAACACAATGAAATTCCATACACGGTTGATTCATGGCAATTGATTGAGGGTTATCACTCTATATACATGCAGGAACAAGATGGTAACTCACAAATTCATTTATGATGCATGGAACATAGAGTTTGAAGGTGTCATGCTTACCTCTTGCAGCTGGTGATCGAATTTGGTGATGGAGGTGTTACAGCTAGGTTCCAATGATCTGGACAACTTCCTTAGGTGCCAAGGAGTGTGTTTGAATGCTTGGAGTGGATTGAATTGAGCTGGAACTGGTTATGGTACCTCAACTGCAACTCTATCAAGAACTTGAGCAATTGGCTGGTGATTTTGTGAATTTGATGTTCCAGATGTGATTTTGTGGTATGGATCACTCATACATGATGTTTATGAGGTGTGTGTGTGATTGGTTTGGTTGGAATCACTTTCAATCTCAAAACCCGATAGTGACTGGAGTTAGAAGGCAAAATTGGAGTGAAGAAGAGATTTTGAGGAAAACATCAGTTTGGGTGCTTTGATGTACTAAAATTGATTACAATTAAGGTCTATTTATAGTGTGTCAAGTTTGTTTTGGTAGCAATAGTGTATGGCAACTGCAGCAGGTCTGTGACCAATGTGGATCAAATGGAATCTCAAGTCTCCTCTAGCCATTGACTTGAGGTTAGAGCACAGGCCTAAGGTTCTTTGGTTCAGGGATAAGTCTTGACTGAACTTTGATAACATTGTCTTGATGAATTCCACCTTTATGCATCATTTAAATGCTTGGAAACAAATTTGACCATTTGAAGCATCTTTGAGTTTTTAGGGATGACATGCCTAGACATAGATCCATGGACTTGTGAGGTTGATGAATCAGTATTTGTACCTTGGTTGTTCCCCCTTGAGGTGTGCAGATGGATAACCATGCATGGATTTGTCCAAATTTGCCAAATCGAGCAAAAATGCAAAATCTGCCTTGCTTAGGACAGTTGGAAATGGTGATTTTGATGGAATCATATCTCCTTGCTCAGGTTGAGTTATGGGAGGCTCTTATGAATTTTAGAAAGCCCTCATATGATACAACACATGTGTGATCATAGTTTGTTTTGAAACTATTTGGATCCAATTGAAAAAACCTCATGAACAATGATGTTCAAGGCTGGTAACTTAGGCAGATTTTCACTAAGTGTTGGAAAAGTGTCATTTTCATGTTTTCAGCCACTTTGATCACTCCATAACTAAAAATCCATGAAGAATTGGAGCTTGAGGTAGTTGAAGGTTTTGTAGAGTGTCGCAAGACCTACAAATCCATCTTTGGATCACCCAAAATGGTTGCTTGGATCTCAAGTTATGGTCCTTGGAAGTTGGTACCAAAATCATTGAAATTTAGTAACTTAGAAAAATTTTGGTTTTTTATGGTTGCCCCTTTTGCAAGAAACCTCACTTTTCTTGATTTTTATTAATGAATGATGATCAATACCATACATTAACATTATTTTTGACTTAGGGGAACCATATTTGTGAAAAATTCCAAAAAGTCAAACTTAATTTTATGCACAGTTGACTTTTTATTGGATGAAATCCAAACTGTGCGATCCTTTGTGAATCAAGTCCTTGACCTAAATCAAACCTAATGGATGGATTCCATAGGTGTTATAGGGTGTATTGAATCATGTCCCAAGGTTTGAGAGCATGTCTTGGTCAAAAGTCAAAGGCACAGTTGACTTTTTCCTCAAAACCCTAATTGTGGTCCTGGTGAAAATGAAACTTGTGAATCAAGCTTCTTGGATCAATCCATTATTGTAAATGGATCAATGTGGTATATTGGAGGCCCTTAAATCATGTCTTGAGGTCTTAGCTCATGCTTTGTCCCAAAAGTCAACTTAGGGGTGAATTAGGTCAAGAAACCCTAATTCCTAATTTTTTTTGTGTATGCACCCCCTGAGGTTAAATTGATTGGATGATTGGGTCCATGAGGTCCCTTGGAGTATCTTGGGTTATGCTTCGAAGTATTGGCTCATGCCCAGAGGAAAATTTTCATCTGGATGCCCTAGTCGACCAAAACCCTAATTTGGTGCCACTGGTGATCTTGAGGCTTGATCCACTTGGAATGCTGCAACCTTGTGCTTGATTCTTGATGTGGGAGTCCTCTTGATCCTTTATAGGTGTTCGAGAGGCTAGACAAGTTGAAGATCATTTCATTCCTTGATTGATCATTTGTCTAAATACTCTAAGAGGGCTCAAAACCCTAATTCTTGATTGTAGTGAATGCTCAATCATCTTTGAGGAGATTGATGAGGCATGAAAGTACATCCATATTGTGATGATGATTTGCACAATGATCGGAAATCTTGGTGGTCAAAAATTGGGGTATGACAGATGCCCCTATTTAATCTTCTTGGACCCGAAGGTGTGAATGGCGAAGGTATTCGGGCATTCGGGGTGCAAGAGGATTAAATATCAGAATACCCGAAATTTTGACGGTGGTTATGAATGGCAGTTTGCCCGTCCATCTTCTTTTGCTAAGCAATGATGCTTAGAAAAGGGTAAAACTTCCCCTCGATCGTGGTCTTCAGCCAAGGAACTGGTCTCAGTTTCCGAAATAAACTTCCCCTCGATCCTGGTCTTCAGCCACGGAACTGGTCTCAGTTTCTGAAATAAACTTCCCCTTGATCCTGGTCTTCAGCCAAGGAACTGGTCTCAGTTTCTGAAATAAACTTCCCCTCGATCCTGGTCTTTAGCCAAGGAACTGGTCTCAGTTTCTTCTTGTCGAATTTCTTCCTTGACAAGGGACGCTGTGTGTAGCGGTCTTCATTGAACTTCTCACCGAGTTTTCTACTAGGGAGATGCCATTTGACAGAAAAATATTTGATGTCAGACTTACTGAGGAAACCCATTTGTCTGAGCTGCAGAGGTGCACAAACTTCTCTGTTTGGAGATGCCATTTGTTGTCTTTACTGGGGAAAACGAGTCTCTTAAGAGACTGCTTTTTGCTTGGGGATATTTCATCATACTTTTCTTCGAGATCTTCTCAGAGAAATGCCATGTGATGTGATCCAATTTTGAGGTACCGATGACCTTGTTGGCAGCAAACCTTTCGGAGAGAAACTGCTATATTGCCGAGAGTCTTTGGTTAAGAGGCTTTCTCTGGGGATTTTCCTTAATCCGAGAAAGCGCAAATATCATCTTCAATGGTGAATAATGATGTCTGTTGAATGTCTTCTTGTGTTTTAGAGGTTCAAGTGATCAAAGTGGTCGAGGACCGTCTCCAATCCAGAAATAAACTGGGGGGAGAGATCGTTTAGGTGGCACTTTTCCTGACGAGGAAAGGACTTAAACCAGGATTTTGTCTTATCTAACACGGAAAGGACGACTGACAACTTGATTGACAATGGAGTTTTATCACTTGGGGAACGAGTATGACCAGAGTGATATTAATGCGATATGATTATGAATGTGAATCGATCATGCATGATGAATGTATGTTTATGGTGACAAAACTGACGAGACATACAGACTAGTGGATGAACACGACTGGATACTTGGCCACAGCAGGGGATGAGAAGTATCATTGGTTCAAGATAGCAGATCTGGTCTTGCTATGGAGAGGTAGTCCCTGTGGGGGAGAAAGAATCATCAGTCAGTCTTAAGAGGTAAGAACTCTGCTGAGGATATCAGATGGAACATTCGCATCTGAAACAGTTGATCCTTCATTCAGGCGTACTGGTTTAGAAGGAGTACTTTGATTATGCACTTTGAGGTTTAATCACCTTAGGAGAAGCAATCGATGTTCTTTTAATGCTCAAAGTCAAAAGGAATTGCCATCTTTATTTTAAAAACAGAAAAATTTTGACAATTAAATTCATTTTTGCTTTATTTCAAGAATCGTTGATCATGTTAAAATGTCATTCTGTAAAGCTAAAACAAATGAGAATTGCAAACAAAAGCAGTAGGGCTCAATTTTTATTTATAGGATGGAAATCAGCCAAGCGTGTGATCCCATAGAGTATTTACAAAGTTTAGAAAATGGTAATTTAAGGGAAAAGGGCTACATCGAAACATAACGACTGTTATCCTTCTACCAACTTTGAATTCTGGACATCCTGAGCTTCTGTCAAAGATGACCTTGATTGAAGTTTTCCTGATGGATGGCATTACTGCTGAGGAGTCGAACTGATCAAACGTAGTTACTTGCCATGAATCCCTAACTTTTGCCTGGATTGTCTTTTGAAGTTTCCAATCCATCGGGATGATTTTCGCTTATGTCTCTAATTTTTGCCTGGAAGAGCAAAAGGAAAATTTTTGTGCCAGTCTTTGTAGGTTACAACCATCTTTTGAATGATCTTCTTGATGTTCTTGTTAGCCGCTTCTACCGCGCCGTTCATCTTAGGCCGGTAGGGAGATGAGTTATGGTGTTCGATCTTGAACTCAGCACACAATTCTTTCATCATCTTATTGTTTAGGTTTGTTCTCCACATACGGTGACTAGCTTGTCATTCCTAATGAACTTTAACTTCTGGTGAAGTGTCTAAGTGACTGCCCCAGCCTCGTGTATCCAAGGTCTTCCTAATAAACAGCTATAGGCTGCCCGGATGTCCATGACCTGGAAAGTGACTTGGAAAGTGTGAGGACCGATGGTTATGGGAAAATCAACTTCGCCAATAACTATTTTTCTGCATCCATCAAAGGCTTTGACGATGACCTCGCTGCCTCTCATCGGAGATCCTTGAAATGATAGTTGTATCAGAGTGGATTTTGGCATAACATTCAGAGCTGATCCTGTGTCTACAAATACGCTGGCTAGAGCATCGTCCTAGCAGTTGACCGTAATGTTAAGCGCCATGTTGTGATTTTTGCCTTCTTCAGGCAGTTCTTCATCACTGAATCCTAAGTTGTTGCAGGAAGTGATGTTAGAAATGATGCTGTCAAACTGTTTTACCATCACACCTTGTTCTATGAAAGCTTGCTCTAAAAATTTCTACAGAGCCTCCCTGTGGGCTTCGGAACTAAGCAGGAGAGATAGCACAGAGATTCTAGATGGATTCTGCAACAGTTGGTCTACAATGTTGTACTTACTTTTCTGGATGAGCTTCAGCATCTCATCGCTGTTCTTTATCAGTTCTGGATTACTAGATTGACCGTCTGGTTAATTAAGAACTTCTGTTTGAGGTTCCTTTTCCTTGGCGGGTTCTCCAACTCCTCTGTTGAAGATCCGTCCGCTCCGTGTGACTCGACTGATGCCGACAATGTTTACGACGGAGGGTAATGGAGTTCCTTTCCATTTTCGATGGTTGTTGCACCGTACTTGTAAGGGATAGCCTTTTCTGATTTGTACGGTATTGGACCTGGAAAGTAGATAACCATATGCGCTTTTTAATTTCTCTGGCCGTTATAGGCTACTTCAATCAAAACCTGGTTGGGAACTTTTCTACTGTCCAGAGGAATTCTTGATTCATCGAGTAGAGGGATTATGGTACAAGCGTCTTTGGTCCTCCCATGATCGGAGATTATGACAACGTCTTTGCTTTGATCAAGGAAATAGTCTGGCATCACGTTGATCGACTCAGAACTTGAACATGGTCAAATTTCTTTATGGTCCAACTGACTTTGAAGAGCCACTCGCACGAGGTAGCATCCTTGGTTGTTTTCTGAACAAACTCTACAACACTCATAGTTATGGGGTGGCACCCGACCACGCCTGCTTTGTATGCAGTGCAACTTTACTAGATCTGTTTCCATCGAGCGGACATCCTGAATTTGATGCCTATCAGGATTCCCATCTGTTGTGGTGAGAATCGGATAACAAGCTATTAATTAACTTGAATCACAAAACTTTGAAATTCACCACCGAGCTTTGATTTATCCAAAGGAAAGGGTAAAGATCGAAAGAAAACCCTTTTGTGCCATGTGAAGACACAGCTAAGAGATCGGGGGTTCGGGGGTTGATTATACTAAGGGAAGGTATTAGCACCCTAAGTATCTGAAGTACTCTACAGGAACCTCTTGTTTGTTTTTGTGTTATGTTATGTTTGCTTGCTAAGGTAAATGTGCTATGGGTAAGGTAAAAACCTATGGTAAAGACCAAAGTTAAAGCTAAAGACCTAATGGTATGGATGAAGACCTATGGTGAAGACCAAGGCATTGAGGGTGAAGGTAAAGACCTATGGGGTAGATACTAAGTATTCTTGTGCCTACGTATCCTGACTAAAGAATCAGAGCAACCGTAGTTCACCTGACTAAGGGTGGATTGAGGAACCATTGACTAGGGCCAAAGTTCCAAGGGGGATGAGTATGAGCTCATATAGAGTTAAAGAACTCTCTAAGTCTAAGTTGTAAGGGTAAGTGAATACTCATGAGGATGAGAATCACATAGAGTTGAAGAACTCTAACTTAATTCTAAGTTGAAGGTAAATGGCTCTAAGGAGGCCAAAGGGGAAAGAACATGATGATGATGATGTTCACATAGAGTTGAGGAACTCTAGGTGAGACCTAAGTCATGAGGTAAGTGGCTCTAAGGAGGCCAGAGAGAGAAGTGAGCAACTATAAGGATAGTGCTCACAAGAGGGGAACCTAATGAGGTTAGAGGGAGAAGAGGCTCTAAGAAGGCCAAAGGTGAATCCTTATGAGGATAGGGGATGGCTCTAAGGAGGCCAAGATGGTATATGAGCTATCTATGACTTAAGAGTCAATAGAGAGTCTTTCCTTTGGAAGGAGGGGAGTAATGAGGGTTATGGAGGAGAGCTAAGAAGCTAGCCTCACTTGGGGGAAGACTTAACAGAGTTATAAGGTAATAAACATCATAAACAAGATGAAAATAAAAGCATGGTAAATACCAAGACATTTCATGGGGATTACATGTGAAAGTGTTTGAGTAAACACAAGTGGCATAGGTACACCAAAAGAATATGACAACATTTCAAAGTTCATGCATTCAAAGGTGACAAATTCAAGACATATAAGTACTCAAAGATGGTTCCAAACATGGCATTCAAGTTTCAAGCCATAAACATGTCACACAAAACTCAAATTACAAGGCAAATGATCTAAGGAGATCTCATGGTATTTCAAAGGATATTTTCATGTGAAAACACAACAAACATCAAGGTGAAACAAAACATACAATGTCACAACATCATACAAGGCTTGAGCAACATGCATTAGGTCTCATTTGATCAATATAATCAAGTAAACATGGCAAAGGAACCAAAAGAAATCAAGATGTTCTTATAAAAACCTAAAAAAGGCCTTTCACTTCCAACATTAACCAATGTTTCAAAAATAATTATTTTCACAATTTTCTTTCCACAATCAGAAAGTAGACATGTTAAAGAACATTTTACAAAAAGAATGGATCAAAAAGAGTGAAAATGAGCAAGTTATGAAAGTTTAAAAACAAGGTATAAACCATGAACAAAACAAGAACAAGTGATAAAAAGAAATGGAAATGTCCCACATGGGACTTGAACCCACGCCATAGGGCTCCCAGCACAAAACCCTTACCATCTGGGCTGCGCGCGCAGTGTGAACATAGTGTGCAAGCATTCAATAATATTTTAAAATAAGTGAAACAGATTGGAAAAATAAAAAAGGAAAAGGTCTGGGGCGAGGGGGATTCGAACCCCAGACCCTTCGCTTTCCAATACTTATAACCTCCTCCATGGACCAGCGGTGCTACGCTCTCATCCAAACATTATACAACTCCAATTATTTTTATTTTAAAACCCAACCTGAATGGCCACCTCAGCGCCACATGGGACAGACTGGGGGCCACAACCTTCTTCTTCTTCGTTCTCTCTCGTTCTCTCTCGTGCTCTAACAAACATAACCATGGCCAAAACTTCCAGCCCATGGATCTCTCTCATTTCTCCACCAAATCAAGTGAAACAAAAACCAAAGTTGGAGTAAAAACTCCCAGGAATACGAACATGTTCTTAGTTCTCATTAATAACCATTGTATGATTCAGAAATCAACACATAACAGTGCAACATCAAAAGATTCCAACAAGTTATATCATGCAATATTTCAACCAATCATGGCAAGCATTTGTTCAGATTCACAAAGCAAATAACACATTACATTTTAACATTCAAACAGCAACAATATCATGCATGAATATGTGAGTTTCAGAGCTCAAAACCCTACCTCTTGGAGAAAGTCCAAGGCTTCTTCTACAACACTGAGGATGGATAAGAAACACCTTCTAGCATATTGTTGAACTTTGGAGAGAAGATGCAGATGTTTAGAAGCTTTGGAATATGTCTGAATAATGCAACCCGATCCTTTATGCAAGTTGGAGTTTGAAAATGGCAGATGATGATGCGTGTGTTACAGTTAGTGTTTAGGTGTTTAAAGCTTCTCTATTCAATGTTTAGAGAAGATCTGTGGAGTTATAGAAAAAGTGCACGAGTAAAATGAGTGTTTGGGGAGTTCTTGCAGATTTGAAAGAACAAGTGAGTGAGAGGATAGAGTGAGCAATCAGCCTCTTTGTGAGGTGATTCTGGTGTGTTTTTGAGAGTAGAACAAGGTTCTATTTATAGGAAAGGCTGAGGGTTTGGAGCATGGCCAGAAATGGAAAAATGCCAAGTTTGCCCTCTTGAGAAGCTTCCATCGTGTGAGCTGGTTTTGCTGAACCAAAAGTTTTCAAAGCTAAGGTCATAGGCTCTGTTGCAATGTGGGCTAATTGGATTGGTTCATGCTCCAAGTTTCAAAGAGAAAAAGAAGCTGCCATGCCTTGTGTAAAGTTTCTCTCACCTTAGATGTCCACGTGATCCACTTGCATAATACTTCAATATTTTAATGTCTCAGCTTTGGCAAAATCGTGGCAAAGGCTTGTAGCATGCTAAAATTGTGTTTAAACATCAGAATAGTGAGGCATTTGGTGATTAGAAGTGTTAATGCATCATTATGCATAAGTTGGTTACTTACTAATCAAGAAATGGACCTCAAACTTCATTTAATCGAATCTCTCAGCTCACTTAATGGATTGAGGAGCTCTTGTACTTTTTGGAAAGCCCTAAATGTCCTCTAAAACTTTCATGTTGGGCCCAAGTTCTGAATCACAAGGGATCTTGGTGAAAAGTGGAGGTGAAGTCAGCTGGATTTTTTAGGTAAAATGTAGTGAAATTTCACTAAGTCCTTAAGTGTTTTGAACTTGCAAGCCTTGTAACTTAAAAACCAAGCCTTAACTTGAGAAAGGTCCTCTAATATGTTTTGAAGTTCATGATGAGAGCTTCAATTTGAGCTTTGAGTCACACAATTTGGATGTGTGGTTTGAAAGTTATGACTTTCCCAATTTTGCACAAGGAGTGAAATCTTCCTTACTTAGAAAATTTTAAGAACAAAACCTTGCCTTTCTTGCAAGAAATCTTTCAAATGGTGGTCTATCATGCTCCAACTCATGGATTGAACATGTTAAGATGGAGTGTGACTTGAATACATCATTTTGGGCCAATAACATAAAAGTCAGAGGCTCGACTTTGTCAGTCAAAACCCTAATTTCCTCAGGAATTCCACTGGATGATCTTTGAGGATCTTGCTTCTTCAATCTCTTACAATGCCAATGGATGGCCTTCAAAGATGTTTAGGAACATATGGAACCATGCCTCAAAGCTTGGGAACATACCTTGATCAAAATCAAAGGCAAAGGTTGACTTTCCTGATAAAACCTAATATGGGGACAAGATGAGCTTGTGACTCCTTGTGCTAGTGATGAAAGCCAGATGATCTTGATTTCTTGTTGAATAAGACCTCTTGAATGTAGGTAAGTTCAATTGGTAGATGAACCAATCAAACCTTGACTGATCATGACAAACTTCTTCAATGATCTTTCAGGTTAAAACCCTAATTCCTCAACCTTGGTCTGATAGTCTTTTGTTGACTTGACTTGATCTAATGTCTTGAGATCGTGGCACATGACTGGAGAATAGCCTTTAAGAATAAATGGTTGAAACTTTAGAGCCACAGTTAGCTTTCTTGCACAGGTGACTTCACACTAAATCCAATCAACGGGTGAGCACTGATGATGGATGTATGGAGCCAGAGAATAGTCTTAGGAGACCTTGAAACACAAGAGAACTTGATTAATTGCTTTTGCCCTCTTTCTTGTGTCAATCCTGATTTTCACAAAAGAAACAAACTAGCAAAGATATGGGTTAATTAACAATGCATAGATGATTGAAATCTAAATGCAAGTGCAAGATGTTATGACATCTAAGGGGGTAAAATTTGGGGTATAACAGTTGCCCCAATTTGAATAACTTTACGAGATGGCACGAGGAAAGGGAATCCTCGGGGCATCAAGGTAAAAGGTATTTAAATATAGCAAACTGAAAATTTTGCCCTTATATGGAATGCAGATGCTAAGGACCGGCAACAAACATGCAAATGCTGACATGCCATGAACTTCTAATATGATGATATGACGCCGGGATATTGCAAAGATGCAGACAAAAAGACACCAGAGATAAAGAGCAAACAACCACAGATGAGCTTTACTGGGGAGGGATGAAGGTTAATATCCACAAGGAAGACTCAATGGGGATACAGACTGACCAACAAAAGAGACTCACTAGGGAGACTCTAAGGAAACACCGGGGATAGAAAAATGAAGGGGGAAAACCCCACAGGTCCTCACTGGAAATAGGATCCAGAGAGATGTTCTCCACTGGGGAAGATCCTGGGAGATGGATGACAGGTTCATAGGTGACCGGACGACACTGGGGAAATAAAACACAATCTTACTGGGCATGATACCAGAAAGAAGACATGATCTCCACTGGGGATCAACTTGAAATAAGAGGATAGACATCTACAAAGATTTTCTGGGGATTTCTTACACTGAAGTGTTCAAACAGGATCTTCAAGAAAAGCCAGAAAAGACAGAGACAAACACAAGCTTTGCGTGCGCCAAATGATGAAGATCACAGGGACTTTTTAAAGAGATATTGACAATGGCTAAAACTCCGTTGGGGAACAAAATTAATCATGCCAACGATGATTGGACTTCTATTGGGAACAAGTGTCATACCCCAAATTTTGACCACTAAGATTTCCCATCATTGTGCAAATCATCATCACAATATGGAGGAACCATCATACCTCATCAGTCTCCCCAAAGATGGGTGAGCATTCACTACTATCAAAATTAGGGTTTCAAGCCCTCTCTGAGCTCTTAGACAAAGGATCAATCAAGGATTGACATGATCTGTAACTTGTCTAACCTCTCAAAAATCCACAAAGGATCAAGAGGACTCCCACTTCAAGGATTAAGCACAAGGCTGCTCTCTTCTAGGTGGATCAAGCCTCAAGATCGCCAGTGTCACCAAATTAGGGTTTTGGTCGACCAGGGCCTCCATATGGAAATTTTCCTCTGGGAATGAGCCAATGCTTCAAAGCATGACATAAAATACTCCATGGAACATCATGGACCCAATCAGCAAGTCAATTTAGCCTCAGGGGATGCATTCATTAAAAATCAGGAATTAGGGTTTCTTGACCTAATTCACCCCTAAGTTGACTTTTGGGACAAATCATGAGCCAATACCTCAAGACATGATTTGAGGGTCTCTAATGCACCACACTGATCCATTTGCAACAATGGATTGATCCAAGAAGCTTGAGCAACAAGTTTCAATTTCATCTGAACCACAATTAGGTTTCGCGAGAAAAGTCAACTGTATCTTTGACTTTTGACCAGGACATGCTCCCAAACCCTAGGACATGAATTAATATACCCTATGACACCCATGGAACATATCCATCAAGTTTGATTTAGGTCAAGGACATGATTTCCTAAAGGATTGCACAATTTGGAATTCATCTGATAAAAAGTCAACTGTGCACAAAAGTCAACTTTGACTTTTTTAGATTTTTCACAAAAATGGTTTTTCAACCCTAAAATGATGTTAATGTATGATTGGAATCATCATTCATCAAGAAAAATCAAGAAAAGTGGGATAACTTGTAAAAGGGGTAACCAGAAAAACTTAGAAAATTTTCTAAGTTATGAACAAAGTGGCTAGGGTACCAACTTTAGAGGATCATAACTCCTAAACCACAAGGCCATTTTTCCCCATCCAAAGCTGGATTTGTAGCCGTCATGGCCCTCTACAAAAGTGTCAACTACACCACATTCCAATTCATTATGGATTTTGAGTTATGGAATGATCAAAATGGCTGAAAACATGAAATGTCACTTTTTCCAACACTTAGTGAAATTTTCACTAAGTCAGAATCTGCCTTACTTTTTTCCAAATGTAGGGGCATTTTTCACTTGGATCCAAAAAGTATCAAAACCAATTATGTACAAACAGTTGTTGTATCATATGAGGGCTTTCCAAAATGACCAAGAACATCACCAAATTCCACTTGAGCCATGAGATATGACAATGGCAACATGCCTTGCTGCTAGGCAGAATTTTGCATTTTTGCTCGATTTGGCAAAATCAGCTAATTCCAAGCCTTGTCATCATCTTGGACACATCTGAGGATCAAATCCAAAGGGGACAAACACTGAGCCAAACCTCCAAAGTCCTTGGAACAAGAAGTAGCATGCCAAACCTAGAAATCCCTAAAAGAGGGACAAGAATCCAATTTTGGATTGGAGCATTTAATGGATGCACCAAGGTGGCATGGACTGACACATTTACAACTGAATTCAGTCAAGAATGATCCAACAAATAGGGAACCACAACCCTGTGCTCTAACCTCTAGTCAATGGCTAGAGGAGACTTGGCTTCCCATTGATCAATATTGGCCAAACCTCTGTTGTGGTTGCCATTCACTATTGATCCCAAAACAAACTTGCTCTACTATAAATAGAGCTCATTTGTGCTCAGTTTGAGTACACCAAAGCCATCAAACAGATGCTTTCCTCAAAATCTCTTTCTCTTGGCAAAAATGCCTTCTTTAGCAAGGTAACTCTGAGTTTTTGAGTTAGAGAGCAATTCCAACCAAACCAATTACACACACACACCTCATATATGTCATGTATAAGCTGTCCAAACTCTCACAAGTTACCTGTAATCCTTAAATCACAAAGTCACCTCTCAAAACCTCAAAATAGTACTTTTATGCATTTTTCAAGCCATGCCTTGATTCAGTCACTTTCCAAACCAGATAAAACCTCAAACACACTCCAAATAACATCCTTGAACTGTCCCAAATGGTTCCCCCCATCTGGAACACCATTTGAGAGAGTTGTTATTTTGGCCATTTTAACCCCTTTTGCAAGAAAGGGCCAGTTTGTGTTTTTGTAGGTTCCAACTGATTCCACTCACCCTAAAAGCTTCCAAGGGATCATTTAAGAGTTTCCAAAGCATCAAATCATTTTTGGAACAAGAGGCTTGGCAGATTGCACAGAAAACTCCAAAAACTCAAAGAGAGGTAAGCATCATGACTTGAACTTCCCAAAATATGCATTGCTTTGAGGTCCACTAATTATGCACATCTTATACATGTTATATATGTTGTGTTTGAACCAATTCATCATGTAATTCATGCCTGTACCAAAGTGTAGCATAAAAAATGCAATTATAGGCCTATTTCAAAACCCCTATCGGATTTTGAGGAGGGATCATGATCTGAGAAAAATACCACCACCATTGGATTCCTTGTGAAATTCTAGGCCAGATGCATATAAATTTTGTCCCCAAACATGGAGAAATGAGAAAGTTATGGACCTTCCCGTTTCTTGCCAAAACTTGCCTTGCCTGGCCAGGCCAAAAACAAGGCATGCCTTGTATATTTGTTGGTTTGTTTCAATCAACGGATGTATCACCACCCCAGTGGTAAGGCGCGCGCCCTATAACCTTGAGGTCGTGGGTTCAAACCCCACCCATGCCATTTTGTGTTTTCTCACATTTTTACTATTTTTCTCATATTTTCATGTTTTATTAATTAATTGGAAAATTAATAACTCCCTCAATTTTAATTATTTTTGATTGGTTCTTTTTGAAAAAAATCACAAAAATGTTAAAATATTTTATTCCACAAAAAAAATTAAGTTTATATTAGTTATTTAATATAATTAGTATTTTTGTGAATAAATTCCTTTTTTTATTATTTTTAAACATTTAAAAGTGAATATTTACTTTGAAAATCAAAACCAAGTGAGTTTTAATTCATCTTCTGATTAAACCTCATTTTTCAAACTTAAAACCAAAATCACAAGTTGTTGATTCAAACTTATTTGGCATTTTCATCATTTTTTTATTAATTTTCTTTGAATAATTACATTAAAAAATGATGAAATTAGGGTTTTATTGATTTTCACCCTAACAAACGTTTTCAAACACTCATGGGCCTCTAATAGAGTGTAAGACCCAACCCCTCTTTGAAACCAAAAACTTTTGGGCCTCTCCTCGAGCTATAAGACTCATTCAAAAACACTTTTGGGCCTCTAATAGAGTGTAAGACCCAATCCCCTTTTAACCAAAACCAATTTTGGGCCTCAGATATTGTATAAGTCCCCATGCGTTAAAAGAAAACCTCGGCGCTATCGCCATTTCAAAACAAAACCCTGGGCCTCTCCTTGAGCTGTAAGCCCCACCACTTGTATAAAAATAAACCTTTGGGCCTCTTAAGAGAGTGTAAGACTCATCCCCTTTGTACAGAAAACCTTTCTTAGGCCTCAGTCACTTGTATAAGACCCTGTACAAATTCAAAACAACAGTGCAATCACTGATAAAACCTTGGGCCTCTCCTTGAGCTATAAACCCCAACAATCTTTTCAAAGCACTTTCTCCTTTGATTATGTAATATACTGTTGTTATCAAAGCTTTCTTTGTTGAACAAACTAACAAAACAGCATGGAAGCTCTACAACCGAGTAAGTGTTTATCTGCTTTCATTTACCGCTTTCATATATATAATTGTATTGTGGGGCTGCTCATTGTAAGTCTTCTTTCACAAACTTTTATATACCTGCCAAATATCAACTATGTAATAATAGTATAGATATTTAGAGTTTTCCCTGGCAACTACGTCTAGCACTAGGAAAAGCCCCGTTGATCGCTCTTAAATAAAGTCAAGACTAGATCCCCGTAGGATTACCAGACACAGTCTTCCCTCCTCTTGGGCTTAAACAATATGGAGATGTGAAAGGCAGATTCTTTTTGAACCCTTTCTCAGACTGTCACCTTTAGAAGTTGTCAAAGAGACTCTACTCCCCAGGGATGATCTTTTCTCCGTGAATGGCATCTCTTGAGTTTCTTCCAAATTCTCGGACTTTCCTGGCTTGATCCATTCTCGGTGAATGACATGTCTTGAACTTTTCGGGGTTTGGAGACCCACAAGCTTCCTAAAAGCATCCCCGCCTCCTCTTGGGCGTTGTACAAGGATCCGTCGGCTTCTTAGAAGTTTTCACAGCCTCCTCTTAGGCTTCGTATAATGATTCTTCCTCCGGGAAGAGAGCCTCCTCTTGGGCTTCGTACAAATTATCCCTCGGCTTCTTAAAAGTTACTCTCGCCTCCTCTTGGGCTTCATACAAATTGTCCCGACGACCTCCTAGAGGTATAGGAATAGAAATTAGTCATCTTAATAGAACAGTCTTTCAAAGAGTCTAGATCTCACTACTACTGTTCCTTAAGCATAGTACAAAAGATAAAACCCGTAGACTCGGACAGTCTAAAGCTCCTTTGGATTCCCCGTTTCCCTAAAGAACAGGAAATAATCACAACCCTCAGATCAATTCCATAAGTGCAACATTGCTCATATAAGAACTGATTTTCTCTTTTAACCAACATACTGGACCTGTCACTCAACTGGAACAGTTACCCTTGCCTCCTCTTGGGCTTTGTACAAATGATTCTCCCCAGTGGAGCTAACCTTTTCAGACTCTCTTGTTGAGTCAATCCATTTTTAACCTCCATCTCGGGCTTCGTACGAGATACAAAAGACTCTCTTGTTGAGTCAAATCCCTTTTAGCCTCTATCTCGGGCTTCGTACGAGATACAATATCACTCTCTTGTTGAGTATAAAAGACTCTCTCGTTGAGTCAAAAACCTTTAGCCTCTGTCTTGGGCTTCGTACAACACACACAAAAAGACTCTCTTGTTAAGTCAAACTTTTAGCCTCTCTCTCGGGCTTCGTACGATACACATAAAAGCACCCTCTTGTTGGGCCAATAGCCTCCTCTTAGGCTTTGTATAAGGAAACACCGGTTGAGTCAATCAACCTTTTAGCATCAAATATGTGCCTCGTTCACAGTATACAAACATCAACAACTCCTTTTCCGCCATCTAATTGCTGTAAGCGGCAAGCCTCTGGATTATTTACATCCACGCCACTGTCCCTCTTTTAGCATGAGAAATTCCTAAGGAAAGATAGCATTGCTCTACACTGAGTTAAAGTCTTCTCCTTCAGGTTAAAAAACCCCTATAAAGGAAATTATGGCATTGCTGGATTCACATGTCCAGTTAAATTAATTCTCCTTTATAATCAATCACCCAACAGTTGTGACAAACAGACCCCCTTTAGAGATTACAAATTCTCTCTAAAGTCAAAACCCTTTAGCTTCACATCTTGGGCTTCGAACAAGATACAAATAGTCCCTTCAACTTCACATCTTGGGCTTTGAACAAGATACAAACCATTTAGCTTCACGTCTTGGGCTTTGAACAAGACACCAAAACATCCTTTTTCCTCCCCTGGAATAGGAGGAACTACGATCGCTCTGATTTCCCTATTTCGGTAAACGGGAATACGTAGGCATAAGATTGAAAGAAAAATCTTAGCGAGCACACTAATCAAAAACCCAAAATCCCGTACCGTCACACATCAACCGAAAAGCATCAGTCCCAACGTCCTACCCTTAACCCAGACATTGTTTTCATCAGAAATAACCCAAAGGAAGACCCCCCCTATTTTGATAGCATCTGTAAATCAACAGTTTTGACAGTTTAACCTCAGTTTACAAGCAGGGTTAATTGGAGACATCTATTTCCCTTCCTTCATCAGCTTTAATAGGATAAAAAATGAATCGAACTGTAGTACCCAAGCGATAGTGCTTCGAAACCACAAAAATCGAGCTACAACAAGATTAAAGTGCCAGTAATGATTGGACTCAGAGATAAGATGTCATTAAACACTAATATGATTTTGCATAGGATACCAATTTGAGTTGGTTTGCCAGTGAAACTGGGCTTTTAGGTTCACAGGTGACCAAGGTTCATAGTTGACCTGAGACTTTTGGTTCATAGGTGACCAAGTTATGTTTAGGTTCAAAGGTGACCAAGGTTCATAGTTGACCGGAGATTTTGGTTCATAGGTGACCGAAGATTTTGTTTCAGAGGTGACCAAGGTTCATAGCTGACCTGAGATTTTGGTTTATAGGTAACCGAGGTGTTGGTTCAGAGGTGACCAAGGTTCATAGTTGACTTGAGATTTTGGTTCATAGGTGACCGAGGTTCATAGTTAACCTGAGGTTTTGGTTCATAGGTGACCTGAAGTTTTGGGTCCAAAGCTGACCAAGGTTCACAGTTGACATGAATGATGTTTAGGTTCACAGTTGACCTGAGATTTTGGTTCATAGGTGACCAAGGTTCATAGTTGACCTGAGATTTTGGTTCATAGGTGACCAGGGTTCGTAGTTGACCTGAGGTTTTGGTTCAGAAGTGACCAAGGTTCATAGTTGACCTGAATGATGTTTAGGTTCACAGTTGACCTGAGATTTTGTTTCATAGGTGACCAAGGTTCATAGTTGACCTGAGATAAACGATGCCAGCAACGACTGGACTTTAGGTTCATAGGTGACCTGAGGTTTTGGTTCATAGATGACCAAGGTTCATAGTTGACCTGAGATTTTTGGTATCTGATATATCAGTACCGGGGTTGCATAAATGAAGATTAGACTTCCTGGGGGAACATGGATAAAGAGCAAAGTATGGCGCACGTAGGTGAAGACCAGACGCAAGCTAGACACAGATCAAGATCCAAAGATTGACAAAATGAAGTAAAGGGAGGTAAAGACCCACAAACAAAAGCAAACCAGATTCAAAGATGCAGGATGATATGGTATGATGCGAATGCTCGAATGATATGCAAGAGACGACTCTAAAGACAGATGACAGACTAGGGAAAAGTGAGCGGATGGATAACGCATCCACCGCCAGGAGTAACACCAATTCTGAAGAGAACGGCCCCTCTAGGGATTGAATATGGAATATTCTTCTTTTTCTGGGGAAATAAAATCTTCCACAAACATCTGTGAAGATACTGGGGAAAAATCCTTTGTCTCGCGGTAATCAGTCAATACTGAAATGTCTGATCGAGGAAACATTGTCGATTTTGAACTGGTATCACCGGGGAACATACGCCAGATGGTTTAACAGTGCTTCCGTCACAACAAGGTTCACTGGGGAAGGGCGTGTGATTTCACTAAATCGTACCCAATGCCAAAGTAAATTATATTTTCATTGTGTTTTCTCAAAAGATTTTTCAAAACATTTTCCGCTTTCAAAACCGTTATTAATGAACAAGTGAAGTTTTGCATAACAAGAAAATAATAGAGAAATGATAAATACCAAACAAAGAATGGTTCAAAATCTGATTCTATTAGAATGGTAACTTGCCAATGGCGAAGCTCCATGGAACATTACAATTGGAATAATGGTAATTTGGGAAAAGGTTACATCATATTCAATGACCACTACCATCCCTAATGACTAAGAGTCCTAAGAAGAACTTTGCTGCTGATGAGGAAGAATGAACTTGAACTTCTTCGTGAATTCCTTGATGTAGGTAACAACCCATTCTGCCACAGTGAAACACCTTTGTCTCTAATTTTTGCCTGGACCGCCTTTTCAGGTTTTTAGTCCACCAGGACGCTCCTTTTTGCCTAGGCCGCCCTTTCAGGTTTTCAACCTAGCGAGCTCTTTTCTTTTTATTTAATCCCTAACTTTTGCCTGAGTCTCCTTCATAGGTTATGACCCACCAGGATACCCCTTTTTTTGCCTAAATCGCAATTTCTGGTTTTCGACTTAGCGGCCTTTTTAGGCGTAATATTTTCGTATTGAGTCAGCATTCACAGGGTGTGCGAGTTGTTCACCATCCATCGTTGTAAGGAATAAGGAACCTCCTGAGAACACAGTTTTTACCACAAATGGAACCTCATGGTTGGGCGCCCATTTTCCGCGTGCATCCCTTTGAGATTGCAGGATCTTTTTGAGTACAAGTTCTCCTTCTCGGAATTCTCGAATACGGACCTTCTTATCAAAAGCTCTCTTCATCCTTCTCTGATACAAATGACCATGACACATGGCAGTCAATCGTTTCTCATCAATGAGGCTCAGTTGATCATACCTTTTTCGGACCCACTCTGCTTCATCAAGCTTGGTCTCCATCAGAATTCTTAACGAAGGTATCTCTACTTCAATGGGGAGTACCGCATCTATCCCATATACTAGAGAAAAAGGGGTTGCCCTTGTCGAAGTTCGAACCGAAGTTTTGTACCCATGCAAGGCAAATGGTAACATCTCATGCCAATCCTTATAAGTTTTGACCATTTTCTGCAGGATCTTTTTGATGTTTTTATTAGCAGCTTCGACAACTCCATTCATCTTGGGTCGGTAAGGTGAAGAATTGTGATGCTCAATCTTGAAATTGTCACACAAATCTTTCATGGTCTTGTTGTTCAGGTTTGTCCCATTGTCAGTTATGATTCTGCTAGGGATTCCATAACGACAAATGATATTATTCTTGATAAAACGAGCAACCGTTTGTTTGGTCACATTGGCATGGGACGCAACTTTAACCCATTTAGTGAAATAGTCAATGGCCACTAGAATGAAACGATGACCATTAGAGGCTTTCGACTCAATAGCTCCAATCATATCAATGCCCCACATAGAGAAAGGCCAAGGCGACGACAAAACATTCAACAATGTTGGAGGTACATGCACCTTGTCAGCATAGATCTGGCATTTGTGACACTTTATGGCGTACTGGATACAATCGGCTTCCATAGTGAATTCTTAACCATGACATGCCCACTGGCATGAGTACCGAAGGCTCCTTCGTGAATATCATGAATCAACAGGTCTGCTTCTCATTTATCAACACATCTTAGCAGGACCATGTCGTGATTTCTCTTGTAAAGTACATCATTGCTGAGGAAGAACTTGGATGATAGTCTTCGTAAAGTTTTCTTATCAAGACTGGAAGAATTGGCAGGATACTCTTGAGTCTTTAGATAATTCATGATGTCGTGAAACCACGGTTTGCCATCTACCTCCTCTTCAATTGACTGACAGTAGGCTGGTTCAGTTTTGCGCCCGATACTAATGAGCGGTGCTTCATTAACAAAGTTAACTTTCCACATTGAAGCTAACATGGCTAGGGCGTCAGCTATGTGGTTCTCTTCTCGTGGAACATGATGGAAAGTAATTTCGTCAAAGTATTGGATCATCTCCACAATATAGGCACGGTACGGGATCAATTTCTTGTCTTTAGTCTCCCATTCACCTTTGACTTGATAGATAACTAAAGCAGAATCACCAATGACTTCTAGGATCTTGATTCTGAGATCAATTGCAGCTTCCAAACCCAAGATACATGCTTCATATTCAGCAATATTGTTTGTGCATCCAAAGTCTAACCTTGCTGTGAAAGGAGTATAACCACCATTAGGGTTTATCAACACGACACCCACACCATGTCCTTTGTAGTTGGAAGAACCATCAAACATCATCTTCCAACGTGAACCAGGTTCAGGGCCTGGTTCCTCACAATCTTTTACTACCATAATGTCTTCATCTGGAAAATCAAACTTGAAGGGCTCATAATCTTCAACAGGCTGATCTACAAGGTAGTCTGATAAGAGGCTTCCCTTGATAGACTTCTGAGTGACATATTTGATATCATATTCTGACAAGAGCATGTGCCAACAGGCAAGTCTTCCTGTTTGAGCAGGCTTTTCAAAGATATACTTTATTGGATCCATTTTTGAGATCAATAAAGTAGTATGACATATCAGATACTGCCTCAAATGTCTAGCGGCCCATGCTAGAGCACAACATGTTTTCTCTAGCAGTGAGTAACGGCTTTCGCAATCAGTAAACTTTTTGCTCAAGTAATAGATGGCATGCTCTTTGCGACCAGTTTCATCATGTTGGCCCAAGACGCAGCCCATGGATCCTTCCAACACATTCATGTACATGAAGAGAGGTCTTCCAGGAACAGGGGGAACCAAGATCGGTGGTTCTTGTAAGTAACTTTTGAGTTTGTCAAAGGCCTACTGAAAATCAGCATTCCACTCTACAGTCGGATCTTTTCGAAGTAATTTGAAGATTGGTTCACAAGTAGGAGTCATGTTGGAGATGAATCTGGAGATATAGTTCAAACAGCCCAGAAAACCTCTTACTAAAGTCTCGGTCTGTGGAGCTGGAATTTCTTGAATAGCTCGCACTTTGTCAGGGTCTACTTCAATTCCTTGTTGACTGACGATAAAACCAAGCAGCTTTCCTGATCTGACACCGAAAGTACATTTGGCAGGATTCAACTTTAGCTGATATTTACGGAGTCTCTTGAATAATTTCAGAAGATGGTCCAAATGTTCCTCCTCACTCTGAGATTTAGCAATCATGTCATCCACATACACTTCAATTTCTTTATGGATCATGTCATGGAATAAGGTCACCATAGCCCTCTGATAGGTTGCCCCTGCGTTTTTCAAACCGAAGGGCATGACTTTGTAGCAATAGGTTCCCCATGGAGTGATGAATGTAGTTTTATCCATATTGGCCGGATCCATTCTGATCTGATTGTAGCATGAGAAACCATCCATAACGGATAAAACTGCAAAACTGGCTGTATTATCCACAAGAGTGTCGATATGCGGCAGAGGGAAATCGTCCTTAGGACTGGGTTTGTTGAGATCCCTGTAATCTACGCACATTCGCACTTTACCATTCTTCTTCATTACTGGCACAATGTTAGCTACCCATTCAGGGTACTTGGAAACTGCTAAGAAACCTGCATCCAAATGTCGCTTGACCTCATCTCTGATCTTGAGAGCCATGTCAGGTATACTTCTTCTGAGTTTTTGTTTTACTGGCGGGCCTTCAGGTTTGAGCGGTAGTTTATGAACTACAATATCTGTATCCAAACCAGGCATATCCTGATAAGACCATGCAAATACATCAGCATATTCTTCAAGAAGCTTTACTAACCGTTGTCGGACTTCTGCCCCTAGCATTGCCCCAATCTTGACCTCTTTCTTGTCTTTATCAGTACCAAGATTGATGGTGTCAATTTCTTCCTCATGCGGCTGAAGAGCTGGGTACTCGTACTCACACATTTTTGCCATCTCATCCGGGACCTCATAATCCTCCCCATCCTCATCCTCAGCTTGATAGATGGGTGAATCAAAGTCAATAGTGAAAGTAGAGTCATTGAATACAACAGGTTTGGGATTCATTCTGCATGATGGAGGGATTTGTTTCATTAAAATGCACAAAGATCAAATGCAAGAAGAAAATGTTTTTTGTAGTTTTGAAAAGATTTCCATTTTTCCTTAAAAGCAAAAACAGTAAATAAAGATAAAAGAATTTAACAAAACATCAACTTCATTGATTAATAAGAGTTAAAAGCGGTGGCCCATACAAAATAATCCAATAGCCTCGAGCAAGGCTACGAAATTGAAAACAACAACAAAAGCAAACAAATTACTCTGGCATAGGGTACAAAATAGGGATCTCAATAGCCTCCCAGTTACTTAATGCGGCGTCACACTGAAAAACCAAGTGGCTAATGTCTTCATCTTCAGTGTCTTAAATGATGGCATTAGCTTGATGTCCTCCACTGACAAATACTTCCTGAATCGTCTTCAGTCGACTTGTTGTAGCAGCAAATGTTTCATCAAGAGTTGGTTTGTAACCCAACCCTTGGTACTTCTCTCTCTTGAATCTCGATGACTTTGCCCCAGTCTTCAGGTACACCTTCTTTTAGGGTAGATTGGATACTCTTGAAAGAAGCAAAAGATAGATTATTCGAGGCCACTGGCTCTTCGTTGTCAATCATCACACCATTAGCTATCTCAAGAGCTTGGAAAGAAGTTTCCAAAGCATCTTTATCAGGAAGGTGACGTTGAACACATGAGGACCAATCAGAATAGGTAACTCAATCTCTCCCATTACTGATCTTCTCGACTCCTTGATAGGCTTCATCCCAACTCCTTGATAGGTTAACTTTTCTAGAGTTCTCTTCGGCATAATATTCAGAGATGAACTAGTATCTACAAGTAAACTGGCTAAAGTATCCTCTTGACACTTTATGGACACGTGTAAGGCAAGATTATGGTTTCGACCTCCTCGAGGTAACTCTTCGTCACTGAAACTGAGCATATTATACGCTGTGATGTTAGCAACGATGTGATCAAATTGTCCGGCAGTAATGTCTTGAGCCACATGTGCTTGGGCTAGAATTTTCTGCAAGGATGCTCTATGGGTAGGAGAATTCAATAGCAAAGACAAAATTGAAATCTTGGATGGAGTTTGGTGAAGCTGGTCCACCACTTTGTAATCAGTTCTCCTGTTAATTCTCAGAAACTCATCATCATCTTCCTTTGTAACCACCTCTTTTTCTTTGGCTTTGGAGGGTACAGGAGCAATAGTCTCCTTGGGTACGGTACCTTTGAATAGAGGAGTGTAAACTCTACCGCTGCGAGTTATCTTCCCAGTCCCTACTATGTTTGTCACTTCTTCAGCAGCAGTTCCCACCTCATTCCTTGGAACTACTTCTTCAGCAACGGTTCCCACCTCATTCCTTGGAACCACTTCTTCAAGTTTTTTATTACCCATGATATTCTCGTAAATCCACGGCATAAATTTTGATCCTCTGAAGCAGAATGGAACTGGTTGTTGGATGTTGCTTGGATTTGAATGATTAGCAGTGGAAGCAACAACAGATTCAGAATTGTTGAAGATTGGTACTGGCTTGTTAAACACAGGAATCACAGAACCAGACTTTGGTATGTTGAACACAAGCATTTTTTTCTTTTGATTTTGGCAAGTTGAATACATGCTCAATTACTGCAACTTCATCCTTCTTCTCTTTACTAAATACTTGCAAAAATGCTTCATCAATCAAACTCTGAATGTCGTCTTGGACCAATTGGAAAACTTTGACACTGATATTACATTCTTCACAATTACCATGACAGCCTTTAACCAACCCAACTTCAAATAATTTAGCATGGAAGACCTTGACAGGAGTTTTGATTTTTGACGCATCCATTATTAACACCTCGTCATTCTCATCTTCAATAGCATTAGTATTTCCGTGTGTAGGCAGTGGATTGTTCTTCACATTTGACTGATTGTCGGAAAAAGATAGGATCTTCTTTTCCATCAACCTTTTCACTACACGTTTCAATGCTAAGCAACCCTCCAAGTCATGACCGGCTCCCCCTTGATGAAAAGCACAGCTAACATTTGGATTGTGGAAAGGCAAAGATTTCTCCGTATGTGGACCCAGAGGTCTAGTAACGATCAGTCCTTGTTGCACTAATGAAGGATAGGGTTCAGTGTAAGACATTGGTAATTGCGGAAATGTGGTTGTTCCCCATTGTCTTCTGAAGGGAGCATTCTGCTGAGGAGCTTGCTATCTTTGTTGTTGTTGATAATTCTGAGCATTTGGCACTTGCTGATAAGCTGGCTATTGTTGATAGGCCGGCGCCTGCTGCGCTGCTTGATGATTAAAAGTAGGTGTCACAGCTGCTATATAGTGTTGTGGTTCATATTGCATGGGATAGATTGGTTGTTGAGTAAAGTTTGGAACCGACTGTTGTTGATACATTGGTTGTTTCCACATTGGGTTTCTCTTATTCCCTGTCATGACGGCATTGGTCTCTCCTTCTTTCTTTTTGTGGAAGTGGCTAGGAGATTTCTTGGTATTGGTACTGATTGAACTGCTTGAGGAACTGACCACCTTTCCGCTTTTCAGTCCTGTTTCTACTTTTACGCCTACAGCAACAATATCAGTGAAGTTAGTGCTGACATTACTAATCATCCTCTCATAGAAATCGGGCTTCACCATATCCACAAACAAATCAGCCAACTCTTTTTCAGACAAAGGTGGCTCTACCTGTGAAGCCATCTCTCTCCATCTCTGCGCATACTCCTTAAAAGACTCGGAATTATTTTGATACATGCTCAATAGTTGTCTACGATATGGTGCCAAATCCATGTTGTATTTGTAATGCTTTACAAAAGCATCAGATACGTCTTGAAAACATTGGACCCTAGATTGGTCCAAAGTCAAATACCACTTTGCAGCAGCCCCTTTCAAACTATCTTGGAAGCAGTGTATCATTAACTTATCATTGTGCATAAAGGCAGCCATTCTTCGATAATACATAATCATATGTGCCTTAGGACATGTTGCACCAGAGTATAAGTCGAAATTGGGTAGTTTAAACTTGGGTGGAATTACCAAGCCTGAAACTACGCACATGTCTTTAGCATCAGTAATAAATACATTGGTCCCCTCCATTGCTTTCATTTTCCTCTGTATTGTCTCAACATCCTCCTTCAACCTTTCGTGTCGTCCGTCTCCCTCTTCAGACATCTCAGGGTAATCATAAACTGGATGTGAGATGTGAAAAACCGGGTACACTTGAGTTTGTACTGCAGCTGGAGTAAAAGTAGGAATAGCTTGATGAGTTTCATTAGCCAAGGGAACACTTTGCTGAGTAGAAGTAAGAACTGGAGCACGTATAAATTCAAAAGGCATACCCAAAGTGGGGTTCACAGTAGTAGTAGGAGGTTCCACAGCTGGAGTGATAATCTCAGAAACCACAGTGGCCTGTGTATCCATCTTTGCTTTTAAAACCTGAATAGCTTCCAGAATTTACCCCATTCCTCCTCGTTGTTCATTCAGCTCATTGTTAACTCTGTCCATTTCAAAATTCTGTTCTGACATCCTTTGACGAGCTTGGGCTCGTGTGTTGTAGCGGCGTCGGGGACTCAGTGTGACAATTCTGAAGAGAATATTGTGACATGAGATAAGACGGGGAAGAAAATGCACATGTGATGACATGATGCAAATGAAATTGCAGATGCAAATGCAAGCTAAACTATCAAGAAAACCAAGAAGTTTTGCAAACATTGTAGATAACAGGATGTTCATCAAAACAAACTTCTTCATTAGAAAATCTTGCAAATATTACATCAGAGATAGTACATCTGGATAATTCAAATACATAAGCAGAAATGGAAAATACAACATAAAGGAAACTAAGCATCTGATCCACTGGTGGATGGTCCCTCCCCTCCATTGATCTTTCTCATAAGCTTGTTGATTCGCTCCTTAATATTTGCTCATTCAAGGGTCAATTCTCCTAGCGCATTCTTCAGCTTCAGCTCTTCCTCAGCAGGTGACTAGTGACGGGGAAAAGGCCTCCTCATCACGAGAGCTATTTCGCGAGACCACTGCAAGCAAGCCTCGGTAACGGTACAATCAGGGTTTTCCAGAGCAGTCCACCTTTGTCTGTTGATTTGGCGCCAAGCATGCTCCACTCTGATCTTAAGCTCAAAACCTTCATTTTCTTTGAGAAAAAGCATCTCAAGGTCATTGAGATCAGGAATCTCGTCCATTGGATGGCCTAATTAACGGCGAGTGTTGTACCCTAAATTTTTACCCTTAGATGTCATCTAGCTTTTGTGCATCTTAGGATCATCTCTGCATTGTTTGAACTAACCCATATCTTGCAGTTTGTTTCTTTGTGTTCAAATTAGGTTTGCATATCACCATAAATCTCTACAATTTGTTTTGAAGCAAGTCAAGTCAACAAAAGATCTCCAGTGCAAGAACTTTGGAATTAGGGTTTTGTTCTGAAGAAATCACTGAGAATTGGCTCTATCAAGTCAAGATTTGTGTGGTTCACTTACCACTTAAGGTCATCTACATACAAGATATATCATTCAACAGGAATCCAAGATCTATTGGTCCTCAACAAGAGAAGTTTGAGCCTCAGCCTCACTATACCTCCAGATTAGGGTTTCTGTGACACCTGTCAGTCAATGACTTTAATTTTCATCAAGATGGATTCCCAAACCCTAATTCTTGATTCTATTGGTTTATCAACATCCTCAAGAGTCTCCTAAGACCTTTAGATGAGAAGGAAGAAGCAAGTTTACAAGATCTGACCTCAGTGCATTCACAGTCAAAATTAGGGTTTGACTGAAACCCTAATCCTTTGGAATTTTGGTTCAAATGAAGTGTCAAGGGTTCTAATCATTATAGAATGTCTCATGATGTATTCAAAGTATCCATATCAAGTTTCATGAGGTTTCTTGCAAGAGAAGTAGGGTTTTGATCATGAAAGACTTCATATGTGAGATTTTCCCTCTAATAGCACAATTTGAAATGACCATAACTCCTAAACCACACACTCAAATTGAGTGACTCAAAGCTCATTGGAAATCTCTTTTCAAGATATTCAATTTGTTCCATATGACTTTTCATCCATAAATGCTTGGTTTTTGAGTTATGAAGCTTGCAAGATAATTTGACCAAACACTTAGAGAAATTTCAACACTTTTCTTCAAAATTTTCTCTAACTTTGACCTCATTTTTCACCCATTTCCACTTGATTTCAAGACTTGGGTCCCAAATGAAAGTTTTAGAGCATGATGAGAGCTTTCCAACCATATGTGGAACATCTCATTTGGATGAGCCAAACTCAAGTTATGGTGTCTTAAAGTTAGGTACCTCAAATTGTAAAATCCAATAACTTAGAATTTTTCTAAATTTCTTGTTGGCAGCTTGGTGTGCACGACTTTATGGATTATTTTCTCATCATTACAAGAACTATCTCAAGTAACTTTCCACATAAGAATTGATCTATCAAATGCCTACTTTGCAAAGAGCCAAAGAACTCACAATTTGGAGCATTGATCATTGAGTTATAGTGCACTAAAGTTGGCATGTTGAAATGTTGTGGACACTTCGAAAAATTCAGATTCTAATCAGTTTGCTACATCAATCTTTGCCACTCATTTTCACATGTTTCTAAGATCAATCTCAACTTGCCCCTAACACATAAGTTGCTCTATTATATGTTTTCTTTCCAAAGGACCAAAGAGCTTATGAAAAGGAGCATTGGTCATTTAGAAACATGGCACCAAAGTTGACATGTTGGTTAGTACATCTACTTGGAAGAAATTCAGAATTTCGATTTTGAATCCACATCAATTTGGACACAATTGCTCATTTAGCTCATGTTGGATCTCACGTGGTTTTTAAACATGAGAAAAAGTTCTGTCACATGCTCTCTCTCTCCAAAGGAATAAAGACATGTCATTGGAACATTTATTTTGAAATATGCTCGTGTGAAAGGACACCATTTGGTTCAGTCTCTTTGTAAACTATGTTCCAACTTGAACCAAAAACCTGATCCACCAAGTACATTGTTCAACTTGCCACTCCATCAGCTCCAATATTTCTCTTTTCCCACAAACCCATGAGAAGAAGTTTCCAAGTACAACCACTTTGTACTTTATGGTTGACACACAAAAGCCAAAACAATAAGCCATTGAGTAAGATTTCCTTGTACCCGATGATCTCTTGGTCTTTGTTCATTTTTCTGCTGACAAGAACCCCAAGTAAGCAACAAGGACACCCTCCACAAAGCTTCACTTGGCTCAAGATCTGCCATGCGCAGAAGATTATGATCTTTCTCTCTTGTGCAAAGCTATTACCCTATGTATCATCAAGGCTATGGACCAGCTTGCTCTCCTATAAAAGGAGGTGCACTCTCATTCATTTCTCACCAACAATCAACACAAAATATCTCTGAAAGCAAAACACTTTGAGAGCTCACGAGCTAGCTGCAGAGGAGGGAGTTTTTGTTGCTCACTCAGGAACCAGGTAAGTTCCTCAACACTCCGCTTATCATGCTTATCATGCTTATCATACTATGTTGAATACATTCTAGTTTCATGTTAGAAATCATATGTTGTTTCAAGGTCTATGTGTTCATGGTATCTAGGCATTATATATATATTGTCATAAGTTGTTGTAGTTTGTTTCCATGATAAACATTTGTTAACCATGTTAAAATGAATACTATCTGAATAGATACTTGCTTTGATCATATATAATCTGAACATACCAACTCTGAAATTCATCATGTACTCATAAGCTGTTGAGTTTGTTTTGCCTCTCTGCGTGAATAACATGACTGAAGTAGAGATGTATTTGTGGTTCTGGGTGATGTTCATCATGTGTGCATGACTGTGGTTTGTACTTGGATGTATGCTGGTTATTTAATGTTATTTCCAACTCATTTGAGTTTTAAATATTGATGCTTGTTCATGTTATCGTGTGATGGAGGTTCAGGAAGTTGTGGTTTGTCCTATTACATGTTGTTGTTAAGTTTTTAAAACAGTATGTTGGTTTAGATTTGGAGCAGAGGCTGGTTTTTCATCCTTTCCTGAACTGATTTTTAACTTTGAACACTTGATTTCCTTTGCTTCTTGCCTATGTTGTGGTCACCATCTTGTTCAGATTAGGGTTTATTGTTGTTCTATGTTTTGAGTACTTCAATATGGTATATTATTTCATGATATTTGGTTGCATATGGAGGCTGTAATATTGGTTTGAAGTTTGATGTTTGCTTTGAGTTTTCAAAATGAAACACGATGGTTTCTTGTTATTCTGCATGTTTCATATCCATGCGTTGCTTTTGATTGGCTACTGGTGTTGGTTTTTGGCGTGTAGTGATTTTAAATGACACTTGACCAATTGATATATACGTTACACACTCATTTTCATGTACGCGCGTATTGTTTTTCCATTTAATTCATTTCATGGAACACTTTAAAATATAATGAATTAGAAGCGTATATAGGTTGGATGAAACATGCCGTCCCAACGGTCACACACTAGCCATGCCTTTACCATATATAGGTTCCACCGAAGTTCAGGCTGCCAGGTTTTGAATTGTATTCCGATGCTACTTGCCCCAAAGCACATTTGGTCATGTACCTCCGGAGAATGGCTGCGTACATGGACAACGATAAGTTATTGATACATTGTTTCCAAGATAGCCTGAAGGGCGCCGCTGCAAAATGTAACACCCCAATTCCCCATCATAAATAAATAACAATTAATAAAATCAGAGTAACTAAAAATTTATTTTTCCGACAGAAACAAGGATGCCACATTTTAAAATAAGAATACACACTCCCTGCTCATAAATTTGATACATAGCATAAAATAGGTTACCCTCAATTGGGAATCTTTTCCATATAAAGGTAATACCAAATATATTCAACAATTATATACATAAATAAAATAATCGTTTCCCCGACTCCCGTGCTACGTATCAGAGCAGACACCAAGACCTAAGCAAAGACGAAGATCTAACTCTTCCACTTGCCTCCACGCCTCTAAAGCTGACAATCTGCACTATGCCATAAAAAGCATATTCCAGCAGAAGGGTGAGAAATAACAACTATAACAAGATTGCATAATAATATGCCACAACACAGATAAATTCACATATATAATATTTCTCACCAATTACATCACATACTAACACATATAGCATGCCACCAATACAAATCATATCACACATAATCCCACCACGATTATGACATATGGAACCACACCACCACATCACCACAAAATATAACATATATTAATCATACCGACATAATCACATATTCACACATAATGCATATGTTTATACACAAAACATATCACTCACAACCAATGCATTCATCTCTTATGCAAACTAATTCACCAAGGCTATCACAAGCTCACACATAATCAATCCATTTGTAATTCTCACCACAATTCATCCCAACTCACTCATATACATCACAATGTATATATATATATAAATATATATATATATATATATATATATATATATATATATATAATCAAGCATATTCATCATGCATACTTTCACAATCCTTAATCATTCCACATAAACATACACATTTACGTTTACTCACCAACACATCATTATAAAGATGATAAATGCAAATCATAGAGACCGACTCACGACTCTATGCAAATGCAATGCGGTACCGACTCAACCTCGTAATTCATTAGTCCCCCAGGAACTCTTGGAATCATCGCTTATTACATAGAGTAACTCCCCGTCGGGCCTACGATGTTCCCCGTCGCTATAAACCATTATTTCAGGGCGAACGACGTTTATGGATTGCTTTCGACCACTATTTCAGGGCGCACAATCATTTGTGATTAATCGCTTCTACCATTATTTCAGGGCGTAAGACGATAAAACTGATTGTGATTAATCGCTTCTACCATTATTTCAGGGCGTAAGACGATAAAACTGATTCATCTATGAATCTTCCAATGCAAGAATGCATATCATGATACTTGACACATTAATGACTCATGCCAACATCAAATGCTCATGCATTAACAATAATCATGTATTTCAAGTACATATAAAGTAATGCACACAATTGCCCAAAATGGCCACAAACACCAATATACCATTCCACAACATCAAATTCCCATCAAAGAATCATCACACAAGCCATCTCATAACATATCATAATATGTCTTACAATATTGAAAAATAACTCAAAATTCCATTTTTACGGTTTCTCGAAAAAGTCGGCTAAAAGTCGGCCAAAAATAATATTTTCTATCATCATCAAAAAGTGCTCATCGACAGCTTCGATTCGGTATAAAGAACACTTAAATACGATAAACAACGAAGAAGATATGAATATTTCAAAATAACGCAAAAACATAAACCGGACGCCCGACACTACGAAACGGTTCGAAAAAACTGTACCGATTGGACTAGGTTCAGACCTCAAAACTATTTTTCCTAGAAAGAACATCTCGTTAGCTTCCCAACGCTTCGAACGGGGATCAAAACCGACTTACGGTTCAAGAGATATGAATTTCCGAAGTTTTCCGAAAAATCAGGATTTTCCACCTACAGCACGCGTCCGTACGCCTGCGGGCTGCTACGGATTTCGGCTATTTTGCCCGAAAATCCGACCGATTCAATTCTATGATACGAAACAAATACACAATAATCCTTACCAAATATATATCAACGTTTTAGGATCATAAAACGATAATTCTACGACGTTCGATTTTCACCAAAATCTCACATTCTCAAAACCCAAAAATGTCAAAACTCACAATATCAACCGATTTCAACCAAACGAGTTTCTATAATCTCGGTCTAACCTCATACGACTAATCTACGCAATTTATTTCGAAATTCATCCGTGAAAACATCGATTTCTAACCATTTTTACCATTTCGACCTAAAATGAAAACTATATGAAACTATCCAAAACAATCAAGAAAACATACACATATACATACACAAGCAATATATAATTGAAACTTCTCACCCTTACCCGATTATTCGCGCTTGAAACGGAGTTCCCGCGATTTTTTCCCTTTTCTCCTCTTTTCTCTCTTCTTCCTCTTCTTTTCTCTTTTCCTTCTTTCTTTCTCTTTTTCTCTTCCTTACTATTTTTCTCTCTTTTCTTTCTATTTATATAAAAACATAAAACTTACCCAAGCAAGAGACCAAAATACCCCTCAGCTCAAATATCTCTCAAACGCTCTCAAAATGCGATAAAACATCAACAACGATGAAAAATAATATATTGCCTAATAAAAGTCAATAATAAAATAATCAAATAGACTCGATTAACTAAAACTGACAAAAACTGGGGCGTTACAATTCTCCCCCACTTAGACATTTTCGTCCTCGAAAATCTAACCGATACGAACAACTCCGGATACGACTCTCGCATCCGACTAACAAACCAACATGCCAACAAAAGTCACACCACGAATAACACAACTGACAAACCACCTTGCTAACTACCACAACGACACGACAACGACGACAACTACAACGACAAGATGCAAAGCCCATACAATGCACTTGACGACAAACTCACAACTCAAAGAAAAGCCAAGATACCAACACACAGGTTCACTCTAGAACCGAAACACAACAAGATCGTTACCCTACCCTAGGTAACACTCCCCTAATTCCCCACACAGGAATTAGCTACACACACTCGAACCATCACCATGGAAACGAGGCAATCAACACAAACAAGAACATAAAGTTACACGACACCACAAGGTCTCAACAACATCAACAAAACCAGAACACCAACATCCTTGTCACACAGCCATACTACAACAATGCTACGATTCACCAATCGAACATACAATCAAAACATCCATTTACATAGTAGCCCATGAATAATATTCAAACCTTCCACCTAACACTTCCATTCTGAAACGTCCAATAGTCTCACCATTCCTACATGTTCTCAATGTTCAACCTATGAACTCTTACAAGTCTCACACGTAAATACAAAATGTGTCACCTCACGCTTCCGCTGCGCACTCTGATTACTCGCAACCATCAAAACTACCATGTATAAAAACTTCCAACTTAACTTATCCCGCACGACATTAACTTTACCAATAGGATAATCTGAGCCAAATTCATAACTCGTCACGAATTTTAACCATCCTTGCTGTCTCACCCTCTATGCCTTCAGACCAAACCAGTAATCCATATCCTTGTGATTACTAAACACTTCGAATCTGGAACCATAAAGATAATACCTCCAAATATTCCAACACAATACAACCGCGACCAAATCCAAACCCAAAAGAGTATAGATCCTTTTATAAATCCTCAATTGTCATAAAGCATAAGCCACGACTTTACCCCCTTGCATTAACACCTGACCACACTCTTCAGAGACACATCACAATACCTCACAAACGGTTTATTAGGATCACACAGAATCAAAACTGGAGCCGTAGACAACTTCTACTCCAGCTCACCAAAACTTACTCACAACGAACATCCAAACAAACGACTCACCCTTTGTAAGTCAACTGAGATACCAGAAGTACGAACTTAACAAAGTCTTCCATAACCTGTAATAACAACCAACTGAGTCCAAAAGTTTCTAATCTCCTTAACCAATTTCGGAGCCTCTCAATGTAGAACTACATCTACTTCCGATGAATCCCTTACCATACTCTCCTCTGAAATAACATATCCAAGAAAACTAACCTTTTTCAACCCAAATTCTCACTTGAATAACTTAGCATAAAACTTCATCTCTTTTTGACACTTGTAATTCAAATCCCAAACACTCTACCTGTTCTTCCTTTGAGTTTACAACAGATCCGAATATCCTCCATCAAAGCCATTACGAACTTATCCAATTAAATATGGAAGATACGATTCCTCTACTCCATAAGCATTAGAGACGCGTTACTAACACCAAATACCATCACTATACGTTGCAATTCCCAACCAAAATCCAAAAGATATAAATCCTTAAAGCTTTTGCAAAACTTTTCACTGGGTAACTGGTTACTCACATACAAGCTTAACCGGGTAAATAACAACCTATTCCGAGGATAACAAACCTAACCAGTCACATTAAATCGATCAAAGGCTCAACTCACACAATTCACCACTCTTATCAAACATTCCAAACAATTGTAATTCACTCAAACTCAACCAAACCATTCTAGTCATCTGTTCATGAAAGTGGACACTTATTCTCAATCATTACCCTATTCAACTATTAGTAATCCATACCCAATTTCTTCTCCTGACCGTCCAATTCCGCAATTCCAACATGTATCAACAACCAACCAAAAAGAATTCTCAAACACAATGTTACATCCAAAAACACATCTGAAAATTATGCCCAACTGACGGCCCATCACTGCGACTTCCTGCCAATTCCCAGAACACTACCATCACAGACAAAACAAACATATTATTCCCATCTACTAAGAGTTTCCTACTTACTTAGCAGATATAAACCTCAACTATTCACCTTCGTCCAATTAAGTTCAATCTCTACTCTCTGTGAAGCAGTCCTTAAATAAAACCCAATCATTCTCTCTCAATGACTTCCCAACTGGACTAACACACCAAAACCTCTAATCCATTTCATCTTCCGATATTAGCATCTTCATCGACTCATCAAAACAATCTGTAATCATCTCCTTAAATTCCAAACAATTCATTTCACACACTATCAAAGCCGGAAAGACCCGCCTATTCCATCCAACATAATTTCCGTCTGCTATCAACAAGAGATTAAGGGTGATCAGTTCCTCAATTTGTCAATAGACAGCCGACAATCACGATGGGGCATAAACCGTCTTTACCAAACTATAATAACATTTCTTACATCCTGTACACAAAACTACCTAAGGCACAAATCCTTAGTTGACATAAACCTTACCTCCACATCCCCTTCGGAACTGAGAACAACATTGTCCGAACAACACTTACAATCTTGCAATTCACAATACACTGAGCCAACGCTCCACACCTGAAGCAACATGGAGAAGTACCAACTTCTCCCCCACTTATCTCAAACTCAATCCTGAAAACAAAGGATTAGAAAACCCAGAAAGTACTGACAGTGTTCCACACACCTATCACGTACTAAGAGATAAACAACAACGACAGTATTCAACTGTCACACCAACTGACTCAATAGCTTGGCCGGACGGACCGACCTGCTCTGATACCACTAATGTAACACCCCAATTCCCCATCATAAATAAATAACAATTAATAAAATCAGAGTAACTAAAAATTTATTTTTCCGACAGAAACAAGGATGCCACATTTTAAAATAAGAATACACACTCCCTGCTCATAAATTTGATACATAGCATAAAATAGGTTACCCTCAATTGGGAATCTTTTCCATATAAAGGTAATACCAAATATATTCAACAATTATATACATAAATAAAATAATCGTTTCCCCGACTCCCGTGCTACGTATCAGAGCAGACACCAAGACCTAAGCAAAGACGAAGATCTAACTCTTCCACTTGCCTCCACGCCTCTAAAGCTGACAATCTGCACTATGCCATAAAAAGCATATTCCAGCAGAAGGGTGAGAAATAACAACTATAACAAGATTGCATAATAATATGCCACAACACAGATAAATTCACATATATAATATTTCTCACCAATTACATCACATACTAACACATATAGCATGCCACCAATACAAAACATATCACACATAATCCCACCACGATTATGACATATGGAACCACACCACCACATCACCACAAAATATAACATATATTAATCATACCGACATAATCACATATTCACACATAATGCATATGTTTATACACAAAACATATCACTCACAACCAATGCATTCATCTCTTATGCAAACTAATTCACCAAGGCTATCACAAGCTCACACATAATCAATCCATTTATAATTCTCACCACAATTCATCCCAACTCACTCATATACATCACAATGTATATATATATATATATATATATATATATATATATATATATAATCAAGCATATTCATCATGCATACTTTCACAATCCTTAATCATTCCACATAAACATACACATTTACGTTTACTCACCAACACATCATTATAAAGATGATAAATGCAAATCATAGAGACCGACTCACGACTCTATGCAAATGCAATGCGGTACCGACTCAACCTCGTAATTCATTAGTCCCCCAGGAACTCTTGGAATCATCGCTTGTTACATAGAGTAACTCCCCGTCGGGCCTACGATGTTCCCCGTCGCTATAAACCATTATTTCAGGGCGAACGACGTTTATGGATTGCTTTCGACCACTATTTCAGGGCGCACAATCATTTGTGATTAATCGCTTCTACCATTATTTCAGGGCGTAAGACGATAAAACTGATTGTGATTAATCGCTTCTACCATTATTTCAGGGCGTAAGACGATAAAACTGATTCATCTATGAATCTTCCAATGCAAGAATGCATATCATGATACTTGACACATTAATGACTCATGCCAACATCAAATGCTCATGCATTAACAATAATCATGTATTTCAAGTACATATAAAGTAATGCACACAATTGCCCAAAATGGCCACAAACACCAATATACCATTCCACAACATCAAATTCCCATCAAAGAATCATCACACAAGCCATCTCATAACATATCATAATATGTCTTACAATATTGAAAAATAACTCAAAATTCCATTTTTACGGTTTCTCGAAAAAGTCGGCCAAAAATAATATTTTCTATCATCATCAAAAAGTGCTCATCGACAGCTTCGATTCGGTATAAAGAACACTTAAATACGATAAACAACGAAGAAGATATGAATATTTCAAAATAACGCAAAAACATAAACCGGACGCCCGACACTACGAAACGGTTCGAAAAAACTGTACCGATTGGACTAGGTTCAGACCTCAAAACTATTTTTCCTAGAAAGAACATCTCGTTAGCTTCCCAACGCTTCGAACGGGGATCAAAACCGACTTACGGTTCAAGAGATATGAATTTCCGAAGTTTTCCGAAAAATCAGGATTTTCCACCTACAGCACGCGTCCGTACGCCTGCGGGCTGCTACGGATTTCGGCTATTTTGCCTGAAAATCCGACCGATTCAATTCTATGATACGAAACAAATACACAATAATCCTTACCAAATATATATCAACGTTTTAGGACCATAAAACGATAATTCTACGACGTTCGATTTTCACCAAAATCTCACATTCTCAAAACCCAAAAATGTCAAAACTCACAATATCAACCGATTTCAACCAAACGAGTTTCTATAATCTCGGTCTAACCTCATACGACTAATCTACGCAATTTATTTCGAAATTCATCCGTGAAAACATCGATTTCTAACCATTTTTACCATTTCGACCTAAAATGAAAACTATATGAAACTATCCAAAACAATCAAGAAAACATACACATATACATACACAAGCAATATATAATTGAAACTTCTCACCCTTACCCGATTATTCGCGCTTGAAACGGAGTTCCCGCGATTTTTTCCCTTTTCTCCTCTTTTCTCTCTTCTTCCTCTTCTTTTCTCTTTTCCTTCTTTCTTTCTCTTTTTCTCTTCCTTACTATTTTTCTCTCTTTTCTTTCTATTTATATAAAAACATAAAACTTACCCAAGCAAAAGACCAAAATACCCCTCAGCTCAAATATCTCTCAAACGCTCTCAAAATGCGATAAAACATCAACAACGATGAAAAATAATATATTGCCTAATAAAAGTCAATAATAAAATAATCAAATAGACTCGATTAACTAAAACTGACAAAAACTGGGGCGTTACACAAAATGGTACCTAGGTTTGGATCAGTCTCAGATCAAGTGTTTTCAAAATGTAATGGACGCATTTGTGAGACATTATAAGTATAATTTGGATCTAGCTCCGGATCGTAGACAACTGCTGACTATGACTCAAAAGAACACCGAGTCATTCAAAGAGTACGCTCAAAGATGGAGGGAGACGGCCTCGCAAGTTGAACCGCCGTTGACAGAAAAAGAATTAGCTGATTGGTTTGTGGATACCGTAAAGCCCGAATTTTATGAGAAGATGATCAGTAATATTGGTGCCAATTTTTCTGACATTATTGCCATTGGTGTGAAAGTAGAAGCGGGCTTGAAGAATGGAAAAGTAGCCAGTTCACCTGGTAGTTCCACTAGTAACAGTGTCAAGAAATCTCCGGGTAGTTTTCATAAGAAGAAAGAAGGCGGGATTAATGTTGTTATGTCAAAGAGTCAGAATCCTGGATGGAAACGATCTCTCTTTCAACAACCAGGTCCCAGTTTTCCTCAACAACCGATTTACCCATGGCAGTTCGCACAACAACCCTATGTGGCAGCTGTTACACCCATTTTTAACCATCAGATGAACCAACAAGTTCCTGTTTCCCAGCCACCGAATCAACAGCAGTGGCCGAGAAATCAAAATCAAAATTACCAGCAGCAGAGGCGGCCAGCGCCACAGCAAAATACACCTCAAAGAAGACAGGCGGTAACACCAAATTTTCCACCCATACCGATGACCTACACAGCATTGTATCCTTCTCTGGTGGAGCAAGGATTAGTTGTTACTAGGCCGTTGGGGCCACCATCTGAGAAGTCTATGCAGTTCTTCAACCCCAATGCAACCTGTGCTTTCCATCAAGGAGGGGTGGGTCATGATTTAGAAGGATGTCTGGCATTAAAGAATCTGGTGAAAAGTCTGATGGAGAAAAAAATTCTGTCTTTCGCTAATAACCAGCCAAACGTGAAGAGCAACCCCTTGCCAGTGCATGGGTCAACTAATACAATCGAAGACGAGAATGATGAAGTGTTGGTCTCAGATGCAGCGAAGATTAAAACTCCCATGAGAACGTTTCATGCCAAGTTGTTTAGCGCCGGTCTGGTCAAAGCTTGCCATGATGCTTGTGAAGAGTGTGATGGTGGTAGTGAAGGGTGTCAGTTAGTTCAAGATGATATTCAGCAGTTGATTAATGAAGGTTTCCTACAGGTTTTCAAAAAAGAAAGCAGAGTAGCAGTGATTGAACCAGTGTTTAATTTGCCAAAGCAAGTGCCAGTGTTTGACGAAGAGGAGTACATATCAGTAGTTCCTGTGTTCAACAATCCAGGGGCAAGTATCGTGAGTCCCGTGTTTAAACAATCAGTTCCAAGATTCAGCAAACCTGAAGTTGTTTCTCCTGTTATTCAAGCCAGGCGAAATGATTTCCCAAGACCAGTCCCCTTCAGGTTCAGAGGAACCAAAGCGGTACCGTGGATCTAAGAAGACATTACAGGAAGTAGGAAGAAGGAGGAAATGATCCCAAGGAAAGAGGTGGGGGTCGTTATAGAAGAACCAGTCCCAAGGAAAGAGGTGGGGGCTGATGAGAAGAATGTGTCCAGTATAGTAGGAACAGGGAAAATGACGAGGAGTGGAAGGATTTATACTCCTGTGAACAAAGAAGTGTCCGGTAAAGAAGGTGATATTCATGTACCCGCCAATGACAAAGGTAAAGAAGTGATCTCCAAAGAGGATGACGAATAATTTCTCAGAATAATAAAAAGAAGTGACTACAGGGTGGTGGATCAGCTCCACCAGACTCCATCAAAAATTTCCATTTTATCTCTGTTGATTAATTCACCAGTCCACCGATCAGCACTGCAGAAAGTATTGGCCCAGGCTCATGTAGCTCAGGATATTACCACCGGGCAGTTTGATCATGTTATCGCTAACATTACTGCATGCAATACACTCAGCTTCAGTGATGAAGAGTTGACCCAAGCGGGTCGGAAACACAATCTTGCGCTGCACATATCAATGAAATGTCAGGAGGACACGTTGGCTATAGTCCTTGTAGATACAGGATCTTCTCTGAATGTTTTACCGAAAAGGGATCTCGATAAGTTGGCATACCAAGGAGGAATAATGAGACCCACGTCCCTAATTGTCAAAGCTTTAGATGGTTCACATAGATCTGTGATGGGAGAAATCGAGCTACCTGTTTTGATTGGCCCTTAGGAATTCAACGTTCTGTTTCAAGTCTTAGATATTAATCCTGCCTATAGCTGTCTTCTAGAAAGGCCCTGGATCCATGAGGCTGGCGCTGTCACCTCAACCCTACATTAGAAAATGAAATTCGTGATTGATGATAAGTTGGTTATTGTGCATGGAGAAGAAGATTTGATGGTTAGTAATCTGTCGTCATTCCGTTACATTGAGGCTGATGAGGACGCGTTGGAGACTTCTTTCCAGGCCTTGGAAATAGTTAATGCAGTTATGTTGGACAATGAGAAGTCGGTGGTACCGGAGTATCCTTCCTTTGCTTCGTATAAAAGTATCCAGTCTGCCCTTCAAGAAGGTGTGCCTGCAGGTTGGGGCGAAGTTATTGAGGTTGAGAAGAGGAACTGACACCAAGGGTTGGGTTACAGACCAACTCCAGAAGATGAGGTTGCTTCAAGTACAAGGAGAAGAGGGATGAAGATAAAGACTGTGCAGGAAACATTTGTCAGAGGTGGACATCAGGTCCACGCAATCATTGGCAGTGCTGAAGAAGAGGAAGATATTGATCGTTTGGTTTTTCGCCAGGAAGGCGCGCTAAGCAATTGGGAGTCTGTTGAGATCCCCACTGTGTACCCAGAACCAGAGTAACTTGTTTTGATTTGTTGTTTTCATTTCCCTAGTCTTGCCCAAAGCTAGTGGATTATTTTGTACGGGCCTCCGTTTTCAATATCTTAATCAATGAAATGACATTTTGCAAAAATTCTCGTTGTCTTTACTTTATTGCATTACGTTTCTAAAAAATGGCAATCTTTTCAAAACAAAAACATCTTCATCTCGCATGTTCTTGAATTGTTGTGCATTTTAATAATATAAGTCATTCTATCATGCAGAATGAATCATAAACCTATTGTATTCAATGACCCTGCTCTCACCATTGACTTTGACTCCCCTGTCTATCAAGCTGAGGAGGGGGAAGATTATGAGGTGCCCAAGGATCTAGTAGATATGTGTGATTACCAGTATACGGATCTCCAGCCTCATGAAGAACAGGTGGATGTCATCAATCTTGGCACTGAGGAAGAGAAGAAAGAAGTTAATATTGGGGCATCGCTGAAGCCAGAAATTAGACATCGACTAATTTCACTCCTTGAAGAGTATGTGGACGTGTTCTCTTGGTCCTACCAAGACATGCCTGGTTTAGATACAGATATTGTGGTCCACAAGTTACCGCTCAAGCCTGAGTGCCCGCCAGTAAAACAAAAGCTTCGCAGAAGTCATCCTGACATGGCCCTCAAAATTCAAGATGAAGTTAAGAGACAGTTGGATGCCGGATTTTTAGCAGTTTCTAAATACCCAGAGTGGGTAGCTAATATTGTTCCAGTTATGAAGAAGAATGAAAAGGTACGAATGTGCGTGGATTATAGGGATCTTAATAAAGCTAGTCCCAAGGATGATTTTCCTCTACCGCATATCGACATGCTGGTAGACAACATGGCTCGTTTCGCCATGTTCTCATTTATGGATGGTTTTTTAGGCTACAATCAGATTAGAATGGATCCAGCCGATATGGACAAGACTACTTTCATCACCCCGTGGGGTACTTATTGTTACAAGGTTATGCCTTTTGGATTGAAGAATGTCGGGGCAACTTACCAAAGAGCTATGGTGACCCTGTTCCATGATATGATCCACAAGGAGATTGAAGTGTACGTGGACGACATGATAGCCAAATCACAGAGTGAGGAGGAGCATGTAGACCATTTGTTAAAATTGTTTAAGAGACTTCGAAAGTATCAGTTGAGGTTAAACCCTGCAAAGTGTACCTTTGGAGTCAGATCTGGGAAGTTATTGGGTTTCATTGTTAGCCACAAGGGCATTGAAGTGGATCCAGATAAAGTGCGAGCAATTGAAGAAATGCCAGCTCCACAAATCGAGTCTCAAGTCAGAGGATTTTTGGGCCGTTTGAATTACATCTCCAGGTTCATCTCCAACATGACTCCAATATGTGCACCAATTTTCAAATTACTCCGTAAGAATCAGCCAGTAGAATGGAATGCTGACTGTCAACAAGCTTTCGAGAAACTCAAAAGTTATCTCCAAGAACCTCTTATTCTGGTTCCTCCGGTTCCCGGAAGACCTCTCTTTATGTATTTGACTGTTTTGGAGGAATCTATGGGTTGTGTTTTGGGACAGCATGACGAGACTGGCCGGAAGGAACATGCGATTTATTATCTGAGTAAGAAGTTTGCAGACAGTGAAAGCCGCTACTCACTACTGGAAAAGACTTGTTGCGCTCTGGCTTGGGCCGCCAAACGTCTAAGACAGTACTTGATTTGTCATACTACCTTGATGATTTCCAAGATGGATCTGATAAAGTACATTTTCGAGAAACCTGCTCAAACGGGTAGACTTGCCCACTGACACATGTTATTATCTGAATATGACATTCAGTATGTCACTCAAAAGGTCATTAAAGGAAGTGTTCTTTCAGAATATCTCGCCGATCAACCAGTTGAAGACTATGAACCACTCAAGTTTGATTTCCCTGACGAGGATATTATGGCAGTGAAAGATTGTGAAGAATCAAGCCCTGAAGAAGATCCTAGGGCTGAGTATAGGTGGAAGATGATGTTCAATGGTTCGTCCAATTACAAGGGGCATGGAGTAGGTGTTGTTATAATTAATCCTGAAGGTGGCTACACCCCTTTTATAGCCAGATTGGATTTTGGGTGTACGAATAATATTACTGAGTATGAAGCGTGCATTCTGGGTCTGGAAGCTGCAATCGATCTTGGAATCTGTTTTCTTGAAGTTATGGGAGACTCTGCTCTAGTCATTTATCAAATCAGAGGCGAGTGGGAGACAAAAGATGAGAAGCTTATCCCTTATCAGGCATATGCTTTGGAGTTGATTAAGTGTTTTGATGATATAACTTTTCGCCATGTGCCACGTACTGAGAATCACGTGGCTGATGCTTTAGCAACGCTGGCTTCGATGTGGCAAGTTAGATTTATCAACGAAGATCCAGTAATCAGTATTAGAAGGAGGACTGAGCTGGCCTACTGTCCGTCCATTGAAGAAGAATCAGACGGCAAGCCTTGGTTCCATGACATTTTGAACTTCCTAAAGAATCAAGAATATCCAGCCAACGCCTCCGTTCTTGATAAGATGACTCTGCGAAGATTGTCAGCCAAGTTCTTCATTAGCAACAGCGTACTGTACAAAAGGAATCATGATATGGTTTTGTTAAGATGTGTCGATAAGAGAGAAGCAGACTTGCTGATCCATGATATCCATGAAGGAGCTTTTGGCACCCATGCCAATGGACATGCCATGGTTAAGAAGATTTTGAGGGCTAGATACTATTGGTTGACTATGGAGACTGATTGCATCTAGTACGCTAGAAAATGCCATAAATGTCAGATTTATGCGGATAAAATGCATGTTCCTCCTACTCCGTTGAATGTGCTATCATCGCCCTGGCCGTTCTCTATGTGGGGCATCGACATGATTGGGGCAATTGAGCCTAAGGCGTCTAATGGACATCGCTTCATTTTGGTGGCTATAGATTACTTTACCAAGTGGGTGGAAGCCGCCTCCTACGCAAACGTGACCAAGCAAGTAGTTGCTCGCTTCATTAAGAACAACATCATTTGTCGTTATGGGGTTCCGAGCAGAATCATAACTGACAACGGAACCAATTTGAATAACAAAACCATGAAGGAATTGTGTGGTAACTTTAAGATTGAACACCATAACTCTTCACCGTATCGTCCGAAGATGAACGGAGCGGTCGAAGCTACAAACAAGAATATCAAGAAAATTCTTCAGAAAATGGTCAAAACATACAAGGATTGGCATGAGATGTTGCCATATGCACTACATGGATATAGAACGTCAGTCAGAACATCAACGGGGGTAACCCCTTTTTCGTTGGTATATGGAATGGATGATGTCCTCCCTATAGAAGTTGAGATACCTTCTTTGAGGATATTGATGGAAACAAAACTTGATGAAGCTGAATGGGTTCAAGAAAGATACGATCAGCTGAATCTAATTGACGAGAAGCGCCTGACAGCCATGTGTCATGGTCATTTGTACCAGAAGAAGATGAAGAGAGCATTTGATAAAAAGGTCCACATTCGGGAATTCCGAGTAGGCGAGTTGGTACTTAAGAAGATTCTACCGTCGCAGAGAGACGCCCGTGGGAAATGGGCACCCAATTATGAAGGTCCATTCGTAGTCAAGACAGTATTCTTAGGAGGGTCTCTAATTCTTACAACTATGGACGGTGACCAGCTTGCGAATCCTGTGAATGCTGATTCGGTGCGGAAGTATTATGCTTAAGACAAGAACACCTCACCGGTATCCAGGAATCCTCAAGGAAGCTCAAATCTTGCCACAACTGAAGTCCGTAGTCATTAGGGTTATTGGTCATTGAATACAATGTAACCTTTGTCAAATTTCCATTTTGTTACATTTGTAATATTTCATGGGACTCTGCTATTTGGCAAGTCACCATTTTTCAATGAATTTCAGCTATTGAACCATCTTCTTGTTTAATACGCTATCATCTTTATTTTGCAAAACTTCGTCATTTTCACTTGATTTTGAAAACGGAAATGTTGCAATTTCTAGGAAAACACAAAGATGAACTAAGTTTTTACTCTAGTATCAAGATGTTTTATGGAATCAAGTTGGTACAGGAAGAGTTAGTAGTACTGTATCTTTGGCTTGGATCTGCCATCTCCAGTGAAAGAAGATTGCTCCGGTTATCCTTGATGTTTGGGTTTCAGGGTGTTGGCTTGTGTTATCCTTTTCTTCTCTTTGTTTTTGCGTCGTTCGCGTCATTTCTAGCATATAGCTAAGCATATGCATCATACCCTAGCATCTTTGCATCTTTGTGCTCTGTTTTGCTTGTGGTCTGTTGTTTGTGTTTGTCTTTATTTCCCCAGTGAAGTAAAGACATTCCCGGTTTGCTTTGTGTCGTGCTTGTTCGGTCTTAACCTTTGCGCGCCAGATTTGAATCTTTAAACCTTTTGCTATTCCCCAAGAAGTTTAACATTAAAGATTTTGCAAAACTGTTCTCGTTTGAATCGTGTCAAACTTGAACTTGGACTTTGTTTGAATCGTGTCAAGCATTGTCTTGTGTTTTAAAACTGTTCTCGTTTGAATCGTGTCAAACTTGAACTTGGACTTTGTTTGAATCGTGTCAAGCATTGTCTTGTGATTTAAAACTGTTCTCGTTTGAATCGTGTCAAACTTGAACTTGGACTTTGTTTGAATCGTGTCAAGCATTGTCTGCTTGTTTTGAAACTTATTCTTGTTTGAATCGTGTCAAACCTGAACAGAGTCTTTGTTCGAATCGTGTCGGACACTGCCTCTTGTTTCAAAACTGTTCTTGTTTGAATCGTGTCAAACTTGAACTTGGACTTTGTTTGAATCGTGTCAAGCATTGTCTTGTGTTTTAAAACTGTTCTCGTTTGAATCGTGTCAAACTTGAACTTGGACTTTGTTTGAATCGTGTCAAGCATTGTCTTGTGTTTTAAAACTGTTCTTGTTTGAATCGTGTCAAACTTGAACTTGGACTTTGTTTGAATCGTGTTAAGCATTGTCTTGTGTTTTAAAACTGTTCTCGTTTGAATCGTGTCAAACTTGAACTTGGACTTTGTTTGAATCGTGTCAAGCATTGTCTGCTTGTTTTGAAACTTGTTCTTGTTTGAATCGTGTCAAACCTGAACAGAGTCTTTGTTCGAATCGTGTCGGACACTGCCTCTTGTTTCAAAACTGTTCTTGTTTGAATCGTGTCAAACTTGAACTTGGACTTTGTTTGAATCGTGTCAAGCATTGTCTTGTGTTTTAAAACTTGTTCTTGTTTGAATTGTGTCAAACTTGAACTTGGACTTTGTTTGGATCGTGTTAAGCACTGTCTTCTGGTTTTAAAACCGTTCTTGTTCGAATCGTGTCGGACATTGAACCCTTACCTTGGATTTTTGAAAACTTGCTTTAAGCTAAGCTTCTTGGAACAAATTTCTTCAACCTTATAAGACTCCTAGTTGGTGCGCAAGGTTTGTCTCTGTCTTCCTGGCTTTTCTTGAAGATCCCATTTTGAACTCTTCAGTATAAGATCCCCAGAAAGTCTTTGCTTGGTTGTCTGTCCTTTTGACTGATCCCTAGTGATCAGGTTCTTCTTTCTGGTTTCATGCCCAGGAAGAGTGTGGGTTTGTTTTGTCCCCGGTAGTCTATCTCCCCGGTTTTCTTTCCCCTGTGGAGATTGTTTTTTGGTTTTTCCCCTGTGTTTCTTTGGAGTCTCCCCAGTGAGTCTCTTTCGTTGGCTAGCCTGTATCCCCAGTGATTTTTTCTCATGGATTCTAGCTTTCATCTTTCCCCGGTGGAGCTTCTTGTGTGTTTGTTTCTTGTTGTCCCTGGTGTCTGGTCTGTCTGCATCTTTGCACCTTCCTGGTATCATATCATCATTTTAGAAGTTCATGGCATGTCAGCATTTGCATGTCTGTTTCTTGTCCTTAGCATTTGCATTCCATCTAAGGGCAAAATTTTTGGTTTGCTATATTTAAATACATTTCACCTTGATGCCCCTGGAATCTCCGTTCCTCGTGCCATCTGGTAAAGCTATTTAAATAGGGGTAACTGTTGTACCCTAAATTTTTACCCTTAGATGTCATCTAGCTTTTGTGCATCTTAGGATCATCTCTGCATTGTTTGAACTAACCCATATCTTACAGTTTGTTTCTTTGTGTTCAAATTAGGTTTGCATATCACCATAAAGCTCTACAAGTTGTTTTGAAGAAAGTCAAGTCAACAAAAGATCTCCAGTGCAAGAACTTTGGAATTAGGGTTTTGTTCTGAAGAAATCACTGAGAATTGGCTCTATCAAGTCAAGATTTGTGTGGTTCACTTACCACTTAAGGTCATCTACATACAAGAGATATCATTCAACAGGAATCCAAGATCTATTGGTCCTCAACAAGAGAAGTTTGAGCCTCAGCCTCACTATACCTCCAGATTAGGGTTTCTGTGACACCTGTCTGTCAATGACTTTAATTTTCATCAAGATGGATTCCCAAACCCTAATTCTTGATTCTATTGGTTTATCAACATCCTCAATAGTCTCCTAAGACCTTTAGATGAGAAGGAAGAAGCAAGTTTACAAGATCTGACCTCAGTGCATTCACAGTCAAAATTAGGGTTTGACTGAAACCCTAATCCTTTGGAATTTTGGTTCAAATGAAGTGTCAAGGGTTCTAATCATTATAGAATGTCTCATGAGGTATTCAAAGTATCCATATCAAGTTTCATGAGGTTTCTTGCAAGAGAAGTAGGATTTTGATCATGAAAGACTTCATATGTGAGATTTTCCCTCTAATAGCACAATTTGAAATGACCATAACTCCTAAACCACACACTTAAATTGAGTGACTCAAAGCTCATTAGAAAGCTCTTTTCAAGATATTCAATTTGTTCCATATGACTTTTCATCCAGAAATGCTTGGTTTTTGAGTTATGAAGCTTGCAAGATAATTTGACCAAACACTTAGAGAAATTTCAACACTTTTCTTCACAATTTTCTCTAACTTTGACCTCATTTTTCACCCATTTCCACTTGGTTTCAATACTTGGGTCCCAAATGATAGTTTTAGAGCATGATGAGAGCTTTCCAACCATATGTGGAACATCTCATTTGGATGAGCCAAACTCAAGTTATGGTGTCTTAAAGTTAGGTACCTCAAATTGTAAAATCCAATAACTTAGAATTTTTCTAAATTTCTTGTTAGCAGCTTGGTGTGCACGACTTTATGGATTATTTTCTCATCATTACAAGCACTATCTCAAGTAACTTTCCACATAAGAATTGATCTATCAAATGCCTACTTTGCAAAGATCCAAAGAACTCACAATTTGGAGCATTGATCATTGAGTTATAGTGCACTAAAGTTGGCATGTTGAAATGTTGTGGACACTTCGAAAAATTCAGATTCTAATCAGTTTGCTACATCAATCTTTGCCACTCATTTTCACATGTTTCTAAGATCAATCTCAACTTGCCCCTAACACATAAGTTGCTCTATTATATGTTTTCTTTCCAAAGGACCAAAGAGCTTATGAAAAGGAGCATTGGTCATTTAGAAACATGGCACCAAAGTTGACATGTTGGTTAGTACATCTACTTGGAAGAAATTCAGAATTTCGATTTTGAATCCACATCAATTTGGACACAATTGCTCATTTAGCTCATGTTGGATCTCACGTGGTTTTTAAACATGAGAAAAAGTTCGGTCACATGCTCTCTCTCTCCAAAGGAATAAAGACATGTCATTGGAACCTTTATTTTGAAATATTCTCGTGTGAAAGGACACCATTTGGTTCAGTCTCTTTGTAAACTATGTTCCAACTTGAACCAAAAACCTGATCCACCAAGTACATTGTTCAACTTGCCACTCCATCAGCTCCAATATTTCTCTTTTCCCACAAACCCGTGAGAAGAAGTTTCCAAGTACAACCACTTTGTACTTTATGGTTGACACACAAAAGCCAAAACAATAAGCCATTGAGTAAGATTTCCTTGTACCCGATGATCTCTTGGTCTTTGTTCATTTTTCTGCTGACAAGAACCCCTAGTAGGCAACAAGGACACCCTCCACAAAGCTTCACTTGGCTCATGATCTGCCATGCACAGAAGATTATGATCTTTCTCTCTTGTGCAAAGCCATTACCCTATGTATCATCAAGGCTATGGACCAGCTTGCTCTCCTATAAAAGGAGGTGCACTCTCATTCATTTCTCACCAACAATCAACACAAAACAACTCTGAAAGCAAAACACTTTGAGAGCTCACGAGCTAGCTGCAGAGGAGGGAGTTTTTGTTGCTCACTCAGGAACCAGGTAAGTTCCTCAACACTCCACTTACCATGCTTATCATGCTTATCATGCTTATTATACTATGTTGAATACATTCTAGTTTCATGTTAGAAATCATATGCTGTTTCAAGGTCTATGTGTTCATGGTATCTAGGCATTATATATATATATTGTCATAAGCTGTTGAGTTAATCTTAGAAGTTTCATGCCTCTCCATGGTTGCCATAATAAATAAAGTTTGTTTCCATGATAAACATTTGTTAACCATGTTAAAATGAATACTATCTAAATAGATACTTGCTTTGATCATATATAATCTGAACATACCAACTCTGAAATTCATCATGTACTCAGAAGCGGTTGAGTTTGTTTTGCCTCTCTGCGTGAATAACATGACTGAAGTAGAGATGTATTTGTGGTTCTGGGTGATGTTCATCATGTGTGCATGACTGTGGTTTGTACTTGGATGTATGCTGGTTATTTAATGTTATTTCCAACTCATTTGAGTTTTAAATATTGATGCTTGTTCATGTTATCGTGTGATGGAGGTTCAGGAAGTTGTGGTTTGTCCTATTACATGTTGTTGTTAAGTTTTTAAAACAGTATGTTGGTTTAGATTTGGAGCAGAGGCTGGTTTTTCATCCTTTCCTGAACTGAGTTTTAACTTTGAACACTTGATTTCCTTTGCTTCTTGCCTATGTTGTGGTCACCATCTTGTTCAGATTAGGGTTTATTGTTGTTCTATGTTTTGAGTACTTCAATATGGTATATTATTTCATGATATTTGGTGGCATATGGAGGCTGTAATATTGGTTTGAAGTTTGATGTTTGCTTTGAGTTTTCAAAATGAAACACAATGGTTTCTTGTTATTCTGCATGTTTCATATCATGCGTTGCTTTTGATTGGCTACTGGTGTTGGTTTTTGGCGTGCAGTGATTTTAAATGACACTTGACCAATTGATATTTACGTTACACACTCATTTTCATGTACGCGCGTATTGTTTTTCCATTTAATTCATTTCATGGAACACTTTAAAATATAATGAATTAGAAGCATATATAGGTTGGATGAAACATGTCGTCCCAACGGTCACACACTAGCCATGCCTTTACCATTCACATGCCATACCTGGGTTCGATCCTGCGGATCAAACCTTTTGTTTTTTATTATTCGCCTGCGTTTTTTCTTTTTCTTTTGGACCACGGGCCTTGTGTAATCACTATCGCCACCCCCTAATTTCTGGCCCGTTTCACATCTCTTTTGTTTTTCAACTAGTTCAAATACTAATGCACCCCCCCCCCCCCCTGCGTTTTTATTTCTTATTTATTTTATTTTTCTATTTTCAACTATTTTCTCTCCAAATCTTTTTTTTAAAAACTTTTTTTATCTTATTTAGTTTATTTAAAACTTGTTCTTTATTTCAAAATCTCCAAAATATTTTTAATCTTTATTTTAAATTATCAATTTATTTCTTATTTGTTTATGTAAACTTAATTATTAATATGTGATTTATTTTAATTCTCTCTTGTTTATTTAAGCTTAATAATTAATATGTGAGTTAGTTCTAATTGTTTCTTAATCATTTAAGCTTAATTATTTTCTTAGTATAAGATTTATCTTGATTTCTCTCTTGTTTATTTAAGCCTAATTGTCTCTTGATTATTTCTTAATTGGACTATTTGTTAACATTGTTTATGAATCATCCTTATTGATTATGTGAGTTATTCACCAATATTTGTTTAGGTCTTGAACTAATTCATCCATGTTTGACTTATCATGTATTTGACATTGATGTTAATTTTGTTCTTCCTTAAATATCATCTTTGATCAATATCTTGTTTCTTTATCTTGTGTTACTTATGTTTGTCTTCCTTAAGATTGAAACATGTTGATTTGTCTTTGTATCTGTATGATGTTCATGTCTACTTTATCCACGCTTTACTATGAAATACTTTTTGCCATACTCATGCTATTGTTGTTATCTTATTCATCTTTATCAATGTCTCTTAATATCTTTTAGTATCTTATCAACTGTCTTTCCCCCATTCCAAAGGAAGGTGATTATTGTTGACTCTTAAAGTCATAGCCCCCACCCTAACCTAAGTAACCTCTTAGGAGAAAACTTTATTTCTTGGCCTCATCAGAGTCATAGAAATCACAACTAGCTTTAGGAATGAGTTCTTAAACTCTTAGTGATATTCATCATAATGAATCATCACTTTTCCCACTGACTAAAACATAACATAGGACCATTATGACTAGACTTAGAGAGTTCTTATACTCTACAATGAGTTCACACTCATTTGCCCTCTGAATATTGGCCATAGTCAATAGTTCAGTAGAAGTAGAACTACGCATACTCTGATTCTACTCCCGAGGATACGTAGGCGCAAAGTGCGATGCTTTGTCGAGTATACATAGATACTAACCCCTAGGGTTTCAACCTTTAGCATAGAACCTTTAGCAAACATAAGATAACATTAACAATAGGTTCCCGTAGAGTACTACGGACGTTTAGGGTGTTAATACCTTCCCTAGACGTAACCAACCCCCGAACCTTAGATCTCTCCCCTTTAGGTTTTTCTAACGATCTTGAACCTTTCCTTTGGATAAATCAAAGTCGGTTGTAAAAGAAATATGATGCAAATTAATTAATAGCTTGTTATCCGATTTTCACCGCAACAGCGAGCAAGCACAGGATTATAGTTGATACACCCATTCCTTCCCATGAGAGGCACATTGGGGAAGTCTCCACAGTTGTGGATCATCAGGATCCCTCCATAAACCGGATCTTACCATTCAATGTCGGTGTGGCTCAACTCCATCAGTTTCTTGGACCAAATCTTGCTATCTTCAACTTCCCAAAAGGCTAGCGTCTTCGGTAGGTACGAGATAAACCACTTATAGAAGAGAGCGACGCAACAAACAACCGAACCTCCATTTCGCATGTATCTTGTATGAACAACATGATAGGTGTCAGCTAACAGCGTAGGAACTGGGTTGTTAAGCATGAAGATTTGAATAGCTTGAACATCGATGAAGTACTTGGCATTAGGAAACAGGAACAGTCCATAGACAAGTAAAGCAAAGGTTGATTCAAACAGTGCGGAGTTTCCCCTTCAGCAAAATAGAGAGCTTTCTCGAGCAGAAATTGAGCAGGTAATCCACGACGTCCTCCCTTATTGGTCAAGTGAGTTCTGATGTCAGACAATCTCAGCCTTGTTCGTCTTGCGATGTCTTTGTCAGTATGTTCCGCCTCTAATCTAGAGAACGGAGGAGAGTCATTGATAGGGATGCCCATCAGAGCAGAGTACTATTCCAAAGTTGGCATTAGTTGATAGTCTGGGAACACAAAGCAGCGGTAAACAGGATGGTAGAGTTGGACTAGGGTCTTAAGCGGTCCTTCAGTCACTTGGAGTCTCAGCAATTGTAGGATTCTCCCATACTTGTCAGTGAAAGTCGACGGGTCGTCAATCATATCTCCCAGCCCCAACAGTTGTTCCAACTCGGGAACCTCGAAAGTATACGGCCATGTTCTTCTAGCATCCATTTCTACAAAAATCTACAAAATAAGATTAGTTTCTTGATAGTTTAGCAAAAGAATGTGGGATGCAAACGCAAAGTTTCACAGAATTCAGACACTCGTGAAATACCAAGGGATATAAAAAAGTCTCATTCTCATTAAAAAAGTGAATTACAAAAGAGTCAATACACTTTCAAAAGTCCTAAACATAAGGCTAAATAAAAGCTAAAAAGACCTAAGGAGATTCTCCTAGGAGCCTCATGTAGAGCCTTTTAATTTCCTTCTCCACTTGAGTCTTTTCCATGACGAGTTTGTCGACGATCAACTTCCACAGAGTAGATTGAGTGTCAGAGGTGCTAGGTCCTTCTCGGTTCTTCCTCTTTTTACATGAAAGCAGCTCCTCATTCTTGGATTGTAGCTGCTTTTGAAGTTCTAGGTTCTCTTTAACAACCACTTGATACTTGTGCTTCCAAGCTTCTCTCGTCTGTTGGGCTTGGTTCAATGAAATCTTCAACTCTTCTTCCTTTGACATGAAATACAGAACATGCTCTTCCTTCAAAGCAATTGGTTTTTGTCTAGAATAAGGAATCTTCAACTCAATGGCTCTTTTTCGGACCCATTGGAGATACGGTTCCAAGGACACACAATTAGGTTTTCCCATAACACTTCTTCCTTTTTTGTGTCTATTACCCAAAGCACTCACAATCAATCTTCTCTGCTCTTCGTTTTTGTCATATCCTTCAAAAAAGATGTTTTCCAAATGAATATTAAGAGGCTTATCTTTTAGAGGGTATCTCAACTGTCGACGAGCCAACACGGGGTTGTAGCTGATTCCTCGTTTGGTACTGAGAAGAGGTACGTTGCCAAATTTCCCACAACTGTCTGTGATCATTATCCCATCATACACATGCTTATACCAATCAATATCGGAATGAGAAAGAGCCATAATCTTCTTAGACCACCACCCCCTCTTGGGGTCCCAAAAAGTGCTTGCCTTTGGTAGATGTGAAATAAACCATCTATACAACACAAGAGCACAACAAGTGAGCTGACCTCCCTCATGGACGTTCCTCAAATGGACTGAATGGTAAGCATCGGCAAGCAAGGTTGGTACAGGATTCTTCTTCAAAAATATCTTGATAGCATTTAGGTCCACAAAATTGTCAAACTTTGGGAAAAGAAAGAGCCCATAGATAAGTAATGCGAAAACGGCTTCAAAGGCATCCCTATTTGAATGCTTAGCATAGTACTGAGCTTTTCCAATCAAAAACTTAGCAGTCAGACCAAAAGTTCCTCCCTTGGCAGTCATATTGTTTCGGATGTCAACCAACTCCAAGTGAGTCTTCTTACCTATTTCTTCTTCTTTGGGGTTCCTCTCGAAGATAGGAAAAGGAGACTCATCCTTAATAGGTAAACCAACTATCTGAGAATACTCTTCGAGGGTAGGTAAGAGTTGATAATCGGGAAAGGTAAAGCAATGGTACTTTGGGTCATAGAACTGAAGCAAAGTAGAGAGGAGTCCTTCATCAACTTTCTTTTTCAATAAGATCCATAGCTTCCCATACCTGTCTTTGAATCCTTCAGGGTCGGTCAGCAAATTTCCCAATCTCCTTAGGTTATCCAATGTAGGACTCTTGAAAGTGTATTTCGCAGTATTTCTTCTTACACTGTCCATGATATCCCTATGATATTCACAAAAGGAGGTCTGAGTTCCATGAAACTGACATGAAATGAATGCTTATAATGTATGAATGTAAAGCAACTACAAGCACATAGATGCACACATATTTACAAATGTACAAGCACCCAGACAAAAGGCTTAGGTTAAGGTCATGAGCATGGAGCCATGGTTCACCCTTCCCAATTGGTATGTACTATTGGTTTATCACCTGTAGAACAAGGTTCTAAAAGAGTTCCCAGAGTCAACAATCCTTCTTTCGGATATTATCGATTTCCTAAATGACTCGGTAGTCAATAATATTCTCAAGAGAATCTCGTCCGAGTGTAGTATCGTGTAGCAACCAATTCGGGAATTGACTCCCTCATAGTCCTTGCACTACATCCTAAAAAAGGCCAAGTGGGGGTAAAGGTAACTAATAGTCATCAGTTTCACGGGTCCCTAGGTCAAGAGTAGCACGTTTTCATGAATAGACTCGTTCAACATGACTGACATCTCAAGGGGACCTCAACTGAGTGATGGTGTCTCAAGTTAACTTTTTCGGGAATCGACTCCTCAAAGCCTCCTTGAATATACCATCATCCTATAATAAGTGCACTCAAGTCCGGGTTAGGACTTATCTCACCACTCAATAGTAACACCCTGCTAACAGAAGAATCCAACAAAATAGGTATACATGTATATACATATATTTACTAGCATAGGCAAAAAACATAACACACAAGCACAAACAAGGTGGGCTTAACCCTAAAGAAAAAGATAATTCCCCAGTGAAGTCGCCATTTCTGTTGCGGTGAGAATCGGATAGCAAGATATTAATTAACTTGAATCACAAAACTTTGAAATTCACCACCGAGCTTTGATTTATCCAAAGGAAAGGGTAAAGATATAAAGAAAACCCTTTTGCGCCATGTGAAGACACAACTAAGAGATTGGGGGTTGATTATACTAAGGGAAGGTATTAGCACCCTAAGTATCTGTAGTACTCTACGGGAACCTCTTGTTTGTTTTTGTGTTATGTTATGTTTGCTTGCTAAGGTAAATGTGCTATGGGTAAGGTAAAAACCTATGGTAAAGACCAAAGTTAAAGGTAAAGACCTAATGGTATGGATGAAGACCTATGGGGAAGACCAAGGCATTGAGGGTGAAGGTAAAGACCTATGGGGTATATACTAAGTATGCTCGCCAAGACGTCGCATCTTGTGCCTACGTATCCTGACTAAAGAATCAGAGCAACCATAGTTCACCTGACTAAGGGTGGATTGAGGAACCATTGACTAGGGCCAAAGTTCCAAGGGGGATGAGTATGAGCTCATATAGAGTTAAAGAACTCTTTAAGTCTAAGTTGTAAGGGTAAGTGAATACTCATGAGGATGAGAATCACATAGAGTTGAAGAACTCTAACTTAATTCTAAGTTGAAGGTAAATGGCTCTATGGAGGCCAAAGGGGAAGGAACATCATGATGATGATGTTCACATAGAGTTGAGGAACTCTAGGTGAGACCTAAGTCATGAGGTAAGTGGATCTAAGGAGGCCAAAGAGAGAAGTGGGCAACTATAAGGATAGTGCTCATAAGAGGGGAACCTAATGAGGTTAGAGGGAGAAGAGGCTCTAAGAAGGCCAAAGGTGAATCCTTATGAGGATAGGGGATGGCTCTAAGGAGGCCAAGATGGTATATGAGCTATCTATGACTTAATAGTCAATAGAAAGTCTTTCCTTTGGAAGGAGGGGAGTAATGAGGGTTAAGGAGGAGAGCTAAGAAGCTAGACTCACTTGGGGGAAGACTTAACAGAGTTATAAGGTAATAAACATCATAAACAAGATGAAAATAAAAGCATGGTAAAGACCAAGACATTTCATGGGGATTACATGTGAAAGTGTTTGAGTAAACACAAGTGGCATAGGTACACCAAAAGAATATGACAACATTTCAAAGTTCATGCATTCAAAAGTAATAAATTCAAGACATATAAGTACTCAAAGATGGTTCCAAACATGGCATTCAAGTTTCAAGACATAAACATGTCACACAAAACTCAAATTACAAGGAAAATGATCTAAGGAGACCTCATGGTATTTCAAAGGATATTTTCATGTGAAAACACAACAAACATCAAGGTGAAACAAAACATACAATGTCACAACATCATACAAGGCTTGAGCAACATGCATTAGGTCTCATTTGATCAATATAATCAAGTAAACATGGCAAAGGAACCAAAAGAAATCAAGATGTTCTCATAAAAAACTAAAAAAGGCCTTTCACTTCCAACATTAACAAATGTTTCAAAAATAATTATTTTCACAATTTTCTTTCCACAATCAGAAAATAGACATGTTAAGGAACATTTTGCAAAAAGAATGGATCAAAAAGAGTGAAAAATGAGCAAGTTATGAAAGTTTAAAAACAAGGTATAAACCATGAACAAAACAAGAACAAGTGATAAAAAGAAATGGAAATGTCCCACATGGGACTTGAACCCACGCCATAGGGCTCCCAGCACAAAACCCTTACCCTCTGGGCTGCGCGCGCAGTGTGAACATAGTGTGCAAGCATTCAATAATATTTTAAAACAAGTGAAACAGATTGGAAAAATAAAAAAGGAAAAGGTCTGGGGCGAGGGGGATTCGAACCCCAGACCCTTCGTTTGCCAATACTTATAACCTCCTCCATGGACCAGTGGTGCTACGCTCTCATCCAAACATTATACAACTCCAATTATTTTTTATTTTAAAACCCAACCTGAATGGCCACCTCAGCGCCACATGGGACAGACTGGGGGCCACAACCTTCTTCTTCTTCGTTCTCTCTCGTGCCCTAACAAACATAACCCTGGCAAAAACTTCTAGCCCATGTATCTCTCTCGTTTCTCCACCAAATCAAGTGAAACAAAAACCAAAGTTGGAGTAAAAACTCCCAGGAATACGAACATGTTCTTAGTTCTCATTGATAACCATTGTATGATTCAGAAATCAACACATAACAGTGCAACATCAAAAGATTCCAACAAGTTATATCATGCAATATTTTAACCAATCATGGCAAGCTTTTGTTCAGAATCACAAAGCAAACAACACATTACATTTTAACATTCAAACAGCAACAATATCATGCATGAATATGTGAGTTTCAGAGCTCAAAACCCTACATCTTGGAGAAAGTCCAAGGCTTCTTCTACAGCACTGAGGATGGATAAGAAACACCTTATGGCACCTTGTTGAACTTTGGAGAGAAGATGCAGATCCTTAGAAGCTTTGGAATATGTCTGAATGATGTAGATGCAGATGTTTCAATGAGAAAAAGAAGCTGTCATGCCTTGTGTAAAGTTTCTCTCACCTTGGATGTCCACTTGATCCACTTGCATAATGCTTCAATATTTTAATGTCTCAGCTTTGGCAAAATCGTGGCAAAGGCTTGTAGCATGCTAAACTTGTGTTTAAACATCAGAATAGTGAGGCATTTGGTGATTAGAAGTGTTAATGCATCATTATGCATAAGTTGGTTACTTAGAAATCAAGAAATGGACCTCAAACTTCATTTAATCGAATCTCTCAGCTCACTCAATGGATTGAGAAGTTCTTGTACTTTTTGGAAAGCCCCAAATGTCCTCTAAAACTTTCATGTTTTGACCAAGTTCTAAATCACAAGGGATCTTGGTGAAAAGTGGAGGTGAAGTCAGCTGGTTTTTTTAGGCAAAAAGTAGTGAAATTTCACTAAGTCCTTAAGTGTTTTGAACTTGCAAGCCTTGTAACTTAAAAACCAAGCCTTAACTTGAGAAAGGTCCTCTAATATGTTTTGAAGTTCATGATGAGAGATTCAATTTGAGCTTTGAGTCACACAATTTGGATGTGTGGTTTGAAAGTTATGACTTTCCCAATTTTGCACAAGGAGTGAAATCTTCCTTAGAAAATTTTAAGAACAAAACCTTGCCTTTCTTGCAAGAAATATTTCAAATGGTGGTCTCTCAAGCTCCAACTCATGGATTGAACATGTTAAGATGGAGTGTGACTTGAATACATCATTTTGGGCCAATAACATAAAAGTCAGAGGCTTGACTTTGTCAGTCAAAACCCTAATTTCCTCAGGAATTCCACTAGATGATCTTTGAGGATCTTGCTTCTTCAATCTCTTACAATGTCAATGGATGGCCTCCAAATATGTTTAGGAACATATGGAACCATGCCTCAAAGCTTGGGAACATGCCTTGATCAAAATCAAAGGCAAAGGTTGACTTTCCTGATAAAACCCTAATCTGGGGACAAGATGAGCTTGTGACTCCTTGTACTAGTGATGAAAGCCAGATGATCTTGATTTCTTGTTGAATAAGACCTCTTGAATGTAGGTAAGTTCAATTGGTTGATGAACCAATCAAACCTTGACTGATCATGACAAACTTCTTCAATGATCTTTCAGGTTAAAACCCTAATTCCTCAACCTTGGTCTGATAGTCTTTTGTTGACTTGACTTGATCCAATGTCTTGAGATCATGGCACATGACTGGAGAATAGTATTTAAGAACAAATGGTTGAAACTTTAGAGCCTCAGTTGGCTTTCTTGCATAGGTGACTTCACACTAAATTCAATCAACTGGTGAGCACTGATGATGGATGTATGGAGCCAGAGAATAGTCTTAGGAGATCTTGAAACACATGAGAACTTGGTTAATTGCTTTTTCCCTCTTTCTTGTGTCAATCCTGATTTTCACAAAAGAAATAAACTAGCAAAGATATGAGTTAATTAACAATGCATAGATGATTGAAATCTAAATGCAAGTGCAAGATGTTATGACATCTAAGGGGGTAAAATTTGGGGTATAACACCATCAGTCAAGCTAACCTGTTATGTAGCTTCATCCAAGTAAATTGGAAGCCACCAGTGGTCCAACAAGTGTTGAAGTGTTCTTTGGACAAGTGCACATCCTTGGCCGTCTTTACGGCACTCTTCACAGTCTTGATAATCATGTGAAGCCAAAAAACCGAGCCTAACTTGCTTAGCGTGTAATTCTACCAGACTGGTATTCATCAAGCGTATGTCAAAAATCTGAACCATATTGACTTGATGGTTATTTCTCTCACGGTAGTCTTGGATCCATCCAAGATCCATATGACGTTGGAGGGCCTCTTGTACAAAAGAGCATCCCTGATTGTTTGTTGAGCAGATCGGATAGGTATTGTAATCATGCCATGGCAGATTATGGTATTGACTGTGCCTTGAGTTCATCGCCACTAAGTTGATGTTCATCGCACGAATGTCGTGGTTCTGAATAATGTTGGGGTGCGCATGGGCCATGTTGACTTCACGGATTCTGTGATCTTGAATCCAGCCGAGATTCATTTGTTCTAGTAGAGCTGATTGCACTACGGAACACCCCTGATTATTCTTTGAGCATATATCACACTGGTGATAATTGTGAGGTGATACATGACCGTACCCGCTCTGTCTGCAATGCATCCTGACCAGATTGGTTCCTAATAGGAGTACATCGTGAATTTGATAACTGCGGCTACATTCTTCCTCTATCAAATTTACTGCAGTCTTTTCATGTTGCGACAACGGGTTCGTCTGAACATTTGGATTAGTATCTTTGAAAGATAAGATCTCGTTCCTGACAAGCATCTGTACATCAGACTTGAAACTGATATAGTTCTCAATGTTGTGCCCCGATCCTCCTTGATGGTAAGGGCAAGTTTGATCCGCTCTGAACCAAAAAGGCGGATTTTTCGGTATTGTCAGAGGAGACCTGGTTTGGACGTGCCCCTTGGCTAGTAGAAGTGGAAATAGTTCTGCGTACAACATCGGTATAGGATCAAACCCTGATGGTCGTGTCGTACGATTGTTACTGTTGTACTGTGGATGAGCCTGCTGGAGAGGCTGTTGTGTCCTTTGCTGATACGGTTGTTGACTTGGTTGGCTCTGAGCAACCTGAGGTTGATGTGTCAGAGCTAGCGCAGGGTTGATAGCTGGAGTTATTGCGCTACTGGTTGATACCTTCGCCTTTGCTTTCCCAGAGATATATTAATAATATCTTGCCCTTTTTTCTTATGGAAAGCACTACCATATCTTTTGGTACTGCTTGACGGCTCTGCGTTTTTGACCAATCGTCCTTCTCGGACTGCTTCTTCAAGGTGTACTCCCATGTTCACCATTTCAGTGAAGTCGCTGGGTGCACTTGCAACCATTCGGTCGTAATAGAATGAGCTTAAGGTTTTCAAAAAGATCTTTGTCATCTCTTTTTCCTCAAGAGGGGGATAAATCTGGGCGGCAATTTCACGCCATCTCTGAGCATATTCTTTGAAAGTTTCTTCGTCCTTCTGCGACATTGCTCTGAGTTGATCCCTATCTGGTGCCATGTCCAAATTATACTTATACTGTTGAACGAAGGCTGCGCCGAGATCTCTGAAAGTACTGATCTTGGTGCGGTTTAAACCAATGTACCATTTGAGTGCGGCACTGGTTAAACTATCTTGGAAATAATGGATCAGTAGCTGTTGATTCTCTGTCTGAGTTGACATTTTTCGAGCGTACATCACCAAATGACTTTGAGGGCAAGAGTTGCCTTTGTATTTTTCAAAGTCAGGCACCTTGAATTTGTGCGGTATCTTTACATTAGGGACCAAACAGAGGTTTGCGGCGTCTTTTCCGAATAAGTCTTGACCGCGAATGACGTGCAGTTCCTTCTGCATTTCCAAGAATTATTCCTGGAACACATTCATTCTTTCGTACACGTCTTCTTTTCCACCAGGAAGGGCTTGTGGAATATGTTCTTTCGGAATAGTGTGTACCACCGGTTGTGGTATAGACATTACAGCGGTGACTCTTGGAGCTTCTGTGCCCTGAATTTTGTAACCTTCAGGTGTTGCTGTTGTAAACCTTGCATCTTCATTTTCCCAAAGTTTGTAACCTTCACGCCCAATGGTTCCTGCTGCAGTTTCTTGGTCTTCAGTGACCGGTGAAATGTATCCTTCAGGGACAAAGTTGAGAGGCATGCCCCAGGGGCGACCTTTAGGCATGTTGCACCGAGGATGATTCTCATGTGTCTCCATTATGGGCGTATATGTAATCTCTGAGATTACATTCTTTTGTTGCCGCTGCTCCTGAGCTGCTGCTAGGGATTGCATGTCATTGTGAAGTTTTTCCAAACTTTCCTTTAGAGCGTCGATTTCTTCTCTCATCTCTCTGTTCTCTTCCTCGAGATTGTCCATTTTCTTTTGTCGATTGGCCCGAGTATTGTATGAGTGAGACAGTTTGACTCTAGAATCGCGACACATACATGAGATTCAAAGATAAGAAGACGCGTTATGTGAGGATGATGGATGATATGCAAAGTTATATATTTTTTAGCTTTAATAAAAAAGAACTTTAACAAATAGATTGTAAATATCATATAGTGAAGGGTGGAGACCCTGTTTTATTGAATTCGAAAGATTGCAGAAAGGGAAAATACATTATTTTACAAAGTGCTATAAGGAAAATGGCTAAGCTTATGGATCATGAGTCTTCTCTGAAGAGAGCTCAGATGCTGGCTCTGGTACTTTCCTTTTCTTTGACCGGGGCTCTTCAGCCGTTGTCGGGTTGTCAGTCCTTTGCCAAGTAAAAGGAGCGAACAAATTTCTTCGGTCTTCTTGATTCTCTACAGCATGCTGCTCTAGGATCTTAATCAGAGCATCCTTGTCCTTTAATAGTTCTTGAATCTTGGTACACTCCATGTTGAGGATTCGGTACTTGTTTTTCCAAGAGCTCTTCTCACGTTGAACTTTGTTGAGAGCTACCTGGAGGTTTTCCGTGTCAGACATGAAATAAAGGACAAATTCCTTTAACGAAAAACTTCTTGGCGAGGGTAAGGCATCCTCAGCTTGAGTGCTCTAGTTTACACCCAGTGGAGATAAGGTTCCATGGAGGTACAGTTTGGCCTTCCTAGAAACTCTCTTCCTTTCCTGTGAATATGTTGCCAGGCATGCACTATTTCCTTCTTTAGTGCCCTGTCATTTTCCCTTTCCTTGAAGAAAAGACCTTCCAGAAGACCATTATGCGGGATATGCTTCATCGGGTATCCGAGTTGACGGCGAACTAAAATTGGATGATAGTTGATTCCTCCTTTAGTTCCAATGAGGGGTACGTTAGGGAAATTTCCACAACTGTCGATGATCTCTATTCCCTCATAAATCCTATCATGCCAATCTATGTCAGAGTTGGTAAGGGACATAATCCTTTGTGATCAACGTAAAGTACTCTTGTGATCCCAAAAATCAGCAGACTTGGGTAAATGGGAAATGAACCATTTGTAAAGTAAGGGTACACAGCATGTGATAATTCCTCCGCTGTAGAAATTCCTTAAGTGTACAGAATGATAAGCATCTGCGAGCAAGGTTGGTATGGGATTTCCAATCAGAAATATCTTAACACCGTTGGTATCGACGAAGTTGTCGATGTTGGGAAAGAGGAAAAACCCATATGTGAGGAGGACAAATATGTCTTCGAAAGCAGTCACGTTTCCTATACTAGCAAAGTACAGGCTTTCTTTATCAGGAATTTAGCTAGTAAACCCTGGATTCCTCCTTTGGTGGTCATGTGAGTCCTAACTTCTGACTCATCCAAAGACATTGCTCCTGCAATGACCTGATTCTATGGAATTTCTTCCAGTACAGAAAACGGAGCTTGATCAGTGATAGGTAAATCAATCAGGCGAGAGTACTCCTCCAGTGTTGGTGCCAGTTGGTAATCCGGGAACGTGAAGCAGTGATAAACCGGATCGTAGAACTGAATTAGAGTAGACAGGATTCCTTTAACTGCGTGGACCCTTAATAGAGACAACAGTCCTCCGTGCTTAGCTCTGAAAGCCTCATGGTTGGTAATCATCCTTGCCAACCTCCTTAAATCCTCTAGTTTCGGAGCCTTGAAAGTGTACTTGTGCGTTTTTCTTCTACCAAAATCCGTAACGCAATCTCTCTGATATTTGCAATTATTGTTTTAGTTTATTTTGAAAAAAGGAGAGATTTTTTTTCTTTATTTAAGAGTTTTTTAGATGAATGCGTGAATCCAACACACAAAAACATTGAAAAAACATGGGTTCAAGGGTTCAACATCACGAGCATGGAGTCATGGCTCTACCCATTCCCAAAGGTTGTACTATTTTGGTCAATTTTTGTACCTGTAGAACGGGTTCTAAGGTTCCCAAAGTCATTGACCCCGCTAGGGATATTGACAGCAAGCTGGTTCACCCGAGCGAGCGGTAATATCCTAGGGTAATCTCATTTGAGTGTAGTATCGCGTATCCACTATTCCCGATAGTCACCGCTTGTTCAGGATTCACTCCCTATAAGTCCACCCGTCTATGCCACCCCTTATCTTAGGGTTCTCTCAAACTTTCCACGTGCGTATTAATCACATTCCCATTGACAGAAAAATAAACACGGATATCAAGTTGACTGAGAGAGAATTTGTCATCTCTAAAGGGAGATATCTTGTCTGTTTATCACAATTATTGGGTGACTGATTATAAAGGAGAATTACTTTAATTGGGATATAAGAATCCAGCAATGCCATAATTTCCTTTATGAGGGATTTGTCTTGAAGGAGGAAACTTTAACTCAGTGTTGAGCAATGCCATTTTTCCTTAGGAGTCTTTCATGCTAAGAGAGGGACATTCGCTTGGATGTAAATAATCTAGAGGCTTGCCACTTACAGCAGTTAGATGAAAGATGGGGATTTACCAGGATAAAAGATGGACTACAGCTTGGATATTTGAATAAACAAGTGTGCTACTTACATCAATTATCTGGGATTAAGGTTTGTTTGATTTTCTGTTTTGATCTGTAATTGTACAGAGAAATGTCTTCCTGCAGAGAGATTTTTTATTTCCTCTGAGGGGATGTTGGTCTTTGTGTGTGCCATAATCAAAGCCCAAGGTTGAAGCTAAAAGGTTGACTCTATTTAGGGAGATTTATCTGTCTTGTACAAAGCCCAAGATTGAGGCTGGAAAGAGACTGACTCTTTTGGGGAGATCATTATACAAAGCCTAAAAGGAGGCTGAACATTTGACTTTTCCGGAAAAATATTTTGTCTGTCTTGTACAAAGCCCAAGATTGAGGCTAAAAGGTAGTTATTGACTCCTCTGGGGAATATGTGTATGTGTCTTGTACAAAGCCCAAGATTGAGGCTAAAAGAAGAAACTGACTCTACTGGTGAGAGGTATTTATCTGTCTTGTACAAAGCCCAAGATTGAGGCTAAAAGAGAAGAAACTGACTTTGCTTAGGGAGTATGATATGTCTTGTACAAAGCCCAAGATTGAGGGTAAAAGTAAATTTGACTGACTCAACTGAGGATATTTTAGGTGTCTTGTACAAAGCCCAAGATTGAGGCTGATTTTTTTGAGAAAAAGAAAGAATCATTATACAAAGCCTAAGAGGAGGCTGATTGATGAATTTCTTATATAAGGCCTAAGAGGAGGCTAACTTCTGATGAGGATTATTGAAATCCAGAGACAGGTCCAAAGTGGGGAATCAACTCTTACTGAGGATTACAGAAGAGTTGAGATATCAGATGCCTTGAGGTTCTGATTTTGGCTAGTGTTGTATTGATGGTAAGATGACCCTAGCTGGGGAATTTTAGTATGAAAGATTGTGTGTTTATGAAATGATCAAGGTTATTCCTGTGGTTTTTTGGGAAACTTGAGGGTTTCTTGAAATTTAAAAGGAGGTGAGACTGTCCAAGTCTACTGAAAAGGTTTATCTTTGTATGATGCCCAAGAGGAGGCAGGTGTCATAAGGGATGAGAATCAACCCTTAATTGGTCTAAGGTTTTGACTCTTAGGAAGACTGCTCTAACAAAGGATGATTAGGTTCTGTCCTATACCTGTAAGAGGTCTCGGTCCTTGTACTAAGCCCAAGAGGAGGCGTGAGAACTTCTAAGAAGCCTGAGGGTCCTTGTACAAAGCCCAAGAGGAGGCTAGGGATGCTTTTAGGAAGCCTGTGGGTCCAAACCTAAGAAAAGTTCGAGAAAGGTTTCACCGGGAATTAATCGTTTCTTTAGTGAAGAGTTCTAGGGTATGAAGAAATTCAAGAGAGGTTTCACAGGGAATTAATCCTCTCTGGGGAAATGAATTTCTTAGACAAATTTCTAATAGTGACAGTCTTGAGAAAAGTTTCACCGGGAGTAATGCCTTTCTCTGTTCCATATTGTATAAGCCCAAGAGGAGGCAAGGCTGTATCTGGAATTTCCGATGGGGAACTAGTTTTGACTGTGTTGAAAGAGTGACCACTGGCTTGATCTAATCCTAGACCTAATTGTCGGGGAAAACTCTAAGCAAGATATATACAGGCATATATACAGATGAATATATATATATAAGAAAATATGTAAAAGAGTGTAGTAGGACTTACAGGTGAGCAAGCTTCTAGCATTATAAACAAGTATATATAAACAAATATGTAAAAGAAAGCTGTTAAAACCCATTTGTGTAAAAAGTGTGAGAACTCGATTAAATCGTGTTAGAAATCATGTTTTTGTGTTCCTTGTTGTTGATATATGATAGATACATGTTGTTAGGCATTGTATGGGTGTTTTTCTGAGTTTGGATGATGATTTGGAGGGTTTTTGGTTGAAACCCGTAGCAGCAAGTTTCTGCAGAATTTTTCTGCATTTGCCCAAGTCATACGCGTATGGGGCATGTCCATACGCGTATGGGACTCGGCGTTACGCGTAACATGGGCGTGTGTTTGGGCCATTACGCGTATGGAATGTGGCTTTTCCCGGCCATCTGGTGATACGCATATGGTGTTGGGCATACGCGTATGGGCTTTGAAACGTGAAATTTGTGAAGGAAATGGGTTCTGCCTATACGCGTATGGGCATTGGTGATACGCGTATGGGAATGGCGTGGAATTGGGGCCATACGCGTATGAGATTGGTGATACGCGTATGGTCAGGCCAAGTGTAAAAATGGGAATTTTTCAAAATGTCGTTTTCGTTTTCTTTCGTAACTTTTGTTCCGTTTATCCGATTCTTACATTCTTGGTACCGTTGGAAAGCCATTGAGCTGTACTACGTGATTATGATGATTTGGAATTTGTTAGCCGATTAAATTAAGTCGGAAAGTCGGGAATAGTGTTATTTAGCGACTTTTACCATTTTGAATGAGTGTTTTGGATGTGAATCATACGATAGTGCATTGATGTGAATGTATATAGATTGTATATGATTATATGAGATGAATGCATGAATATATTGTGGAAATGTATGTATTTCAAGAATGTCTTGGGTCATTTTGTATGAGAAGCATAATGATGTACATTCTTGTGTTGTGTGATTCTAATGAGGAATCCGTTGTAACATCGTGTGCCTATGTGAGGTGTGAGCGATGATTACAAATGATTGTGTGCCTAGGTGAGGTGTGAGCAATCGGTATGTTGTGGTGATGAATTGTGGCCGAAAGGCAAATAAATGCAATGTGTTGTATTTGATTGTATATGCATGTTTATGGTTGCATATATGTGTGAAAATGCATTGGTTATCATGAGTTCTTGTATGCTGAGCATCATGATATGCATTGTTGTGACGTCCTAAGTGACGGATTGATTCCAGAGGGAATCCGCTATAACGTCGTGTGCCCGCTTGTGGGGTGTGAGCGATGATTATAGACGATCGTGTGCCCGCTTGTGGGGTGTGAGCGATCGGGTCGTGTGCCCGCTTGTGGGGTGTGAGCGATCCATAAACACCGTGTGCCCGCCTGTGGGGTGTGAGCGGTGGGTGAACATCGTAGGCCTGACGGGGAGTTACAGTGATGTAACGAGCGATGGTTCCAGCAGAGTTCCTGAGTGAACTAGTATTGAGATTTGATGGAGTCGGTACCGCATATGCATTTGCATAGAGTCGTTGTGTCGGTCTCTTTGCATCTGCATGAGTTATGATTGCATTGGTTATATGTGGAAAATCATGATTTAGTTGATTATGTGCGAGACATTGTGATGTGAATTTGTGATAAATGTATTGGGCATGATTAATATGCAATTGGGGACGGAGTAATGGTGTGAATATGTGATTATGCGAATATAATCTGTATATGCTTTATGTGTTGGCATGTGATAATTGTGGTGAGAATACTTGATATGTGTATTTTTATGTTGATATACATAATTATATGCATTTATATTATAATTGTGTTTCTCACCCTTCTGCTGTGGTTTAATGCTCTATGAGGCATTGCAGATTAGATTGCTGGAGGTCTTTTTGTGAAGCTTAGGACTTCATTCTTTTGTCGGTCGGCTCTGATATGTGACACCGGGTAGTTAGGGAGGCCGTTTGTGTTTATTGTGTATTATGAATATGTATATTTTGGATTGTGAAATCTTAGCGAGCACACCAAATCAAAATCCTTAGGTCCAATACCTTCTTACCAATCAAAACTTAGGTCCAGTACCTTACCAAAAACATCAGAAAACCCGAACATCAACAACAATTCACTCACTCCCTCATACTTCCCAATAAACTTCCCAACCCATTAACGGATAAATACCATCAAGTGCAAAGCGAAACCTAAAGCTAACAACCTGTGGATAACCACATATAGGATGGGTAATTGACAACTCCCCATTGTATAACCTGACCCCGAACTCCCCGAATCTCTTTAAGCGTTTGTTCAGATAAACATTCGCGTGCAAGGTTAGTTTTAGATAGCTTCCCTTTCCCTTCCAGCTTCACGGGATAAATAAGAAATCATAAAGTAGCACCCCCTCTCCTCTTCATTGAGGCGAAAAACCCCGTTCAGCGATAAGGTGGTCGCGTCACCGACAAAAATCGCTCGCTACAGAAAAATGGCGACTCTGCTGGGGAGTCATTGTCTGTATATGACTAGACTATAGCTTTTAAGAGGTCTAGAATGTTAGTTTTAGGAATAAATATATAATTCGCTTTTCCTAATAGATATCCGTGTTTATTTTTCTGCTAATGGAATTGTGGGTGATGCCGCATCTGGAAAGTTTGAGTGATACCTAAGATAAGTGATGGCATAGACGGGTGGGCTTACAGGGAGTGATTCCCGAATAAACGATCCTGGTAGACCATCGAATCAGTGGAGATACCTTTTGCGAATTCAATGTCTAAATGACTTCGGTTGTTGAAAGCAGATTGTTCGATTGTGGTATCCATTAAACTGAGGATTTAGTAGACTGAGACCATGTGACTATTCAGTAGTGCGGAACCTATTGGAAATAGTTGTCATGCGATACTACCCTCATTTGAGATTACCCTAAGATACGAGATTACCCTAAGATACGGCAGCTCGCACGGGTGAACCAGCCTGATGTCGTTATCCCAAGGGGGGTCAGTGATTTTGAGAGACAGGTACAAAAATTCACCATAGTATAACCTTTGGGGATGGGTAGAGCCATGACTTCATGACACCGAACCTTTGAACCCATGTTTTTTCTATATTTTTGTGTGCTGCATTCATGCATTCATTTAAAAAACTTTAAGATAAAGAAAAAATCTTCTTTTCTAGTCTCTCTCTTTTTTCAAATTAAACTAAGACAATGATTGCAAATATCAGAGAAAAAGATTGCGTTATGGATTTTGGTAGAAGGAGGACATACAAGTACACCTTCAAGGTTCCAAAACTAGAGGATTTAAGAGGGTTGGCAAGGATGATCACCAACCCTGATGCTTTCAGAGCTAAATACGGAGGACTGCTGTCTCTGTTAAGGGTCCATGTAATTGAAGGAATCCTGTCTACACTCATTCAGTTCTACGATCCGGTTTATCACTGTTTCACATTCCCGGATTATCAGCTAGCACCAACAATGGAGGAGTACTCTCACCTGACTGATTTACCCATTACTGACCAAGTTCCCTTTTCTGGACTGGAAGAAATTCCAAAGGATCAAACCATTGCAAGAGCAATCTATTTGGACGAGTCAGAAGTCAGGACTCACATGACCACTAAGGGCGGAATCCCAGGTTTACCGGCCAAGTTTTTGATAGAGAAAGCCCTATATTTTTCCAGTATAGGGAATGTTACCGCTTTCGAAAATATCTTTGTGATACTCACATACGGGTTGTTTATGTTTCCCAACATTGATAACTTCGTCGATATCAATACCATTAAGATACTTCTGATTGGAAACCCTGTACCGACTTTTCTCACAGATGCTTATCATTTTGTACACTTAAGGAATTTGTACAGCGGAGGAATGATCACATGCTGTGTACCCCTGCTATACAAATGGTTTACTTCCCATTTACCTAAGTCAGCTGCTTTTTGGGATCATTAGAGTACTCTACGTTGGTCATAGAGAATCATGTCTCTTACCAACTCTGACGTAGATTAGTATAATAGGATCTATGACGGCATATGAATCATTGACCATTGTGGAAACTTCCCTAATGTACCCCTCATAGGAACTAAAGGAGGAATCAACTTTCATCCAGTTTTAGTTCACCGTCAACTCGGATACCCGACGAGACATGTCCCACGTAATGTTTATCTGGAAGGTCTTTTCTTCAAGGAAGGAGAAAATGACAGGGCACTAAAGAATGAAATAGTGCATGGTTGGAAACATGTTCACAGGAAAGGGAGAGAGTCTTTAGGAAAACCAGCCTGTGTCTCTGTGGAACCTTATCTCCACTGGGTACAAACTAGATCTCTCAAACTGAGGATGCCATACCCTCGTCAAGAAGTTCTTCCATTAAAGGAATTTGTCCTTTATTTTATGTCTGATACGGAAAAACTCTAGGTCACTCTCAACAAAGTTTAACGGGAAAAGAAATCTTGGAAGAACAAGTACCGTATTCTCAATGTGGAGTGTAACAAAATTCAGCAACTATTAAAAGAGAAGGATGCTCTGATCGAGATTCTAGAACAACATGCTATAGAAGACCAACAGAATTTGCTTGCTCCTTTCACTTGGCAAAGGAATGACAGCCGGACAACGGCTCAAGAGCCCCGGTCAAAGAAAAGGAAAGTACCAGAACCAGCACCTGAGCTCTCTTCAGAGAGGACTCAGGATCCATGAGCTTAGACATTTTCTTTTACAACACTTTGTAAAATACTGTATTTCCATTTCCGCAATCTTTGAATTTAAGAAAACGGGGTTTCCCCACTGTTTGATATTTGCAATCCAATTGTTGAAGTTTCTTTTTGATTAAAGCAAAAAACTAATAAATATCATTGCATTCATCATTCTCATATAACGCATCATTCTTACCTTCGAATCTCACGTCTGTCTTACGATTCTAGAGTCAAACTGTCTCATTCGTACAATACTCGGGCCAATCGAAAAAAGAGAATGAGTGATCTCGAGGAAGAGAACAGAGAGCTGAAAGAAGAAATCGACGCTCTAAAGGAGGATTTAAGGAAACTTCACAGTGACATGCAATCTCTGGCAACTGCTTAGGGAGAACAACAATGGACTGTGATCTCAGAGATCACATCTACACCCATAGTGGAGACGTTCGATCCTTGGTACAACATGCCTAAAGATCGTCCCTGGGGCATGCCTTTCAACTTCACCCCCGAAGGTTACATTTTGCCAGTCACGGAAAACCCGAAAACTGCAGCAGCAACCGCTGGGCCTGAAGGTTACAAACTTCTGGAAAGCGAAGACGCAAGAGTGATGACAGCAACTCCTGAAGGTTACAAACTTCGGGATAAGGAAGCACCTAGAGCTACTGTCGTATTGACTATACCACCACCTGTGGTGCACACTGTCCCGGAAGGACAGATTCCATAGATACCTTCTGTTGGAAATAAGATATGCACGACAGAATGAATGAGTTCCAGAAACAGTTCCTGGAGATGCAAAAGAAACTGTATGCCATTCGCGGTCAGGATTTATTTGGAAAGGACACCGCAGACCTTTGTCTGGTTCTTAATGTGAGAATTCCGCACAAATTCAAGGAGCCCGAATTTGAAAAATACAAGGGCAACTCTTGCCCTCAAAGTCATTTGGTGATGTACGCTCAGAAAATGTCAACTCAGATGGAGAATCAACAGCTACTAATCCACTACTTCCAAGATAGTTTAACCGGTGCCGCACTCAAATGGTACATGGGTTTAAACCGCACCAAGATCGTCACTTTTAGAGATCTTGGCGCTGCCTTCGTTCAGTAGTTTAAGTATAACCTGGACATGGCACCAGACAGAGATCAACTCAGAGAAATGTCGCAGAAAGACAAGGAAACCTTTAAGGAATATGCTCAGAGATGGCGCGAAATTACCGCCCAGATTTGTCCGTCTCTTGAAGAAAAAGAGATGACCAAGATCTTTTTGAAAACCTTGAGCTCATTCTATTACGACAGAATGGTCGCCAGCGCACCCAGTGACTTTACTGAGATGGTGAACATGGGAGTACGCCTTGAAGAGGCAGTCCGAGAAGGACGTTTAGTCAAAGATGCAGGACCATCTAGCAGTACAAAATGATACGGAAATGCTTTCCCTAAGAAAAAATAGCAAGATATCGGTAATATCTCTCTCAGAAAGCAAAGGCGAAGGTATCAACCAGTAGCAGCTGTAACTCCTGCTATCAACCCCGCGCCTGTTCCAACGTATCAACCTCAGGTTGCTCAGAGCCAATCGAATCAACAATAGTACCAGCAAAGGACACAACAACCTCTTCACCAGGCTCGTCCTCAGTACAACAATAACAACCATGCAACACGCCCACCAGGGTTTGACCCCATACCAATGTTGTACGCATAACTGTTTCTGTTACTACTGGTCAAAGGGCACATCCAAACCAGGTCTCCTCTTCCAATACCAGAAAATTTGCCTTTTTGCTTTAAAACAGATCAAAATTGCCCTTACCATCAAGGAGGACCAGGGCACAACATAAAGAACTGTCTCAGTTTCAAATCCGATGTGCAGAAACTCGTCCGGAATAGGGTTCTATCCTTCAAAGATACAAATCCAAATGTTCAGACAAACCCGTTGCCTCAACACGATAAAGCTGCAGTCAATTTGATAGAGGAGGGATCTAACCACAGCTATCAAGTTCACAATGTACTCCTGTTAAAAACCAACCTGGTCAAGATGCATTGTAGACAGAGCGGGTACGATCACATACCGTCTCATAATTATCACCAGTGTGATACCTGCTCTAAAGACAATCAAGGATGTTCTGTAGTGCAATAAGCTCTACAAGAACATATAGATCTCGGATGGATCCAAGATCACCGAATCCGTGAGGTCAACATGAATTATACAAATTCCAACATCATTCAGAACCATAACATTCTGGCGATGAATGTCAACTTGGTGTCAATGCACTCAAGGCAAAGCCAACATCATGATCTGCCACGACACGATTACAATTCCTGTCTAATATGCTCGATAAACAATCAGGGATGCTCTTTCATACAAGAGGCCCTCCAGCGTCAGATGGATCTTGGATGGATTCAGGATTACCGTGATAGAAGTCATTACCAAGTTAATATGATACAAATCTTTGATATTCGCTTGATGAATACCAGTTTGGTAGAACTACATGCTAAGCAAGTCAGGCTCGGTTTTCGGGCTTCACATGATTATCAAAACTGTAAAGTGTGTCGTGAAGATGACCAAGGCTGTGCACTTATCCAAAGAACACTTCAACACTTGTTAAACCACTGGTGGCTTCCGATCTATCTAGATGAAGACACACAACAAGTCAGCATGACTGACGGGAACCCTACTAGGCATCAAAGTCAGGATGTTCGATTAATGGAAACAGATCTAGTAAGGTTACACTGCATATAAAGCGGACGTGGCCAGGTGCTACCACACAATTATGAGTACTGTAGAGTTTGCTGAGAAAATAACCAAGGATGCTACCTCGTGCGAGCAGCTCTTCAAAGTCAATCGGACCACAAAGGGATTCGACCGTGTTCAAGTTCTGGGTCGATCAACGTGATGCCAGACTATTTCCCTGATCAAGGCAAAGACGTTGTTGTAATCACCGATCATAAAAGGACCAAAGATGTTTGTGCTATAATCCCTCTACTCGATGAATCAAGAATTCCTCTAGACAGTAGAAAAGTTCCCAACCAGGAACTGATTGAAGTTACATACAATGGTCAGAAAAATCAGAAGGCTCCCATAGTTATCTATCTGCCGGGACCAATACCGTACGAATCAGCTAAGGCTATCCCTTACGAGTACGGTGCAACAACAATCGAAAATGGAAAGAAAACTCCATTACCCTCCGTCGTAAATATTGCAGACATTAGTCGAGTAACGCGGAGCGGCTGGATCTTCAACAAAGGAGTTAGAGAACCTACCAAAGAAAAGGAACCTCAAACAGAAGTTCCCAATCAACCAGTCGGTCAATCCAGTAATCCTGACCCTTCAAAGAACAACGATGAGATGATGAAGCTCATCCAGAAAAGTGAGTACAACATTGTAGACCAACTGTTGCAAACTCCGTCAAGAATCTCTGTGCTATCTCTCTTGCTCAGTTCCGAAGCTCACCGAGAAGCTCTACAGAAAGTCTTAGAGCAAGCCTTTGTAGAACAAGATGTGACAATAAGACAATTCGACTGCATCATCTCAAACATCACTTCCTGCAACAACTTGGGATTCAATGATGAAGAACTGCCGGAAGAAGGCAAAAGTCACAACATGGAGCTTAACATTACAGTCAACTGCCGGGACGATGTTTTAGCCAACGTACTGGTAGATACAGGATCAGCTCTAAATGTTATGCCAAAATCTACACTGATGCGACTATCATTTCAAGGATCTCCGATGAGGGGCAATGAGCTCATCGTCAAAGCATTCGATGGATCTAGAAAAATAGTTATCGGTGAAGTCGACCTTCCCATAACTATCGGTCCTCACACTTTCCAAGTCACTTTCCAGGTCATAGACATCCGGGCAGCATACAACTATTTATTAGGAAGACCTTGGATACACGAGGCTGGGGCAGTCACTTCGACACTTCACCAGAAGCTGAAGTTCATCAAGAATGACAAACTAGTCACAGTCTGTGGAGAGCAAACCTTAATCGTGAGCAACTTATCATCTTCCTGTGTATAACCAGAGAAGGTTGTTGGAACTCAGTTTCAAGCACTGTCGGTGAGCATTGAGAATTGACCAGAAAAAGGAACGTCGATTTCCTCATACAAAGATGCTCTCGAAGTGATAAAAAATAACAACGCAAAAGGATGGGAACAACTTGTTATTCCTACTAACAACAAGACAAAGAAAGGTCTTGGTTTTTCCTCAACCTGTACCCAGACTGCTACTAACGATGAAAGTTTTCATCCCATTCAAGACTTATTCCACAACGGAGGCTTCCTCTACCCAGTATCTCAAGAAGTACATACCATCAACGAGGGTGATTCCTCTGATATAGAGGAAGAGTGGAAGTCTTATCTCAACGAGGACGGTTATATGTCTCAGGACAAAACGGATACGCCATTTTTCTTTCCCACACAGAGTCCGAGATATATACCAAGGTCAGATGTCGAGATGATGTACGGAGATTGCGATCCAGAAGGATGTCGTGCTCTACCAAACTCATTAGAGGAGGACACTCTGATGAAAGACAACTTTGACAATGACTATTTTAACCCAATGGATGGTTTGCCTATCTGGCAGCCGTACCCAAGAAACTTGGGGGCAAAAGAGTCTGTCGAACTACGTTTATCAGCTAAGCATCATTGAAAAGAATACCTGCTTCCCCACAGAGTCATGGGATTATTACTCAGGGCATTCAGAAGATATCCAGCATGACGATGAATTTGCAAAGATTGCAGGACAAGAGTTCATCAACTATGCTTTTCCCGAGGTCAACGTCATCGAAAGGGATGACTCCTCTAGTTCCAAAGAAGTATGGGACACCTTAGGACAGCCGAGTGGCAAGTACGACTTCTTGGTCAAGTACACTGCTCCTGAAAGCTCTCGCCTGAGAGCGAAAACACTATACAAAATACAACTGAAGAATCCTCCTACGACAATTCTGCCTGGGAGACAGATTCCAACAATCCTGCTCTGCTAGAAATCAGCGTCATTTCTGAGGACAAACCAAGAAAGAAGGTACCAGACTTTGTGATTCCCCGAGGGGTTCGCCGCCAATGGGTTGCTGTCGATGTCCCGAAAGTCGTCCATAAGTCTAAGTAATTTCCGTCTTTGTTTTAACCTTTTACCTTGCCTAGGTCAAAGGGATGTTTTTATAGGGCTCACTTTCTGTAAATGTCCCTCTTCGCTTTGCCTAAAGCGACAGAGTTTTGTTTTATAGCATTGTAGTTTCAAGAATCGACAAAATCATAAATAAAATAACGTCGTTCTGTAATTTCCGCATTTATTGTTGTTTTCTCTTTTCGCTTTTTCAGAAAATGGTAATCCTAAAAACAACTCAAATAAATAAAAACAAGCATTTTTCAGAAAAATACACTGCACGCACTCTTGTATTCTCTCTATCTCTTCTAAAAAACGAATCATCACGTCATGCAGATTGCTTGTTTTAAACCCCGTTGAAACATACGATCCCGTGCCTTCTCCCAACTTTGAATTCCCGGTATTTGAAGCTGAAGAAGAAAAGGACGAAGAAATTCCAGAAGAAATCTCCCGATTACTCAGACAAGAGGAAAGGTTCATTGAACCCCACAAAGATCCGTTGAAAACAGTAAATTTGGGTTCAGAGGAAGAGAGAAAAGAAGTTAAGATTGGAGTGCTACTCAGTCCGACTGTCAAAGAAAGTTTGATAAAGCTTCTCAAAGAGTTTCCCGATGTATTTGCTTGGTCTTATCAGGACATGCCAGGGTTGGATACCAGCATCGTGGAACATCATCTACCATTGAAATCAGAATGTTCTCCGGTGAAACAAAGACTATGACGGACTCACTCGGACATGGCCATCAAAATCAAAGAGGAAGTACATAAACAGATTAACACGGGTTTCCTCGCCACATCAGAATATTCTCAATGGCTAGCCAACATAGTACCAGTTCCGAAAAAGGACGGAAAAGTCAGATTGTGTGTAAACTACAGGGATTTGAACAAGGCAAGTCCAAAAGACGACTTTCCCTTACCACACATTGACATGCTAGTAGACAGTACAGCAAAGTTCAAAGTCTTCTCCTTCATGGATGGATTCTCGGGCTATAATCTAATCAAAAAAGCGCCGGAAGACATTGAGAAAACTTCGTTTATCACCCCATGGGGCACCTTTTGTTACAAGGTAATGCCGTTCAGTTTGAAGAACGCCGGGGCAACCTATCAAAGGGCCATGACTACTCTGTTCCACGACATGATGCACAAAGAAATCGAAGTGTATGTCGATGGTATGAATGCCAAATCTAAAACAGAAGAGGAGCATGTGACTCACCTGTCAAAGCTATTCAAGCGTCTGAGAAAGTACAAACTCCGCTTGAATCCCAACAAGTGCACGTTCGGTGTTCGTTCAGGGAAACTATTAGGGTTCATTGTCAGCCAAAAAGCAATTGAGGTTGATCTTGACAAGGTCAAGGCCATTCAAGAAATGCCTTCTCCAAAAACTGAAAAACAAGTCAGAGGATTTTCAGGACGTTTCAATTACATTTCCAGATTTATATTCCTCATGACCGCGACATGTACGCCAAGCTTCAAATTACTCAAAAAGAATCAGGAATGCGTTTGGACAGAAGACTGTCAAACAGCCTTCGACAGTATCAAGGAATATCTGTTGAACCCACCGATTCTATCACCTCCAGTGGAAGAAAGACCACTGATCATCTACCTAACAGTCTTGGAAAACTCAATGGGTTGTGTACTCGTCTAACAAGACGAAACCAAAAGGAAAGAGTCCGCCATTTACTACTTAAGCAAGAAATTCACAGACTGCGAGACTCGGTACACTATGCATAAGAAAACTTGTTGTGCTCTGGCTTGGGCAGCCAAACGTATGCGCCAATACATGATTTTTCACACTACTTGGTTAATCTCCGAAATGGATTCGATCAAGTACATCTTTGAAAAGCCTACTCTCACGGGAAGGTTTGCCCATTGGCAGATGTTGTTATCAGAATACGACATCGAGTACCATGCTAAGAAAGCCGTAAAAGGAAGTGTTCTAGCCGATCATTTGGCTCATCAACTGATTGACGATCAAGATTCTGTCGGATTTGACTTCCCAGACGAAGATGTTATGTATTTGAAGATGAAAGATTGCGATGAACCGCTACCCAGTGAAGGGCCAGAACCAGGTTCCCAATTGGGACTTATCTTTGACTGAGCTGTCAATCATTATGGAAACGAAATTGGGGTAATCATCATAACACCTCAGGGTACCCACATTCCTTTCACTACCAGACTGACATTCAAGTGTACAAACAACGAGGCCGAATATGAAGCTTGTATCATGGGTCTCGAAGAAGCGATCGATTTAACGATCAAGAAGTTGGATGTATATATTGACTCAGCCCTGGTTATTAATCAGATCAAAGGAGATTGGAACACATACCAATCAGGACTGATTTCTTACAAAGATTACATGAGAAGGTTGTTACCATTCTTCAACAGAATCGAGTTTCATCACATCCCTCGTGAGGAGAATCACATGGCTGATGCATTAACCACTCTCTCTTCCATGATTAGTGTAGGTCAATGGAACGACGTACCTAAGCTTGACATAATGCGCCTTGAGAGGCCCGCTTACATCTTCACGATTGAAGCAGTCATAGACGACAAACCTTGGTATCACGATATCAAATGCTTCCTTCAGAAACAAGAGTACCCACTTGGGGCATCAAGAAAAGACAGAAAAACCCTCAGAAGACTTGCCGGCAGCTTCTTTCTGAGCGGTGATACACTCTATAAGAGAAATTTCGACATGGTTTTGCTCCAATGTATAGACAGACCAGAGACAAACATGCTGATAAAAGAAATTCACGAAGGATCCTTTGGCACTCATGCCAACGGACATACAATGACGAGAAAAATCCTGAGCGCAAGATACTATTGGTTGACCATAGAATCCGATTGCTACAAGTACATGAGGAGGTGTCACAAGTGTCAGATATACTCAGACAAAATCCATGTACCGCAAACACATCTCAAGGTTCTTTCTTACCCATGGCCTTTTTCCATATCGGGAATCAACATGATTGGTATGATTGAACCCAAAGCTTCAAACGGACATCGGTTCATCCTAGTAGCCATTGACTACTTCACCAAGTAGGTCGAAGCAACATCATACGCCAATGTAACCAGGTAAGTGATAGTCTGCTTTATCAAAAACAACATCGTCTGCCGTTATGGTGTTCCGAGCCAGATCATTACGGATAATGGATCTAACTTAAACAATAAGATGATGAAAGAGTTGTGCGCTGAGTTCAAGATCGAACACCATAACTCATCCCCCTACCGACCTAAGATGAACGGAGCGGTAGAAGCGGCTAACAAGAACATCAAGAAGATCGTTCAAAAGATGGTTGTAACCTACAAAGACTGGAACGAAATGCTGCCCTTTGCTCTTCATGGTTATCGCACATCTGTCCGCACTTCAACAGGGGCAACCCCTTTCTCTCTAGTATATGGCATGGAGGCAGTGCTTCCCATAGAAGTAGAGATCCCATCAATCCAGGTATTGATGGAAGCTAAGCTAACAGAGGCTGAATGGTGTCAAAGTCGACACGATGAACTAAATCTAATCGAAGAAAAGCGAATAACGGCTCTATGCCACGGTTAGTTGTATCAACAAAGAATGAAGCAAGCGTTCAACAAAAAGGTCCGACCTCGCATCTTTAGAAAAGGAGACCTCGTGCTCAAGAAGATACAGTTATTTCTCATTGATTCCCGGGGCAAATGGACTCCGAACTATGACGACCCCTATGTGGTCAGGAAAGCTTTCTCAGGCGGTGCCTTGAGACTCGCAAGCATGGATGGAGAAGAATTTGTCTACCCCACAAATGTTGATGTAGTCAAGAAATACTTCGCCTAAATAATAATAAAAAAAAAAGAAAAAAAAGAAAAAAAATGCCTCGGTGGATTGAAAACCCGAAAGGGCGGTCCAGACAAAAATTAGAGACATAATAAAAAAAATCATCCCGATGGATTGGAAATCTCAAAGTACAATCCAGGCAAAAGTTAGGGATTCACGGCAAGTACCTCGAACCAAGTGATACTTTTCATCCCCTGCAGTGGCCGAGTATCCAGTCGTGTTCATCCACTAGTCTGTATGTTGTGTCAGTTTTGTCAGCATAAACATACAGACATCATCTGAGCAATCTCTCCTTGTCAATCGAGTTGTCAGTCATCTCCTTGTCAGGAAGTGTTATTGTCTGAGCAATCTCTCCCCCCAGTTTATTTCTGGATTGGAGACGGTCCTTGACCACTTTGATAACTTGAAACTCTGAAAAGCAAGAAGGTATTCGACTAACGTCACTCTTCACCATTGAAGATGATATCTTCGCTTTCCCGGATTAAGGAAAATCCCCAGAGAAAGCCTCTTAATCAAAGATTCGGCAATACAGCAGTATTTCTCCGAAAAGTTCGCTATCAACAAGGTCATCAGCACCTCAAAATTGGATTACATCACATGGCATTTCTCCGAAAAGATCTCGAAGAAAAGTATGATGTAATATCCCCAAGCAGAAAGCAGTCTCTCAAGAGACTCGTTTTCCCCAGTAGAGTCAACAAATGACATCTCCAACAGAGAAGTTTGCATACATCTACGGCTCAGACGAATGGGTTTCCCCAGCAAGTCTGACCTCAACTTTTTCCGTCAAAATGGCATCTCCCCAGTAAACCCGGCGAGAAGTTTGATGAAATCCGCTACAAATAGCGTCCCTTGTCAAGAAAGTTTATTGACAAAAGAAACTGAGACCAGTTCCTTGGCTGAAGACCAGGATCGAGGGGAAGTTTATATCAAGAAACTGAGACCAGTTCCGTGGCTGAAGACCACGATCGAGGGGAAGTTTATATCAGAAATTAAGACCAGTTCCGTGGCTGAATACTAGGACGAGTTGAAGTTTCACTGAGCATCATTGCTTAGCAATAGAAGATGGACGGGCAAATTACCGTTCATAACCACCATCAAAATTTCGGGTATTCCGATATTCAATCCTCTTGCACCCCGATTGCCCGAATACCTTCGCCATTCACACATTCGGGTCCAAGAAGATTAAATAGGGGCATCTGTCATACCCCAAATTTTGACCACTGAGATTTCCCATCATTGTGCAAATCATCATCACAATATAGATGTACTTTCATGCGTCATCAATCTCCTCAAAGATGCTTGAGCATGTACCACAATCAAGAATTAGGGTTTTGAGCCTTCTCAGAGCATTTAGACAAAGGTTCAATTAAGGAATGACATGATCTTCAACTTGTCTAACCTCTCAAACACCCATAAAGAATCAAGAGGACTCCCATATCAAGAATCAAGCACAAGAGTGCAACATTCCCAGTGGATAAAGCCTCAAGATCGCCAGTGTCACCAAATTAGGGTTTTGGTCGACTAAGGCCTCCAGATGAAAATTTTCCTCTAGGCATGAGCCAATTCATCAAAGCATAACCTAAGATACTCCAAGGGACCTCATGGACCCAATCATCAAGTCAATTTAGCTCCAGGGGATGCATTCATAAAAAATCAGGAATTAGGGTTTCTTGACCTAATTCACCCCTAAGTTGACTTTTGGGAAAAAACATGAGTGAAGGCCTCAAGACATGATTTGAGGGCCTCAAATACACCACATTGATCCATTTACAACAATAGATTGAACCAAGAAACTTGATTCACAAGTTTCAACTTCATATGGACCACAATTAGGGTTTTGATGAAAAAGTCAACTGTGCCTTTGACTTTTGATCATGACATGCTCCCAAACCTTGGGATATGATTCAAGATATTCCTAAATACCGTTGGAGGCCACCCATGAAGTTTAATTGAGCCCAAGGATTGATTTCACAAAAGGATCACAAAGTCAAATTTTCATCTGATGAAAAAGTCAACTGTACAAAAATCCAAGTTTGACTTTTTGGATTTTTGGTCAACCAAGGTTCTTTAACCCTAAAACAATGTTAATATGTGATTGGGATCATCATTCATCAAGAAAAATCAAAGAAAGTGAGTTAACTTGCAAAAGGGGTTACCATAAAAAAACTTAGAATTTTTCTAAGTTATGGAACAAAGTGGCTAGGGTACCAACTTTACAAGACCATATCTCCCAAACCCTAAAGCCTTTTGCTCCCATTCAAAGCACAGATTGAAGTTCATGTTACATACTTCAAATATGTCAACTAGACCTCATTCCAATTCATCATGGATTTTGAGTTATTGTTTGAGCAAAATCACAAAAAACATGAAAATGACATTTTTCCAACACTTAGTGAAATATTCACTAAGTCAGAATCTGCCTTACTTTTTCCAAAATGTAGGGACATTTTTCACCTTGATCCAAGTCAAACCAGGTCTAGGGGTGAACATCAAAGTTAAAGTATGCCATAAGGGCTTTCCAACAAGTACCAGATCATCTCCAAATTCTATCTGAACAAGGAGATACAACCCTTGAAACATGGCATCATGGACTAGTCTTACAAGGCAGAATTGTGCACATTTACTCGATTTGTCCAAATCTGATAACTCCAAGCCTTGTCATCAATTTGGACACATCAAATGATCAAATCCAAGGGGGATGATCTGATCTCCAAGCCTCCCAAGTCCAAGAGTCTACATTAGGCTTGTCATCCCTAAAAAGGCTAGAAAGAGGCCAAAACTCCAATTTTGTTTCCAAGCCTTTAATGAATGCATCAAGGTGGCATGAACTGAGCTTATTCCCACTGAATTCAGTCAAAACTTATCTCTGAACCAAAGCTACAAAGCCCGTGCTCTAACCTCAAGCCAATGGCTAGAGGAGACTTGAGATTCCTTTTGCATAACATTGGCCAAAGGCCTGCTGCAGCTGCCATTCACTATTGCTTGCAAAACAAACTTGCTCTACTATAAATAGAGCTCATTTGTGCTCAGTTTGAGTACACCAAAGCACTACAACACTTGCTTTCCTCAAAATCTCCTTCTCTAGGCCAAAATGCCTTCTTTTGCAAGGTATCTCTAAGTTTTTGAGTTAGAGAGCAATTCTATCACAGCTCATGTCCAAACACCTCTAATATGTTGTATCCAAGCTGTTCAAACACTCACTTGTGACCTGAAACACCAAAATCACAAAGTCAACCTCCAAAACCTCAAAAATTAACTTTTCTGCATTTTCCAAGCCATGTCTTGATTCAGTCACTTTCAAAACCAGATAAGACCTCAAACACACTCCAAATATCATCCTTGAACTGTGCCAAATGGTTCCCCACATCTGGAACACCATTTGATAGAGTTGCCATATTGGTCATTTTTGCCCCTTTTGCAAGAAAGTGCCAAAACTTGTTCCTGAGGATTCCAACTAGTGGTGATCATTCTAAAAGCTTCTAAGGGATCAATTGAGAGTGTCCAAAGCATCAAATTACTTCTGGCACAAGAAACTTGGCAGATTGCACAAAAAGCTCCAAGAGGTAAGTGCATGACAACTTGAACTCTTTGAATTATGCAGTGCTTTGAAGTCCACTGATCGTAAACATCTCATACATGTTTAATATGTTGTGTTTGAATCAAATCATCATGTAATTCTGGCCTGTACCATGAGGTAGTATAGAAAATGCAAATTAAGGTCTATTTCAAAACCACTATCTAGTTTTAAAATGGGGACCTCATCTGAAAAAACTAAGGGCACCATTGGATTCCTTGTGAAATTCTAGGCAGGATAGACCTAAATTTTGTCCCAATCCATGGAGAAATGAGAAAGTTACAACCTTTACGTTTTTGGCCCAAGAACTTGCCTTGCCTTACCTTGGCCAAGCCTAAAACTTGGTATCCCATATGTATTTATGGGGTGGCTTTGATACACGGATGTATCACCACCCCAGTGGTAGCGCGCATGTGTGTTTGTTGTTGAGGTCGTGGGTTCAAACCCCACCTACACCATTTTATCACTTTACCTTTTTTTTTTCTATTATCAATATTTTCATGTTTTGTTAATTAATTGAAAAATTAATTTCTCTCTCAATTTTAATTATTTTTTATTGGTTTATTTTTAAAATCCCAAAATATTTTATTACATGAAAATTTCACAAAAAAATTATTTATTTCATATATTTGATATTTTTGTAAAGAATTACATTTTTATTTGTTTTAAAACATTAAAAATATTTCTTTCTCTTGGTTTTGCAAAGTTCAAATGATTTTTAAATCATCCCATGATTAAAGAATGATTTTCCAAATATAAATCCAAGATCACAACCTCTTTTTCAAATATTTGATTATTTTAATTGAATTTTTATTCAATTAAAATACATTTAAAAAACAAAAAATTAGGGTTTTGATCATTATCACCCTAACAAATCTTTTCAAACACTTTGGGCCTCTAATAGAGTGTAAGACCCAACCCCTTTTGTAAACCAAACCTTTTTGGGCCTCAGACATTGTATAAGTCCCGACACGATTTTCAAAACGACGGTGCATTCACTGTCTTCCATTGGGCCTCTCCTTGAGTTGTAAGCCCCATCATTTGTACAAAAATAAATCTTTGGGCCTCTAATAGAGTGTAAGACCCAACCCCTTTTTTTGAACCAAAATAATTTTGGGCCTCACTCATTGTATAAGTCCCACTGTATTTTTAAAATCACGGCGCGATTATCGCCTTTCAAACAAAATCAACTGGGCCTACCCTTGTGTTGTAAGTCCCATTTCTCTTTTTTTTTCAAACACTTTGGGCCTCTCCTCGAGTTGTAAGACCCATCCCTTTGTATAGAAAATCTCTTTGGCCCTCATCCATCGTATATGTCCCAGTACAATGTTAAAATAACGGTAAGATTACTTTTTTTTTTATCCGGGCCTCTCCTTGAGTATAAGCCCCAACAAACCTTTCAAAAACAACTTCTCCTTTGATTTAGATTCAAATATACAGTTGTTATCAAAACTTTCTTTAATTTCTTTGGACCACTACCAATACAGCATGGAAGCTTGCTCACCTGTAAGTTTTTACCTGCTTTCTTTTACCTGCTTTAATATATATAACTGTATTGTGGGAAGCTGCTCCACTATAAGTCTTCTTTCATACTCCTTTTAAATACTGGTCATATATAAACTGTATATATACTAGTATAGCTACTTAGAGTTTTCCCCGACAACTACGTCTAGAACTAGGTAAAGCCATTTGGTCACTCTTGAATACAGTCAAAACTAGATCCCCCATAGGATTCCAGATACAGTCTTGCCTTCTCTTGGGCTTATACAATATGGAACAAAGAGAAAGGCATTATTCTTCGTGAAACTTTTCTCAGACTGTCACCCTAGGAACTGTCAAAGAAATTCTACTCCCCAGAGTTGATCTATTCTCGGTGAAAAACATCTCTTGAATTTCTTCAAATCAAAACTGTTCATTAAATGATCTATTCTCAATGAATAGTATTTCTTAAACTTTCCTTTGGTTTGGGACCCACGGGCTTCCTAAAAGCATTCCCCGCCTCCTCTTGGGCGTTGTACAAGGACCCTCCGGCTTCTTAGAAGTTCTCATGCCTTCTCTTGGGCTTAGTACAAGGACCCGACGACCTCTTAAAGGTATAGGAACAGAACCTAGTCATCCTTTGTTAGAGCAGTCTTTCTAAAAGAGTCTAAACCTCAGACCATTTAAGGGTTGACACTCATCCCTTAAAAACAACGGCCTCCTCTTGGGCATCATACAAAGATAAACCCAGTAGACTTGGACAGTCTAATCCCTTCTTGGATCTCAAAGACATTCTTAAACACTGGAGAAACCCTGATCATCTGATCAATCTCCAGTTGAGTTAACCCACGGGTTCTAAACCCAGTCTTTATCCAAAAATTCCCCAGTCAGGGTTGGCTTCTCATCAGTATAACATTATCCCAAATCAGAACCTCAAGGCATCTAATACCTCGACTCTTCTGCAACACTCAGCAAGAGTTGATTCCCCATTTGGACTTGCCTTTGGATTTTCATAATCCTCAGCAGAAGTTAGCCTCCTCTTAGGCTTTGTATAATGATCTTTCATTTCCTCAGCACAATCAGCCTCCTCTTGGGCTTTGTACAATGATTCTCCCCAGTGGAGTTAACCTTTTCAGACTCTCTTGTTGAGTCAATCAAACACTTTTCAGACTCTCTTGTTGAGTCAATCAATCACTTTTCAGACTCTTTTGTTGAGTCAATCACTTTTCAGACTCTCTTGTTGAGTCAATCACTTTTCAGACTCTCTTGTTGAGTCAACCCATTATAGCCTCCTTTTAGGCTTTGTATAATGATTGTCCTCAGCAGATGCCCATGAAAACACTCTCTTGATTGAGTCAACCCTTTTAGCCTCAATCTTGGGCTTTGTACAAGAAAGATAAAACCATTCTCTTGTTAAAGCAATCTTTTTCCAACCTCCTCTTAGGCTTGGTATAAAGATTTTCCTTAGCAGAAGTCAGCCTCCTCTCAGGCTTTGTATAAAGATTTCTCCAGCTTGTTCAGCCACAATCCTGGGCTTTGTACAGGACAGATGAAAAGCACTCTCTTGTTGAGTAAAACCCCTTTTAGCCTCCATCTTGGGCTTTGTACAAGATACCATATAAAATTTTCCTATGCAGAGTCAATTCTCTTTTTCAGCCTCAATGTTGGGCTTTGTACAAGATAGATAAGTACTCTCCAGCAGAGTTAAAATTCCCATTTCAGCCTTCATCTTGGGCTTTGTACAAGATACATATAAATATCTCCTCAGTGGAGTCAAAATCCTTTTTTAGCCTCAATCTTGGGCTTTGTACAAGACAGACAAAATATTTTACCCAGAAAAGTCAAAACTTTTAGCCTCCTCTTAGGCTTTGTATAAGGATCTCCCCAAAAGGGTCAGTCTCCTTTTAGCCTCAATCTTGGGCTTTGTACAAGATAGATAAACACTCTCTCGTTGAGTTAGTTTTCTCTAAGCCTCCTCTTAGGCTTTGTATAAAGAAATCCCCTAGCCGAGTCAATTAACCTTTTAGCTTCAAACCTTGGGCTTTGATCAAGGCACACAAAAATAAATAATCCCCTCAGAGGAAGTCCAAACCCTCTTTTGAGATGACAAATTCTCTCTCCGTCAAACCTTTTAGCTTCAATCTTGGGCTTTGAACAAGACACAAATACCTCTTTAGCTTCAATCTTGGGCTTTGAACAAGACACCAAACATCTCTTTCCCCACCTTAGAATAGGAGGGAACTACGATTGCTATGATTTCCCTATTTTACTTAACGGGAATACGTAGGTATAATATTGTGAAATCTTAGCGAGCACACCAAATCAAAAACCTTAGGTCCAGTACCTTCATACCAATCAAAACTTAGGTCCTGTACCTTACCAAAAACATCAGAAAACCCGAACATCAACAAAAATTCACTCACTCTCTCATACTTCCCAATAAACTTTCCCAACCCATTAACGGATAAACACCATCAAGTGCAAAGCGAAACCTAAAGCTAACAACCTGTGGATAACCACATATAGGATGGGTAATTGACAACTCCCCATTGTATAACCTGACCCCGAACTCCCCGAATCTCTTTAAGCGTTTGTTCAGATAAACATTCGCGTGCAAGGTTAGTTTTAGATAGCTTCCCTTTCCCTTCCAGCTTCACAGGATAAATAAGAAATCAGAAACTAGCACGCCCTTTCCTCTTCATTGAGGAGAAAACCCCCGTTCAGCGATAAGGTGGTGGCGTCACCGACAAAAATCGCTCGCTACAAACACCAAAGTTGTCTTTTTTTTAACAAGGAATTGAATGGTTCTTTTCAATTTTGTTTAAATTAAGTGAATCAAGAGATAACATGTTAAAATCAGATGAACCCTAAAAAGTGCAAGAGGTATATGAAATCTTATACACGCATGATAAGTAGCAATTGATTGAGGGAAAATGATCTATAAGCATCCAGAAACATAATGGTAACTTGAAAATATGTTTATGATGCGTGCATTAATGAGTTTAGTTTTAAGGAAGCTTACCTTCCAAGTGGGAATCGAATTCTGGCTTGGAGGTGTTACAGATGTGTAATGATGATCTGGACAGCTTCCTTATACCTCAATTAATGTGTTTGAATGTTTGGAGTGGTTGGAATCTCTTTGGTTTGACCAGCTCGAATCCTTCTGCAGCAGGTTGTGGATTTTGTGCAAATGGGGTACCACTTTGTGATTCTGATGTTACAGATGTTGTTTTAGTGTTTGGATCACTTATACATGATGTATGTGAGGTGTTTACATCATTGGTTTGGATGGAAATGCTCTGGTTTTAAAATTCATGATTCTCACTTTTGAAAATGTAAAAATTTGGAGCAAGAGCAAGAAGAGAGTGAAAACAAGTGTGGTATTGTTTTTGTGTGATCTGAATGAGGCAATGTGACCTCTATTTATAGGTGATCAAGTTTTGTCTTGGAGGAATAGTGAATAGCTGCAAGATCAGATCACATTCAATGACTTTGGCTGGGTGGTATTTCTTCTCATGCAAGGCAAACTAGCCCCTCCAAGTAGCAAGGCTAACTTTTGACCAATTCCACATTCCTCAGATATTTTTATTGTTGTTTATGCATGAATCTTGGCTGAGAAGATCAGCTTTGTTGAATGTGCACTATTGCACATAAATGCACTTTGAATTCCAAGTCTTTGTACAAAGACTCATTATGCCACATGATGAAGTTCTAAGCATCTTGGCCTAATTCTGCAGGTTTTGATATGATTCAATCTGATCCTCATTGATTTGGGAAGATGACAAAGTTGGCAAGATGACAAACTTACAAATGGAAATCGTATGGTGCAAGAAAAATGTCCCAAAATCTGCCTTGAAGACAGTTGCATCAGGGCAACTTGGGAGGATCATATCTCCCTGCTCACATGGAATCTTTGAGTGTTCTTGTACTCTTTGGAAAGCTGGGATAACATTCTTCAACTTTGATGTTTACAAATGTGTCATACCCCAAATTTTGACCACCAAGATTCCCATCATTGTGAAAACCATCATCACAATATGGATGACCTTTCATACTCATTAGTCTTCCCCAAAGATGGGTTAGCATTCACTACAATCAAACTTAGGGTTTCAAGCCCTCTCAGAGCCCTTAGACAAAGGATCAATCAAGAAAGGACATGATCTTCAACTTGTCTAAACCTCTCAAACATCCACAAAGGATCAAGAGGACTCCCACATAAAGAATCAAGCACAAGGCTGCAGCATTCCAGGTGGATCAAGTCTCAAGATCATCAGTGTCACCAAATTAGGGTTTTGGTCGACCATGGCCTCCAGATGGAAATTTTCCTCTGGGCATGAGCCAATGCTTCAAAGCTCAACTCAAGATACTCAAAGGGACTTCATGGACCCAGGCATCAAGTCAATTTAGCCTCAGGGGATGCATTCATCAAAAATCAGGAATTAGGGTTTCTTGACCTAATTCACCCCTAAGTTGACTTTTGGGACAAAACATGAGCCAAGACCTCAAGACATGATTTGAGGGTCTCTCATATACCACATTAATCCATTTGCAACAATGGATTCCCAAGAAGCTTGATCAACAAGTTTCAATTTCATCTGGACCACAGTTAGGGTTTTGAGAAAAAAAGTCAACTGTACTTCTGACTTTTGATCAGGACATGCCCCCAAACCTTGGGACATAAGTCAACACACCCTATAACACCTATGGAATCCATCCATCAAGTTTGATTTAGGTTAAGGACTTGATTTCATAGAGGATCGCACAGTTTGGAATTCATCTGACAAAAAGTCAACTGTGCCAAAAAGTCAAAGTTTGACTTTTTGATTTTTTGGTCAATTATGGTCCCTTAACCCTAAAATGATGTTAATGTGTGATTGGAATCATCATTCATCAAGAAAAATCAAGAAAAGTGGGATAACTTGTAAAAGGGGTAACCATAAATAACTTAGAAATTTTCTAAGTTATGGAACAAAGTGGCTAGGGTACCAACTTTGGAGGATCATATCTCCTAAACCACAAAGCCATTTTTCCCCATCCAAAGCTGGATTTGTATCTCTCATGGCCCTCTACAAAAGTGTCAACTACACCTCATTCCAATTCATCATGGATTTTGAGTTATGGTTGGGTCAAAATGGATGAAAACATGAAATGTCACTTTTTCCAACACTTAGAGAAATTTTCACTAAGTCAGAATCTGTTTCACTTTTTCCAAAATGTAAGGGCATTTTTCACTTGGATCCAAAAAGTTTCAAAACAAACTATGATCACACATATGTTGTATCATATGAGGGCTTTCCAAAATGACCAAGAACTTCACCAAACTCAATCTGAGCAAGAAGTTATGACAGTGGCAATATGCCTTGTTGTAACTGTCATAACAAGGCAGATTTGGGCATTTTGCTCGATTTGCTCAAATTTTGCAAAGGGCAAGCAACTCTATCCATCTGAACACCTCAGGGGGAAACCAAGGAGGGACAAACACTGATCCATCAGCCTCCCAAGTCTTTGGAACCAAAAGTAGCATGCCAAACCTAGAAATGCCTAAAAGAGGGACAAGACTCCAATTTTGTTTTGGGGCATTTAATGGATGCACCAAGGTGGCATGAACTGAGCCTTTTCCAACTGAATTCAGTCAAGGATGATCCAAGAACTAGGGAACCACAGGCCTGTGCTCCAACCTCTAGTCAATGGCTAGAGGAGACTTGGATTCCTATTGATCAACATTTGCCAAACTTTTGCAGCAGTTGCCATTCACTATTGCATCCAAAACAAACTTGCTCCACTATAAATAGAGCTCATTTGTGATCAGTTTGAGTACACCAAAGCCATCAAACAGATGCTTTCCTCAAAATCACCTTCTCTAGGCAAAAATACCTTCTTTAGCAAGGTAACTCTGAGTTTTTGAGTTAGAGAGCATTTCCATCACAGCTCATGATCCAAACACATCCAATATGTCATATCTAAGCTGCCCAAACCCTCACAAGTGACCTGTAACACCAAAATCTCAAAGTCCCCTCTCAAAACCGCAAAAATAGGACTTTTGTGCATTTTTCAAGCCATGTCTTGATTCAGTCACTTTCCAAACCAGATAAAACCTCAAACACACTCCAAATATCATCCTTAAACTATCCCAAATGGTTCCCCACATCTGGAACACCATTTGAGAGATTTGCTATTTTGGCCACTTTTGCCCCTCTTGTAAGAAAGGGCCAGTTTCCATTCCTGAGGTTTCCATCTAGTTCCAACCACTCTAAAAGCTTCTAAGGGATCATTTGAGGGTGTCCAAAGCATCAAAACATTTCTGGAACAAAGCACTTGGTAGATAGCCCAAAAAGCTCCAAAAGAGGTAAGCATCACAACTTGAACCCTCTGAAATATGCCTTGCTTTGAAGTCCACTAATCATGCATCTCTTATACATGTTATATGTGTTGTGTTTGCACCAATTTATCATGTAATTCATACCTGTACCAAGAGGTAGCACATAAAATGCAAAACATGGCCTATTTCAAAACCACTATCAGGTTTTAAGGAGGATTTGTTTTCTGAAAAAACTATCACCACCATTGGATTCCTTGTGAAATTCTAGGCCAGATGCATATAAATTTTGTCCCAATCCATGGAGAAATGAGAAAGTTATGACCTTCACGTTTCTAACCAAAATCTTGCCTTGCCTTGCCTTGGGCCAGGCCAAAAACAAGTCAAGCCTTGTATATTTGTGGTTGTGTTTCAATACACGGATGTATCACCACCCCAGTGGTAGGAGGCGTGCACTGCACACAAGAGGTCTGGGGTTCGAATCCCCCTCTCCCCAGACCCCTTTTTAATGTTTTTTCCACTTTTTTTATTATTTTTCATATTATTTTTAATGATTTGAAAATTTAATAACTCCCTCAATTTTAACTATTTTTGATTGGTTCTTTTTGCAAAAAATCATGTTGAAATATTTTATTTCACAAAAAAATCAAGTTTATATTATTTATTTAATATAGTTGGTATTTTTGTGAATAAATTCACTTTTAATTATTTTTAAACATTTTAAAAATGAATTCTCATGTTGAAAATCAAGACTAAATGAATTTTAATTCATCTTGTGATTAAAACATCATTTTTCAAATCTCAACCAAAAATCACAAGTTGTTTATTAAAACTTATTTGGTATTTTATCATTTTTTTATTGATTTTCTTTGAGAATTTACTTTTAAAATGATGAAATTAGGGTTTCCTTGATTTTCACCCAAACAAATATTTTTCAAACACTCATGGGCCTCTAGTAGAGTGTAAGACCCAACCCTTTTTGAAAAACCAAAATGATTTGGGCCTCAGTGTATTGTATAAGTCCCCATACCGTCAAAAAGTTCGGCGCGATCGTCGCCCTTTTTTTAAAAAACCCATGGGCCTCTCCTTGAGTTGTAAGCCCCCCCTCTTGTACAAAAAATAACCTCTTTGGGCCTCTAATAGAGTGTAAGACCCAACCCCCTTTTAACCAAATCTTTTTGGGCCTCAGGTATTGTATAAGTCTCTCTGCGTTAAAAGAATAATCTCGGCGCAATCGCCAGTTCAAAAATAAAATCATCTGGGCCTACCCTCGTGTTATAAGCCCCATTCCTTTTCTTTAAATACTTTTGGGCCTCTTGAGAGAGTGTAAGACCCATCCCTTTGTACAAAAAACCATGGGCCTCAGTCACTTGTATAAGTCCCTGTACAAATTCAAAACAACAGTGCAATCACTGATAAAACCTTGGGCCTCTCCTCGAGCTATAAGCCCCAACAATCTTTTCAAAACACTTTCTCCTTTGATTTTGAATCCAAATATATGTTGTTATCAAACTTTTCTTTGTTGAACAACTAACAACAGCATGGAAGATCTACAACGGGTAAGTGCTTATCCGCTTTCTTTTACCGCTACATATGTATATAACTATATTGGGGGGCTGTTTTCACTGTATGTCTCCTTTCATATCCTTTTATATACTTGACCTATATCCACTGTGTAATACTAGTATAGTTATTTAGAGTTTCCCCGGCAACTACGTCTAGTACTAGGTAAAGCCCTGTTGGTTGATCTTAAATACAAACAAAACTAGATCCCCCCATAGGATTACCAGATACAGTCTTCCCTCCTCTTGGGGTTAAACAATAAGGAACAAAGAGAAATGCAGTATTCTCGGTGAACCTTTTCTCAGACTGTCACCCTTAGAAATTGTCAGAGAAACTCTAACTCCCCATAGATGATCTTTTCTCCGTGAATGGCATCTCTTGAGTTTCTTCCAAATCCTCAAACTTTCCTGGCTTGATCTATTCTCTGTGAATAGTATGTCTTGAACTTCTCGTGGTTTGGGGACCCACAGGCTTCCTAAAAGCATCCCCGCCTCCTCTTGGGCGTTGTACAAGGACCCTTCGGCTTCTTAGAAGTTCTCATGCCTTCTCTTGGGCTTAATACAAGGACCCTGACGACCTCTTAAAGGTATAGGACAGAACTTAGCCATCCTTGGATAGAGCAGTCTTTCCAGCGTCAAAAACTCCGACCATTTTAGGGTTGATACTCATCCCTTAATGCACGTGCCTCCTCTTGGGCATCGTACAAAAGATAAAACTCTAGTCGTGGACCGTCTATGCCTCTTGAGTCTCAAAGACATTCTCAAGTTCCTCCAAAACATAAACATAAGCCCAGTCTCTCTCATGAGATTTCCCCACACTTGGATCTGCCTAGGAATCTCAATGACCTTCGGCAGTAAGACAGCCTCCTCTTGGGCTTTGTAAAAATGATCCTCCCCGGTGGAGATAACCTTTTCAGACTCTCTTGTTGAGTCAAGCCTTTTAGCCTCCGTCTTGGGCGTCGTACAAGACATATAAAAACTCTCTTGTTGAGTATAAAAGACTCTCTTGTTGAGTCAACCCTTATTTTAGCCTCCATCTCCGGCTTCGTACGAGACAGAAAAACACTCTCTTGTTGAGTATAAAAGACTCTCTTATAGAGTCAATCACCTTTTTAGCATCCGTCTCGGGCTTCGTACAAGACATATAAAACACTCTCTTGTTGAGTATAAAAGACTCTCTTGTTTAGTCAACCTCCTTTTAGCCTCAATCTCGGGCTTCGTACGAGATAGAAAATCACTCTCTTGTTGAGTATAAAAAACTCTCTTATTGAGTCAATCAGCTTTTTTAGCCTATGTCTTGGGCTTCGTACAAGACACATAAAAATCCTCTCTTGTTGAGTGAACCCTTTTAACCTCAATCTTGGGCTTTGTACAAGACAGAAAGAACAGTTTCCCCGGAAAAGTCAAACTTCTAGCCTCCTCTTAGGCTTTGTATAAGGAAATCCCCGGTTGAGTCAATCAACCTTTTAGCATCAAGTCAGGTTTTACTCATAACATACAAACATCAACAACTCCTCTTTAGAGATGACAAATTCCCTCTCAGTCAGGACCTTTAGCTTCATATCTTGGGCTTTGAACAAGATACAAATCACATTTAGCTTCATATCTTGGGCTTTGAACAAGATACAAATCACCTTTAGCTTCACGTCTTGGGCTTTGAACAAGACACCAAAACATCTCTTTTCCTCCCATAGAATAGGAGGAACTACGATCGCTCTGATTTCCCTGTTTAGCTAAACGGGAATACGTAGGCATAAGATTGCGACAATCTTAGCGAGCATAATAAATAAACACTCCCAGTCCAGTCCCTTCATATATCAATCAAAGGAAAATCCAGCCTAGCATCCTAAACCAAAAAGCCTCCTATACCGTAAAGACACTTTTGTTATTAAGCACATAACTCTAAGAAAAACCCACCTTTTGATAGCATCTGTAAACCAACAGTTTTGACTGTTTAACCTCGGTATGCAAGCAGGGTTAATTGGAGACATCTATTTCCCTTCCTTAATTAGCTCAATAGGATAAAAAATGAATCGAACTGTAGTACCAAAGCGATAGTGATTCGAAACCACAAAAACCGCGCTACAGAAAAATGGCGACCACAGTGGGAGGCATTCTTTCTTGCTTCTTTTAGGTTGAGACCTTAATTTCAAAGTATCACAGAAGTGGCGACTCTGCTGGGAAGTCATTGTCTATTAGGATCATAGGATTCTAGAGGTCTAGGATATTAGGGCAAATATATATACTGCTATTCCTAATTGATATCTGTGTTTATTTTTCTGCTAATGGGAATGCGTGTGATGCCGCATGTGGAAAGATTGAGTATACAACTAAGATATGTGATGGCATTATATGGGTAATCTTGCGGGGAGTGAATCCCAGTTAAGATTCCCCGGTCGACCATCAAACTCAGTGGAGACTCCCTTTGCAGATGCATTGCCTATACAACTTCGGTTGTTGAAAGTAGTGTGGTCGATTGGGTTATCTGAGAAGCTGAGGATTTTAGTAGACTTAAACCATTTTGTAGTGCGGAAGCTATCGGAAATAGTTGTCACGCGATACTACCCTCATTTGAGACCACTCTAGGATACATCAGCTCGCTGGCGATCCGCTTGTTGTTGTTATCCCAAGAGGGGTCAATGATTTTACGAACAGGTACAAAAAATACCAGTATAAAACCTTTAGGGATGGGTAGAGCCTTGACTTCATGACACTGACCCTTTGACCCCATGTTTTTTCTATGTTTTTGTGTGGTGCATTCATGCATTCATCTAAAAAACGTTAAAACAAAGAAAAATCTTCTCCTCTAGTCTCTCCTTTTCAAATTAAACTAAGACGATGATTGCGAATGTCAGAGAGAAAGATTGCGCTAATGGATTTCGGTAGAAGGAAGACTCACAAGTACACCTTCAAGGTTCCAAAATTAGAGGATTTGAGAGGATTAACAAGGATGATCACCAACCCTGAGGCTTTCAGAGCTAAGTACGGAGGTCTACTATCTCTGTTAAGGGTCCATGTAATTGAAGGAATCTTGGCTACACTCATTCAGTTCTATGATCCGGTCTATCACTGTTTCACGTTCCCGGATTATCAGCTAGCACCAACGCTGGAGGAATACTCTCACCTGACTGATTTACACATTACTGATCAAGCTCCCTTTTCTGGACTGGAAGAAATTCCAAAGGATCAAACTATTGCAAGAGCAATCTATTTGGACGAGTCAGAAATCAGGACTCACATGACCACTAAGGGTGGAATCCCGGGTCTACCAGCCATGTTTTTGATAAAGAAAGCTCTATACTTCGCTAGTATAGGGAACGAGACTGCTTTCGAGAGCATCTTTGCCTTGCTCACTTACGGGTTATTTTTGTTTCCCAACATTGATAATTTCGTCGATATCCAAGCCATTAAGGTTTTTCTGATCGGAAACCCTGTACCGACATTTGCTCGCAGATGCGTATCATTCTGTACACTTGACAAATTTGTACAGTGGAGGAATGATCACATGTTGTGTACCCCTGTTGTACAAATGGTTCACTTCCCATTTACCTAAGTCTGCTACATTTTAGGATCCTAAGAGTTCTTTACGTTGGTCGCAGAGAATCATGGCTCTTACCAACTCTGACATCGATTGGTACAATCGCATCTATGACGGGATCAGAATCATTGACCGTTGTGGAAACTTCCCAAATGTACCCCTCATAGGAACTAAAGGAGGAATCAATTATCATCCAGTTTTAGTTCGTCGTCAATTTGGATACCAGATGAGGCATGTTCCGCGAAATGCTCATCTGGAAGGTCTTTTCTTCAAGGAAGGAGAAAACGATAGAGCACTAAAGACAGAAATAGTGTATGCCTGGAAACACGTTCATCGAAAAGGATGAGAGTCTCTAGGAAAACCGGACTGTGTCTCGGTGGAACCTTATCTCCACTGGGTACAAACTAGAGCTCTCAAGCTGAGGATGCCTTACCCTCGTCAAGAAGTTCTTCCATTATGGGATCGTGTCCTTTATTTTATGTCTGATACGGAAAAACTTCAGGTGACTCTCAACAAAATTCAATAGGAGAAGAGGTCTTGGTAGAATAAGTACCGTATTCTCAATGTGGAGTGCAAGAAAATACAGCAACTACTGAAGGATAAAGATGCTCTGATTGAGATTTTAGAGCAACATGCTGTAGAGAATCAAGAAGACCAGAGGAATTTGCTCGCTCCTTTCACTTGGCAAAGGAATGACAACCAGATAACGGCCCAAGAGCCCCGGTCAAAGAAAAGGAAAATGCCAGAGCCAGAACCTGAGCCCCCCTCAGAGATGACTCAGGACCCATAAGTTTAGATTTCCTTTTACAACACTATGTAGACTAGTGTATTTCTATTTTCGCAATCTTTGAATTCAATAAAACGGGGTTTCCCCACTGTTTGATATTTGCAATCTAATCGTCAATGTTTACTTTGATTAAACAAAAAAAGATATACATAATCATTGCATTGCATTCATCATTCTCACGTAACGCACTCTTCTTACCTACGAATCTCACATTTGTGTCTCGATTCTAGAGTCAAACTGTCTCATTCGTACAATACTCGAGCCAGTCGTCAGAAAAAGATGGATAATCTCGAGGAAGAGAACAGTGAGTTGAGAGAAGAAATCGACGCTCTAAGAGAGGATCTAAGAAAGCTTCACTGTGACATGCAAGCTCTGGCAGAAGCCCAGCTTCAAAGGACTGTGATCTCAGAGATCACATCAACGCCCATAGTGGAGAAGTATGATCCTAGGTATAACATGCCAAAAGATCGTCCCTGGGGCATGCCTATCAACTTTATCCCGGAAGGATATGTTCCGCCGATCACTAAAGATCCAGGAACCGCAGCAGGAACCGCTGGGCCTGAAGGTTACAAACTTCGGGAAAGCAAAGGTGCCAGGGGCATGACAACAACTCCTGAAGGTTACAAAATTCTGGAGACGCCAAGATTTACGGCCGTAATGACTGTACCACCACCCGTGGTGCACACTGTCCCGGAAGGACAGATTCCACAGATACCTTCTGTTGGAAACACAAGTGTGGGTGACAGAATGAAGGAGTTCCAGGAACAGTTCCTGGAGATGCCGAAGGAACTGTAAGCCATTCGCGGTCAGGATTTATTTGGAAAGGACGCCGCAGACCTTTGTTTGGTTCCCAATGTAACGGTTCCGCCCAAATTCAAAGTGCCCGAATTTGAAAAGTACAAGGGTAATTCTTGCCCTCAAACCCAATTAGTGATGTACGCTCGGAGGATGTCAACTCAGACAAAGAACCAAGAGCTACTGATTCACTATTTTCAGGATAGTTTAACCGGTGCCGCACTCAAATGGTACATGGGTTTGAACCGCACCAAGATCGGCACTTTCAGAGATCTTGGCGCTGCCTTTGTACAATAGTACAAATATAACTTAGACATGGCACCGGACAGAGATCAACTTAGAGCCATGTCACAAAAGGACAAGGAAACCTTTAAGGAATACGCTCAGAGATGGCGTGAGATTTCCGTTCAGATTAGTCCACCTCTTGAGGAAAAAGAGATGACAAAGATCTTCTTAAAGACCTTGAGCTCATTTTACTACGACTGAATGGTCGCCAGTGCGCCCAGCGACTTCACCGAAATGGTCGGTATAGGGGTACGTCTCGAGGAAGCAGTCCGAGAAGGACGTTTAGTTAAAGATGCTGGATCATCAAGTAGTACAAAATGATACGGTAGTGCTCTCCCTAAGAAAAAAGAGCAGGATATTCGGAATATCTCTCTCAGAAAGCAGAGGCGACGATACCAACCAGTAGCAGCTATAACTCCTGCTATCAACTCTGCTCCTGTACCTACGTATCAACCTCAGGTTGCTCAAAGCCAACCGAATCAACAGCAATTCCAGCAAAGGACACAACAGCCTCTTCAACAGGCTCGTCCTCAATACAAACACAATCGTACAACGTGTCCACCAGGGTTTGATCCTATACCCATGTTGTACGCAGAATTGTTTCCACAACTACTGGTCAAAGGGCACATCGAGACCAAGGCTCCTCTCGCAATACCGAAAAATCCACCTTTTTGGTTCAAAGCGGATCAGACTTGTCCTTATCATCAAGGAGGATCAGGGCATAACATAGAGAGTTGTCTCAGTTTCAAATATGATATGCAAAAGCTTGTTAGGAGTGGGGTCTTATCCTTCAAGGATACAAATCCTAATGTTCTCACGAACCCGCTGCCTCAACATGAAAAAGCTACAGTCAATTTGATAGAGGGAGAGTCTAACAACATCTATCAAATTTATGATGTACTCTAATTAAGGGCCAACTTGGTCAAGATGCATTGTAGACATAGCGGATACGGCCATGTGCCACCTCATAATTATCACCGGAGTGATATCTGCTCTAAAGACAATCAAGGATGTTCTGTGGTACAATCAGCTCTACAAGAATAGTTGGATCTCGGGTGGATCCAAGAGCACCGAGTTCGTGGAGTCAACATGACTTACACAAATTCCAATATCATTCAGAATCACAACGTTCTGGAAATGAAGGTCAATTTGGTGGTAATGCACTCAAGGCAAAGCCAGTATCATAATCTGCCGCGGCACGATTACAATTCCTGTCTGACTTGCTCGGTAAACAGTCAGGGATTCGCTTTCATACAAGAGGCCCTCCAGCGTCAGATGGATCTTGGATGGATCCAGGACTATCATGATAAAAATCCTTATCAGATCAACATGATTCAAATTTTCGATATTCGTTTGATGAACACCAGCTTGGTGGAGTTACACGCCAAGCAAGTCCAACTCGGTTTTCTCACTTCACACGATTATCTGAGTTGTAAAGTATGCCGTGAGAGCGACCAGGGGTGCACTCTCGTTCAAAGAACTTTACAACACTTGTTAAACCATTGGTGGCTTCCGATCTATCTAGACGAAGACACGCAACAAATCAGTGTGACAAACGGGAACCCTACTAGACGTCAAAGTCAGGATGTTCGATCTATGGAGATAGATCTGGTAAGGTTACACTGCATCCAAAGCGGACATGGCCAGGTGCCACCGTACAACTATGAACGTTGTAGAGTTTACTCGGAGAATAACCAAGGATGCTACCTCGTGCGGGCAGCTCTTCAAAGTCACTTGGACCGTGAAGAGGTTCAACCGTGTCTGAGTTTTGGGTCAATCAACTGGACGCCGGACTATTTCGTTGATCAAATCAAGGAAGTTGTCGTAATCTCTGATTATCAAAGGAATAAAGACGTTTGTGCCATCATCCCTCTACTTGATGCTTCAAAAGTTCCTAACCTGGAACCGATTGAAATCATTTACAATGGTCAGAAAAATCAGAAGGCTCCTGTAGTTATCTATCTGTCGGGACCACTACCATATGAATCAACTAAGGCTATCCCTTACAAATACGGTGCAACGACAATCGAGAATTGAAAGGAAACTCCATTACCCTCCGTCGTGAATATCGCAGACATTAGTCGAGTAACACGGAGCGGTCGGATCTTCAATAGAGGAGTTGGAGAACCCAGCAAAGAAAAGGAACCTCAGGCAGAAGTCCCTAATCCACCAGTCGGTCAGTCCAATAATCCCGACCTTTCTAAGAACAACGATGAGATGCTGAAACTCATCCAAAGGAGTGAATACAACATTGTTGATCAGTTGTTGCAAACTCCTTCAAAAATCTCGGTACTATCTCTTTTACTCAGTTCAGAAGCTCACAAGAAAGCTCTACAGAAAGTCTTAGAGCAAGCCTTTGTGGAACAGGATGTAACTATCAGACAGTTCGATAGCATCGTCTCCAACATCACTTTTTGCAATAACTTAGGATTCAGTGATGAAGAACTGCCAGAAGAGGGCCATTGTCACAACATGGCACTCAATATTACAGTCAACTGCCAGGATGATGCATTAGCCAGCGTACTGGTAGACACCGGATTGACTCTAAATGTTATGCCGAAATCTACATTAATGCGACTATCATAACGAGGATCTCCGATGAGAGCCAGTGATGTCACCGTCAAAGCATTTGACGGATCCCGAAAAACAGTTATCGGCGAAGTCGATCTTCCCATAACCATCAGTCCTCACACGTTCCAAGTCACTTTCCAGGTCATGGACATCCAGGCAATATACAGTTGCTTATTAGGAAGACCTTGGATACACCAGGCTGGGGCAGTCACTTCGACACTTCACCAAAAGCTGAAGTTTGTCAAGAACGACCAACTCGTCACAGTCTGCGGAGAACATGCCTTGACCGTGAGTAACTTATCGTTATCCACCTGTGTAGAACCGGAGGAAATAATCGGAACCCAGTTCCAAGCACTTTCGATGAGAAATGATAATCAGGCAGAAAGAGGAACCTCGATTTCCTCGTACAAAGATGCTCTCGAAGCAATTGAAAGTAACAATACGAAAGGGTGGGGACAGCTTGTCACTCCTACTGATAACAAAGCGAAGAAAGGTCTTGGCTTTTCCTCAACCTGTACCCAGATTGCTACTAACGATGAAAGTTTTCGTCCCATTCAGGATTTCTTCCACAGTGGAGGTTTCCTTCACCCAGTGTCTCAGGGAGTACATACCATCAATGAAGGTGATTCCTCCGATACGAAGGAAGAATGGAAGTCCTAGCTTAACAAAGACGGTTATATGTCTCAGGACGAAACGCAGACTCCATTCTGCTTTCCCTCACAGAGTCTGAGATTTATACCAAGGTTAGACGTCAAAATGATCTACGAAGATTGCGAACCGGAAGGATGTCGTGCTCCACCAAAATCATTAGAGGAGGACACTCCGATGAAATACAACTTTGACCACGATGGATGGCCTGCCTATCTGGCAGTCGTACCCAGGAGACTCGGGGCAAGAGAATCAACCGAACAATGAATATCAGCTGAGCATCATTGAAAAGAATACCTGCGTCCCCAGCATGTCATGGGATCAACACTCAGGGCATTCAGAAAATACCCAGCACAACGATGAATTCGCAAAGTTTGCAGGACTAGAATTCATTAACTACGCTTTTCCTGAGGTTAACGTCATCGAAAGGGATGACTCCTCCAAGTCCAAAGAGGTGTGGGACACCCTGGGACAACCAAGTGGTAAATACGACTTTATGGTCAAATACACCACTCCTGAAAGCTCTCGTATCAGGCTCGAAGACATCCAGCCCACTGGATGGGGAGATCTGCCTGAGAGTACAAACACTATGCAAAATACAGCAGAAGAATCCTCCTACGACAACTCTGCCTGGGAGACAGATTCCAATGATCCAGCTCCGCCAGAAATCAGCATCATTTCTGAGGACAAGCCCAGAAAGAAGGTGCCAGACTTTGTGATTCACCGAGGAGTTCGCCGCCAATGGGTTGTAGTCGACATTCCGAAGATCGTTCATAAGTCAAAGTAATTGTCGTCTTTGTCATAACCTTTCAACCTGCCCAGGTGAAACGGATGTTTTGATAGGGCTCACTTTCTGTAAATATCCCTCTTCGCTTCGCCCAAAGCGATAGAGTTTTGCTTTATAGGGCTGTGGTTTCAAGTTTTGACTGATCATAAGTAAAGTAACGTCGTTCTGTAATTTCCGCATCTATTACTGTTTTCTCTTTTTGCTTTTCCAGAAAATGGTAATCCTAAAAAACAACAAATAATAAAAACAAGCAGTTTTCCAAAGAAAAAACACTGCACATACTCTTGCATTCTCTCTACCTCTTCTAAAAACAAATCATCACGTCTTGCAGACTGCTTGTTTTTAACCCCACTGAAAGACGCAATCAAATGCCTTCTCCCAACTTTGAGTTCCCGGTATTTGAAGGTGAAGAAGAAGATGACGAAGAAATTCCAGAAGAGATCTCTCGATTACTCAGACAAGAGGAAAAGTCCATCAAACCTCACAAAGAGCCGATGGAAACGGTCAATTTGGGTTCGGAAAGAGAGAGAAAAGAGGTCAAGATTGGGGCACTACTCAGTCCAATTGTCAAAAAAGACTGATAAAGCTTCTCAAAGAGTTTCCCGATGTATTCGCTTGGTCCTATCAAGATATGCCAGGGTTGGATACCAGCATCGTGGAGCATCATCTACCGCTAAGATCAGAATGTCCGCCAGTAAATCAAAGGTTGAGAAGGACTCAACCGGATATGGCTATCAAAATCAAAGAGGAGGTGCAGAAACAGATTGACGCAGGCTTCCTCGCCACATCGGAGTATCCTAAATGGTTAGCCAACATAGTACCAGTTCCGAAAAAGGACGAAAGGGTCAGAATGTGTGTGGACTATAGAGATCTAAACAAGGCTAGTCCAAAGGATGACTTTCCCTTGCCATACATTGACATGCTGGTCGACAGTACAGCAAAGTTCAAAGTTTTCTCCTTTATGGACGGATTCTCGGGCTATAATCAGATAAAGATGGCGCCGAAAGACATGGAGAAAAATTCATTTATCACCCCATGGGGGACCTTTTGTTACAAGGTAATGTCGTTCGGTTTATAGAACGCCGGGGCAACCTATCAAAGGGTCATGACTACTCTGTTTCATGACATGATACACAAAGAAATCGAGGTATATGTCGATGATATGATCGCAAAATCTAAAACAGAGGAGGAACATGTAACCCATCTGTCAAAATTATTCGAGCGGTTGAGAAAGTACAAACTCCACTTGAATCCTAGCAAATGTACGTTCGGAGTCCGTTCAGGGAAAATGCTAGGGTTCATCGTCAGCTAGAAAGGGATTGAGGTTGATCCTGACAAGGTCAAGGCCATTCAAGAAATGCCTTCTCCAAGGACTGAAAAACAAGTAAGGGGATTCCTGGGACGTTTGAACTACATTTACAGATTCATATTCCTCATGACTGCGACATGTGCGCCAATCCTCAAATTACTCAAAAAGAATCAGGACTGTGTTTGGACAGAAGATTACCAGACCGCCTTCGACAGTATTAAGGAATACCTGGTGAATCCACCGATTCTATCACCTCCAATGGAAGGAAGACCACTGATCATCTACCTAACAGTCTTGGAAGACTCAATGGGTTGTGTGCTTGGCCAACAAGACGAAACAAAAAGAAAAGAGTCTGCCATCTATTATCTGAGCAAGAAATTCACCGAGTGTGAAACTCGGTACACCATGCTTGAGAAAACTTGTTGTGCTCTGGCTTGGGCAGCCAAACGTCTTCGCCAGTACATGATTCGTCACACTACTTGGTTAATCTCCGAAATGGATCCAATCAAGTACGTCTTTAAAAAACCTGCTCTCACGGGAAGGATTTCCCATTGGCAGATGTTGTTATCAGAATACGACATCGAGTACCACGCTCAAAAAGCCGTTAAAGGAAGTGTTTTAGCCGATCATTTGGCTCATCAACCAATTGACGATCAAGAATCAGTCGGATTTAACTTCCCGGACGAAGATGTCATGTATTTGAAAATGAAAGATTGCGATGAACCGCTACCCAGTGAAGGGCCAGAACCAGGTTCCCAATGGGGACTACTCTTTGATGGAGCTATTAATCATTATGGAAACGGAATTGGGGCAATCATCATAACACCTCAGGGTACCCACATTCCTTTCACTGCCCGACTGACATTCAAGTATACAAACAACGAGGCCGAATACGAAGCTTGTATCATGGGTCTCGAAGAAGCGATCGACTTAAGGATCAAAAACTTGGATGTATATGACAACTCAGCCCTGGTTATCAATCAGATCAAAGGAGATTGGAACACATACCATATAGGATTGATTCCTTACAAAGATTACGCGAGAAGGTTGTTACCCTTCTTCAACAGAATCGAGTTTTATCACATCCCTCGTGAAGAGAATCACATGGCTGATGCACTAGCCACTCTCTCCTCCATGATTAGTGTAGGTCAATGGAACGACTTACCTAAGATTGACATAATGCGCCTAGAAATGCCCGCTTACATCTTCACGATTGAAGCAGTCATAGACGACAAACCTTGGTATCACGATATCAAATGCTTCCTTCAGAAACAAGAGTACCCACCTGGGGCATCCAGAAAAGATAGAAAGACCCTCAAAAGACTGGCTGGGAACTTCTTCCTGAGCGGTGATACCCTCTATAAGAGAAACTTTGACATGGTTTTGCTTCGATGTGTAGATAGACCAGAAGCAAACATGCTGATGAAAGAAATTCATGAAGGATCCTTTGGCACTCATGCCAACGGACACACAATGGCAAGAAAAATTCTAAGAGCCAGGTACTATTGGTTGACCATGGAATTCGACTGCTACAAGTACATGAGGAGATGTCACAAGTGTCAGATATACTCAGACAAAATCCATGTACCGCCTACGCATCTCAAAGTTCTCTCTTCCCCATGGCCTTTTTCCATATGGGGAATCGACATGATTGGCACGATTCAGCCCAAGGCTTCGAACGGACATCGGTTCATCCTGGTAGCCATTGATTACTTCACCAAGTGGGTCGAAGCACCATCATACGCTAATGTAACCCGACAAGTGATGGTCCGATTTATCAAAAATAATATCATCTGTCGTTATGGTGTTCCAAACCAGATCATTACTGACAATGGATCTAACTTGAACAACAAGATGATGAAAGAGTTGTGCGCTGAGTTCAAGATCGAACACCATAACTCATCTCCCTACTGACCCAAGATGAACGGAGTGGTAGAAGCGGCTAACAAGAACATCAAGAAGATGGTTGTAACCTACAAAGACTGGCACGAAATGCTACCCTTTGCTCTTCACGGTTATCGCACATCTGTCCGCACTTCAACAGGGGCAACCCCTTTCTCTCTAGTATATGGCATGGAGGCAGTGCTTCCCATAGAAGTAGAGATCCCATCAATCCGGGTATTGATGGAAGCTAAGCTAATAGAAGCCGAATGGTGTCAAAGTCGACACGATGAACTGAAACTGATCGAAGAAAAGTGAATAGCGGCACTATGCCATGGTCAGTTGTATCAACAAAGAATGGAGAAGGCGTTCAACAAAAGGGTTCGACCCCGTGTCTTCAGAAAAGGAGACCTCGTGCTCAAGAAGATACAATCATTTCTCACTGATCCACGAGGAAAATGGACTCCAAATTACGATGGCCCCTATGTGGTCAATAAAGCTTTCTCAGGCGGCGCCTTGAGACTCGTATCCATGGATGGAGAAGAATTTGCCTACCCCACAAATGTTGACGTAGTCAAGAAATACTTCGCCTAAATAAAAAAAAAAAGAAAAGAAGAAGAGAAAAAAAATCGTCTCGGTGGATTGAAAATCCGAAAGGTCGGTCCAGGTAAAAATTAGAGACATAATCAAAAATCATCCCGGTGGATTGGAAACCTCAAAGTACAATCCAGGCAAAAGTTAGGGATAATGGCAAGTAACTACGTTCAACAAAGGGGCAAATCCCTCAGCAGCAGTTACACCATCCGTCAAGAAAACTCCAGTCAAGGTCATCTTCGACGGAAGCTCAGGATATCTAGAATTCAAAGTTGGTAGAAGGATAGCGGTCGTTATGTTTCATTGTAGCCCTTTTCCCATAAAATTACCATTTTCTAACTTTGTAAATACTCTATGGAATCACGCGTTTGGCTGATCTCCATCCTATCAATAAAATTTGAGCTCTCGTGTCTTTGTTTGTAATTCTCATTTGTTTTAGCTTTACGGAACAACGTTTTAACATGATTAATGATTCTTGAAATAAAACAAAAATGAATTTACTTGTTAAACTTTTTCTGCTTTTAAAATAAAGATGGCAATTTCTTTTGACTGTTGAACATCAAAAGAACATCGATCGCTTCTCCAGAAGTAATCGAACCTCAAAGTGCAGAATCAAAATACTCCTTCTAAACCAGTACACCTGAATGAAGGATCAACTGTGTCAGATGCGAATACTCCATTCGACACCCCCGGCACAGTTCTTAGCTCCTAAGCCCGACCAACGGTTTTTTCCTCAGGGACTATCTCTCCTAAGCAAGCCAGAATTGCTATCTTGAACCAGTGATACTTTTCATCTCCCATTGTGGCCGAGTATCCAGTCATGTTCATCTGTCAGTTTGTATGTCGCGTCAGTTTTGTCTGCATAAACATACATACATCATGCATTATTTGATTCACCTTCATAATCATATTGCATTACTATCACTCTAGTCGGTCTTATCCCCTAGTAATAAAAGTCCTCTTGTCAATTGAGTTGCCAGTTCGTTCCTCCTCAGGAAGTGAAACATCTAAGTAATCTCTCTCCAAGTTTATCTCCGGATTAGAGACGGTCCTTGACCACTTTGATAACTTGAACCTCTGGAAAGGCAAGAAAACAGTCAACAAACGTCATTCTTCGCCATTGAAGATGATGTTCTCGCTTTCCCCGATTAAGGAAAATCCCCAGAGAAAGCCTTGCAACCAAAGACTCTCAGCATCACATTGGTTCTTCTCTCCAGAAAGTCAATGTTAATGAAGTCATCAGCACCTCAAAATTGGGGTATATTGTATGGCATTTCTCTGAGAAGACCTCGAGAAAAGTATGATGTAATATCCCCAAGCGGAAGCAGTCTCTCAAGAGACTCATTTTCCCCAGTAGAGTCGACAAATGGCGTCTCCAAACAGTGAAGTTTGTGTACCTCTACAGCTCAGACGAATGGGGTTTTCCCAGCAAGCCTGACATCAAAACTTTTTCCATCAAATGGCATCTCCCCAGGAAAATTCGGCGAGAAGTTTGAGGAAAGCCGCTACGAATAGCGTCCCTTGTCAAGAAAGTTTATTGACAAAAGAAACTGAGACCAGTTCCTTGGTAAGAAACCAGGATCGAGGGGAAGTTTGCATCAGAAACTGAGACCAGTTCCTTGGTAGGAAACCAGGATCGAGGGGAAGTTTATTTCAAAAAGAAAATTGAGACCAGTTCCTTGGTAGGAAACTAGGATCAAGGGGAAGTTTAAATCAGAAACTGAGACCAATTCCTTGGTAGGAAACCAAGATCGAGGGGAAGTTTGTATCAGAAACTGAGACCAGTTCCTTGGTAGGAAACCAGGATCGAGGGGAAGTTTATTTCAAAAAGAAAATTGAGACCAGTTCCTTGGCTGAAGACCAGGATCGAGGGGAAGTTTCTACCTTTTCTAAGCATCATTGCTTAGCTAAAGAAGACGGACGAGCAAACTGCCATTCATAACCACCATCAAAATTTCGGGTATTCCGATATTTAATCCTCTTGCACCCCGAATTCCCGAATACCTTCGCCATTCACACCTTCGGGTCCAAGAAGATTAAATAGGGGCATCTGTCACACCCCAAATTTTTACCACCAAGATTCCCATCATTGTGAAAACCATCATCACAATATGGATGACCTTTCATACTCATTAGTCTTCCCCAAAGATGGGTTAGCATTCACTACAATCAAACTTAGGGTTTCAAGCCCTCTCATAGCCCTTAGACAAAGGATCAATCAAGAAAGGACATGATCTTCAACTTTTCTAAACCTCTCAAACATCCACAAAGGATCAAGAGGACTCCCACATCAAGAATCAAGAACAAGGCTACATCATTCCAGGTGGATCACGTCTCAAGATCATCAGTGTCACCAAATTAGGGTTTTGGTCGACCAGGGCTTCCAGATGGAAATTTTCCTCTGGGAATGAGCCAATGCTTCAAAGCACAACTCAAGATACTAAAAGGGACCTCATGAACCCAGGCATCAAGTCAATTTAGCCTCAGGGGATGCATTCATCAAAAATCAGGAATTAGGGTTTCTTGACCTAATTCACCCCTAAGTTGACTTTTGGGACAAAACATGAGCCAAGACCTCAAGACATGATTTGAGGGTCTCTCATATACCACATTAATCCATTTACAATAATGGATTAACCCAAGAAGCTTGATCAACAAATTTCAATTTCATCTGGACCACAGTTAGGGTTTTGAGAAAAAAAGTCAACTGTACTTCTGACTTTTGATCAGGACATGCCCCCAAACCTTGGAATATAAGTCAACACACCCTATAACACCTATGGAATCCATCCATCAAGTTTGATTTAGGTCAAGGACTTGATTTCATAGAGGATCACACAGTTTGGAATTCATCTGACAAAAAGTCAACTGTGCCAAAAAGTCAAAGTTTGACTTTTTGATTTTTTGGTCAATTATGGTCCCTTAACCCTAAAATGATGTTAATGTGTGATTGGAATCATCATTCATCAAGTAAAATCAAGAAAATTGGGATAACTTGTAAAAGGGGTAACCATAAATAACTTAGAAATTTTCTAAGTTATGGAACAAAATGGATGAAAACATGAAATGTCACTTTTTCCAACACTTAGAGAAATTTTCACTAAGTCAGAATCTGTTTCACTTTTTCCAAAATGTAAGGGCATTTTTCACTTGGATCCAAAAAGTGTCAAAACAAACTATGATCACACATATGTTGTATCATATGAGGGCTTTCCAAAATGACCAAGAACTTCACCAAACTCAATCTGAGCAAGAAGTTATGACAGTGGCAATATGCCTTGCTGCAACTGTCATAACAAAGCAGATTTGGGCATTTTGCTCAATTTGCTCAAATTTTGCAAAGGTAAAGCAACTCTATCCATCTGAACACCTCAGGGGGAGACCAAGGAGGGACAAACATTGATCCATCAGCCTCCCAAGTCTTTGGAACCAAAAGTAGCATGCCAAACCTAGAAATGCCTAAAAGAGGGACAAGACTCCAATTTTGTTTTGGGGCATTTAATGGATGCACCAAGGTGGCATGGACTGAGCCTTTTCCAACTGAATTCAGTCAAGGATGATCTAAGAACTAGGGAACCACAGGCCTGTGCTCTAACCTCTAGTCAATGGCTAGAGGAGACTTGGATTCCTATTGATCAACATTTGCCAAACTTCTGCAGCATTTGCCGTTCACTATTGCAGGCAAAACAAACTTGCTCCACTATAAATAGAGCTCATTTGTGATCAGTTTGAGTACACCAAAGCCATCAAACAGATGCTTTCCTCAAAATCACCTTCTCTAGGCAAAAATACATTATTTAGCTAGGTAACTCTGAGTTTTTTAGTTAGAGAGCATTTCCATCACAACTCATGATCCAAACACATCCAATATGTCATATCTAAGCTGTTCAAACCCTCACAAGTGACCTGTAACACCAAAATCTCAAAGTCCCCTCTCAAAACCTCAAAAATAGGACTTTTGTGCATTTTTCAAGCCATGTCTTGATTCAGTCACTTTCCAAACCAGATAAAACCTCAAACACACTCCAAATATCATCCTTGAACTGTCCCAAATGGTTCCCCACATCTGAAACACCATTTGAGATAGTTGCTATTTTGGCCACTTTTGCCCCTCTTGCAAGAAAGGGCCAGTTTCCATTCCTGAGGTTTCCAGTTGGTTCCAACCACTCTAAAAGCTTCTAAGGGATCATTTGAGGGTGTCCAAAGCATCAAAACATTTCTGGAACAAAGCACTTGGTAGATAGCCCAAAAAGCTCCAAAAGAGGTAAGCATCACAACTTGAACCCTCTTAAATATGCCTTGCTTTGAAGTCCACTAATCATGCATCTCTTATACATGTTATATGTGTTGTGTTTGCACCAATTTATCATGTAATTCATACCTGTACCAAGAGGTAGCACAGAAAATGCAAAACATGGCCTATTTCAAAACTACTATCGGGTTTTGAGGAGGATTTGTTTTCTGAAAAAACTACCACCACCATTGGATTCCTTGTGAAATTCTAGGCCAGATGCATATAAATTTTGTCCCAATCCATGGAGAAATGAGAAAGTTATGACCTTCACGTTTCTAACCAAAATCTTGCCTTGCCTTGCCTTGGACCCGGCCAAAAACAAGGCAAGCCTTGTATATTTTGGGTTGTGTTTCAATACACGGATGTATCACCACCCCAGTGGTAGGAGGCGCGCACTGCACACAAGAGGTATGGGGTTCGAATCCCCCTCGCCCCAGACCCCTTTTTAATGCTTTTTCCACTTTTTTATTATTTTCCATATCATTTTTAATGATTTGAAAAATTAATAACTCCCTCAATTTTAATTATTTTTTATTGGTTCTTTTTGCAAAAAATAAAAAAAATGTTGAAATATTTTATTCCACAAAAAAATCAAGTTTATATTATTTATTTAATATAGTTGGTATTTTTGTGAATAAATTCACTTTTAATTATTTTTAAACATTTTAAAAATGAATTCTCATGTTGAAAATCAAAACTAAATGAATTTTAATTCATCTTGTGATTAAAACATCATTTTTCAAATCTCAACCAAAAATCACAAGTTGTTTATTCAAGCTTATTTGGTATTTTATCATTTTTTATTGATTTTCTTTGAGAATTTACTTTTAAAATGATGAAATTAGGGTTTCCTTGATTTTCATCCAAACAAATCTTTTTCAATCACTCATGGGCCTCTTGTAGAGTGTAAGACCCAACCCTTTTTGAAAAACCAAAATGATTTGGGCCTCAGTGTATTGTATAAGTCCCGATACCGCCAAAAAGTTCGGCGCGATCGTCGCTCTTTTTTTAAAAAACCCATGGGCCTCTCCTTGAGTTGTAAGCCCCACCTCTTGTACAAAAAATAACCTCTTTGGGCCTCTAATAGAGTGTAAGACCCAACCCCCTTTTAACCAAAACTTTTTGGGCCTCAGATATTGTATAAGTCCCTCTGCATTAAAAGAATAATCTCGGCGCAATCGCCAGTTCAACAATCAAATCATCTGGGCCTACCCTCGTGTTTTAAGCCCCATTCCTTTTCTTTAAATACTTTTGAGCCTCTTGAGAGAGTGTAAGACCCATCCCTTTGTATAAAAAACCATGGGCCTCAGTCACTTGTATAAGTCCCTGTACAAATTAAAAACAACAGTGCAATCACTGATAAAACCTTGGGCCTCTCCTCGAGCTATAAGCCCCAACAATCTTTTCAAAACACTTTCTCCTTTAATTTTTAATCCAAATATATGTTGTTATCAAACTTTTCTTTGTTGAACAACTAACAACAACATGGAAGCTCTAGAACGGGTAAGTGTTTATCCGCTTTCTTTTACCGCTTTCATATGTATATAACTGTATTGTGGGGCTGTTTTCACTGTAAGTCTCCTTTCACATCCTTTTATATACTTTTCCTATATCCACTGTGTAATACTAGTATAGTTATTTAGAGTTTCCCCGGTAACTACGTCTAGTACTAGGTAAAGCCCTGTTGGTCGCTCTTAAATACAAACAAAACTAGATCCACCCATAGGATTACCAGATACAGTCTTCCCTCCTCTCGGGGTTAAATAATATGGAACAAAGAGAAAGGCAGTATTCTAGGTGAACCTTTTCTCAGACTGTCACCCTTAGAAATTGTCAAAGAAACTATAACTCCCCAGAGATGATCTTTTCTCCGTGAATGGCATCTCTTGAGTTTCTTCCAAATCCTCAAACTTTCCTGGCTTGATCTATTCTCTGTGAATAGCATGTCTTGAACTTCTCGTGGTTTGGGGACCCACAGGCTTCCTAAAAGCATCCCCGCCTCCTCTTGGGCGTTGTACAAGGACCCTTCGGCTTCTTAGAAGTTCTCATGCCTTCTCTTGGGCTTAATACAAGGACCTTGACGACCTCTTAAAGGTATAGGACAAAACTTAGTCATCCTTTGATAGAGTAGTCTTTTCAGCGTCAAAAACTCCGGCCATTTTAGGGTTGATACTCATCCCTTAATGCTCGTGCCTTCTCATGGGCATCGTACAAAAGATAAAACTCTAGACGTGGACCGTCTAAGCCTCTTGAGTCTCAAAGACATTCTCAAGTTCCTCCAAAACATAAACATAAGCCCAGTCTCTCTCATGAGATTTCCCCACACTTGGATCTGCCTAGGAATCTCAGTGACCTTCGACAGTAAGACAGCCTCCTCTTGGGCTTTGTACAAATGATCCTCCCCGGCGGAGATAACCTTTTCAGACTCTCTTGTTGAGTCAAGCCTTTTAGCCTCCGTCTTGGGCATCATACAAGACACATAAAAACTCTCTTGTTGAGTATAAAAGACTCTCTTGTTGAGTCAAACCTTTTTTTAGCCTCCATCTCGGGCTTCGTACGAGACAGAAAAGCACTCTCTTGTTGAGTATAAAAGACTCTCTTGTTGAGTCAATCACCCTTTTAGCCTCCGTCTCGGGCTTTGTACAAGACATATAAAACACTCTCTTGTTGAGTATAAAAGACTCTCTTGTTGAGTCAACCTCCTTTTAGCCTCAATCTCGGGCTTCGTACGAGATAGAAAATCACTCTCTTGTTGAGTATAAAAGACTCTCTTGTTGAGTCAATCAGCTTTTTTAGCCTCTGTCTTGGGCTTCGTACAAGACACATAAAAATCCTCTCTTGTTGAGTGAACCCTTTTAGCCTCAATCTTGGGCTTTGTACAAGACAGAAAGAACAGTTTCCCCGGAAAAGTCAAACTTCTAGCCTCCTCTTAGGCTTTGTATAAGGAAATCCCCGGTTGAGTCAATCAACCTTTTAGCATCAAGTCAGGTTTTACTCATAACATACAAACATCAACAACTCCTCTTTAGAGATGACAAATTCCCTCTCAGTCAGGACCTTTAGCTTCATATCTTGGGCTTTGAACAAGATACAAATCACCTTTAGCTTCATATCTTGGGCTTTGAACAAGATACAAATCACCTTTAGCTTCACGTCTTGGGCTTTGAACAAGACACCAAAACATCTCTTTTCCTCCCATAGAATAGGAGGAACTACAATCGCTCTGATTTCCCTGTTTAGCTAAACGGGAATACGTAGGCATAAGATTGCAACAATCTTAGCGAGCATAATAAATAAACACTCCCAGTCCAGTCCCTTCATATATCAATCAAAGGAAAATACAGCCTAGCATCCTAAACCAAAAAGCCTCATATACCGTAAAGACAATTTTGTTATTAAGCACATAACTCTAAGAAAAACCCACCTTTTGATAGCATCTGTAAACCAACAGTTTTGACTGTTTAACCTCGGTATGCAAGCAGGGTTAATTGGAGACATCTATTTCCCTTCCTTAATCAGCTCAATAGGATAAAAAATGAATCGAACTGTAGTACCAAAGCGATAGTGATTCGAAACCACAAAAATCGCGCTACAAAATGGTTCTGAATCCCCTTGGATCATAGTGAAAAATGCCTCTACATTTTGGATTTTGGACTGTTTTTTAACTTAGGCAGATTTTCACTAAGTGTTGGAAAAAGGGATATTTTCATGTTTTAGTGATTTTGCTCCATTCATAACTCAAAATTCATGAAGATTTGGAATGAGATGTAGTTGACATATTTGAAGTATGTAAGATGAACTTTCATCATAGCTTTGAATGGGAGAAAAAGGCCTTGTGGTTTAGGAGTTATAACCTTGCAAAGTTGGCATAAAATCACTTTTCTTCCATAACTTAGAAAAATTTTGGTTTCTCATGGTTGCCCCTTTTGCAAGAAACCCCACTTTTCTTTATTTTTCTTAATGAATGATGATAAATACCATACATTAACATTATTTTTGACTTAGGGGAACCATATTTGTGAAAAAATTCCAAAAAGTCAAACTTGGATTTGGGCACAGTTGACTTTTTGTCAGATGAAATCCAAACTGTGTGATCCTTTATGCAATCAAGTTCTTGACCTAATTCAAACCTAATGGATGGATTCCATAGGTCTTTTAGGGTGTCTTGAATCATGTCCCAAGGTTTGGGAGCATGTCTTGGTCAAAAGTCAAAGGTATAGTTGACTTTTTCTTCAAAACCCTAATTATGGTCCAGATGAAAATGAAACTTGTGAATCAAGCTTCTTGGGTTAATCCATTGTTATAAATGGATAAATGGGGTGTATTTGAGGTCCTCAAATTATGTCTTGAGGTCTTGGCTCATGCTTTGTCTTAAAAGTCAACTTAGGGGTGAATTAGGTCAAGAAACCCTAATTCCTGATATTTTATGAATGCATCTCCTGAGGATAAATTGACTTGATGGTTGGGTCCATGAGGTCCCTTGGAGTATCTTGGGTTGTGCTTTGAAGCATTGGCTCTTGCCCAGAAGAAAATTTCCATCTGGAGGCCTTGGTCGACCAAAACCCTAATTTGGTGACACTAGCGATCTCGAGGCTTGATCCACTTGGAATGTCGCAACTTTGTGCCTGATTCTTGATATGGGAGACCTCTTGATCCTTTATGGGTGTTTGAGAGGTTAGAAAAGTTGAAGATTATGTCATTTCTTGATTGATCCTTTGTCTAAGTGCTCTGAGAGGGCTTGAAACCCTAAGTCTTGATTGTAGTGAATGCTTAATCATCTTTGAGGAGATTGATGAGGCATGAAAGTATATCCATATTGTGGTGATGTTTTTCACAATGATGGGAAATCTTGGTGGTCAAAATTTGGGGTATGAAAATGCGTTGGCGGTACATGGATTTTTTCGGCGTATATCTGACACTTTTAACATTTCCTCATGTACTTGTAGCAATCGGATTCTATTGTCAGCTAATAAAATCCTGCTCTTAAAATTTTTCTTGCTATTGTATGCCCATTGGCATGAGTTCCAAAGGAGCCTTCATGAATCTCTTTCATCAGCATGTTTGCTTCGTGTCTGTCCACGCATCTGAGCAAAACCATGTCGAAGTTTCTTTGTGGAGCACCTCGTTGTTCAGGAAGAAGTTGCCAGCCAGTCTCTTGAGAGACTTCCTATCTTTTCTCGATGCCCCAGGCGGATATTCCTGTCTTTGAAGGAAGCATTTGATATCGTGATACCATGGTTTTTCATCGATGACGGCTTCCACTGCAAATATGTAACTGGGCCTATCAAGGCACATTATGTCGATCTTGGGTACGTCGTTCCATCGACTCACACTAATCATGGAGGATAGAGTAGCCAATGCATCAGCCATGTGGTTTTCTTCACGAGGAATGTGATGAAAATCAATCTTGTTGAAGAAGGGTAACAACCATCTTGCGTAGTCTTTGTAGGGAATCAATCCTGGTTGATATGTTTTCCACTCTCCTTTGATCTGGTTTATAACCAAGGTTGAGTCTCCAAACACATCCAAGTTCTTTATCCTTAAGTCGATAGCTTCTTTGAGACCCATGATACAAGCTTCTTATTCGGCCTCATTGTTTGTACATTTGAATGCCAATCTGGAGGTGAAAGGAATATGGGTACCCTGAGGTGTTACGATGATTTCCCCGATTCCATTTCCATAAGCGTTGACAGCTTTGTCGAATATTAGTCCCCATTGGGATCCTGGCTCTGGCCCTTCGTTTGGTAGTGATTCATCGCAATCTTTCATTTTTAAGTACATCACATCTTCGTCTGGGAAGTCAAATTTGATTGATTCTTGATCGTCAATCGGTTGATGAGTCAAATGATTGGCTAGAATACTTCCTTTGATGGCTTTCTGAGCATTGTACTTGATGTCGTATTCCGATAACAACATTTTCCAACGGGCAATCCTTCCTGTTAAAGCAGGCTTTTCAAAGACGTACTTGATAGGGTCCATTTCAGAGATTAACCAAGTAGTGTGACAAATCATGTACTGGCGAAGACGCTTAGCTGCCCAAGCTAGAGCGCATCAAGTTTTCTCGAGCATAGTGTATCGAGTTTCACAGTCTGTGAACTTCTTGCTTAAGTAATAAATAACATACTCTTTTCTTTTTGTTTTGTCTTGTTGGCCAAGCACAAAACCCATGGAGTCTTCCAAGACTGTTAAGTAGATGATCTGTGGTCTTCCTCCCACTGAAGGAGATAGAATCGGTGGATTCAGCAGATATTCTTTGATGCTGTCGAAAGCCTTTTGGCAGTCTTCTGTCCATATACAGCTTTGACTCTTTCTGAGTAGTTTGAAGATTTGCGCGCATGTCGCTGTCATGAGAAATATGAATCTTGTGATGTAATTTAGACGTCCCAAAAATCCTCTTACTTGCTTTTTAGTTTTTGGAGCAGGCATTTCTTGAATGGCCTTGACTTTTTCGGGATCAACCTCAATTCCTTTTTGGCTGACGATTAATCCCAAGAGATTTCCTGAGCGAACACCAAATGTACATTTGTTGGGATTCAGGCGGAGTTTGCATTTTCTTAGACGCTCGAATAACTTTGATAGGTGTTCCACATGTTCTTCTTCTGTTTTAGATTTATCAATCATGTCATCGACGTACACTTTAATATCTTTGTGCATCATGTCGTGAAACAAAGTTGCCATAGCCCTTTGATAAGTTGCTCCTGCGTTCTTCAGACCGAACGACATTACTTTGTAACAAAAGGTGCCACATGGGTGATGAATGAAGTTTTTTCCATGTCTTCGGGCGCCATTCTGATTTGATTATAGCCCGAGAATCCATCCATGAAAGAGAATACTTTGAATTTTTATTGTGCTGCCAACCAGCATGTCAATGTGTGGTAGGGGAAAATCATCCTTTGGACTTGCTTTGTTTAAATCCCTGTAGTCTACACACATTCTGACTTTTCCATCCTTTTTGGGAACATGCACTATGTTGGCCAGCCATTGAGGATACTCTGAAGTGGCGAGGAAACCTACGTCAATCTATTTCAGCACTTCTCCCTTAATTTTGATGGCCATATCAGGTTGAGTCCTCCTCAATTTTTGTTTTACCGAAGGACATTCTGTTTTCAGCGGTAAGTGATGTTCCATGATGTTGGTATCCAAACCTAGCATGTCTTGGTAGGACCAAGCAAACACATCTGGAAACTCTTTGAGCAGTCCTATCAGGCCTTCTTTGACAATTGGGCTGAGCAGTGCTCTAATTTTAACTTCTTTCCTTTCTTTCCTTTCCTCTTGTCTGAGTAGTCGGGAGATCTCTTCTGGAATTTCTTCGTCCTCTTCTTCTTCGGCTTCAAATACCGGAAACTCAAAGTTGGGAGAAAGCATTGGATCGTATGTTTCAATGGGGTTTAAAATAAGTAATCTGCACGACGTGATGATTCCTTTTTAGAAAAGACAGAGAGAATGCAAAAGTGTGTGCAGTGTATTTTTTTTTTAAACGCTTGTTTTTATTTTGGGTTGTTTTTTAGGATTACCATTTTCTAAAAGAGCGAAAAGTGAAAATAACAATAAATACAGGAATTCATAATGACATTCTTTATTCACGATTTGTCGATTCTTGAAACACAACCCTATAAAACAAAACTCTGTCGCTTTGGACGAAGTGAAGAGAGACATTTACAGAAAAGTAAGCCCTATAAAACATCCATTTCACCCGGGCAAAGTGAAAGGTCAAAACAAAGATGTGGCAATTACTTCGATTTATGAACGACATTCGGGACATCGACCGCAAGCTAATGGCGACGAACTCCTCTGTAGATCACAAAGTCCAGTATCTTTCTTCTCGGTTTGTCTTCAGTAACAACACTGATTTCTGGCGGAGTGGGATTATTGGAGTCTTCTTCCCATGCAGAGTTATCATAAGAGAACTCTTCTGTTATATCTTTGACAGTACTTTCATCCTTAAGAGGATCTCCCCATCCAGTTGGCTAGATGTCCTCATATCTGATGCGAGAGCTTTCGGGAGCGGTGTACTTTACTAGAAAGTCGTACTTGTCGCTTGGCTGCCCCAAGATATCCCAGGTTTATGTGGGAATAAATGAGTCATCTTCTTCAATGACGTTGACCTCAGGGAATGCATAATAAATTATTGTCTTGCAATCTTTGCAAATTCATCAACGTGGCATTGGACACTCTCGGAATGTTCTGGGTAAGGATTCCATGACTCTGGGAGAACAGGCGTAAGATCATTCAGTAAATATGCATTATCTGGATGACTCTTTTGCCCCAAGTCTTCCATGTAAAGCTTCCAGATAGGAAAATCATCCAGGGGATCATAAGAATCGAACTCAAAGTTGTCTTTCATCAGAGTGTCTTCTTCTAATGACTTGGGTGGAGCACGACATCCTTCAGGATCACAATCTCCGTAGATCATTCTGACGTCTGATCTTGGTATATATCTGGGACTTTGCTTTGGAGAGCAGAAAGACATGTATGTTTCTCCATGAGATATATAACCTTCATCGTTAAAATAGGATTTCCACTCTTCATCTGTACCAGAAGAGTTGTTCTCTTCGATGGTGTGGACTTCTTGGGATATTGGGTGGAGGAAGCCTCTACTGTGGAAGAAATCTTGAATGGGACGAAAGCTTTCATCCTTCTTTATAGTCTGGGTACATGTTGGAGAAAAACCAAGACCTTTTCTTGTCTTGTTATCAGCAGGAATTACAATCTGTCCCCATCCTTTTATGTCACCACCCCTCATCACTTGGAGAGCGTCTTTGTACGAGGAAATTGACGTTCCTTTGTCTTGGTAATTCTCATTGCTCAACGAGAGTGCTTGAAATTGAGTCCAATAACCTCCTCTGGTTCTAAATAGGAGAATGATGAAAGGTTGCTCACGATTAAAGCTTGTTCTCAGCATACTGTGACCAACTTGTCGTTCTTGACAAACTTCAGCTTCTTGGTGAAGTGTCGAAGTGACTGCCCCGACTTCATGTATCCAATCTCTTCCTAATAAACAGTTGTATGTTGCTTGGATGTCCATGACCTAAAAAATGACTTGGAAAGTGTGAGGACCGATGGTTATGGGAAGATCGACTTCGCCGATAACTGTTTTCCTGGATCCGTCAAAGGCTTTGATGACGATGTCACTGCCTCTCATGGGAGTACCTTGAAAAGATAGTCGTACCAAAGTTGACCTTGACATGACGTTCAAGGATGAACCTGTGTCTACTAGTACTCTGGCTAAAGCATCATCCTGGCAATTGACTATGCTATTGAGTGCCATGTTATGATTCTTGCCTTCCTCTGGAAGTTCTTCATCACTGAAACCCAAATTGTTGCAGGAAGTGATGTTGGAGATAATGCTATCGAACTGTCCTACTGTCACATCTTGTTCTATAAAGGCTTGTTCTAAGACTTTCTGTAGAGCTTCCCTGTGAGCTTCTGAACTGAGCAAGAGGGACAAAACGGATATCCGAGAAAGATTTTGTAACAATTGATCCACAATGTTGTACTCGCTTTTTTGGATGAGCCTTAACATTTCATTGTTATTTTTCACAGGTTCCGTGTTGTTGGATTGACCAACTTGTTAATTAGGAACTTCAGCTTGAGGTTCCTTTTCTTTTGCTGGTTCTCCAACTCCTATGTTGAAGAGTCGACTGCTCCGGGTAACTCGACTGATATCAGCAATGTTTACAATGAATGGCAGTGGAGTTTCTTTTCCATCTTCTATTGTAGTTGCACCGTACTTGTACGGAATAACTTTCTTCGACTTGTAAGGTATCGGGCCTGGAAGGTAGATAACCACAGGGGCTTTTTGGGCCTTTTGACCGTCATAAGTAACCTCGATCGGTTCCAGGTTGGGAATGTCAGATACTTTTCTATTGTCAAGAGGGATTTTTGACTCATCGAGTAGAGGAATTATGGTGAAAACATCCTTGGTAATTCCATGATTGACAGGTTCTCTTTTGTCAGAGACTGTGACAATGCTTTTGTCTAGTAGTCGTCGGACCTTGTTTTGAATAGGGAGGCAACCTTGCACCATGTTGATTGACTGAAAATTCAAGTATGATTGAGTTTCCCTTTGGTCTACTTGATTCTGGAGAGCCGCTCGCACGAGGTAGCATCCTTGGTTATTTTCTGAACATATTCCACAGTATTCATAATTATGAGGTGGTACCTGATCGTACCCACTTTGTATGCAGTGCATCCTTACCAGATCCGTTTCTAGTAAGCGGATATCACATCTTTGGTGTCTATCAGGATTTCCATTAGTTATGCCAACTTGGAGCGTGTCTTCATCCTGGTAGATTGGAAGCCACCAGTGGTCCAATAGATGTTGAAGAGCTCTTTGCACAAATGCACAACCTTGATCATTTTCAGAGCAATCCTTGTAGTCCTGATAATTGTGCAAGGTCAGAAAACCGAGTCTGACCTGCTTGGCATGCAACTTTACCAAGCTGGTATTCATTAAATGAATATCGAGGATCTGAACCATATTGACTTGATGATCATTCCTTTCATGGTAGTCTTGGATCCATCCAAGATCCATTTGACGCTGGAGGGCCTCTTGTACAAAAGAGCATCCCTGATTGTCTTTTGAGCAGATCGGGCAAGCGCTGTAGTCGTGTAGCGGCAAGTTGTAATACTGACTTTGTCTTGAATGCATTGACACTAGATTGGCATTCATTGAACGAATGTCATGATTTTGAACAATGTTTGGATGTGCATGGGCCATGTTTACTTCACGAATCCTGTGATCCTGAATCCAGCCTAGATCCATTTGCTCTTGAAGAGCTGCTTGTAAAATAACACATCCTTGATTGTTCTTAGAACAAATATCACACTGGTGATAGTTGTGAGATGGTACATGGCCGTACACGCTCTTCCTGCAATGCATTTTCACCATATTTGTTCTTAGTAAGCATACATTGTGAATTTGATAATTGCTGCCGAGTTCTCCTTCTATCAAGTTCACCATAGTCTTTTCATGTTGCGGTAATGGGTTCGTTTGAACATTCGAATTAGTATCTTTGAAAGATAAAATTTTGTTTCTAACGAGCTTTTGTACATCAGATTTGAAGCTAGGGCAATTCTCAATGTTATATCCTGATCCTCGTTGATGGTAAGGGCAAGTTTGGGCGGCTTTGAACCAAAAAGGTGGGTTGTCCGGTACTGTGAAAGGAGTCCTGGTTTGAACGTGGTCCTTGGCTAGCAGAAGTGGAAATAATTCTACATATAACATTAGTATAGGGTCAAACCCTGGTGATCGCGTACTATGATTGTTATTATTGTACTGCGGGCGAGCCTTGCTGATACTGTTGTTGATTTGGTTGGCACTGAGCAACCTGAGGTTGATATGTCGAAGCCAGTGCTAGGTTGATAGCGGGAGTTACTGCTGCTACCTGCCGAGGTTGATACCTTCACCTTTGCTTACCCTAAGAGATGTTACCGATCTCTTGCTCTTTCTTCTTTTGGAAAGCACTCCCGTATCTTTTAGTATTGCTGGATGGCTCTGCATCTTTGACCAATCGTCCTTCTCGGACTGCTTCCTCAAGGCGTACCCCCATGTTCACCATTTCAGTGAAGTCACTAGGTGCACTGGTGACCATTCGGTCATAATAAAACGAGCCTAATGTTTTCAGGAAGATCTTTGTCATTTCCTTTTCCTCGAGAGGAGGACAGATTTGGGTGGCGATTTCACGCCATCTCTGAGCATACTCCTTGAAGGTTTCTTTATCTTTCTGGGACATTGCTCTGAGCTGGTCCCTATCTGGCACCCTGTCCAAATTGTATTTATACTGCTGAATGAAGCCTGCCCCAAGATCTCTGAAACTACTGATCTTGGTGCGATTTAAACCCATGTACCATTTGAGTGCGGCACTGGTTAAACTATCTTGGAAGTAGTGGATAAGTAGCTGTTGGTTTTCTGTATGGGTAGACATCTTCCGAACGTACATTACCAAATAACTTTGAGGGCAAGAGTTGCCTTTGTATTTTTCAAAGTCAGGCACCTTGAATTTGTGCGGTATCTTTACATTAGGGACTAAACAGAGGTCAGCGGCATCTTTGCTAAACAAGTCCTGCCCACGAATGACATGCAGTTCCCTTTGCATTTCCAAGAATTGTTCCTGGAATTCATTCATCCTTTCGTATACTTTTTCGTTTCTTCCAGAAGTGGCCTGCAGAATCTGTTCCTCTGGAATAGTATGTACCACTGGTTGTGGTATAGACATTACAGCGGTAACTCTTGGCGCTTCAGTGACCTGAAGTTTGTAACCTTCAGGTGTTTCTGTCGTAACCCTTGCATCTTCATTTACCTGAAATTTTTAACCTTCAGGTCCAGAGGTTCCTGCTATGGCTTCCGGGTCTTCAGTGACCAGAGGTATATATCCTTCAGGTATAAAATTGAAAGGAATGCTCCAGGGAAAACCTTTGGGCATATTGTACTGAGGATAACTGCCAGGTGTCTCAAACATTGGTGTAGACATAATCTTTGAGATTGCAGTCCTTTGAGGTGGTTGATTCTGAGCTGCAGCCAAGGATTCTATCGTGTTGTGGAGTTTCTCCAAACTCTCCTTCAGAGCGTTGATTTCTTCTCTCAGCTCTCTGTTATCCTCTTCGAGATCTTCCATTTTCTTTTGCCGATTGGCCCGAGTATTGTACGAATGAGACAGTTTGACTCTAGAGTGTGACACATGTGTGAGACTCAATGACAAAGATGTGTTATGTGAGAATGATGAATGATATTCAAAGAATGAGAATGATCTCTTTTTTTTAGTTTTTAGTTTTCAAAAGAACTTTTAACAATTATGTTGCAAATATCATACAGTGGTGGAAACCTTTTATTGAACTCAAAATATTGCAGTATTTTACAGGGAAAAGTACAGTTTTTTACAAAGTGCGAGAAGGAAAATTATGCCTATGGATCCTGAGTTTTCTCTGAGGAAAGCTCAGATGCTGGTTCCTGAATTTTTCTTTTCTTCGATCGGTCGCCTTCTGTCATACCCTAAATTTTGACCACAAGATTTGACACATTGTGCAAATCATCACCACAATATGGATGTACCTTCATGCCTTATCAATCTTCTTAAAGATTGTTGAGCATTCACCTCAATCAAGAATTAGGGTTTTGGGCCCTCTCAGAGAACTCAGACAAAGGATCAATGAAGAATTGACATGATCTTTAACTTGTTAAGCCTCTCAAAAATCCATAAAGGATCAAGAGGTCTCCCATATCAAGAATCAAGCATAGGAATGCAACATTTCAAGTTGATCAAGCCTCAAGATCACCAGTGTCACCAAATTAGGGTTTTGGTTGACCAAGGCCTCCAGAGGGAAATTTTCATCTGGGCATGAGCCATTACTTCAAAACCTGATCTAAGATGCTCAAAGGGACCTCATGGATCCAATCATAATTTCAAAATAGCCTCAGGGGATGCATTCATCAAAAATCAGGAATTAGGGTTTCTTGACCTAATTCACCCCTAAGTTGATTTTTTGAGCAAGGCATGAGCCAAGACCTCAAGAAATCTTTATAAGACCTCAAATATCTCATTTTGATTCTCTTACAAGTTTAAATTGACACAAAGAACTTGGTTCATGAGGAATATAAATATTCAAATTCATCTGAACCACAAACTAAGGTTTCTGAGAAAAAGTCAACCATACCTTTGACTTTTGACCAAGACATGGTCTCAAAGCCTGGGAAATGATTCAAGACACTTTAAAACACGTATGTAATTCATCCATTTTGTTTGAGTTAGCCCAAGGAAATGATTTCATAAAGGATCACAAAGTTTGAAATTCATCTGATAAAAGGTCAACTGTGCCCAAAACCAAGTTTGACTTTTGAGATTTCTTGACAAACATGGCTTCTTCAAGTCAAAAACAATGTTAACTTATGGTTTGGATCATCATCCATCAAGAAAAATCAAGAAAATTGAGGTTACTTGCAAAAAGGGCAACCTTGAGAAACTTGAATTTTCACTAAGTCATGAAAACAAGTGATTTTTACCCAACTTTGCAAGACCATAACTTGTGATCCAATCAACCTTTTTCTTCCATCCAAAGATCAAATGAAAGCTCTCATTACATACTACAAGATTTTCAACTACACGATATTCCAAATCTTCATGGATTTTGAGTTATGGATTGATCAAAATCACCAAAATTAAGAAATAGACCATTTCTAGACTGTAGCGCGGTTTTTTGTGGTTTCGAATTACTATCGTTTTGGTACTACAGTTCGATTTATTTTTTATCCTATTGAGCTAATTAAGGAAGGGAAATAGATGTCTCCAATTAACCCTGCTTGCATACTGAGTTTAAACAGCTGACTGTTATTTTACAGATGCTATCAAAATATGGGGTTTTTCTTAGGGTTATGCGCTTAAGAACGAAAGTGTCTTTACTGTATAGTAGGCTTTTTAGTTTAGGATGCTAGGCTTGATTTTCCTTTGATTGATGTATGAAGGTACTGGACTCAGAGTGTTTGATTATTATGCTCGCTAAGATTTTTGCAATCTTAAGCCTACGTATTCCCGTTTGGCTAAACAGGGAAATCCGAGCAATCGTAGTTCCTCCTATGCTATGGGAGGAAAGAAATGTTGTTTTGGTGTCTTGTTCAAAGCCCAATACATGAAGCCAAAGGTGATTTGTATCATGTTTAAAGCCCAAGATGTGAGGCTGAGGGATCCTGACTGAGAGGGAATTTGTCATCTCTAAAGAGGAATTGTTGATGTTTGTATGCTGTGAGCAAAGCACAAATTTGATGCTAAAAGGTTGATTGACTCAACCGGGGATTTCTTTATACAAAGCCTAAGAGGAGGCTAGAAGTTTGACTTTTCTGGGGAAAATGTTCTTTCTGTCTTGTACAAAGGCCAAGATTGAGGCTGAAAGGGGTTCACTCAACAAGAGAGTGTTTTTGTGTTTCTTGTACAAAGCCCAAGACGGAGGCTAAAAAGGTTTTGACTCAACAAGAGAGTTTTATTTGTCTTGTACGAAGCCCAAGACGGAGGCTAAGAAGGCTGATTGACTCAACAATAGTGTCTTTCATACTCAACAAGATAGTGTTTTATATGTCTTGTACAGTGCCCAGGACGGAGGCTAAAAAGGTTTGACTCCACAAGAGAGTTTTATTTGTCTTGCATGAAGCCCAAGACGGAGGCTAAGAAGGCGATTGACTCAACAAGAGAGTCTTTTATACTCAATAAGAGAGTGATTTGTTGTCTCGTACGAAGCCCGAGATTGAGGCTAAAAGGAGATTGACTCAACAAGAGAGCCTTTTATACTCAACGAGAGAGTGTTTTTATATGTCCTTTACAAAGCCCAAGACGGAGGCTAAAAGGGTTGACTCAACAAGAGAGTCGGAAAAATGAGGGACTCAACAAGAAAGTCTGAAAAGGTTAGCTTCACTGGGGAGGATCATTGTACAAAGCCCAAGAGGAGGTTGTCTTATTGCCGAGGGTCATTGAGATTCCTAGGCCGGTCCGAGTGTGGGGAACTCTCATGAGAGAGAATGGGCTTCTGCTTATGTTTTGGATGAACTTGAGAATGCCTTTGAGACTCAAGAGGCTTAGACGGTCCAAGTCTAGAGTTTTATCTTTTGTACGATGCCCAAGGGGAGGCACGGGCATTAAGGGGTGAGGATCAACCCTAAAATGGTCGGAGTTTCGACACTGGAAAGACTGCTCTGGCGAAGGATGACTAAGTTCTGTCTTATACCTTTAAGAGATCGTCAAGGTCCTTGTATTAAGCCCAAGAGAAGGCATGAGAACTTCTAAGAAGCAGAAGGGTTCTTGTACAACGCCCAAGAGGAGGCGGGGATGCTTTTAGGAAGCCTGTGGGTCCCCAAACCAAGAGAAGTTCAAGAAATGTAATTCACAGAGAAGAGATCATTCCAGGAAAGTTCGAGAATTTGGAAGAAACTCAAGAGATGCCATTCACGAAGAAAAGATCATCTCTGGGGAGTTAGAGTTTCTTTGACAATTTCTAAGGGTGACAGTCTGAGAAAAGGTTCACCGAGAATACTGCCTTTCTCTTTGTTCCATATTGTTTAACCCCAAGAGGAGGGAAGGCTGTATCTGGAATCCTACGGGGGATCTAGTTTTGTTTGTATTTAAGAGTGACCAACGGGCTTTACCTAGTTCTAGACGTAGTTGCTGGGGAAAACTCTACATAACTATACTAGTATTACACAGTGGATATGTGACAAGTATATAAAAGGATGTGAAAGAAGACTTACAGTGAAACAGCCCCACAATACAGTTATATACATATGAAAGCGGTAAAAGAAAGCGGATAAACACTTACCCGTTGTAGAGCTTCCATGTTGTTTTGTTAGTTGTTCAACAAAGAAAGTTTTGATAACAACTATATATTTGGATTCAAAATCAAAGGAGAAAGTGTTTTGAAAGGGTTGTTGGGGCTTACAGCTCGAGGAGAGGCCCAAATTTTAACAATGATTGCATAGTTGTTTTGAATGGTACAGGGACTTATACAAGTGATTGAGGCCCAAAGAGGTTTTTTGTGCAAAGGGATGGGTCTTACACTCTCTCAAGAGGCCCAAAAAGTTTAAAATAAATAAAGATGGGTCTTATAGCTCAAGGAGAAGCCCATGGGTTTTTGTTAAAAAGGCGACGATCGCGCCGAACTCTTTGACGATATCGGGGCTTATACAATACATTGAGGCCCAAAAAGGTTTGACTTACACTCTACTAAGAGGCCCAAGTATTGTTTAAAGAAAAGGAATGAGACTTACAACACGAGGGTAGGCCCAAAAAGGTTTTCGTTTCGAAATGGCGATCGCGCCGAGATTTTTTCCAACACAGTGGGACTTATACAATGTCTGAGGCCCAAAAAGGTTTTGGTTAAAAAGGGATTGGGTCTTACACTCTATTAGAGGCCCAAAAAAAGGTTTGTTTTTGATTTGTTTAGGGGGATTAAGATCAAAACCCTAATTTGATTTCAAAATGTATTTTAATTAAATAAAAATTCAATTAAAATGATCAAAATTATCAAACATGTGTGAGAAACAAGTTATGATCTTGGATTAATGTTTGAAAAATCATGTTTTTATCCACAAAATGATTGGAAACCAATTAATTTTGGAAAATCAAGAGAGAAAAAAAAAATTTTAAATGTTAAAAAACAAACAAAAGATTAATTATTTGCAAAAATATCAAATATATGAAATAAATAATATTTTTGGGAAATTTTGGTAAAATATAATATTTTAACATTTTTGTGAATTATTAAAAATAAAATCAACTCAAAATCATTAAAAACCAGAGAGAAATTAATTTTTGAATCAATTAAATAAAATCACAAAATTCAAATATTCAAATATTCAAAAAATGGCGCCAAGAACACGTGCCACCTCTCTGTTTCTGCAGATTTGCGTTGTCTATCCAATCTCACTGAATACTTGATGAAATCATACAATCTACATATCAATCTGCTCGTTTTCACCTCCCGATCATGTCTATGGTCTTTAATTTCATTTATTTTAAGCATGGAATAAGAAATCAAGACAAAACCTCAAGAACCCTAAAATTTGCATGAAGACTGAGAATTTTGACACACGATTCAAACAAAGCAATTAATTAAGGGGAAACATTCTATGCATGATTATGAACATTTGGCAAAAGTATTGTGCGAGGAAATATGCATAGATTAAGAGATGACCAAGTTTAGGCTTACTTGAAGGTCGTGGCAGCAAGAGCAACTTGATTTTTGAGTTGGAGGTGTTACAGATGAGTTGTGATGATCTGAACAGCTTCCCTATACCATATGGAGTGTGTTTGAATGCTTGGACTTGATTGGAAATGGCTGGATCACTTCATGGCACCTCAACTACAACTTGGTTAAAACCTTGAGCAACTGGCTGGTGATTCTGAGAAATCAGTGTTACAGTTGTTGTTTAAGTGCTTGGATCACTTCTATATGATGTTTATGAGGTGTGTGTGTGTGATTGGTTTAGTTGGAATTGCTCTCAAACTCAAAACCCAATAGTGACTTACTTTGGAAGGCAATTTTGGAGTGAAAGATGAGATTTTGAGGAAAGCATCAGTTTGATGGCTTTGGTGTACTTAAACTGAGCACAAATGAGCTCTATTTATACTAGATCAAGTTTGTTTTGCCAGCAATAGTGAATGGCAACTGCTGCAGAAGTTTGGCAAATGTTGATCAATAGGAATCCAAGTCTCCTCTAGCCATTGACTAGAGGTTAGAGCACAGGCCTTTGGTTCCCTACTTCTGAGATCATCCTTGACTCATTCAGTTGGAGAAGGCTCAGTTAATGCCACCTTGGAGTCTCCATTGAATGCTCCAAAACAAAATTGGAGTCTTGTCCCCTTTTTAGCATTTTAGGTTTGGCATGCTATTTTTAGTTCCAAGGACTTGGGTGGCTGATTGATCAATGTTTGTCCCTCCTTGGTCTCCCCCTGAGGTGTTCAGATGGATAAACTTGTTTGTCATTTGTACAAATTGCCCAAATCTAGCAAAATGCACAAATCTGCCTTGTTATGACAGTTGCAGCAAGGCATGTTGCCATTGTCATAACTCTTAGCTCAGCTTGAGTTTGATGGGGTTCTTGGCCATTTTGGAAAGCTCTCATATGATACAACATATGTGTGATCATAGTTTTTTTTGATACTTTTTGGATCCAAGTGAAAAATGCCCCTACTTTTTTGAAAAAGTGAAACAGATTCTGACTTAGTGAAAATTTCACTAATTGTTGGAAAAAGTGACATTTCATGTTTTTAGCCATTTTGATCCACCCATAACTCAAAATCCATGATGAATTGGAATGAGGTGTAGTTGACACTTTTAAAGTATGCCATGAGAGATACATATCCATCTTTGGATCAACCAAAATGGTTGCTTGGATCTCAAGTTATGATCCTTGGAAGTTGGTACCCTAGCCACTTTGTTCCATAACTTAGAAAATTTCTAAGTTTTTTATGGTTACCCCTTTTACAAGTTATCCCACTTTCTTTGATTTTTATTGATGAATGATGATTCCAATCACACATTAACATCATTTTAGGGTCAAAGAACCATAATTGTGAAAAATCTCAAAAAGTCAAAGTTGACTTTTGTGCACAGTTGACTTTTTGTCAAATGAATTCCAAACTGTGCGATCCTCTATGAAATCAAGTTCTTGACCTAAATCAAACTTGATAGACATGTTCCATGGATGTTATAGGGTGTATTGAATCATGTCCCAAGGTTTGGGAGCATGCCCGGGTCAAAAGTCAAAGGTACAGTTGACTTTTTCCTCAAAACCCTAACTGTGGTTCTGATGAACTTGAAACTTGTGAATCAAGCTTCTTGGATCAATCCATTGTTGCAAATGTATCAATATAGTGTGTTAGAGATCCTCAAATCATGGCTTGAGGCCTTGGTTCATGTTTTGTCCCAAAAGTCAACTTAGGGGGGAATAAGGTCAAGAAATCCAAATTCCTGATTTTTTATGAATGCTTCCCCTAAGGCTAAATTGACTTGATGATTGAGGTTAGGAGGTCTTGTGGAGTATTTTGAGTTATGATTTGAAGCATTGGCTCATGCCCAGAGGAAAATTTCCATCTGGAGGCCCTGGTCGACCAAAACCTTAATTTGGTGACACTGGCGATCCTGAGGCTTAATCCACTTGGAATGTTGCAACCTTATGCTTGATTCTTGATGTGGGAGTCCTCTTGATCCCTTGTGGGTGTTTGAGAGGTAAGAAAATTTGAAGATCGTGTCATTTCTTGATTGATCCTTTGTCTAAGAACTCTGTAAGAAAGTACATCCATATTGTGATGATGATTTGCACAATGATGGGAAATCTTAGTGGTCAAAATTTGGGGTATGACAGATGCCCCTATTTAATCTTCTTGGACCTGAAGGTGTGAATGACGAAGGTATTCGGGCATTCGGGGTGCAAGAGGATTAAATATCGGAATACCCGAAATTTTGATGGTGGTTATGAATGGCAGTTTGCCCATCCATCTTCTTTAGCTAAGCAATGATGCTCAGAAAAGGTAGAGACTTCCCCTCGATCCTGGTCTTCAGCCAAGGAACTGGTCTCAGTTTTCTTTTATCAATAAACTTCCCCTCTGTAGCGAGCGATTCTGGACGTGGTTCTTAAGCACTGTCGCTCTTTTGGGGTACTACAGGTCGATTCATTTTCTATCCTATTGAAGCTGATGAAGGAAGGGAAATAGATGTCTCCAACTAACCCTGCTTGCATACTGAATTTAAACAGCGGTCTGTTAGGTTACAGATGCTATATGGAAGTGGGGCCTCTTTCTTCTTACTTTGTTTGGGCTGTAATGACGGGACTATGTTATGGGTAGGGTGCTAGGACTGATGTTTTTCGAGTGATGTATGAAGGTATGGGATTTTTGGTTTTTTCATTAGTGTGCTCGCTAAGATTTTTCTTTCAATCTTATGCCTACGTATTCCCGTTTACTGAAACAGGGAAATCAGAGCGATCGTAGTTCCTCCTATTCTATGGGAGGAAATGGTGTTTTGGTGTCGTGTTCAAAGCCCAAGACGTGAAGCTAAAGGTGGTTTGTATCTTGTTCAAAGCCCAAGATGTGAAGCTGAAGGTGATTTGTTTGTATCTTGTTCAAAGCCCAAGATATGAAGCTAAAGAGTCTATTTGTATCTTGTTTAAAGCCCAAGATATGAAGCTAAAGGGTTTTGAATTTAGAGAGAATTTGTCATCTCTAAAGGGTCTGTTTGTCACAACTGCAGGGTGACTGGTTATAAAGGAGGATTACTTTAACTGGGATATGTGAATCCAGCAATGCTATAATTTCCTTTATAGGGAATATTTATCCTGAAGGAGAAGACTTTAACTCAGTGTAGAGTAATGCCATCTTTCCTTAGGAATTTCTCATGCTAAAAGAGGGACAGTGGCATGGATGTAAATAATCCAGAGCCTTGCCGTTTACAGCAGTTAGATGAAGGAGTTGTTGATGTTTGTATGCTGTGAACGAGGCACAGCTTTGATGCTAAAAGGTTGATTGACTCAACCGGAGTTTTCTTATACAAAGCCTAAGAGGAGGCTATTGGCCCAACAAGAGGGTATTTTTTATGTATCTCGTACAAAGCCCGAGATAGAGGCTAAAAGGGTTGACTCAACAAGGGAGTGCTTTTGGATGTATCTCGTACGAAGCCCGAGATGGAGGCTAAAAGTTTGTCTGACTCAACAAGAGAATCTTTTATACTCAACAAGAGAGTGATTTGGTGTCTTGTATGAAGCCCGAGACAGAGGCTAAAGGTGATCGACCCAACAAGAGAGTCTTTTTGTATCTCGTATAAAGCCCGAGATGGAGGCTAAAGATGTTTGACTCAACAAGAGAATCTTTTTGTATCTCGTACGAAGCCCGAGATGGAGGCTAAAGATGTTTGACTCAACAAGAGAATCTTTTTGTATCTCGTACGAAGCCCGAGATAGAGGCTAAAGATGTTTGACTCAGCAAGAGAGTCTTTTATACTCAACAAGAGAGTGTTTTTGTATCTCGTACGAAGCCCGAGATGGAGGCTGAAAGTTTACTATTTCAGTCGAGTGACCAGTATGTTGGTTCAAAGAGAAAATCAGTTTTTATATGAGTGATGTTGTACTCATAGATTTGCAAAGAGCATTGAGAGTGTCCGTGTCTACGGGTTTTATCTTTTGTGTTATTCTTAAGAAACAGTAGCAGTAGGATCTAGACTCTTTCAAAGACTGTTCTATTAAGATGACTAATTTCTGTTCCTATACCTCTAGTAGGTTGTCGGGACAATTTGTACGAAGCCCAAGAGGAGGCTGGAAACTTTTAAGAAGTCGAGGGACAATTTGTACGAAGCCCAAGAAGAGGCTATCATTCCCAGAGGAAGAATCATTATACGAAGCCTAAGAGGAGGCTGTGAATACTTCTAAGAAGCCGACGGGTCCTTGTACAACGCCCAAGAGGAGGCGGGGATGCTTTTAGGAAGCCTGTGGGTCCTTGCACTAAGCCCAAGAGGAGGTTGATGAATAATTCCAGAAGGGGTTTCACATGGAACAATGGCCTTCTGTATAATGAACTGTTCAAAGGGGGGAGATTTCCTAGATCTAGTTGTCTAAAAATTGTTGTAAGGTTCTGTCTAATTCTAGACGTATTTGCCGGGGAAACTCTAATATCTATACTATTATTACACAGTTGATATGAGTTTATGAAAGGAGACTTACAGTGAAACAGCCCCACAGTACAGTTATATACATATGAAAGCGGTAAATAAAAGCGTGTAAACACTTACTCGGTTGTAGAGCTTCCATGTTGTGTTGTTAGTTTGTTCAACAAAGAAAGCTTTGATAACAATATTATATTCAAAATAAAAGGGGAAAGTGCTTTGAAAAGAAAAATTGGGGCTTACAGCTCAAGGAGAGGCCCACGGTTTTATCAGTGATCGTACCGTTGTTTCATATTTGTACAGAGGGACTTATACAAGTGACTGAGGCCCAGGAAAGGTTTTATGTACAAAGGGGATGGGTCTTACACTCTCTCAAGAGGCCCAAAGAGTTTTAAAGAAAAGAAATGGGTCTTACTACTCGAGGGTAGGCCCAAGGTTTGTTTTTGAATCAGGCGATCATCGCGCCGAACTTTTTGAAATACAACGAGACTTATACAATAAGTGAGGCCCAAGATAGGTTTGTATTTACAAAGGATTGGGTCTTACACTCTATTAGAGGCCCATGAGTGTTTGAAAAAGTTTTGTTAGGGTGAAAATCAATAAAACCCTAATTTCATCATTTTTTAATGTAATTATTCAAAGAAAATTAATAAAAAATGATGAAAATGCCAAATAAGTTAGAATAAACAACTTGTGATTTTGGTTTTAAGTTTGAAAAATGAGATTTAATCACAAGATGAATTAAAACTCACTTGGTGTTGATTTTCCAACTTGAATATTTATTTTTAAAATGGTTTAAAAACAAATAAAAGGTATTTATTCACAAAAATACTAATTATATTAAATAACTAATATAAACTTAATTTTTTTGTGGAATAAAATATTTTAACATTTTTGTGATTTTTTACAAAAAGAACCAATAAAAAATAATTAAAATTGAGTGAGTTATTAATTTTCCAATTAATTAATAAAACATAAAAAATTAGAAAAATAGCAAAAATGTGAAAAAACACAAAATGGCATGGGTGGGGTTTGAACCCACGACCTCAAGGTTATAGGATGCGCGCCTTACCACTAGGGTGGTGATACATCCATTGTTTGAAGTAAAATCACAAATATACAAGGCTTGCCTTGTTTTCTAGGCTTGGTCAAGGCAAGGCAAGGCAAGTTTTGGGTCAAAAACGTGAAGGTCATAGCTTTCTCATTTCTCCATGTTTTGAGACAAAATTTATATGCATCTGGCCTAGAATTTCACAAGGAATCCAATGGTGGTGGTATTTTTTTCAGATCATACTCCCTCCTCAAAAATCCGATAGGATTTTGAAAAAGGCCTATAATTGCATTTTCTATGCTACACTTTGATACAGGCATGAATTACATGATCAATTGGTTCAAACACAACATATATAACATGTATAAGGTGTGCATGATCAGTGGACTTCAAAGCAATGCATATTTTGGAAAGTTCAAGTCATGAGGCTTACCTCTTTTTGAGTTTTTTGGAGTTTTTGTGCAATTTGTCAAACCACTTATTCCAGAAATGATTTGATGCTTTGGACACACTCAAATGATCCCTTAGAAGCTTTTAGGATGAGTGGAATCAGCTGGTACCTGCAAAAACACAAATTGGCCCTTTCTTACAAAAGGGGTTAAAATGGCCAAAATAGCAACTCTCTCAAATGGTGTTCCAGATGGGGGGAACCATTTGGGACAGTTCAAGGATTATATTTGGAGTGCGTTTGTGGTTTTATCTGGTTTGGAAAGTGACTGAATCAAGACATGGCTTGAAAAATGCACAAAAGGCCTATTTTGAGGTTTTGAGAGGTGACTTTGTGATTTTGATGTTACAGGTCACTTGTGAGAGTTTGGATCACCTACACATGATGTTTATGAGGTGTGTGTGTGATTGGTTTGATTGAAAATGCTCTCTAACTGAAAAACTCAGAGTTACCTTGCTAAAGAAGGCATTTTGGCCAAGAGAAAGGGATTTTGAGGAAAGCATCTGTTTGATGGCTTTGGTGTACTCAAACTGAGCACAAATGAGCTCTATTTATAGTAGAACAAGTTTGTTTTGGGATCAATAGTGAATGGCAAATGTAGCAGAGGTTTGGCCAATGTTGGCAAATGAGAATCCAAGTCTCCTCTAGCCATTGACTAGAGGTTAGAGCACATAGCTTTGGTTCCCTAGTTGTTGGATCATTCTTGACTGAATTCAGTTGCAAATGTGTTAGCCCATGCCACCTTGAAGCATCTATTAAATGCTCCAATCCAAAATTGGAGTCTTGTCCCTCTTTTAGGGATTTCTAGGTTTGGCATGCTACTTCTTGTTCCAAGGACTTTGGAGGCTTGGCTCAGTGTTTTTCCCCTTTAGATTTGATCCTCAGATGTGTCCAAGATGATGACAAGGCTTGGAATTGCCTGATTTTGCCAAATCGACCAAAAATGCAAAGTTCTGCCTAGCCTTGGCAGTTTTCAGTAAGGCATATTGCCCTTGTCATATCTCATGGCTCAAGTTGAATTTGGTGATGTTCTTGGCCATTTTGGAAAGCCTTCATATGATACAACAACTGTTTGATCATATTTGGTTTTGATACATTTTGGATCCAATTGAAAAATGTCCCTACATTTGGAAAAAAGTAAGGCAGATTCTGACTTAGTGAAAATTTCACTAAGTGTTGGAAAAAAGTGACATTTTCACTTTTTGTGATTTTGATCATTCCATAACTCAAAATCCATGATGAATTTGGAGGGAGGTCAGTTTTTAGCTTTTGTAGAGGGCCATGAGATCTACAAGTCAAGCTTTGGATGGGGAAAAATGGCTTTGTGGTTTAGGAGTTATGATCCTCCAAAGTTGGTACCCTTGCCACTTTGTTCATAACTTAAAAAATTTTCTAAGTTTTTATGATTACCCCTTTTACAAGTTATCCCACTTTCTTTGATTTTTCTTGATGAATGATGATTCAAATCATACATTAACATCATTTTAGGGTTAAAAATCCATTTTTGTGAAAAATCTCAAAAAGTCAAAGTTGACTTTTGTGCACAGTTGAATTTTTATCCGATGAATTCCAAACTGCGCGATCCTCTATGAAATCAAGCCCTTGACCTAAATCAAACTTGATGGATTGATTTCATAGGTGTTATAGGGTGTATTGAATCATGTCCTAGGTTTTGGGAGCATGTCCTGGTCAAAAGTCAATGGTACAGTTGACTTTTCTCGCAAAACCCTAACTGTGGTTCAGATGAAATTGAGACTTGCTGCTCAAGCTTCCTGAATCAATCCATTGTTACAAATGGATCAATGTAGTGTATTAGAGACCCTCAAATCCTCTCTTGAGGTCTTTTCTCCTGTTTTGTCTCAAAAGTCAACTTAGGGGTGAATTAGGTCAAGAAACCCTAATTCCTGATTTTTGATGTATGCATCCCCTGAGGTTAAATTGACTTGATGATTGAGGTCCATGAGATTCCATGGAGCATATTAGGATATGCTTTGAAGTATTGGCTCATGCCCAGAGGAAAATCTCCATCTGGCGGCCCTGGTCGACCAAAACCCTAATTTGGTGACACTGTCGATCTTAAGGCTTAATCCACCTGGAATGTTGCAACATTGTGCTTGATTCTTGCTCTGGGAGTCCCCTTGATCCATTGTGGATGTTTGAGAGGATTAGACAAGTTGAATATCATGTCATTCCTTGATTGATCCTTTGTCTAAAGACTCTGAGAGGGCTTGAAACCCTAATTTTTGATAGTAGTGAATGCTCACCCATCTTTGGGGAGACTGATGAGGCATGATGGTTCATCCATATTGTGATGATGATTTGCACAATGATGGGAATCTTAGTGGTCAAAATTTGGGGTATGACAGATGCCCCTATTTAATCTTCTTGGACACGAAGGTGCGAATGGCGAAGGTATTCGGGCATTCAGGGTGCAAGAGGATTAAATATCGGAATACCCGAAATTTTGATGATGATTAAGAATGGTGGTTCACACATCCTTCTTCTTTTGCTAAGAAATGATGCTTAGAAAAGGTAAACTTCCCCTCGATCCTGGTTTCCTGCCAAGGAACTGGTCTTAGTTTCTGAAATAAACTTCCCCTCGATCCTGCTTTCCTACCAAGGAACTGGTCTCAGTTTCCGAAATAAACTTCCCCTCGATCCTGGTTTCCTACCAAGGAACTGGTCTTAGTTTCTGAAATAAACTTCCCCTCGATCCTGGTTTCCTACCAAGGAACTGGTCTCAGTTTCTGAAATAAACTTCCCCTCGATCCTGGTTTCCTACCAAGGAACTGGTCTTAGTTTCTGAAATAAACTTCCCCTCGATCCTGGTTTCCTGCCAAGGAACTAGTCTCAGTTTCTTTTGTCAATAAACTTTATTGACAAGGGACGCTATTCGTAGCGGCTTTCCTCAAACTTCTCGCCGAATTTTCCTGGGGAGATGCCATTTGACGAAAAAAAGTTTTGACGTCAGACTTGCTAGGGAACCCAATCGTCTGAGTTGTAGAGTTGCACAAACTTCTCTATTGGAGACGCCATTTGTTTCTACTGGGGAAAGCGAGTTTCTTAAGAGACTGCTTCCGCTTGGGGTCTTACATCCTACTTTTCTCGGGGTCTTCCCGGAGAAATGCCATATGATGGAATCCAATTTTGAGGTGCTGATGACCTTTTCATTAGTGGTTTTTCGGAGAAAAACCGGCGTACCGCCGAATCTCTTGATTAAGAGGCTTTCTCTAGGGATTTTCCTTAATCCGGGAAAGCAAGGATATCATCTTCAATGGCGAAGAGTGATGTTTGTTGAACGTTTCTCTAGCCTTTCAGAGGTTCAAGTTATCAAAGTGGTCAAGGGAGCCAATTTCAATCCAGAAATAAACTGGAGGAGAGATTGTTCAGACGCAACATTTCCTGACGAGGAAAGAACTGACAACTCGATTGAGAGGAAAATTATCACCAAGGGACAAGACCGACTAGAGTGATAGTGATGCAATATGAATGCGAATGCAAATAAAATGCATGATGTATGTACAATTATGCTGACAAAACTGACGCGACATACAGCCTAATGGATGAACATGACTGGATACTCGGCCATCGCGGGGCGAAGAAGTACCGCTGGTCCCAAAATTAGCAATTCTACCTTGCTTAGGAGAGATAATCCTTACGGGGAATACCGTTGGTCGGGCTTAGGAGATAAGAACTCGGCCGAGGGTGTCAGATGAAACATGGTCTATGACACAGTTGATCCTTCATTCAGACGCACTGGTTTAGAAAGAGTACTTTGATTCTACACTTTGAGGTTCGATTACTTCTGGAGAAGCGATCGATGTTCTTTCGATGTTCAACAGTCAAAAGAAATTGCCATCTTTATTTTAAAAGCAGAAAAAAGTTTTACAAGTAAATTCATTTTTGTTTTATTTCAAGAATCGTTAATCACATTAAAACGTCATTTTGTAAAGCTAAAACAAATGAGAATTGCAAACAAAAACACTAGGGCTCAAAGTTTATTGATAGGATGGGAAACAGCCAAACGCATGATTCCAAAGAGTATTTACAAAGTTAGAAAATGGTAATTTACAGGGAAAAGGGCTACGTTGAAACATAACGACCACTATCCTTCTACCAACTTTGAATTCCGGGCATCCTGAGCTTCTGTCGAAGATGACCTTGACTTGAGGTTTCTGACAAACGACGTAACTGCTGCTGAGGGATTTGCCCCTGTTGGACATAGTTACTTGCCATTATCCCTAATTTTTGCCTGGATTGTACTGTGATGATTTCTAATCCACCGGGATGATCTTTGATCATGTCTCTAATTTTTGCCTGGACCGGCCTTTCGGGTTTTCAATCCACCGAGATGTTTTTTTTTTAGTTTAGGCGAAGTATTTCATGACTACGTCAACATTCGTGGGGTAGGCAAACTCTTCTCCATCCATGGTTACAAGTCTCAAGGCGCCGCCTGAGAAAGCTTTCTTGACCACATAGGGGCCATCATAATTCGGAGTCCATTTACCCCGAGAATCAGTGAGAAACGATTGTATTTTCTTGAGCACAAGGTCTCCTTTCCTGAAGACGCGAGGTCGGACCTTTTTGTCGAAGGCCTTCTTCATTCTCTGTTGATACAACTGACTGTGGCATTGAGCCGTCATCCGTTTTTCTTCGATCAGATTCAGTTCGTCGTGTCGACTTTAACACCATTCAGCCTCTGTAAGCTTAGCTTCCATCAATACCCGGATTGATGGGATCTCTACTTCTATGGGGAGCACTGTCTCCATGCCATATACTAGAGAAAAAGGGGTAGCCCCTGTTGAAGTGCGGACAGATGTTCGATAACCGTGAAGAGCAAAGGGCAGCATCTCGTGCCAGTCTTTATAGGTTACAACCATCTTCTGAACAATCTTCTTGATGTTCTTGTTAGCCGCTTCTACCGCTCCGTTCATCTTAGGTCGGTAGGGAGATGAGTTATGGTGTTCGATATTGAACTCAACGCACAACTCTTTCATCATCTTATTGTTCAAGTTAGATCCATTATCAGTAATGATCTGGCTGGGAACACCATAACGGCAGATGATATTTTTTTTGATAAAGCGGACCACCACTTGTCGGGTTACATTGGCGTATGACGCTGCTTCGACCCATTTGGTGAAGTAATCAATGGCTACAAGAATGAACCGATGTCCGTTTGAAGCCTTAGGTTCAATCATGCCAATCATGTCAATTCCCCATATGGAAAAAGGCCATGGGGAAGAAAGAACTTTGAGATGCGTTGGCGGTACATGAATTTTGTCTGAGTATATCTGACACTTGTGACACTTCCTCATGTACTTGTAGCAGTCGGATTCCATGGTCAACCAATAGTACCCTACTCTTAGAATTTTTCTCGCCATTGTGTGTCCGTTGGTATGAGTGCCAAAGGATCCTTCATGAATTTCTTTCATCAGCGTGTCTGCTTCTGGTCTGTCTACGCATCGGAGCAAGACCATGTCAAAATTCCGCTTATAGAGTGTGTCACCACTCAAGAAGAAGCTGCCAGCCAGTCTTCTGAGGGTCTTTCGGTCCTTCCTTAGTGGCCCAGGTGGGTACTCTTGTTTCTGAAGGAAGCATTTGATATCATGATACCAAGGTTTGTCGTCTATGACTGCTTCAATCGTGAAGATGTAAGCGGGCCGTTCAAGGCGCATTATGTAAATCTTAGGTAAGTCATTCCATTGACCTACGTTAATCATGGAAGAGAGAGTGGCTAAGGCATCAGCCATGTGATTCTCTTCACGAGAGATATGATGAAACTCGATTCTGTTGAAGAAAGGTAACAACCCTCTCGCATAGTCTTTGTAAGGAATCAATCCGGATTGGTATATGTTCCAATCTCCTTTGATCTAATTAATAACCAAGGCTGAGTCGCCGTATACATCCAAGCTCTTGATCCTTAAATCAATTGCTTCCTCGAGACCCATGATACAAGCTTCGTATTTGGCCTTGTTATTTGTACACTTGAATGTAAGTCTGGCAGTGAAAGGAATGTGGGTACCCTGAGAAGTAACAATGATTACCCCAATTCCGTTTCCATAATGATTGACAGCTCCGTCAAATATAAGTCCCCATTGGGAACTTGGTTCTGGCCCTTTACTGGGTAGCGGTTCATCGCAATCTTTCATTTTCAAATTCATGACATCTTCGTCTGGGAAGTCAAACCCAATTGATTCTTGATCATTAATCGGTTGGTGAGCCAAATGATCGGCTAAAATACTTCCTTTAACGGTTTTCTGAGCGCGGTACTCTATGTCATATTCTGATAGCAACATCTGCCAACGGGCAATTCTTCCCGTGAGAGCAGGTTTTTCAAAGACATACTTGATTGGATCCATCTCGGAGACCAACCAAGTGGTGTGACAAATCATGTATTGGTGAAGACGTTTGGCTGCCCAAGCCAAAGCACAACAAGTTTTCTCGAGCATCGTGTACCGAGTCTCACAGTCGGTGAATTTCTTGCTCAAATAGTAGATGGCAGACTCTTTCCTTTTGGTTTCGTCTTGTTGGCCAAGTACACAGCCCATGGAGTCTTCCAAGACTATTAAGTAGATGATCAGTGGCCTTCCTTCCACTGGAGGTGATATAATCGGCGGACTCGACAGGTATTCCTTGATACTGTCGAAGGCGGTTTGACAGTCCTCTGTCCAAACGCAGTCCTGGTTCTTTTTGAGTTATTTGAAAATCGGCGCACATGTCGCGGTCATGAGGAATATGAATCTGGAGATGTAGTTCAATCGTCCCAGGAATCCTCTGACTTTTTTTTCAGTTTTCGGAGAAGGCATTTCTTGAATGGCCTTGACCTTGTCAGGATCAACCTCAATTCCTTTCTGGCTGACGATGAACCCTAAGAGTTTCCCTGAATGGACACCGAAGGTGCACTTGTTGGGATTCAAGCGGAGTTTGTACTTTCTCAACCGCTCGAATAGTTTTGACAGGTGGGTCACATGTTCCTGCTCTGTTTTAGATTTGGCAATCATGTCATCGACATATACCTCGATTTCCTTGTGTATCATGTCATGAAACAGAGTAGTCATGGCCCTTTGATAGGTTGCCCCGGCGTTCTTCAAGCGGAACGACATTACCTTGTAACAAAAGGTACCCCATGGGGTAATAAATGAAGTTTTCTCCCTGTCGTTCAGCGCCATTTTAATCTGATTATAGCCCGAGAATCCATCCATGAAGGAGAAAACTTTTAACTTTGCTGTACTGTCCACCAGCATGTCAATGTGTGGTAAAGGAAATTCGTCCTTTGGACTAGCCTTGTTCAAATCTCTGTAATCGACACACATTCTGACCTTTCCGTCCTTTTTCGGAACGGGTACGATATTGGCTAACCATTGAGGATATTCCGATGTAGCGAGGAAACCTGCGTCAATCTGTTTATGTACTTCCTCTTTGATTTTGATGGCCATGTCCGGGTGAGTCCTTCTCAACCTTTGTTTAACTGGCGGACATTCCAATCTTAATGGTAGATGTTGTTCCACGATGCTGGTATCCAACCCTGGCATGTCCTGATAGGACCAAGCAAATACATCGGGAAATTCTTTAAGAAGCTTTGTCAGACTCTCTTTGGCAGTTGGACTGAGTCGTGCCCCAATCCTGATTTCTTTTCTCTCTTTTTCTGAACCCAAGTTTACCGTTTCCAACAGCTCTTTGTGGGGTTCAATGGACCTTTCCTCTTGCTTGAGTAGTCGGGAGATCTCTTCTGGAATTTCGTCGTCAACCTCTTCTTCAGCACCAAATACCGGGAATTCAAAGTCGGGAGAAAGCATCAGATCGTATGTTTCAACTAGGTTTAAAACAAGCAATCTGCATGACGGTATGATTTGTGTTTAGAAGAGATAGAGAGAATGCAAGTGTGTGCAGTGTTTTTTTACTGCTTGTTTTTGTTATTTGAATTGTTTTTTAGGATTACCATTTTCTAAAAAACGAAAAGAGAAAACAACAATTAATGTGGAAATTACAGAACGACATTATTTTATTAATAAACAAGTCGACTCTTGAAACTACAGCCCTATAAAACAAAACTCTATTGCTTTGGACGAAGCGAAGAGGGAAAATTTACAGAAGGCGAGCCCTATCAAAACATCTGTTTCACCTGGGCAGGGTGAAAGGTTAAAACAAAGATGGCAATTACTTTGACTTATGAACAATCTTCGGAACATCGACAACAATCCATTGGCAGTGAACTCCTCGGTGAATCACAAAGTCCGGTACCTTCCTTGATTTGTCCTCAGAAATTACACTGATTTCTGGCGGAGCAAGATCAGTGGAATCTGTCTCCCAAGCAGAATTGTCGTAGGAGGATTCCTCTGTTGCATTTTACGTAGTAGTTGTACTCTCAACTGTATCTCCCCATTCAGTTGGCTGGATGTCTTCGAGCCTGATACGAGAGCTTTCGGGAGCGGTGTACTTGACCCTGTAGTCGTACTTTCCACTTGGTTGTCCCAAGGTGTCCCACACTTGTTTAGAACTGGAGGAGTCATCTCTCTCGATGACGCTGACCTCGGGAAAAGCATAGTTAATGAATTCGAGCCCTGCAAACGTTGTGAATTCATCGTCGTGCTGGGTATTTTCAGGATAACCTGGGTGTTGATCCCATAACATGGTGGGGATGCAGGTATTCTGTTCAATGATGCTCAACCGATTTTCATTGTTGGGCTGATTTTCTTGCTCCAAGTCTCCTGGGTAAGGCTGCCACATCGGCAGGCCATCCATCGGGCCATAGTAGTCGTGGTCAAAGTTTTCCTTCATCAAAGTGTCCTCCTCTAATGAATTTGGCGGAGCACGGTATCCTTCCGGATCACAATCTCCGTATATCATTTCGACGTCTGACCTTGGTATAAATCTCGGACTCTGTGCAGGATAGCAAAATGGCGTAGGCACCTCTTCCTGAGACATATAACCGTCCTCGTTGAGATAGGACCTCCATTCTTCCTCCGTATCCGCGGAATCTCCCTCGTTGATAGTGTGTACTTCTTAAGAAACTGGGTGAAGGAAACCTCCACTGTGGAAGAGGTTCTGAATGGGATGAATACTTTCATCGTTGGCAGCTGCCTGGGTACAGGTTGCAGAAAAACCAAGACCCTTCTTTGTTTTATTGTTAGTAGGAAGGACAAGCTGTCCCCATCCTGTTGTATTGGCACTCCCGACTTCTTTAATATCATCTTTGTATGAGGAAATCGAAGTTCCCCCTTCTGATTGATCGCCACTGTGTAACGAAAGCGTTTGGAACTGGGTTCCGATTATTCCTTCTGGTTCCACATAAGTGGATAACGATAAATTGCTCACGAGCAAAGCCTGTTCCCCACATACTGTGACGAGTTGACCGTTCGAGACGAACTTTAACTTTTGGTGGAGGGTCGAGGTGACCGCCCCAGACTGATGTATCCAAGGTCTTCCTAATAAACAACTGTACGTTGCCCAGATGTCCATGACCTGGAAAGTGACTTGGAAAGTGTGAGGACCGATAGTTATTGGAAGGTCGACTTCGCCGATAACCATTTTTCTGGATCCGTCAAATGCTTTGACGACGACTTCACTGGTTCTCATCGGAGATCCTTTGAATGATAATTGCATCAAAGTGGACTTCGGCATAACATTCAGGGCTGACCCTGTGTCTACCAGTACGCTGGCTAAAGCATCGTCCTGGCAGTTGACTGTGATATTGAGCGCCATGTTATTACGGCGACCCCCTTCAGGTAATTCCTCATCACTAAATCCCAAATTATTGCAGGAAGTGATGTTAGAGACAATGCTATCGAACTGTCTGATTGTTGCATCATGTTCCACAAAGGCTTGCTCCAAGACTTTCTATAGAGCCTCCCTGTGCGCTTCTGAACTAAGTAACAGTGATAATACCGAGATCTTTGAAGGAGTTTGCAATAGTTGATCAACAATGTTGTATTCACTCCTTTGGATGAGTTTCAGCATCTCATCATCATTTTTCAAAAGGTCGGGATTATTGGATTGACCGACTGGTGGATCGGGCACTTCCGTCTGAAGTTCCTTTTCTTTTTTAGACTCTCCAACTCCTCTGTTGAAGATTCTACCACTCCGTGTTACACGACTGATGTCTGCAATATTTAAGACGAAGGGTAATGGAATTTCCTTTCCATTTTAAATTATCGTTGCACCGTATTTGTAAGGGATTGCCTTAGTTGATTCATACGGTAGTGGTCCCGATAAATAGATGACTATGGGAGCCTTCTGATTTTTCTGACCATCGTACGTAATCTCGATCCGTTCCTGGTTAGGAACTCTCGATTCGTCAAGTAGAGGGATGATAGTGAAAACATCCCTAGTCCTTTGGTGATCAGAGATTACGACAACGTCCTCGATTTGATCAGCGAGGTAATTCGGCGTCCAGCTGATGGGTCTGGAGCCCGGATATGGGCGAATCTCTCCCCGATCCACCTGACCCTGAAGAGCTGCTCGCACAAGGTAGCACCCTTGGTTACTTTCCGAACAGAATCTACACCGTTCATAGTTGTGTGGCGACAGCTGGCCACGCCCGCTTTGAATACAATGTAACCTCACTAGGTTAGCTTCCACAGATCGGACATCCTGACTTTGACGCCGAGTAGGGTTCCTGTTATTGATACTAATTTGCTGAGTATCTTCATCCATATAGATTGGCATCCACCAGTGATTTAACAAGTGCTGAAGTGCCTCCTGGACAAGGGCACACCCTTGATTGTTTTCGCAACCTGCTTTACAGCTTTGATAGTCATGTGATATCAGGAACCCGAGTCGGACCTGCTCAGCATGTAACTCTACCAGGTTGGTATTCATTAAGCGAATATCGAAGACCTGAACCATGTTGATCTGATAGTGGTTCCTATCATGGTAGTCTTGGATCCATCCAAGATCCATCTGACGCTGGAGGGCCTCCTGTACAAAAGAGCATCCCTGTTTGTTTACCGAGCAAGTCAGACAAGAACTGTAATCGTGTCGTGGCAGATTATGATACTGGCTTTGCCTTGAGTGCATTGCCACCAGGTTGATATTCATCACACGGATGTCGTGGTTTTGAATGACGTTGGAATTCGTATAGACCATGTTAACTCCACGAACTCGGTGCTCTTGGATCCATCCGATATCCATTTGTTCCTGTAGGTCTGATTGCACTACAGAACATCCTCGATTACTTTTAGAGCAGACATCACATTGATGATAATTATGAGGTGGCACATGGCCATATCCACTCTGTCTACAATCCATCTTGACCAGATTGGTCCTTAACAAGAGTACATCGTGAATTTGATAGACATTGTTAGACTCTCCCTCTATCAGGTTGACTGCAGCTTTCTCATGTTGAGGCAGCGGGTTCGTGAGAACATTGGGATTAGTATCTTTGAAAGATAAGAGCCCGCTCCTAACAAGCTTTTGTACGTCGGACTTGAAGTTAAGACAATTCTCTATGTTATGCCCTGGTCCTCCTTGATGATAAGGGCATGTCTGGTCCACCTTAAACCAAAAAGGAGGATTTTTCGGTACTGTAAGAGGGGACTTAGTCTGGATGTGCCCCTTGGCCAGTAGTAATGGAAATAGTTCTGCGTATGATACGGGTATAGGATCAAATCCTGGTGGTCGCGTCGTACGGTTGTTGTTGTATGGAGGACGAGCCTGCTGAAGAGGCTGTTGATTCGGTTGGCTTTGAGCAACCTGAGGTTGATACGTAGGAATAGGCGCAGGGTTGATAGCAGGAGTCACAGCTGCTACTGGTTGATAACGTCGCCTTTGCTTTCCGAGAGAGATATTCCCAATATCTTGCTCTTTTTTCTTAGGGAGAGCACTACCGTATCTTTTTGTACTACTAGATGATCCAGCGTCTTTTACTAAACGTCCTTCTCGGACGGCTTCCTCAAGACGAACCCCCATGCCGACCAATTCGGTAAAATCATTGGGCGCACTGGCAACCATTCTGTCATAGTAAAATGAGCTTAAGGTCTTTAAGAAGATTTTTGTCATCTCTTTTTCCTCAAGAGGTGGACAAATTTGGGCGGCGATCTCACGCCATCTCTGAGCGTACTCCTTAAAGGTTTCCTTGTCCTTTTGTGACACCGATCTGAGCTGATCTCTGTCTGGTGCCATGTCCAGATTGTATTTGTATTGTTGGACGAAGGGAGTGCCAAGATCTCTGAATGTGTTGATCGTAGCGCGGTTTAAACCCATGTACCATTTTAATGCGGCACCGGTTAAACTATCTTCAAAGTAGTGAATCAGTAGGTCCTGATTCTCCGTCTGAGCTGACATTCGCCGAGCGTACATCACCAGATGGCTCTGAGGGCAAGAGTTACCCTTGTACTTTTCAAAATCGGGCACTTGGAACTTGTGCGGGACTTTCACATTGGGGACCAAGCAGAGGTCTGCGGCGTCCTTTCCAAACAAATCCTGACCGCGGATGGCTTGAAGTTCCTTTTGCATTTCCAGGAACTGCTCCTGGAACTCGTCCATTCTACCAAACATAGTTTCCTTTCTACCAGATGGTATCTGTGGGATCTGTCCTTCCAGGACTGTGTGCACCACTGGGGGTGGTACCGTTACTACGGCAGTGAATCTTGGCATTTCCTGAAGTTTGTAACCTTCAGGAGTCCTCAATATGCCTCTGGCATCCTCGCTGATCTTCAGTGATCGGCGGAACATATCCTTTCGGGATATAGTTAATAGGCATGCCCCAGGGACGATCTTTCGGCATTTGATACCTAGGATCATACTTCCCCACTATGGGCGTTGAGGTGATCTCTGAGATCACAGTTCTTTGTAGCTGAGCTTCTGCCATGGCTTGCATGTCGTTACGAAGCTTTCTCATATCCTCTCTCAGAGCGTCGATCTCTTCTTTCAACTCTCTGTTCTCTTCCTCAAGATCATCCATCTTTTTCTGACGATTGGCCCGAGTATTGTACGAATGTGACAGTTTGACTCTAGAATCGAGACACAAACGTGAGATTCGTAGGTAAGAAGAATACGTGGCGGGAGAATGATGAATGAAATGATTATATTAATTGTTTTTTGGTTTAATCAAAATAAACTTCGACAATTAGATTGCAAATATCAAACAGTGGGGAAACCCCATTTTATTGAATTAAAAGGATTGGAGAAATGAAAATACAGTAAATTACAAGGTGCGGAAACAGAAACCTAAGCTAATGGGTCCCGAGTCCTCTCTGAGGAGAAATCGGGTGCTGATTCTGGTACTTTCCTTTTCTTGGACCGGGGCTCTTGGGCCGTTGTCGGGTTGTCATTCCTTTGCCAGGTGAAAGGAGTGAGCAAGTTCCTTTGGTCATCCTGATTTTCTACAGCATGCTGCTCCAAAATCTCAATCAGAGCATCCTTATCTTTCAGTAATTGCTGTATTTTGATACACTCCACATTGAGAATGCGGTATTTGTTCTTCCAAGACCTCCTCTCCCGTTGAACTTTGTTGAGAGTAACATGGAGTTTTTCCGTTTCAGTCATGAAGTACATGAAAGACTCCCTTGGCGGAAGAACTCCGTGACGAGGATAAGGCATCTTTAGCTTGAGAGCTCTAGTTTGTACCCAGTGGAGATAAGGCTCCACCGAGACACAGTCTGGTTTTCCTAGAGACCCCCATCCTTTCATATGAACATGTTTCCAAGCATGCACTATTTACATCTTTAGCGCCCTGTCATTTTCTCCTTCCTTGAAGAAAAAACCTTCCAGATGAGCATTACGCGGGACATGCCTCATCGGGTATCCAAATTGACGACGAACGAGAACTGGATGGTAGTTGATTCCTCCTTTAGTTCCTATGAGGGGTACGTTGGGGAAGTTTCCACAACGATCAATGATCCTGATTCCCTCATAAATCTTATTGCACCAATCTATGTCAGAGTTGGTAAGGGACATTACTTTCTGCGACCAACGTAAGGCACTCTTGTGATCCCAAAAGGCAGCAGACTTAGGCAAATGGGAGATAAACCATTTGTATAGCAAAGGTACACAACATGTGATCTCCCCTCTGCTGTACAAATTCCCTAAGTGTACAGAATGATACGCGTTTGCGAGTAAAGTCGGCACAGGGTTTCCAATGAGAAAAACCTTAATGGAGTTGATATCGACGAAGTTATTAATGTTGGGCAACAGAAATAACCCGTAGGTGAGTAAAACAAAGATGCTTTCAAAAGCAGTCACGTTCCCTATACTAGCGAAGTACAGGGCCGTCTTTGTCAAGAACTGGGCTGGCAAACCTTGTATGCCACCCTTAGTGGTCATGTGAGCCCTGACCTCTGACTCGTCCAAATAAATTGCTCTTGCAATGGTTTGATCCTTTGGAATTTCTTCCAGTCCAGAAAAAAGAGCTCGATCAGTGATGTGTAAATCAATCAGATGAGAATATTCCTCTAGCGTCGGTGCAAGCTGATAATCCGGGAATGTAAAACAGTGATAAACCGGATCGTAAAACTGAATGAGTGCCTCCAGGATTCCCTCGATCACATGGACCCTTAATAGATATAGTAAACCTCCGTACTTGGCTCTGAAAGCTTCAGGGTTAGTGACCATTCTCGCCATACCTCTCAAATCCTCTAGTTTTGGAACCTTGAAAGTGTACTTATGAGTTCTCCTTCTACCGAAATCCATTAGCGCAATCCTTTTCTCCGACATTTGCAATCATTGTCTTAGTTTAATTTGAAAAAGAGAGACTAGAAGAGAAGATTTTCTTTGTTTTAATGTTTTTTAAATGAATGCATGAATGCAGCACACAAAAACATAGAAATAACATGGGGTCAAAGGGTCGGTGTTATGAAGTCCAGGCTCTACCCGTCCCAAAGGTTTATACTAGTGATTTTTGTACCTGTCTCTCAACATCATCAACTCTTGTCAAGAAAACACCAGCGGGTCGGGAACCGTGCTAGGTGGTGTTTTTCGAAGAGTCCTCAGAAGAGGGTGGTATCGCATGACAACTATTTCCGTTAGCTTCCGCACCACTAAAAGGGGTTTTTCCTAGGTGTATACTTAATCTTTCCACATGCGGCTGTAGCACCTCAAAATTTTCCCTCTTGCTTTTAACTTTTACTGGCTTATGCTACATTGCATTTTGGCATAATCATCATTTGCATTTCATTGGTTCTTTGGCATGGGATCAGTGTGTCTAAGTCAAATCCAAGGAGCCTTGAGCCTCAAGAGGTCTTAATGGGTCATCACCTCATCATAAGATCAAGCTTGACAAGAGAATGCAGGGAATCACCTCACACTAATCAGTGCAAAAACTAGGGTTTTTGAATTTTTGAGTAGAATGCCCCAATGGGCAAGGAATTTGAGTTTTTATCATCTCCAAATGTCATATCTCATCTTTGTTAGACAGGATATACATCATATTCAAAGGAATTTGGATTTGGAGGATGTGCTATTTTCTCCTAGACTAAGGGTTTGAAACTAGGGTTTGCCATGAAAGTAGTTTATTTCTGATTTCTTAGGCAAGACTTGATCTCATGGTATTCTACATGTCCTCAAGGGTCTAGAGATTGAAGATTGCTCATTAATTCATTTCAGAAGAGGTTCAATTGGTCAGAAGATTCAAAATCAAGAAATTGGGGAAAAAGTCAACTGCGCAGTGAAAAAAGTCAACTCCTGACTTTTTGAGGTCAAATTCATGAAATCCAAGTGACATATATTCTTTGGACAAGATTTGATCAAGAATTGATGGAGGAATCATGAAATATCAAGAAAGGTACAAAGTTTCCATTTTTGGAAATTTAGGGTTTCCAAAAATGGCAAGTTTGGACCATTTTGCACCACACTTTGAGGCTTCCTTTCTCCATGATAAAAGCTCCAAACCTCAGGCCTAAGTTGAGGCAATTGAAGTTCACACTCTAAGCTTCAAATACATATAAAGAACTATTCCATTGGATCAAAATTGAGGGAGTTATGATCAACCAAAGTTTGACAAAACTAGGTCAAAAACCAAGTCATGACCAAGCAAGCCAGGCCCATGCGCCATAATTTTGTCAAACACATGGTGGGCAAGATGTCAAGCCATTTTTCTCATTTAAGGAGGATTCAAATGAAAAAATGTTGAACATCAAAGTTGTTCATCTCAATGTCCTCTTCAACTTTGATGTTGAACATTTTTCCATTTGAGCAAGTTATGATGGTCCCAAGTTGATGTGTTCATGCTGAAATCCATAGGTCACATTGCCATGCCATGCCAAGTTTACCACGCCCACAAATCAGTTTTGGATCCATTGAGTTCATGGCCATTTTCAAGTGTGTTTGAGGTCCCATTTCACTTCAACTTCCACACCAATCTTGTTCTATGATGAACATTCTTTCATTTGACATCAAAATCTCATCAAACCATGCACTAACATGAGAGAATTTCATCACCAAACTTCCATATTTTCATGCTGCCAAGATGCCAAGGTTGTAATATTGTTGTTGTTGGATTCAAACCAGTTCACACGCATACACCACACCAGTCCCCTTTCTTTACCTCATTAAGACCAACATTCCCTTACATACATATGCTACACATGCCTTGCCATACACTAAAGAGGAAAAACATAAAGCTTGCTATGCAAGTCATGCTGCAACTACACATCAGAATAACTTCATCATCACCATTCACTTCCATCACCACCATAAACTTCATAAACCTCTCCACATCATATCAAAACCAAGCAACTCGCCCCTAACTAACTTAACTCAGTTAATTAGGGTGGACTCACTTAACCCACCTTGAACTCATTCAACCAACTCAGTTGACCATGGTTAAACCATTTTAACTCAAAATATATAATGAAATCTCACTCAGAATTTGAACTTAACTTCATTTTTCTCATTCTCATTCCAAAACACTCTCAAATTCTCTCTGCTCACTCTCTCGATTTCACTGAATTCTCTCTCTCTTTCTGCACGATTCTCTCATCATCTTCCTCCATATTTCACTTTCATCATCATCAATGGTGTATCTCTGATCAAGAACAAGAGAATATAAGTTCAATTCATCAAGTGCAACCTCAATTCAGTTGGATTTTCAGTTTGGTTTTCTTCACGATTTCAAGTTACAAAGCCTTTATTTGGCCACCTTAGAGTTCAAGAATTCAAGGCAGTATTTCTGGCTCTATTTTGATTCAAGCTTCTGCAAAGTTCAGGTTCCAATTCCTCCAACTTTATGGCACAAATTTATGTTGTTTTAGCTTGCTTTTCTGTTGTTTTTAGCTTGATAGAAGCATCATTCATCTCCGGCTAGTTGATAGGTCTCTTAGAGGCGTAGATTCAAAACTTAGGGCATTTTTAATCTCTTCGATTCTCCTCATATGTGATTGATATGTGAAAAATATTGGTGGATTCGTGACGTGCGTGAGTTCCTCTTTTGAATGGTATACGGTTTGCATATTTCTGGAATAATGCGAAGTTTGCAGGTGGCGGAGAGTCACCGGAGAAGACGACCGGAGGTCCTTCTCCGGCCGGTGAGGTTTAATGCTAGGGTTTTGCAATTTTAAATCATGGTCGTCTGATCATTCTCATCGTGTGGTTCAAACTTTTCCAATGCATTAAAAAACATGTGCTTCTCACGTGTTTCATTTTTGGATTGAGGTGATTGTGTGTGCGTGTGTGTAGGAGAATTGTCATGTGCTTGCATTCTCATCCACCAGATTTGTGTAGTTTGCTTGATTGACTTCATCAACTGATTCCTATGGCTATGATTGAAACACATGGTAACTAATTGTACACTGTATCACACACAATCACACGTATAATTGGATTAGGTCATAGATTGATATTTGCACACCCCATACTGAGCCCAAATTAATTTTGAACTGGAAAATTGCTCACGTTACACCCCCTCTCCCTTCTTTTATTATTTTTAATTTCTTTTCTATATCTGTTTGGTTTTCTTATTTTAAAAAATAGCAAATCATTTCTAAAATTCCCAAATAAATTCATATGTGTTCTTGACACATTTAAATAATTTTCTTTTATTTTTAATTCAGATTTTATGAATTTTTGAGCATAATTGCATTATTTTCTTTTAATTTCTTTCTAATTGATGTTCTTAATTGATACTCAAACTTGTGTATTTTCTTTCTCCCATCTCACACAATATTTTGTATCCATTCTTTTTGCATTCGTTAAAAGACATAATGAAGCATCTAAAAATATTTTGATTGCATTTTTAAATTCATTCTATCATATGTTTTGATGTGCATATTTGAGTTTCTTTTTGATGAGCCTAAATGTGACTTGGTGAGACTCGTGGGTCATGCTTTCTTTTGGATTTGGTCATGGAATTTTAACATATGTGTTGCTTCTGATTTAGTTTGTTTAGGACTTAATTTTTACAATTTTATCAAACGCTTTGATAATTGTTGATGCCTTGCATTTGAAGTTACTTTTGTGCACTTTATTCTACTTCATTCTAACATGTCTTGATGAGGCATTTATGCCACCATGTGATGATTGTTTTTGCATCTTTTATATGTCATTTGTATGATATTATAGGGCATCTTAGTTTCATTATAGGTCACCTTGACTTGTGTTTGCATGTGGTGTGAGTTTATGTGTTATAACCTGGAACTTTGACATGTTTCCTTCTCTTATCTCTTCTTGTGCTCTACTTGTCTTGTGCTTACATTTTGTATGCCATTTCTTTCATTCCAATAGCATCTCATCAATAGTATGCCACTGCCCATATTATTCATTTTACATGTTATGCATCCTTAATATGTCATTTTGTGCATGTAATTGATATTTGTCTATTCTCCATACTCCTACTTCATCTTATCCCTTCTACCTGTACTCTTTTATCCATGATTGGTATGATGATCCATGTACATCTTAAGACATTGACAAATGATATATGATTCTGACTTTGTTCTTTCATGAAGCATTATTGCATGATCACCTTGCACATTCACTCATTCTTCATCTATTTCTTCCATGATTCATTTCTTTGATATTTAGGACATTTAATTGTGCATAGTTTGTGTGTGTTTGATGTCTTAACATTGGAGAACACCCTTAGAGCATAGGTTCTGACTTTGATTAAGTTTCAATCTTTAGGATCCTTATTCATTGGTTCTATTTTGTTTTGATCACTACTTGTTATCCTTTCTTCATTTCATTACTTGTAAATAGTTTTCGAACTAACCTTTTCATGTAGGTGCCAATGGTAAGTAAGTGTGTGGATATGCTTACACATACACTTCCTTCTTTCATCTTCTATTATCTCTTTTAATAATTCAACTTTTAATCATGATAAGCATTTATATGTTTTCCTTGAATAACTTCTTCTTCATCCCTCTTTAAGATCAACTTAACTTCTATATTGGAAGTAAGTTGTTTCTTTTGCTCTTCTTCTCCTTTCTCTTAGGATTAGGTTTCTTAAACCACATTAACCATAGGACCTCCAAGCATGGTAACATTAGGGTGAGTCTTAGTCTCCCTCATTAGTTTTCACCTTTTGCTTCCATTTGAGTCTCTTTCTCATCTCAAAACAAAAGTAAAAAAACACTTAATAAAGGCATAACAAATATTGTATTTGAGCCTTTCATGTAAGAATAAGATAGTGAGGGGTCTTCTCTCACTTTCTTAGAATGTTTAGCGTACGTCCCGTCTTGGGTCGATATGCGAGGCATTCGATCCTATATGAAGGACTTAAATACAATATGCGTTATAAACACAAAAACAATCAAAACACTTCTTGCTTAAAAGACAAAAACAAACAATAACATCTTTCCTTCGGGAATTCTCTCCTCATCTTCTTCACTCATTCCTTAAGGATGCGTCATTTCCGTTCTACCGCAAACAGGTAACGGCTAAGTCTCCATACAGCGAGCTGCAACACCTAACTGCTAGGACGCGAACGTTGACGTTTCCACTAAAAAATGCAAACAAATTTCCCTTAGGTGAGGGGAACTACGTCGCTCTGATTCTCATGTTCCCGATGAGATACGTAGGCAGTGGGGTAGGGCCCATTCGAGCACTTCTTTTATTTTCCCTACATTTGTTTCTCTTTCTCTCTCTCTCTTTCCTTTTCCAGTTCTCCAGCTAGCAGTTCCTTTTCCAATATCCTTTCCTTACACCCTTTGATTGAAGCAGCAAGCGTGGATCCCATCGGGTACGATGGACGCGAGGGGGTGCTAATACCTTCCTCTCGTGTAACCGACTCCCGAACCCAGATCTCTTGGTCGCAAGACCATGCTCTTTCCTTTCCCCTCAGGTTTACGCAATGTTTCCTTTCCCTCTCCTGGGATAAATACACATTTCTGGCGACTCTGTTTCGGTGCCACTTTCGCGTTTGTACTAGGATGAAAATCCCGGGAGCGACAGCTGGCGACTCTGCTGGGGACAGCTTGACCTCTTGCTGGTCCATCCCCTTTGCGAGTCAATCCTAGCGCTTGTCTGTTTTTCTTTCATTGGGTGTTTATTGTGGTGCTGTGCTGCTATTTTTACTCTTTTACTGTATTGCTGTTTACTATATTTTTGCTTTACTGTACTACTGTCTTACCGCATTTATTGCATTTTCATGTCATTATATGCTGGACTGTGCTGTTGTTGTCTGTTTGGCGGGATGGGGTATTCTGAGAGATAGGCCCAATACACAGGCCTGAGCGCACTTATGTTTAGCGTGTTTCATGTCCTCTCACGCTCCATTTCGGTGCGAGGAGGGAATATGAAACACAATCTGGATGTGGTTCTCTCTAGAGAATTCTGCGTTGTGGATCTCCCACAATGGTAGAGCTATCTGGAAGATCTGTTAAGTCTGGATGACCTTTTAGGATGACCCCTCTTTATTTTGAGGAGAATCAGAGGACGATCTCTTTGTATGGCGATAGCATTGTATCCTTTGGGTTGAATGTGCTATTGCCTCTCATTCCGAGATCCGAATTTGAGAATCCTCACTTTCTAGTACCCACATGTGAGAGGGGCGGGTTGTTTACAGGTTTCCAGGTAACCTTGACCTTCATCATACCTGGTACTTTAGTTTTCCTATCAGTATGGACTTATCAGCCTGGTATTCTGGTATTCTGATCATCCGGTATTCTGGTATTCTGGTATTCTCTTCAGAACAGACCTATGAGCTTATTCAGACATCAGCATAGCGCTTATTCAGACTATATGGAAGCTTTGATCCCATGTCTTATTGCATTCATAACATTGCATTTGCATAATCATTTGCATAACAGGTGTTCGAGGCTTGGTTATTCTTATCCTGATCTGGTTTTCTTCAGAATTGTAGACTTAACTACTCAAGCCATTAGGAAGTTGACCATGGATATGGTTCAAGCAGAGTTGAGGGAAATGTGAAGCCAAATGGGGCAGTTTATGTGGGACATGGAAGTTGTGATTCAAGACCAGAAAATGTTGAAGGAGGAGGTCCACCAACTGAAGACTCAGATGAGTCTGGTTATGGAAGTTGTGAGAGGTGTGTTAAGCAAAGATAATACTCCCATGCCTGAGGCCGTGGCTGGAATTGTCTCTCCTCCATTGTTTGAGGGATCCCTCCCAAAGAGTGATGTGCCTCACAGATTTTCTGCACAACTTGGGGTTCCGGAATTTCCTCATCAGCAGTTACCTCTCGTTTCCCAAGACAACCCCAAGGCTAAGAAGTACCCACCAAAGTCGAAGAAAGCTGACAGAATCTTTGATCCGATTCCTATGTCTTATGCTCAGCTGTTGAGGTATCTACTTCAGCTCCAATTGGTTGAACTTCGGACGATAAATCCTCTATCTGGTACTCCTCCACCGGGTTATGATGCAAGAGCTCACTGTGATTTCCACTCTGGTGCGCCGGGGCATAATGTGGAAAATTGTAAGGCCTTTCAGCATGCCGTACAGGATCTGATCGGCTTGAAAGCAATCGAATTCACGTCGGGCGACGTAAGCGTACAAGGTGGTCTTACTCCTGTTGCTGCGAAAGAAGTGAATATCCCGGTTTCCCCTCCTGAAGTTGCACCAAGTCAGGGGCATTTCTCGCAACCTGTGGTCTTGGAATCTTCTCGTCCTCAACTGTTGCCTGTTCCTAAGCCAAGTCTAACGAGGAAAGCGCCCGAACGAGAGGAAGGTACAAGTAGGTATCGGCAACAGAGCTATCATATGAAAAGTCAACAAAAGTCCAGAAGGCAGGAGAGAAAGTTCGATCCCATTAATGTTCCTTACAGTTATCTGCTTGCTTATTTACTTCAAGACTCTTTGATCGAGCTAAAGGAAGCTTCGCCTATTCCGTATCCCCTTCCTCCAAATTATGACAAGAGTGTTAGATGCGAGTATCACTCGGGGACGCAGGGGCATACCATTGAAGATTGCAAGGTGTTCAGGCACAAGGTGCAAGATCTCATTGACGTTGGGTTTATCAATTTCACCGAAGACGGTCTGTACGTTAACTGAAGCTTCTCAAGTGAGCACTTGGGACCACAAAGACATCTCCTGAAGCAATACGTCCAGTCGGAGCCAAGCCTCCTCAGCAATGGCGAACATCATTTTTCTTTTACTGTATTTTCATTTGTAATTTGCATTACTGGTTAATGTTTGCATTTAATAAACTTGTTTGTTCTCGAATGATGATTTTAATGCAATAAGTATGTTTTTCTCGAAGAAGTTCATTCGTATTCACTCATTTAATGTTTGTATACACTGCAATGCTAACCTTCTTGTTTAAACTCTTGGAGGGAGGATGATGAGACGAAAACGCAAAGTCTTTGGTTGTATGCTTTTGGATAAAACTCTGTTGAGGATGTACAGACATTGTTTCAAATCCCCAAACACTGGAGGTATAAGGGAGTGAAACCTTTGTCAAACCTTGTTGAGCCTAGAAGTAGGAGTTTCTTTCTGAAAATGGAAAAAACCCTCAATCTTAACCTGGGGCAGGGTAGGTGTCAGCTAATTTGACCGTACGTTCAAATTTCAAAAGGAGTATTCCGTTCGAGGATCAATTACATCTACGGTTATCCCCCACCAACCGAAGAGTGAGACAGTCGTAACCCTTTTCAAACGAGTCAGACAACCAGTGTCACACGATTTGTTCAAAAAAATAGTAGAAAAAAAAAAGAAGAAAGGAAGCCCGCTAAGTCAAAACTTGAATACAAGTGACTTAGGCAAAAGTTAGGGCATCTCGCTGGACTTCAAAATCGAAAAATTCAATAAAAAAAAAAAAAGAATAAGTCCAGGAAAAATCAGGGGAAAACAAAAGAACGAAAAGAGAAAAATGAAAGGAACAAAAAGAAAAACCCTCGAATAAAGAACAAGTCGTGTGACCATAGACACCTAAGGCAAAAAGGGGTGAATGTCACTCTGTAAACCGTGTGGGTTCATTAACCATCCTCATACCGTTCATAACATTTTGAAAGGTGAGCGCTTGTGTCGAGTTAGGTGAACGTAGGACTGGAGAACATCAAGGAGAATGGGTGGGTACCAACAAAATTTTGAGCCATAAATCCTTTTTACTTAAACCGCGAACCAGGACACGTTACAACCCTCAAAAGTCCTAATTGAAACAAGGTTTATTTTAAGGCGTACTTCAACGAGATGGCGTTCCTGACTCCCATGAGTTGTGCTAAAAGACCTTGGTTGGTATTGCATGTGCATGCTATTTTCCATTTAAAAAATCTGTGTCGCATCTTCACCAGTGACTCGTTCACAGGTATTGGCGATATCTTTTCGATAAACACTTCGAGATTAATATACGTGTTGCATTATAATTCTCATTCCTGGAATAAATATTTTTCGCTTGCTTACATGTATTTGACACCCGTAAGGCTTACAAAGTGAACATCAGTCGAGAATTTTGATCACGCCAAAGTGAGATGCTTGAAAACTCCGAGGGATGAGAGTGACAAGAGACATGTTACCAAGTGATTATGCTGGGTGTGTGCTTTCAAGGAAATTCGTGCTAAGAAGTTGTCAAATCTGGGGCAGTTACATTGTGAAATATCTCTGCAGTTCGGTTAATCTGGGGCAATTATGTTGAGAATCTGAGGCAATCAAGTCAAGAAGTTATTCTCTCCAGAGGACGGTTAATCAAAATCCATGGGGCAATATATGTCGAATCTTCACGAGACATTCTGAAGACATGACCATTCACAGTTTCCTTTACAGGTTATGCTGCATCGGGGCACCTCTTTTGGTCATATCACATCTGCAAGGCTCATTGTTGATAGCTGACACGTGACGTCCCCAGTAGAGTTTCTTTCCTCGGCAGAAATAGCTGAAGTTTTTGTCGCACTCAGCAGAGCATTATGAAGACTGTGCTTGTTCCCCCCAGCAAGAGTTCCGGAGTTCGTTCCACCCTAGCCAGGTTGGTGAAGTTTGTGTCTCTTCAGCAAGGGTTCATATTACCGTACAGGATAAAAGTGTTGGGTCTGTGCTTCCCTGGTGTGGTAAGGTTGTTTCCGTCCCCCCAACGGAGTAAGGGTAGAAGGTAGATTCCCAACAGAGGAGTAAGTCTGATATTGTCCCCCAGTAGAGCTGATATCATCAATCATTATCCCCCAAGCATATTTTTGGGTGGTGGATGCTCCCCAGCAGGTCAAAGGTCAACTGTCATTGACATCTTTCTTCAGCGGATTCCTGGGATGTTTCCTCCAGCAGAAGTTTGTTATTTGAGCTTTCATGCGGAATGGATGTTTAATCGGGATCGCGAGCAGTTATGACCTTGAAGACGGTTCAGTTTGTTATCCCCAGCAGAGTTGGCCTCGTCTCTTCAGCATTTATTTTGCTGGAGTGGTCCTGTTGCATATCATAATCATATCATTGCATAATCATCATCGCATATCACTAGCATAGCATCGCATGAAGCCTTGTAAAACCAAACAGAAAATCTATAGCCCAACCTTGCTCGGCATTCTTCCATAACCCACTTTGCTGGCATCTTTCAAAAACCTGAAGCCGTATCCCTATTGGTGTCCCCTTTAAAACCAAAAGTCCAATCCCTATTGGCATCTCATACAAAATCCAATCCCTATTGGTACCCCCAAAATATTTCGCCTTTGAAAAAAAAAATCACCATCAGGTTTCACCTGTCATAGCCAGCAAAGTTCAATTATACTTGGCACATCCTCCTTTTCCCGGTAGCCCGAGCATGCGTCGGCATTTTTGCATATAGTGATCATTGCATCCTCAAATCGCGTAGCATTTCCATTTCGTATGGAGCATTACGCCATAGAAAGAAAATTCAAACATATGCACGCGAAGCATAAGCCAGATTTGGTACCTTGCGCGAAAGTCCAAATCAATGTGTAGTCAAGACGGTGACATATCCCCAGCAGACATTACAATCAGCCCCTCTGCTTACCGTTCTTTTGGGTCGTAGATCATACGTCGATCTTACCCTCGATCAGTCCTTGTCCATCAACCCTTTGATGACGACATTCCAAAAACAAGTTTCCTTTCCGTCATTTCTATGACGATGTGGTTCTTCGGTCATGTTTCCTTCCTGTCATTCCCATGACAATGTGTCCCTACTGTGGAATTTTCTTCCTGTCATCCCTATGACAATGTGTTCCTTCAGTTGGGTCGTCTTTCTGTCATCCCTATGACGATGTGTCCTTTCGGTTGGGTGTTCGGGTTGTCTTTCCGTCAATTCTTTGACGATGTGGTCTGTTGGTTATCTTTTCTCCCCGTCAACCCTTTGACGAGGTGATTCTTGGGTTTCATCTTCTTTCTGTCATCCCTATGACAATGTGTTCCTTCAGTTGGGTCGTCTTTCTGTCATCCCTATGACGATGTGTCCCTTCGGTCGGGTGTTCGGGCTGTCTTTCCGTCAATTCTTTGACGATGTGGTCCGTTGGTTATCTTTTCTCCTCGTCAACCCTTTGACGAGGTGATTATTGGGTTTCATCTTCTTTCTGTCATCCCTATGACAATGTGTTCCTTCAGTTGGGTCGTCTTTCTGTCATCCCTATGACGATGTGTCCCTTCGGTCGGGTGTTCGGGCTGTCTTTCCGTCAATTCTTTGACGATGTGGTCCGTTGGTTATCTTTTCTCCCCGTTAACCCTTTGACGAGGTGATTCTTGGGTTTCTTGTTTCTTTCTGTCATCCCCATGACAATGTGTCCCTACGGTGGAATTTTCTTCCTGTCATCCCTATGACAATGTGTTTCCTTTGGTCGAGTCTGCTTCCTGTCATCCCTATGACGATGTGTTTTCCTCGGTTGAGTCTTCTTCCTGTCATCCCTATGACAATGTGTTCTCTCCGTTCAGGCTTCTTCCTGTCATCCCTATGACAATGTGTTAACTGTGGTCAGATTTTCTACGATGGAGTTTTCTTTCTGTCATCCCTATGACAATGTGTTTCCTTTGGTCGAGTCTGTTTTCTGTCATCCCTATGACAATGTGTTCCTTCCGTTGAGTCTTCCTGCCGTCAAATTACTTTGACGATGTGTCCTTTCGGTGGGGTTCCATTTTTCTTTCCGTCAAATCCCTTTGACGATGTGGTTCTCTGGGTATGCTGTCTTTCCGTCAGATTTTTTTGAAGAAGTGTGACTGGGCTCCAGTTTTATTGTTTCTCCTCGCAGTTAGCAAATTTTGCGGTTCTTTTTGTATTCAATCACCTTGTACCTTGAATGTCTGAAAGCAAATAGTATCATCCTTACAGGTCCAAGTTGATTGAATAGGGGCAGCTGTAGCACCTCAAAATTTGCCCTCTAGCTTTTAACTTTTACTGGCTTATGCTACATTGCATTATGGCATAATCATCATTTGCATTTCATTGGTTCTTTGGCATGGGATCAGTGTGTCTAAGTCAAATCCAAGGAGCCTTGAGCCTCAAGAGGTCTTAATGGGTCATCACCTCATCATAGGATCAAGCTTGACAAGAAAATGCAGGGAATCACATCACACTAATCAGTGCAAAAACTAGGGTTTTTGAATTTTTGAGTAGAATGCCCCAATGGGCAAGGACTTTGAGTTTTTATCATTTCCAAATGTCATATCTCATCTTTGTTAGACAGGATATACATCATATTTAGAGGAATTTGGATTTGGAGGATGTGTTATTTTCTCCTAGACTGAGGGTTTGAAACTAGGGTTTGCCATGAAAGCAGTTTATTTCTGATTTCTTAGGCAAGACTTGATCTCATGGTATTCTACATGCCCTCAAGGGTCTAGAGATTGAAGATTGCTCATTAATTCATTTCAGAAGAGGTTCAATTGGTCAGAAGATTCAAAATCAAGAAATTGGGGAAAAAGTCAACTGTGCAGTGAAAAAAGTCAACTCCTCACTTTTTAAGGTCAAATTCATGAAATCCAAGTGACATATATTCTTTGGACAAGATTTGATCAAGAAATGATGGAGGAATCATAAAATATCAAGAAAGGTACAAAGTTTCCATTTTTGGAAATTTAGGGTTTCCAAAAATGGCAAGTTTGGACCATTTTGCACCACACTTTGAGGCTTCCTTTCTCCATGATAAAAGCTCCAAACCTCAGGCCCAAGTTGAGCCAATTGAAGTTTACACTCTAAGCTTCAAATCCATATAAAGAACTCTTCCATGGATCAAAATTGAGGGAGTTATGATCAACCAAAGTTTGACAAAACTAGGTCAAAAACCAAGTCATGACCAAGCAAGACCAGGCCCATGCGCCATAATTTTGTCAAACACATGGTGGGCAAGATGTCAAGCCATTTTTCTCATTGAAGGACGCTTCAAATGAAAAAATGTTGAACATCAAAGTTGTTCATCTCAAAGTCCTCTTCAACTTTGATGTTATACATTTTTCCATTTGAGCAAGTTATGATGGAGTTATGATGGTCCCAAGTTGATGTGTTCATGCTGAAATCCATAGGTCACATTGCCATGCCATGCCAAGTTTGCCACGCCCACAAATCAGTTTTGGATCCATTGAGTTCATGGCCATTTTCAAGTGTGTTTGAGGTCCCATTTCACTTCAACTTCCACACCAATCTTGTTCTATGATGAACATTCTTTCATTTGACATCAAAATCTCATCAAACCATGCACTAACATGAGAGAATTTCATCACCAAACTTCCATATTTTCATGCTGCCAAGATGCCAAGGTTGTAATATTGTTGTTGTTGGATTCAAACCAGTTCACACGCATACACCACACCAGTCCCCTTTCTTTACCTCATTAAGACCAACATTCCCTTACATACATATGCTACACATGCCTTGCCATACACTAAAGAGGAAAAACATAAAGCTTACTATGCAAGTCATGCTGCAGCTACACATCAGAATAACTTCATCATCACCATTCACTTCCATCACCACCATAAACTTCATAAACCTCTCCACATCATATCAAAACCAAGCAACTCGCCCCTAACTAACTTAACTCAGTTAGTTAGGGTGGACTCACTTAACCCACCTTGAACTCATTCAACCAACTCAGTTGACCATGGTTAAACCTTTTTAACTCAACATATATAATGAAATCTCACTCAGAATTTGAACTTAACTTCATTTTTCTCATTCTCATTCCAAAACACTCTCAAATTCTCTCTGCTCACTCTCTTGATTTCACTGAATTCTCTCTCTCTTTCTGCACGATTCTCTCATCATCTTCCTCCATATTTCACCTTCATCATCATCAATGGTGTATCTCTGATCAAGAGCAAGAGAAGATAAGTTCAATTCATCAAGTGCAACCTCAATTCAGTTGGATTTTCAGTTTGATTTTCTTCACGATTTCAAGTTACAAAGCCTTTATTTGGCCACCTTAGAGTTCAAGAATTCAAGGCAGCATTTCTGGCTCTATTTTGATTCAAGCTTCTGCAAAGTTCAGGTTCCAATTCCTCCAACTTTATGGCACAAATTTATGTTGTTTTAGCTTGCTTTTCTGTTGTTTTTAGCTTGATAGAAGCATCATTCATCTCCGGCTAGTTGATAGGTCTCTTAGAGGCGTAGATTCAAAACTTAGGGCATTTTTAATCTCTTCGATTCTCCTCATATGTGATTGGTATGTGAAAAATATTGGTGGATTCGTGACGTGCGTGAGTTCCTCTTTCGAATGGTATACGGTTTGCATATTTCTGGAACAATGCGAAGTTTGCAGGTGGCGGAGAGTCGCCGGAGAAGATGACCGGAGGTCCTTCTCCGGCCGGTGAGGTTTAATGCTAGGGTTTTGCAAATTTAAATCATGGCCGTCTGATCATTCTCATCGTGTGGTTCAAACTTTTCCAGTGCATTAAAAAGCAAGTGCTTCTCACGTGTTTCATTTTTGGACTGAAGTGATTGTGTGTGCGTGTGTGTAGGAGAATTATCATGTGCTTGCATTCTCATCCACCAGATTTGTGTACTTTGCTTGATTGACTTCATCAACTGATTCCTATGGCTATGATTGAAACACATGGTAACTGATTGTACACTGTATCACACACAATCACACGTATAATTGGATTGGGTCATAGATTGATATTTGCACACCCCATACTGAGCCCAAATTATTTTTGAACTGGAAAATTGCTCAAGTTGCACCCCCTCTCCCTTCTTTTATTATTTTTAATTTCTTTTCTATATCTGTTTGGTTTTCTTATTTTAAAAAATAGCAAATCATTTCTAAAATTCCTAAATAAATTCATATGTGTTCTTGACACATTTAAATAATTTTCGTTTATTTTTAATTCTGATTTCATGAATTTTTGAGCATAATTGCATTATTTTCTTTTAATTTCTTTCTAATTGATGTTCTTCATTGATACTCAAACTTGTGTATTTTCTTTCTCCCATCTCACACAATATTTTGTATCCATTATTTTTGCATTGGTTAAAAGACATAATGAAGCATCTAAAAATATTTTGATTGCATTTTTAAATTCATTCTATCATATGTTTTGATGTGCATATTTGAGTTTCTTTTTGATGAGCCTAAATGTGACTTGGTGAGACTCGTGGGTCATGCTTTCTTTTGGATTTGGTCATGGAATGTTAACATATGTGTTGCTTCTGATTTAGTTTGTTTAGGACTTAATTTTTACAATTTTATCATATGCCTTGATAATTGTTGATGCCTTGCATTTGAAGTTACTTTTGTGCACTCTATTCTACTTCATTCTAACATGTCTTGATGAGGCATTTATGCCACCATGTGATGATTGTTTGTGCATCTTTTATATGTCATTTGTATGATATTATAGGGCATCTTAGTTTCATTATAGGTCACCTTGACTTGTGTTTGCATGTGGTGTGAGTTTATGTGTTATAACTTGGAACTTTGACATGTTTTCTTCTCTTATCTCTTCTTGTGATCTACTTGTCTTGTGCTTACATTTTGTATGCCATTTCTTTCATTCCACTAGCATCTCATCAATAGTATGCCACTGCCCATATTATTCATTTTACATGTTATGCATCCTTAATATGTCATTTTGTGCATGTAATTGATATTAGTCTATTCTCCTTACTCCTACTTCATCTTATCCCTTCTACTTGTACTCTTTTATCCATGATTGGTATGATGATCCATGTACATCTTAAGACATTGACAAATGATATATGATTCTGACTTTCATCTTTCATGAAGCATTATTGCATGATCACCTTGTACATTCACTCATTCTTCATCTATTTCTTCCATGATTCACTTCTTTGATGTTTAGGACATTTAATTGTGCATAGTTTGTGTGTGTTTGATGTCTTAACATCAGAGAACACCCTTAGAGCATAGGTTCTGACTTTGATTAAGTTTCAATCTTTAGGATCCTTATTCATTGGTTCTATTTTGTTTTGATCACTACTTGTTATCCTTTCTTCATTTAATTACTTGTAAATAGTTTTCGAACTAACCTTTTCATGTAGGTGCTAATGGTAAGTAAGTGTGTGGATATGCTTCCACATACACTTCCTTCTTTCATATTCTATTATCTCTTTTAATAATTCAACTTGTAATCATGATAAGCATTTATATGCTTTCCTTGAATAACTTTTTCTTCATCCCTCTTTAAGATCAACTTAACTTCTATATTGGAAGTAAGTTGTTTCTTTTACTCTTCTTCTCCTTTCTCTTAGGATTAGGTTTCTTAAACCACATTAACCATAGGACCTCCAAGCATGCTAACATTAGGGTGAGTCTTAGTCTCCCTCATTAGTTTTCACCTTTTGCTTCCATTTGAGTCTCTTTCTCATCTCAAAACAAAAGTAAAAAAACACTTAATAAAGGCATAACAAATATTGTATTTGAGCCTTTCATGTAAGAATAAGATAGTGAGGGGTCTTCTCTCACTTTCTTAGAATGTTTAGCGTACGTCCCGTCTTGGGTCGATATGCGAGGCATTCGATCCTATATGAAGGACTTAAATACAATATGCATTGTAAACACAAAAACAATCAAAACACTTCTTGCTTAAAAGACAAAAACAAACAATAACGTCTTTCCTCCGGGAATTCCCTCCTCATCTTCTTCACTCATTCCTTAAGGATGCGTCATTTCCGTTCTACCGCAAACAGGTAACGGCTAAGTCTCCATACAGCGAGCTGCAACACCTAACTGCTAGGACGCGAACGTTGACGTTTCCACTAAAAAACGCAAACAACTTTCCCTTAGCTGATGGGAAATATGTCGCTCTGATTCTTATGTTCCCGGTCAGATACGTAGGCAGTGGGGTAGGGCCCATTCGAGCACTTCTTTTATTTTCCCTACATTTGTTTCTCTTTCTCTCTCTCTTTCCTTTTCCAGTTTTCCAGCTAGCAGTTCCTTTTCCAGTATCCTTTCCTTACACCCTTTGATTGAAGCAGCAAGCGTGGATCCCATCGGGTACGATGGACGCGAGGGGGTGCTAATACCTTCCTCTCGCGTAATCGACTCCCGAACCCAGATCTCTTGGTCGCAAGACCATGCTCTTTCCTTTCCCCTCAGGTTTACGCAGTGTTTCCTTTCCCTCTCCTGTGATAAATACACATTGTTGGCGACTCTGTTTCGGTGCCACTTTCTCGTTTGTACTAGGATGAAAATCCCGGGAGCGACAGCGGCATCACACGCATTCCCATTAGCAGAAAAATAAACAAATATATCAATTAGGAAAAGCAGTATATATTTGTCCTAATGTCCTAGACTTTTTAAGAGCTATGAATCCTATGTTCCTGACAGAAAATGGCTCCCCGGTGGGGGCGCCACTCTATGGTTCCTTCCCAATTTAAAGGTTTTGCCCTAAGATCCTAGTGAAGGTCGATCCTAGTAATAATGACATCCCCTATGAAACCGTCATAAAAATAACTTGTCCAAGAAAGAAAGAAAGAAAGAAAGAAAGAAAGTCATTCATGGCCCCACGGTGGGCGCCACTTTTCTGTAGCGAGCGATTCCGGACGTGGTTCTTAAGCATTGTAGCTCTTTTGGGGTACTACAGGTCGATTCATTTTTTATCCTATTGAAGCTGATGAAGGAAGGGAAATAGATGTCTCCAACTAACCCTGCTTGCATACTGAATTTAAACAGCGGTTTGTTAGGTTACAGATGCTATATGGAAGTGAGGCCTCTTTCTTCTTACTTTGTTTGGGCTGTAATGACGGGACTATGTTATGGGTAGGGTGCTAGGACTGATGTTTTTCGAGTGATGTATGAAGGTATGGGATTTTTGGTTTTTTCATTAGTGTGCTCGCTAAGATTTTTCTTTCAATCTTATGCCTACGTATTCCCGTTTACTGAAACAGGGAAATCAGAGCGATCGTAGTTCCTCCTATTCTATGGGAGGAAATGGTGTTTTGGTGTCTTGTTCAAAGCCCAAGACGTGAAGCTAAAGGTGGTTTGTATCTTGTTCAAAGCCCAAGATGTGAAGCTGAAGGTGATTTGTTTGTATCTTGTTCAAAGCCCAAGATATGAAGCTAAAGAGTCTATTTGTATCTTGTTTAAAGCCCAAGATATGAAGCTAAAGAGTTTTGACTTTAGAGAGAATTTGTCATCTCTAAAGGTTCTGTTTGTCACAACTGCGGGGTGACTGGTTATAAAGGAGGATTACTTTAACTGGGATATGTGAATCTAGCAATGCCATAATTTCCTTTATAGGGGATATTTATCTTGAAGGAGAAGACTTTAACTCAGTGTAGAGTAATGCCATATTTCCTTAGGAATTTCTCATGCTAAAAGAGGGACAGTGGCATGGATGTAAATAATCCAGAGGCTTGCCGCTTATAGCAGTTAGATGAAGGAGTTGTTGATGTTTGTATGATGTGAACGAGGCACAACTTTGATGCTAAAAGGTTGATTGACTCAACCGGGGTTTTCTTATACAAAGCCTAAGAGGAGGCTATTGGCCCAACAAGAGGGTATTTTTTATGTATCTCGTACAAAGCCGAGAGAGAGGCTAAAAGGGTTGACTCAACAAGGGAGTGCTTTTGGTTGTATCTCGTACGAAGCCCGAGATGGAGGCTAAAAGTTTGTCTGACTCAACAAGAGAATCTTTTATACTCAACAAGAGAGTGATTTGGTGTCTCGTATGAAGCCCGAGACAGAGGCTAAAGGTGATCGACCCAACAAGAGAGTCTTTTTGTATCTCGTATAAAGCCCGAGATGGAGGCTAAAGATGTTTGACTCAACAAGAGAATCTTTGTGTATCTCGTACGAAGCCCGAGATGGAGGCTAAAGATGTTTGACTCAACAAGAGAATCTTTTTGTATCTCGTACGAAGCCCGAGATGGAGGCTAAAGATGTTTGACTCAACAAGAGAGTCTTTTATACTCAATAAGAGAGTGTTTTTGTATCTCGTACGAAGCCTGAGATGGAGGCTGAAAGTTTACTATTTCAGTCGAGTGACCAGTATGTTGGTTCAAAGAGAAAATCAGTTTTTATATGAGTGTTGTTGTACTCATAGATTTGCAAAGAGTATTGAGACTGTCCGAGTCTACGGGTTTTATCTTTTGTGCTATTCTTAAGAAACAGTAGCAGTAGGATCTAAACTCTTTGAAAGACTGTTCTATTAAGATGACTAATTTCTGTTCCTATACCTCTAGGAGGTCATCGGGACAATTTGTACGAAGCCCAAGAGGAGGCTGGAAACTTTTAAGAAGTCGAGGGACAATTTGTACGAAGCCCAAGAAGAGGCTATCATTCCCAGAGGAAGAATCATTATACGAAGCCTAAGAGGAGGCTGTGAATACTTCTAAGAAGCCGACGGGTCCTTGTATAATGCCCAAGAGGAGGCGGGGATGCTTTTAGGAAGCCTGTGGGTCCTTGCACTAAGCCCAAGAGGAGGCTGATGAACAATTCCAGAAGGGGTTTCACATGGAACAATGGCCTTCTGTATAATGAACTGTTCAAAGGGGGGAGATTTCCTAGATCTAGTTGTCTAAAAATTATTGTAAGGTTCTGTCTAATTCTAGACGTATTTGCCGGGGAAACTCTAATATCTATACTATTATTACACAGTTGATATGAGTTTATGAAAGGAGACTTACAGTGAAACAGCCCCACAGTACAGTTATATACATATGAAAGCGGTAAATGAAAACGGGTAAACATTTACTCAGTTGTAGAGCTTCCATGCTGTGTTGTTAGTTTGTTCAACAAAGAAAGCTTTGATAATAATATTATATTCAAAATCAAAGGGGAAAGTGCTTTGAAAAGAAAAATTGGGGCTTACAGCTCAAGGAGAGGCCCACGGTTTTATCAGTGATCGCACCGTTGTTTCATATTTGTACAGAGGGACTTATACAAGTGACTGAGGCCCAGGAAAGGTTTTCTGTACAAAGGGGATGGGTCTTACACTCTCTCAAGAGGCCCAAAGAGTTTTAAAGAAAAGAAATGGGTCTTACTACTCGAGGGTAGGCCCAAGGTTTGTTTTTGAATCGGGCGATCATCGCGCCGAACTTTTTGAAATACAACGGGACTTATACAATAAGTGAGGCCCAAGATAGGTTTGTATTTATAAAGGATTGGGTCTTACACTCTATTAGAGGCCCATGAGTGTTTGAAAAAGTTTTGTTAGGGTGAAAATCAATAAAACCCTAATTTCATCATTTTTTAATGTAATTATTCAAAGAAAATTAATAAAAAAATGATGAAAATGCCAAATAAGTTAGAATAAACTACTTGTGATTTTGGTTTTAAGTTTGAAAAATGAGATTTAATCACAAGATGAATTAAAACTCACTTGGTGTTGATTTTCCAACTTGAATATTTATTTTTAAAATGGTTTAAAAACAAATAAAAGGTATTTATTCACAAAAATACTAATTATATTAAATAACTAATATAAACTTATTTTTTTTGTGGAATAAAATATTTTAACATTTTTGTGATTTTTTGCAAAAAGAACCAATCAAAAATAATTAAAATTGAGTGAGTTATCAATTTTCCAATTAATTAATAAAACATAAAAAATTGGAAAAATAGCAAAAATGTGAAAAAACACAAAATGACATGGGTGGGGTTTGAACCCACGACCTCAAGGTTATAGGGCGCGCTCCTTACCACTGGGGTGGTGATACATCCATTGTTTGAAGTAAAATCACAAATATACAAGGCTTGCCTTGTTTTCTAGGCTTGGTCACGGCAAGGCAAGGCAAGTTTTGGGTCAAAAACGTGAAGGTCATAACTTTCTCATTTCTCCATGTTTTGAGACAAAATTTATATGCATCTGGCCTAGAATTTCACAAGGAATCCAATGGTGGTGGTATTTTTTTCAGATCATACTCCCTCCTCAAAATCCGATAAGGGTTTTGAAAAAGGCCTATAATTGCATTTTCTATGCTACACTTTGATACAAGCATGAATTACATGATCAATTGGTTCAAACACAACATATATAACATGTATGAGGTGAGCATGATCAGTAGACTTCAAAGCAATGCATATTTTGGAAAGTTCAAGTCATGAGGCTTACCTCTTTTTGAGTTTTTTGGAGTTTTTGTGCAATCTGTCAAACCACTTGTTCCAGAAATGATTTGATGCTTTGGACACACTCAAATGATCCCTTAGAAGCTTTTAGGATGAGTGGAATCAGCTGGTACCTGCAAAAACCCAAACTGGCCCTTTCTTACAAAAGGGGTTAAAATGGCCTAAATAGCAACTCTCTCAAATGGTGTTCTAGATGGGGGGAACCATTTGGGACAGTTCAAGGATGATATTTGGAGTGTGTTTGAGGTTTTATCTGGTTTAGAAAGTGACTGAATCAAGACATGGCTTGAAAAATGCACAAAAGGCCTATTTTGAGGTTTTGAGAGGTGACTTTGTGATTTTGATGTTACAGGTCACTTGTGAGAGTTTGGGTCACCTACATATGATGTTTATGAGGTGTGTGTGTGTGATTGGTTTGATTGAAAATGCTCTCTAACTCAAAAACTCAGAGTTACCTTGCTAAAGAAGGCATTTTGGCCAAGAGAAAGGGATTTTGAGGAAAGCATCTATTTGATGGCTTTGGTGTACTCAAACTGAGCACAAATGAGCTCTATTTATAGTAGAGCAGGTTTGTTTTGGGATCAATAGTGAATGGCAACTGCAGCAGAGGTTTGGCCAATGTTGGCAAATGAGAATCCAAGTCTCCTCTAGCCATTGACTAGAGGTTAGAGCACAGAGCTTTGGTACCCTAGTTGTTGGATCATTCTTGACTGAATTCAGTTGCAAATGTGTCAGTCCATGCCACCTTGAAGCATCTATTAAATGCTCTAATCCAAAATTGGAGTCTTGTCCCTCTTTTAGGGATTTCTAGGTTTGGCATGCTACTTCTTGTTCCAAGGACTTTGGAGGCTTGGCTCAGTGTTTGTCCCCTTTAGATTTGATCCTCAGATGTGTCCAAGATGATGACAAGGCTTGGAATTGCCTGATTTTGCCAAATCGACCAAAAATGCAAAATTCTGCCTAGCCTTGGCAGTTTTCAGCAAGGCATATTGCCCTTGTCATATCTCATGGCTCAAGTTGAATTTGGTGATGTTCTTGGCCATTTTGGAAAGCCCTCATATGATACAACAACTATTTGATCATATTTGGTTTTGATACCTTTTGGATCCAAGTGAAAAATGTCCCTACATTTGGAAAAAAGTAAGGCAGATTCTGACTTAGTGAAAATTTCACTAAGTGTTGGAAAAAAGTGACGTTTTCACTTTTTGTATAACTCAAAATCCATGATGAATTTGGAGGGTGGTCAGTTTTTAGCTTTTGTAGAGGGCCATGAAATCTACAAGTCAACCTTTGGAAGGGGAAAAATGGTTTTGTGGTTTAGAAGTTATGATCCTCCAAAGTTGGTACCCTTGCCACTTTGTTCATAACTTAGAAAATTTTCTAAGTTTTTATGATTACCTCTTTTACAAGTTATCCCACTTTCTTTGATTTTTATTGATGAATGATGATTCAAATCATACATTAACATCATTTTAGGGTTAAAAATCCATTTTTGTAAAAACTCTCAAAAAGTCAAAGTTGACTTTTGTGCACAGTTGACTTTTTATCCGATGAATTCTAAACTGCGCGATCCTCTATGAAATCAAGCCTTTGACCTAAATCAAACTTGATGGATTGATTTCATAGGTGTTATAGGGTGTATTGAATCATGTCCTAGGGTTTGGGAGCATGTCCTGGTCAAAAGTCAAAGGTACAGTTGACTTTTCTCGCAAAACCCTAACTGTGGTTCAGATGAAATTGAGACTTGCTGCTCAAGCTTCCTGAATCAATCCATTGTTACAAATGCATCAATGTAGTGTATTAGAGACCCTCAAATCCTCTCTTGAGGTCTTGGCTCCTGTTTTGTCTCAAAAGTCAACTTAGGGGTGAATTAGGTCAAGAAACCCTAATTCCTGATTTTTGATGTATGCATCCCCTGAGGTTAAATTGACTTGATGATTGAGGTCCATGAGATTCCATGGAGCATATTAGGATATGCTTTGAAGTATTGGCTCATGCCCAGAGGAAAATCTCCATCTGGCGGCCCTGGTCGACCAAAACCCTAATTTGGTGACACTGTCGATCTTAAGGCTTAATCCACCTGGAATGCTGCAACATTGTGCTTGATTCTTGCTGTGGGAGTCCCCTTGATCCATTGTGGATGTTTGAGAGGTTTAGACAAGTTAAAGATCATGTCATTCCTTGATTGATCTTTTGTCTAAAGACTCTGAGAGGGCTTGAAACCCTAATTTTTGATAGCAGTGAATGCTCACCCATCTTTGGGGAGACTGATGAGGCATAATGGTTCATCCATATTGTGATGATGATTTGCACAATGATAGGAATCTTAGTGGTTAAAATTTGGGGTATGACACCCTCGATCCTAGTTTCCTACCAGGGAACTGGTCTTAGTTTCTGAAAACTTCCCCTTGGTCCTGGTTTCCCACCAAGGAACTGGTCTCAGTTTCTGAAATAAACTTCCCCACGATCCTGGTTTCCTACCAAGGAACTGGTCTTAGTTTCTTTTGTCAATAAACTTTCTTGAAAAGGTACGCTATTTGTAGCGGTTTTCCTCAAACTTCTCGCCGAATTTTCCTGGGGAGATGCCATTTGATGGAAAAAGTTTTGATGTCGGACTTGCTGGGGAAACCCATTCATCTGAGTTGTAGAGGTACACAAACTTCTCTGTTTGGAGACGCCATTTGTCGACTCTACTAGGGAAAACGAGTCTCTTGAGAGACTGTTTCCTGCTTGGGGATATTACATCATACTTCTCCTCGAGATATTCTCGGAGAAATGCCACATGAGGTAATCCAATTTTGAGGTGCTGATGACCTTTTCGTCAGCGAATTCTTTTTGGGGAAAAACTGCCGAATCTTTGACTAAGAGGCTTTCTCTGGGATTTTCCTTAATCTGGGAAAGCGAAGATATCATTTTCAATGGTGAAGAGTGACATTTGTCGAATGGTCTCTCGCCTTTCAGAGGTTCAAGTTATCAAAGTGGTCAAGGGACCAACTTTAATCTAGAAATAAACTGGAGGATCGATTGTTCAGACGTGACATCCCCTGACAGGGAAAGAATTGACAACTCAATTAAGAGGACTTTTATCACTAGGGAGAAAAACAAGCTAGAGTGATAGTGATGCAATATGAATATGAATGTAAATCAATAATGCATGATGTATGTATGTTTATGCTGACGAAGCTGACGCGACATACAAACTGACGGATGAACACGACTGGATACTCAGCCACTGCGGGGATGAAAAGTATCATTGGTTCAAGATAGCAATTCTGCCTTGCTTAGGAGAGATGATTCCCGTGGGGAAAACCGTTGGTCGGGCTTAGGAGATAGGAGCTCTGTCGGGGATGTCGGATGGAATATTCGCATCTGACACGGCTGATCCTTCATTCAGGCGTACTGGTTTATAAGGAGCACTTTGATTCTGCACTTTGAAGCTCGATTACTTCTGGAGAAGCGATCGATGTTCTTTTGATGTCCAACAGTCATAAGAAATTGCCGTCTTTATTAAAAAGCAGAAAAATTTGACAAGTAAATTCATTTTTGCTTTATTTCAAGAATCGTTAGTCATGTTAAAACCATCATTCTGTAGAGCTAAAATAAATAAGAATTGCAAACAAAAGCACTAGGGCCCAAATTTTATTGATAGGATGGAAATCAGCCAAGCGCGTGATCCCATAGAGTATTTACAAAGTTAGAAAATGGTAATTTATGGGAAAAGGGCTACATTGAAACATAACGACCACTATCCTTCTACCAATTTTGAATTCGGGGCATCCTGAGCTTCTGTCGAAGAGGACCTTGATCGAGATTTCTGTCGGATGGCACGACTGTTGAGGAGTTAAACTGATCAGACGTAGTTACTTGCCATGAATCCCTAATTTTTGCCTGGATCGTACTTTGAGATTTCCAATCCACCGGGATGATTTTTTTATTATGTCTCTAAATTTTTCCTGGACCGCCCTTTCGGGTTTTCAATCCACCGAGACGTTTTTTTTATTTAGGCGAAGTATTTCTTGACTACGTCAACATTCGTGGGGTAGGCAAATTCTTCTCCATCCATGGTTGCGAGTCTCAAGGCGCCGCCTAAGAAAGCTTTCTTGACCACATAGGGGCCGTCATAATTCGAAGTCCATTTGCCCCGGGAATCAGTGAAAAATGATTGTATCTTCTTGAGCACAAGGTCTCCTTTCCTGAAGACGCGAGGTCGGACCTTTTTGTCGAACGCCTTCTTCATTCTTTGCTGATACAACTGACCATGGCATAGAGTCGTTATTCGCTTTTCTTCGATCAGATTCAGTTCGTCGTGTCGACTTTGACACCACTCAGCTTCTGTTAGCTTAACTTCCATCAATACTCAGATTGATGGGATCTCTACTTCGATGGGGAGCACTGCTTCCATGCCATATACTAGAGAGAAAGGGGTTGCCCCTGTTGAAGTGCAGACGGATGTGCGATAACCGTGAAGAGAAAAGGGTAGCATCTCGTGCCAGTCTTTATAGGTTACATCCATCTTTTGAACGATCTTCTTGATGTTCTTGTTAGCCGCTTCTACCGCTCCGTTCATCTTGGGGCGGTAGGGAGATGAGTTTTGGTGTTCGATCTTGAACTCAGCACACAACTCTTTCATCATCTTATTGTTTAAATTGGATCCATTATCCGTAATGATCTGGCTCGGAACACCATAACGGCAGATGATATTATTCTTGATAAAGCGGACCACCACTTGTCGGGTTACATTGGCGTATGACGCTGCTTCAACCCACTTGGTGAAGTAGTCAATGGCTACCAGGATGAACCGATGTCAATTTGAAGCCTTGGGTTCAATCATGCCAATCATGTCGATTCCCCATATAGAAAAAGGCCATGAGGAAGAAAGAACTTTGAGATGCGTTGGCGGTATATGGATTTTGTCTGAGTATATCTGACACTTGTGACACCTCCTCATGTACTTATAGCAATCGGATTCCATTCTTAACCAATAGTACCCGGCTCTTAGAATTTTTCTCGCCATTGTGTGTCCGTTGGCATGAGTGCCAAAGCATCCTTCATGAATTTCCTTTATCAGCCTGTTGGCTTCTGGTCTGTCTACGCATCGGAGCAAGACCATGTCAAAATTTCTCTTATAGATTGTATCATCGCTCAGGAAGAAGTTTCCAGCCAGTCTTCTGAGGGTTTTTCTATCTTTTCTGGATGCCCCAGGTGGGTACCCCTGTTTCTGAAGGAAGCATTTGATATCGTGATACCAAGGTTTGTCGTCTATGACTGCTTCGATCGTGAAGATGTAGGCGGGCCGTTCAAGGCGCATTACGTCAATCTTAGGTATGTCATTCCATTGACCTACGCTAATCATGGAAGAGAGAGTGGCTAGTGCATCAGCCATGTGATTTTCTTCACGAGGGATATGATGAAACTCGATTCTGTTGAAGAATGGTAGCAACCTTCTCGCGTAATCGTTGTAAGGAATCAATCCTGATTGGTATGTGTTCTAATCTCCTTTGATCTGATTGATAACCAGGACTGAGTCGCCATATACGTCCAAGTTCTTAATTCTCAATTCGATCGCCTCCTCGAGACCCATGATACAAGCTTCGTATTCGGCCTCGTTGTTTGTACACTTGAACATTAGTCGGGCGGTGAAAGGAATGTGGGTATCCTGAGGTGTTATGATGATTGCCCCAATTCCGTTTCCATAATGATTAACAGCTCCGTCAAAGATTAGTCCCCATTGGGAACTTGATTCCGGCCCTTCACTGGGTAGCGGTTCATCGCAATCTTTCATTTTCAAGTACATGACATTTTTGTCTGGGAAGTCAAATCCGACTGATTCCTGATCGTCAATCGGTTGACGAGCCAAATGATAGGCTAAAATGCTTCCTTTGACGGCTTTTTGAGCATGGTATTCTATGTCATATTCTGATAGCAACATCTGCCAACGGGCAACCCTTCCCGTGAGAGCAAGCTTTTCAAATACATACTTGATTGGATCCATTTCGGAGATTAACCAAGTAGTGTGAAGAATCATATACTGGCGAAGACTTTTGGCTGCCCAAGCCAAAGCGCAGCAAGTTTTCTCAAGCATAGTGTACCGAGTCTCGCAGTCGGTAAATTTCTTGCTCAAATAGTAAATGGCGGACTCTTTCCTCTTTGTTTCGTCTTGTTGGCCAAGCACGAAACCCATTGAGTCTTCCAAGACTGTTAAATAGATGATTAGTGGTTTTCCTTCCACTGGAGGTGATAGAATCGGTGGGTTCAACAGATACTCTTTGATACTGTCGAAGGCGGTTTGGCAGTCTTCTGTCCAAACGCAGTCCTGATTCTTTTTGAGTAATTTAAAGCTTAGTGCGCATGTCGCGGTCATGAGGAATATAAATCGGGAAATATAGTTCAGACGTCCCAGGAATCCCCTGACTTGTTTTTCAGTCTGCGGAGAAGGCATTTCTTGAATGGCCTTGACCTTGTCAGGATCAACCTCAATTCCTTTCTGGATGACGATGAACCCTAATAGTTTTCCTGAACGAACACCGAATGTGCAGTTGTTAGGATTCAAGCGGAGTTTGTACCTTCTCAATCGCTCGAATAGTTTTGACAGGTGGGTCACATGCTCCTCTTCTGTCTTAGATTTGGCAATCATGTCATCGACATACACCTCGATTTCTTTGTGTATCATGTCATGAAACAGAGTAGTCATGACCCGTTGATAGGTTGCCCCAGCATTCTTTAAACCGAACGGCATTACCTTGTAGCAAAAGGTACCCCATGGGGGTAATGAATGAAGTTTTCTCCATATCTTTCGGCGCCATTTTGATTTGATTATAGCCCGAGAATCCATCCATGAAGGAGAAAACTTTGAACTTTGATGTACTATCAACCAGCATGTCAATGTGTGGTAAGGGAAAGTCATCCTTTGGACTGGCTTTGTTTAGATCTCTGTAGTCCACACACATTCTGACCCTTCTGTCCTTTTTCGGAACGGGTACTATGTTGGCTAACCATTGAGGATATTCCGATGTGGCGAGGAAACCTGCGTCAATCTGTTTTTGTACCTCCTCTTTGATTTTGATAGTCATGTCCGGGTGAGTCCTTCTCAACCTTTGTTTTACTGGGGGACATTCTGATCTTAACGGTAGATGATGCTCCCTGATGCTGGTATCCAACCCTGGCATATCCTGATAGGACTAAGCGAATACATTGGGAAACTCTTTGAGAAGCTTTATGAAGTCTTCTTTGACAATTGGACTGAGCAGTGCCCCAATCTTGACTTCATTTCTTTCTTCTTTTGAACCCAAGTTGACCGTTTCCAACGGCTCTTTATGAGGTTCAATGGACCTTTCCTCTTGTCTGAGTAATCGAGAGATCTCTTCTGGAATTTCTTCGTCATCTTTTTCTTCAGCCTCAAATACCGAGAATTCAAAGTTGGGAGAAGTCATCGGATCTTATGTTTCGATGGGGTTTAAAACAAGCAATCTGCATGACGTGATGATTGATTTTTAGAAGAGAAAGAGAGAAATGCAAGAGTGTGTGCAGTGTTTTTTCTTTGGAAAACTGCTGTTTTTATTATTTGTTTTTTTTAGGATTACCATTTTCTGAGAAATGAAAAGAGAAAACAGCAATAAATGCGGAAATTACAGAACGACGTTATTTTATTTATGATTTTTCCGATTCTTGAAACTACAGCCCTATAAAACAAAACTCTGACGCTTTGGGCGAAGCGAAGAGAGACATTTACAAAAAGTGAGCCCTATCAAAACATCCATTTCACCTGGGCAGGGTGAAAGGTTAAAACAAAGACGGCAATTACTTAGACTTATGAACAACTTTCGGAACATTGACTGCAACCCATTGGCGGCGAACTCCTCGGTGAATCACAAAGTCTGGCACCTTCTTTCTTGGCTTGTCTTCAGAAATGACGCTGATTTCTGGTGGAGCGGGATTGTTGGAATCTGTCTCCTAGGCAGAGTTGTCGTAGGAGGATCCTTCAGTTGCATTTTGCATAGTATATGTACTCTAAAGTGTATCTCCCCATCCAGTCGGCTGGATGTCTTCGAGCCTGATGCGAGAGCTTTCAGGAGCGGTGTATTTGACCATAAAGTCGTATTTTCCACTCGGTTGTCCTAAGGTGTCCCACACTTCTTTGGAACTGGAGGAGTCGTCCCTTTCAATGACGTTGACCTCGGGAAAAGCATAGTTGATGAATTCTAGTCCTGTAAACTTTACAAATTCATCGTCGTGCTGGGCATTTTCAGAATACCCTGAGTGTTGATCCCATGACATGGTGGGGACGCAGGTATTCTTTTCAAGGATGCTCAACTGATTTTCATTGTTCGGCTGATTTTCTTGCCCCGAGTCTCCTGGGTACGGCTGCCACATTGGCAGGCCATCCATTGGGCCATAGTAGTCAAAGTTATCTTTCATCAGAGTGTCCTCCTCTAATGAGTTTGGTAGAGCACGACACCTTTCCGGATCGCAATCTCTATATATCATTTTGACGTCTGACCTTGGTATAAATCTCGGACTCTGCGCAGGATAGCAAAATGGTGTATGCACCTCTCCCTGAGACATGTAACCATCCTCGTTGAGATAGGATTTCCATTCTTCCTCCGAATCGGAGGAATCACCTTCATTGATGGTATGTACTCCCTGAGACACTGGGTGAAGGAAACCTCCACTATGTGAAATTCTGGTTCCAGATGTGTGATGTTAAGTGCGATGTCACAACAACACACTCTGCATAATGGACGAAATAAACAACAGAAGAACACACCAAATTGTTAACCCAGTTCAGTTCAAACAACCTAATCTGGGGGCTACCAAGCCAGGGATGAAATTCACTACTTGTAGAATTAATTTACAGACTCGACAACCCAGTTGACAATCTCCTAAACTTAATTCCTACTAGTGATTTCCTACCTAAGAAACCACTTAGATATGAGAACACTACTCAATCCCTAAAACACTCAAAGAACAACCTCTTTGAGAAACCTTGATCCTGCTTCACAGCTTTGATAAAGTTACACAACTCTCTCTCGCTTCACAGCTTCTAAGAGAGGACAGAAAACAACTCACCAATTCAACCTAGAATGGTGTATACAAACCTCGTACAAAATACTCAAGACACTCAGCCTATGCTCTTGATCTTCTCTCTGTATTTTCTGTATCTTCTTCCTTTGATCTATGCTTTTATATAGCCACCTGAACTGGGCTTGGACTCCTTGCAATATTTAATCTGATTTGATATTTAAAACTGAATCTTCAAAACAGATTTTATCCCCCAAAATCTTTTTAAATCTTCACCTTTTAAATCTCCTACAAACCTGCATCAAATCTCTATGCAACAGAGAATATCTAACCCAAGATATTCGCATCCAAAGAGACTACCTGCTCTCCACAATTCCAGCTAAAACGCAAACCTTAACAACATCACTAAACCTGATGTTATTAATTCTGCAGACCTGATGTCACAACATCGCATGTGACATCAGACATCCAACTTAAACACTTAACACAGCCCAGTGTTAAGACTCAATGTTGCAACATCACCACCTTGACATCAACATTGAACAACCTTTGTTTTACCAAAATTCCAGCCAATCCAAGAAACTAACAATCTCCCCCTTTGGCTAATTTTGGCTAAAACAATCTCTGAACCTTCAGAGACTTCAGCAGCGGAATAAACTTGAATATTTTTTGAAACTTCAAGCTGAATAAACTTGAATATTTTTTGAAACTTCAAGCAGCAGCATCTTCAATACATAAAGACTTCACTTCTCACAAAACTCTGCTGCAGCACCATCTTCAACAGCTACAATTTTCAACAATCAACAATGGTGCTTCCCCTCAAAGCAAGTACCAGCATAACAGCTGTTCAGCAGATCAGCAATTACTCCCCCTTAATTTCTGCACTTCTGCATCACATCACTTTAGCAGCATTTGACAGCATTTGACATTTGTACTCTTTGATACTCTTGGCTCACTTGGCTATTTCTCCCTCTTTTTAGACACAATTAGACAAACCTCAACAAGTTAAATCTCCTATGACACCCTGTACAAAACCATACTTCTTCTGTTAGCGATATCCACATTTTGAAAATCCAGACATATTCTTCATCCATCCAGTTATGAAGGCTTCACCCAATCATCCACAAGATCTGAAGCACACACACAATGCCTTCCACTGAACTCTAAGTCAACACACCAAGACAAGTGTACCATCTATTCAAGGCCATGCCAAAACACCAATCAACAGCCTAATGTCATAACATGCTATCTGACATTATATCCTCATAAGAGGCAACCAATCTCCACAAGCTTGATCAGCATGCAATCTTCACAATAAATGCACCTTTGCTGCAAAATCCATAAACAATTACGTACTCCCCCTGTCATGATTAACAAATGCTCTAGATGGAGATGAACAGTTTAGCACATTTTCTGAGTACATGCATTTTGGTACCACTGTTCCTTTCTCCAAAGGCTATCATACAATTCATCTTCACCATCCAAGGAAAACCTTCTACTTTATCATTCTCCCGTATGACTATGTAGATGCTCCTTAGAGATAATGTAAGCACTAAGCTTCAGATCCAGAACAAAGACATCCTTCACCAAAGATACTCTTGACACTCTTGACACCAGGGAATTACATATGCTCCACTACTGGATTTATTATCAGCAAAATAATCCAAACTCAACACTGTGTCACAAACTCCACAAATTCTCAGCTTACTTATAAGCTTTACTGAGATCCAGTCTCTTCAAGAGATCACAATTCCTCTATCCTTACATCCACCAGTAGTTGTTGAAACTGGTGAAGTCTTCAAAAACAGTAGTCATGCTTTGCCAGAACAAACTACTAAACACATGACCATAATCTCCACCTCTTCTGACCGAAAATGCTAGAGTATCTTAATCATCTTCCAGATATAACCACCAGCAAACATGATGTTATAACATCTTTTGGGACATCAGCTTCTCATCACCATTCAAAGGACTCATTGCACAAAGAAGTCCTTCAAGAAGCTCCCAATAAAACACAGTCAGAGCAACTTATTCATACACACCTGAATACCATAAGTTCCCACACCCTCTCTGAACCATATCCTAGCAAACTCAACCATATCCAGAGTATCTCTACCAAATTCTTTTTCCAGAACATACTTCCACCATTTTATGAAAAGCACAGGAATGTTATCTAGTATGGCCTTTTGAATTTTCTCAGAAGTTCTAACAACAACGGCTTCCTCCATTTGAGAGATATCCTGGACATTATCATCAGACTTATCTCTGATCTTCCAATTTCTGGAAGAGATGAACACTTTACTCCTGGATTTTGTAGTACCATCCACATAGATCTTCTGCTTATCAGTTCTCATCTTTGGAGGTGACTCAATAACTTTCCTCTTCCTTGATTTCAGTCGTTTAACAACCCCAGGAACCACTTTTGCAATTAGTTCATCATCACTCTTCTTTATTTTAAGGCTAGAAGTACCTTTCTTGACTTGAGATGTTTTAACATCAGCTCTAGCATCTGCATCTTCCAACCTAAGGATTGTCAACTTGTGAAATTTTTCTTCTGAACTATAGGAGTCATTAGTCAGGTTGTCATCTTTCTTGGCCTTGCAAGTATTCAGCTCCCAACACTTTTTAAGGTCACAGCTTTTGATCCTTCCATCAGCACTGTTGACTCCTTCATCTTGCTCACATAACTGACTACTCAAGTTGGCTTTTAACACATCATCCAACTTAGGAGTAACAACACCATAAGTCATTAACCCAGATTGACTTTTCACCATACTTTCACACTTGATGTCACCATCTGGTGTTACAGCATCAACCTTAACATCACTAGATAAGCTGTCCACTTGAGGTATCCACTGATAGCAATTATCTTTGGATCTTACTCCCTTCATCACTTCCTCATTCTGCTCATCAGCTACCACACATTCATCTTTGGTGTAGCTTACCTTGTAACCTTCATCACAAAGTTGACTTATGCTAATTAAATTAGCACTCAACCCTTGAACAAGGAGCACATTATCAAGAGTAAGACCATCATGATTCTTCACTCTTCCAACTCCTTCTACTACTCCTTTTTCACCATTGCCAAAAATAACATCATTTGCATGGCAAGGATTGAACTCTACCAAATGCTTCTTGGATTCAGTCATGTGCTTTGAACATCCACTGTCAAAGTACCATGCATCCATAGCAAAATATCCATCTGATGTGTGAGCCAATAGACATGTGACCTGAGCTTTAGGAACCCATTGTTTTACTACTTTGGGCCTGTCCTCCTTCTGTCTGGGTTGAGGAGTAGAATTTGGATAACCATGAAGCTTGAAGCAAGAGAACTGCATATGTCCAAATCTGCCACAGTAGAAACATCTAACTCTGTCATCTCTAAAGTGGTTAAACCTTCTGCCACCATGATGATGATGTTGCTGGTGCTGCCATCCATAGTGTTGATTTCTTCTTTTATGATAAGGCAGTTGTCTTCTACTACCATAGTTTGACTGTCTTCTATGGTAAGGATTTTGTCTTTTGACCTGTCTCCTATGGTGATGAGGCTTCCTTCTTCCATAGTAATGAGGCACAGCATTGTTGTATCCATATTCATACATGTTCCCCTGATGTTGATGAACCATGTTCTGATTGAACCTAGCAGCCTTCATGCTCTTGTGATATTGAGGTGGCATATACTGACTAGCTCCCTGAGACTGCACCTTCTTCTGATGATGAGCATTCTTCTTCTCAACATTCTGAGGCTATGGATGAGTAACCTTCTTAGGTGTAGAATCATGTCTCTTTGTTTGATGCTGAGACATTGGTTGGGACACCTCCTTCTTTGTACCAGAAGTGCTTGCCACATATCCTATACCTGATTTATCTCCAGCAACTTTCTCTGACTGAAGAATCTTATCAAGAGTGGTTGTACCACTGTTCATCATCCTAACAGATTTTGTCATCTGATCAAGTTGAGATTTAACTAGTACAACTTCATTTTCCAAATCAGCTTTAGCAGTCTCAAGCTGAACAATCTGTTTCTTCTGTTTTTCACTTTCTTGACAGATTTCTGCACTCTTCAGACACAACTCTTGATAAGTGGAAGCTAACTCCTCATAAGTTATTTCTCCATCACTATCATCATCAGAAACAACAGTTCCTGTCAAAGCTCTAACATGCTTTGCTGAGTCACCTTCACTTTCACTATCAGAGTCAGACCAGGAAACTGACATGCCCTTCTTCTGCTTCTTCAAGAATGTGGGACATTCTTTCTTGACATGTCCGTACCTTTCACATTCAAAGCACTGAACACCTTTATCCTGGGCAGTCTTCTCTTCATCTTTCTCTTTTGACTTGCTGATGTCAGAAGGGATGTTCTTGACATTAGGCTTGTAGTTATTGTTCATCCTCTTGACCACTTTGTTGAACTGCCTTCCCAACATAGCAATGGCTTGAGACAGATCTTCCTGAGAATCATCATCTTTGACTTTCTTAGCTTCTGCAGGAGTGGAGACCAAAGCTATACTCTTGGGCTTCTTTTCTGGTTCTTCCTCATTCAAACCAAGCTCAAAAGTTTGAAGAGATCCAATGAGCTCATCTACCCTCATTTGACAGATGTCATGTGATTCTTCAATTGCAGTCACCTTCATCTTGTACCTCTTAGGAAGGGACCTAAGGATCTTCCTTACAAGCTTTTCTTCTGACATCTTTTCTCCAAGAGCACTGGATGCATTGGACAGCTCAAGAATACCCATGTAGAAGTCATGGATAGTCTCATCTTCCTTCATCTTCAGACTTTCAAACTTCGATGTTAGAAGCTGAAGTCTTGACATCTTAACTCTAGATGTTCCTTCATGTGTAGCCTTCAAAATATCCCAAGCTTCCTTAGCAACTTCACAGGTATTGATCAACCTGAATATGTTCTTATCCACTCCATTGAAAATTGCATTTAAAGATTTGGAATTACCAAGGGCAAGCTCATCTTCTTCCTTGGTCCATTCTTCTTCAGGCTTCGGCTTTGAGGTGCCCTCTTTATCTTTTCCAGCATCATCTTTTTCAAACACAACAGGTGCTTTCCATTCTTTAATTATAGCCTTCTAAGCCCTGCTGTCCAAGGATTTCAAAAAAGTGATCATCCTTGGCTTCCAATAATCATAATTCGAGCCATCCAAAATAGGGGGTCTGTTGACAAATCCTCCAACTTCTTTGTCCATCTTTACACCAGAAAGTAACTTCCCAAGATCTCACCCAGAGACAGACAGGATGCCTTCTCTGATACCAATTGAAATTCTGGTACCAGATGTGTGATGTTAAGTGCGATGTCACAACAACACACTCTGCATAATGGACGAAATAAACAACAGAAGAACACACCAAATTGTTAACCCAATTTAGTTCAAACAACCTAATCTGGGGGCTACCAAGCCAGGGATGAAATTCACTACTTGTAGAATTAATTTACAGACTCAACAACCCAGTTGACAATCTCCTAAACTTAATTCCTACTAGTGACTTCCTACCTAAGAAACCACTTAGATATGAGAACACTACTCAATCCCTAAAACACTCAAAGAACAACCTCTTTGAGAAACCTTGATCCTGCTTCACAGCTTTGATCAAGTTACACAACTCTCTCTCACTTCACAGCTTCTAAGAGAGGACAGAAAACAACTCACCAATTCAACCTAGAATGGTGTATACAAACCTCGTACAAAATACTCAAGACACTCAGCCTATGCTCTTGATCTTCTCTCTGTATTTTCTGTATCTTCTTCCTTTGATCTATGCGCTTTATATAGCCACCTGAACTGGGCCTGGACTCCTTACAATATTTGATCTGATTTGATATTTAAAACTAAATCTTCAAAACAGATTTTATCCCCCAAAATCTTTTTAAATCTTCACCTTTTAAATCTCCTACAAACCTGCATCAAATCTCTATGCAACAGAGAATATCTAACCCAAGATATTCGCATCCAAAGAGACTACATGCTCTCCACAATTCCAGCTAAAACGGAAACCCTAACAACATCACTAAACCTGATGTTATTAATTCTGCAAACCTGATGTCACAACATCGCATGTGACATCAGACATCCAACTTAAACACTTAACACAACCCAGTGTTAAGACTCAATGTTGCAACATCACCACCTTGACATCAACATTGAGCAACCTTTGTTTTACCAAAATTCCAGCCAATCCAAGAAACTAACACTATGGAAGAAGTCCTGAATGGGACGAAAACTTTCATCGTTGGTAGTAGTCTGGGTACAGGTTGAGGAAAAGCCAAGACCTTTCTTCGCTTTTTTATTAGTAGGAATGACAAGTTGTCCCCATCCTTTTGTATTGTTACGTTCAATTGCTTCGAGAGCATCTTTGTACGAGGAAATCGAGGTTCCTCTTTCTGATTGATTTCCATTGCTCACCGAAAATGCTTGGAATTGAGTTCCGATTACCTCCTCCGGTTCTACACAAGTGGATGATGATAAGTTACTCACGATCAAGGCCTGTTCTCCGCAGACTGTGACGAGTTGGTCATTCTTGACAAACTTCAGCTTTTAGTGAAGTGTCAAAGTGACTGCCCCAGCCTGGTGTATCCAAGGTCTTCCTTATAAGCAACTGTATGTTGGTCGGATGTCCATGACCTGGAAAGTGACTTGGAACGTGTGAGGACTGATAGTTATGGGAAGATCGACTTCGCCGATAACTATTTTTTGGGATCCGTCAAACGCTTTGACGGTGACATCACTGGCTCTCATCGGAGATCCTCGGTATGATAATCGCATTAATGTAGACTTTGGCATCACATTTAGAGCCGATCCGGTGTCTACCAGTACGCTGGCTAATGCATCGTCCTGGCAGTTGACTGTAATATTGAGTGCCATGTTATGACGGTGGCCCTCTTCTGGCAGTTCCTCATCACTGAATCCTAAGTTATTGCAGGAAGTGATGTTGGAGACGATGCTATCGTACTGTCTAATCGTTACATCTTGTTCCACGAAGGCTTGCTCTAATACTTTTTGTAGAGCTTCCCTGTGAGCTTCTAAACTGAGTAAAAGAGATAGTACCGAGATTTTTGGAGGAGTTTGCAACAGCTGATCAACAATGCTGTATTCACTCCTTTGGATGAGCTTCAGCATCTCATCGTTGTTCTTTGAAAGGTCGGGATTATTGGACTGACCGACTGGTGGATCAGGAACCTCTGCCTGATGTTCCTTTTCTTTGATGGGTTCTTCAACTCCTCTGTTAAATATCCGACCGCTCCGTGTTACTCGACTAATATCTACGATATTCACGACGGAGGGTAATGGAGTTTCCTTTCCATTCTCAATTTTTGTTGCACCGTATTTGTAAGGGATAGCCTTAGCTGATTTATATGGTAGTGGTCCCGGCAGATAGATAACTACAGGAGCCTTCTGATTTTTCTGACCATTGTAAGTAATTTCAATCAGTTCCTGGTTGGGAACTTTCGATTTGTCAAGCAGAGGGATGATGGTACAAACATCTTTGGTCCTCTTATGGTCAGAGACTATGACAACGTCCTTGATTTGATCAACGAAGTAGTCCGGCGTCCAGTTGATTGATCCAGAACTTGGACATGGTTGAATCTCTTTACGGTCCAACTGACTTTGAAGAGCTGCTCACACGAGGTAGCATCCTTGGTTATTCTCCGAGCAGACTTTACAGCGTTCACAGTTGTGTGGTGGCACCTGGCCACGTCCGCTTTGTATGTAGTGTAACCTTACTAGATCTGTCTCCATAGATGGAACATCCTGACTTTGGTGCCTAGTAGGGTTCCCATTTGTCACACTGATTTGTTGCGTGTCTTCGTCTAGATAGATCGGAAGCCACCAATGGTTTAACAAGTGTTGTAAATTTCTTTGAACGAGAGCACATACTTGGTCGCTCTCCCGGCATACTTTACAGCTCAGATAATCATGGGAAGTGAGAAAATCGAGTTGGACTTGCTTGGCGTGTAACTACACCAAGCTGGTATTCATCAAACGAATATCGAAGATTTGAATCATGTTGATCTGATAATAATTTTTATCATGATAATCCTGGATCCATCCAAGATCTATCTGACGTTGGAGGGCCTCTTGTATGAGAGAGCATCCCTGATTGTTTACCGAGCAAGTCAGACAGGAATTGTAATCGGGCCGCGGCAGATTATGATACTGGCTTTGCCTTGAGTGCATTTCCACCAAGTTGACCTTCATTGCCAGAATGTTGTGATTCTGAATGATGTTGGAATTCGTATAAGTCATGTTGACTCCACGAATTCGGTGTTCTTGGATCCATCCGAGATCAACTGTTCCTGTAGAGCTGATTGCACCACAGAACATCCTTGATTGCCTTTAGAACAGACATCACACTAGTGATAATTATTAGGTGGCACATGGACGTATCCGCTCTGTCTACAATGCATCTTGACCAAGTTGGCCCTTAATAAGAGTACATCATGAATTTGATAGCTGTTGTTAGACTTTCCCTCTATCAAATTGACTGCAGCTTTCTCATGTTGAGGCAGCGGGTTCGTGAGAACATTTGGATTTGTATCCTTGAAGGATAAGACCCCGCTCCTAACAAGCCTTTGCACATCAGATTTGAAACTGAGACAATTCTCTATGTTATGCCCTGATCCTCCTTGATGGTAAGGACAAGTCTGATCCGCTTTGAACCAAAAAGGCAGATTTTACGGTATTGCAAGAGGAGCCCTGGTTTGGACATGCCCCTTGACCAGTAGTAATGGAAATAGTTCTGCGTACAACATAGGTATAGGATCAAACCCTGGTGGCCGCGTTTTACAGTTGTTATTGTATTGAGGACGAGCCTGCTGAAGAGGCAGTTGTGTCCTTTGTTGAAATTGTTGTTGATTCGGTTGGCTCTGAGCAACCTGAGGTAGATACCTAGGAACAGGCGCAGGGTTGATAGCAGGAGTTATAGCTGCTACTGGTTGGTATCGTCGCCTTTTCTTTCCGAGATAGATATTCCCAATATCCTGCTTTTTTTTCTTATGGAGAGCATTACCGTATCGTTTTGTATTACTTGATGATCCAGCGTCTTTAACTAAACGTCCTTCTCGGACTGCTTCCTTGAGACGTACCCCCATACCGACCATTTCGGTGAAGTCGCTGGGTGCACTGGTAACCATTCTATCATAGTAAAATGAGCTCAAGGTCTTTAAGAAGATTTTCGTCATCTCTTTTTCCTCAAGAGGTGGACAAATCTGAGCGGCAATTTCACGCCATCTCTGAGCGTATTCATTAAAGGTTTCCTTGTCCTTTTGTGACATGGCTCTAAGTTGATCTCTGTCTGGTGCCATATCCAAGTTATATTTGTACTGTTGCACGAAGGCATCGCCAAGATCTCTGAAAGTGCCGATCTTGGTGCGGTTCAAACCCATGTACCATTTGAACGCGGCACCGGTTAAACTATCTTAGAAATAGTGGATCAGTATCTCTTGGTTCTTTGTCTGAGTTGACATCATCCGAGCGTACATCACCAAATGACTCTGAGGGCACGAGTTACCCTTGTATTTCTCAAATTCGGGCACCTTGAATTTGTGCGGAACTTTCACATTAGGAACTAAACACAGGTCTGCGGCGTCCTTTCCAAATAGATCCTGACCACGAATGGCTTCCAGTTCCTTCTGCATCTCCAGGAACTGTTCCTGGAACTCCTTCATTCTATCATCCATACTTTCGTTTCCACCAGAAGGTATCTGTGGAATCTGCCCTTCCGGAGCAGTGTGCACCACGGGTGGTGGTACGGTCATTACGGCCGTAAATCTTGGCCTCTCCCGAAGTTTGTAACCTTCAGGAGTTATTGTCATGCCCTGGCATCTTCACTTTCCCGAAGTTTGAAACCTTCAGGCCCAGCGGTTCCTGCTGCGGTACCTGGATCTTTAGTGATCGGTGGAACATATCCTTCCGGGATAAAGTTAATAGGCATGCCCCAGGGATGATATTTTGGCATGTTATACCTAGGATCATACTTCTCCACTATGGGCGTTGATGTGATCTCTGAAATTACAGTCCTTTGAAGCTGGGCTTCTGCCAGAGCTTGCATGTCCCTGTGAAGCTTTCTTAGATCCTCTCTCAGAGCGTCGATTTCTTCTCTCAACTCTCTGTTCTCTTCCTCGAGATTATCCATCTTTTTCTGACGACTGGCCCGAGTATTGTACGAATGAGACAGTTTGACTCTAGATTCGAGACACAAACGTGAGATTCGTAGGGAAGAAGAATGCGCTTATGTGAGAATGAAGAATGATATGCAATGATTATATATATTTTTTGTTTAATCAAAATAAACTTCGACAATTGGATTGCAAATATCAAACAGTGGGGAAACCCCGTTTTATTGATTTCAAAGATTGCGGAAATGGAAATACAGTATTTTATATAGTGCTGTAAAAGGAAATCTAAACTTATGGGTCCTAAGTCCTCTCTGAGGGGAACTCAGGTGCTGGTTCTGGTACTTTCCTCTTCTTTGACCGGGGCTCTGGAGCCGTTGTCGGGTTGTTATTCCTTTGCCAAGTGAAAAGAGCGAGCAAATTCCTTTGGTCTTCTTGATTCTTTACAGCATGTTGCTCTAAAATCTCAATCAGAGCATCTTTATCCTTCAGTAGTTGCTGTCATAGATGCGATTGTACCAGTCGATGTCAGAGTTGGTAAGAGCCATGATTCTCTGCGACCAACGTAAAGAACTCTTAGGATCCCAAAATGTAGCAGACTTAGGTAAATGGGAAGTGAGCCATTTGTACAACAGGGATACACAACATGTGATCATTCCTCCGCTGTACAAATTCCTTAGGTGTACAGAATGATAAGCATCCGCCAGCAAGGTTGGTACAGGGTTTCCAATCAGAAAAACCTTAATGGAATGGATATCAACAAAGTTATCAATGTTGGGAAACAGAAATAACCCGTAGGTGAGTAGGGCAAAGATGCTCTCGAAAGCAGTCTCGTTCCCTATACTAGCGAAGTACAGAGATTTTTTTATCAAAAGCTTGGCTGGTAGACCCGGGATTCCACCCTTAACGGTCATGTGAGTCCTGACTTCTGACTTGTCCAAATAGATTGCTCTTGCAATAGTTTGTTCCTTTGGAATTTCTTCCAGTCTAGAAAAGGGAGCCTGGTCAGTGACGGGTAAATCAGTCAGGTGAGAGTACTCCTCCAGTGTTGGAGCTAGCTGATAATCCGGGAATGTAAAACAGTGATAGACCGGATCGTAGAACTGAATGAGCGTAGCCAAGATTCCCTCAATTACATGGACCCTTAGCAGAGATAGCAGACCTCCGTATTTAGCTCTGAAAGCCTCAGGTTTGGTGATCATCCTTGCCAACCCTCTCAAATTCTCTAGTTTTGGAACCTTGAAGGTATACTTTTGAGTCTTCCTTATACCGAAATCCATTGGCAATCTCTTTATCTAACATTTGCAATCATTGTCTTAGTTTAATTTGAAAAAGAGAGACTAGAAGAGAAGATTTTTTTTCTTTGTTTAAAGTTTTTTTTTATGAAATGAATGCATGAATGCAGCACACAAAAACATAGAAAAAACATGGGGTTAAAGGGTCGGTGTCATGAAGTTAAGGCTCTACCCATCCCCAAAGTTTTATACTGGTGATTTTTTGTACCTGTCCTCAAGATCACTGACCCCTCTTTGGATGACGACAGCAAGCGGATCGCCAGCGAGCTGCAGTATCTTAGAGTAGTCTCAAATGAGGGTAGTATCGCGTGACAACTATTTCCAATAGCTATCGCACTACAAAATGGGTTTAGTCTACTAAAATCCTCAGTTTCTCAGATAACCCAATCGAACAATCTGCTTTCAACAACCGAAGTCGTATAGGCATTGAATCTGCAAAGGGCATCTCCACTGATTCGATGGTCGACCGGGACCTCTTATCTGGGATTCACTCCCCGTAAGATTACCCGTCTAGTGCCATCACTTATCTTAGGTGTATACTCAATCTTTCCACATGCGGCATCACACGCATTCCCATTAACAGAAAAATAAACACAGATATCAATTAGGAAAACATTATATATATATATATATATATATATTTTTTTCCTAATATCCTAGACCTCTAGAATCCTATGATCCTAACAGACAATGACTCCCTAGCAGAGTCGCCATTTCTGTGACACTTTGTGAAATTAAGGTCTCATCCTAAGAGAGGCAAGAAAGAATGCCTCCCACTGTTGTCGCCATTTTTCTGTAGCGCGGTTTTTTGTGGTTTCGAATCACTATCGCTTTGGTACTACAGTTCGATTCATTTTTTATCCTATTGAGCTGATTAAGGAAGGGAAATAGATGTCTCCAATTAACCCTGCTTGCATACTGAGTTTAAACAGCTGACTGTTATTTTACAGATGCTATCAAAATAGGGGGTTTTTCTTAGGGTTATGCGCTTAAGAACGAAAGTGTCTTTACTGTATAGGAGGCTTTTTAGTTTAGGATGCTAGGCTTGATTTTCCTTTGATTGATGCATGAAGGTACTGGACTCAGAGTGTTTGATTATTATGCTCGCTAAGATTTTTGCAATCTTATGCCTACGTATTCCCGTTTGGCTAAACAGGGAAATCAAAGCGATCGTAGTTCCTCCTATGCTATAGGAGGAAAGAAATGTTGTTTTGGTGTCTTGTTTAAAGCCCAAGACATAAAGCCAAAGGTGATTTGTATCTTGTTTAAAGCCCAAGATGTGAGGTTGAGGGATCCTGACTGAGAGGGAATTTGTCATCTCTAAAGAGGAATTGTTGATGTTTGTATGCTGTGAGCAAAACACAAATTTGATGTTAAAAGGTTGATTGACTCAACCGGGGATTTCTTTATACAAAGCCTAAGAGGAGGCTAGAAGTTTGACTTTTTCGGGGAAAATGTTTTTTCTATCTTGTACAAAGCCCAAGATTGAGGCTGAAAGGGGTTCACTCAACAAGAGAGTGTTTTTGTGTGTCTTGTACAAAGCCCAAGACGGAGGCTAAAAAGGTTTTGACTCAACAAGAGAGTTTTATTTGTCTTGTACGAAGCCCAAGACGGAGGCTAAGAAGGCTGATTGACTCAACAAGAGAGTCTTTTATACTCAACAAGAGAGTGTTTTATATGTCTTGTACAAAGCCCAGGACGAAGGCTAAAAAGGTTTGACTCAACAAGAGAGTTTTATTTGTCTTCCACGAAGCCCAAGACGAAGGCTAAGAAGGCGATTGACTCAACAAGAGAGTCTTTTATACTCAACAAGAGAGTGATTTACTGTCTCGTACGAAGCCCGAGATTGAGGCTAAAAGGAGATTGACTCAACAAGAGAGCCTTTTATTCTCAACGAGAGAGTGTTTTTATATGTCATGTACAAAGCCCAAGACGGGGGCTAAAAGGGTTGACTCAACAAGAGAGTCGGAAAAGTGAGGGACTCAACAAGAGAGTCTGAAAAGGTTAGCTTCATTGGGGAAGATCATTGCACAAAGCCCAAGAGGAGGCTGTCTTATTGCCGAGGGTCATTGAGATTCCTAGGCCGGTCCAAGTGTGGGGAACTCTCATGAGAGAGACTGGGCTTCTGCTTATGTTTTGGAGGAACTTGAGAATGTCTTTGAGACTCAAGAGGCTTAGACGGTCCAAGTCTAGAGTTTTATCTTTTGTACGATGCCCAAGAGGAGGCACGGGCTTTAAGGGGTGAGGATCAACCCTAAAATAGTCGGAGTTTCGACACTAGAAAGACTGCTCTGGCGAAGGATGACTAAGTTCATTCTTATACCTTTAAGAGGTCGTCAGGGTCCTTCTATTAAGCCCAAGAGAAGGCATGAGAACATCTAAGAAGCCGAAGGGTCCTTGTACAATGCCCAAGAGGAGGCGGGGATGCTTTTAGGAAGCCTGTGGGTCCCCAAACCAAGAGAAGTTCAAGAAATGCAATTCACAGAGAAGAGATCATTCCAGGAAAGTTCGAGAATTTGGAAGAAACTCAAGAGATGCCATTCACGGAGAAAAGATCATCTCTGGGGAGTTAGAGTTTCTTTGACAATTTCTAAGGGTGACAATCTGAGAAAAGGTTCACCGAGAATACTGCATTTCTCTTTGTTCCATATTGTTTAACCCCAAGAGGAGGGAAGACTGTATCTGGAATCCTACGGGGGATCTAGTTTTGTTTGTATTTAAGAGTGACCAACGGGCTTTACCTAGTTCTAGACGTAGTTGCCGGGGAAAACTCTACATAACTATACTAGTATTACACAGTGGATATGTGACAAGTATATAAAACGATGTGAAAGAAGACTTACAGTGAAACAGCCCCACAATACAGTTATATACTAAAAGAAAGCGGATAAACAATTACCCGTTGTAGAGCTTCCATGTTGTTTTGTTAGTTGTTCAACAAAGAAAGTTTTGATAAAAACTATATATTTGGATTCAAAATCAAAGGAGAAAGTGTTTTGAAAGGGTTGTTGGGGCTTACAGCTCGAGGAGAGGCCCAAATTTTAACAATGATTGCACAGTTGTTTTGAATGGTACAGGGACTTATACAAATGACTGAGGCCCAAAGAGGTTTTCTGTGCAAAGGGATGGGTCTTACACTCTCTCAAGAGGCCCAAAAAGTTTAAAATAAATAAAGATGGGTCTTATAGCTCAAGGAGAAGCCCATGGGTTTTTGTTAAAAAGGCGACGATCGCGCCGAACTCTTTGACGGTATCGGGACTTATACAATACACTGAGGCCCAAAAAGGTTTGATTTACAAAAGGGTGGGACTTACACTCTACTAAGAGGCCCAAGTATTGTTTAAAGAAAAGGAATGGGACTTACAACACGAGGGTAGGCCCAAAAAGGTTTTCGTTTCGAAATGGCGATCGCACTTAGATTTTTTCCAACACAGTAGGACTTATACAATGTCTGAGGCCCAAAAAGGTTTTGGTTAAAAAGGGATTGGGTCTTACACTCTATTAGAGGCCCAAAAAAGGTTTGTTTTTTATTTGTTTAGGGGGATTAAGATCAAAACCCTAATTTGATTTCAAAATGTATTTTAATTAAATAAAAATTCAATTAAAATGATCAAAATTATCAAACATGTGTGAGAAACAAGTTATGATCTTGGATTAATGTTTGAAAAATCATGTTTTTATCCACAAAATGATTGGAAACCAATTAATTTTGGAAAATCAAGAGAGAAAAAATATTTTAAATGTTAAAAAACAAATAAAATATTAATTATTTGGAAAAATATAAAATATATGAAATAAATAATATTTTTGGGAAATTTTGGTAAAATAAAATATTTTAACATTTTTGTAAATTATTAAAAAAAGAATCAACTCAAAATCATTAAAAACCAGAGAGAAATTAATTTTTGAATAAATTAAATAAAATCACAAAATTCAAATGTTCAAATATTCAAAAAATGGCGCCAAGAGCACACCAAGAACACGCGCCACCCCTCTATTTCTGCAGATTTACGTTTTCTATCCAATCTCAATGAATACTTGATGAAATCATACAATCTACATATCAATCTGCTCGTTTTCACCTCAAGATCATGTCTATGGTCTTTAATTTCATTTATTTTAAGAATGGAATAAGAAATCAAGACAAAACCTCAAGAACCCTAAAATTTGCATGAAGGCTGAGAATTTTGACACACGATTCAAACAAAGCAATTAATTGAGGGGAAACATTCTATGCATTATTATGAACATTTGGCAAAAGTATTGTGCGAGGAAATATGTATAGATTAAGAGATGACCAAGTTTAGGCTTACTTGAAGGCCGTGGCAGCAAGAGCAACTTGATTTTTGAGTTGGAGGTGTTACAGATGAGTTGTGATGATTTGAACAGCTTCCCTACACCATATGGAGTGTGTTTGAATGCTTGGACTTGATTGGAAATGGCTGGATCACTTCATGGCACCTCAACTGCAACTTGGTTAAAACCTTGAGCAACTGGCTGGTGATTCTGAGAAATCAGTGTTACAGTTGTTGTTTAAGTGCTTGGATCACTTCTATATGATGTTTATGAGGTGTGTGTGTGTGATTGGTTTGGTTGGAATTGCTCTCAAACTCAAAACCCGATTGTGACTTGCTTTGGAAGGAAATTTTGGAGTGAAAGAAGAGATTTTGAGGAAAACATCAGTTTGATGGCTTTGGTGTACTTAAATTGAGTACAAATGAGCTCTATTTATAGTAGAGCAAGTTTGTTTTGCCAGCAATAGTGAATGGCAACTGCTACAGAAGTTTGGCAAATGTTGATTAATAGGAATCCAAGTCTCCTCTAGCCATTCACTAGAGGTTAGAGCACAGGCCTTTGGTTCCCTAGTTCTGAGATCATCCTTGACTCATTCAGTTGGAGAAGGCTCAGTTCATGCCACCTTGGTGTCTCCATTGAATGCTCCAAAACAAAATTGGAGTCTTGTCCCCTTTTTAGGCATTTTAGGTTTGGCATGCTATTTTTAGTTCCAAGGACTTGGGAGGCTGATGGATTAGTGTTTGTCCCTCCTTGGTCTCCCCCCTGAGGTGTTCAAATGGATAAACTTGTTTGTCATTTGTACAAATTTCCCAAATTGAGCAAAATGCACAAATCTGCCTTGTTATGACAGTTGCAGCAAGGCATCTTGCCATTGTCATAACTCTTAGCTCAGGTTGAGTTTGATGGGGTTCTTGGCCATTTTGGAAAGCTCTCATATGATACAACATATGTGTGATCATAGTTTGTTTTGATACTTTTTGGATCCAAGTGAAAAATGCTCCTACATTTCGGAAAAAGTGAAACAGATTCTGACTTAGTGAAAATTTCACTAAGTGTTGGTAAAAGTGACATTTCATGTTTTCAGCCATTTTGATCCACCCATAACTCAAAATCCATGATGAATTGGAATGAGGTGTAGTTGACACTTTTAAAGTATGCCATGAGAGCTACATATCCATCTTTGGATCAGCCAAAATGGTTGCTTGGATCTCAAGTTATGATCCTTGGAAGTTGGTACCCTAGCCACTTTGTTCCATAACTTTGAAAATTTCTAAGTTTTTTATGGTTACCCCTTTTATAAGTTATCCCACTTTCTTTGATTTTTCTTGATGAATGATGATTCCAATCACACATTAACATCATTTTAGGGTCAAAGAACCATAATTGTGAAAAATCTCAAAAAGTCAAAGTTGACTTTTGTGCACAGTTGACTTTTTGTCAGATGAATTCCAAACTGTGTGATCCTCTATGAAATCAAGTTCTTGACCTAAATAAAACTTAATAGACATGTTCCATGGATGTTATAGGGTGTATTGAATCATGTCCCAAGGTTTGGGAGCATGCCTGGGTCAAAAGTCAAAGGTACAATTGACTTTTTCCTCAAAACCCTAACTGTGGTTCTGATGAACTTGAAACTTGTGAATCAAGCATCTTGGATCAATCCATTGTTGCAAATGGATAAATATAGTGTGTTAGAGATCCTCAAATCATGGCTTGAGGCCTTGGTTCATGTTTTGTCCCAAAAGTCAACTTAGGGGGGAATTAGGTCAAGAAATCCTAATTCCTGATTTTTGATGAATGCTTCCCCTGAGGCTAAATTGACTTGATGATTGGGGTTAGGAGGTCCTGTGGAGTATTTTGAGTTATGCTTTGAAGCATTGGCTCATTCCCAGAGGAAAATTTCCATCTAGAGGCCCTGGTCGACCAAAACCTTAATTTGGTGACACTGGCGATCCTGAGGCTTAATCCACTTGGAATGCTGCAACCTTGTGCTTGATTCTTGATGTGGGAGTCCTCTTGATCCCTTGTGGGTGTTTGAGAGGTTAGAAAATTTGAAGATCATGTCATTTCTTGATTGATCCTTTGTCTAAGAACTCTGAGAGGGCTTGAAACCCTAATCTTTTGATTGTAGTGAAAGTTCACCCATCTTTGGGGAGACTGATGAGGTATGAAAGTACATCCATATTGTGATGATGATTTGCACAATGATGGGAAATCTTAGTGGTAAAAATTTGGGGTATGACATAGACACATAGAAAAAATTTGAGACAGAATCTGTCTCATGTTTTGTATAACTTTGGAGGCATTTTCCATCATGATCCAAGATGAATCAAGACCAAAGTTAAACCTCAAAGTTGAAGTATGATATATGGGCATTCCAAAAAGTACAAGAACTCATTCTAATTCAACTTGAGCAAGAAGTTACAAGCATTGCAACATGACATAAAATTCTGGTTTTTCAAGACAGCATTGGTGCATGACTTGTGCCACACGATTTCCTCTTTCAAATTTTGTCACTTTGCCAACTTTGTCATCTTCCAAAAACACAAAACTTCTGATGACTCACTTGCTACTTGATCAAGGAGTCAAGAATTTCACTTAGCATGTGCAAATCCATCATGACATGAACTTTGAAATTCAATTTTGGCATGATTACATTAATGCAATGCATTGAGGTGTCATGAACTAATCGATAACAATCCAAACCAGTCAAGATTCAGTCCAATGCTCTGAGTATTCAAACCAGCAGAAATTGAATTGAGTCAAGCAAGAGAAGACTTGGCAATTTGAAACATCCAAGTCAATGGCTACATAGCTACACATAATGATCATCCCCCATTCATTATTCCTTGCAAAACAAACTTTCTCTACTATAAATAGAGGTCATTTGTGACTGATTAACATACCCCAAAACATCTCCACTCATGTTTTCCTCCAAATCACTCTTCAAAACCAGAAAATGCTTCTTTAGCAAGTAACATGCAAATTTTTCAATAGAGAGCCATTCCACCACAACCAATGATCCTAACACCACACATATATCATATAAAAGCTGTCCAAACACTTCTCCATCATCTGTAGCACCAGGATCAACAACCTCAAAATCTAACTTGGACCAAATTGCAGTTGGGGTGCCATAACAAGATCCAGGTGTTTCCAATCTATTCCAAGCTTCTCAACACACTACATAAGGTCCATTGAAGATGTTCAAATCATCACACAACATATGTAACACCTCTACATCAAAATTCGAATTCCTCTTGCACAAGTAAGCCTGAAGCCCTCAAACTCTATACTTCATGCATCATAAATTTATTTTCAAGTTATCAACATGTTTCTGGTAGTTCATAGAGTGATAACCCTAAATCAATTGCATGTTATCTTTCATGTATAAGATTTCACTATGGTTTTTGCAAAAACTAGGGTTTCTGTGTTCATATAAAATATCTCACTCCACACTTAAAATAAATGAAATTAAATGGTACCATCGTGTTCCTTGTTCAAAATCGAGAAGGTTTGATGCTTATTTCGTTTGATTTCATTACGTTTTGAGTGAGATTGAGAGGGTTTTGCAAATCTGGGGAAAACAGAGTGGCGCGAGCAAGAACAAGTGTTCTTGGCGCCTTTTTCAAAAGTTTGAATTTTTAAATATTTTGATATTTTCTTATTTAATTTCAAAAATTCATATCTCTCTCATTTTTAATCTTTTTCAAATGATTTTTTAATCATAAATCATTTATACATTTTAATATTTAATTCCACAAAAAAATCAAAAAAATATAATATATTTGATATGTTTTTGAATTTTTCAAAGAATTTATTTTTTAATTGTTTTAAACATTTTAAATTATTTTTCAAAATCAATGGAGTTCAAATCATCTTGTGGATTAAAACATCTATTTTCAAAAAAATTTCAAAGTTCACAACATGTTTTTGAATATATTTGATATTTTATATCATTTTTTATTTAATTTTTCTTTGAATATCCCAAATAAACGGCTTCTAATAGAGTGTAAGACCCAACCCCTTTTGTATTTTTATTAAAAATTAGGGTTTTCCCTTGATTTTAAATTTTGAAACATTTTGGGCTTCTAATAGAGTGTAAGACCCAACCCCTTTTGTAAATAAATAATCCATGGGCCTCTGTCATAGTATAAGTCCCAGTGTGATTTTCAAAACAACGGCGCGTTCACTATTTTTCATATGGGCCTCTCCTTGAGTATAAGCCCCACTTTTTTTCTTTTCAAATACATTTTGGGCCTCTAATAGAGTGTAAGACCCAAACCTCTTTGTACATAAATAAATTTTGGGCCTCTGCTATAGTATAAGTCCCACAACGTCTTTCGGTATCGCAGTGCGATCCCAATTTTCAAAATAAGTCATCCGGGCTTCTCCTTGAGTATAAGCCCCAATCTTTTGTACATAAACTTGGTTTTAAACAATAAACAACTTTCATGGGCCTCTCTTTGAGTTGTAAGCCCCATACCTCTGTTTTAAAAATCATCTGTCTGTTTTAAACTGGTACTAAGAGAAGCATTATTCCCGGTGATACTGCTCTTAGACCACTTGGGCCTCTCTTTGAGTTATAAGCCCCAACCATTTTTTTTTCTTTTAAACAACTTTCTTTAAATTCAAAAATCAAACTTAAAGTTTTCTCAAAACTTTCTTCAATTTCTTAAAACCCTAATCATACAGTTGTAGCCAATACAATCAATCACAATACACTTGGGCCTCTTTTCAGAGTGTAAGACCCAACATCTTTTCAATTCAATGCATACTTATTTATATACCTGTTAATTCACTTATCTGTATATACTTGTGCATATCTATCTAGAGTTTCCCCAGCATTTAGGTCTACACTTAGGACAAACCAGTGGTTACTTCTAACTTAGTCAAAACTAGTTCCCTCATAGGAAACTTCCCTTAATACAGTCTGCCTCCTCTTGGGCTTTATTCAATATGGAACAAAGAAAGGCATTATTCCTGGTGAAACTTTTCTCAAGACTGTCAAAACATAGAAACATATACAAGAAATTCATTTCCCCATAGAGGATTAATTCCCGGTGAAACCTCTTTTGAATTTCTTCAAACCTTAGAACTGTTCCACCAAGAAAGGATTAATTCCCGGTGAAACCTTTCTTGAACTTTTTGGACCCACAGGCTTCCTAAAAGCATCCCCAGCCTCCACTTGGGCTTAGTACAAGAACCACCAGGCTTCTTAAAAGATCCCTAGCCTCCTCCTGCGCTTAGTACAAGGACCCAAAGGCTTCCTAAAAGTATAGGATAGAATTTAGTCATCTCTACTAGTTCAATCCCCAGGAGAGTCAAAATTCCAAAACATCCCATCATTTAAGGGTTGATCTACATCTCTAATACCCTCAACCTCCTCTTGGGCATCATACAAAGATCTCTCTCTCTCTCTCTCTCTCTCTCTCTAGAGTTTACCTCTTCTTAAGAGACTTGGGTAGTCTCAGCCTCCTCTAGGGCTTCAATCAAGTAGACTTGGAAAGTCTCACCTTAATAATCTTCAAACTCACCTCTAAGCTCCTCAGAACCCCCAACAAGGCTTAACTTTCACCTTGAAAATCCCAAGCCAGGGTCAATTTACCATCAACAAATCCCTAAAAGAATCAGAGCCTCATCACATTTGATAATTGAACTCTTCTCCAATTCCCCAGCAAGGGTTAGTTTCCCTTTGGGTTCCCCAAACACAATTTAGACTTTCTCCTGGATTTCAAGAATCCTCAGCAAGAGTCAGCCTCCTCTTAGGCTTAATATAAGAATTTCCCTAGTCAGCCTCATTCTTGGGCTTTGTACAAGACAAACATCACACTCCACAATTGAGTCAGTTCTCTATACTCAAACTTTTTAGCCTCAATCTTGGGCTTTGTACAAGACAGATATAACACTCCCCAGAGGAGTCATTTTCTTTCAGCTTCAACCTTGGGCTTTGAACAAGGCACACAAAAAACAACATCCCCTCAGATATGACCATAAGTCCACTCTGTAGGAGGACATCTCTTCTATACATCACATATCAAAACAAACAATCAAAACCTTTTTCCAGATAAAATTACCGTAAGTGGCACACTTGTTGATTCAAAATCCAAGCTGGAGTCCCTCCTTTATCATCGATAAAATTCCTCTTTCATCTAACAGCTATAAGTGGCAAGCCTCTGGATTCCATACATCCAAGCCAATGTCCCTCTCTTAGAATGAAAGATTCATAAAGGAAAAAGTGGCATTACTCTACACTGAGTTAAAGCTTCTTCCTTCATGACATCTCTCCTATAAAAGAAATTATGGCATTGCTGGATTCTACACATCCCAGTTAAAGTAATTTCCCTTATAACCATGTACCTGACATTTGTAATGAATAAGTGAGATATCTCCCTTTAGAGTTGACAAACTCTCTCTCTCAGTCAAACTATTTTCTTCAATCTTGAGCATTGAACAAGTCACAAACATCTCTGATAGCTTCAATCCTGGGCTTTGAACAAGACACCAAATATCTTTCCTCCCATAGAAATAGGAGGAACTACGATTGCTCTGATTTCCCAAATCTCTTTACGTGAATACATAGGCATAAAATTGCGAAATCTTAGCGAGCACACAAATCAAAAATCTTAGGTCCAGTACCTTCCCAAAAACAATAGAAAACCCGAAAACAACAAAAACATTCTCTTAACCCTCCCAAAAGAGAAACTTTCCCAATCAATAGCAGATACCCACAAGAAATCATTTCAAATAGCAGAAATACATGAAAATTAAGGTTCCTATAGATTACTATAGATACTCTGGGTGTTAATAGCTTCCCTTTTTATAACCAGACCCTGATCCCCGATCCCTTAGCATTTGTTAAAGAAAACACTTGCGTGCAGGGTTAGTTTAAGATATCTTCCCCTTCTTTTCAAGCTTCATAGGATAAATACAGAAATCAGAAAGTAGCACCAAACATGCGGTAGGTGGTCGCGTCACCAAATAACCGACGCTACAGAAAAATGGCGACTCTGCTGGGGATGGTTATATTTGAATTAGATTTCCTATGAGGTTTAGGCCTTGTTTTGCATTTATTTTTCTGCTATCTTACTTGCTTTCTCATTTTTTATATATCATCTGCTGTCATATTACTTGATATATTTGTTTAAATTACTATTATCTAGGAATGCGATTAATACGCATGTGGTGAGTCCGAGAGAACATTAAGATAAGTGGTGGCGTATTCAGGAAGGCTTATAGGGAGAGAGTCCCGACCAAGCTAACTTGAGACTCCACCGAATCAGTGGAGGTACCCTCATGGAATTACCAATGTTGAACGAGCAAGTCGTGAAAGCATTGTTTTTTCCCATTGGATACCCTTGAAACTGAGGATTAGTAAGCATTTAACCATTTGACCATTAGGTAGTGTGGTGACTATCGGGAATAGTTGATACGTGATACTACACTCAAAGAAGATTCATCTTGGGATATTACAGCTCTCATGAGTCAGTCAGTTTGATGTTAATATCCTTAATAGAGGTCAATGATTTTGGGAACCTTTGTTAGAACCCATTCTACAGGTACAAAATTTAACCTCTAGTACACACCTTGGGGATGGGTAGATCCATGGCTCCATGCTCATGACGATGAACCCCTAAGCCCATGTTTTCAAATGTTTTTTTATGCTGCATTCTTGCATCCATGCATTCATTAAAAAACCCTTTTTAAAAAAAATCTTTTTCTAGAAGAACTAAAACAATAATTGCAAATATCAGAAGTTGCACTATGGATTTCGGTAGAAGAAAAACGCACAAGTACACCTTCAAGGTTCCAAAACTGGAAGACCTAAGGAAATTAGGAAGGATGATTACTAATCCCGAAGCTTTCAGAGCTAAGCACGGAGGACTGTTGTCTCTTCTGAAGGTTAACATGGTTGAAGGGGTCCTGTCTACACTGGTTCAATTCTATGATCCAGTATACCACTGCTTCACATTCCCGGATTATCAACTTACACCAACACTGGAAGAGTACTCTCACCTGATTGATTTACCTATCATTGATCAAGATCCATTTTCTGGACAGGAAGAAATTCCAAAAGATCAAGCCATTGCAAGAGCAACCTCATTGGAAGAGTCGGATATCAGGACTCACATGACCACCAAGGGAGGAATCCAGGGTTTACCAGCTAAATTCCTGATGGTAAAAGCCTTATACTTTTCTAGTATAGGAAATATAACTGCTTTCGAGAATGTCTTTGTCCTACTCACATATGGGTTATTCCTCTTTCCCAACATTGACAACTTCGTCGATGTCAATGCTTTCAAGATATTCTTAATTGGGAATCCAGTCCCAACCTTGCTCGCAAATGCTTATCATTTTGTACATTTAAGGATTTTGTATAGTGGAAGGATAATCACATGCTGTGTACCATTACTCTACAGATGGTTTATCAGCTAAATTCCTGATTGAGAAAGCTCTATACTTTACCAGTATAGGAAATGTAACCACTTTCGAGGATGTCTTTGTTCTGCTCATATAGGGGTTATTCCTCTTTCCCAACATTGACAACTTTGTCGACACCAATGCTTTTAAGATATTCTTAATTGGGAATCCAGTCCCAACCTTGCTCGCGGATGCTTATCATTCTGTACACTTAAGGAATTTGTACAGTGGAGGGATGATCACATGCTGTGTACCATTACTCTACAAATGGCTTATTTCCCACTTACCCAAGTCTGTTGCTTTTTGGGATCACAAGAGTAGTATGCAATGGTCGCAGAAGATTATGTCTCTTACCAATTCTGACATAGATTGGTACAATTGGATCTATGACAGAATAAAAATCATCGACAAATGTGGAAGTTTCCTTAACGTACCCCTCATTGGCACTAAGGGAGGAATCAACTAGCATCCAATTTTAGCTCGCCGTCAACTTGGATACCCGATGAAGACTATCCCACATAATATTCATCTGGAAGGTCTTTTCTTCAAGGAAGGAGAAAATGACAGGGCACTAAAGAAAGAAATAGTGTATGCCTGGCAGCATGTTCACAGGAAGGGGAGAGAGTCCCTAGGAAGGCCAAATTGCATCTCTGCATAGCCTTACCTCCACTGTGTACAAACTAGGGCCATCAAACTAAAGATGCCTTACCCTCGCCAAGAAGTTTTTCCCTTAAAGGAATCTGTCCTTTATTTAATGTCTGATGCGGAAAAACTCCATATCGTTTTTAACAAAGTCCAACGTGAGAAGAACTCTTGGAAGAATAAGTACCAGGTTATTAATTTGGAGTGTACCAAGATTCAATAACTGCTAAAGGAAAATGATGCTCTGATTGAGATATTAGAGCAGCATGCTATAAAAAGTCAGGAGGAACGAAGAAATTTGCTCTCTCCTTTCACTTGGAAAAGGATCATCGACCCGACAACGGTTGAAGGGGCCCGATAAAAGAAAATAAAAATTTAGGAACCATCATTTGAGCTTTCCTCAGAGAAAACTCAGGATCCATAGGCCTAATTTTCCTTCTCGCACTTTGTAAAATACTGTACTTTTCCCTGTAAAATACTGCAATCTTTCGAGTTCAATAAAAGGGTTCCCCCCGCTGTATAATATTTGAAATATAATTGTTAAAATTTCTTTTGAAAACAAAAACTAAAAAAGGATCATTTTCATTCTTTGCATATCATTCATCATTCTCACATAACACATCTTTGTCCTTGAGTCTCACACATGTGTCACACTCTAGAGTCAAATTGTCTCATTCATACAATACTCGGGCCAAACGACAAAAGAAAATGGACAATCTTGAAGAAGATAACAGAGAGCTGAGAGAAGAAATCAACGCTCTAAAGGAGAGTTTGGAGAAACTTCACAACACCATGGAATCCCTGGCAGCAGCCCAGGATCAACAACATCAAAGGACTGTGATATCGGAGATTATGTCTACACCAGCATTTGAGACACCTAGCAGTCATCCTCAATACAACATGCCTAAGGGTTTCCCCTGGGGCATGCCTCTCAACTTTATACCTGAAGGATATATACCTCCAGTCACTGAAAACCCGGAAGCCATAGCAGAAACCGCCAGACCTGAAGGTTACAAACTTCAGGTAAATGAAGATGCAAAGGTTACGATAGAAACTCCTGAAGGTTACAAACTTCAGGTCACTGAAGCACCAAGAGTTACCGTCGTAATGTCTATACCACAACCGGTGGTACACACTATCCCGGAAGAATAGATTCTACAGGCTGCCTTTGGCAGAAACGAAGAATTATACGAAAGGCTGAATGAATTCCAGGAACAGTTCTTAGAAATGCAGAAGGAACTGCATGCCATTAGCGGTCAGGACTTGTTTGGTAAAGACGCCGCTGACCTCTGTTTGGTCCCTAATGTAAAGATACCTCACAAATTCAAGGTGCCTGACTTTGAAAAGTACAAAGGCAACTCTTGCCCTCAAAGTCATTTGGTAATGTATGCTCAAAAGATGTCTACCCAGACGGAGAATCAACAGCTACCAATCCATTACTTCCAAGTCAGTTTAACCGGTGTCGCACTTAAATGGTACATGGGTTTAAATTGCACCAAGATCAGTACTTTCAGAGATCTTGGGGCAGCCTTCGTTCATCAATATAAATACTACTTGGACATGGCACCAGATAGGGACAAGCTCAGAGCAATGTCCCTAAAGGATAAAGAAAACTTCAAGGAGTATGCTCAAAGATGGCGTGAAATCGCCGCCCAGATCTGTCCTCCTTTTGAGGAGAAGGAAATGACCAAAATCTTCCTGAAAACATTAAGCTCGTTTTATTATAACCGAATGGTTGCCAGTGCACCCAGTGACTTCACTGAAATGGTGAACATGGGGGTACGGCTTGAGGAAGCAGTCTGAGAAGGACAATTGGTCAAAGATGCAGAGCCATCCAGCAGAGCTAAAAGATATGGTAGTGCTTTCCAAAAGAAGAAAGAGCAAGATATTAGTAATGTCTCTCTGAGTAAGCAAAGACGAAGGTATCAATCTCGACAGGTAGCAGCAGTAACTCCTACTATCAACCCAGCGCCAACTCCGACATATCAACCTCAGGTAGCTCAGAGCCAACCAAATCAACAACAATATCACCAAAGGTAGCAACAGCCTCTTCAGCAGGCTCTCCCGCAATACAATAACAATAATCGTACTACACGATCACCAGGGTTTGACCCTATACCAATGTTATATATAGAATTATTTCCACTTCTGCTGGCCAAGGGGAATGTTCAAACCAGGACTCCTCTTACAGTATCAGACAATCCACCTTTTTGGTTCAAAGCAGATCAAACATGCCCTTACCATCAAGGGGGATTGTAGCGTGCGATTTTTGTCGGTGACGCGACCACCTTATCGCCATGGTTGGAATCCTCACAACAATGGTAGGAATTGGGTGCTACTTTTTTATTTCTTATTTATCCTAATAAGCTGGAAAGGAAAGGGAAGCTATCTAAAACTAACCTTGAACGCAAATGTTTTCTTTAACAAATTCTAAGAGATTGGGGAGTTCGGGGTCAGGTTATACAATGGGGAGTTGTCAATTACCCATCCTAGATGTGGTTATCCACAGATCGTTAGCAATTATACTGTTTTCTATTTACTGGTGTTTGACGTTTGATTGGGAAAGTTTCTCCTTTGGGAGGGTTGAGAGAGAGAGTTTTTGTTGATTTTGGGCTTTTCCGATGTTTTTGGTAAGGTACTGGACCTAAGGTTTTTGTTTGGTGTGGTCGCTAAGATTTCGCAATCTTATACCTACATATTCCCGATAAAGAAAACAGGGAAATCAGAGCAATCGTAGTTCCTCCTATTCTATGGGAGGAAATATGATGTTTTGGTGTCTTGTTCAAAGCCCAAGATTGAAGCTAAAGGAGTATTTGTGTCTTGTTCAAAGCCCAAGATTGAAGCTAAAAAGGTTTGACTGAGAGAGAATTTGTCATCTCTAAAGGAGATATCTCGTCTATCCATCACAGTTGTTGGGTGACTGATTATAAAGGAGGATTAGTTTAACTGGGATATGAGAATCCAGCATTGCCATAATTTCCTTGATGAGGGATTTGTCCTGAAGGAGAAAACTTTAACTCAGTGTAGAGCAATGCCATTTTTCCTTAGGGATCTTTCATGCTAAGAGAGGGACAGTTGCTTGGATGTAAATAATCCAGAGGCTTGCCACTTACAGCAGTTAGATGAAAGAGGAAGTTTACCAGGATAAGAGATGGACTACAACTTGGATTTTTGAATCAACAAGTATGCCACTTATAGCAGTTATCTATGATTTAAGGTTTTTTTTTTATTTTCTTTTTTGATGTGTGATGTATAGAAAAATGTCTTCCTATAGAGAGAACTTTTGATTTCCTCTGAAGGGGTTTTATGTGTGCCTTGATCAAAGCCCAAGGTTGAAGCTGAAAAGGTTGACTCTACTAGGGAGTTTTATATGGCTTGTACAAAGCCCAAGATTGAGGCTGGAAAGAGACTGCCTCTTTTGGGGATATCATTATACAAAGCCTAAGAGGAGGCTGGACATTGACTCCATTGGGGAAGGTTTTTTTCTGTCTTGTACAAAGCACAAGATTGAGGCTAAAAAGAGTTATTGACTTCACTGGGGAAATATTTGGGTGTGTCTTGTACAAAGCCCAAGATTGAGGCTAAAAAATAAACTGACTCTGTGGGAGAGAAATCTTTATCTTTCTTGTACAAAACCCAAGATTGAGGCTAAAAGAAGATTGACTTTGCTGGAGAGTGTGGGTGACTTGTACGAAGCCCAAGATTGAGGCTGAAAAGAGGATTGACCCTGCTTAGGGAGATTTTTATACAAAGCCTCAGAGGAGGCTAGAAGGATTTGACTTCTCGGGGAAAGTTTGCTAATAAGTGGATGATTGACTCAGCTGAGGATATTTCAGGTGTCTTGTACAAAGCCCAAGATTGAGGCTGAAAAGAAGATTTACTCAACAAGAGAGTGTTTTTATTATCTGTCTTGTACGAAGCCCAAGATTAAGGCTGAAAAGAAGATTTACTCAACAAGAGAGTGTTTTTATCTGTCTTGTACAAAGCCCAAGATTGAGGCTGAAAAGAAGATTTACTCAACAAGAGAATATTTTTTATCTGTCTTGTACAAAGCCCAAGATTGAGGCTGAAAGGATTTGTTGAGGAAGAAAGAAAGGATTATTATACAAAGCCTAAGAGGAGCCTGATTGGGGAATTTCTTATACAAAGCCTAAGAGGAGGCTATCTTCTGCTGAGGATTATTGAGATCCAGAGGCAGGTCCAAAGTGGGGAATCAACTCTTGCTGAGGATTACAGCAGAGTTGAGATATCAGATGCGTTGAGGTTCTGATTTTGGTAGTGTTGTATTGATGATAAGCTGACCCTTAGCTGGGGAAATTTAAGATGAAAGATTGAGTTTTAGAACCTATGGGGGTTTTAACTCTACTGGAGATTGATTAAATGACCAGGGTTTCTCCTATGTTTGTAGAGAACTTGAGGGTTTCTTTGAGATCCAAGAGGAGATGAGACTGTCCAAGTCTACTGGTATAAAAGGGTTTATCTTTGTATGATGCCCAAGAGGAGGCGGGTGTTTTAAGGGATGAGAATCAACCCTAAATTGGTCTAAGGTTTTGACTCATTAGGAAAGACCGCTCTAACGAAGGATGACTAGGTTCTGTCATATGCCTGTAAGAGGTCTCAGGTCCTTGTACTAAGCCCAAGAGAAGGCATGAGAACTTCTAAGAAGCCGGAGGGTCCTTGTACAAAGCCCAAGAGGAGGCTGGGGATGCTTTTAGAAAGCTCGTGGGTCCAAACCTAAGAAAAGTTCAAGAAAGGTTTCACCGGGAATTAATCCTTTAGTGAACAGTTCTAGGGTTTGAAGAAATTCAAGAGAGGTTTCACCGGGAATTAATCCTCTTTGTGGAACTGAATTTCTTTGACAATTTTCTAATAGTGACAGTCTGAGAAAAGTTTCACCGGGAATAATGCATTTCTCTTTGTTCCATATTGTATAAGCCCAAGAGGAGGCAAGACTGTATCTGGAAATTCCTATGGGGAACTAGTTTTGACTGTGTTGAAAGAGTGACCACTGGTTTGATCTATTCCTAGACCTAATCGTCGGGGAAAACTCTAAGCAGATAATATACAGGCATATATATACAGATGAAATATATACAAGTATGTAAAAGAGGGTAAGAGGACTTACAGGTGAGCAAGCTTCCATTGTAACAGCTGTATGGTTAGTTTTTCAAGAAATTAAAGAAAGTTTTGATAACAACTATGAATTTGAACCTAAATAAAAAAGGAAAGCTGTTTTGAAAAGATTGGGACTTATACTCAAGGAGAGGCCTAGAGAATTGTTTATTTAAAAAGGGATGGGTCTTACAACTCAAGGAGAGGCCCAAAGTTTATTTATGTACAAGAGATGGGGCTTATAGCTCAAGGAGAGGCCCGTGAATAACAGTGATCACACCGTTGTTTTGAAAATCGTATCGGGTCTCACACAATGACTGAGGCCTAATTTTTATTTATGTACAAAGGGGGTTGGGTCTTACACTCTATTAGAGGCCCAAGATGATTTAAAAGAAAGAAAAATGGGACTTACAACAAAAGGGGAGGCCCAGATGAAAATTGTTTGAAAACGACGATCGCACCGAGATTTTTAAAATCGTATCGGGACTTATACAACGACTGAGGCCCAAAAAGGTTTATATACAACAAGGCATGGGACTTACACTTTATTAGAGGCCCAAAGTGTTTGAAAAATGTTTGAAGGATCAAAATTTAGAGGAAACCCTAATTTTGAATTTAAAAGATATAATTTTCAAAGGAGATTAAATAAAAAATGATATAAAATATCAAATATATTTAAAAACAAGTTGTGCACTTTGAAAAATATTTTGGAAAATCACATTTAATCCCTAGAATGATTTAAACTTCATTTGAATTTAAAATCAAGAGAAAGAAATTATTTTCAAATGTTTAAAAAATAAATAAAATAAATTCTTTATGAAAATATTAAATATATAAAATAAATAATTTTTTTGTGAGATTTTTATAAAATAAAATATTTTATCATTTTTGTGAATTTTCAAAAAAAGAATTAATAAAAAATGTTTAAAATTGAGAAAGAAATTGATTTTAGAAGTTATTAAGAAATTGTGGAGAAAATGAAAAGGAAAAAGTGGTAAAAAATAGGGAATGGTCCTCCCAAGGATTGAACTCACGCCCTTGGGGTGAAGAGTTCAAAATTCTACCTTCTGAGCCATGTGCGTGGGTTGATGGAGAGTGACAACAATGAATAATATGTGAAAGCAACCTTTGAAAATGGTTAAAAAATAAAACCAAAAGGTCTGGGGCGAGGGGGATTCGAACCCTAGACCTCTCGTTCGCTACACACACACAAATACTAGTGTTTCTACTAGGGCGCAATGCCAATTCAAGTATATAGTGGCAAGAAAATAATATATACTAAAACTAGTTGGATTTATGAAGAATGGCGCCATGGCCATCTTCTTCCTTGGGCAAGCTACGTGAAGCATTCTATCTCTCTCATTTCTCAACCATTTCACACGATGTAAAGATGAAAATCGTGCGTTTTTAAACAAAGAATACAATGGCTTTATTCAATTTCACTTTAACTAAGTGTAACAAAAGATATTACACTCTAAACCAGAAGAACCCTAAAATGTGCAAGAACTTAATGAAATCACATAGACATAAGATAAACAGCAATTAATTGAGGGCAAATGATCTACAAACATTCAGAAACAAAATGGTAATTTGAAAACATGCTTATGATGCATGATTCATTGAGTTCAAAAGTTTAAGGTTTACCTCTGCAAGAAGGATTCGATTTCAATGGTAGAGGTGTTACAGAAGTGAAACAATGGCCTAGTTAGCTTCCTTGAGTCTCAAGGATTGTGTTGCAACCTTCAGGATGTTTTGAAACCCTCTGGATAGGCTGGCTCAACTCTGACTGCAATTGGTCCAAGTGAGAAATGGAGATGATGTTCCTGATGTTTCAGAAGTGTGAGAGGTGTTTGGTCAGCTCATATATGATATGTGGAAAGTGTTAGATCAATTTGTTATGATGGAATGGCTTCCTAATGCAAAATTCGATAGTGACTTGCAAATGAAGGAATTTTTGGAGTGAAAGAGAGATTTTGAGTAAAGCATCAGTTTCGGTGCTTTGGTGTACTCAAACTGATCATAATTGATGTCTATTTATAGTGCAACAAGTTTGTTTTGGCATCAATAGTGAATGGAGGCTTGGACAGTCCTTTGGCCAATGGTGATCAAAAGGAATCTCAAGTCTCCTCTAGCCATTGACTTGAGGTTAGGGCACAGGCTATGAATCCTTTGGTTCAAAGCTGAATCTTGACTCAATACAGTAAGCAATGTCTTGATGCTTGCCACCTTATGAATCCATTGAATGCATTGAAACAAAATTGGAGTCTTTGAGCTTTTTAGCCTTTTTAGGGTTTTTATGGTTACATGTAGATCCTTGGACTTGGGAGGCTTGTGGATCAGATCATTTCTCTTTGAAGTTATCCCCTGAGGTGTCCAAATGGATGACAAGGCTTGAACTTGTCTGATTTTTCCAAATCGAGCAAAAATGCCAAATTCTGTCTTGTACAAGATAGTTGGAAAATGTGGTTTTGAGGGGATCATATCTCCTTGGTCAAATGAAGTTATGAAAAGCTCTTGTGCTTTTTAGAAAGCCCTCATATGGTACCATCCATGTGTGATCATAGTTGGTCTTGAAACTATCTGAATCCAACTGAAAAAACCTCATGAACTTTGATGTCCAAGGCTGGCACTTAGACAGTTTTGCACTAAGTGTTACATTCTTGATTTTCACCACTTTGATCCATCCATAACCAAAAATCTATGAAGAATCAGAGTTTAATGTAGTTGAAGCTTTTTTAGAATGTAGGAAGACCTACAAATCAGGCTTTGGATCACTCAAAATGGCTGCCTAGATCAAAAGTTATGGTCCTTGGAAGTTGGCATCAAAACCATCCAATTTTAGTAACTTAGAAAAATTTCCAAATTTTCAAAGTTACCCCTTTCACAAGTTATCTTGATTTCTAGATCAATTCTTGTTCAAATGACATTATAAGTCATATTTTATGAAAGTATGAGTCATAAGGATCATTTTTACCAAAAAAGTCATGTTTTGACTTTTGGCTCCGGAGTGGTTCGGCGCGTAAAAACCCTAATTCCCGACTTTTGGGGAATGCAACCTCTAAGGGTAATTTAACTTTGCAAATGGATTCCTAGGGTTATTTTGAGCATATTGAGTCACATGTTGAAGTCTTGGCTCATCCTCTTGTGAAAATCTCACTCTGGAGGTCCCAGTTGTCCAAAACCCTAATTTGGTGATATCGGGTGTTTCGAGGCTCCTTTCATTTGGAAGGTCACAACTTTGTGCTTGATTTTTGATGTGAGGGTCCTATTGATACTTTGTGGATGTTTTAAGAGGTTAGACAAGTTGAAGATCATGTAATTTCTTGATTGATCTTTTGTCTAAATGTTCTGGGAGGGCTTAAAAACCCTAATTCTTGATTGTGGTGGATGCTCAACTATCTTTGGGAGATTGATGAGGCATGATGGTACATCCATAATATGATAATGATCTTCACAATTGTGGGAAATCTTGGTGGTCAAAATTTGGGGTATGACAGATGCCCCTATTTAATCTTCTTGGACCCGAAGGTGTGAATGGCGAAGGTATTCAGACATTCAGGGTGCAAGAGGATTAAATATCGGAATACCCAAAATTTTGACGGTGGTTATGAATAGCGGTTTGCTCATTCATCTTCTTTTGCTAAGCAATGATGCTTAGAAAAGGGTGAAACTTCCCCTCGATCCTGGTCTTCAGCCAAGGAACTGGTCTCAGTTTCTGAAATAAACTTCCCCTCGATCCTGGTCTTCAGCCAAGGAACTGGTCTCAGTTTCTGAAATAAACTTTCCCTTGATCCTGGTCTTCAGCCAAGGAACTGGTCTTAGTTTCTTCTTGTCAAGTTCCTTCCTTGACAAGGGACGCTATGTGTAGCGGTCTTCATCAAAATTCTCACCGAGCTTTACTACTGAGGAGACGCCATTTGATGGAAAAAGTTTTGAGGTTAGACTTGCTGGGGGTACCCATTTGTCTAAGTTGTAGAGGTGTGCAAACTTCTCCGTTGGAGATGCCATTTGTTGACTCTACTGGGGAAAACGAGTCTTTTGAGAGACCGTTTTCTGCTTAGGGATATTACATCATACTTTTCTTTGAGATATTTTTCATAGAAATGCCATGTGATGTAATCCAATTTTGAGGTACGGATGACCTTGTTGACAGCAAACCTTTCATAGAGAAACTGTTGTATTGCCGAGAGTCTTCGGTTAAGAGGCTTTCTCTGGGGATTTTTCTTTAATCCGGGAAAGCGAGAACATCATCTTCAATGGTGAAGAGTGGCATTTGTCGAATGTCTTCTTGCCTTTCAGAGGTTCAAGTTATCAAAGTGGTCAAGGACAGGCTTCAATCCAGAAATAAACTGGGAAGGGATCATTCAGACGATACATTTCCTGACGAGGAAAGAACTTAAACCAGGATTTTTGTCTTATCCGACGCGGAAAGGACAACTGACAACTTGATTGACAATAGGGTTTTATCACTCGGGGAAGGAGTATGACCAGAGTGATATTAATGCGATGCGAATCAAATATGCATAATGTATGTATGTTTATGCTGACAAAACTGACGCGACATACAGACTAGTGGATGAACACGACTGGATACTCGGCCACTACGGGGGAAAAAGAAGTACCAATGGTTCAAGATAGCAGATCTTGTCTTGCTTTGGAGAGGTAGACCCTTCTGGGGAGGAAAAAAATCATCATTAATCGGTCTTACGAGGTGAGAACTCTACCGGGGATATCAGACGGGACATTCGCATCTGAAATAATTGATCCTTCATTCAGGCGTATTGGTTTAGAAGGAGTACTTTGATTCTGCACTTGGAGGTTCAATCGCTTTCGGAGAAACCCTCGATGTTCCTTTCGCGTTTATTAGTTAAAAGGAATTGCCATCTTTATTTTTGAAGCAGAAAAAAAAAATTTTGACAATTAAATTCATTTTTTTGTTTTATTTCAAGAATCATTGATCATGTTAAAATGTCATTCTGTAAAGCTAAAACAAATAAGAATTGCAAACAAAAGCGCTAAGGCTCAAATTTTATTGATAGGATGGAAATCAGCCAAGCGTGTGATCCCATAGAGTATTTACAAAGTTTAGAAAATGGTAATTTAAGGGAAAAGGGCTACATTAAAATATAACAACCCTTATCCTTCTACCAACTTTAAATTCTGGACATCCTGAGCTTCTGTCGAAGATTACCTTGACTGGAAGTTTTTTTCTGATGGATGGCATTACTGCTGGGGATTTAACCTTGTCGGACGTAGTTACTTCCCACTAATCCCTAACTTTTGCCTGGATTGCCTTTTGAAGTTTCCAATCCATCGGGATGATTTTCGGTTATGTCTCTAATTTTTGCCTGGACCTCCCTTTCGGGTTTTCAATCCACCGAGACATTTTTTTGTATTTAGGCGAAGTATTTCTTAACTACGTCAACATTCGTGGGGTAGGAGAATTCCTCTCCATCCATGGTTGCGAGTCTCAAGGCGCCGCATGAGAAGGCTTTCTTGACAACGTAGGGGCCGTCATAGGTCGGAGTCCATTTGCCCCGGGAATTAGTGAGAAATGATTGTATCTTCTTGAGCACAAGGTCTCCTTTTCTGAAGACGCGAGGTCGAACACCTTCTTCATTCTTTGCTAATACAACTGACCAAGTCATAGAGCCGTTATTCGCTTTTCTTCGATCAAGTTCAGTTCGTCGTGTCGACTTTGACACCATTCAGCTTCTGTTAGCTTAGCTTCCATCAATACCCGGATTGATGGGATCTCTACTTCTATGGGAAGCACTGCCTCCGTGCCATATACTAGAGAGAAAGGGGTTGCCCTTGTTGAAGTACAGACAGATGTGCGATAACCGTGAAGAGCAAAAGGTAGCATCTCGTGCCAGTCTTTGTAGGTTACAACCATCTTTTGAACGATCTTCTTGATATTTTTGTTAGCCGCTTCTACCGCTCCGTTCATCTTAGGTCGGTAGGGAGATGAGTTATGGTGTTCGATCTTGAACTTAGTACACAACTCTTTCATCATCTTGTTGTTCAAGTTAGATCCATTATCAGTAATGATCTAGCTCGGAACACTATAATGGCATATGAGATTGTTTTTGATAAAGCAGACTACCACTTGTCGGGTTACATTGGTGTATGACGCTGCTTCGACCACCTTGGTGAAGTAGTCAATGGCTAACAGGATGAACCGGTGTCTGTTTGAAGCCTTGGGTTCGATCATGCCAATCATGTCGATTCCCCATATGGAAAAAGGCCATGGAGAAGAAAGAATTTTGAGATGCGTTAGCGGTACATGGATCTTGTCAGCGTATATCTGACACTTGTGACATCTCCTCATGTATTTGTAGCAATCAGATTCCATTGTCAACCAATAGTACCCTGCTTTTAGAATTTTTCTCGCCATTGTGTGGTCGTTGGCATGAGTGCCAAAGGATCCTTCGTGAATTTCTTTCATCAACAGGTTTGCTTCTTGTCTGTCTACGCATCGGAGCAAGACCATGTCAAAGTTTCTCTTATAGAGTGTATCACCGTTCAGGAAGAAGTTACCAGGCAGTCTTCTGAGGGTCTTCCTGTCTTTTCTTTTTGCCCCAGGTGGGTATTCTAGTTTCTGAAGGAAGCATTTGATATCGTGATACCAAGGTTTGTCGTCTATGACTGCTTCGATCGCGAAGATGTAGGCGGACCTCTCAAGGCGCATTATGTCAATCTTTGGTACGTCATTCCAATGAGTAACAGTAATCATGGAAGAGAGAGTGGCTAGTGCATCAGCCATGTGATTTTCTTCACGAGGAATGTGATGAAACTCGATTCTATTGAAGAATGGTAACAACCTTCTCGCGTAATCTTTGTAAGGAATCAATCTTGATTGGTATGTGTTCCAATCTCCTTTGATCTGATTGATAACCAAGACTGAGTCTCCATACACATCCAGATTCTTGATCCTTAAGTCGATCGCTTCTTCGAGACCCATGATACAAGCTTCATATTCGGCCTCGTTGTTTGTACATGTGAATGTTAGTCGGGCAGTGAAAGGAATTTGGGTACCCTGAGGTGTTATGATGATTGCCCCAATTCCATTTCCATAAGTGTTGACAGCCCCGTCAAAAATTAGTCCCCATTGGGAACCTGGTTCTGGCCCTTCACTGGGTAGCGGTTCATCGCAATCTTTCATTTTTAAATACATGACATCTTCGTCTGGGAAGTCAAACCCGACTGATTCCTGATCGTCAACCGGTTGATGAGCCAAATGATCGGCTAAAATACTTCCTTTGACGGTTTTCTGAGCATGGTACTCAATGTCGTATTCTGATAACAACATCTGCCAACGGGCAATCCTTCCTGTGAGAGCAGGCTTTTCAAAGACGTACTTGATTGGATCCATTTCGGAGATTAACCAAGTAGTGTGACGAATCATGTACTGGTGAAGACGTTTGGCTGCCCAAGCCAAAGCACAACAAGTTTTCTCGAGTATAGTGTACCGAGTCTCGCAGTCGGTAAATTTCTTGCTTAAGTAGTAAATGGCAGACTCCTTTCTTTTTGTTTCGTCTTGTTGGCCAAGTACACAACCCATGGAGTCTTCCAAGACTGTTAGGTATATGATCAGTGGTCTTCCCTCTACCGGAGGAGACAAAACTGGTGGATTCAACAGATACTCTTTGATACTATCGAAGGCTTTTTGGTAATCTTTCGTCCATACACAGTCTTGATTCTTTCTGAGAAGTTTGAAGATTGGCGCGCATGTCGCTGTCATAAGGGATATGAACCTTGAGATATAATACAGACGTCCCAGAAATCCTCTGACTTATTTCTCAGTCTTTGGCGGAGGCATTTCTTGAATGGCTTTGACCTTGTCAGGATCAACCTCAATTCCTTTTTGGCTGACGATGAACCCTAAGAGTTTTCCTAAGCAGACACCGAATGTGCATTTTGATGCGGTGTTTTCGTAAGTATACGAATCGCGTAAGAGTAATATAAAAGATTATCGATCCCACAGAGACCAAACGTCAATCTATCGGTTTCTATCGTTACGATGTTTATCTAAGGCAAATCAATCGGGCGTTCGTGAGTGCACAGTAAAAGCAGAGTAAAGTACGAAGATATAAAATTCAATAAACAACAGGCTTGAATGTAATTCACACAGTCAGATAATATTCCAAATGCTTGTAAATAGAGCTACTTATGGGGTAATGTTTTCTACTTATGAAAAGAACTAATTTAACGGGAACTGTCGCTTTCGCGTATTCAGAACCGAGTTTATCCCTTAATCGAACCCTCTTATTGTCACTTATAAAAAGGCGCACATTGCGTTAAAGTAATAAACCTATTTTTAAGAAATATAGTTTTTTGACTCAGTTGAAAAGTATTTTGACTTCGAACTTTTAACAAAAAGAGGTTCATGCGAACCGGATTTTAAACCCATAAACGCGTCCGAAAATAGTTTTAAAATCGTTTTTCTAAAGTATTAAAAACTCCTACTTAACTGGACAAAGCGCTTTCGCTTCCTTTGAACAGTTAAGACTAACCAAGATTAACCAAAGGTTGGACGGCTTTCGATCTTACCCAACAGACATAAAGTACATAAAACTTGTGTCAAAAATCAAAATAACCCCTAAGAATTTCTATCGACACATTGTATGGAATATTACTTTAACTATGATCCTTACATTCTAACCTTTAAGATTTAGCCGGACATGGAAATGTAAATAGACATGTTGAAATAGATCATGTTAAAGTAAATTCTTAAAAAGGTTTTGAAAGTAAAGCGAGTGCGAAAAAGGTAAAGAAAGTAAAGCGAGTGCGAGAAAATAAAGAAAGTAAAGTGAGTGCGAGAAAATAAAGAAAGTAAAGCGAGTGCGAGAAAATAAAGAAAGTAAAGCGAGTGCGAGAAAATAAAGAAAGTAAATGCTGAACTTGTAAATGAAACCTGCTCCAAATCGGAGGCTTTAAATCTGGTACAACTGGAAATAAATGACTGGAAATGAAAATGGCGGCAGGATTAACTTCTACCAGAGTGCTCCAAACTCGATAACAGACTCGATCAAACAGTGTGATAACTCCCCAATGTGAAGAGTTTATCACTTTACAATACTGAAATATATGGCTTGAGTTCTGAAACTAAGCTTGGATGATGAAAAAGGGTTCAAAACTCGTCTATTTATAGCCTAGGAAAATAACATGGAAGGACAAAAGTGCCCCCCCAACTTCTTTTGGGAGGGAAATCAAACGACAAATGTGGCGCCCGCCACCCCGTCATGGCGCCCGCCATGTGAACCAAGGGAGAAAGAAGTGGAGATCGTCGCAGTTGACAGCAGTTGACTCTTATCCAAGTCATGGCCTACCCTATGGCGCCCGCCATGGTGGAAGCCGTGTGTACAATTTCCTCAAAAACTGGTTTTCTTGCTCGTTTTTCTTCATTTCTTCACAAGGAGCTCTGGAAATACAAAGAACCTGAAAACAAAACAAAACACAAGCATAACATAAGAAAATGGCAATAAAATCCTAAGAAACATGTGCAATCCGAGTCAAATATGCAGTGTGATTCAGTGTTATCAAATTCTCCCACACTTAGACCTTTGCTTGTCCTCAAGCAAAACACTTTTATAGCTCATGACAGAAAAAGGTGGTATCAACGAATAATTTGGGCTAAAAGGGCTTCTAAGTTCAAACTAGGATGAAGTGATAGGTACTAACTAAGTGAACCAAGGGTATCGTAATGACACTTTTCCGCAGACACGGACATAAACTTCGTTCCTATACGAACCAATCCATACTACCCCACTGTACCTAGGCCTACCTTTTGCATCTCTTTTGGGTCCTCTTCATTCTAGTGCAATCACATTAAGCCCGTTATCTGTACATACTCATAGTAAAGTGACCGGTTAGTGATTCTGATCTCAAGCATGGGGCTCTGGTACACAAACTGGTGTAACCCCTTTTATTGATCCAATTGTAGTTGTGGGGGATCGGATCGTAACCCGCCCTACCAAGTCTAGCACCAGATACCTCTGAACCAACCAACAATGGGCAAATTTTATTCTTTTTTTTTTTTTTAAGTTTTATGAACCACAGCATACAGATCATTCACTTATATTCATCGGTCCCCTACGTAGAGCATGCTTAGGCCGGAGCTGACTGCTAGGATAAACTACTAAGGACCTACTCAAAAAGATAATTAAGGCCATGGTATATGGGGTATCGGGGTCGATTCCTATAATCACGAAGCCTATGGTGTTAAAACGATACCGATGTTTCAAAAAAATTTTCCCAAGTCATCCGCATCCTAACTCAAACTTGTCTCAAAGCCCAAATTTTCAGAACAATACACTTTCTTTTGTCAATATTTTTTTGGTAAGGCTAAGGAAATGGGGAAATAGGGATACACTACACAGATGACTCGTCAAGCACATGCATATTCTAAAAACAAACTAAAAACAAGATAAATAAACTAGAAAGTAATAAAAAAGTAAAAGGAAAGAAAATGCAAGTAAAACAGATAAAGTCTCCTCCCACACTTAAATCGAACATTGTCCCCAATGTTTCGAAATAAGATAGGGAAAGAGTAACCTGGAAGATCTATGGCATGCTGCTGGTACTCTCGCCAATATGCGGTGAGCGCCTAGGGCAACGAGATCTGCTGCGGCGACGATCGCTCTGAGAAGCTGCGAACTCGTCAAATCTGGTGGTCAAGCCAGCCTGAGATTGCATGATACTTTGAATGGAGCGGTCTGTCTGCTGTTGTAACTCTTGCATGAATCTCATGTTGTCGGTCAGTTGCTGCTGTATGGCATCAAGCAAGCCATCACGCATTTTTTCTCTGGCCAGCTGGTCGCGCCACATCTGCTCAGTAATATAGAAACCAGGAGTTGTACCTGCAGAAGGGTGAGAAGAAGACGGTGCAGTGGGTGCAGGTGATACATGGTGGGGTGACATATGATGATCTGGAGACTGCTCTCGCTGGTCATATTCGTCATCAGTCTCGTTCCCATCCCCAGTAGGAACATTAGGAGGCAATGGACCCGTAACAGGTGGAGCATCTAAATCATAGGTCTAGTTCCTCTGTACATGTACATCAGTACGTCTAGTGCATGGCAAAACAACAGATGGGATAGCTACTCCATGGATCATAAGTTCAAAGCCCCCCTCTCTCCTGACTCTACACAATTTCATATCTTTTAGAAATTTTAAATTAATTGTGCGGGGAGGAAGAGGTGCCAAGGTGGCTATCTCAGTGTCGAGGTTTAGAGCCCTAGCAATAGACGTAATCAAACCTCCAAAAGCAATGGTACATGTACTCTTAATAACAGCAGTCATGTGAGCAATCATAAAAGGAACCAAATTAATCCTCCTATTTGTGAGGCACCCCTGCAAAAACAGAAGTTCTTTTGCATTCACTTTGTTTGGATTCTCCCGGCCAAAAATAGTACAAGCCAATATATAACGAAAAACACGGATGGCCGGGTTATGGATCCTTGAGGCAAGAATCCCTTCAAAAGAAGTAATTGGAAAATTTGACAACCTGTGCCAGAAGGAAAATGCCTCAACCGACCAATCGGAATCCAAAGGTACTTCACAAATAGCGCCATCCCCAAAAGGTAATTCTAATCTCTCTGCTAGTTCGTCGGTGGTGAATTCATATTCAACACTAAACATTCTAAATTTCACCGTACCGACTGTGCTAGCAGTGTCAGGACGAACAGTGTAAATCAAGGAACTCAAAAATTCCTGGGTCAACCTTTCAAAAGTGGGTTCTTGCCTAGCAAAAATATCGTGTAATCCTAAGACATCTAGCAAGTGAAAAACGCTATGATAAATACCAAGAGTATAGAGACAGTCTACGTCAACGTACCGGGTCGAGATAATCTCTCGTGCTTGCAATTTCTCGAGAAGTTTCTTTTGCCTTTCCCCGGGCTTACCTTGGCGAAGGATGTAACCGTCATACTCCATTAATGCACCTTTGAGGTTGAAAATGAGAGAAATGGGTTTTTGTAGAAGGATGGTGAAAAATGGAATTTTAAGAGATTTTGATGGATGGGTATGAAAATGGAATTTGGAAAGGTTAATGGGATGGTGAGTAGATGAAAACGTTGTGAACTTTATGGGGGTTGATGGAGGTTTTCGGATGGGTAAAAATGGAGGTTAGGGAGTTTGAAGGTGAGAAAATGGGAGAAATGGTGGTTCTGCCCCGCATATAGTTCCAGACCCCATGGCGGGCGCCATCTTAACAAAAGGTCTGGGCCGGATTTATTTTTGCTTTCTTGGGCTTTGTTCTCCTCTTTTATTTGGGTGGTGCAGGTAGCACGTTCTTCTTGTTCTAGTACATGCATATTTTTGTTAGGTCTAAAAATAAAAATACAAATAATAAATAAGGAAATAAATTAATAAAATAAAATGAGAGAATAATAAACATAAAAATGCATATATATATATATATATATATATATATATATATATATATATATATATATATATATATATATATATATATATATATATATAACCAAAGTACATCATGAACAACATGGAAGCCAAATGCGAGAATGAAAAAACATATATATATATATATATATATATATATATATAAGTCTGAAAAACGGAAATAAGTAAATAAAACGGTAAAGAAGATAATGAGAGTAGTGTCATCATGGAGCCAGACGCTCCTCGGTCTGGTCAGAACCTCGAACTGCGGCTAACTCGCGGCGAAGATCTGCGATCTCCTGATACAAGCAATCAGCCTCTGTCGCGTGAGTCAGATCGGACACCTGGACCTACAAGGTAAGGTCAGTAACCTCCTGTCGAAGTCTGGCAGTCTCCATACGTAGCTCAGCTAGCTGTGTGTACACGTCAGGTCTCTGCAAGGAAAGATTATTCGACAACACTGTAATCCTGGGAGAAGGTGGTGTAGGGTGATACTCTGGTAACGGTGGAGTGCGAGGCTCATCAACTGTCTCTCAATAACCCTCTAAAGCATAACTCCAATTAGCAGGGTCGTGGACACTAGTCATCATAGGATCAGGTAAAGTGAAGTAATGGATGGTCTCGCCGTCGATCAAGAGCCTGAACTGGTTAGGGTGAAAGGAAGATCTCCTCATCAACCCTTAGTCTAAGCAGAAATCGATATCCAGCGTGGTATACCCGCAGTAGGGAGTCAGGTGAAGCAACTTACTAGTAAGACCCAAAGCGGTAGCAATCTGAGTAACTGTTCCTCCCACATGGATGATTCCTTCAGAAGATCTAGCTGTGAGTGTGAAGTTATCAAGCAGAAAGTTCCCACAGGCCACAGGACGCGACTGGTTCGCACACAAAAGGAAAAAGATCTCCTCCTCACTAACATGGACATCAGCATCAGCCTTTCCAAGGAAGGTGTGGGCAAGGATCATCTGGAAATACCTGAGAGCTGGGTTATGGATAATGTGAGATAGCTGGGTGGACGGATCAGGGCTTTCTCCACCTGTAATATCGCTCCAGAACTTGTCGATATCTCGACTCATAAAGTATCCCATAGGTAAATCAGGAATGGCATCAGGGGAAGTCTGGAAACCTAGCAAATCACCAAACCCCTTATGGGTAAAAGAGTACTCTGTCCCAAACAGTCTGAAAAATGACGCTGCCGTCCTGACCAACATATGGCTCATGGATAAATGAACTGAGGAACTCCAGGGTGAGGTTTCTGTAGGTCGAATGCAGGTCATCAGCATACTCATCCCACTGGAGCTGGCTACATAAAAACCTTATAGTGGGCTCGATGCCTAAGGCATCCATGCAAGCCTGGTCAGGGTAACGGGTAGGTGCCCTGGGGCGCTGATAAAGGACTAAATAGCGATGTATCTGTGCGTCATCTCTGAAAGCGACGTGCATGTCGTCGAAGGTCTGCATCCTGAAAAGAAGGGTTAGAGAATGGGACCTGAAAACATAAACATTATAAAAGGTCAGTCTATACAAAAAAACTAATAAAAACAAAATGTAAGACATGAAAAGTAAAAAGAAAAAAAATAAAGAAAAATAAAGAAAACAGTGGGTTGCCTCCCATGCAGCGCTTGTTTAACGTCGTTAGCTTGACGAGTAGAACTCATGTAGCTTAAGTAGGTAGTGGTGGATCGATCAGAGTGTGGCTGGAGTAGTCAATGGGAATGTCACCTCCTTCGTAGTGCTTTAACCTCTGCCCATTTACAATGAATGGACTACAAGAATGGTTCTTGATCTCAACTGCTCCGGATTTTAGGACTTTAGAAACTTCGAAAGGACCTGTGCATCTTGAACGAAGCTTGCCAGGAAAAAGTAGCAACCTGGAATTAAAGAGGAGAACAGGATCTCCTTTATTGAAATATTTATTTATAATTCTTTTATCATGCCAAGCTTTGGTTCTTTCTTTATATATTATGGCATTTTCATAGGCAGACTGGCGGAGTTCTTCTAGTTTATGAATGTCAAGGATGCGCTTTTCACCAGCAGTCAAATAATCTAAGTTTAAGGTTTTAATGGCCCAATAGGCCTTGTGTTCTAACTCAAAGGGTAGGTGACAGGACTTTCCATAGACCAATTGGTAAGGAGTTGTTCCAATAGGGGTTTTAAAGGCAGTTCTATAGGCCCATGGTGCTTCTTGTAGCTTCTGAGACCAATCTTATATAGTTATTAAAATAGTTTTCTCTAAGATTTGTTTAATCTCCCTATTAGATACCTCTACTTGGCCGCTAGTCTGTGGATGGTAAGGTGTTGCTACTCTATGCTTAACTCCATATTTACTTAAAAGTTTATCAAAAATCCTTGATATGAAGTGCGATCCACCATCGCTTATAACAAGACGGGGTACTCCGAATATAGGGAATATATAATTCTTAAACAGCTTAATCACTACTCGTGTGTCGTTTGTGGGTGAGGCTATGGCTTCAATCCATTTAGACACGTAGTCAACAGCTACTAAGATATATTTATTTCCTAATGAGGATGGAAATGGTCCCATAAAATCGATACCCCAAACATCGAAAAGTTCTACTTCCTGAATGTTCCTTAAGGCATTTCGTTACGCCTGGAGAAGTTCCTAGTGCGCTGGCACCGGTCACATTTGACTATATAAGCATGAACATCACGCCACATTGTGGGCCAGAAAAGGCCAGCTTGAAGAATTTTAGCGTGTGTCTTGGAGGTGCTAGCATGTCCTCCGTAGGGTGCAGAGTGACAGTGTTCTATGACATTTCTTACCTCTTCTTCTAGAACGCAACGACGAAAGATACCGTCTGTACCTCTTTTGAAAAGAAGTGGCTCGTCCCAATAAAATTGTCTTACATCGTTAAAGAACTTCTTTTTCTGTTGATAGTTAAGGTCAGGAGGTATGATATCAGCGGCTAGGTAATTAACAAAATCAGCGTACCAAGGTACGCCACTTACCGCCAAAGATTTTTTAGGGTTCTTTTAAGGATCTAGGTTATTTTCTTCAATGGCTTCTATCTTAGCTATTAACCCGTCATAGGCAAAATCATCATTTATAGGCAGTAAATCTGGTTTCAGGTACTCAAGTCGAGAAAGGTGATCAGCAACTACATTTTGTGTGCCTTTCTTGTCTCGAATATCTAGATCAAACTCCTGTAATAAAAGGATCCATCGAAGTAACCTAGGTTTGGCATCTTTCTTGCTTAATAGGTAATGAATAGCAGCGTGGTCTGTGTAAACTATAATTTTAGCTCCTACCAGATAAGATCGAAATTTGTCTATAGCAAAAACTACAGCAAGGAGTTCTTCTTCAGTGGTTGCGTAGTTAAGCTGAGCAGCATCTAGGGTTCTACTAGCATAATAAATTACATGTAATTTCTTATCCTTTCTTTGACCTAGAACAGCTCCTACAGCGTAATCGCTAGCATCGCACATGATTTCGAAAGGTTCGGTCCAATCTGGGGGTTGCATAATGGGTGCTGAAATTAGCGCTTGTTTCAAAAGGTTAAATTCTTCAATGCATTTTTCATCAAAATTAAATTCGTCGTCTTTCATCAGGAAGCCATTTAAAGGTTTGGTTATTTTAGAGAAATCCTTGATAAAACGCCGGTAGAAACCAGCATATCCAAGAAAACTTCAGACTTCTCTAATGGTCTTAGGGGGTTTTAGGTTTTCTATTACCTCTATCTTGGCTCTATCTACTTCAATACCCTTTTCAGAGACTATGTGTCCTAAAACTATACCTTCGGTAACCATAAAGTGACATTTCTCCCAGTTTAAAACTAGGTTTACCTCCACACATCTTTTTAGGATTTTCTCAAGGTTAACGAGACAGTTTTTGAAATCAAATCCGCATACCGAGAAATCATCCATGAATACTTCCATAATTCCATCAAGGTAATCGGAAAAGATTGACATCATGCAACGCTGGAAAGTAGCCGGAGCATTATAGAGGCCGAAAGGCATTCGTCTATAGGCAAAGGTTCCAAAAGGGCATGTGAAGGTTGTTTTTTCTTGATCTTCTGGGTGAATAGGAATTTGGAAGAATCCCGAATATCCATGAAGATAACAAAAATAGGAGTGTCTAGCTAAACGCTCTAGCATTTGGTCTATAAATGGTAAAGGGAAATGATCATTCCTAGTTACTTTGTTTAATTTTCTGTAATCTATGCACATACGCCATCCTCCTTCTATCCGTTTTGCTACATGTTCGCCTTTCTCGTTTTGCACGACTGTGATGTCTCCCTTTTTAGGTACTACATGCACAGGGCTTACCCACTTACTATCTGAGATTTGATAAATTATACCTGCTTCCAGTAACTTAAGAACTTCCTTCTTAACAACATCACTCATTATAGGGTTTATCCTTCTCTGATGTTCTCTGGAGGGTCTCGAATCTTCCTCAAGTAAAATCTGGTGCATACACACGGATGGACTTATACCTTTCAGATTAGAGATATTATATCCTAAGGTTGAGGGATATTTTCGCAAAACATATAAGAGCTGGTCTGTTTCTTCTTGGTTTAAGGTAGCACTGACTATAACTGGACGGTTCATTTCCTCGTCCAAAAACTCATATCTTAGATTCTTGGGTAGTTCTTTAAGTTCTAAAGTTGGTTTCCTGGGGCATGGTATTGGATCGGGGGTAAGGGAAAAACATTCGTGAAGGTTATCATCAATGTAGGGTTCCATAAATCCATCATCTTCCCTTATTAGGGTTGAAGGTAGTTTGATTGTTTCTATGGGTTCTTCTTGATCTAATTCCCTAATGCATTCATCAATGATGTCTATGGCATAACATGCGTCTCCTAATACTGGTGCCATAAGAAATTTCGACAAAATGAATTCTATCTTTTCATCACCTACCTTAAAAGTCAACTTTCCCCTCTTGACATCTATTATGGCTCTTGCGGTTGATAAGAATGGCCTACCTAGGAGGATTGGAATGTCATCATCTTCTTTAATGTCCATGACAACGAAATCAGTAGGGATAAACAACTGACCGATCCTAACTGGGACGTCTTCTAATATGCCTACTAGATATTTGACGGATCTATCGGCTAATTGAAGAGACAACTTAGTAGGTTGTAGTTCTCCTAGTTTTAACCTTTCACAAACTGCTAGAGGCATTAAGCTCACACTAGCTCCTAAGTCCAAGAAAGCTTTATCGATGACATGACTCCCCAAAATACAAGGTATGGAGAAATTTCCAGGATCTTTATCCTTTTTGGCAAGTTTATTCTCGGAAATGGAATTGCATTCCAAAGGTTTTGGATCGTCAAGTCTACGTTTATTGGTAAGGATGTCCTGTAGGAACTTTGCATAGGATGGTATCTGGGTGATGACTTCTGTGAAAGGGATCTCCACATGAAGTTTTTCTATGACTTTAATGAATTTCTGGTATTGGTTATTGATCTTGGTTTGTTTGAGTCTTTGTGGATAGGGTATTGGAGGTTTGTGTGGCGGGGGTGGTTCATAAGTTTTATCTATAGCTTCTCCCTTATCTTGATTTTTCTGTTTTTCGGATTCCACTGGCTCCTCTACTTCGTCCGTAGGTACAATGCTTTTCTTAGAAGTTTTGGGTTTGCCCAATGCCGGGTTAAACGGTTCATCGTAAGTGGTACCACTTCGTAAGGTAATTGCATTGGCTTGTCCTCGGGGGTTTTGTTGAGGTTGTCCAAGAAATTGTCCTCCAGGTGTGGTTTCAGGAGCTTGTTTGAGAGCTACCTGAGAGATCTGGGTTTCAAGCATCTTATTGTGGGTGACTATTTGGTCTACCTTGGTTCCTAACTGGGTAATCATTTCGTTTACATGAATGTTTTGGTTTAGGAATTCTTTGTTTTGCTGGGTTTGAGCCGAAATGAAATTTTCCATGATTTTCTCAAGGTTCGGCTTGGGCGGCACAACTTGCATAGGTTGGTTTTGTTTCTGGGCTTGAAAACCGGGTGGTCTCGGAGGTGCAGGGTTTTGGATAGGGTTATTGTTTTTGTAGGAAAAGTTTGGGTGATTCCTCCATCTAGGGTTATAAGTGTTTGAAAATGGGTTCCCTTGGGCATAGTTGACCTGGTCTGATTTAGTTTCATTCAACAGATTGCATTCCGCTGATTGGTGTCCTTTGGTTCCACATAATTCGCATTCCGACGAGGCTGCTGCTGCAGTAGCTGGGTTTGCGTACATATGTTCGACCTTAAGGGCCAAAGCGTCCATTTTGGCTTGCATCATGTCTATAGAACTTATCTCATGTATTCCTCCATGGGCTTCTTTCTTCTCCACTATTGCTCGTTCTGTTCCCCATTGACAATGGTTTTGAGCCATATCTTCGATGAGAGTACAAGCTTCAGGGTAAGGTTTATTCATCAGAGCGCCACCAGCGGCAGGGTCGATGGTCATCTTAGTGTTATAATGAAGTCCATTATAGAAGGTATGAATGATTAGCCATGATTCCAGGCTATGATGTGGACATATTCTCAATAGGTCTTTATATCTCTCCCAAGCTTTAAAGAGTGACTCACCTTGGTTTTGAGTGAATCTGGTTATTTGGTTTCGAAAAACACCAGTTTTACTTGGGGGAAAATATTTGGCAAGGAATACTCTCCTAAGGTCTTCCCAAGTTGTTATAGAATTGGCTGGAAGGGAATCTAACCATGTAAGGGCTTTGTCTCTGAGGGAGAAAGGAAATAGTCTTAGACGAATCGCCTCAGGAGTAGCACCATTGGTTTTAAAAGTGTCAGCTAATTCGATGAAGACTTTTAGATGTTGATTTGGGTTCTCAGAAGTGTCGCTCCCGGGATTTTCATCCAAGTACAAACCCGAAAGTGGCACCGAAACAGGGTCGCCAGCAATGTGTATTTATCCCAAGAGAGGGAAAGGAAACACTGCATAAACCTGAGAGGAAAGGATAGAGCATGGTCTTGCGACCGAGAGATTTGGGTTCGGGAGTCGGTTACGCGCAGGGAAGGTATTAACACCCCCACGCGTCCATCGTACCCGATGGGATCCACGCTTGCTGCTTCGATCAAAGGGTGTCATCGTCTGGAGCTCCACTGCTACTGGAAAGGAAGGAACGGGAACGGAAAAGAACGGAGAACAAATGTAGGGAAAATAAAAGAAGTGCTCGAATGGGCCCTACCCTACTGCCTACGTATCTCATCGGGAACATGAGAATCAGAGCGACGTAGTTCCCCTTAGCTAAGGGAAAGTTGTTTGTGTTTTTTAGTGGAAACGTTAGAGTGCGCGTTCCAGCAGTTAGGTGTTGCAGCTCGCTGTAGGGAGACTTAGGCGTTACCTATTTGCGGTAGAATGGACATGACGAGTCCTTAAGGAATAGAACGAAGGAGATGAGAAAAGAGTTGTTGTTTGTTGTTGTCTTTTAGGAAGAAGTATTTTGATTATTTTATGTTTTGTAACACGTATTGTATTTAAGTCCTTCATGTAGGAACAAATTGAAACAAGCATATTTAAGTGGCAAGAAGTGAAAGCAAATGACCTATAATCATGGTTCAAGATGACCTATAATATCATACAAATGACCTATAATATCATACAAAGTAAACACAAAAGGTGGAACAAGTGCCTCATCAAAATCATATGAGAATGAAGTAGAAGAATGTGCATACATGTAACTTCAAATGCAAAGCATCAAACAAATATCAAAGCACATGAGAAAATAGTAAAAGTAGGGCCTAAACAATCCAAGTCAGAAGCACAAACATGTATAAAAAACTCATGGCAAAACTCAAAAGCAAAGTGCCTCAAAAGGCCTCATGAAAACACATTGAAACACACTACAAAAATGCTCAAAAAAAGAACTCCTACACACATGATAAAATGACTTTAAAAATCAAAAGAAAATTGATTTATATACTTTAATGTGTTATCTAACCAATACAAAAATAATGTATGAAAAATAGTGTGTGAAATGAGAGAAATAAAATGTACAAGTTTGAGTATCAATGAAGAACCTCATTCAAAAAGAAATTGAAAAGAAAATATGGAAATATGCTCAAAAATTAATAAAACCAGAATTAAAACTTGTAGAAAATTAATTAAATGTGTAAAGATGTCACATGAATTATTTTGGAATTTTTCAATGCGTTTTAGTATTTTTAAAAATAGAAAATGAAACAACATGGAAAAAGAAAATAAAAAGAAAGAAAGAAAGAGTGTAGGGGTGCAGAGTGAGTAATTTACATGTTGAAAATATGTTTGGGCTCAAGCAAGGGGGTGTGAAAATCAAATTATAACCCAGTCCATTAAAAGCGTGTTTTTGTGTGATAGAGTGTATGCAGTCAACATGATTAATCAACCCCAGCCATTAGATCAAACAGCCACAATCAAACAAGAAAATAATGGCAATCAAACGGATAAGAACACGTGCACATGTTAACCACCAAACGTACACACACATGCAAGCATCAGAATCCAAAACTTGAGACCACGTGAGAGACCACACGTTCATTAATGTGTTGGCAAAGTAAAGAGCGTTGGATCAATGTCAATGCAAGATTATCAAGCAAGTACACACATCAAGCGAATAAGAGCTAAAGTCCACAATAGGTAACATGCACGCACACACATAGAAGTCACTCAGGTTAGAAAAGAGTGCACGTGAGAGGGAGAATCCCTTATTTATGCATTGGCACAATATCAAGCATTGGATGATGATGATCGAACGGTCACGACTTAAACCTGGCCTAAACCCTAACACACACCTCACCGGCCGGAGAAGGACCTCCGGTCGTCTTCTCCGACCACTCTCCGTCACCTGCAAACTTCACATGTCCCAGAAATACACAAAACGTACATCAAAATGAAGAGGAAGTTGTGGAGATTACGAATCCACACTTAGTTTCCAAAGATCATGCACATACACAGCAAACCGAACCAAAACATCTTGCCCTAGAAAATGATTCTAAGCACCTAGAGTGCCTATCACTATCCAGGATTCACACTGCTTCTAGTAAGCCTCAAATCAAGATGAAACCAGCTCAAATCACATGAATTCGAAGCAATAAGGTTGAGGAAATTAGAACCTGGAATTTGGAGAAGATTGAGTTGTAAGAAAACCAGAGAAGCTTGTGAGATCTTGAGCTTCTAGAACTTCAACTTTGAGCAAAATAAATGTTGTTGATCTTGAGTATAAGAAGAAAACAGCAACTGCACTTGAGGAAATGGTGATTGTTCTTGCTTATTCTTGCTCAGAAAACCACACTAAAGATGATGATTAATGAATATGAGTGATGGAAGTGATTGAATCGTGTGAGAGCAGAGAGAGAGAACAGAGAGAATTCAGAGATAAGAGTGAGAATGATTTGAAGTGAGAGTGAAAAATGAGAGTGAAGTTGTTCAATTCTGAATGAGTTCAATATATATGTTGAGGTTAGAAGATTAACTCATGGTTAAGTGAGTTGGTTAAGTGAGTTTGGGAAGGGTTAACTGAGTTCAACCTAACTAACTGAGTTAAGTTAGTTAGGGGCGAGTTAGGGAGGTTGGCTATGGTGTGCAGAGGTTCATGATGTCTATGGTGAGCCAAGGAAAAAGGAGAGAAGGAACCGTGTGATATATTTTCTGTTATGGTGATGATGGTGATGTTATGTTGGTGAAACTTAGTGAGCAAGTTTGATATTTCCTCTTTGGTGTATGATAGCAAGCATGGCATGGCATGTGTAAGCTCATGTTGGTTCAAATGTAGCAAAGAGTGGGGAGGTGTGTTTGATGTATGCGTACAAACTGATGTAAAGTAAACACACCATGTAAAACAATTCCAACTTGGCCAGCTTGATATCAATGCAAACATGGATCTTTGGTGATGAATATCTCTCACTTGGATGGATGATAATGTTCAATTTTGGTGGCAAATGAAAGAGGGAACATGGGAGAATAAGTTTGATGTTGAAATGAAGTTGAAATGAAGCCTTTAAGATGATGGAAAATAGCTTAAAACATCAAGGTACCAAAACTGGTGCATGGGTGTGGCAAGTGGTGCGTGCATGGCAACATGTCTTGCAGAAAATTCAGCATGAACACCTCAACTTTGGCCCACTATAACTCACTCATAACTTGCTCAAATGGAAAAATGTCCAACACTAAAGTTGAAGAGGACATGGAGATGAACAAATCTGATGTTCAACATTTTTTCATTTAAGGCTTCCTTCAATGAGAAAAGTAGCTTGACATTTTGCCCACCACATGTTTGACAAAATTATGGCCTATGGGCCTGTGCTTGCCTTGCCATGACTTGGTTTTTGACCTAGTTTTGTCAAACTTTGATTGATCATAACTCCTTCAATTTTGATCCAATGGAAGAGTTCTTTATATGGATTTGAAGCTTAGAATGTGAACTTTAATTGGCTCAACTTGGGCCTGAGGTTTGGAGCTTTTATCATGAAGAAAAGAAGCCTCAAAGTGTAGTGCAAAATGGTCCAAACTTGCCATTTTTGGAAACCCTAAGTTTCTAAAAATGGAAACTTTGTACATTTCTTGATTTTTGATGATTCCTCCATCATTTCTTGATCAAATCTTGTCCAATGAAAATATATGACTTGAATTTCATGAATTTGACCTTGAAAAGTCAGGAGTTGACTTTTTTCACTGCACAGTTGACTTTTTCCCCAATTTCTTGATTCTCAAGCAACTGGCCAATTGAACCTCTTCTGAAATGAACCTGTAAGTTCCTGGATTGGCTGGAATTTTGGTAAAACAACAAGGTGTTCAATGTTGATGTTGCAACATTGAGTCTTTGTACTGGGCTGTACTAAGTAGTGAAGGTTTACAATGTTTGATGTCATGGGCTTGATGTCACAACATTGTGCTTAACACTGGGCTGTGTTAAGTTTGCATTTGCTGAAGCTGGATGTCTGATGTCACATGTCTGATGTTGTGACATTAGATCTGCAGAACTGATAACATCAGGTTGAGATGTTATTAGGGTTCGCGTGTTAGCTGGAATTGTGGAGAGTGGTTGATTCATTGGATGAGAATATCTTGGGATAGATATTTTCTGTTACATGGGAGATTTGATTGCAGGTTTGTTGGAGAATTAAAAGGTTGAAGATTTAAAAAGATTTTGGGGATATAATCTGTTTTGAAGATTCAGTTTTAATTAACAAATCTGATCAAATATTGTGACAAGTCCAAGCCCAATTCAGGAGCTATATAAAGCGCACAAGACCAAAGGAAAAAGTACAGAAAACATTCAGAAGATCAAGAGCAGAAGGCTTAGTGTCTAGAGTTTGTTTAAAGTGCTTGTATTTACACTATTCTAGGGTTTGAATAGGTGTTGAGTTTCTGTCCTCTCTAGAAGCTGTGAAGCAATAGAGAGTTGTGTAACTTGACCGAAGCTATGAAGTAAGATCAAGGTTTCTCAAAGTGGGTTCTTTGAGAGTTTGTAAGGGATTGAGTGGTGTTCTCATACCTAAGTGGTTTCTTAGGTAGGAAGTCATTAGTAGAGTATAAGTTTAGGAGATTGTCAACGGGTTGTTGAGTCTGTAAATTATATCTACAAGTAGTGAATTCCATCCCTGGCTTGGTAGCCCCCAGAGTAGGTTGGTTGTAACCGAACTGGGTAAACAATTCTTGGTGTTATTTTACTGTTATTACTGTCCATTGTGCAGAGTGTGTTGTTGTGACATCACACCTTAACATCACACGTCTGATACCAGAATTTCAATTGGTATCAAAGCAGGCATCCTGTCTGTCTCTGGGTGAGATCTAGGGAAGTTACTTTCTGGTGAAAAGATGGACAAAGAAGTTGGAGGATTCGTCAACAGACCCCCTATTTTGGATGGATCCAATTATGACTATTGGAAGCCAAGGATGACTACTTTCTTAAAATCCTTGGACAGCAGAGCTTGGAAGGCGGTTATTAAAGAGTGGAAAACACCTGTTGTGTGTGAAAAAGATGATGCTGACAAAGATAAAGAAGGCACCTCAAAGCCAAAGCCTGAAGAAGAATGGACCAAGGAAGAAGATGAGCTTGCCCTTGGAAATTCCAAAGCGCTAAATGCCACCTTCAATGGAGTGGATAAGAATATCTTCAGGTTAATCAATACCTGTGAAGTAGCTAAGGAAGCGTGGGATATTTTGCAGGCAACACATGAAGGAACATCTAGAGTCAAGATGTCAAGACTTCAGATTTTAACATCAAAATTTGAAAGCCTGAAGATGAAGGATGATGAAACTATTCATGACTTCCACATGAATGTTCTGGAACTGGCCAATGCATCTAGTGCTCTTGGAGAGAAAATGTCTGAAGAAAAGCTTGTAAGAAAGATTCTGAGGTCCCTTCCTAAGAGGTACAAGATGAAGGTGACTGCGATTGAAGAAGCTCAAGACATCAGCAAGATGAGGGTTGATGAGCTCATTGGATCTCTTCAAACTTTTGAGCTTGGTTTGAATGAGGAAGAACCAGAAAAGAAGCCCAAGGGTATTGCCTTGGTCTCCACTCCTGCAGAAGATAAGGAAGTCAAAGATTCTCAGGAAGATTTGTCTCAAGCCATTGCAATGTTGGGAAGGCAGTTCAACAAAGTGTTAAAAAGATGGAACAACAATTACAAGCCTAGTGTCAAGAATAGTTCTTCTGACATCAGCAAGCCAAAAGAGAAAGATGAAGAAAAGACTGCCCAGGACAGAGGTGATCAGTGCTTTGAATGTGGAGGGTTTGGACATGTCAAGAAAGAATGTCCCACATTCTTAAAGAAGCAAAAGAAGGGCATGTCAGTTTCCTGGTCTGAATCTGATAGTGAAAGTGATGGTGAGTCAGCAAGGCATGCTAGAGCTTTAACAGGTACTGTCGTGTCTGATGATGACAGTGATGAAGAAATAACTTATGAGGAGCTAGCTTCTACTTATCGAGAGCTGTGTCTGAAAAGTGCTGAGATTTGTCAAGAAAACAAGTATCACAAGCAACAGATTGCTCAGCTTGAAAATGAAAAAGCTGATCGAGAAAACGAAGTTGTACTAGTTAAGTCTCAACTGGATCAGATGACAAAATTCATTAGGATGATGAACAGTGGTACTGCTAGTCTTGATAAGATTCTTCAGTCAGAGAAAGCTGCTAGAGATAAATCAGGCATAGGATATGTGGTCTGCACTTCAGGAACAAAAAGGGAGATGTCTCAACCCTTGTCTCAACATCAACCTAAGGGACAGGTACCTACTCCAAAGAAGGTTGTTCAGCCCCAGAATACTGAAAAGAAGGATGGTCCTCATCAGAGGAAGATGCAGCCTCAAGGAGCTAGTCAGTATGTGCGTCCTCAGTATCATCAGAGCATGCAAGCTGCCAGGTTCGAGCAGAACATGTCTCATCAGAGGGTTCAACATCAGGAGTACAGGTATGGGTATGGATGCAACAATGTTGTGCCTTATCACTATGGGAGAAGGAAGTCTCATCATCATGGAAGACAGCCTAAGAGACAGCATCATCAGCACAGGAGAAGTCAATTCACCTATGGAATAAGGAGACAACATTATGGGTGGCAGCCACAACACTATCAAAGTGAGAGAAGACTTAACCACTTTAGAAACGACAGAGTCAGATGCTTCTATTGTGGCAGGATTGAACATATGCGGTCCTCGTGCTTCAAGCTTCACGGGTATCCTAATTCTGCTCCTCAACCCAAACAGCAAGAGGAAAGGCCTAAGGTGATGAAGCAATGGATACCTAAAGTTACCAGCTTGATAGCTCACACTTCCTTAAGGGTTTCTACAAAAGATGACTGGTATTTTGACAGTGGGTGTTCAAAACACATGACTGGAGTAAAGAATTTGCTTGTTGATGTGAAACCTCAGACCTCTGGCTATGTTACATTTGGTGATGGGGTCAAAGGAGAGATAAAGGGGATTGGCAAACTCAACTGTGCTAGTGCTCCCAGACTGGAGAATGTTCTTCTTGTTAAAGGACTGACAGCGAATTTGATTAGTATTAGTCAACTCTGTGATCAAGGATTCAAATTAGACTTCACAAAGTCCGAATGTATGGTCAAAGATGACAAAGGAGAAGTCATTATGAAGGGAGCCAGATCTAAGGACAATTGTTATCTTTGGGTGCCGCAAAACTCAGATTCCTCCACATGTATGCTGGCTAAAGAAGATGATGTCAAAATCTGGCATCAGAAGTTGGGACATCTTCACCTTAAGGGGATGAAGAGAATTATCTCCATAGAAGCGGTCAGAGGGATTCCCAAACTTAGTATTGAGGAAGGAAAGGTGTGTGGAGACTGTCAAAAGGGAAAGCAGACAAAGATGTCTCATCCAAAGCTTCAACATGACACCACCTCCAAAGTATTAGAACTCCTTCATATGGATTTGATGGGACCTATGCAGGTTGAAAGTCTGGGTGGAAAGAAATATGCGTATGTAGTTGTGGATGACTATTCAAGATACACCTGGGTAAACTTCATCAAAGACAAATCTGAGGTGTTTGATGTCTTTAAAGAGCTCTGTCAAAAACTACAAAGAGAAAAGGAGTGCAAGGTCATCAGAATAAGAAGTGATCATGGAAGAGAGTTTGAGAATAGCAAGTTTGAAGAATTTTGTTCGACTGAAGGTATAAGTCATGAGTTCTCATCGCCAATTACTCCTCAGCAAAATGGAGTTGTTGAGAGAAAGAACATAACTATACAAGAGTCGGCTAGAGCGATGATTCATGCCAAGAAACTTCCTTATCATTTCTGGGCTGAAGCCATGAACACTGCCTGCTACATTCACAATCGGGTTACCCTAAGAAGAGGCACTTCATCCACTCTATATGAACTATGGAAGGGAAGAAAACCTAACGTTAAATACTTCCATGTTTTTGGTAGTAGATGTTACATCCTGGCAGATAGAGAGCAGAGAAGGAAACTGGATTCCAAAAGTGATGAAGGGATATTTTTGGGGTACTCCATCAATAGCAGAGCGTATAGAGTCTACAACTCCAGGACCAAAGTAATGATGGAGTCAATCAATGTTGTGATTGATGATGAAGATAAGCAGGAAGTTGAGGATGTCATAGAAGATGTTGGAACATCAGCTGATGAAGTTTCTGTAGAAGTTGAAGAAAGAAATCCATCTCCTGGTGCTGCTGAGCCTGAGCAACCTCAGAAAGATCCTTCTATCAGAATTCAGAAGGATCATCCAAAGGAGCTAATTATAGGTGATCCAAATTCTGGAGTAAGGACGAGGTCAAGAGAAATCATAGCTAGCTCATGCTTTGTCTCCAAAATTGAGCCAAAGAATGTCAAGGAAGCTTTGACAGATGAGTTTTGGATCAATGCAATGCAAGAAGAACTGGAGCAGTTCAGAAGAAATGATGTCTGGGATCTTGTGCCAAGACCAGAAGGGGTGAATGTTATTGGAACAAAGTGGATCTACAAAAACAAGTCGGATGAGCTTGGAGTGGTTACAAGAAACAAAGCGAGACTTGTTGCACAAGATTATACTCAAGTTGAGGGAGTTGACTTTGATGAAACGTTTGCACCAGTGGCTAGATTGGAGTCCATTAGACTACTCTTGGGTATGGCTTGTAACCTAAGATTCAAGTTGTTCCAAATGGACGTGAAGAGTGCTTTTCTAAATGGCAATCTGAGTGAAGAAGTCTATGTAGATCAACCGAAAGGATTCACTGATCCAAAATTTCCCAATCATGTGTTCAAACTGAGGAAACGCTGTATGGCTTGAAACAAGCTCCAAGGGCCTGGTATGAGAGGCTGACAGAATTCTTAGTAGCAAATGGTTATAGAAAAGGAGGAATTGACAAAACTTTGTTTGTCAAGGAAGAAGGTGGGAAGTTAATGGTAGCCCAAATTTATGTGGATGACATTGTATTTGGGGGGATGTCAGATGATATGGTAAAACAGTTTGTTCAACAAATGCAATCGGAATTTGAAATGAGTTTGGTTGGAGAACTTAGCTACTTTCTTGGATTACAAGTCAGACAAATGGAGGATTCTATCTTTATTTCTCAAAGCAAATATGTTAAGAGCATAGTAAAGAAATTTGGTCTGGACAATGCCAATCACAAAAGGACACCTGCGCCCACCCATTTGAAGCTATCCAAGGATGAGAATGGAGTAAGTGTGGACCACAGCTTGTACAAAAGTATGATTAGAAGTCTTCTGTATCTCACAGCAAGCAAACCTGACATTGCCTTTGCTGTTGGAGTGTGTGCCAGATATCAATCAGATCCTAAGGTGAGTCACTTGAATCAAGTGAAAAGGATTCTGAAATATGTGAATGGCACAAGTGACTATGGGATGCTATATAGCCATGATTCTGGGACTGATTTAAAAGGATAATGTGATGCTGATTGGGCTGGAAGTGCAGATGATAGGAAAAGCACTTCAGGAGGCTGTTTCTTTCTAGGGAACAATCTGATTTCCTGGTTCAGCAAGAAGCAGAATTGTGTATCTCTCTCAACAGCTGAAGCGGAATATATAGCAGCAGGAAGTAGTTGCTCTCAGCTGGTTTGGATGAAGCAGATGTTGAGTGAATACAATGTCAAACAAGATGTTATGACACTATACTGTGATAATCTGAGTGCCATTAATATATCTAAAAATCCTATACAGCATAGTAGGACAAAGCACATAGACATAAGGCATCACTTCATAAGGGATCTGGTTGAAGACAAGACTGTTACCTTGGAGCATGTAGCCACAGACAACCAACTGGCTGACATATTCACTAAAGCTTTAGATGCAAACCAATTTGAAAGGTTAAGGAGCAAATTGGGAATCTGCATTTATGAAGACTAATTGTGATGGAAAGGGGTTGTGGGCAGAAGGAGTTAGTTTTGAAATTGTCCACTGCCAAGTGTAGCCTGCCTAATTGGGGCTAAAAAGGGGGAGAAGTAGTGCCATGAAGAGTTTGATGCTGCTAAAAGGTGTTTAGTTGAAAAGTGGTAATGCTGTTATTGAGGGGGAGTTTTGAAGAATTCATAGAAGTTGAAGAGTGCAGCCAAGCAGACATCTAGGGGGAGTAAATTGCTGCACATTGTGAGCTACTGAACAGCTGTGATGTTGGTTCATGTTTTTGAGGGGGAGCACCAATTGGTTATTGTCAATAATGAAGATGGTGCTACAGCAGATCAAGTGATGAAGACTATGAAGATTGTTAAACTGCTGCTGATGAAGGATTTCAAATTACTGAAGATTTTCAGCTGCTGAAGACTCTGCAGGTTCAGAGGATGTTTTAGCCAAAATTAGCCAAAGGGGGAGATTGTAAGTTCCTGCATTGGCTGGAATTTTGGTAAAACAACAAGGTGTTCAATGTTGATGTCATGGTGTTGATGTTGCAACATTGAGTCTTAGTACTGGGCTGTACTAAGTAGTGAAGGTTTACAATGTTTGATGTCATGGGCTTGATGTCACAACATTGTGCTTAACACTGGGCTGTGTTAAGTTTGCATTTGCTGAAGCTGGATGTCTGATGTCACATGTCTGATGTTGTGACATTAGATCTGTAGAACTGATAACATCAGGTTGAGATGTTATTAGGGTACGCGTGTTAGCTGGAATTGTGGAGAGTGGTTGACTCATTGGATGAGAATATCTTGGGATAGATATTTTCTGTTACATGGGAGATTTGATTGCAGGTTTGTTGGAGAATTAAAAGGTTGAAGATTTAAAAAGATTTTGGGGATAAAATCTGTTTTGAAGATTCAGTTTTAATTAACAAATCTGATCAAATATTGTGACAAGTCCAAGCCCAATTCAGGAGCTATATAAAGCGCACAAGACCAAAGGAAAAAGTACAGAAAACATTCAGAAGATCAAGAGCAGAAGGCTTAGTGTCTAGAGTTTGTTTAAAGTGCTTGTATTTACACTATTTTAGGGTTTGAATAGGTGTTGAGTTTCTGTCCTCTCTAGAAGCTGTGAAGCAATAGAGAGTTGTGTAACTTGATCGAAGCTGTGAAGTAAGATCAAGGTTTCTCAAAGTGGGTTCTTTGAGAGTTTGTAAGGGATTGAGTGGTGTTCTCATACCTAAGTGGTTTCTTAGGTAGGAAGTCATTAGTAGAGTATAAGTTTAGGAGATTGTCAACGGGTTGTTGAGTCTGTAAATTATATCTACAAGTAGTGAATTCCATCCCTGGCTTGGTAGCCCCCAGAGTAGGTTGGTTGTAACCGAACTGGGTAAACAATTCTTGGTGTTATTTTACTGTTATTACTGTCCATTGTGCAGAGTGTGTTGTTGTGACATCACACCTTAACATCACACTTCTGATACCAGAATTTCAGAACCAATGGATAGTCTTCCATCCTTAGATACTTGATATCATGTAGAAAACATTGAGATCAAGTTTGAACCAAAATTTCATCAGGAGACTACTTGAACTCAAAACCCTAATTTTGACTGCTTTTGGTTGTGAGATGATGCACTGTCCAATCTTCTTGACAAATTCTCCTCTTCCAATGACTTGTGGGATCAAAGTGAGATGATATAAAATATAGGAGACCCTTGAGGCTTGTTAGGAAACCCTTGGCTCTTGCTCTCTTGCTTTGGATAGTCAATGCTCTGCAATCCACTGATCACATGCCCTTATGCAATATGCAATGCAATGCTTTATTTTTCTATGCTTGAATGCAATACAATGAAATGAAAGCATATACTAAATGATATGAAAAATGAGAGGGCAAATTTTGGGGTATTACAGCTGCCCCTATTCAATCACTGTAGACCTGAATGGATGATAGCGATTGCTGTCAGACTTTCAAGGTATAGAGGGATTGAATACCGAAAATAACCAGAAAATTTGCACTCTGTAGAGAAGAAGAAAAGGGATATAAACCCAACCAAATGAACTCTGCTCGGATAAAACTCTGATGGGAAGAATAACACTGGAGAGATGTCTTTTGAACGACGCCAGACGACTACTGGCTTGCCATACTGCGGATGGACTTGGAAAACGTCTTTTGTATGATGCCAAACGACTATTGGCTTGCCACACTGCGGGTGGACTTTAACAATGCCTTTTGTATGACGCCAGATGACTACTGGCTTACCACGCTGCGGGTGGGCTTTTGCAATGTCTTTTGTACGACGCCAGACGACTACTGGCTTGCCACGCTGATGGTGGGCTTTAACAATGTCTTTTGTACAACGCCAGACGACTACTAGCTTGCCACACTGCGGGTGGACTTCAAGAATGTCTTTTGTACGACTCCAGATGACTAATGGCATTCCACACTGCGGGTGGACTTCAAGAATGTCTTTTGTACGACGCCAGACGACTACTGGCTTGCCACACTGCAGGTGGACTTTAACAATGTCTTTTGTACGACACCAGACGACTACTGGCTTGCCACACTGCGGGTGGACTTTAACAATGTCTTTTGTACGACGCCAGACGACTACTGGCATGCCACACTGCGGGTGGACTTTGATGTTTTGCCACCCTAAGATGGACTTTTGCCAATCTGCGGTTGGAATTTGCTGATTTGCCACCCTAAGATGGACTTTTGCTAATCTGCGGTTGGACTTTGATGCTTTGCCACCCTAAGATGGTCTTTTGCCAATCTGCGGTTGGACTTTGCTGATTTGCCACCCTAAGATGGACTTTTGCCAATCTGCGGTTGGACTTTGCTGATTTGCCACCCTAAGATAGACTTTTGCCAATCTGCGGTTGGACTTTGCTGATTTGCCACCCTAAGATGGACTTTTGCCAATCTGCGGTTGGACTTTACTGCTTTGCCACCATAAGATGGACTTTTGCCAATCTGCGGTTGGACTCTGATGCTTTACTACCCTAAGATGGACTTTTCCCAATCTGCGGTTGGACTTTGCTGATTTGCCACCCTAAGATGGACTTTTGCCAATCTGCGGTTGGACTTTGATGCTTTGCCACCCTAAGATGGACTTTTGCCAATCTGCGGCTGGACTTTGCTGATTTGCCACCCTAAGATGGACTTTTGCCAATCTGCGGTTGGACTTTGCTGATTTGCCACCCTAAGATGGACTTTTGCCAATCTGCGGTTGGAATTTGCTGATTTGCCACCCTAAGATGGACTTTTGCCAATCTGCGGTTGGACTTTGCTTTGTCTTTCGAATAAAACCGGACAAATGCCGACGGGCCACGCTGCGGGTGGGCTTTTGAAAGATGCCTTCTGGGTGAATTCAGTTGACTATTGATTGGCCACACTGCGGGTGGGCTTTTGCAAAAATTCAACGCTGGATTACGCTCTGCATACATATCAGACGTCCCTGCTGACTCTGCTGATGAACAATGATCAATGATTTGACCTCAGAAGCTCCTGAAAGGATAATACCTCTGCTGGAGAATGAATGAACAATCCATCTGCTTCGAATTGTCACGCTTGCCAAAAATAAATTGGACTTTGAGATACAGGGGAGTGATGACTCTGCCAGGAATTATTTCATCTGTCTGGGGATGAATTTTGATCATAGGAACTCCGCTGGAGGAATGACAACTTTCCGACTTGGCTGGGGAAAGAATGTACTAATACTCTACTGAGGAAGAGATTCTGTTGATCTGCTAAACCTCTACGGGGAGAAACAATAACTCAGCTGGGGAGTATTACTGACACAATTCAATGCTGAACTCTGTGGGGGATACAACCGTATTTAGCCCTGGTTGCTAAGCAATGAATTTTCAATCTCTTCTTGCTGAGAACAAACTGCCGAGGATACGATCTTGCTGGGGATCGGAGCTACTCCGTCGAGGATAGGCAAATCCTGGTTGGAAGACATTCCGTTGCAATCATGCTGAGAAAGAGTCCCTAGAGATCTGCTGGGAAAGCACAAAGCAAATCCACGGTAATCTGTTGAGGAACAAAACTGTCGAGCTTAGGATAAGAGCCACAATGCCCCCTATTAGGCGAACCTTCCGCTTGACGACTGTAGCGAGCGATTTTGGACGCGGTTCTTAAGCGCTGGTCGCTCTCTGCGGTTGAGCTTAAACTACAGGTCGATTCATTTTTTATCCTATTGTGAGCTGATGAAGGAAGGGAAATAGATGTCTCCAATTAACCCTGCTTGCATAACGAGTTTAAACAGCGATCTGTTAAGTTACGGATGCTACGATGTGGGGGGCCTTTGTACTGGTTATTTGTATTTTCGCCAATACGGGTTTCTTTCTTTTGATCTAGGCAGAAGGTTTCTGGCGGGGAACAAGGGTTAGGATGTTAGGACTGATGCTTTTTTGATTGATATGTGAGAGTATGGGATTTTGAGTTTTTGTTTAGTGTGCTCGCTAAGATCTTTCTTTCGATCTTATGCCTACGTATTCCCGTTTACCGAAACAGGGAAATCAGAGCGTTCGTAGTTCCTCCTATTCTATGGGAGGAAATGGTTTTTGGTGTCTTGTTCAAAGCCCAAGACGTGAAGCGAAAGGTGATTTGTATCTTGTTCAAAGCCCAAGATGTGAAGCTGAAAAGTCTATTTGTATCTTGTTCAAAGCCCAAGATATGAAGCTAAAAGGTCGACTTTAGAGAGAACTTGTCATCTCTAAAGAAGGGTAAAGGAGAATTACTTTAACCGGGATACGCGGATCCTAGCAATGCCATAATTTCCTAAGAAAGGGTTTTAACCTGAAGGAGAAGACTTTAACTCAGTGTAGAGCAATGCCATCTTTCCTTAGGAATTCCTCATGCTAAAAGAAGGACAGTGGCATGGATATAGATTATCCAGAGGCTTGCCGCTTACAGCGATTAGATGAAAGGGAAGGAGTTGTTGGATACTGTGAACGAGGCACAGATTTGATGCTAAAAGGTTAATTGGATTAACCAGTGGTTTTCTTATATAAAGCCTAAGAGGAGGCTAATATGTGTCTCGTACAAAGCCCGAGAGAGAGGCTAAAAGGTTTTGACCCGACGATGGAGTCGTTTGGTATCTCGTATAAAGCCCGAGATGAAGGCTATTTGACTCAACAAGAGAGTTTTTTTTGTATCTCGTACGAAGCCCGAGATGGAGGCTGTTGTTTGTTTGTTTGGCTCAATAAGAACCTTTTTGTATCTCGTACAAAGCCCGAGATGGAGGCGAAAGGGGTGATTGACTCAACGATGGAATCTTTATGTGTCTCATACAAAGCCTGAGAGAGAGGCTGAAAGTTTTTGTTTGACTCAACGAGGGAGTCTTTTGTATCTCGTACAAAGCCCGAGATGGAGGCGAAAGGTTTGCTCCGCTGGAGGGAATCATTTGTACAAAGCCCAAGAGGAGGCTAGCTGGTGGTAACTGTTTTAGTTAAGTGACAGGTCCAGTATACTGATTAAGAGAAAATCAGTTCTTATATGAGCAACACTGTACTCATGGGTTTGATTCAAGGATCGGGATTGTTCCCTGTTCCTTCCACTGGAGGTGATAGAATCGGAGGATTCAACAGATATTCCTTGATACTGTCGAAGGCAGTTTGGCAGTCTTCTGACCAAATGCAGTCCTGGTTCTTTTTCAGTAGTCTGAAAATCGGCGCACACGTGGCGGTCATAAGGAATATGAATCTGGAGATGTAGTTCAAACGTCCCAGGAATCCTCTGACTTGTTTTTCAGTTTTCAGAGAAGGCATTTCTTGAATGGCCTTGACCTTGTCAGGATCAACTTCAATTCCTTTCTGGCTGACGATGAACCCTAAGAGTTTCCCCGAACGGACACCGAAGGTGCACTTGTTGGGATTCAAGCGAAGTTTGTACTTCCTCAAACGCACGAATAGTTTTGATAGATGGGTCACATGCTCCTCCTCTGTTTTAGATTTTGCAATTATGTCATCGACATATACCTCGATTTCTTTGTGTATCATGTCATGAAACAGAGTAGTCATGGCCCTTTGATAGGTTACCCCGACGTTCTTCAAACCGAACGGCATTACCTTGTAACAAAAGGTACCCCATGGGGTAATGAACGAAGTTTTCTCCATGTCCTCCGGCGCCATTTTGATTTGATTATAGCCCGAGAATCCATCCATGAAGGAGAAAACTTTGAACTTTGTTGTACTGTCAACCAGCATGTCAATGTGTGGTAAAGGAAAGTCGTCCTTTGGACTTGCCTTGTTCAGATCCCTGTAGTCGACACACATTCTGACCTTTCCGTCCTTTTTGGGAACGGGTACGATGTTGTCTAACCATTGAGGATATTCAGATGTAGCGAGAAAACCTGCGCTAATCTGTTTTTGTATCTCCTCTTTGATTTTGATGGCCATGTCCGGGTGAGTTCGTCTCAACCTTTGCTTAACTGGCGGACATTCCGATCTCAATGGTAAGTGATGTTCCACGATGCTGGTATCCAACCCTGGCATATCCTGATAGGACCAAGCGAACACATCGGGGAATTCTTTGAGAATCTTTATCAAACTCTCTTTAGCAGCTGGACTGAGCAATGCACCAATCCTGATTTCTTTTCTCTCTTTTTTCGAACCCAAGTTTACCGTTTCCAACGGCTCTTTGTGAGGTTCAATGGACCTTTCCTCTTGTCTGAATAATCGGGAGATCTCTTCTGGAATTTCGTCGTCAACTTCTTCTTCAGCCCCAAATACCGGGAACTCAAAGTCGGGAGAAGGCATCGGATCGTATGTTTCAACGGGAGGTAAAACAAGCAATCTGCATGACGTGATGATTTGTGCTTAGAAGAGATAGAGAAAATGCAAGTGTGTGCAGTGTATTTGATTTTACTGCTTGTTTTTTATTATTTATTTGTTTTTTAGGATTACCATTTTCTGAGAAAAGCAAAAAGAGAAAACAACAATTAATGCTGAAATTACAGAACGACGTTATTTTATTAATGCACAAGTCGAATCTTGAAACTACAGCCCTATAAAACAAAACTCTGTCACTTTGGGCGAAGCGAAGAGGGAAAATTTACAGAACGCGAGCCCTATCAAAACATCCGTTTCACCTGGGCAGGGTGAAAGGTTAAAGATGGCAATTACTTTGACTGGCGAACGACCTTCGGAACCTCGACGGCGACCCATTGGCGGCGAACTCCTCGATGAATCACAAAGTCTGGCACCTTCCTTGATTTGTCTTCAGAAATAACGCTGATTTCTGGTGGAGCAGGATCATTGGAATCTGTCTCCCAGACAAAATTGTCGTAGGAGGATTCCTCTGTTGTATTTTGCATAGCATTTGTGCTCTCAGCTGTATCTCCCCATCCAGTTGGTTGGATATCTTCGAGCCTGATACGAGAGCTTTCGGGAGCGGTGTACTTGACCATGAAGTCAAACTTTCCACTTGGTTGTCCCAAGGTGTCCCACACTTCTTTGGAACTGGAGGAGTCATCCCTCTCGATGACGTTGACCTCGGGAAAGGCATAGTTGATGAACTCAAGTCCTGCAAACGTTGCGAATTCATCTTCATGTTGAGTAGTTTCTGAATGACCTGAGTGTTGATCCCATGACATGGTGGGGACACAGGTATTCTGTTCAATGATGCTCAGCTGAGTGTCATTGTTCGGCTGACTTTCTGGCCCTAAGTTTCCTGGGTAAGGTTGCCACATTGGCAGACCATCCATCGGGCCATAGTAGGTAGAGTCAAAGTTGTCTTTCATCAGAGTGTCTTCCTCTAACGAATTTGGTGGAGCACGACATCCTTCCGGATCACAATCTCCATATATCAGTTCGACATCTGACCTGGGTATAAATCTAGGACTCTCTGTGGGGAAGCAAAATGGAGTTTGCATTTCGTCCTGAGACATATAACCGTCCTCGTTAAGATAGGAGTTCCATTCCTCCTCTATGTCAAAGGGATCCTCTTCATTAATAGCATGGACTGCTTGAGTCACTGGTTGGAGGAAGCCTCCACTATGGAAGAAGTTCTGAATGGGATGAAGACTTTCATCATTGACAGCTGTCTGGGTGCAAGTTGCGGAAAAGCCAAGACCCTTCTTTGTTTTATTATCAGTAGGAATGACAAGCTGTCCCCATCCTGTGGTATCGGTACTCTCGACCGCTTTGATAGCATCTTTGTATGAGGAAATCGAGGTTCCTCCTTTAGATTGATTCTCATTGTTCACTGACAATGCTTGGAACTGCGTCCCAAAAACCTCCTCAGGTTCTACATAAGTAGAAGATGATAAGTTGCTCACGAGCAAGGCTTGTTCCCCACAAACCGTGATGAGTTGATCGTCCTTGACGAACTTTAGCTTTTGGTGGAGAGTCGAAGTGACCGCTCCGGCCTGATGTATCCAAGGTCTTCCTAATAAACAACTGTACGTTGCCCGGATATCCATGACCTGGAAAGTGACTTGGAAAGTGTGAGGACCGATAGTTATGGGAAGATCAACTTCGCCGATAACCGCTTTTCTGGATTCGTCGAATGCTTTGACGACGACCTCGCTGATTCTCATCGGAGGGCCCTTGAATGATAATTGCATCAAAGTGGACTTCGGCATAACATTCAGGGCTGACCCTGTGTCTACCAGTACGCCGGCTAAAGCATCGTCCTGGCAGTTGACTGTGATATTGAGTGCCATGTTATGACGGCGACCCTCTTCAGGTAATTCCTCATCACTAAATCCCAAATTATTGCAGAAAGTGATGTTAGAGACAATGCTATCAAACTGTCTGATTGTTACATCCTGTTCCATAAAGGCTTGCTCCAAGACTTTCTGCAGAGCCTCCCTGTGCGCTTCTGAACTGAGTAACAGTGATAATACTGAGATCTTTGAAGGAGTCTGTAACAGTTGATCAACAATGTTGCATTCACTCCTTTGGATGAGCTTCAGCATCTCATCTTTGTCTTTTGAAATGTCGGGATTACTGGATTGACCGACTGGTGGATTAGGAACTTCTGTCTGAGGTTCCTTTTCTTTGTTGGACTCTCCAACTCCTCGGTTGAAGATTCGACCGCTCCGTGTTACACGACTGATGTCTGCGATATTCACGACGGAGGGTAATGGAATTTCCTTTCCATTCTCGATGGTTGTTGCACCGTATTTGTAAGGGATCGCCTTAGCTGATTCATACGGTAGTGGTCCCGGTAGATAGATGACTATGGGAACCTTCTGATTTTTCTGACCATCATAAGTAATCTCGATCCGTTCCCGGTTGGGAACTTTGGATTCATCAAGCAAAGGAATGATAGCAAAAACATCCCCAACTTGATCGGCAAGGTAGTCCGGCGTCCTGTTGATAGGTCCAGAACCTGGGTATGGGCGAATCTCTCCGCGATCCACCTGACCCTGAAGAGCTGCTCTCACAAGGTAGCATCCTTGGTTATTTTCTGAACAGACACTGCAACTGTCCTAATTGTGTGGTGGCACCTGGCCACGCCCGCTCTGAATGCAGTGTAACCTCACTAGGTTAGTTTCCACAGATCGGACATCCTGACTCTGACGGCGAGTAGGATTCTGGTTACTGATACTAGTCCGCTGAGTATCTTCATCCATATAAATTGGCATCCACCAGTGATTTAACAAGTGCTGAAGTGCCTCCTGGATAAAGGTACAACCTCGATCATTTTCGCAACCCGCTTTACAGCTTTGGTAATCATGTGATATTAAGAATCCGAGTCGGACCTGCTCAGCATGTAACTCTACCAGGTTGGTATTCATCACGCGAATATCGAAAATCTGAACCATATTGACTTGATAGGGATTCCTATCATGGTAGTCTTGGATCCATCCAAGATTCATCTGACGTTGGAGGGCCTCTTGTACAAAAGAGCATCCCTGTTTGTTTATCGAGAAAATCAGACAAGAACTGTAATCGTGTCGCGGCAAATTATGGTACTGGCTTTGCCTGGAGTGCATCGCCACCAAGTCGACATTCATCGCACGGATGTCGTGGTTTTGAATGACGTTTGCGTTCGTATAGACCATGTTAACTCCACGAACTCTGTGTTCTTGGATCCATCCGAGATCCATTTGTTCCTGTAGAGCAGCTTGCACTACAGAACATCCTTGATCACTTTTAGAGCAGATATCACACTGATGATAATTATGAGGTGGCACATGGCCATATCTACTCTGTCAACAATGCATCTTGACCAGATTGGTCCTCAACAAGAGTACATCGTGAATCTGATAGACATTGTTAGTCTCTTTCTCAATCAGGTTGACTGCAGCTTTCTCGTGTTGAGGCAGCGGGTTTGTGAGAACATTAGGATTCGTATTTTTGAAAGATAAGAGCCCGCTCCTAACAAGCTTTTGCACGTCGGATTTGAAATTGAGGCAATTCTCTATGCTATGCCCTGATCCTCCTTGATGATAAGGGCATGTCTGATCCGCTTTGAACCAAAAAGGCGGATTTTCCGGTATTGTAAGAGGAGACTTAGTCTGGATGTGCCCCTTAGCCAGTAGTAACGGGAATAACTCTACGTACAACATGGGTATAGGATCAAATCCTGGTGGCCGCGTTGTACGGTTGTTGTTGTATGGAGGACGAGCCTGCTGAAGAGGCTGTTGAGTCCTTTGCTGATTAGGTTGGCTCTGCGTAACCTGAGGTTGATACGTAGAAACAGGCGCGGGACTGATAGCAGGAGTTACCGCTGCTACCGGTTGGTAACGTCGCCTTTGCTTTCCGAGAGAGATATTCCCACAATCTTGCTCTTTTTTCTTAGGGAGAGCACTACCGTATCGTTTTGTACTACTTGATGGTCCAGCGTCTTTTGCCAAACGTCCTTCTCGGACGGCTTCCTCAAAACGAACTCCCATACCCACCATTTCGGTAAAGTCACTGGGCGCACTGGCGACCATTCTGTCGTAGTAAAATGAGCTCAAGGTCTTTAAGAAGATCTTTGTCATCTCTTTTTCCTCAAGAGGTGGACAAATCTGAGCGGCAATTTCACGCCATCTTTGAGCGTACTCCTTAAAGGTTTCCTTGTCCTTTTGTGACATTGATCTGAGTTGATCTCTGTCGGGTGCCATGTCCAAATTATATTTATAATGTTGAACGAAGGCTTTGCCAAGATCTCTGAATGTGATGATCGAGGCACGGTTTAAACCCATGTACCATTTTAAGGCGGCACCGGTTAAACTATCCTGAAAGTAGTGAATCAGCAGGTCTTGATTTTCAGTCTGAGCTGACATCCGTCGAGCGTACATTGTCAGATGACTTTGATGGCAAGAGTTACCCTTGTACTTTTCAAAGTCGGGCACCTGGAATTTGTGCGGAACTTTCACATTGGGGACCAGACAAAGGTCTGCGGCGTCCTTTCCGAAAAGATCCTGACCGCGAATGGCTTGCAGTTCCCTCTGCATTTCCAAGAACTGTTCCTGGAATTCATCCATTCGGTCAAACATAGTTTCCCTTCTATCAGAAGGTATCTGTGGAATCTGTCCTTCCGGGACAGAGTGCACCACAGGGGGTGGTACCGTAACTACGGCGTTGAATCTTGGCGTTTCCCGAAGTTTGTAACCTTCAGGGGTCTTCAATATGCCTCTGGCATCTTCGCTTTCCCGAAGTTTGTAACCTTCAGGACCAGCGGCTCCTGCAGAAGTTCCCTGATCTTCAACGATCGGCGGAACATATCCTTCCGGGATATAGTTAGCAGGCATGCCCCAGGGACGATCTTTCGGCATCTGATACCTAGGATCAAACTTTTCCACTAGAGGCGTCGAGGTGATCTCTGAGATCACAGTCCTTTGTAGCTGAGCTTATGCCATGGCTTGCATGTCGTTACGAAGCTTTCTCATATCCTCTCTCAGAGCGTCGATCTCTTCTTTCAACTCTTTGTTTTCTTCCTCAAGATCATCCATCTTTTTCTGACGACTAGCCCAAGTATTGTACGAATGAGACAGTTTGACTCTAGAATCGAGACACAAACGTGAGATTCGTAGGTAAGGAGAATACGCGGTGTGAGAATGATAAAATGCAATGATTATATTAATTGTTTTTTGGTTATTCAAATTAAACTTCGACAATTAGATTGCAAATATCAAACAGTGGGGAAACCCCTTTTTATTGAATTTCAAAGGATTACAGAAATGGAAATACAGTAGATTACAAGGTGCAGAAACAAAAACCTAAGCTAATGGGTCCTGGTACTTCCTTTTCTTTGACCGGGGCTCTTGAGCCGTTGTCGGGTTGTCATTCCTTTGCCAGGTGAAAGGAGTGAGCACGTTCCTTTGGTCATCCTGATTATCCACAACATGTTGCTCTAAAATCTCAATCAGAGCATCTTTCTCTCTCAGTAGTTGCTGTATTTGGATACACTCCACATTGAGGGTACGGTACTTGTTCTTCCAAGACCTCCTCTCTTTTTGAACTTTGTTGAGAGTAACCTGAAGCTTTTCAGTTTCCGTCATGAAGTACATGACAGATTCCCTCGGCGGAAGAATTCCGTAACGAGGATAAGGCATCTTTAGCTTGAGAGCTCTAGTTTGTACCCAGTGGAGATAAGGCTCCACCGAGACACAGTCCGGTTTTCCTAGAGACTCTCGTCCTTTCTTATGAACATGCGTCCAAGCGTGCACTATTTCCATCTTTAGTGCTCTGTCGTTTTCTCCTTCCTTGAAGAAAAGACCTTCCAGATGAGCGTTGCGCGGAACAAGCCTCATCGGGTATCCAAACTGACGATGAACCAATATCGGATGATAGTTGATTCCTCCTTTAGTTCCTATAAGGGGTACGTTGGGGAAGTCTCCACAACGATCAATGATCCTTATCCCATCATAAATCCTATTACACCAATCGATGTCAGAGTTGGTGAGAGACATGATTTTCTGCGACCAGCGTAAGACACTGCTATCATCCCAAAAAGCGGCAGATTTAGGCAAATGAGAGATAAACCATTTGTAAAGCAAAGGTACATAACACGTGATCTCCCCTCCGCTGTACAAATTTCCTAAGTGTACAGAGTGATACGCATCTGCGAGCAAAGTCGGCACAGGGTTTCCAATGAGAAAAACCTTAATGGCGTTGACATCGACGAAGTTATTGATGTTGGGAAACAAAAATAACCCGTAAGTGAGCAAGACAAAGATGCTTTCAAAAGCAGTCCCGTTCCCTATACTAGCAAAGTACAGAGCTTTCTTTGTTAAGAACTGGGCTGGCAAACCTTGGATGCCACCCTTGGTAGTCATGTGAGTCTTGACCTCTGACTCATCCAGATAAATTGCTCTTGCAATGGTCTGATCCTTTGGAATTTCTTCCAGTCCAGAAAATGGAGCTTGATCAGTAATGTGTAGATCGATCAGATGAGAGTACTCCTCCAGCGTTGGTGCTAGCTGGTAATCCGAGAATGTGAAACAGTGATAAACCGGATCGTAGAACTGAACGAGTACATCCATGATTCCTTCAATCACATGGATTCTTAACAGAGGTAGCAGACCTCCGTACTTGGCTCTGAAGGCCTCCTGATTTGTGATCATCCTTGCCAAACCTCTCAGATCCTCTAGTTTTGGAGCCTTGAAGGTATACTTATGAGTTCTCCTTCTACCGAAATCCATTAGCGTAATCCTTTTCTCTGATATTTGCAATCACAGTCTTAGTTTAATTTGAAAAACAGAGAGACTAGAAGAGAAAGTTTTTTGAATGTTTTAATGTTTTTTAAATGAATGCATGAATGCAGCACACAAAAACATAGAAAAAACATGGGGTCAAAGGGTCGTTGTCATGAAGTCAAGGCTCTACCCATCCCCAAAGGTTTATACTAGGGTGTTTTTTGTACCTGTACTCATTATCATTAGCTCCTCCCAGGAAGGCAGACAACAAGCGGATCGCCAGCGAGTTGTGTGCAATCTTAGAGTAAGTGCTATTCACCGAGAATAGATCACCAGCCTCAAATGAGGGTAGTATCGCGTAACAACTATTTCCGATAGTTTCCGCACTACAAAAAGGGTTGGCTTTTCCTAAGTGTATACTCAGTCTCACCACATGCGGCATCACACGCATTCCCAGTAGCAGAAAAATAAACACATATTCAATTAGGAAAAGCAGTATATATATTTGTCCTAATGTCCTAGACTTTAAAGCTATGAATCCTAAGTTCCTGACAGAAATGGGTTCCCCGGCGGAAGCCCCAATCTGTGGTATTCACACAAGTGAAGAGAAGAAAAGATTGTTTGGCCCCACGGTGGGCGCCACTTTTCTGTAGCGAGCGATTTTGGACGCGGTTCTTAAGCGCTGGTCGCTCTCTGCGGTTGAGCTTAAACTATAGGTCGATTCATTTTTTATCCTACTGTGAGCTGATGAAGGAAGGGAAATAGATGTCTCCAATTAACCCTGCTTGCATAACGAGTTTAAACAGCGGTCTGTTAAGTTACGGATGCTACGATGTGGGGGGCCTTTGTACTGGTTATTTGTATTTTCGCCAATACGGGTTTCTTTCTTTTGATCTATCCAGAGGCTTGCCGCTTACAGCGATTAGATGAAAGGGAAGGAGTTGTTGGATACTGTGAACGAGGCACAGATTTGATGCTAAAAGGTTAATTGGATTAACCAGTGGTTTTCTTATATAAAGCCTAAGAGGAGGCTAATATGTGTCTCGTGCAAAGCCCGAGAGAGAGGCTAAAAGGTTTTGACCCGACGATGGAGTCGTTTGGTATCTCGTATAAAGCCCGAGATGAAGGCTATTTGACTCAACAAGAGAGTTTTTTTTTGTATCTCGTACGAAGCCCGAGATGGAGGCTGTTGTTTGTTTGTTTGGCTCAATAAGAACCTTTTTGTATCTCGTACAAAGCCCGAGATGGAGGCGAAAGGGGTGATTGACTCAACGATGGAATCTTTATGTGTCTCATACAAAGCCTGAGAGAGAGGCTGAAAGTTTTTGTTTGACTCAACGAGGGAGTCTTTTGTATCTCGTACAAAGCCCGAGATGGAGGCGAAAGGTTTGCTCCGCTGGAGGGAATCATTTGTACAAAGCCCAAGAGGAGGCTAGCTGGTGGTAACTGTTTTAGTTAAGTGGCAGGTCCAGTATACTTATTAAGAGAAAATCAGTTCTTATATGAGCAACACTGTACTCATGGGTTTGATTCAAGGATCGGGATTGTTCCCTGTTCTTTAAGGAAACGGGGAAATCCGAGGGGTATCAAGACTGTCCGAGTCTACGGGTTTTTCCTATTTTGAAGGGTGCTTGAGAATGTCTTTGAGACTCAAGGAAGATAGACTGTCCAAGTCTGGAGTTTTATCTCTTGTACTATGCTTTGAGAGACAGTAGTAGACTCTATGAAAGGACTGATCTATGAAGATGATTAATTTCAGTTCCTATACCTCTAGGAGGTCGTCGGGACAATTTGTACGAAGCCCAAGAGGAGGCTGGAAACTTTTAAGAAGCCGATCGGTCCTTGTACTATGCCCAAGAGGAGGCTATCATTCCCGGAGGAAGAGATCATTATACGAAGCCTAAGAGGAGGCTGTGAATACTTCTAAGAAGCCGTAGGGTCCTTGTACAAAGCCCAAGAGGAGGCGGGGTTGCTTTTAGGAAGCCTGAGGGTCCTTGTACAATGCCCAAGAGGAGGCCGATGCTTTTAAGAAGCCCGTGGGTCCCCAAACCCCGAGAAATTCAAGGCAAGCTATTCACAAGGAATAGATCAAGTCAGGAAAGTTCGAGAATTTGGAAGAAACTCAAAGATGCCATTCACGGAGAATATATTCATCTTTGGGAGTAGAGTTTCTTGACAATTCCTAAGGAGGACAGCCGAAGAGAATACTGTATTTGGTGATCCTATTGGGGATCTAGCTGTCTATTTCTATGAACAAACGAAACGACTTTACCTAGTGCTAGACGTAGTTGCCGGGGAAACTCTGAATATCTATACTATTATTACACAGTCGATATGAGTTTATGAAAGAAGACTTACAGCGAAACAGCCCCACAATACAGTTATATGTATAGTAAAGCAGTAAATGAAAGCGATAACCACTTACTCGGTTGTAGAGCTTCCATTCTGTTTGGTTAGTTGTTCAACAAAGAAAGATTGAAAACAACAATATATTCAAAATCAAAGGAGAAAGTGCTTTGAAAGAGAAAGATTTGGGGCTTACAGCTCAAGGAGAGGCCCAGGGTTTTACCTGTGATTATATTGTTGAATTTGTACAGAGGGTCTTATACAAGTGACTGTGGCCCAAAAAAGGTTTTCTGTACAAAGGGATGGGTCTTACACTCTCTTAAGAGGCCCAAAAAGTTTTTAAAAGAAAGAGTGGGGCTTATAACACGAGGGTAGGCCCAGATGGTTTTAAACGGACGACGGTCGTACCGTTTACTTGTACAATGGGACTTATACAATAGGTGAGGCCCAAAAGGTTTTTGTACAAGGGGGGGGGGTTTGGGTCTTACACTCTCTCAAGAGGCCCAAAAAGGATTTTAGAAAAGAAATGGGGCTTACAACACGAGGGGAGGCCCAACTGGTTAATTAAAAAGGCGACGATCGCACCGTTTGTTTTTGACAGTATCGGGACTTATACAATAAGCTGAGGCCCAAAAATGATTTGGTCAAAAAAGGATTGGGTCTTACACTCTATTAGAGGCCCAAGTGTTTTAATAAAAGAAATGGGTCTTACAACACGAGGGGAGGCCCAGAGTTTATTTTTCAACGGACGATGATCGCGTCGAACTTTTTGAAATACAACGGGACTTATACAATGAGTGAGGCCCACAAAGTGTTTTCAAAAAGGGGGTTGGGTCTTACACTCTCTCAAGAGGCCCAGAAAGTTTTGAAAATGATTTATGAGGGTTGAAATAATCCAAAACCCTAATTTATTTCCAAAAATGTGTTTTAATTGAATAAAAAATTCAATTAAAGTGATCAAAATTGTTTAACACATGGAAAACAAACTGTGATCTTGGATTAATGCTTCAAAAATTAAGTATTGACCTACAAAATAATTAGAAAGCATTAAAAGTTGCAAAATCAATGTGGAAATAATATTTTAAATGTTAAAAACAATTAAAACATTAATTCTTTGCAAAAATATCAATTATATGAAATAAATAATATTTTTGGGATTTTTTGGTAGAATCAAATATTTAAACATTTTTGTGAATTATTGCAAAAAGAACCAATCAAAAATGATAAAAATTGAAGGAGTTATTAATTTTTCAAATCATTAAAAATAATAATATGAAAAATAACAAAATAAACAAGTGATAAAAAGAAGTCTGGGGCGAGGGGGATTCGAACCCCAGACCTCTCGCTCGCTCATGCACACAAACATACTAGTGTTACCACTAGGGCGCAATGCCAATTCATTAATAACATGGCAAGTGAAAAATATATATCAAACTTGGTTGGTTTTCGGAAAATGGCGCCATGGCCATCTTCTTCCTCCAGCTCGTGCGTGAAGCACCCTATCTCTCTCAACTCTCCACCATTGGACATGATTCAAACACCAATCCCATGCGCTTTTTCACAAGGAACAAGATGGCAATACCCAATTTTATTTATTTTCAGTGTGGAGTAAAATAATCATGATGAACACAGATGAACCCTAACTTGCAAGAGCAATCGTGCAGGCATGGTTATAAGGGCTTGATGCAAGCTGAAATGGAACTTTGCCCAGATGGTGTTCCAGTCGTGAATTGATGATCCCTACAGCTTCAGTGGATGTAATGGAGTGTGTTGCAAGCTTTGGAACACTTTGAAATTCTCTGGATCAAGCTGGAGACCTCCACCTGCAAAATGGAAGCATAATGGCTTGGTGGAAGAGTGATTTTGAGCTGGGAGTGTTACAGATGGTGTTTAAGCATTTGGACACCTCAAATACATCATATGTGATGTGTTTGAGCAATTGGAATTGATTGCTTATGGCTGCAACTCAAAACCCGATAGTGGTTTCTCAAAAACAAGGAAACTTGAGGTTTAAGAAAGAATGAGAGAAAGCAGTGCTGTAACTGGCTTTGGTGTGAGTTGAATGATCCATTGAGACCTCTATTTATAGGTGATCAACTCTTGTCTTGGAGGAATAGTGAATGGCAGCTGGATCAGATCACATTTGCATGGATTGGCTTGGCATAAATGCCTCTTGAACTAGGCATAACAGCTGCCCCAAATAGATCAGCTATGCCTTGACTGAAATCACATTCTTCAGATGTTTTTAATGTTGTTTAATCAGAGAACTTGACTGAGGAGAGTGAGAATCTTGACAATGCACTATTCCACATCAATGCACTTTGAATTCAAGGCAAAATGTGCCAAAGTGGATGAATTTCAAGTTGGAAGGTTCTTTGGCTTTTTGACTCAGAATTAACAGTTGGATTAGATGAAATGTGATTGGTTTGAACACAGATGGCATGTTGATTCTCAGTCTTTGGCACAAAATCGTGTGAGATAATGCAAACATGCAAACTGATTTTTTCAAAACAGCTTGCAGCAGCATGACTTTGGGCATGGATTTCTCATGGCTTGAGCTGAACCAATTCATGTTGTTAAGCTCTTTGGATTCTTAGCAACATATGCAACAATATTGATGTTTGTCTTTGGACTTGATTCAGCTTGCAACTATGTGAAAAGATCTCACAAGTTTTGGTGTTTCAATAAAATCTGTCTTGGACAGAATTTTTCTAAGTGTTGGAAAATGGCCTATTTTCATGTTTTCAGCCACTTTGGCTCACTCATAGCTCAAAATCCATAATGAATTGGAGTGACTTGTAGTTGAAGTTTTTGTAGAGGATAATGAGATCTAAAAATCCATCTTTGGATGAAAAAAAATGGCTTTGTGGTTTAGGAGTTATGATCCTTCAAAGTTGGCACCCTTGTCACTTTATTTTTTAACTTAGAAAATTTTCTAAGTTTTTATGGTTACCCCTTTTACAAGTTATCCAACTTTTCTTGATTTTTCTTGATGAATGATGATTCAAATCATACATTAACATCATTTTAGGGTTAAAAATCCATTTTGGTGAAAAATCTCAAAAAGTCAAAGTTGACTTTGGTGCACAGTTGACTTTTTATCAGATGAATTCCAAACTGTGCAATTCTTCAGGAAATCATGTCTTTGACCTAAATCAAACTTGATGGACTTGTTCCATGGGTGTCATAGGGTATATTGAATCATGTCTTAGGGTTTGGGAGCATGTCCTGGTCAAAAGTCAAAGTTACAGTTGACTTTTCTCGCGAAACCCTAACTGTGGTGGAGATGAAATTGAGACTTGTTGCTCAAGCTTCTTGGATTAATCCATTGTTCCAAATGGATCAATATAGTTCATTAGAGACTCTCAAACCCTCTCTTGAGGTCTTGGCTCATGATTTGTCCCAAAAGTCAACTTAGGGGTGAATTAGGTCAAGAAACCCTAATTCCTGATTTTTGATGTATGCATCCCCTGAGGCCAAATTGACTTGATGATTGGGTCCATGAGGTTCCATGGAGTATTTTAGGTTATGCTTTGAAGCATTGGCTCATGCCCAGAGGAAAATTTCCAACTGGAGGCCCTGGTCGACCAAAACCCTAAATTGGTGACACGGTCGATCTTGAAGCTTAATCCACCTAGAAGGGAGCAACCTTGTGCTTAATCCTTGAAGTGGGAGTCCTCTTGATCCATTGTAGATTCTTGGGAGGTTAGATAAGTTGAAGATCAAGTCATTCCTTGATTGATCCCTTGTCTAAAGCTCAGAAAGGGCTTGAAACCCTAATCTTGATTGTAGTGGATGCTCAACAACCCTCGAGGAGATTGATGAGGTATAAAAGTCCATCCATATTGTGATGATGATTTGCACAATGATGGGAATCTAAGTGGTCAAAATTTGGGGTATGACAACGACTCCACTGGGGATAATGAGTTTATAACAAACTCTGCTGGGGAAAACCGCTTCAAAGCGCCTCGTGCTGGAGATGCCCCTTAAGAGGATTTTACAAAAGACCAAGCGTCTTTAAACTCTTAAGCAAATGCCGAGACTTGAGCTAGTAGTATCAACTGGGAAGTCACCCTACTAGAGACAATAGATCTGGAACACATCTCGTCGGAGGGATTTCACGATGCCCCATGCTTGGGAGGGATCACAAACTTGCTTTTGCCCCAGATTACAAGGCTGATCTGAAGAAATCGTCCCAAGAGGATTTTACAGAAGATTCGGCATCTTCAAACTCCAGGATAGTCACTGAGTCTTGAACATTAATTGCGATGTCTGCGAAGCAACTCTACTGGGGATTTGCAACCGTTATCGACACAGAAAAGCTTGTAACTGTTAGACATATTGAGTGGGAGAATCGACTTAATAGGATACAGCGACACCCAGTGGCAATTAACTTGTCAATATCGAATCGTCATGAGCGGTCGTCGGCCGAATGATGGACTCAATCAGCAAACGTTGTGACAAAAAGGATGACATGTGAACCCTTTCCTGAACATGATTGCCCCGGTATTCTGCATGGGGATAAGTGATTACTCGTTTGGAAGACACGGTCCATGCTCTCGTGTTTTTGAAACCGCTTCAATTTTGCTTTTGAGCCTAATACGAGGCTGCTACCTGCAAGCAAAAGGATATGCACGTATGCCCCGTGCTGGATATGACTTCTGCAACTGAGAAAGTCTAACTCTGAACCACCACTTGTTAGGGAGAAAGGTTTTAATGCATCTCTTACTGGGACCATGATTAATGAAGCCTGCTGAAGACAGTGGACCGCCAGAAGAAATTGTCTCAAGAGGATTTTACAGAAGACTTGACATCCGAAACGCCTCAATGTCTTCAAACTCTTGGAGAGATTCGTCAGATCTCGAAGTAACTGCCTCAGACTGTATGGTCTACATAGGAATTCGCCTCGAGAAGATTCATGAACAATCTCATATCGCCATGAGATATTCTGCCCCAATACTCTAAACCCTGGATAAGCTGATCAGTCGTCTGGATGGACTAACTTCTCCTGCTCTTGGGATGGCCTACCCCAGTATGAACCTTGAAGTGGTTTTGCCCCTGACTACTGATCTTCGAAGGAAGACCCCGAATACCTGCCTTTGGAGAGATTTGAATCTCGAAGTAATTGCCCCAGTTTGGCTGAACTCTGAAGAGATTTCTCGACGTGATTGGCTCAGGTTGGCTACATCTTAAAGAGATGATTCGACGTGATTGCCTTAGATCGACTACGTCTTAACACAACTTGTTTGGGAAAGCTCCTGTTCAACAAAGTTTCCTGAGGAAGTACCACTGGATGTGGCTATCCTTTGGGAGTTTCAGGAATCTCAACTCGGCAAGATTAAGCTTCTGGACTGAATTTCCATATGTAAACTTCTTTTGATGTCAAACAAATGTATGCAAGCAGAAAATATTTTATTCTAAGAATGAAAATTCTAATGCAACACACATGTTAATCTTGAAGTTTTACTGAAAAGATGTCGCAAACCCTTTTGTGAGCGGATCACGGGTTAGGATACGACATTAATTTTTGAATGAAGGAATGCAATGCACATGCAACACCAACAAAAATCTTTTAGCACAACTCACAGGAGTCAGGAACGCTATCTCTTGGTAGTATGCTTTCGGAATAACCCTGTTTCAATTGAGGACTTCCGGTTTTGTAACGGGTCCTGGTTCACGGTTATTGAAACAAAGGATATAAGGCTCAAAATTTATTAGTGCCCACCCACTCTTCGTGATGTCCTCCAGTCCTACGTTCAGTTAGTTCGGCACTAGCGTTCACCTCTCAAAAGAAACCTTTGTGATGGTTGAGGAACCATTGACTTTTAACAATTCAAGCACCAATCAGTTTATTGGAGTAACAGTCATCCCTTTTCCTCTTTGTGTCTGTGTCACATGACTTTGTTCTTTCGCTTGAGGATCTTTCTTGGGTAATCCTGTTCGCAATTCGCTTTCAAATTCTTTTGCTTATCCCTAACTTTTGCCTGGACAGATTCTTTTGAATCTTTGATTTCGGAGTCCAGCGGGATGCCCTAACTTTTGCCTAAGTTGCTTGTTTTCAAGTTTCAACTTAGCGGGCTTTTTCATTTCTCTTTTTTTTTATTCTCTTTTTTCCTTGGACACGTCGTGTGACACCGTCTGTCTTGATTTCTTTGGAAGGGTTGTGACTGTTTCACTTCTCAGTTGACGAGGCATAACCATTGTGGTTTCCGCTCTTTGGACCTCTTGATGCGGTAGAGTGAAAAGTAATGGATCCTCAGATGCACACTCCTTTTGAGGTTTGAACTCTTGGTCAAACTAACTGACGCCTACCCTGCCCCGGGGTTAAATGTTAGGGGTTTTTTTACTAAAAGAAAACTCCTACTTTAGGGTTCCTATTTGGGCGAGGGTCTATCTCCCTTATATCTCCAGTGTTTGGGATTTGAAACAATACCTTTACACATCGTCAACAGGGTTTTATCCAAAAGCACACAATTAGAGATTTTTGCGTTTTCAACTCATCATCCTCCTTCAAGAGTTTAAGCACGACAGTTGGTATGGAAATGCACATATACAAACTTATGAGTGAATATGAATGGATTACTTCAGGAAAAACATGCGCGCTTTATTAGGATTAACATAAAAAGAAAAACAGATTTCCTGAATGCATACAAATGTTTTGACAAACATAAAAAGCTACACATGAGAAAGCAGTAAAGAAGCTAAATGATTGTCCTTGTTGAGGAGGCTTGACTCCGTCTGGACTTATTGATTCTGAAGATGTCTTTGCAAACTAGGTGCTCAATCTGATGAAGAAAGTTCAATTTATGGGCCACCCGTCTGGTGTGATAACCTTTTAGTCAATCAAGTCTTGCACCTTAAGTTTGAACACTCTGCAATTGTCAGTTGTATGTCCAAATGTTCCCGGGTGAAACTCGCACCTGGCATTCATGTCATAATCCGGAGGAAAAGGAAACGGCACTGGCACTACCTTGCCCAGCTGAATCAAAGGGCCTTGGAGAAGGCGAGCAAAAAGTCGGCTTTGAGAAATAGGAACTGGAGCAGACACTCTCTCAGACCTCCTGAGTCCTTGTTGCCTCTGTTGCTGACGATTTTGCTGCCAATGTTGACTAGGGTGCCTAATCTGCCCTTGTACTTGTCTTTCCACATTTGGCCGAGGAACAAACAAAGGTTGATGACGTGATGACTTTGAAATCTGAAGTTGAGGAATACACCCGTGACCTGAGGTAGACCCTAGAGAAGGGGAAGGAATACTCACTTCTTTTGCAGCTACTGGCGTAAGATTACCTGATACCTTCACGCCATCCGGTCCGAACTCGATTGCTTTAGAGTCAATTAAGTCTTGCACTTGGTGCTGGAATGCTCTACACCCCTCAATATCATGGCCTGGTGCCCCTGAGTGAAAATCACAATAAGCCTTGGCATCCCATCCTTTTGGAAGCTTTGTAGGAGGAGTCAACTTTCGGAGCTCAATCAATCTTAACTGAAGCAGTTGCTGAAGTAATTTGGCATGACACATCGGCAGAGGATCAAAAACCCTTTCTTGCTTCTGTTGATGATGAAAGGATACAACCGGGAGGGTCCCAGCTGTGATTTGCTGATGCGGTAATTTCGGAACCCAAGGTTTATGGATTGAGGAAGGTCCCTGAGAGGAAGGAAGAAAATCCATTTCTTTAGCAGCAGTTGGAGGAACATCTCTTCGCTTGACAGTGCTGATGGGCGCAAATTCGATTGCCCCTGAATCAATAAGCTCTTGGACCTTATACTTGAGCATCTTACAATTTTCAACATTATGACCAGGTACCCCTGAATGGAATTCACACCTATCATGGACATTGGAACCCATACGAAACTTGGTGTGTGGAGGTCCCGCAGCAATCAATTCAATTAGCTGAAACTTGAGCAAGTGCCGAAGTAACTGAGCGTATGGCATCGGGATTGGATCAAACTTCTTCATCAGTCTTCTCTGGCTTAAGACCCTTAAGAAACAGTTGGTGATGAAAAAGCTCTGACGGTGGAGAAGATTCACGAGGCAAACCATGGTCTAGAGGAGACCCCAAAGAGGTAGGAGGAGTGAGAACCTCTGCTGCGGAAGCGGACACCTGATTGTTTTCCTTTCTTAACACTTCATTTAGAATTTCCATAACCCGACCCATCTGAGTCTTTATCCGGTTGACTTCTTCTCTCAGCAGTTCCTGACCTCGGGACAACGCCTGAATGTCCACCATAAAATGCCCCAGTTGGGCCTTCATCTCAGTCACCTCCGCTCGGAGTTGTTCCATATCTGACCCTTGATTGTGGTGAATTGAGTAGTTGGAAGAAGTCATGTTGGCCGTCCTGGATATAATACCAAGTCAGAATGAGAAATCTGCTCTGGAACACCTGTTACGCATATGAGTATGAGAATGCAATGCAAAATGACATGTTCGAATATTTCCAAGGAATCATTATGCTTTGATTCACAAAATTTTTTAGAAGAAACATAAGAAATGGATGGACATGCTTAGTGGCAAGTCTCAAAGTTAATATCCCTTGGAAATACAAGAACATGTATGCAAAAATGATGATGCAGATGCAACAGACATGGGATCAAAGCTTCCATATAATCTGGATAACTGATGTGCTGGTGACCGAATAAGCTCATAGGTCGGCTTTGAAGAGAACACCGGAATACCAGAATATCCGACTAATCAGAATACCAGGATGCCGGGATATCGGCATAATCAGAATACCAGAATAAACAGAACACCGGCGTGATCAGAATACGGGAATGCCAGAATATCGGCATAATCAGGGTGCCGGAATAATCGGAATACCATAATACCAGGCTGATGAGTCCACACTGATAAGAGAACCAGAATACCAGGTAGGATGAAAGTCAAGGTTGCCTGCAAACCTGTAAACAACCCGCCCTTCTCACATGTGGGTACTAAGATCCTTAGTATCCCGGGCTCTCAGGTCGAGAAATGATGATACGTTCACCATTTCTGGTTTGGCATTATCATCAATCGAGGAGGCCTCAACTGATTCTCCAAAACGAAAGGTCCTCCGCTTCTGGCACTGAGGTCGAGAAGCAATAGTAAATTCATCCCTCAGGGTACAGTACTATCGCCAATCGAGGAGTGCCTCCACTGATTCTCTTTCAAAAAGGATATCCTATAGCAAGTTCCCAGCATTGGGTCCTCGGATTAAGAATGTGTAATGGGTTTGCCATTTATGGTCTGCCATTATCACATCTCGAGAGGAGTTCCGCAACTGAGTCCTCGAGAATGGTCACCAGAGTCGACGGTTCCTCAAGAGAATAACTACTGGCCTGTATAAACATACAGTAGCAGATAGCTCCTGATAGAACCTCGTCTGGTTGTGGGTCTCATGAACAACAATACGTGGTCACCACCAATCAAGCGTCATGACTATCCACTCTAATACCTATGTGTATACTCAAGCCTGGGTAGTGGGCTTATCTCTAAGAACACCCTGCCCACCAAACAGAAAAATCCAGCACAACACAGTATAATAATGATATGTGATGCAGTGAATGCGGTAAATACAGTAATGTACAGTAAAGCAGTAACGCAATAATACGATAAACAGCAATACAGTAAAACAGTAAAATACAGCACAACAATAAACACCCAATGAAAGAAAAACAGACAAGCGCTAGGATTGACTCGCTTAGGGAACCAGAGATTCTAGGTTCGATCCCCAGCAGAGTCGCCAGCTGTCGCTCCCGGGATTTTCATCCAATTACAAACGCGAAAGTGGCACCGAAACAGGGTCGCCAGCAATGTGTATTTATCCCAAGAGAGGGAAAGGAAACACTGCATAAACTTGAGAGGAAAGGATAGAGCATGGTCTTGCGACCGAGAGATCTGGGTTCGGGAGTCGGTTACGCGCAGGGAAGGTATTAGCACCCCCACGCGTCCATCGTACCCGATGGGATCCACGCTTGCTGCTCCAATCAAATGGTGTCGTCATCTAGAGCTCCACTGCTACTGGAAAGGAAGGAACGGGAACGGAAAAGAACGGAGAACAAATGTAGGGAAAATAAAAGAAGTGCTCGAATGGGCCCCACCCCACTGCCTACGTATCTCATCGGGAACATGAGAATCAGAGCGAGGTAGTTCCCCTCAGCTAAGGGAAAGTTGTTTGTGTTTTTTAGTGGAAACGTCAGAGTGCGCGTTCCAGCAGTTAGGTGTTGCAGCTCGCTGTAGGGAGACTTAGGCGTTACCTGTTTGCGGTAGAACGGACATGACGAGTCCTTAAGGAATAGAATGAAGGAGATGAGAAAAGAGTTGTTGTTTGTTGTTGTCTTTTAGGAAGAAGTATTTTGATTATTTTATGTTTTGTAACACGTATTGTATTTAAGTGCTTCATGTAGGATCAAATGCCTCGCATATCGACCCAAGACGGGACGTACGCTAAACATTCTAAGAAAATGAGAGAAGACCCCTCACCTCCTTATTCTCACATGAAAGGCTCAAATACAATGCATGTTATACCTTTTATTAAGTGTTTTTGATTTTGTTTTAAGGGGAGAAGAAGAGAGGCTCAAAAGGTTGAAAAAGATAAAATCTAATGAGGGAGACTAAGGCTCACCCTAATGTTAGCATGCTTGGAGGTCCTAAGGTTAATGTGGTTTAAGAAACCTAATCCTAAGAGAAAAGAGAAGAAGAGTGAATTAAGTTATTCAAGGAAAGCATATAAATGCTTATCATGATCACAAGTAGAATGATTAAAAGAGATAAGAGAAGATGAAAGAAAGAAGTGTATGTGGAAGCATATCCACGCACTTACTTACCATTAGCACCTACATGAAAAGGTTAGTTCAAACTATTTACAAGTAGTGAAATGAGGAAAGGATAACAAGTAGTGATCAAACAAATTAAGAACCAATGAATAAAGATCCTAAGAGATGAAAATCAATCAAGGTCAGAACCTATATCCAAAGGATGCTCTCTAAGGTTAAGAGCTCTAACACACACAAACTATGCACAAGCAAAGTCTTAAACATCAAAGAAGTGCAACATGAAAGGAATAGATGAAGAATGAGTGGAAATACAAAGTGAACATGCAATAATGCTTCATAAAAGATCAAGGTCAGAACCATATACCATTTATAAATGTCTCACAATGCATATGAATCATCATACAAATCATGGATGCAATGATACAAGTAGAGGAAGTAAGATGAAGTAGAGATAAGAAAAAAAGAAACAATTTCCAATTAGATGCACAAAGTGGCATACCAAAAGTGCATAACATGTGAAATGATTAATGAATGCATATGGGCAGAGGCATATTATTAATGAGATGAAAATGAAATGTATGAAATGGCATACAAAAATGCACACATAAAACATGTAGAGCTTAAGAAGAGATAGGATGCAAGTTTAATTCAATCAAGTTCATGTAATGGAACAAATTGAAACAAGCATATTTAAGTGGCAAGAAGTGAAAGCAAATGACCTATAATCATGGTTCAAGATGACCTATAATATCATACAAATGACCTATAATATCATACAAAGTAAACACAAAAGGTGGCACAAGTGCCTCATCAAAATCATATGAGAATGAAGTAGAAGAATGTGCATACATGTAACTTCAAATGTAAAGCATCAAACAAATATCAAAGCACATGACAAAATAGTAAAAATAGGGCCTAAACAATCCAAGTCAGAAGCACAAACATGTATAAAAAACTCATGGCAAAACTCAAAAGCAAAGTGCCTCAAAAGGCCTCATGAAAACACATTGAAACACACTACAAAAATGCTCAAATAAGAACTCCTACAGACATGATAAAATGACTTTAAAAATCAAAAGAAAATTTATTTATATACTTTAATGTGTTATCTAACCAATACAAAAATAATGGATGAAAAATAGTGTGTGAAATGAGAGAAATAAAATGCACAAATTTGAGTATCAATGAAGAACCTCATTCAAAAAGAAATTGAAAAGAAAATATGGAAATATGCTCAAAAATTAATAAAACCAGAATTAAAACTTGTAGAAAATTAATTAAATGTGTAAAGATGTCACATGAATTATTTTGGAATTTTTCAATGCGTTTTAGTATTTTTAAAAATAGAAAATGAAACAACATGGAAAAAGAAAATAAAAAGAAAGAAAGAAAGAGTGTAGGGGTGCAGCGTGAGTAATTTACATGTTGAAAATATGTTTGGGCTCAAGCAAGGGGGTGTGAAAATCAAAGTATAACCCAGTCCATTAAAAGCGTGTTTTTGTGTGATAGAGTGTATGCAGTCAACATGATTAATCAACCCCAGCCATTAGATCAAACAACCACAATCAAACAAGAAAATAATGGCAATCAAATAGATAAGAACGCGTGCACATGTTAACCACCAAACACACACACACACACATGCAAGCATCAGAATCCAAAACTTGAGACCACGTGAGAGACCACACGTTCATTAATGTGTTAGCAAAGTAAAGAGCGTTGGATCAATGTCAATGCAAGATTATCAAGCAAGTACACACATCAAGCGAATCAGAGCTAAAGTCCACAATAGGTAACATGCACGCACACACATAGAAGTCACTCAGGTTAGAAAAGAGTGCACGTGAGAGGAAGCATCCCTTATTTATGCGTTGGCACAATATCAAGCATTGGATGATGATGATCGAACGGTCACGACTTAAACCTTGCCTAAACCCTAACGCACACCTCACCGGCCGGAGAAGGACCTCCGGTCGTCTTCTCCGACCACTCTCCGTCACCTGTAAACTTCACATGTCCCAGAAATACACAAACCGTACATCAAAATGAAGAGGAAGTTGAGGAGATTATGAATCCACACTTAGTTTCCAAAGATCATGCACATACACAGCAAACCGAACCAAAACATCTTGCCCTAGAAAATGATTCTAAGCACCTAGAGTGCCTATCACTAGCCAGAACTCACACTGCTTCTAGTAAGGCTCAAATAAAGATGAAACAAGCTCAAATCCCATGAATTCGAAGCAATAAGGTTGAGTAAATTAGAACTTGAAATTTGGAGAAGATTGAGTTGTAAGAAAACCAGAGAAGCTTGTGAGATCTTGAGCTTCTAGAACTTCAACTTTGAGCAAAATAAATGTTGTTGATCTTGAGTATAAGAAGAAAACAGCAACTGCACTTGAGGAAATGGTGATTGTTCTTGCTTAATCTTGCTCAGAAAACCACACTAAAGATGATGATTGATGAAGATGAGTGATGGAAGTGATCGAATCGTGTGAGATCAGAGAGAGAGAGAACAGAGAGAATTCAGAGAGAAGAGTGAGAATGATTTGAAGTGAGAGTGAAAAATGAGAGTGAAGTCGTTCAATTCTGAATGAGTTTCAATATATATGTTGAGGTTAGAAGATTAACTCATGGTTAAGTGAGTTGGTTAAGTGAGTTTGGGAAGGGTTAACTGAGTTCAACCTAACTAACTGAGTTAAGTTAGTTAGGGCCGAGTTAGGGAGGTTTGCTATGGTGTGCAGAGGTTCATGATGTCTATGGTGAGCCAAGCAAAAAGGAGAGAAGGAACCGTGTGATATATTTTCTGTTATGGTGATGATGGTGATGTTATGTTGGTGAAACTTAGTGAGCAAGTTTGATATTTCCTCTTTGGTGTATGATAGCAAGCATGGCATGGCATGTGTAAGCTCATGTTGGTTCAAATGTAGTAAAGAGTGGGGAGGTGTGTTTGATGTATGCGTACAAACTGATGTAAAGTAAACACACCATGTAAAACAATTCCAACTTGGCCAGCTTGATATCAATGCAAACATGGATCTTTGGTGATGAATATCTCTCACTTGGATGGATGATAATGTTCAATTTTGGTGGCAAATGAAAGAGGGAACATGGGAGAATAAGTTTGATGTTGAAATGAAGTTGAAATGAAGCCTTTAAGATGATGGAAAATAGCTTAAAACATCAATGTACCAAAACTGGTGCATGGGCGTGGCAAGTGGTGCGTGCATGGCAACATGTCTTGCAGAAAATTCAGCATGAACACCTCAACTTTGGCCCACTATAACTCACTCATAACGTGCTCAAATGGAAACATGTACAACACCAAAATTGAAGAGGACATGGAGATGAACAACTTTGATGTTCAACATTTTTTCATTTGAGGCTTCCTACAATGAGAAAAGTAGCTTGACATTTTTCCCACCACATGTTTGACAAAATTATGGCTATGGGCCTGCGCTTGCCTTGCCATGACTTGGTTTTTGACCTAGTTTTGTCAAACTTTGATTGATCATAACACCCTCAATTTTGATCCAATGGAAGAGTTCTTTATATGGATTTGAAGTTTAGAATGTGAACTTTAATTGGCTCAACTTGGGCCTGAGGTATGGAGCTTTTATCATGAAGAAAAGAAGCCTCAAAGTGTAGTGCAAAATGGTCCAAACTTGCCATTTTTGGAAACCCTAAGTTTCTAAAAAATGGAAACTTTGTACATTTCTTGATTTTTGATGATTCCTCCATCATTTCTTGATCAAATCTTGTCCAATGAACATATATGACTTGAATTTCATGAATTTGACCTTGAAAAGTCAGGAGTTGACTTTTTTCGCTGCACAGTTGACTTTTTCCCCAATTTCTTGATTCTCAAGCAACTGGCCAATTGAACCTCTTCTGAAATGAACCAATGGACAATCTTCCATCCTTAGATACTTGATATCATGTAGAAAACATTGAGATCAATTTTGAACCAAAATTTCATCAGGAGACTACTTGAACTCAAAACCCTAATTTTGACTGCTTTTGGTTGTGAGATGATGCACTATCCAATCTTCTTGACGAATTCTCCTCTTCCAATGACTTGTGGGATCAAAGTGAGATGATATACAATATAGGAGACCCTTGAGGCTTGTTAGGAAACCCTTGGATCTTTCTCTCTTGCTTTGGATAGTCAATGCTCTGCAATCCACTGATCACATGCCCTTATGCAATATGCAATGCAATGCTTTATTTTTCTATGGTTGAATGCAATGCAATGAAATGAAAGCATATGCTAAATGATATGAAAAATGAGAGGGAAAATTTTGGGGTATTACAAGAAGGGAGACCCGCGAATTGGTTTTGCTGTACTAATTGTAATAGGGAGGGTTTCAGTTCGAAATTGTTAGCAGGAATATTAGGGTTTACTATACTAGAACTGGGTTCGTCATCGGATGGTTGAGCGAAATCCTTAAGGGGTCTTTGGTTACGGTCTTCGGCCATAGTTTCCTTAATTCTACGAAGTGAGAGACATGCGCGAGCGTAACGTTCAGGTTCCGCTAAAGGATCTATAAGACTACCGGTGCTGCGAGTTCTTCGCATTGACCAGTAGGTAAAGCCTTAGTCTAGATGGTGTAACAACAGGGTACAAAATTTGACGTAATTGGTCCCCGAAAACGGCGCCAAAAACTTGATGCGGTGTTTTCGCAAGTATACAAATCGCGTCAGAGTAATATAAAAGATTATCGATCCCACAGAGACCAAACGTCAATCTATCGATTTCTATCGTTACGATGTTTATCTAAGGCAAATCAATCGGGAGTTCGTGAGTGCACAGTAAAAGCAGAGTAAAGTACGAAGATATAAAATTCAATAAACAACAGGCTTGAATGTAATTCACACAGTTAGATAATATTCCAAATGCTTGTAAATAGAGCTACTTATGGGGTAATGTTTTCTACTTATGAAAAGAACTAATTTAACGGGAACTGTCGCTTTCGCGTATTCAGAACCGAGTTTATCCCTTAATCGAACCCTCTTATTGTCACTTATAAAAAGGCGCGCATTGCGTTAAAGTAATAAACCTATTTTTAAGAAATATAGTTTCTTGACTCAGTTGAAAAGTATTTTGACTTGGAACTTTTAACAAAAAGAGGTTCATGCGAACCGGATTTTAAATCCATAAACGCGTCCGAAAATAGTTTTAAAATCGTTTTTCTAAAGTATTAAAAACTCCTACTTAACTGGACAAAGCGCTTTCGCTTCCTTTGAACAGTTAAGACTAACCAAGATTAACCAAAGGTTGGACGGCTTTTGATCTTATCCAACAGACATAAAGTACAGAAAACTTGTGTCAAAAATCAAAATAACCCCTAAGCATTTCTATCGACAAATTGTATGGAATATTACTTTAACTATGATCCTTACATTCTAACCTTTAAGATTTAGCCGAACATGGAAATGTAAATAGACATGTTGAAATAGATCATGTTAAAGTAAATTCTTAAAATGGTTTTGAAAGTAAAGCGAGTGCGAAAAAGGTAAAGAAAGTAAAGCCAGTGCGAGAAAATATAGAAAGTAAAGCGAGTGCGAGAAAATAAATAAATTAAAGCGAGTGCGAGAAAATAAAGAAAGTAAAGCGAGTGCGAGAAAATAAAGAAAGTAAATGTTGAACTTGTAAATGAAACCTGCTCCAAATCGGAGGCTTTAAATCTGGTACAACTGGAAATAAATGACTGGAAATGAAAATGGCGGCAGGATTAACTTCTACCAGAGTGCTCCAGACTCGATTACAGACTCGATCAAACAGTGTGATAACTCCCCGATGTGAAGAGTTTATCACTTTACAATACTGAAATATATGGCTTGAGTTCTGAAACTAAGCTTGGATGATGAAAAGGGTTCAGAACTCGTCTATTTATAGCCTAGGAAAATAACATGGAAGGAAAAAAGTGCCCCCCAACTTCTTTTGGGAGGGAAATCAAATGACAAAGGTGGCGCCCGCCAACCCCTCATGGCGCCCGCCATGTGAACCAAGGGAGAAAGAAGTCGAGATCGTGGCAGTTGACAGCAGTTGACTCTTATCCAAGTCATGGCCTACCCTATGGCGCCTGCCATGGTGGAAGCCGTGTGTACAATTTCCTCAAAAACTGGTTTTCTTGCTCGTTTTTCTTCATTTCTTCACAAGGAGCTCTGGAAATACAAAGAACCTGAAAACAAAACAAAACACAAGCATAACACAAGAAAATGGTAATAAAATCCTAAGAAACATGTGCAATCCGAGTCAAATACGCAGTGTGATTCAGTATTATCACATTTATTGGGATTCAAGTGGAGTTTGTACTTTCTCAAACGCTAGAATAACTTTGACAAGTGGGTCACATGCTCCTCTTCTGTTTTAGATCTGGCAATCATATCATCGATATACACTTTGATTTATTTGTGCATCATGTCATGAAACAGAGTAGTCATGGCCCTTTGATAGGTTGCCCCGGCGTTCTTCAAACCGAACGGAATTACCTTGTAACAAAAGGTGCCCCATGGGGTGATGAATGAAGTTTTCTCCATATCTTCCGACGCCATTTTGATTTGATTATAGCCCGAGAATCCATCCACGAAGTAGAAGACTTTGAACTTTGTTATACTGTCAACCAGCATGTCTATGTGTGGTAAAGGAAAGTCATCTTTTGGACTTGCTTTGTTCAGATCCTTGTAGTCTACACACATTCTGACTTTTCCGTCCTTTTTCAGAACTGGCACTATGTTGGCTAACCATTGAGGATATTCTGAGGTGGCGAGGAAACCTCCGTCAATTTGGTTTTGCACATCCTCCTTGATTTTGATATCCATATCCGGATGAGTCCTTCTCAATCTCTGTTTCACTAGAGGACATTCTGATTTTAACGGTAAATGATGTTCTAGGATGCTGGTATCCAACCCTGGCATGTCCTGATAGGACCGACCAAACACATCTGGAAACTCTTTGAGAAGTTTTATTAAGCTTTCTTTGACAATCGGACTGAGCAGTGCTCCAATCTTAACTTCTTTCTTTTCTTCCTCTGATCCCAAATTGACCGTTTCCAACGGTTCTTTGTGAGGTTCAATGGACCTTTCCTCTTGTCTGAGTAGTCGTGTTATCTCTTGTGGAATTTCTGCGTCTTCTTCTTCTTCAGCTTCAAATACCGAGAATTCAAAGTTGGGAGAAGGAATTGGATTGTATGTTTCAACGGGGTTTAAAACAAGCAATCTGCATGACGTGATGATTCGTTTTTTAGAAGATATAGAGAGAATGCAAGAGTGTGTGCAGCGTATTTTCTGAAAAATGCTTGTTTTTATTTTGGGTTGTTTTAGGATTACCATTTTCTAAAAAGCGAAAAGTGAAAACAGCAATAAATGCGGAAATGACATAACGACGTTATTTTATTTATGATTTTGTCGATTCTTGAAATACAGCCCTATAAAACAAAACTCTGTCGCTTTGGACAAAGTGAAGAGGGACATTTACAGAAAGGTGAGCCCTATAAAAACATCCGTTTCACCTGGGAAGGGTGAAAGGTTAAAACAAAGATGGCAATTACTTAGACTTGTGGACGACTTTCGGGACATCGACAGCAACCCATTGGCGGCGAACTCCTCAGTGAATCATAAAGTCTGGTACTTTCCTTCTTGATTTGTCCTCAGAAATGACGCTGATTTATGGCGGAGTAGGATCATTGGGGTCCTCCTCCCATGCAGAGTTGTCATAGGAGAATTCTTTGGCTGTATCTTACATAGTGTTTTCACTCTCAGGCGGATCTCCCCATCCAGTTAGTTGGATGTCTTCGATCCTGATACGAGAGCTTTCAGGAGCGGTGTACTTGACCAGGAAGTCTTACTTGCCACTTGGCTGTCCTAAGGTGTTCCATACTTCTGTGGGAATAGAGGAGTTATCTTTCTCAATGACGTTGATCTTAGGAAAAACATAGTTGATGAACTCTTGTCCCGCAATCTTTGCAGATTCATCGTTGTGATGGATATCTTTGAAATGTCCTGAGTAATGATCCCATGACTCGATGGGGACATGGGTGTTCCTTTCAATATTACTCAGCTGATAAGCATCGTTTGGCTTACTCTATTGCCCCAAGTTTTCTGTGTACGACTTCTAGATAGGCAAGTCATCCAAGGTGTCATAATCACAGTTGTCTTTCATTATATTGTCTTCCTCTAATGAATTAGGTGGAGTACGACATCCTTCGGGATCACAATCTCCATAGATCATTCGAACGTCTGATCTCGGTATATATCTCGGGCCCTGCCTGGGAAAACAGAATGGCATGTGCGTTTCTTCCTGAGACATATAACCGTCGTCATTGAGATAAGATTTCCATTCCTTTTCTGTATCAGAGGAGTCACTTTTATCGATGGTGTGTACTTCTTGAGACACTGGGTGGAGGAAGCCTCCGTTGTGGAAGAAATCCTGAATGGGATGAACACTTTCATCTTTCTTGGCAGTCTGGGTACAGGCTAAGGGGAAACCAAGGCCTTTCTTTGTCTTGTTATCCGTAGGAATTATGAGCTGTCCCCATCCTTTTGTATCGTTACTCTTGATCACTTTGAGAGCATCTTTGTATGAGGAAATCAACGTCCCTTTTTTTGGTCGATTCTCTTTGCTTAATGACAATGCTTGAAACTGGGTTCCAACAAGCTCCTCGGGTTCTACACAAGAGAATAATGATAAGTTGCTTACGATTAAGGCCTGCTCTCCACAGACTGTGACTAGCTTGTCATTCTTGACGAACTTCAGCTTTTGGTGAAGTGTCGAAGTGACTGCCCCAGCCTCGTGTATCCGAGGTCTTCGTAATAAACAGCTGTAGGCTGCCCGGATGTCTATGACTTGGAAAGTGTGAGGACCGATGGTTATGGGAAGATCGACTTCGCTAATAACTGTTTTTCTGGATCCGTCAAAGGCTTTGACGATGACCTCGCTGCCTCTCATCGGGGATCCTTGAAATGATAGTCGGATCAGAGGGGATTTTGGCATAACATTCAGAGCTGATCCTGTGTCTACCAGTACGCTGGCTAGAGCATCGTCCTGGAAATTGACTGTAATGTTAAGTGCCATGTTGTGATTTTTGCCTTCTTCCGGCAGTTCTTCATCACTGAATCCTAAGTTGTTGCAGGAAGTGATGTTGGAATTGATGTTGTCAAACTGTTTTACCGTCACATCTTGTTCTACGAAAGCTTGCTCCAAGACTTTCTGCAGACCATCCCTGTGAGCTTCGGAACTAAGTAGGAGAGATAACATAGAGATTTTAGATGGAGTTTCCAACAGTTGGTCCACAATGTTGTACTCACTTCTCTAGATGAGCTTCAGCATCTCATCACTGTTCTTTGTAAGTTTCGGGTTACTGGACTGCCCAATTTTTTGATTGGGAACTTCTATTTGAGGTTCCTTTTCTTTGGCGGGTTCTCCCACTCCTCTGTTGAAGATTTGGCCGCTCCGTGTTACTCGACTGATGTCGGCAATGTTTACGACGGAGGGTAATGGAGTTTCCTTTCCATTTTCGATGGTTGTTGCACCGTACTTGTAAGGGATAGCCTTTTCTGATTCGTATGATATTAGACCTAGCAAGTTGATAACCATGGGAACTTTCTGATTTTTCTAACCGTTATAGGCAACTTCAATTGGTTTCTGGTTGGGAACTTTTCTACTGTCCAGAGGAATTCTTGATTCATCGAGTAGAGGGATTATAGTACAAACGTCTTTGGTCCTTCCATGATCGGAGAATATGACAACGTCTTTGGTTTGATCAAGGAAATAGTCTAGCATCATGTTGATCGACTCAGAACTTGAACATGCTCAAATTTCTTTACGATCCAACTGGTTTTAAAGTGCCGCTCGTACGAGGTATCATCCTTGGTTGTCCTCTGAACAAAATCTACAGCGCTCGTAGTTGTGGAGTGGCACCCGACCAAGCCCTCCTTGTATGCAGTGCAACTTTACTAGATCTGTTTCCATCGAGCGGACATCCTGACTTTGGTGCCTACAAGGATTCCCATCAGTCATACTAATCTGCTATATAGCTTCATCCAAGTATATTGGAAGCCACCAGTGGTCCAACAAGTGTTGAAGTATTCTTTGGACAAGCGCACACCTTTGGTCGTCTTCACGACATTCCTTACAGTCTTGATAATCTTGTGAAGCCAGAAAGCCGAGCCTGACTTGCTTAGCGTGTAATTCTACCAGACTGGTATTCATCAAGCGTATGTCAAAGATCTGAATCATATTATCTTGATGGTTACTTCTCTCATGGTAGTCTTGAATCCACCCGAGATCCATCTGACGTTGGAGGTCCTCTTGTACAAAAGAGCATCCCTGATTGCTTGTTGAGCAGATCGGACAGGTACTGTAATCGTGCCGTGGCAGATCATAGAATTTACTTTGCCTTGAGTGCATCGCCACTAAGTTGACATTCATCGCATGGATGTCGTGGTTCTGAATAATGTTGGGATTCGCATGGGCCATGTTGACTTCACGGATTCGGTGATCTTGGATCCAACCTAGATCCATCTGTTCTTGTAGGGCTGACTACACTACGGAACACCCCTGGTTATTCTTTGAGCAGATACCACACTGGTGATAATTGTGAGGTGGTACATGACCGTACCCGCTCTGTCTACAATGTATCCTGACCAAATTGGTTCCTAATAGGAGTACATCGTGAATTTGATAATTGCGGCTAAATTCTTCCTCTATTAAATTTACTGCAGTCTTCTCATGTTGTGGCAACTGGTTCGTCTGAACATTTGGATTAGTATCTTTGAAAGATAGGATCTCGTTCCTAACAAGCTTCTATACATCAGACTTGAAGCTGATACAGTTCTCAATGTTGTGCCCCGATCCTCCTTGATGGTAAGGGCAAGTTTGATCCTCTTTGAACCAAAAAGGCAGATTTTCCGGTACTGTAGGAGACCTGGTTTGGACGTGCCCCTTGGCCAGTAGAAGTGGAAATAGTTTTGTGTACAACATCGGTATAGGGTCGAGCCCTGATGGTCGTGTCGTACGATTGTTGATGTTGTATTGTGGACGAGCCTGTTGAAGAGGCTGTTGTGTCTTTTACTGACACTGTTGTTGATTTGGTTGGCTCTGAGCAACCTGAGGTTGATACGTCGGAGATGGCGCAGGGTTGATAGCGAGAGTTACTGCATCTATTGGTTGATACCTTCGCCTTTGCTTTCCCAGAGAGATATTACCAATATCTTGCTCTTTTTTCTTTTGGAAAGCACTACCGTATCTCTTAGTACTGCTTGATGGTTCTATATTTCTGACCAATCGTCCCTCTCGGACTGCTTCTTCAAGGCGTACTCCCCTGTTTACCATTTCAGTGAAGTCACTGGGCGCACTAGCAACCATTCGGTCGTAATAGAATGAGCTCAAGGTTTTCAAAAAGATCTTGGTCATCTCTTTTTCCTCGAGAGGGGGACAAATCTGGGTGGCAATTTCACGCCATCTCTGAGCATATTCTTTGAAAGTTTCTTTGTCCTTCTGCGACATTGCTCTGAGTTGATCCCTATCTGGTGCCATGTCCAGATTGTATTTATATTGTTGAACGAAGGCAGCCCCAAGATCTCTGAAGGTGCTAATCTTGGTGCGGTTTAAACCCATGTACCATTTGAGTGCGGCACCGGTTAAACTGTCTTGGAAATAATGGATCAGTAGCTGTTGATTTTCTGTCTGGGTTGACATTTTTTGAGCGTACATCACCAAATGACTTTGAGAGCAAGAGTTGCCTTTGTATTTTTCAAAGTCAGGCACCTTGAATTTGTGCGGAATCTTTACATTAGGGACCAGACAGAGGTCTGCGGCGTCCTTTCCGAATAAGTCTTGACCGCGAATGGCATGCAGTTCCTTCTGCATTTCCGAGAATTGTTCCTGGAACTCATTCATCCTTTCATACATGTCTTCGTTTCTACCAAAAATTGCTTGCGGAACCTGTCCTTCCGGAACAGAGTGTACCACCGGTTATGGTATGGTCATTTCAGTGGCGACTCTTGGAGCTTCAGTGTCCTGAAGTTTGTAACCTTTAGGAGTTGCTGTTGTAAACCTTGCATCTACACTTTCCCGATGTTTTTAAACTCCAGGCCCAGTGATTGCTGCTGCAGTTTCTTGGTCTTCAGTGACCGGCGGAATGTATCCTTCAGGGATAAAGTTGAAAGGCATGCCCCAGGGGCGACCTTTAGGCATGTTGTACCGAGGATGATTCTCATGCGTCTCCATTATGGGCGTAGATGTAATCTCCGAGATCACAGTCTTTTGCCTCTGAGCTGTTGTCAGGGATTGCATGTCACTGTGAAGTTTTTCGAAACTTTCCTTTAGAGCGTCGATTTCTTCTCTCAGCTCTCTGTTCTCTTCCTTGAGATCGTCCATTTTCTTTTGTCGATTGGCCCGAGTATTGTATGAGTGAGACAGTTTGATGCTAGAACCGCGATACGTACGTGAGATTCGAAGATAAGAAGATGCGTTATGCGAGAATGATGAATGATATGCAAAGTTATATATTTTTTGGCTTTAATAAAAAAAAACTTCAACAAATAGATTGCAAATATCATACAGTGAAGGGTGGAGACCCTGTTTTATTGAATTCGAAAGATTGCAGTAAGGAAAAGTACAATATTTTACAAAGTGCTGTAAGGAAAATGGCTAAGCTTATGGATCCTGAGTCTTCTCTAAAGAGAGCTCAGATACTGGTTCTGGTACTTTCCTTTTCTTTGAACGGGGCTCCTTAGTCGTTGTCGATTCGTCAGTCCTTTGCCAAGTGAAAGGAGCGAGCAAATTTCTTCAGTCCTCCTGACTTTCTACAACATGCTACTCTAATATCTTAATCAGAGCATCCTTTTCTTTTAACAGTTCCTGAATCTTGGTACACTCCACATTGCGGATTCGATACTTGTTTTTCCAAGAGCTCTTCTGACGTTGAACTTTGTTGAGAGCTACTTGGAGTTTTTCCGTGTCAGACATGAAATAAAAGACAAATTCCTTTAACGGAAAAACTTCTTGGAGAGGGTAAGGCATCCTCAGCTTGCGAGCTCTAGTTTGCACCCAGTGGAGATAAGGTTCCATGGAGGTACAATTTGGTCTTCCTATAGACTCTCTTCCTTTCTTGTTAATATGTTGCCAGGCATGCACTATTTCCTTCTTTAGTGGCCTATGATTTTCCCCTTCCTTGAAGAAAAGACCTTCTAGATGAACATTATACGGGATATTCTTCATCGGGTATCCGAGTTGACGGTGAACTAAAATTGGATGATAGTTGATTCCTCCTTTAGTTCCAATGAGGGGTACGTTAGGGAAATTTCCACATCTGTCGATGATCTCTATTACCTCATAAATCCTATCGTACCATTAATCTATGTCAGAGTTGGTAAGAGGCATAATCCTTTGCGACCAACGTAGAGTACTCTTGTGATCCCAAAAAGCAGCAGACTTGGGTAAATGGGAGATGAACCATTTGTAAAGTAGAGGTACACAACATGTGATCATTCCTCCGCTGTACAGATTCCTTAAGTGTACAGAATGATAAGCATCTGCGAGCAAGGTTGGTACGGGATTTCCAATTAGAAATATCTTAACAGCGTTTGTATTAACGAAATTGTCTATGTTGGGAAAAAGGAATAACCCGTATGTGAGCAGTACAAAGACGTCTTTGAAAGAAGTTACGTTTCCTATACTAGCAAAGTACAGGGCTTTCTCTACCGAAAACTTGGCTGGTAAAACTTGGATTCCTCCTTTGGTGGTCATGTGAGTCCTAACTTCTAACTCGTCCAAAGAGATGGCTCTTGCAATGACCTGATCCTTTGGAATTTCTTCTAGTCTAGAAAAAGGAGCTCGATCAGTGATAGGTAAATCAATCAGATGAGAGTACTCTTCTAACATTGGTGCCAGTTGATAATCTGGGAACGTGAAGCAGTGATAAACCGGATCATAGAACTGAATTAGTGTAGACAGGATTCCTTCAACTACGTGGACCCTTAATAGAGACAACAGTCCTCCGTGCTTAGCTCTGAAAACATCAGGGTTAGTAATCATCCTTGCCAACCCCCTTAAATCCTCTAGTTTCGGAGTCTTGAAAGTGTACTTGTGCGTTTTTCTTCTACCGAAATCCATAACGCAATCTTTCTGATATTTGCAATTATTGTTTTAGTTTATTTTGAAAAAAGAAGAGAAGAGAAAAGAAGATTTTTCTTTGTTTAAGAGTTTTTTAGATGAATGCATGAATGCAGCACACAAAAACATTGAAAAAACATGGGTTCAAGGGTTCAACGTCACGAACATGGTGTCATGGCTCTACCCATCCCCAAAGGTTGTATTCTGGTCAATTTTTGTACCTGTAGAACGGATCCTAAGGTTCCCAAAATCACTGACCCCCCTAGGGATATTAACAGCAAGCTGGTTCACCCGAGCGAGCTGTAGCATCCTAGGGTAATCTCATTTGAGTGTAGTATCACGTATCAACTATTCCCGATAGTCACCGCACTACCAAGTGGTCATAAGGTTAATGCCTACTAAATCCTCATGGTCACGGGTGTCGTACTAGAAAACTCTGCTTTCACAACAATCGGTTGTTCAACAGGCAGAATCCACACAGCCCTCGCCTGATTTGGTGGTCTACCAGGATCGCTTATTCGGGATTCACTCCCTATAAGTCCACCCATCTATGCCACCCCTTATCTTAGGGTTCTCTCAAACTTTCCACATGCGTATCAATCGCATTCCCATTGACAGAAAAATAAACACGGATATCAAGTTGGAAAAGCAGTAAATATATATGTTAGCTCTTGGATTGGCTAGAATTTTGGTAAAACAAAGTTGTTCAATGTTGATGTCACATGGGTGATGTCTTAACATTGAGTCTTAACATTTGTTAATGTTATTTGTTTAAGTTGTTGATGTTTTGAAGTCTGATGTCACATGCGATGTCATGACATCAGATATGCAGATCATTAAAACATCAGGTTTGAGATGTTTTTAGGGTTAACCGTATTAGCTGGAATTTGGGAGAGCTGTTAGAGTTATTGGATGCGAATATCTTGGAGGAGATATTTTCTGTTGCAAATAGATTTGATACAGATTTGTAGGAGTGTTTAAAGGCTGAAGATTTAAAAAGATTTTGAGAGAAAATCTGTTTTGAAGATTCAGTTTTAAATAACAAATCAGGTCAGATATTGTAGCAGGTCCAAGACCAAATCAAATAGTTATATAAAGCGCATCAATCCTGAAGGAAAAGTACAGAAGATATAGAGCATAGACACAGTGTCAATCATTGTCTTTGTACGAGTGTTGTGTAAACCATTCTAGGTTGAATTGGTGAGTTGTAAGGTGTACTCTCTTAGAGCTGTGAAGCAAGAGAGTGGTGTTACTTGATCAAAGCTTGTAAGCAGGATCAAGGTGTTTCTCAAAGTGTGATCTTTGAGGTGTTTTAGGAAGTGAGTAGTGTTCTCATACCTAAGTGGTCTCTTAGGTAGAAAGTTCATTAGGTAGAGATTAAGTTTAGGAGATGTCAACTGGGTTGTTGAGTCTATAAATTAATTCTACTAATAGTGAAATTCCTTCCTGGCTTGGTAGCCCCCAGAGTAAGTTGTTTAACTGAACTGGGTGAACAATTCTTTGTGTACTCTTCTGTTGTTTTATTTTGTCCATTGCAGAGTGTGTTGTTGTTACATCACACGTAACATCACATATCTGGTACCATAATTTCAATTGGTATCAGAGCAGGCATCCTGCTCTGCATCTGGATGAGATCTAGGGCTGATACTTTCTGGTAAGATGGACAAGGAAGTTGGTGGATTTGTGAATAGACCCCCTATTCTGGATGGCTCTAATTATGATTATTGGAAGCCAAGGATGATTACCTTTTTGAAATCCGTGGACAGCAGGGCTTGGAAGGCTATCATAAAAGAATGGAAAGCACCTGTTGTTGTTGAGAAAGATGATGCTGGGAAAGAAAAAGAAGGCAGTTCAAAACTGAAACCTGAAGAAGAATGGACCAAGGAAGAAGATGAGCTTGCCCTTGGTAATTCTAAAGCTCTAAATTCTATTTTCAATGGAGTCGATAAGAACATCTTCAGGTTGATCAACACCTGTGAAGTTGCTAAGGAAGCTTGGGACATCTTAAAGACTACTCATGAAGGAACCTCAAAGGTTAAGATGTCAAGACTTCAACTTCTGACATCAAAGTTTGAAAGTCTAAAGATGAAGGAAGATTAAACTATTCATGATTTTCACATGAGTATTCTTGAGCTGTCTAATGCCTCTAGTGCTCTTGGAGAAAAGATGACTGAAGAAAAGCTGGTGAGGAAAATCCTTAGGTCCCTTCCCAAGAGATATAAGATGAAGGTGACTGCAATTGAAGAAGCTCAAGACATCATCAAAATGAGAGTTGATGAGCTAATTGGATCTCTTCAAACTTTTGAGTTAGGGTTGAATGAAGAGGAACCTGAAAAGAAGACCAAGAGTATAGCCTTGGTATCTAATACTCAAGAAGAGAAGAAAGGGAATGGTGCTGAATCTCAGGAGGAGCTTTCTCAGGCTATTGCTATGCTGGGAAGACAGTTCAACAAGGTGTTTAAGAGAATGAATAGAAACTACAAACCCAATGTTAAGAACATCTCCTCTGACATCAGCAAATCAAAAGAAAAGGATGAAGAGAAGACTGCTCAAGACAAAGGGATCAAATGCTTTGAGTGTGAAGGTTATGGGCATGTCAAGAAAGAATGTCCTACATTCCTTAAGAAGCAGAAGAAGGGCATGACAGTTTCCGGGTCTGATACTGACAGTGAAAGTGAAGAAGAGTCAGCCAAGCATGTCAGAGCATTGACATGGACATGTGTGTCTGATGGAGAATCAAGTGATGAGGAACTGACTTTTGAGGAGTTAGCAGCCTCCTATCACGAGTTATGTCTGAAGAGTGCAGAGGTTTGTCAAGAAAGTGAGAAACAAAAGAAACAAATTGTTCAGCTTGAGACTGTTAAAGCTGATCTTGAAAATGAAGTCTTGTTGGTTAAATGTCAACTTGATCAAATGACAAAATCTGTTAGAATGTTGAACAGTGGATCTGATACTCTTGATAAGATCCTTCAGGCAGAAAAGGTAGAAGGAGACAAATCTGGCTTAGGATTTGTTGTTGAGGAGAAGGTTTCTGCTGAAGCTAGTACTTCAGGAACCAAAAAGGACATGTCTCAACCAATGTCTCAACATAACAAAAAGAGACATAATCCTAAACCCAAGCAGGGTGCTCACCAACAGCCTCAAAATGTTGGGAAAAGGTATGCTCATGATCCTCATCAAGGGAAGGTACATACTTATGGAGCTAGGCAGTATATGCCTCCTCAATACCATAGGAGTATGCAGGCTCCTAGGTTTAACATGTTCCATCAGATGTCTCAACATCAGGGGAACATGTATGGCTTTGAATATAATAATGCTGTGCCTCATTATTATGGAAGAAGGAAGCCACATCACCATAGAAGACAACCTAAGAGACAGAATCCTCACTACAGGAGACAGGAAAACTATTGAAGAAAACAACACCAGTACTATGGATGGCAGCCACAGCAGTTTCATCATCAAGGTGGCAGGAAGTTTAACAACTTCAGAGAAGAAAGAGTAAGGTGCTTCTATTGTGGAAGATTTGGCCATATGCAATTTTCTTGCTTCAAGCTTCATGGTTATCCCAAGTCTACCCCTCAACCTAGACAGAAGGATAACAAGCCCAAGGTTGTTAAACAATGAGTTCCTAAAGCTGAGGTTACATGTCTATTGGCTCACATTTCAGATAGACACTCTGCTAAGGATGGATGGTACTTTGACAGTGGTTGTTCAAAGCACATGACTGGATGCAAAAATCAATTGGTGGATGTCAATTCTTGCTCCTCAATTGATGTTACTTTTGGAAATGGAGAGAAAGGGGTGGTAAAAGGTGTTGGAAAAGTGAAGTGTCATGATGGACCTGATCTTGACAATGTGCTTCTTGTCAAAGGTTTGAGTGCTAATTTGATTAGCATAAGTCAGCTTTGTGATGATGGATATAAGGTCAGCTACACTAAAGATGAGTGTTTGATAACTAATGAGAAGAATGAGGTAATTATGAAAGGAGTCAGATCCAGAAATAATTGTTATCAATGGGTACCCCAAGAGGTCAGCTCATCTGGTGATGTTAAGGTTGATGTTGTGACATTAGACTGTAACATTAAGTGTGAAAGTCTGAGCATGTTGGAAGGTCAATTAGGGCTAATAACTTATGGTGTGAATCCTTTTAAAAATTTAAAAGGAAAGTTATTTTGGAGGGAGAAACTCATTGATTGGCATTTAAGTGATCCACAAAATCAGGCTTCATACTTTAGGCCATCATTTCCTATTATAGCCATCTCACGCTTCATCAAACTTCATATCCCTAAACTGTTCATCTCCTTCTCCTTCAACAGAAATTGCCATTCATCTCTGAATCTAAAGTGCTTCACAGGAACAATGTCAAAACATATATCATGTCCATCTAAGAAATCTGCTTCACAAAGTTCATCACGCGAAAAAGCTAGAGTTTCTACAGAAGAGGGCTCTGCAGAAGAAGCGTTGAATGTAGCACCCATCTCCATGATGGCTCCTGAATCAGGTAAGCCAAGACCTTCTAAACTTCAACCAAAAAGGGCTGCAACTAAATTTAATGATAATGAAACTAAGAGGTTAGTCACTAGTGTTCTTTTTAGCGATAAATCTGCATCTAGGTCGTCCACCTCTCAAGCTGTTGAAGAGAGGTTTGATGTTGATCGCAGTCTTAATCAGATTGCCACCAAAATTTTGGATAAAGGTTTGTCTGTAAAAGGCATTTCTGTTCCCCTTAGACAAATGCCTGCTAAAAAGAAGGACATACAAAGTGTTGATACAAATCTTCACAGACTGGCTATGTCTGTCATTGAAGATGCTGAAGTAGGTGGTGAAGAAGAAGGGGTTCATAAGGAAGCTGATGTTGAAACAAATGTCAGAACATCGCCTGATAGGGATGTTGAATCTAGCCCTGGTGGAATGAAGAATGAAGATGTTGTAAATGTTGTTGACCTGTCTGATGATGAAGTGATTGGGAATGTTGTTCCTAGTCTTGCCAAGAGACTGAAAACAAGGAAAGGAAATAATGTGGAATCTTCTCCAAAGAAGTTAGCTGAAGGAAAGAAGAAAAAGACTTCTATTGTTGGTCCTACAAAAACATGGAGCAAAGTTGATGTGAATCCCAGAAAGAGGAAGCTAGTGGAAGAATCTGAATCAGAGTATGATGTTGAGGATGATGTTCAGGACATCACCCCTGTGAGAAATTCAATCTTGAAGAGAATTGCTGACAAGATACCTAATGTTCCTGTTGACAACATTTTATTCCATTATGCAAGCAGTGCTTCCATGTGGAAATTTGTTTGTCAAAGAAGACTTGCTCTTGAAAGAGAGATTGGCAAAAAGGCTATGGAAATTAAAGAAGTCATAGAGGTGATAAAGGTTGCTGGATTGATGAAGACTGTGTGTGGATTCTCCAAGTGTTATGACAGTCTGGTTAAGGAATTTATGGTTAACATTCCTATGAATATTTCTGACAAAAGAAGTGTGGATTTCATGAAAGTGTTTGTTAGAGGCAAATGTATTGAATTCTCTCCTGAGGTTATCAACAATTACCTAGGAAGAAAAGAAGAAGAGTTTACAGAGTTAGAAGTTACTGATAATGATATCTGCAAGGAGATAACTGCTGGTCAAGTAAAGGTGTGGCCCTTGAAAGGAAAATTGACAACTAGCAAACTTAGTGTTAAGTATGCTATCTTGCACAGAATTGGAGCTGCAAATTGGGTGCCTACTAATCATAAAACCACAACAACTGTGGGATTAGGAAGGTTCATTTATGCTGTTGGCACTAAGAAGAAATTTGACTATGGATCATATATTTTTGAACAGACTGTGAAACATGCCACCACTAATGCTATCAAAATGCCTATAGCATTCCCATCTCTCATTTGTGGAGTAATTCTGAAACAACATCCTGGCATATTGACAAGTTCAGACACAGCCTGCAAGAGGGAGTCTACATTATCTCTGCATCCAAAATTTTTTGTTGGGAGTCATGTTCCAGACATTGTCTCAACATCAGATGCTGGTAACAAGAACAAAAGTACTAAGGCTGATTTGCTTGTAGAATTGAAAGCTACTTGCAAGGATCTGGATGTTGTGATCAATACCAGCATGACTAGAAAGAATGAGATTGAGAAGCTGATCCAGTCCTTGGAACAAGATGATAATGATGATGTCAATGCTGAAGGTGTCAATTCTGAGGAAGATGAAGAGGATGGTGAAGATGGCCCTAGCTCTGATGAAGATTAGTTCTTTTGCTGGTTTTGCTAGATAATAGTTTTTTTTTGCTTTTGTTGGTTTGTTCTGCACTTGATGTGCTTAATTATGTAATTTGAATATTGAGGCTTTTTAAGCACTTTTTATGTTCTATGATTTGTCTTGTCATGTATGCTGACTTTAGACTGACAATGAGAGCTAGATTAGGACTAACTGGTTGTTAGAAGAACTTCAAGTTGAGGTTTGTCCAATTATGGAACCTCAAATCCACAAAATCACCAGCCAGTTGCTCTTGTTCTTGACAAAGTTGCAGTTGAGGTGCCATATCAAGTTCCAGCTCATTTCAATCCAATATAAGCATTCAAACACCTTCCTTGTCACCTAAGGAAGCTGTCCAGATCATTGGAACACATCTGTAACACCTCTACCATTGAAGTCAAATCCTTCTTGCAGAGGTAAGCATCACAACTTGAACTCTATAAATCATGCATTCCTTTGATGTCCATTGATCATAAACATCTCATACATGTTGTATATGTTGTGTTTGAACTAATTTACCATGCTATTGTTGCCTGTGTAATGAGATAGCATAAAACATGCAAATCTAGGCCTATTTTGAAACCAGTATCGGGTCTTAAAATAGTGACATTTTTTGAAAATTCCAAAAGCACCATTAGATTCCTCATGAAATTCTAGGCAGGATACACCTAAATTTTGTCCAAATCCATGGAGAATTGAGGAAGTTAGAGGCTTCATGCAAATCCACCAAAACTAGGTTTTTTGCCTTGGCCAGACCTAAAAACCAAGTCACCCTTATATGCACATGGGGTGGTTTTGATACACGGATGTATCACCACCCCAGTGGTAGCGCGCATGTGTGTTTGGTTCAGAGGTCGTGGGTTCAAGACCCACCCAGACCATTTTGCCATTTTCTCATATTTTTGCTATTTTTCATATTTTCATGGTTTTATTAATTAATCCTAAAATTAATTTCTCCCTCATTTTTTATCATTTTTTATTTGTTCTTTTTGTAAAAATTCACAAAAATTTTAAAATGCTTTATTCCACAAAAAAATCAAATTTATATTATTTATTTAATATAGTTGATATTTTTGTAAGTAATTTCATTTTTAATTGTTTTCAAACATTTAAAAAATGAATTTTCACCTTGAATTTTCAAAACCAAATGAGTTTTAATTCATCTTGTGATTAAAACATCATTTTTCAAACCTTAACCAAAAATCACAAGTTGTTTATTCATTCTTATTTGGTGTTTTTTAATCATTTTTTAACTAATTTTCGTTGAAAAATTACTTTAAAAAATGAAATTAGGGTTTCTTTGACTTTGATCTTTTTTCAAACATTTTACAAACCAATCTTGGGCCTCTAATAGAGTGTAAGTCCTAACCCTTTTTGTAAATAAACCTTTTTGGGCCTCAGTCATTGTATAAGTCCCACTGCGATTTCAAAAATCTTGGTGCGATCGCCATTTTTAACTAGGCCTCCCCTCGTGTTGTAAGTCCCATTTTTATTTCTTTAAATCACCTTGGGCCTCTTGAGAGAGTGTAAGACCCATCCCTTTTGTACATAAAATAATTTGGGCCTCAGTCATCGTGTAAGACCCAATACGATTTTCAAAACAACGGTACGATAATTGTTTTTCACTTGGGCCTCTCCTTGACTTGTAAGCCCCATCTCTTGTACAAAAATAAACCTTGGGCCTCTCCTTGAGTTATAAGACCCATCCCTTTGTAAATAAACAATTCTTTGGGCCTCTCCTTGAGTTGTAAGCCCCAATCTTTTCAAAACAACTTTCCCTTTTGATTTAGGTTCAAATTCATAGTTGTTATCAAAACTTTCTTTAATTTCTTGAACAACTAACCATACAGCTGTTATAATGGAAGCTTGCTCACCTGTAAGTTTTAAAACAACTTTTTTAAATTACTTGCATATATATATATATATATTTGTTAGTGCTGGAAGCTTGCTCACCTGTAAGTCCTCCTACCCTCTCTTTTACATACAGTCTCTATATATATCTGTACGTATATATGCCTGTATATAAACACTCTCTTGTTGAGTCACTCTTCTCATAAACACTCTCTTGTTGAGTCAATCACCTTAAAACACTTTCTTGTTGAGTCAATCCTCTTTTTAGCCTTCTCTTAGGCTTTGTATAATGATTTCCCTCAGTAGAGTTAGTCTCAATCTTGGGTATTGTACAAGATACCTAAAACTTCCTCAGCTGAGTTAATCATCTTTTTATTTTAGCCTCAATCTTGGGCTTTGTACAAGACACATATAAACTTCCTTCAGCAAAATCAAACCTTTCTTGTCTCCTATTAAGCTCTGTATAAATATCTCCCCAGCGGAGTCAATTCCTCCCAGCTTTCCTTTAGGCTGTGTGAATAAATCTCCCTAAACAGAGTCAATCTCCTTAGCCTCAATCTTGGGCTTTGTACAAGACACCCATACTCTCCAGCTGAGTCAATCACTTTTAGCCTCAATCTTGTGCTTTGTACAAGACAGATAAAAACTTCTTTTCCCCTAAAGTCAGTTTCTTTCTAGCCTTAATCTTGGGCTTTGTACAAGACACCCATAAATCTTCCCCAGTATAGTCAATAAAACTCTCTTTTAGCCTCAATCTTGGGCTTTGTACATGACAGATAAAAACCTTCCCCGACGAAGTCAATGTCTAGCCTCCTCTTAGGCTTTGTATAATGATATCCCCAAAAGAGTCAGTCTATTTTCCAGCCTCAATCTTGGGCTTTGTACAAGACAGATAAAATTCCTCAAGCGGAGTCAACCTTTTAGCTTCATCCTTGGGCTTTGATCAAGGCACACAAAAGTCAAAATCCTCTCAGAAAAAATCAAAAACCTCTCTATAGGAAGACATTTCTCTGTACATCACCATCAAAGCAAACAATCAAAACAAACCCTAATCCCAGATAACTGCTGTAAGTGGCACACTTGTTGATTCAAATATCCAAGTTGTATTCCATCTCTTATCCTGGTAAACCCCTTCTTTCATCTAATTGATGTAAGCGGCAAGCCTCTGGATTATTTACATCCACGCCACTGTCCATCTCTTAGCATGAAAGATTCCTAAGGAAAAATGGCATTACTCTACATTGAGTTAAAGTTTTCTCCTTCCGGACAAATCCCTCATAAAGGAAATTATGGCATTGCTGGATTCTGACATCCAAGTTAAAGTAATCCTCCTTTATAATCAGTCAGCCAACAGTTGTGATAAACAGACGAGATGTCTCCCTTTAGCGATGACAAATTCTCGCTCAATCAAGCCTTTAGCTTCAATCTTAGGCTTTGAACAAGACACAAATATTCCTTTTAGCTTCAATCTTGGGCTTTGAACCGGACACAAAATACTCTTTTAGCTTCAATCTTGGACTTTGAACAAGACACCAAATACCTCTCCTCCCATAGAGGGAACTATGATTGCTCTGATTTCCCTGTTTATCTTTAACGGAAATACGTAGGCATAAGATTGCGAAATCTTAGCGAGCACACCAAATCAAAAACTTTAGATCTAGTACCTTCACACATCAATTAAAACTTTAGGTTTCATACCTTACCAAAAACATCGCAACAAACCCGAACTCAACAAAAACTCTCTCTCTCAACCCTCCCAATGGACAAACTTTCCCAATTAACAAACAAACACCAGTAAGCAGTAAATAGAAAATAGTACAATTGCTAACGATCTGTGGATAACCATATATAGGATGGGCAATTGACAATTCCCCATTGTATAACCTGACCCCGGACCCCCAATCTCTTAAGCATTTGTTAAAGAAAACATTTGCGTACAAGGTTAGTTTGAGATATCTTCCCATTCCTTTCCAGCTCACATGATAAATAAGAAATCAGAAAGTAGCACCCAATCCCTACCATTGCGGTGAGGAAAACCCATGGCGATAAGGTGGTCGCGTCACCGACAAAAATCGCACGCTATAGAGAAATGGCAACTCTGCTGGGGACTCATTTTATCTGTCTAGGACTAGGATTAGAATTTCTAAGAGGTCTAGGTTGTTAGCAATCATACTACATACTATATATTTATATTTACTACTTTTCCTACTTGATATCCGTGTTTATTTTTCTGTCAATGGGAATGCGAGTGATGTCGCATCTGGAAAGTTTGAGAGAAACCTAAGATAAGGGGTGGCAAAGACGGGGAAACTTGTAGGGAGTGAATCCCGAACAAGCGAACCTGGTAGACCACCAAATCAGGTGAGGGCCCGTAGGATTCAGCCTGCTGATCATGATCGTTGTTGAAAACAGAGTTTTCCTAATGTGGCGCCTGTGATCCTGAGGATTTAGTAGGCTTTAACCTTATGACCACTTGGTAGTGCGATGACTATCGGGAATAGTTGTCACGCGATACTACACTCAGATGAGATTACCCTAGGATGCTACAGCTCACTCGGATGAACCAGCTTGCTGTTGATATCTCTAGGGGGGTCAATGATTTTGGGAACCTTAGGAACCGTTCTACAGGTACAAAAATTGACCAGAATACAACCTTTGGGGATGGGTAGAGCCATGACTCCATGCTTGTAACGCTGAACCTTTGAATCCATGTTTTTTTCTATGTTTTTGTGTGCTGCATTCATGCATTCATTTAAAAAACTTTTAAACAAAGAAAAATCTTCTCTTCTTATCTCTCTTTTTTTCAAATTAAACTAAAACAATAATTGCAAATATCAGAGAGATTGCGTTATGGATTTCGGTAGAAGGAAGACGCACAAATACACTTTCAAGGCTCTGAAGTTAGAAGATTTAAGGGGGCTGAGAAGGATGATTACCAACCCTGATGCTTTCAGAGCTAAGCATGGAGGACTGTTGTCTCTACTAAGGGTCCGCGTAGTTGAAGGAATCCTGTCTACGCTCATTCAGTTCTACGATCCAGTTTATCACTGCTTCACGTTCCCGGATTATCAACTGGTGTCATACCCCAAATTTTGACTACTAAGATTCCCATCATTGTGCAAATCATTATCCCAATATGGATGAACCATCATACCTCATTAGTCTCCCCAAAGATGGGTGAGCATTCACTGCAATCAGGTTTAGGGTTTTTAGCCCCCTCAGAGCACTTAGACAAAGGATCAATCAAGAAATGACATGATCTTCAACTTGTATAACCTCTCAAACACCCACAATGGATCAAGAGGACTCCCACATCAAGGATCAAGCACAAGGTTGCAGCATTCCAAGTGGATTAATCCTCAAGATCGCCAGTGTCACCAAATTAGGGTTTTGGTCGACTGAGGCCTCCAGATGGAAATTTTCATCTGGGCATGATCCAATGCTTCAAAGCATAACCCAAGGTACTCCAAGGGACCTCATGGACCCAATCATCAAGTCAATTTAGCCTTAGGGGATGCATTCATCAAAAATCAGGAATTAGGATTTCTTGACCTAATTCACCCCTAAGTTGACTTTTGGGACAAAACATGAGCCAAGATCTCAAGACATGATTTGAGGGTCTCTAATACACCACATTGATCCATTTGCAACAATGGATTGATCCAAGAAGCTTGATTCACAAGTTTCAATTTCATCTGGACCACAATTAGGTTTCGCGGGAAAAGTCAACTGTACCTTTGACTTTTGACCAGGACATGCTCCCAAAACTTGGGACATGATTCAATACACCCTATAACACCTATGGAATGCATCCATTAAGTTTGATTTAGGTCAAGGACTTGATTTCATAGAGGATCGCACATTTTGGAATTCATCTGATAAAAAGTCAATTGTACCAAAAAGTCAAAGTTTGACTTTTTGATTTCTTGGTCAACCAAGGTTCCCTAACCCTAAAATGATGTTAATGTGTGATTGGAATCATCATTCATTAAGAAAAATCAATGAAAGTGGGATAACTTGTAAAAGGGGTAACCATAAAAAAACTTAGTGTTATTTCGTTGATTTTGTAGTTGGCATTTATTTTGCTAAAACTATTCTAGCAGCAAGATGTTGAAACAAGATGTTCTAAGTTGCTGCATTCAACATGTCGAATGAAGATGTCCCATACTGGCTCATAGGACATCGCGCCTGAATTCAGTTTAAGAGAAGATTCTGTTGCTATTATTTGTTACTGAATATTCTGTGAATATTTGGTTATCCTATTTGGCATCCAACGTGTTTTTGGATTGTGTTTTTGTGTTGGTTTTCGGATTTTTAGCGCTTTCTAATTATGGAGACATATTAGGAAACTTTAGATTGAAGACCTATTTTGTTGGAGTTTTTTATGCAGATTTGTGAGCAGTCTCTTTGCTGCGTTTTTGAAGCCCAATCCAGTCCAGATTTAATGCTATATATTGACTGGTGTAAACCTAGTTTAGGTGTGGAACTTACGTGTGTTTTTGTTAGGGTTTTGAGTGTTGTTTGTGAGCCTAACTGGTATCATTCTGATAACAATATAAGGACTGGTTTTTTGTGTTGTAAGTTCTGTCAGTTACTCATAAGCTTTTAAGCATTGAGTTTCTTGTGTGTCAATTCTCATAAGCTTTGAAGTATTGAGAATTGTGTGTTTTGAAAGTGTGACTTTCGTTTTTGTTACTTGCGTTGAAAGGAACCAATCACGGGTTGTGATTGTAGAGGGATTTGAGGAGGGCCTCATACCTAGGTGAGTCTTAGGTAGAAGTCATAGGAAGGGTAGTGATTAAGTGAGCAGATTGTAACCGGGTGTGGTTGTTGTATGATCTGTGAATTGATACTATCGTATATTGGTTTCGTCCCTGGCTTGGTAGCCCCCAGAGTAGGATTTTTGATCCGAACTGGGTAAACATATCACTGTGTTCTTTACTTTCTGCACTGTTATTATTATTGTTATCTTGTTCATTGTGTTGGATATCAGTGTCTCAACATCTGTGTAGGACATCTGATATATGTGCCAGAATTTCAATTGGTATCAGAGCTTGCACCCTTGTTTGGTTCTGGGTGAGATTCAGGGAAGGTACTTTCTGGTACAATGGACAAGGACAGAGGATTTTTGAACAAACCACCTCTGCTTGATGGTTCCAACTATGACTATTGGAAACCAAGGATGATAACATTCATCAAATCCATGGATGATCAAGCATGGAAAGCTGTTATAAAAGGATGGGAACCCCCAAAGGTTAAAGATGGAAAAGGTACCCCTACTGATGTGGTGAAGGAAGAGGAAGACTGGGATGATGCAGACTACAAAGGGTCCGTGGGAAATTCCAAAGCCATGAATGCATTGTTTAATGGTGTCAATAAGAATATCTTCAGGTTGATTGAACATTGCACCATTTCAAAAGAGGCGTGGGAGGTCTTGAAGGTTGCTCATGAAGGGACTTCAAAGGTGAAGATGTCAAAACTTCAGCTTCTCACTAGCAAGTTTGAGAGTTTGAAGATGAAGGAGGATGAGAGCATTCATGATTTTCACATGAACATTATTGAGATAGCTAATGCCTCAAGTGCCCTAGGTGAAAAGATGTCTGACAGCAAACTGGTCAGAAAAATCCTCAGATCTCTACCTAAGAGATTTGACATGAAAGTGACTGCTATAGAGGAAGCTCAGGATATAGACAAGATGAAAGTGGATGAGCTTGTGGGATCTCTTCAAACATTTGAATTAGGGATCAGTGAAAAGTCTGAAAAAAAGAAGAGCATAGCTTTTGTGTCAAATGCTGGTGACTCAGAAGATGAAGGTGACCTGGTCAGAGATGAAGGGGTGTCTAAAGATCTGGTATTGCTTGGAAAACAATTTAACAAAGTGTTGAAATGGATTGACTGGATGTCGAGAGCAAATGCTCAGAATAAGTCACTCGACATCAGTAAAAACCAGGATGGAGGCAGAAGGTCCAGAACTGAAGAAGACTCCAATCAAGGGAAGAGAGTTCAGTGTTTCGAATGTGAGGGATTTGGGCACATAAAGACTGAGTGTCCCACGTATCTCATAAAGACTGAGTGTCCCACGTATCTCAAAAGGCAAAAGGCAGAGTGATCTTGAAGAAGAATCAGCAAAATTGGTGACAACCTTGACTGGGATATGTAAGGCTGATGGAGAAACTACTTGTGAGTCTGACTCCGACAAAGAATCTTATATTGGAGAACTCACTAAGGAAGAAGTCTTCACCGGGTTCTCAAAGTTGTGTATCAAGAATGAAGAAAGGTGCCAGATAATATTAGAACAGAAGGTTCTGATAGCTCAACTAGAAGCTGAGAAGGAAGAACATCTATCAATCATTGCTGATCAGAAAGAGGAGGTTGTATGGCAAAAGTCAAAACTTGACAATATGACCAAATCTATAAGAATGCTGAACAATGGTACCACGCAGCTGGATGAGATTCTTCAGACTGGGAAAGATGCTGGAAACGTGCAAGGCCTTGGTTTTAACAATCAAGCAGAGAACTACAAGAAGCCTGTATTAAGGTTTGTTCCTCAGAAAATAAAGCAAGAAGAGGGGATGTCAAATCACATGTTTCAACATCCGTTGAAGCATCAGAAAAGAGTATGTAGTTCAAAGTATAAACCATGGAGATGTCATTACTGTGGAAAGATTGGTCACTTAAAGTCCTTTTGCTACAAGCTGCACGGCTATCCCAAAACTGCTCATCAACAAAATAAAGGACAGAGTTGGGCTAAAATAAAGAGAAGATGGATTCCTAGAAATATGATGACTGGTCTCATAACACATACCTCTCTTAGAGCATCCGCAAGGAAAGATTGGTACTTTGACAGTGGTTGTTCAAGACACATGACTGGTGTGAAGAAATTCTTGTCAGATATCAAGCCTCACTCCACCAATTATGTCACTTTTGGGGATGGATCAAAAGGTGAAATAAAGGGTGTTGGAAAGCTGGACTACACAGGACAACCAAATCTGGATCGTGTTCTATTTGTCAAAGGGCTGACCGCAAATTTGATCAGTATAAGCCAACTGTGTGATGTAGGACTCAAAGTAAATTTCACAAAATCTGAATGTTTAGTAACCAATGAGAAAGATGAAGTTATTATGAAGGGAACCAGGTCTAAGGATAACTGCTATCTGTGGAATCCTCAAGAATCGGAGAGTTTGTCTACCTGTTTGATGTCAAAGGAAGATGAAACCAAACTATGGCATCAGAAATTGGGTCACTTACACTTGAAAGGGATGAAGAAAGTTATGTCAAGTGAAGCTGTTAGAGGTATTCCCAAGCTGAAGATTGATGAGGATAGAATATGTGGTGAATGTCAAGTTGGGAAGCAAACAAGGGTGTCACACAAGAGGCTTCAACATCTTACCACAACTTCTAGAGTTCTGGAACTGCTTCACATGGACTTAATGGGACCTATGCAGGTTGAAAGTCTTGGAGGGAAGAAGTATGCCTATGTTGTCGTTGATGATTACTCCAGATTCACCTGGATAAGTTTTATCAGAGAAAAGTCTGAAGTATTTGCAGCCTTCAAAGAATTGTGTCAAAGGATTCAACGGGAAAAGGATTGTGGTGTTGTTCGAATCAGAAGTGACCATGGGAAAGAATTCGAAAATAGCAGGTTTGAAGAGTTTTGCTTATCTGAAGGAATCACTCATGAATTCTCATCACCGATCACTCCTCAGCAGAATGGTGTGGTGGAACGCAAGAATAGGACTATACAAGAGTGTGCAAGAGTCATGATTCATGCCAAAAAGCTTCCATATCATTTTTGGGCTGAAGCCATGAATACCGCTTGCTATATACACAATAGGGTGACTATCAGATCAAGTACTTTTGTCACTCTTTATGAGCTATGGAAAGGTAGGAAGCCAAATGTGAAGTATTTCCATGTGTTTGGGAGTAAGTGCTATATCTTGGCGGATCGTGAGCAGAGGCGAAAGATGGATCCTAAGAGCGAGGAAGGGATATTTTTGGGATACTCTACAAACAGTAAAGCATATAGGGTATTTAATTCCAGAACTAAGGTGATGATGGAATCCATAAATGTGGTGGTTGATGACTCTGGGAAAGACGAAGATGTCACAGATGATGTTGGAGCATGCCTTCCCATGAACAATGAAATCTCACAAGACATTGAGTCCGTAGAAAATAATGCTCATGAAACCGACACTAGACCTGAGAATGAAGAAGTAGAGGATGCTAACAGGGGACCCTCTATAAGGATTCAGAAGGATCACCCTAAGGAATTGATTATTGGAAATCTGAATGAAGGTGTAAGAACGAGAACGAGGGAGGCTGTGTCAAATGTATGCTTTGTTTCAAAGATTGAACCAAAGAATGTCAGAGAAGCATTGACAGATGAGTTCTGGATAAGTGTTATGCAAGATGAGCTTTGTCAATTCGAGAGGAATGAAGTCTGGGAACTGGTACCACGACCAGCAGGAACAAATGTGATTGGAACAAAATGGGTTTATAAGAATAAGTCTGATGAACAAGGAGTTGTTACCAGGAACAAAGCTAGATTAGTTGCTCAAGGATACACACAGATTGAAGGAGTAGACTTCGATGAAACATTTGCTCATGTGGCTCGATTGGAATCCATTAGATTGCTGCTAGGAGTGGCATGTTTGTTGAAAATCAGACTGTTTCAAATGGATGTCAAGAGTGCCTTTCTGAATGGCTATCTTAATGAGGAAGTCTATGTTGAGCAGCCTAAAGGGTTTGTGGATCCAAATTTTCCTGATCATATTTTCAAGCTAAAGAAGGCTTTGTATGGGTTGAAACAAGCTCCACGAGCTTGGTATGAAAGGCTGACTGAGTTCTTAGTCAACCATGGATACAGGAAGGGTGGTGTTGATAAAACACTTTTTGTCAAGGAGAAGGATGGGAAACTAATGATTGCTCAGATTTATGTAGATGATATTGTGTTTGGTGGTATGTCGGATGAAATGGTCCAACATTTTGTCAACCAAATGAAGTCTGAATTTGAGATGAGCTTGGTAGGTGAATTAACTTACTTCCTTGGATTACAAGTCAAGCAGATGGAAGATTCCATTTTTATTTGTCAGAGCAAATATGCGAGGAATATTGTGAAGAAGTTTGGACTGGATAATGCCAAGCATAAGAGAACTCCTGCTCCTACTCACTTGAAGTTATCCAAAGATGAAAAGGGAGTGAATGTTGAACAAAGTTTATACAGAAGCATGATTGGAAGTTTGCTGTATCTTACAGCAAGTAGGCCAGACATAACCTTTGCTGTTGGCGTATGTGCAAAATACCAAGCAGAACCCAAGGTCAGTTACATCAATCAAGTTAAGAGAATTCTTAAGTATGTGAGTGGTACATGTGATTATGGGTTGTTGTACTCCCATGACTCAAGTTCCATTCTAGTAGGATACTGTGATGCTGATTGGGCTGGAAGTGCTGATGATAGGAAGAGTACCTCTGGAGGATGTTTATTTTTGGGAAATAATCTTATTTCATGGTTTAGTAAGAAACAAAACTCTGTATCTCTTTCTACTGCTGAAGCTGAATACATAGCAGCTGGAAGTAGTTGTGCTCAACTCGTGTGGATGAAGCAAATGCTATCGGAGTATAATGTCACACAAGATGTCATGACATTGTTTTGTGACAACCTGAGTGCTATTAATATTTCTAAAAATCCTATTCAACATAGCAGGACTAAGCACATTGATATCAGACATAACTTCATCAGAGAACTTGTGGAGGACAAAGTCATAACTCTTGAGCATGTGAGCACCGAAAATCAGCTTGCTGACATATTTACCAAGGCTCTGGATGCAGTTCAGTTTGAAAATCTGAGGAGCAGACTTGGGGTTTGCATTCATGAAGAACTATAGCAATTAATGTTCCTTCTGGCTTCCAGATTGAAAAGATTAAAGGAGGTTCTGGTAGTGCAGTGTGTGCATGAGGTTATGAAAAGGGAGATGCGGAAGTTTGTGCATGACACTTGGTCATGTGATGTGGTGTGCATCTACTCTCTGATGCTATTTATTCTGGTCTATGACTTGACCATTTCTCAAATATTAATAACTGTTCTACTTGCCTTTGTCATATTTCTGGCTAAAAAGGTGGAGTAGTGTGCTTGTGTGCTTGAGCTGGTGCTGCTGCTGAGGGGGAGAATGTGGAATGTTGTGTGTCTGCAGCTGAGGGTGAGTATGTTGAATGCTGGTGTGTGTTGTGTGCTGCAGTTGAGGGGGAGTGTTGAGTATGTTGAATGCTGGTGTGTTGAGTATGTTGAATGCTGGTGTATGATGTGTGCTGCAGTCGAGGGGGAGTGTTGAGTATGTTGAATGCTGGTGTGTTGCTGCAGTTGAGGGGGAGTGTTGAGTATGTTGAATGCTGGTGTGTTGCTGCAGTTGAGGGGGAGTTTTTGTTTTCCTGTTGCTGCAGTTGAGGGGGAGTTTTTTTTGCTGCTATGCTGTGTTGCGTGTTGGTTGTTTTTGTGTGTTTTTTCGCTGCTCTCTGATATGGTTTTTTTTTGCTTGTGCCTCTTTGCAAGATTTGTTTAGTGTGTAGTTTTAGCCAAAATAAGCCAAAGGGGGAGATTGTTATTTCGTTGATTTTGTGGTTGGCATTTATTTTGCTAAAACTATTCTAGCAGCAAGACGTTGAAACAAGATGTTCTAAGTTGCTGCATTCAACATGTCGAATGAAGATGTCCCATACTGGCTCATAGGACATCGCGCCTGAATTCAGTTTAAGAGAAGATTCTGTTGCTGTTATTTGTTACTGAATATTCTGTGAATATTTGGTTATCCTATGTGGCATCCAACGTGTTTTTGGATTGTGTTTTTGTGTTGGTTTTCGGATTTTCAGCGCTTTCTAATTATGGAGACATATTAGGAAACTTTAGATTGAAGACCTTTTTTGTTGGAGTTTTTTTTGCAGATTTGTGAGCAGTCTCTTTGCTGCGTTTTTGAAGCCCAATCCAGTCCAGATTTAATGCTATATATTGAATGGTGTAAACCTAGTTTAGGTGTGGAACTTACGTGTGTTTTTGTTAAGGTTTTGAGTGTTATTTGTGAGCCTAACTGGTATCATTCTGATAACAGTATAAGGACTGGTTTTTTGTGTTGTAAGTTCTGTCAGTTACTCATAAGCTTTTAAGCATTGAGTTTCTTGTGTGTCAATTCTCATAAGCTTTGAAGTATTGAGAATTGTGTGTTTTGAAAGTGTGACTTTCGTTTTTGTTACTTGCGTTGAAAGGAACCAATCACGGGTTGTGATTGTAGAGGGATTTGAGGAGGGCCTCATACTTAGGTGAGTCTTAGGTAGAAGTCATAGGAAGGGTAGTGATTAAGTAAGCAGATTGTAACCGGGTGTGGTTGTTGTATGATCTGTGAATTGATACTATCGTATATTGGTTTCGTCCCTGGCTTGGTAGCCCCCAGAGTAGGATTGTTGATCCGAACTGGGTAAACATATCACTGTGTTCTTTACTTTCTGCACTGTTATTATTATTGTTATCTTGTTCATTGTGTTGGATATCAGTGTCTCAACATCTGTGTAGGACATCTGATATCTGTGCCAGAATTTCACTTAGAAATTTTCTAAGTTATGGAACCATGTGGCTAGGGTACCAACTTCCAAGGACCATAACTTGAGATCTAAGCAACCATTTTGGATGGTCCAAAGCTGGATTTGTAGCTCTCATGGCATACTTTAAAAGTGTCAACTACACCTCATTCCAATTCCTCATGGATCTCAAGTTATGGAGTGATCAAAATGGCTGAAAACACAAAAGTGACACTTTTCCAACACTGAGTGAAATTTTCACTAAGTCAGAATCTGCCTTACTTTTTCCCAAAAGTAGAGGCATTTTTCATTATAATTCAGGTTGGATCAAAACCAAAGTTGGACATCATACTGAAATAGGATATATCAGCTTTCCAAAATGTCCAAGAACCCCATGAAATTCCACTTGAGCTAGGAGTTATGACAATGGCAATATGCCTTGCTGCAAACTGTCTTGGCAAGGCAGATTGTGCATTAGGGCTCGATTTGGCTAATTTGTACAAATGACAAACAAGTTTATCCATCTGAACACCTCAGGGGGAGACCAAGGAGGGACAAACACTGATCCATAAGCCTCCCAAGTCTTTGGAACTACAAGTAGCATGCCAAACCTAAAAAGCCTAAAAGGGGGACAAGACTCCAATTTTGTTTTGGAGCATTCAATGGATGCTTAGAGGTGGCATGTATCAGAGCAAAGATGAACACTTCAGTCATGCCTTATCCTTGAATCAGAGAACCATAGGCCTGTGCTCTAATCTCAAGTCAATGGCTAGAGGAGACTTGAGATTCCAAAGTGATACAATTGGCCACAGAACTGTACCAGTTGCCATACCCTATTCCTTGCAAAACAAACTTGCTCTACTATAAATAGAGCTCAATTGTGATCAGTTTGAGTACACTAAAGCACCCAAACTGATGCTTTCCTCAAAATTTCCACTTTCACTCCAATTTTGCCTTCTAAAGCAAGTCACTATCGGGTTTTGAGTTTGAGAGCAATTCCAACCAAACCAATCACACACACCCCTCATAAACATCATATAGAAGTGATCCAAACACTTAAACAACATCTGGAACACCAGAATCACAAAATCACCAGCCATCTGCACAAGCTTTTGACAGATTTGTAGTTGAGGTGCCAAATCAAGTTCCAGATCAATTCAATCCACTCCAAGCATTCAGACACACTCCATATGGTGTAGGGAAGCTCTTCAGATCATCACAAGTCATCTGTAACACCTCCAACTCAAAAATCAAGTTGCTCTTGCTGCCACGACATTCAAGTAAGCCTAAACTTGGTCATCTCATGATTCATGCATATTTCCTCTCACAATAATTTTGCCATATGTTCATAATCATGTATGGAGGGTTTCCCCTCAATTAATTGCTTTATTTGAATCGTGTGTAGAATTTCTCAGCCTTCATGAAGAATTTAGGGTTCTTGAGGTTTTGTTTTAATTTCTCATTCCATGCTTAAAATAAATGAAATTAAAGACCATAGACACGATCATGAGTTGAAAACAAGCAGATTGATATGTGGATTGTGTGATTTCATCAAGTATTCAGTGAGATTGGAGAGAAAATGAAAATCAGGCCAAACTCAGAACACGCGCGTGTTCTTGGCGCCCTTTTTCAAATATTTGAATATTTGAATATTGTGATTTTATTTAATTGATTCAAAAATTAATTTCTCTCTGAATTTTAATGAGTTTGAGTTGATTCTTTTTTTAATAATTCACAAAAATGTTAAAATATTTTATTTTACAAAAATTCTCCAAAAATATTATTTATTTCACATATTTGATATTTTTGCAAAGAATTAATTTTTATTTGTTTTTTAACATTTAAAATATTTTTTCCTTCTTGATTTTCCAAACTTAAATGGTTTCCAGTCATTTTGTGGATAAAAACATGATTTTTGAAACATTGATCCAAGATCACCACTCATTTTTCACATGTTTTCAACAATTTTTATTAATTTTTAAACAAAATTAATTCTATTTTTAAACAAAATTAGGGTTTTAATTCATTCCACCCTTATCCAACTTTTTCAAACACTCAATGGGCCTCTAATAGAGTGTAAGACCCAACCCCTTTTGAAAACCAAAATAGTTTGGGCCTCAGTCATTGTATAAGACCCCGTGTGTTTTCAAAAACCTCGGTGCGATCGCCGTTTTCAAACAAACCAATTGGGCCTTCTCTTGAAGTTGTAAGCCCCATTCTTTTTCTTAAAACCATTTTGGACCTCTAATAGAGTGTAAGACCCAATCCCTTTTTAACCAAAACCATTTTGGGCCTCAGATATTGTATAAGTCCCGATACGATGTAAAATCTCGGTGCGATCGCCATTTTTTTAACAAAACACCTTTGGGCCTCTAATAGAGTGTAAGTCTCATCCCCTTGTACATAAAAACTTTTTGGGCCTCACATATTGTATAAGTCCCCCTGTACAGTTCTCAAAACAACGGTGCGATCATCGTTAATACTTGGGCCTCTCCTTGAGCTGTAAGCCCCAACAATCTTTTCAAAACACTTTCTCCTTTGATTTTGAATTCAAATGTATATATTGTCATCAAAACTTTCTTTAATTTCTTTGTTGAACAACTAACAAAACATCATGGAAGCTCTGCAACGGGTAAGTGTTTATCCGCTTTCATTTATTGCTTTCATGTATTTAACTGTATTGTGGGAAGCTGCGCATGGTTAGTCTTTTTTCATAACCTTTTAAAATACTTGTCATATATCAACTGTATATATACTAGTATAGTTATTTAGAGTTTTCCCCCGCAACTACGTCTAGAACTAGGTAAAGCCCTGTTGGTGACTCTTAAATACAAACAAAACTAGATCCCCCATAGGATTCCAGATACAGTCTTCCCTTCTCTTGGGGTTAAACAATATAGAACAAAGAGAAAGGCAGTATTCTCGGTGAACCTTTTCTCAGACTGTCACCCTTAGAAATTGTCAAAGAAATTCTACTCCCCGGAGTTGATCTATTCTCTGTGATTAGCATCTCTTGAGTTTCTTCCAAACCCTCGAACTTTCCTGGAATGATCTCTTCTCGGTGAATTGCATTTCTTGAACTTCTCTTGGTTTGGGGACCCACAGGCTTCCTAAAAGCATCCCCGCCTCCTCTTGGGCGTTGTACAAGGACCCTTCGGCTTCTTAGAAGTTCTCACGCCTTCTCTTGGGCTTAATACAAGGACCCTGAAGACCTCTTACAAGTATAGGACAGAACTTAGTCATCCTTCGTTAGAGCTATCTTTCTAAAAAGAGTCAAAACCCTCAGACCAATTTTAGGGTTGATACTCACCCCTTAAAAGAGTCGGCCTCTTCTTGGGCATCATACAAAAGATAAAACTCTTCCAATAGGCTTGGACAGTCTAAGCACTCTTGAGTCTCAAAGACATTCTCAAGTTCCCTACAACATAGGAAAAACCCCGGATTCTGGATTAATCTCCAGCAAGAGTTAAAACTTGTGGGTTCTAAAACCCCGTCTTTCTCCCGGATTTCCCCAACAAGGTCGGTCTACCATCAGAATAACACTATCTCAAATCAAAACCTCAAGGTTTCTGATCTATCAATTCATTTGCATTCCCCTGCAAGAATTGATTCCCCATTTAGACCTGCCTCGGGATCTCAAGAATCCCCGGCAGAAGTTTAGCCTCCTCTTAGGCTTTGTATAATGATCCTTTCTCAGCAAAGTCAGCCTCCTCTTGGACTCTGAACAAATGATTCCCCCCAGCGGAGCTAACCTTTTCAGACTCTCTTATTGAGTCGATCAACTCTTCAGACATTCTTGTTGAGTCAAATACCTTTCCAGACTCTCTTATTGAGTCAGACTCTCTTGTTGAGTCAATCACTTTTAGTACTCTCTTGTTGAGTCAACCCTTTTAGCCTCTATCTCGGGCTTTGTACGAGACAGATAAAAGCACTCTCTTGTTGAGTCAAACCCTTTTAGCCTCTATCTTGGGCTTTGTACTAGATATAAACCTTCATAAGCTTGGGGCAAACGTTTTCCCCAGCAAAGTCAAATCCTCCGAGCCTTCATTAGACTTTGAGGAATGAACTCCCAAACAGAGTCAAACTTTTTTCCGCCTCCATCTTGGGCTTCGTACAAGATAGATAGCACTCTCCAGCAGGTCCAAACCGTTTAGCCTCCATCTTTGGCTTTGTAAAAGACACATACAAAACTCCCCGGCGGAGTCAAAAATCCGTTTTAGCCTCGATCTTAGGCTTTGTACAAGGCAGAAAGAACATTTTCCCCGTAAAAGTCAAACTTTTAGCCTCCTCTTAGGCTTTGTATAATGATACCCCAAAGAGTCAGTCTCTTTTTTGCCTCAATCTTGGGCCTTGTACAAGACATATATGCAATCTCTTGTTAAGACGATCCTATTCAGCCTCCTCTTAGGCTTTGTATAAGGACTTCCCTAGTGGAGTCAATCAATCTCTTAGCTTCAACCTTGGGCTTTGATTAAGGTACACAAAAATCAACAATTCCCTCTGAGGAGGTTCAAACCCTCTTTAGAGGTGACAAATTCTCTCTTAGTCAAACCTTTTAGCCTCCATCTTGGGCTTTGAACAAGATAAAAATACTCAACCTTTTAGCTTCAATCTTGGGCTTTGAACAAGACACCAAAACATCATCTTTTTCCTCCCTTAGAATAGGAGGAACTACGATTACTCTGATTTCACAATTTCGTTTAAACGGGAATACGTAGGCATAAGATTGCGAAATCTTAGCAAGCATACTAATCAAAAACCCTAGGTCCAGTACCTTCACATATCAAATCAAAACTTAGGTCTAGCACCTTACCAAAAACATCGGGAAGAACCCGACCATCAACAAAACTCACTCTCTCTGTCATACTTTCCCAAGAAACTTTCCCAACCCATTACCAGATAAACACCATCAATTCCAGAGCGGAACCCTAAAGCTAATATCATATGGATAACCACATATAGGATGGGTAACTAACAACTCCCCATTGTATAACCTGACCCGGGACTCCCCGAATCTCTTTGTCATTCCCCAAATTTTGACCACCAAGATTCCCATCATTGTGAAAACCATCATCATAATATGGATGCCCTTTCATACTCATTAGTCTCCCCAAAGATGGGTGAGCATTCACTACAATCAAACTTAGGGTTTTAAGCCCTCTCAGAGCCCTTAGACAAAGGATCAATCAAGAAAGGACATGATCTTCAACTTGTCTAAACCTCTCAAACATCCACAAAGGATTAAGAGGACTCCCACATCAAGAATCAAGCGCAAGGCTGCAGCATTCCAGGTGGATCAAGTCTCAAGATCATTAGTGTCCCAAGGCCTCCAGGTGGAAATTTTCCTCTGGGCATGAGCCAATGCTTCAAAACATAGCTTAAAATATTCCATGGGACCTCATGGGCCCAATCATCAAGTTAATTTAGCCTCAGGGGATGCATTCATAAAAAATCAGGAATTAGGGTTTCTTGACCTAATTCACCCCTAAGTTGACTTTTGGGACAAAACATGAGCCAAAACCTCTAGACATGATTTGAGGGTCTCCCATGTACCACATTAATCCATTTGCAACAATGGATTAATCCAAGAAGCTTGATTCACAAGTTTCAATTTCATCTGGACCACAGTTAGGGTTTTGAGGAAAAAAGTCAACTGTACCTTTGACTTTTGATCAGGACATGCTCCCAAACCTTGGGACATAAGTCAACACACCCTATAACACATACGGAATCCATCTATCAAGTTTGATTTAGGTCAAGGACTTGATTTCGTAAAGGATCGTACAGTTTGGAATTCATCTGACAAAACGTCAACTGTGCCAAAAAGTCAAAGTTTGACTTTTTGATTTTTTGATCAATTATGGTCCCTTAACCCTAAAATGATGTTAAAGTGTGATTGAAATCATCATTCATCAAGAAAAATCAAGAAAAGTGGTATAACTTGAAAAAGGGGTAACCATAAATAACTTAGAAATTTTCTAAGTTATGGAACAAAGTGGCTAGGGTACCAACTTTGGAGGATCATATCTCCTAAATCACAAGGCCATTTTCTCCCATTCAAAGCTGGATTTGTAGCTCTCATGGTACTCTACAAAAGCTTAAACTACCACTCATTCCAATTCCTCATGGATTTTAATTTATGGAAAGATCAAAATCAAAAAAAGTGAAAATGTTACTTTTTTCCAACACTTAGTGAAATTTTCACTAAGTCGGAATCTGTCTCATTTCTTCCAAAATGTAAGGGCATTTTTCACTTAGATCCAAAAAGCGTAAAGACAAACTATGATCACACATGTGTTGTATCATATGAGAGCTTTCCAAAATGGTCAAGAACTCTACCAAATTCCACTTGATCCATGAGACATGACAATGACAATGTGCCTTGCTGCAAACTGTCATGGCAAGGCAGATTTGTGCATTTTGCTCGATTTTCCCAATTTGTGCAAATAACCAACAAGTCTATCCATCTGAACACCTCAGGGGGAGACCAAGGAGGGACAAACACTGATCCATCAGCCTCCCAAGTCCTTGGAACCAAAAGTAGCATGCCAAACCTAGAAATTCCTAAAAGAGGGACAAGACTCCAATTTTGTTTTGGAGCATTTAATGGATGCACCAAGGTGGCATGGACTGAGCCTCTTCCAACTGAATTCAGTCAAGGCTTATCCAAGAACTAGGGAACCAATGGCTAGAGGAGACTTGGATTCCTATTGATCAACATTTGCCAAACTTCTGCAGCTGTTGCCATTCACTATTGCTTACAAAACAAACTTGCTCTACTATAAATAGAGCTCATTTGTGATCAGTTTGAGTACACCAAAGCCATCAAACAGATGCTTTCCTCAAAATCTCTTCCTTCACTCCAAAATTGCCTTCCAAAGCAAGTCACTATCGGGTTTTGAGTTTGAGAGCAATTCCAACCAAACCAATCACACACACACCTCATAAACATCATATAGAAGTGATCCAAACACTCACATAACATCTGTAACACCAAAATCACAAAATCACTTGCCAACGACAGAGGTGCAGTTGAGGTACCATCTCAAGTTTCAGCTTGTTTCAAACCACTCCAAGCATTCAGACACATCACTTGGCACCTAAGGAAGCTGTGCAAATCATTGGAACCAGCTTGCAACACCTCTAACACAAAACACGGTCACCAGCTGCAAGAGGTAGGCCTGAGCTCTTCTAACTCTATGATCCATGCATATTTTGCTGCACAATAATTTGGCCATATGTTCATAATCATGCATATAGTGTTTACCCTCAATCAATTGCTTTGTTTAAATCGTGTATGGAATTTCTGAGCCTTCATGCAAATTTTAGGGTTCTTGAGGTTTCTCTTTGATTTCTTATTCCATGCTTAAAATAAATGAAATTAAAGACCATAGACATGATCGTGGGGGTGAAAACGAGCAGATTGATATGTAGATTGCATGATATCATCAAGTATTTAGTGAGATTGGATAGAAAATGGAAATCTGCAGAAACAGAGGGGTGGGGCGTGTTCTTGGCATGTTCTTGGCGCCATTTTTTGAATATTTGAATATTTGAATTTTGTGATTTTATTTAATTGATTCAAAAATTAATTTCTCTCTGAGTTTTAATGATTTTGAGTTGATTCTTTTTTTAATAATTCACAAAAATGTTAAAATATTTTATTTTACCAAAAAATCCCAAAAATATTAACTATTTCATATACTTGATATTTTTGCAAAGAATTAATATTTTATTTGTTTTTCAACATTTAAAATATTTTTTCTCCCTTGATTTTTCAAACTTAATTGATTTCCAATCATTTTGTGGATAGAAACATGATTTTTGAAACATTAATCTAAGATCACAATTTATTTTCACACATGTTTAACAATTTTGATCATTTTAATTGAATTTTTATTCAATTAAAATATATTTTGAAAACAAATTAGGGTTTTGATTAATTCAACCCTCATCAAACTTTTTCAAACACTTTGGGCCTCTAATAGAGTGTAAGACCCAACCCCTCTTGAAAACCAAAATGATTTTGGCCTCATTGTATTGTATAAGTCCCGATACCGTCAAAAGGTTCGGCGCGATCATCGCCTTTTTAACAAAAATCATCTGGGCCTCTCCTTGAGTTGTAAGCCCCATCTCTTGTACAAAAATAAATCATGGGCCTCTAATAGAGTGTAAGACCCAATCCCTTTTTAACCTAAACCTTTTTGGGCCTCAGACATTGTATAAGTCCCACTGTGTTGGAAAAAAATCTCGGCGCGATCGCCATTTCGAAACGAAAATTTTGGGCCTACCCTCGTGTTGTAAGTCCCATTCCTTTTCTTTAAACAAACCTTGGGCCTCTTGAGAGAGTGTAAGACCCATCCCTTTGTACATAAAACCTTTTTTTGGTCCTCAGTCACTTGTATAAGTCCCTGTACAAAATTCAAAACAACGGTACGATCATCGTTAAAACTTGGCCCTCTCCTCGAGCTATAAGCCCCAACAATCTTTTCAAAACACTTTCTCCTTTGATTTTGAATTCATGTTGTTATCAAAACTTTCTTTAAATTCTTTGTTGAACAGCTAACAAAATAGCATGGAAGCTCTACAACGGGTAAGTGTTTATCCGCTTTCCTTTACCGCTTTCATATGTATATAACTGTATTGTGGGACTGTTTCACTGTAAGTCTTCTTTCACATCCTTTTATATACTTGTCACATATCCACTGTGTAATATTAGTATAGTTATTTAGAGCTTTCCCCGGCAACTACGTCTAGAACTAGGTAAAGCCCGTTGGTCACTCTTGAATACAAACAAAACAAGATCCCCCGTAGGATTCCATATACAGTCTTTCCTCCTCTTGGGGTTAAACAATATGGAACAAAGAGAAAGGCAGTATTCTCGGTGAACCTTTTCTCAGACTGTCACCCTTAGAAATTGTCAAAGGAACTCTAACTCCCCAGAGATGATCTTTTCTCCGTGAATGGCATCTCTTGAGTTTCTTCCAAATCCTCAAACTTTCTTGGAATGATCTCTTCTCTGTGAATTGCATTTCTTGAACTTCTCTTGGTTTGGGAACCCACAGGCTTCCTAAAAGCATCACCGCCTCCTCTTGGGCATTGTACAAGGACGCTTCGGCTTCTTAGAAGTTCTCATGCCTTCTCTTGGGCTTAATACAAGGACCCTGACGACCTCTTAAAGGTATAAGACAGAACTTAGTCATCCTTAGCTAGAGCAGTCTTTCCAGTGTCAAAACTCCGGCCATTTTAGGGTTGGTACCCATCCCTTAATACCCGTGCCTTCTTTTGGGCATAGTACAAAAGATAAAACTCTAGACTTGGACAGTCTAAAACTCTTGAGTCTCAAAGACATTCTCAAGTTCCTCCGAAACATAAGCAGAAGCCCAGTCTCTCTCATGAGAGTTCCCCACACTTAGACCTGCCTAGGAATCTCAATGACCTTCGACAGTAAGACAGCCTCCTCTTGGGCTTTGTACAAAGATCCTCCCCAGCGGAGCTAACCTTTTCAGACTCTCTTGTTGAGTCGATCCCCTTTGGTCTCTGTCTTGGGCTTTGTACAAGACACATAAAAACACTCTCTTGTTGAGTATAAAAGACTCTCTTGTTGAGTCAATCATCCCCTTTTAGCCTCTGTCTTGGGCTTTGTACAAGACATATATATAACACTCTCTTGTTGAGTATAAAAGATTCTCTTGTTGAGTCAATCTCCTTTTAGCCTCAATCTCGGGCTTCGTACGAGACAGCAAAACACTCTCTTGTTGAGTATAAAAGACTCTTGTTGAGTCAATCTCCTTTTAGCCTCAATCTCGGGCTTCGTACGAGACAGTAAATCACTCTCTTGTTGAGTATAAAAGACTCTCTTGTTGAGTCAATCAGCCTTTTTTAGCCTCCGTCTTGGGCTTCATACAAGACAGATGAAACTCTCTTGTTGAGTCAACCCTCTTTTAGCCTCCGTCTTGGGCTTTGTACAAGACACATAAAAAACACTCTCTTGATTGAGTGAACCCTTTTAGCCTCAATCTTGGGCTTTGTACAAGACAGAAAGAACATTTTCCCCGAAAAAGTCAAACTTCCAGCCTCCTCTTAGGCTTTGTATAAGGAAATCCCCAGTTGAGTCAATCAACCTTTTAGCATCAAGTCATGCTTTACTGATAACATACAAACATCAAAAACTCCTCTTTAGAGATGACAAATTCCCTCTCAGTCAGGACCCCTTTAGCTTCACATCTTGAGCTTTAAACAAGATACAAATCACCTTTAGCTTCATGTTTTGGGCTTTGAACAAGACACCAAAACATCTTTTCCTCCCATAGAATAGGAGGAACTACGATCGCTCTGATTTCCCTGTTTAGCTAAACGGGAATACGTAGGCATAAGATTGAAAAAATCTTAGCGAGCATAATAAATAAACACTCTCAGTCCAGTCCTTTCACATATCAACCAAGGAAAATCCAGCCTAGTATCCTAACCAAAAATCCTCCTATACCATAAAGACACTTTCACACTTAAGCGCATAATCCTGAGAAAAACCCACCTTTTGATAGTATCTGTAAACCAACAATTTTGACTGTTTAACCTCGGTATGCAAGAAGGGTTAATTGGAGACATCTATTTCCCTTCCTTAATCAGCTCAATAGGATAAAAAATGAATCGAACTGTAGTACCAAAGCGATAGTGATTCGAAACCACAAAAATCGCGCTACAGAAAAGTGGCGACCACAGTGGGAGGCATTCTTTCTTGCCTCTATCAGTATGAGACCTTAATTTCACAAAGTGTCACAGGGATGGCGACTCTGCTGGGGAGCCATTGTCTGTTAGGATCATAGGATTCAGAGGTCTAGGATGTTAGGACAAATATATATACTGCTTTTCCTAATTGATATCTGTGTTTATTTTTCTGCTAATGGGAATGCGTGTGATGCCGCATGTGGAAAGATTGAGTATACACCTAAGATAAGTGATGGCACTAGACGGGTAATCTTACGGGGAGTGAATCCCAGATAAGAGTTCCCGGTCGACCATCAAATCAGTGGAGATGCCCTTTACGGATCCAATGCCTATACGACTTCGGTTGTTGAAAGTAGATTGTTCCATTGGGTTATCTGAGAAGCTGAGGATTTTAGTAGACTAAAACCATTTTGTAGTGCGGAAGCTATCGAAAATAGTTGTCACGCGATACTACCCTCATTTGAGACTACTCTAAAGATACACGACCTCGCTTGGTGATCCGCTTGTTGTTGGTATCCCAAGAAGGGTCTATGACTTTGAGGACAGGTACAAAAATCACCAGTATAAAACCTTTGGGATGGGTAGAGCCTTGACTTCATGACACCGACCCTTTGACCCCATGTTTTATCTATGTTTTTGTGTGCTGCATTCATGCATTCATCTAAAAAACGTTAAAACAAAGAAAAATATTCTCTTCTAGCCTCCATTTTTCAAATTAATCTAAGACAATGATTGCAAATGTCAGATAAAAAGATTGCGTTATGGACTTCGGTAGAAGGAAGACTCACAAGTATACCTTTAAGGTTCCAAAACTAGAGGATTTGAGAGGGTTGGCAAGGATGATCACCAACCCTGAGGCTTTCAGAGCTAAGTACAGAGGTCTGCTATCTCTGTTAAGGGTCCATGTAATTGAAGGAATCCTGGCTACGCTCATTCATTTCTATGATCCGTTCTTTCACTGTTTCACATTCCCGGATTATCAGCTAGCACCAACACTGGAGGAGTATTCTCACCTGACTGATTTACCCATTACTGACCAAGCTCCCTTTTCTGGACTGGAAGAAATTCTAAAAGATCAAACCATTGCAAGAGCTATTTACTTGGATGAGTCAAAAGTCAGGACTCACATGACCATTAAGGGTGGAATTCTGGGTCTACCAGCCAAGTTTTTGATAAAGAAAGCTCTATACTTCGCTAGTATAGGGAACGGGACTGCTTTCGAGAGCATCTTTGCCCTACTCACCTACGGGTTATTTTTGTTTCCCAACATTGATAATTTCGTTGATATCCATGCCATTAAGGTTTTTCTTATTGGAAACCCTGTACCGACCCTGCTCACAGATGCTTATCATTCTGTACACCTAAGGAATTTGTACAACGGAGGAATGATTACATGTTGTGTAACCCTGCTATACAAATGGTTCACTTCCCATTTACCTAAGTCTGCTACATTTTGGGATCCTAAGAGTTCTTTACGTTGGTCGCAGAGAATCATGGCTCTTACCAACTCTGACATCGATTGGTACAATCGAATCTACGACGGGATCAGAATCATTGACCGTTGTGGAAACTTCCCTAACGTACCCCTCATAGGAACTAAAGGCGGAATCAATTATCATCCAGTTTTAGTTCGTCGTCAATCTGGATACCCGATGAGGAATGTCCCGCGTAATGCTCATCTGGAAGGTCTTTTCTTCAAGGAAGGAGAAAATAACAGGGCACTAAAGACAGAAATAGTGCATGCCTGGAAACACGTTCATAGGAAAGGAATAGAGTCTCTAGGAAAACCGGACTGTGTCTCGGTGTGTCGCTCCCGGGATTTTCATCCTAGTACAAACGCGAAAGTGGCACCAAACAGAGTCGCCAGCAATGTGTATTTATCCCAAGAGAGGGAAAGGAAACACCGCATAAACCTGAAGGAAGGAAAGAACATGGTCTTGCGACCAAAAGAACTGAGTTCGGGAGTCGGTTACGCGAGAGGAAGGTATTAGCACCCCCTCGCGTCCATCGTACCCGATGGGATCCACGCTTGCTTGTCTCAATCAAAGGGTGATAGAAAAGATACTGGAAAAAGGAACTGAAACAAAGAAAGGAGAAAGAATGGAAAGAGAAAGAGAAACAAATGTAGGGAAAATAAAAGAAGTGCTCGCATGGGCCCTACCCCACTGCCTACGTATCTCATCGGGAACATGAGAATCAGAGCGACGTAGTTCCCCTTACTAGGGATGGATTGTTTGTGTTTTTTAATGAACGGCTAACGTTCTGGCTTAGGTGTTGCAGGCTCGCTGGTCCGAGTGCGTTACCATCTTGCAAGAGAACGAGAAGGAGCACGTTCGTACGCTGAGAGTGAATGAGGGGAGAAAAGAATTCCCGAAGGAAAGACGTCATTGTTTGTTTTTGTCTTTTAGAAGTTTCTTTTTTATTTGTTTGCATATGATAGTGTATTCAAATCTTAGTCATTGGAATGTGTACATTCTCACATTCCAAGATGGAATGAGTAAGAAAATACACTAAGTGTGAAGAAGACCCTCACACTTAGTTCCAATTATCAAGGTTCAAACACACTAGCATACTTGTATTTATTAAGTGTTTTTGTTGATTAAGAAATGAAGAAGTGTTTTTTATTATTTGTACCTTCAACAAGTATTGCATTTAAGTCCATCATACAAGATCAAATGTCTAACACATTGACCCAAGATGGGCTATATGCTACACATTCTAAGATTATAAGAGAAGACCCCTTATAATCTCTTCTTTATATGAAAGGCCTAAATGCAATAAATGCTTGCCTTTATTAGATATTTTGAATTTTCTTTGAGATGAGAAGATGAAAGACTCAAGAGAGGTTAAAGGTAAAATCTATGTGAACTAAGACTCAATCCTAATCAATTAATTAAGGGAGTGATCCTAAGGGTTTGTGAGGTTTAAACCTAAAGTCTAAAGAAATAATGAATTAAACAATTCACTTCTAAATTAGAAGATGAATTGTAATTCAAAAAGGGAAAGTGATGAGTTATTAAGAAAAAGCACATAAGTGCTTAACAAAACACAAGATGGAATTGTAAAAGAGAAAGGATAGAAGTTTGAATGTGGATTCCTTATCCACACTCAATTGCAACTTACCAAAGCCCCTACATGGTTAGTAAACATGTATAAAAAGTATAAGAAGCAAAAGAACACTTAATGCACCATAAAGATCAAAAGAATAAGATGAAAGATCAAATCCTATTAATCACAACCAGAATGTACATCATATGGAAAACAAGTGATCATTATCAATCAAACTCAAGTGGATAGGCAACAAACATCCTCCATGACATTAGAACATGATATCATAAGAAAAGGGAGAATGAAAGATGAAAGAGAAAAGAAGAAATGTGTATAAATGGAACATGTAATCTAAGGATCAGAATTGAAATGAAATGAAAAATTATTCATAAACATCTCACAAGTGTTCATGCATAACACATCAAGACATTTAAGAAGTGATAGAAGAAGTAGGATTGAAATGGAAGTTCCAAACAAAGGAAAGTGCAAACACAACATGTTAAAGGTGCACAAGGTTCAAATGATAATCAACAAGCAAAGATGACATATGATATGTATCTATGTCCTATAATGTCAAGAGTGTAGCTCACCAAATAGGCAAATGATCATGCAAGTATACACAAAAGAAAACATGTAAACATGCACAAAAGATTACAATGATAGGACATGTTATAATGCTTTAAATGAAATGCATCAAACAAAAATCAAATGGCCTCATGAAAATTATGAAAACATGGTATTGAAGTTCACTAATCAGAGATGAATCACATATCAAAGTAGCATGCAAGGAACCAAGGCAAAATGATGTCAAACAATGCACTTAGGTCACATAGACATATCATACAAAATAGCACAAAAGTGAACACCAAACATGCCATAAAACTGACCTAAAAAATCAAATAAAAATCACTTAACATAACTCAAGATGATAATGACTCAATACAAAAAGAAGAGCATCAAAACAATTTTTTATGATCAAGAACAAAATTAAACAAGATCATGTACCATATTAAGAATGCACATCAAAGAAATTCAAAGAAAATTATGGAACAGGGGCAAAAAGGTCATAAAATCAGAAAATAAAATCATGAAAAATTTTCTAAATGTTTTAATGATGCTCATGAATTTTTGTGGAATTTTATGATGATGTTTGATATTTTTAAAAATTAAAAAGTAAACGTGTATAAAAAATAGAAAAATAAAATGAAATGCAAAGGGAAGGGGAGGTGTGAACATAGCAATCATGCAGTTCAAATTAATTGGGCTTGAAAACATGGGGGTGTGGGTAGCAATCTGATTAGGTCCAATAAGTGCGCATAACACCCTAACTATCATGGAATTCAGTCAAACCAAGTCAAAACCATACAAGCCGTTGGATCAAGTCATAGTCAAGCTATAGTCAAAGTAATTAAGATCAACGCGCACACTTGAATGTCCATACACACTACCATGTACCATACCACACAATGTTTAAAAATAAATTCAGAAAATCACACGTGACATGCACATGAATTTTAATGTGCTGTCATCACATAAGCCACACGATGGTGAACATCCAATGGTCCACGTTCAAACTGAGAACAAAACCCTAACACAAGAACACCGGCCGGAGAGGGACCTCCGGTCACCTTCTCCGGCGAACTACCACCGTCTGCAACCTCCAATTCTTCAGAATTTCACAATCAATATGTCAAAATGAAGAGGAAGTAACACACATCATGATTCCAGTGACAAAACATACAAAAAGTCCATGAAATGAGAGAATCGAACAAAGGAAGATTTGCCCTAACATTTCCACTACGCCTCTAAAGGCCTATCAACTAGCCAGACAAGTTCTTGAGCTTATAAGAAGCTGGAAGAACCTAAAAATTCCTTCACATTAGGTCTATAATGGTGGAGATTGGTACCTGAGGTTTTGAGCTCTTGAAGTGTTCTTCAGAAAACCAGAGGTCTTGCTTCTTCTACAATCTTCACTTGGCCAAATAAAGGCTGTGATGCAAAACTGATGATGATTCAATGGAGGAGAGATTGAAACCAAACTCCAAACAAGTAGCACTGTGAAGAACTTGAGAGAAAATCAGAGAGAGTGTTGAAGTGAAATGAACAAGGTAGAGCTCGAGAATCAGTGGCAATGGTGGATTTGAGAGAGAAAAAGAGAGTGTTTCTAAAGTGAACGTGTGAAAAATGAAGTTGTCTCAGAAATGTGAGTGAAATTTGGTTTTATAGTGTGAGTTAGAAATGAACCAGAGGTGGTTAAGTGAGTGAGTCAACTGAGTCCAAGTTGAGTTAACTGAGCTGCCTCTAACTAACTGAGCCAAGTTAGTTAGGGCGAGTCAGCTGTGGGTGTGCTATAGTGGTGGAGGTCCATGGTGTTATGGTGGAAGTGAAAATGAACTGCCATTGCACGGCTGTCTCACCAAACTTGTTCAGCAAGTTGCTTTTTTCTATTTTCGTGCATGGCACGTGCTCATGTGCATGGACATGTGATGAGTGTTTGGTTAAATGAAGAAAGAGTTGGAGGGTGAGCAATGCACGAGCAAACTGAGACAACAACAACAACATTCATTTTTTCTGGTTTTTTTAAGACAGTTTGGAAATAATGCAAACATGGATGTTTAATGGTGATTTTCTCTTGGCATTGTGGGTGATTTGGTGTGTTTTTGGAGTCATTGGAAAGAGGGCACATAGTGCTACAAGTTTGGTGTGAAAAAGGAATTGAAATGATACCTCAAACATGCTCCAAAATGACTATAAACTTAAGTACACAAGATTGGCTGATGGGCGCACCAGGTGGTCGACTGGCAAGGCTGGCATGGCACGAAATTTCAACATAACCACCCTAACTTGAGACCAATATTTCTCCCTCATAACTTGATCAAATGGAATTTTGTCCAACATGAAACTTGAAGAAGACATTACAGGGAACATTTTTGATGTTGACAAGTTTTGAAAATGAAGCCTCTAACCATGAGAAAAATAGGTGTACATTTGGCCCACCAACTGTTTGTTAAAATGACTGCGCGCGTGCCCTGAAAATCTTGGTCATGACCTAGTTTTGAACCTACTTTGCTCAAACTTTGATCAATCATATCTCACTCAATTTTTATCCAATGGAGATGTTCCACACATGGATTTGAAGCTTAAAACAAGATCTTTTGTTGTGGCCGAGTGGAATTTTCATTTGGTGCTTCAATTTTAAATGGCCTTGGTTCAAACTCTGATGCAAAATGGCCAAAACTTGCTATTTTTAGTAACCCTTCCTCTTCCAAAAATGGCAACTTTCCACCTCTTGATTTTTTCATGATTCCTTTGGAGTTTCTTGACCAAATTTTGTACATTGGACATATGTAACATGAATTTCATGATTTTGGGCTCAAAAAGTCAAGAGTTGACTTTTTCCTTTGATTATTTGACTTGGCCCCAAATTTCCTGATTTTTTATCTTTCTTCCAATTGAACCACCTCCAAAACCAATTGAGGGGCAATTCTCCATACACATACACTTAAGAACATGTAGAATACCATGACATCAAGTTTTGTCCAAAAAATCAAAGATTCCCTGATTTAATGGGAAACCCTAGTTTTGGTGCCCACCTCCTAGGAGAAAAATGTGCAGTCTTCAATTTCAAATTCCTCAGAGTATGTTGTGTACCTTCTTAAAGGATGATGAGAAATGCCACTTGAGGATGATTTTGAATCAATGAGCTATCTCTTTTGAGGATTTTCCTTCAATTTTTGGACTTCTTGCATAGTGTAGGATGTAATGCTTCAATCTCCTATTGAATCTCACCTTCTTGAGGTTGTGGAAGATCAATTGGGATAGTATGAGACATGAGAGACCTCTTGGCTTGCCTAGAGCCAACTTGATTGACCTTTTTGTGCTTTGAATGATCTCTTGATTGTCCATCTCCCACCTGATCACATGCCCTGATGGTAAGAAGGATGCCATGCTTCATTTTTCTATGTTAAATGCAAGGCAATGCTAATGAAATGGATATGATATGATAAATGATAATGCCATGCTATGATGCCAAAAGGGGAGAGCAAATTTTTGGGTATTACAGCTGCCCCTATTCAAGCGCTGTAGACCTGAATGCCTGAAAGCAATTGCTTTCGGACTTTCAAGGTATATAGTGATTGAATACCAAATATAACCAAAAATTTGCTCTGGATGATGAAGAATAAAAGGGATATAAACCCAACGAGACTGCTGGATTGAATCTTCGATGAAACGTCGGAGAGATCTGTCTTTTGAACGACGCCAGACGACTGCTGGCTTGCCACGCTGCTGGTGGACTTTAATAATGTCTTTTATGCAACTCCAGACGACTACTGGCCTGCCACACTACTGGTGGACTTTGATAACGTCTTTTGAACGACGCCAGACGACTACTGGCTTGCCACACTACTGGTGGACTTTGCAGCTTCGTGCCACCCGAAGATGGACTTTTGCCAATCCACTGTTGGACTTTTGCCACCTGAAGACGGACTTTTGCCAATCCACTGTTGGACTTTTAGAATATGCCACCCTTAGATGGACTTTTCGCCAATCCATTGTTGGACTTTTGCCACCCGAAGACGGACTTTTGCCAATCCACTGTTGGACTTTTAGCTGCTTTGCCACCCGAAGATGGACTTTTGCCAATCCACTGTTGGACTTTTGCCACCCGAAGACGGACTTTTGCCAATCCACTGTTGGACTTTTAGAATATGCCACCCTTAGATGGACTTTTTGCCAATCCACTGTTGGACTTTTGCCACCCGAAGACGGACTTTTGCCAATCCACTGTTGGACTTTTGCCACCCGAAGACGGACTTTTGCCAATCCACTGTTGGACTTTTAGCTGCTTTGCCACCCGAAGATGGACTTTTGCCAATCCACTGTTGGACTTTTGCCACCCGAAGACGGACTTTTGCCAATCCACTGTTGGACTTTTAGAATTTCAAAATTGAATTACTCTCTGCCTCTGCGCCAGACATCTCTGCCGACTCTGCTGAGGAACCACAATCAATGATTTAATCTCGGAGACTCCTAAAAGGATAATATCTCTGCTGGCGAATGGATGAACAATCCGTCTGCTTCGAATTGTCAAGCTTGCCAACAATAAATTGGACTTTAAGATAATAAATCTGCCAGGAATCACTTCATCTGTTGGGGGAATGAATTCTGGTCACAGCGATTCCGCTGGGGATGAGAATTTCTTTGTATGGCGTCTTTCTAGGGGAAAGAAGTCATAAAAACTCTGCTTGGGGATCTATCCAATCCAAGACCCTTTGTAGGGGTTATCCACCTTCTGACCCGGCTGGGGAAAGGCTGTACCATCCTTGTTGAGGAATAGATTCTGTCGATCTTATAAACCTCTGCGGGGAGAACAACAACTCAGCTGGGAGTTGCTGACAAGATTCGATGCTGACCTCTGTGGGGATACCATTACCAGAGACACAATCTTGCTGGGGGTCCGGGCTACTCTGGCAGGGATATGCAAATCCTGATTAGAACATTCCATTGCAACTTGCTAGGAAGGAGTCCTTAGAGATCTGTTGGGGAAACCCAAAGCAAATCCACAGTAGTCTGCTGAAGAATATGACTGTCAAGCTTAGGATAAGTACCACAATGCCCCATGTTAGGCGAGCTTCCCTTTAGACAATTCCGTTAGGGCTGACGAGTTTATAACAAACTCTGCTGGCGGAAACTGTTTTAAAACGTCTCGTGCTGGGGAATGCCTTCTGAGAGGATTTTACAGAAGACCAACTGTCCTCAAACTCTACTGGGGATGATCAACACTTCATGCTGGGGAAAACAAACATGCCCCATGCTTGGACAAACCAACAATTCGTCCCCGAAGAGGATGTCATAAGAGGATTTTACAGAAGATTTAGCCTCTTCAAACTCTTGTGACTTCACTGGGGAAAAACTATCAGTTTCGGTGTCGACGAGACCACTCTTTTGGGGAACCTGTGACCGTTATCGACACAGAAAAGCTTGTAGCTGTTGGAAGTACTGTATGAGAGAATCGACTTAAGAAGATACAACGGTACCCAGTTGAACGACCGTCAACCGACCGATGAACGCCGACCTCCTTACCCGTAATTGCCCCAGTCTTTTGCGTGGGGTAATTGATTACTGGTCTTGTGCTTAACATCATCTGCACCTACTACCTGCAACGAAAGAATATGCACACATGCCCCGAACATTGCGTGGCTAGAGTCCACCATCCGGGAATATTCATCATTCAAAGTAATTTCAAATGTTTTTTTTTTTTTTTTTTTTTTTTCGCGCATGTTATTGCAAGGCCGCCATGTTTTCAAATGCAATGTTTTATCAAAATTAGGACGTTTTTGCAAACAAAGCAATAAAACAAAAATAGGAGGCTTTTTATTGAAATTCAATTTATTGACTAAGAGCCCAGAATAGGCAATTACATCCGGAAGCAATCCCTGGAAAGAGGTGATCGCTGAAAATTGAGAGAAGAAACTATCCTAATGGCAATGTGAAAACGGACTTCCACTGAGTTTCCATTCTGTTATGACCAGTATGTCTTCAAAACTCCCCGACCTTGCCTTCTGAGGAATGATCAGGCCGATTCCTATCTTTCAGAATGTCAGTTGTTTAAACGATAATGGGTACAGATAACTCAGACCGTAGTCATTCGCTTAAATCCCTCTTTTGCGTGGACCGCCCTTTCAGGTTTTCGATCCACCAGGATACCCTTTTTTGCCTAAGTTTCCCTTTCGGGTTTTCAACTTACCGGGTGTACAATTTTTTTCAATTATATCCCTAATTTTTGCCCGAACCTTATTCTGTTTTTGGTTCGCCGGGATGCCCTTTTTTGCCTGGATTTTTTTTTATTTTTATTATCCAGCGGGTCTATTCATGCGAAGTATTTTTTGACTACGTCCGAGTTGACAGGGGATGAAAAGTCTTCGCCATCCATGGTTGTAAGCAATAAGGCTCCGCCTGAAAAGACCTTTTTAACCACGAATGGACCTTCATAATTAGGAGTCCATTTGCCCCTGTGATCTGTATTGGGAGGAAGGATCCTTTTGAGTACCACATCTCCGACTTTGTAAACCCGAGGACGCACCTTTTAGTCAAATGCCTGCTTCATTCTGCGCTGGTATAATTGCCCATGACATACAGCCGCCAATCGCTTTTCCTCAATAAGGCTCAGCTGATCAAATCTGGTTCGTACCCATTCAGCCTCATCTAGCTTAACATCCATCATGACTCTGAGGGACGGAATCTCTACTTCAACCGGTAGTACTGCCTCCATACCATATACGAGTGAGAATGGGGTTGCCCCCGTGGACGTGCGTACCGACGTTCGATACCCATGCAAAGCAAATGGTAACATCTCATGCCAATCTTTGTACGTGACAACCATCTTCTGTACAATCTTCTTGATATTTTTGTTGGCCGCTTCGACCGCGCCATTCATCTTTGGGCGGTACGGAGAAGAATTGTGATGTTCGATTTTGAAGTCCCGGCATAACTCAGCCATCATCTTATTATTCAAATTAGAACCATTATCAGTAATGATTCTTTCGGGAACTCCATATCGGCAAATGATATCCCGTTTTAAGAAACGAGCTACCACTTGTTTTGTAACATTGGCATAGGATGCAGCTTCAACCCATTTGGTGAAATAATCAATTGCCACCAAGATGAAACGATGACCATTGGAAGCTTTAGGCTCAATCTTTCCGATCATATCAATGCCCCACATGGCAAACGGCCAAGGCGACGACATGATACTCAACGGATTTGGAGGCACATGCACCTTATCTGCATAGATCTGGCATTTATGGCATTTGCGGGCATATTTGCAACAATCTGACTCCATAGTCAACCAATAATATCCTGATCTTAAAAACTTTTTAGCCATTGCATGTCCTCCGGCATGGGTACCGAAAGAGCCTTCGTGCACTTCAATCATCAACAAGTCTGCTTCATGTCTATCCACACATCTAAGCAGGACCGTGTCAAAATTTCTTTTATACAGCACGCCATCTTTGTTCAAGAAGAAACTACCAGCTAACCTTCTCAACGTCTTCCTGTCTTTAGACGATGCCCCGGGCGGGTACTCTTGACTTTTCAAGAAACACCTAATGTCATGAAACCATGGCTTGCCATCAGATGTTGCATCGACCGCAAACACAAATGCCGGTCTGTCAAGCCGAGATACTTCAATCTTAGGTACATGGTTCCATCCTTGCACTTTGATCATGGAAGACAAAGTGGCCAAGGCATCGGCGAACCTATTCTCATCCCGAGGAATATAGTACAGTTTCACGGTTGTGAAAAATGTCAGCAATCTCCTTGTATAATCTCTATACGGCACTAGATTTGCTTGGTGCGTGTACCAACTCCCTTTCACTTGATTGATTACCAAAGCTGAATCACCGAATATATCAAGGGTTTTAATCCGTAGATTAACCGCCTCCTCGATCCCCATTATACAAGCTTCGTACTCTGCTTCATTGTTGGTGCATCCGAAAGTTATTCGGGCAGTGAAAGGCATATGAACACCTTCCGGCGTGATAAGAACTGCTCCAACTCCGCACCCATTCATATTGACAGCCCCATCAAACATCAGACTCCATTTGGATTCAGGGTCTGGCCCCTCCTCCGGAAGTGGTTCCTCGCAGTCTTTAGCTTTGAGAAACATGATGTCCTCATCAGGGAAGTCAAACTTCATGGGTTGGTAATCATCAATCGGCTGTTGCGCAAGATAGTCGGACAAGATACTTCCTTTGATGGCCTTTTGTGAAGTGTACTGAATGTCATACTCTGTCAAGACCATTTGCCACCGTGCAACTCTGCCTGTCAATGCTGGTTTCTCGAAAATGTACTTGATAGGATCCATTTTTGAAATCAACAAGGTTGTGTGCCTAACCATATATTGCCTCAATCGCTTAGCGGCCCATGCAAGCGCACAGCATGTCTTTTCAAGCATTGAGTATCGGGACTCACAATCATTGAACTTTTTGCTCAGGTAGTAGATAGCATGCTCCTTCCTACCTGTCTCGTCATGTTGACCGAGAACACAACCCATGGAACCTTCAAGCACTGTCAGATACATTATCAGCGGTCTCCCTTCAACTGGAGGCATTAGAATCGGAGGTTCCTGCAAGTATTCTTTTATCTTATCGAATGCCAATTGGCAATCGTCATTCCACCTGACCGTTTGATCTTTCCTTAACAATTTAAATATTGGTTCACACGTGGCTGTTAGGTGAGATATGAACCTTGCAATGTAGTTCAATCTACCCAATAAACCACGAACCTCTTTTTCTGTTCTCGGTTCAGGCATTTCTTGTATTGCTTTCACCTTGGCAGGATCAACCTCGATTCCTCTTTCGCTCACAATGAAACCCAGTAACTTTCCAGAACGTACCCCAAACGTGCACTTGTTTGGATTTAATCTCAGACGGAACTTTCTCAACCTTTCAAACAGCTTTTTCAGGTTAATCAGATGTTCCTCTTCTGTTCTCGACTTGGCAATCATATCATCTACATAACATTCAATCTCCTTATGAATCAAGTCATGAAACAATGTCACCATCGCCCGCTGGTATGTTGCCCCTGCGTTTTTCAACCCGAAAGGCATTACTTTATAACAATATGTACCCCACGGAGTAATGAACGTGGTCTTCTCCATATCTTCAGGTGCCATCTTGATCTGGTTGTACCCGGAGAAACCGTCCATAAAAGAGAACACTGAAAACTGAGCTGTATTATCGACCAGCACATCAATATGAGGTAGTGGAAAATCATCTTTCGGGCTAGCTTTATTAAGATCTCGATAATCCACACACATTCTCACTTTTCCATCTTTCTTCGGTACTGGCACGATGTTGGCTACCCATGGAGGATACTTTGTCACAGCAAGAAAACCAGCATCCCACTGCTTCTGGACTTCCTCCTTAATCTTTAAAGCCATGTCGGGGTGAGTCCGACGAAGTTTCTGCTTGACTGGCGGACATTCTTCTCTTAATGGCAGCCTGTGCACGACAATATCCGTATCCAACCCCGGCATGTCTTGATACGACCAGGCGAAGATGTCAACATACTCGCGCAACATTTCCGTCAAAGTTTGCTTCACATCTGCTTGCAAGATGGCACCAATCCTGATCTCTTTCTTGGCGTCCTTGGTACCAATATTGATGATTTCTACAGTCTCCTGGTGAGGCTGGATGACCCTTTCCTCTTGTTTCAACAATCTGGCCAGTTCTTCAGAGAGTTCACAATCTTTCTCATCCCTTTCTTCAGCTTGATAAATCGGATTGTCAAAGTCATACATAGTCATATCAAAATCGTTATCAGTGGTATCCGGAGGATCAAGTCTGCATGAACGGGTTCATGCCTTATTTTAGAATTTATTTTAAGCAAAACAAAAGAAAATGAAACATTGCCATTTTATTTTTTTGTGCAAAAATTAAAACTGAAAGACAGAGAACAAAATTTGATTGCAAAACGTCCTTTATTAATGATTAAACATTGCAAATGCAACCATGGTGGCCCTACAAATGAATATGTACGCCTTGGGCAGAGCGCAAGATTTTGACATGCATTATGGTTAGAAAAAAACAAAGAAAAATTACTCTGTCTGAAGAGTAACCCGGATGACTTCTTCAACGGACCAGTTTTGCACTTGTTGTCCCGGAGCATGAGGGCGTACCCAGTTGTCCAGGTCACAATTACTGTCAACACTATCCTCTGTGGCTGCACAAGACTGGTCCGTGTAGATAATTCCCCCACTATTGAAAGTAATGGGTCCCCTGCTCCCCGCATCTGAAGTTGTAGAGGGATGATAACCAATACCAAATTTGTCTTCCTTCATTGGGGTCTCTATCAACCTGCCCCAACCTTGGGCGTTGCCTGCCCTGACGACTTCGACAGCTTGTTTGTAAGATGAAATGGAGGTACCGGCCCCAACTGGTACAGAAGAAGACTCAGGTGCATCGTCAATATTGACTGCTTCAAATGATTGGCACAACATCTCATGAATTTCCCCATCCATTTCAATGTACTTGAACGTGGACAAGTGACTCACAAAGATGTCTTCTTCCCCACACACCGTCACAACCTGCCCTTCAAACTCATACTTCAGCTTTTGATGTAGAGTAGAAGTAACAGCCCCGGCTCAGTGAATCCAAGGGCGCCCCAATAGGCAGCTATATGCAGGTTGTATGTCCATTACATGGAACGTGGATTTGAATACCTGTGGTCCAATTTGTACGGGCAATTCCACCTCACCAAACACAGATCGTCTAGTTCCATCGAATGCTCTGACCACCAATTCACTAGGCCTTAAGATCAAACCATCAACTTCCAGCTTCATTAATGCCTTCTTGGGCAAGACATTGAGTGATGAACCAGTGTCTACCAGTACATGAGATAACACTGCGCCCTTACACTCCATCGTGATATGCAAAGCCTTATTATGGTTTCTTCCTTCAACAGTCAAATCTCTACTTGTAAAGCCCAAGCCATGGCTAACATTAACATTGGAGATTACGCCCTAGAGCTGATTAACAGTAATTTCTTGTGGCACGTTGTCGCTCCCGGGATTTTCATCCAAGTACAAACGCGAAAGTGGCACCAAACAGAGTCGCCAGCAATGTGTATTTATCCCATGAGAGGGAAAGGAAACACCGCTTAAACCTGAAGGAAAGGATAGAGCATGGTCTTGCGACCAAGAGAATGGGTAAGGGAGTCGGTTACGCGAGAGGAAGGTATTAGCACCCCCTCACGTCCATCGTACCCGATGGGATCCACGCTTGCTTGCTTCAATCAAAGGGTGTAGGAAAAGATGCTGGAAAAAGGAACTGTTAACTGGAGAACTGGAAAGGGAAAAGAGAGAGAAAGAGGAACAAATGTAGGGAAAATAAAAGAAGTGCTCGCATGGGCCCTACCCCACTGCCTACGTATCTCATCGGGAACATGAGAATCAGAGCGACGTAGTTCCCCTCACTAGGGATGGATTGTTTGCATTTTTTAAGGAACGGCTAACGTTCTAGCTCAGGTGTTGCAGGCTCGCTGGTCCGAGTGCGTTACCATCTTGTAAAAGAACGAGTAGGAGCACGTTCATACGCTGAGAGTGAGTGAGATGAGAAAAGAATTCCCGAAGGAAAGACGTAATTGTCTGTTTTTGTCTTTTAGAAGTTTTTCCCATTTATTTGCATATGATAGTGTATCTGAATCTTAGTTATTGGAATGTGTACGTTCTCACATTCCAAGATGGAATGGGTAAGAAAGCACACTAAGGGTGAAGAAGACCCTCACACTTAGTTCCAATTATCAAGGTTCAAACACACTATCATACTTGTATTTATTAAGTGTTTTTGTTGATAATGAAATGAAGAAGTGTTTTTCTTTATTTGTACCTTCAACAAGTATTGCACTTAAGTCCCTCATAACATATCAAATGTTTAACACATTGACCCAAGATGGGTCATATGCTACACACTCTAAGATTATAAGAGAAGACCCCTTGTAATCTTTTCTTTATATGAAAGGCCTAAATGCAATAAATGCCTACCTTTATTACATATTTTGAATTTTCTTTGAGATGAGAAGATGGAAAACTCAAGTGGATCAAAGGTAAAAATCTATATGAACTAAGACTCAATCCTAATTGATTAGTTAAGGGAGTGATCCTAAAGGTTTGTGAGGTTTAAAGATTCGAATCCTAAAAGAAGAGAAAAGGGACTCACAGTGTAAGAGAAAGCGGAAGTTAGTTGTTAGTGTGCTCGCCAAGGATAGGGATCCTCGTGCCTACGTATCCTCATTAGGGAATGAGGAATCAGAGCATCCGTAGTTCACGGTACTACGGGCGGACAGGAAACGGTCTCGATCGCATGGGTGCGAAAGAACAAAAGGGAATGACACACAGAAAGTCTAAGGGGAAACTCGGTCCTACAAGTCAGCATGCAATGATGGTCCTAAGATCAGGATCAATGGAAGTCTACCTAATGTTGTCAGGCGTGGATTGGTATCCTAATGTCTCTCCTACCTCCGACTTAATCAAAAATTAAGTGGAGCGAGGAACCCTAAGGGGTCATGTCACCAGACAAGTAAACACAGGATAAATCAATCACAAAATGAATTAAAAACAACGATGGAGCAAACAATATCAGTCAGCAATAGTATCACACAACCAAAGGGAGAAAAGGGAAGCTTTAGCCAAGGGGTCATATCAACCGAGGCAAACAAGCTGGCTGTGGGAAGTAAGTACTCATCCAATGGTATCGAGAACCATGGAGAACAGAGTAAGAAAGGGGAAGATGTGAGTCAGACCACATAAGCATCAACATCAATCAATGCGAGCTATAGACAAAGCGTGGGGGTTAGTTGCGAACCCTATCTTCCACTTGACTGACTCGATAACAGGAGCAGGTGATGTTCAAAGCTTCAATCATGTAATGAGAGCTAAGAACGACTCGACTAGAATAACGGGGGTTGATTGCGAACCCTAACTTCCGTCAATTGCCTTCTTGGAGGTCTTACCAGGGGAAATGGGAATGGGATGCCTCTTAGAGGTCTTCAGCACAATATTAAACAATCACAAACAGAGCCTCCTTTGAGGACTTCCAGCATTGCCGGCCAAGTGGCACGGACTCCCAATCCTACTTCTCATGGCATAAAAAGGAAAAATGCGGAATTAGTAAAAGAGAAGAGAAGTGATACCGAACGGATATCAATCCGTAGCAACGCAAGCAAAGTATATGCAAACCGGCCAACTTCTAGTAATCTAGCATAAATGAGCAAAAGTGTTAGAAATTGAAACGGGTCCGTGAAAGGCATGGAACCAAATGCTCTTAAAACAATAAAACAAGACCATAAGCCATAAACAGCAGCAACAACAGCGCTCCAGCACCTGCATAGCTGTAAAAACTAGCAACAAGTAAAAACAGTCTATAACAGCTACTATTTCCAAAAAAGAATGGGTGTACATGCAGCCAGTCAGGATAACAACATTCTACAGCATTCTTTGTTCACAGCAGCTATGTATACAGCCGCTTCTACATTTAGCTAATCAAGTGTAAAACACTACAAAACAAACTCAAATGTTAGTCAAAATTCAAATGGAAATTATCAATAAGAAGTAAATGAAATCAATTTGAAAATGTAAACAACACTTAGTCAACCATCTATGCAAAACATATTAAAGACTATTAACAAAGTTATCAAATAAACCTATTACGAAAATATTAACACTAAAACCTATTTTTAGTCAATGTTAGAACTAAGTCAAACCAAACTATATCAAAACCGATTAATTTGAAATTAATTTCTAAGGCTAAAAACCAATTAGTGGACAATTAAGCCAAAAACAAAGATTGAGCAATTAAGCCAAAAATGGTTACGGAACAATTAGTGCAATTAAGCAAAAACCAATAGGACATGATTAAGCCAAAAATCAATTAATGAATGATTAAGCCACAAACCGATTAGTGAGCAAAACAATTAGTGCAATTAAGTAAAAGTCGCTCAATGAACAATTAGGGTAAAAACAATTAATGAGCAATTAAGCTAAGAACACCTAGTGCAATCAAGCGAAAACAACTATTCCAACCATTAGCAAACTCTAAATCTAATTATCGAAATTAATGTCTAAAGTCAATATCTACATCAAATTGAAATTGGTTTCTAAACGAAAGCTAACCACAATTAAACTACGATTAGTCTACTACTAAACCATGTTAGAAGCCAATGTTAATCCAAATTAAAACGTCAATTAAAGAAAAAGGTTAATTTCTAATTCAAAACGGATTCTAAATTGTGAATTAACTCTAAAACCTAATTCTAAAACTAGTGAGCACTTAAGCCAAAAACAATTAATGTCGTTAAGCAAAAAAAAGAGTAGTGCAATTAAGCAAAAAACAATTAATGCAATTAAGCAAAAAATCGATTATGAAATGATTAGAAAAAAAATCGATCAATGAGCCTAAATCTAATTAGCCTAAATCACTAAATATGTTAAAAGGTCAATGAAGGTCAAGATTAATTTCCAATCGAAAATCTAAATCCAAGTCTGATTCTAAACTTAATTCTAATTCTAAAATTAAAATCTAATCTAATGCTAAAATTAAAACCAATTAGTTCAAATCACAATTAAGACCTAAATCTAAAATTAAAATCTAACCTAATGCTAAATCAGAATCTAACAACAATTGGAATTGAAATCTAACTAGTCTCACCATGCTATCCAATTAAAACAGAATTAAACTCCTAATTAATCTAGTTTAAAAACCTAATTAAACTAACAAATCAATTCAAATTCTAAGAAAGAAGACAAAACAAATAAAGAAAGGGGTGTATTGGATTACCATGGGTGTGAATGGCAGTTACATGGCTTAAGGCGTGAGAATCCGGCCCAATTCTTTGAGATTTACCCTAAAAAAATCAGATACACACATGCTTCATCCTCAAGTGCATATCTCACAAGTCTTGTTCGATCCCGCCGCCGTGAAGACGCCCTTTTCTCCTTTCTCAACCATCGCCGCCGGTAAAAACGGCGCCGCACCGTGAATAAACCTCTCCTCTGTCAAATCCCACTCCTCTCTGTTGATTGATCTTCACCGCAACTCATTTTCGCGCACAAAGAAAGAAGCGATGAGGAACGAAGAGCTTACGTTGAATCACGACATGGTTCAGGTATCTCGTCCTTTCCGTGCCACTTTCTCTTTCAATTTGAGGTTCACTGTCATTGAATCTCCTTCTTCTTTTCTCTGCGTGTACTGCGATGCGTGGTCGCTATTGGGATTCCTCTTCTTTCTTGCTTCAATTGTTGAAATTGCGAAGCGTTGTTGTTGCGATGAGATTGACGATAACGATGCACGGTTGTTGATGTTGTTTTTCTTGCAGGTTTCTTCTTGATTTCTACAGAATTCGGTTGATGAAGATTGATGCGTAGCTATTCAAACATGGCGCCAGTGAGGGTGGATTGAGGACGTTGAAGGTTGAAGCTGAAGAGTAACCGAGAGAGAAGGTGATGATTGCTTGATGGAGTTTGACGAACCGCGCCCTGGTGTTTCTTCTATTCCTCCTCTCTTCTCTGTGCACGTGAATCTGGTGTCGAACTGTGGTTACCGATCTATTGATATCGAGTTTTTGTTGCACGTGTTTGAATCCACATATAATGAAGAAGATGAAGACGCCGCCGGGAACGATGAAGAGAATTGGTTAAGGAGAATCATAGATCGTGCGATTGCGAAAACGGAGAATTGATAGAGGCTTCAGGCTTCTTCCGAGATTGAAAAGAATGGAGGTGATGAAGATTAAAGTGTGTGGAAGATTCAAGAAGAGTCAAAAAAATCATTATTGAAGCATTGTTGCAGAATTGAGAAAGAATTCAAGGTGAAGCTCCGGGCGGTTATGGCGGTTAGTTCCGTTATATCAGTTAGGAGCAGTTTTTGGTTAGTTAGGATAGGTAGTTAAGAGCATTTTCTGGAATTTTTCTCTTATGAGGTTTTGGTTAGGGACTCGTTTTTGTAGCAGTTAGAGATTTGTGTTTTTGAGTTCTGATAAAAACTGTGAGAAAAGAATTAGAGGAATTGTTTTCTATTATTGGTTTTAGTTTCTTTTTTTTCAATTTTCTCCAAAAAACTGTTATGAACAATTCTTCTCTTATAAATACTGCTGAAGATCTTTCTTTTTTTTTTTCTGCTGAATTTTCTACGTGTATTTCTTTTACTGTGAATGGAGCTCTAGAATATCCACAATAAAATCTTTACTCCGGGTTGATATTTGCATCAAACAAGTCAGACTTAAAAAAGACCAAAATTGATTAAGTTCCAAATCCACCGCAAAATCATCAATTGAGCTGGGCTTGGCAGCCAACTCCTAAGCTGAAATTACAAGTTGCTCGATTCAATCACCTTTAGATTTAGTGTTTGTAATAAAAAATGAAATTTGGACAACAACAATGGATATTAAAAATGGTTATTTGGAATGACATAGAAGTAAGAAGAATGGATTTAAATTCTAAAATTGGATATAGTTTGAAAATGTGTTGAAACCAATGGATTTTAGAATGGGTGCGATAATGGTATATGGATCCAAAAATGGATACTTGAAATTGGATAATTGGATTTACAAATGAAATTGAATTTAGGAAAAGGTGATTAAATGGATAATGACGAACAGTAAATGGATTATGGATAAAAACCAATCTTGACTCTTTCTTCACAGGCCTCTGATAAAATGGTCATAGCTAGCACTGAACAATTCGCAATCGGAGCCATGGCCATCTGAATCGATTATCATATGCACCCTGAACCCACATTTCACATGAACTACCTGACGAGTTCCACACACAACAATTGGACCTTGAATATACACCGCCTGAGAAATAACCATTTTGAATGCATACTGATAACCTTTCTGAATACGGAAAGCTCAAACCAAAAGAAGATGCCTTGATCACATGTCCTTATGCAATATGCAATGCAATGAAATGAAAACTCATGCTAAATGCTATGAAAAACGAGAGGGCAAATTTTGGGGTATTACACACGTATGCACTCTTCAATACTTTCAACAACGCCTGCCGGTGCGCATCAGAGCACATCAATAGTGACAAGATTGAAATCTTTGAAGGGGTCTGATTCAGTTGGTCCACAATCTTATAATCGCTTTTCTTGATTATCTTCATAAATTCTTCCATTTCCTTATCAAAAGTAATCTTTGTCTCTGCTTCAGGTGTAGGCGCATTTTCAACCACCTGTTTACCTTTAGCCTTTGCTACGGCTTCTGCCTCTTTATCACTTCTCAAGGTTTGGGGAGCGAACAACCTTCCACTCCTTGTAAAGCCCCCTACACCCCCTACGTTATCAATATTTGGGCTGACTGACGACTCAACTTCCTGCTTTTTACCTTCGTAATATACATCTGCCCCATAGTGCCATGGGATAGCCTTCGTAGACGTGAACGGAATTGGTCCTGGCACCGTGATAGTGACAGGACTGGGCCCTTCTGGCGCAACACTCGCCACGGGAACTGCATTGACCGGCATTTGAATCTCAGCGGGAGTGTAATAGATGGTCACGGTTGATATCTCATTAGTGTCTTTCACGACTCTGTCGAACTGTAGACGTCCTTCATCGATCAGATTCTGTAAACCCATCTTCAACTTATCACAGCCGTTCTCCTGATTCATACACTCAGAGCAATCTTGATTACATCCCGGGAACACCTGTCCCTTCAATAAACGATCTTTTACGACCAACAAAGAAGTTTTCACTTGATGGATACCTGTCACCAGATTCAATCTCCTCCCATCTTCAATAGCGTACACATTTGCTGCACTATGATCAGGCATGGGATGCTGAGTAATATTAGGAGCGGGAGAGAAATTGATGGCTTTAGCATCAATCAAATCTTGTACTTTATGATGGAAAGCCCAGCATTTTTCAATGGAGTGCCCCTGAGCACCTGAGTGGAACTCACAACGAGCATTAGCATCGAAGTTAGGTGGCAGGTTTCCAGCAACCGGAGCTTTCATAGTACGGAGTTCTACCAACTTTAACTCGAGTAGCCGGGGCAACAGCGCGGCATAAGTCATAGGGAGAGGATCCATCTTACGATCCCTCTGCCTAGACCTTTGCTGGAAAAAAGGTTGTTGCTGTTGAACTTGTTGTTGGGGTTGTTGTTTCTGAACAGACGGTGTGGGGCTTGTTACAGCATCTACCTGATAATAAGCTTGAGAACGCCCTCTGCCTCGTCCTCTAAACACATCATTCGTATCACCTTCTCTTCTTTTCTGGCTACTAGCAAACGGTTTCTTCGTCCCAGAAGAGCCAGCCCCACTCACATCCTGGATCTTTCCAAGCTTTAACAGACTTTCTATTCTTTCTCCCGCAATCACAATATCAGCAAATCCAGTCGATGGACAAGCAGCTAATCTATCAAGATAGGCCCCTTGCAAGGTGCCCATAAACATATCCGCCATTTCTCTGTCTGACAAGGGAGGTTGGACCTGGGCAGCCATTTCCCTCCACCTCTGTGCATATTCTTTGAAACTCTCCTTGGCATTCTGGGACAATCCCTGCAATTGGGTGCGGTTGGGCGCCATGTCGATATTGTACTGGTATTGCTTCAAGAACGCTTCTGCCAGATCTTTCCAACTCTTCACAGCAGCTCTATTCAACTTCATATACCAGGTCAAGGACGCCCCAGCCAGACTGTCCTGAAAATAGTGCATCCATAGCTTCTCGTCATCCGTATGGGCTGAAATCTTCCCAAAGTAAGCTTGAAGATGCGTTTGGGGACACGCATTGCCGTGATACTTATCAAAAGTGGGAGGCTTGAATTTAGGGGGAATTCTGACTCCTGAGACCAGCCCTAAGCTGTTAACATCAATACCCATAGAGTTCTTGCATTCTATGGCCCTGATCTTTTCTGCTAACTCCTCATACCTTCGATCACCTTGATTACCCACATCAGCATCCAGCAGAGTAAATTGGTCTTCCAGGGTATCTTCAAGAGTAACACCAGCATGCCTACCATTTCCATTACCCCGATTGTTACCACCAGGAGGAGGGTTGCCACCGGGAGGAGGGATGCCATGTCCCTGTGAATTGTCATGCTGATCACCTTCGGGCCCATTGTCTGGACGCTCGACCAGAAGCCTCAATCTCTCCTGATTTTGCGCCATGCCAGTCATGAGGGTCATGAACTGGTCCATACGCGCCCTCATTTCAGCCAAATCACTTTGCACTTGATCCATGATTCTTACTTGATTCCTTCGCGTCGAATATCGGTGAATATGATTCTCAGCTATACTGCCTGAAACCAAATAAAGGTTAGAGACCCTGCAACGAGTACCTGAAAAGCAAGTAACAAAAAATGCAAGATGATATGCAATGCCATGTTTGTCATTTCCGAGGTGCTTTATACCCTGATTCCAATCCAACCACAGAAATCTGAAGACCAGAAATCGTGATATAAAGAGACGTGTCGTGGTCATGTGCTTGTGTGCAGCTATCTGATAAGGAATAATTCTGAATAAAACTGCTCATACTCATTCAACGAAGTATTCAAGTACATTTAAGAAAGGTTCAACCGCAAATGCAATACAAGGAAAAATGGATCCATCAACAAGCCTGATGGTAACCATTAACAAAATATAAGGAAAAGAACATCAGTCTGACAATTCCACATCCTTCAGCTTATCACTTGAGTATTTGATCTCCTCAAAAAGTATACGGGTACGCTGGTGATTCGGCTTTTCAATCATTTCTTTGATCAAGACATCCCTTTTCTCAAGAGCTTCAGTTAAAGAACCCATATGCAGCATCAGAGCCTCGTCATCACACACCCCTTTGTGTCTCTTTATGCCAGCTTGCGTCTTGAGTATCTCCCTTTCTATCATGATTTCTTCAAGCTCTTTCTTGGTCTTCTTCAGCTCACCTCTAGCTTCTTCTAGCTGTTCTTGACTCTTACCGAGGCTTTCCCGATACTTTCTCCTCTGCTCATGCGCCTTTTCAAGCTCTTCGTCCTTAATCTGCAACTGTTCCTGTAATCCAGCATTCTCTATCCTAACTTCGTCCCAAGCGTGCTGAAACTTTGTTAACTTTTCTTTGGTCTGTGCTAACGCCTGTTTGGTTTGCTTGTGAGCTTGAGTAGCATCATCAGCACCTTTACTAATCTTCCGGAAATGTTGGGCTCTTCCAGCAAAGTCTTTCTCTTTTGCAGTTAGGATTTGTTCAGCATCTTGGGCTTTCCGCTCCAGCTCTTTGTTGGCATGTAGAGCATTTTGAAGACGGCTACTCAACTCGGAATTCTCTCCTTGGAGCTTTTTCACCAAGGCTTGCAACTTGTCAACTTCTTCCACAGTAGCAGTGCTTCTTGCTTTCTCATTCTCCGGATACAAAAGGGGTGCCTTACCAAAAGGCAAGAGAAAATCTTCAACTCTTTTCTTCACCCACTCTTCATATGCTGGATAAACCCGGTTGTTAGGCTTTCCTAGAGTAACTTTCCCCTTTTTCAGTATGCTACCCCAGCTTTCAGAAGCTTTCTGTGCTGCTTTCCACCCATCTGATGTATGAAAATAGAGGGACTCCTCCACATCTCTCTTAATAGGCGGACCTGTCAGGGCATACCCAAATTGTCGAATGGCCAAAGAAGGATTGTAGTTAATCCCACCCAGTCTTCCTATCAGTGGAACGTTAGGGAACTTACCACAGCTGTGGATAATATTCTTGCCAATCAGCCCATGATCTACCCATACGATGTCCTTGGCCACCAATCCCATTAAACGCTGTTTCCACTCTAGAGAATCTTTGGAATCCACAAAAGCCCCTGATTGTGGTAAACGGCCCGCAAACCACTTATAGAACAAGGGTGCACAACAACGAATTATCCCTCCTCTTTTCTTTTCGTTTCGGTTGTACAACGAGTAGTGAAGATCTCCCAGTAGCGTTGGCACCGGGTTCTTCATCATGAATATTCGTATAGCGTCCGTATCAATAAAATCCGGCTCGTTGGGAAACAACACTATGCCGTATATACAAAGGGCTAGCAAAGCATTAAAACCAAGCCAATTCTCGCCTTTAGCTGCTTCCTGGGCCTTCTTAATCAGATATTCCAGCTTGTAACCACGAATCTTTCCTTTGTTGGAGACATTGTCGCCTAACTCTGATTTGCTCAAATAAAGAGCACCAGCCACCTTTCCAAAATCAAGATCCCCCACTGATCCAAAGAAAGGGGGCTCTCCCTTGATAGCAATCCCCAACATGTTGGAATACTCCTCCAAGGTAGGAACCAACACATAGTCTGGAAATACAAAACACCTCAGAGGCGGATCATAGAACTGCATCAACGTATGGAGACCTCTGGCTTCATAATCACTGACATTACGGACCATAGATAAAATCCACCCATATTTCTCTTCAAAAGCTTCTCGTACTGCAGGGCTCGCCATTCCCTTCAGCATAACAATAGGGCCTAAAGTAGGCGTAAGGAACTTATAGCTGATGATATTCTTCCTCTCTTTAGTGTTCATCTTTGCAGGGACCTGATGACTGGAATCAAGGGTAATATATGCACCTGGAAATGAATAAACATGTATGTTAAAATATGATAATGCAATGCAAAGGGCAATGTGATCAGGTAATCAGGTGTCTGTGCTGAACTGTGAACGGTGTCAGTGTAGCTCTGAGACTAATATAGAACCATAGATAAGAAACATCTGAATACAATAGGATGAAACTTCCTTTTTGTGCACTGATGATAGAAAAAACGGGTATGTAGGAGGTCATGGTTACCTGCAAACCTGTAAACAACCCGCCCTTCTCACATGTAGGTACTAGGATGTTCAGTATCCCGGGCTCTCAGGTCGAGAAATGATGATACGTTCACCATTTCTGGTTTGGCATCATCATCAATCGAGGAGGCCTCAACTGATTCTCCAAAACAAAAGGTCCTCAGCTTCTGGCACTGAGGTCGAGAAGCAATAGTACATTCATCCCTCAGGGTACAGTACTATTGCCAATCGAGGAGTTCCTCCGCTGATTCTCTTTCAAAAAGGGATGTCCTATAGCAAGTTCCCAGCATTGGGTCCTCGGATCGAGAATGTGCAATGGGTTTGCCACGGAATGTGGTCTGCCACTGTCACATCTCGGGAGGAGTGCCGCAACTGAGTCCTCGGGAATGGTCACCAGAGTCGACAGTTCCTCAAGAGAATAACCACTGGCCTGCATAACATGCAGTAGCAGAAAGCTCCTGATAGAACCTCGTCTGGTTGTGGGTCTCATGAACAACAATACGTGGTCACCACCACGCAAGCGTCATGACTATCCACTCTAATACCTATGTATGTACTCAAGCCTTGGTAGTGAGCTTATCTCTCAGAACACCCATCCCGCCAAACAGACAAAACAGTGCAACACAATATAATATATGATATGTAATGCTAAAATGCGGTAAATACAGTAAAATAAATAAACAGCAACATATAGCACAACAGTAAACACCCAATGAAAGAAAAGCAGACAAGCGCTAGGATTGACTCGCTAAGGAAACCAGAGATTCTGGGTCATTATCCCCAGCAGAGTCGCCAGCTGTCGCTCCCGGGATTTTCATCCTAGTACAAACGCGAAAGTGGCACCAAACAGAGTCGCCAGCAATGTGTATTTATCCCAAGAGAGGGAAAGGAAACACCGCATAAACCTGAAGGAAGGAAAGAACATGGTCTTGCGACCAAAAGAACTGAGTTCGGGAGTCGGTTACGCGAGAGGAAGGTATTAGCACCCCCTCACGTCCATCGTACCCGATGGGATCCACGCTTGCTTGTCTCAATCAAAGGGTGATAGAAAAGATACTGGAAAAAGGAACTGAAAGAAAGAAAGGAGAAAGAATGGAAAGATAAAGAGAAACAAATGTAGGGAAAATAAAAGAAGTGCTCGCATGGGCCCTACCCCACTGCCTACGTATCTCATCGAGAACATGAGAATCAGAGCGACGTAGTTCCCCTCACTAGGGATGGATTGTTTGTGTTTTTTAATGAACGGCTAACGTTCTGGCTCAGGTGTTGCAGGCTCGCTGGTCCGAGTGGGTTACCATCTTGCAAGAGAACGAGAAGGAGCACGTTCGTACGCTGAGAGTGAATGAGGGGAGAAAAGAATTCCCGAAGGAAAGACGTCATTGTTTGTTTTTGTCTTTTAGAAGTTTCTTTTTTATTTGTTTGCATATGATAGTGTATTCAAATCTTAGTCATTGGAATGTGTACATTCTCACATTCCAAGATGGAATGAGTAAGAAAATACACTAAGTGTGAAGAAGACCCTCACACTTAGTTCCAATTATCAAGGTTCAAACACACTAGCATACTTGTATTTATTAAGTGTTTTTGTTGATTAAGAAATGAAGAAGTGTTTTTTATTATTTGTACCTTCAACAAGTATTGCATTTAAGTCCATCATACAAGATCAAATGTCTAACACATTGACCCAAGATGGGCTATATGCTACACATTCTAAGATTATAAGAGAAGACCCCTTATAATCTCTTCTTTATATGAAAGGCCTAAATGCAATAAATGCTTGCCTTTATTAGATATTTTGAATTTTCTTTGAGATGAGAAGATGAAAGACTCAAGAGAGGTTAAAGGTAAAATCTATGTGAACTAAGACTCAATCCTAATCAATTAATTAAGGGAGTGATCCTAAGGGTTTGTGAGGTTTAAACCTAAAGTCTAAAGAAATAATGAATTAAACAATTCACTTCTAAATTAGAAGATGAATTGTAATTCAAAAAGGGAAAGTGATGAGTTATTAAGAAAAAGCACATAAGTGCTTAACAAAACACAAGATGGAATTGTAAAAGAGAAAGGATAGAAGTTTGAATGTGGATTCCTTATCCACACTCAATTGCAACTTACCAAAGCCCCTACATGGTTAGTAAACATGTATAAAAAGTATAAGAAGCAAAAGAACACTTAATGCACCATAAAGATCAAAAGAATAAGATGAAAGATCAAATCCTATTAATCACAACCAGAATGTACATCATATGGAAAACAAGTGATCATTATCAATCAAACTCAAGTGGATAGGCAACAAACATCCTCCATGACATTAGAACATGATATCATAAGAAAAGGGAGAATGAAAGATGAAAGAGAAAAGAAGAAATGTGTATAAATGGAACATGTAATCTAAGGATCAGAATTGAAATGAAATGAAAAATTATTCATAAACATCTCACAAGTGTTCATGCATAACACATCAAGACATTTAAGAAGTGATAGAAGAAGTAGGATTGAAATGGAAGTTCCAAACAAAGGAAAGTGCAAACACAACATGTTAAAGGTGCACAAGGTTCAAATGATAATCAACAAGCAAAGATGACATATGATATGTATCTATGTCCTATAATGTCAAGAGTGTAGCTCACCAAATAGGCAAATGATCATGCAAGTATACACAAAAGAAAACATGTAAACATGCACAAAAGATTACAATGATAGGACATGTTATAATGCTTTAAATGAAATGCATCAAACAAAAATCAAATGGCCTCATGAAAATTATGAAAACATGGTATTGAAGTTCACTAATCAGAGATGAATCACATATCAAAGTAGCATGCAAGGAACCAAGGCAAAATGATGTCAAACAATGCACTTAGGTCACATAGACATATCATACAAAATAGCACAAAAGTGAACACCAAACATGCCATAAAACTGACCTAAAAAATCAAATAAAAATCACTTAACATAACTCAAGATGATAATGACTCAATACAAAAAGAAGAGCATCAAAACAATTTTTTATGATCAAGAACAAAATTAAACAAGATCATGTACCATATTAAGAATGCACATCAAAGAAATTCAAAGAAAATTATGGAGCAGGGGCAAAAAGGTCATAAAATCAGAAAATAAAATCATGAAAAATTTTCTAAATGTTTTAATGATGCTCATGAATTTTTGTGGAATTTTATGATGATGTTTGATATTTTTAAAAATTAAAAAGTAAACGTGTATAAAAAATAGAAAAATAAAATGAAATGCAAAGGGAAGGGGAGGTGTGAACATAGCAATCATGCAGTTCAAATTAATTGGGCTTGAAAACATGGGGGTGTGGGTAGCAATCTGATTAGGTCCAATAAGTGCGCATAACACCCTAACTATCATGGAATTCAGTCAAACCAAGTCAAAACCATACAAGCCGTTGGATCAAGTCATAGTCAAGCTATAGTCAAAGTAATTAAGATCAACGCGCACACTTGAATGTCCATACACACTACCATGTACCATACCACACAATGTTTAAAAATAAATTCAGAAAATCACACGTGACATGCACATGAATTTTAATGTACTGTCATCACATAAGCCACACGATGGTGAACATCCAATGGTCCACGTTCAAACTGAGAACAAAACCCTAACACAAGAACACCGGCCGGAGAGGGACCTCCGGTCACCTTCTCCGGCGAACTACCACCGTCTGCAACCTCCAATTCTCCAGAATTTCACAATCAATATGTCAAAATGAAGAGGAAGTAACACACATCATGATTCCAGTGACAAAACATACAAAAAGTCCATGAAATGAGAGAATCGAACAAAGGAAGATTTGCCCTAACATTTCCACTACGCCTCTAAAGGCCTATCAACTAGCCAGACAAGTTCTTGAGCTTATAAGAAGCTGCAAGAACCTAAAAATTCCTTCACATTAGGTCTATAATGGTGGAGATTGGTACCTGAGGTTTTGAGCTCTTGAAGTGTTCTTCAGAAAACCAGAGGTCTTGCTTCTTCTACAATCTTCACTTGGCCAAATAAAGGCTGTGATGCAAAACTGATGATGATTCAATGGAGGAGAGATTGAAACCAAACTCCAAACAAGTAGCACTGTGAAGAACTTGAGAGAAAATCAGAGAGAGTGTTGAAGTGAAATGAACAAGGTAGAGCTCGAGAATCAGTGGCAATGGTGGATTTGAGAGAGAAAAAGAGAGTGTTTCTGAAGTGAACGTGTGAAAAATGAAGTTGTCTCAGAAATGTGAGTGAATTTTGGTTTTATAGTGTGAGTTAGAAATGAACCAGAGGTGGTTAAGTGAGTGAGTCAACTGAGTCCAAGTTGAGTTAACTGAGCTGCCTCTAACTAACTGAGCCAAGTTAGTTAGGGCGAGTCAGCTGTGGGTGTGCTATAGTGGTGGAGGTCCATGGTGTTATGGTGGAAGTGAAAATGAACTGCCATTGCACGGCTGTCTCACCAAACTTGTTAAGCAAGTTGCTTTTTTCTATTTTCGTGCATGGCACGTGCTCATGTGCATGGACATGTGATGAGTGTTTGGTTAAATGAAGAAAGAGTTGGAGGGTGAGCAATGCACGAGCAAACTGAGACAACAACAACAACATTCATTTTTTCTGGTTTTTTTAAGACAGTTTGGAAATAATGCAAACATGGATGTTTAATGGTGATTTTCTCTTGGCATTGTGGGTGATTTGGTGTGTTTTTGGAGTCATTGGAAAGAGGGCACATAGTGCTACAAGTTTGGTGTGAAAAAGGAATTGAAATGATACCTCAAACATGCTCCAAAATGACTATAAACTTAAGTACACAAGATTGGCTAATGGGCGCACCAGGTGGTCGATTGGCAAGGCTGGCATGGCACGAAATTTCAACATAACCACCCTAACTTGAGACCAATATTTCTCCCTCATAACTTGATCAAATGGAATTTTGTCCAACATGAAACTTGAAGAAGACATTACAGGGAACATTTTTGATGTTGACAAGTTTTGAAAATGAAGCCTCTAACCATGAGAAAAATAGGTGTACATTTGGCCCACCAACTGTTTGTTAAAATGACTGCGCGCGTGCCCTGAAAATCTTGGTCATGACCTAGTTTTGAACCTACTTTGCTCAAACTTTGATCAATCATATCTCACTCAATTTTTATCCAATGGAGATGTTCCACACATGGATTTGAAGCTTAAAACAAGATCTTTTGTTGTGGCCGAGTGGAATTTTCATTTGGTGCTTCAATTTTAAATGGCCTTGGTTCAAACTCTGATGCAAAATGGCCAAAACTTGCTATTTTTAGTAACCCTTCCTCTTCCAAAAATGGCAACTTTCCACCTCTTGATTTTTTCATGATTCCTTTGGAGTTTCTTGACCAAATTTTGTACATTGGACATATGTAACATGAATTTCATGATTTTGGGCTCAAAAAGTCAAGAGTTGACTTTTTCCTCTGATTATTTGACTTGGCCCCAAATTTCCTGATTTTTTATCTTTCTTCCAATTGAACCACCTCCAAAACCAATTGAGGGGCAATTCTCCATACACATACACTTAAGAACATGTAGAATACCATGACATCAAGTTTTGTCCAAAAAATCAAAGATTCCCTGATTTAATGGGAAACCCTAGTTTTGGTGCCCACCTCCTAGGAGAAAAATGTGCAGTCTTCAATTTCAAATTCCTCAGAGTATGTTGTGTACCTTCTTAAAGGATGATGAGAAATGCCACTTGAGGATGATTTTGAATCAATGAGCTATCTCTTTTGAGGATTTTCCTTCAATTTTTGGACTTCTTGCATAGTGTAGGATGTAATGCTTCAATCTCCTATTGAATCTCACCTTCTTGAGGTTGTGGAAGATCAATTGGGATAGTATGAGACATGAGAGACCTCTTGGCTTGCCTAGAGCCAACTTGATTGACCTTTTTGTGCTTTGAATGATCTCTTGATTGTCCATCTCCCACCTGATCACATGCCCTGATGGTAAGAAGGATGCCATGCTTCATTTTTCTATGTTAAATGCAAGGCAATGCTAATGAAATGGATATGATATGATAAATGATAATGCCATCCTATGATGCCAAAAGGGGAGAGCAAATTTTGGGGTATTACACGGTGGAACCTTATCTCCACTGGGTACAAACTAGAGCTCTCAAGCTGAGGATGCCTTACCCTCGTCAGGAAGTTCTTCCATTAAGGGACCCTGTCCTTTACTTTATGTCTGATACGGAAAAACTTCAGGTGAATCTCAACAAAGTTCAACAGGAGAAGAGGTCTTGGAAGAACAAGTACCGTATTCTCAATGTGGAGTGCAAGAAAATATAGCAACTACTGAAGGATAAAGATGCTCTGATTGAGATTTTAGAGCAACATGTTGTAGAGAATCAAGAAGACCAGAGGAATTTGCTCGCTCCTTTCACTTGGCAAAGGAATGACAACCCGACAACGGCCCAAGAGCCCCGGTCAAAGAAAAGGAAAGCACCCGAACCAGCACCTGAGCCCTCCTCAGAGAGAACTCAGGATCCATTAGCTTAGACATTTCCTTTTTCAGCACTTTGAAATCTACTGTATTTCCATTTCTGCAATCTTTGAATTCAATAAAAAGGGGTTTCCCCACTGTTTGATATTTGTAATCCAATTGTCGAAGTTTATTTTGATTAAACAAAAAATATATATATAATCATTGCATATCATTCATCATTCTCACGTAACACATTCTTCTTACCTACGAATCTCACGTTTGCGTCTCAATTCTAGAGTCAAACTGTCTCATTCGTATAATACTCAGACCAGTCGTCAGAAAAAGATGAATAATCTCGACGAAGAGAACAGAGAGTTGAGAGAAGAAATTGACACTCTGAGAGAGGATCTAAGAAACCTTCACAGTGACATGCAAGCTCTGGCAGAAGCCCAGCTTCAGAGGACTGTAATTTCAGAGATCACATCAACACCCATAGTGGAGAAGTATGATCCTAGGTATAACATGCCAAAAGATCGTCCCTGGGGCATGCCTATCAACTTTATCCCGGAAGGATATGTTCCACCGATCACTAAAGATCCAGGAACTGTAGCAGGAGCCGCTGAGCCTGAAGGTTACAAACTTCGGGAAAGCGAAGGTACCAGGGGCATGACAACAACTCCTGAAGGTTACAAACTTCGGGAGACGCCAAGATTCACGGCCGTAATGACTGTACCACCACCTTTGGTGCACACTGTCCCGGAAGGACAGATTCCACAGATACCTTTTGGTGGAAACGAAAGTATGGATGACAGAATGAAGGAGTTCCAGGATCAATTCCTGGAGATGCAGAAGGAACTGCAAGCCATTCGCGGTCAGGATGTATTTGGAAAGGACGCCGCGGACCTGTGTTTGGTTCCCAATGTGACGGTTCCGTCCAAATTCAAAGTGCCCGAATTTGAAAAGTACAAGGGTAACTCTTGCCCTCAGAGCCATTTGGTAATGTACACTCGGAGGATGTCAACTCATACAAAGAACCAAGAGCTACTGATCCACTACTTCTAGGATAGTTTAACCGGTGCCGCGCTTAAATGGTACATAGGTTTGAGTCGCACTAAGATCGGCACTTTCAGAGATCTTGGCGCTGCCTTCGTACAACAGTACAAATATAACCTGGACATGGCACCGGACAGAGATAAACTTAGAGCCATGTCACAAAAGGACAGGGAAACCTTTAAGGAATACGCTAAGAGATGGCGTGAGATTGCCGCTCAGATTAGTCCACCTCTTGAGTAAAAAGAGATGACAAAGATCTTCTTAAAGACCTTGAGCTCATTTTACTACGATATAATGGTTGCGAGTGTGCCCAGCGACTTCACCGAAATGATCGGTATGGGGGTACGTCTCGAGGAAGCCGTTCGAGAAGGGCGTCTAGTTAAATATGTCTGGTTGTCAAGCAGTACAAAAAGATACGGTAGTGCACTCCCTAAGAAAAAAGAGCAGGATATTGGGAATATCTCTCTCGGAAAGCAAAGGCGACGGTACCAACCAGTAGCAGCAGTAACTCCTGCTATCAACCCCGCGCCTGTACCTACGTATCAACCTCAGGTTGCTTAAAGCCAACCAAGTCAGCAACAATTTCAGCAAAGGACACAACAGCCTCTTCAGCAGGCTCGTCCTCAATACAATAACAACCGTACAACGCGGCCACCAGGGTTTGATCCTATACCCTTGTTGTACGCAGAATTATTTCCATTACTACTGGTCAAGGGGCACATCCAGACCAAGGTCCCTCTCACAATACCGGAAAATCCGCCTTTTTGGTTCAAAGCGGATCAGACTTGTCCTTACCATCAAGGAGGACCAGGGCATAACATAGAGAATTGTCTCGGTTTCAAATCCGATGTGCAAAGGCTTGTTAGGAGCGGGGTCTTATCCTTCAAGGATACAAATCCTAATGTTCTCACGAACCCGCTGCCTCAACATGAGAAAGCTGCAGTCAATTTGATAGAGGGAGATTCTAACAACATCTATCAAATTCATGATGTACTCTTATTAAGAGCCAACTTGGTCAAGATGCATTGTAGACAGAGCGGATACGGCCATGTGCCACCTCATAATTATCACCAGTGTGATATCTGCTCTAAAGACAATCAAGGATGTTCTGTGGTGCAATCAGCCCTACAGGAACAGTTGGATCTCGGATGGATCCAAGAACACCGAGTTCGGGGAGTCAACATGACGTACACGAATTCCAACATCATTCGGAAGGTCAACTTGGTGGCAATGCACTCAAGGCAAAGCCAGTATCATAATCTTCCGCGGCACAATTACAATTCCTATCTGACTTGCTCGGTAAACATTCAGGGATGCTCTTTTGTACAAAAGGCCCTCCAGCGTCAGATGGATCTTGGATGGATCCAGGGTTATCATGATAAAAATCCTTATCAGATCAACATGATTCAAATTTTTGATATTCGTTTGATGAACACCAGCTTGGTGGAGTTACATGCCAAGCAAGTCCAACTCGGTTTTCTCACTTCTCACGATTATCTGAGCTGTAAATTATGCAGTGAGAGCAACCAAGGGTGTGCTCTCGTTCAAAGAACTTTACAACACTTGTTAAACCATTGGTGGCTTCCGATCTGTCTAGACGAAGACATGCAACGAATCAGTGTGATTCATGGGAACCCTACTAGACGTCAAAGTCAGGATGTTCGATCTATGGCGATGGATCTAGTAAGGTTACACTGCATTCAAAGCGGACAGGGCCAGGTGCCACCGCACAACTATGAGCGTTGTAGAGTCTGCTCGGAGAATAACCAAGGATGCTACCTCGTGCGGGCAGCTCTTCAAAGTCAGTTGGATCATAAAGAGATTCAACCATGTCGAAGTTCTGGGTCAATCAACTGGACGCCGGACTATTTAGCTGATCAAATCAAGGACGTTGTCATAATCTCTGATCATCAAAGGAACAAAGATGTTTGTACCAGCATCCCTCTGCTTGACAAATCGAAAGTTCCTAACCTGGAACCGATTGAAATTACTTACAATGGTCAGAAAAATCAGAAGGCTCCTGTAGTTATCTATCTACCGGGACCACTACCGTATGAATCAACTAAGGTTATCCCTTACAAATACGGTGCAACGACAATCGAGAATGGAAAGGAAACTCCATTACTCTCCGTCGTGAATATTGCAGACATTAGTCGAGTGACACGGAGCGGTCCAATCTTCAACCAAGGAGTTGGAGAACCCAGCAATGAAAAGGAACCTCAGGTAGAAGTTCCTGATCCACCAGTCGGTCAGTCCAATAATCCCGACCTTTCAAAGAACAATGGTGAGATGATGAAGCTCATCCAAAGGAGTGAATACAACATTGTTGATCAGCTGTTGCAAACTCCTTCAAAAATCTCGTTACTATCTCTTTTACTCAGTTCAGAAGCTCACAGGGAGGCTCTACAGAAAGTCTTAGAGCAAGACTTTGTGGAACAGGATGTAACAATCAGACAGTTCGATAGCATCGTCTCCAACATCACTTCCTGCAATAACTTGGGATTCAGTGATGAGGAATTGCCAGAAGAAGGCAAAAGGCACAACATGGCGCTCAATATTACAGTCAACTGCCAAGACGATGCCTTAGCCAGCGTACTGGTAGATACCGGATCAGATCTCAATGTTATGCAAAATCTACATTAATGCGACTATCATACCGAGGATCTTCAATGAGAGCTAGTGATGTCACCGTCAAAGCGTTTGACAGATCCCGAAAAACAATTATCGGCGAAGTCGATCTTCCCATAACTATCGGTCCTCACACGTTCCAAGTCACTTTCCAGGTCATGGACATCCAGGCAACATAGAGTTGCTTATTAGGAAGACCTTGGATACACCAGGCTGGGGCAGTCACTTCGACACTACACCAAAAGTTGAAGTTTGTCAAGAACGACCAACTCGTCACAGTCTGCGGAGAACAGGCCTTGATCGTGAGTAACTTATCGTCATCCACCTGTGTAGAATCGGAGGAGGTAATCGGAACCCAGTTCCAAGCACTTTCAATGAACAATGGCAATCAGGCAGAAAGAGGAACCTCGATTTCCTCGTACAAAGATGCTCTCGAAACAGTTGAAAGTAACAATAAGAAAGGGTGGGGACAGCTTGTCACTCCTACTGATAACAAAGCGAAGAAAGGTCTTGGATTTTCCTCAACCTGTACCCAGACTGCTGCTAACGATGAAAATTTTCGTCCCATTCAGGATTTCTTCCACAGTGGAGGTTTCGTTCACCCAGTGTCTCAGGGAGTACATACCATCAATGAAGGTGATTCCTCCGATACGGAGGAAGAATGGAAGTCATATCTTAACAAATATGGTTATATGTCTCAGGACGAAATGCAGACTCCATTTTTTTTTCCCTTACAGAGTCCGAGATTTATACCAAGGTCAGACGTCAAAATGATCTACGGAGATGGTTATCCGGAAGGATGCCGAGCTCCACCTAACTCATTAGAGGAGGACACTTTAATGAAAGACAACTTTGACCATGATTATTATGGCCCGATGGATGGCCTGCCAATCTAGCAGCCGTACCCAGGAGACTCGGGGCAAGAGAATCATCCGAACAATGAAAATCAGTTGAGCATCATTAAAAAGAATACCTGCGTCCCCACCATGTCATGGGATCAACACTCAGGGTATTCTGAAAATACCCAGCATGACGATGAGTTTGCAACATTCACAGGACTAGAATTCATCAACTATGCCTTTCCCGAGGTCAGCGTCATTGAAAGAAATGACTCTTCCAATTCCAAAGAAGTGTGGGACACCTTAGGACAACCAAGTGGTAAATACGACTTTATGGTCAAGTACACCGCTCCTGAAAGCTCTCGTATCAAGCTCGAAGACATCCACCCAACTGGATGGGGAGATACACTTGAGAGTACAAACACTATGCAAAATACAGCAGAAGAATCCTCCTACGACAACTATTCCTGGGAGACAGATTCCAACGATCCGGCTCCGCCAGAAATCAGCATCATTTCTAGAGACAAGCCAAGAAAGAAGGTGCCAGACTTTATGATTCACCGAGGAGTTCGCCGCCAATGGGTTGCAGTCGACATTCCGAAGATCGTTCATAAGTCAAAGTAATTGTCGTCTTTGTCATAACCTTTCACCCTGCCCAGGTGAAACGGATGTTTTGATAGGGCTCACTTTCTGTAAATGTCCCTCTTCACTTCGCCCAAAGCGACAGAGTTTTGTTTTATAGGGCTGTAGTTTCAAGATTCGACAAGATCATAAATAAAATAACGTCGTACAGTAATTTCCACATTTTATTGCGGTTTTCTCTCTTTGCTTTTTCAGAAAATGGAAATCCTAAAAAACAACAAATAATAAAAACAAATAGTTTTCCAAAGAAAAAACACTGCACACACTCATGCATTCTCTCTATCTCTTCTAAACACAAATCGTCACGTCATGCAGATTTCTTGTTTTAAACCCCATCGAAACATACAATCCGATGCCTTCTCCCAACTTTGAATTCCCAGTATTCGAGGCTGAAGAAGAAAATGACGAAGAAATTCCAGACGAGATCTCCCGACTACTCAGACAAGAAGAAAGGTCTATCGAGCCACACAAAGAGCCGTTGGAAACGGTCAACTACGGTTCAAAAGAGGAAAGAAAAAAAGTCAAGATTGGGGCACTGCTCAGTCCAACTGTCAAAGAAAGTTTGACAAAGCTTCTCAAAGAGTTTCCCGATGTATTCGCTTGGTTCTATCTGGATATGCCAGGGTTGGATACCAGCATCGTGGAGCATCATCTACCGCTAAGATCAGAATGTCCGCCAGTAAAACAAAGGTTGAGAAGGACTCACCCGGACATGGCTATCAAAATCAAAGGGGAAGTACAGAAACAGATTGATGCAGGTTTCCTCGCCACATCGGAATATCCTCAATGGTTAGCCAACATCGTACCCGTTCCGAAAAAGGACGGAAGGGTCAGAATGTGTGTGGACTACAGAGATCTAAACAACGCCAGTCTGAAGGATGACTTTCCGTTACCGCACATTGATATGCTGGTAGACAGTACCGCAAAGTTCAGTGTTTTCTGCTTCATGGATGGATTCTCGGGCTATAATCAAATCAAAATGGCGCCGAAAGACATGGAGAAAACTTCCTTTATCACCCCATGGGGAACCTTTTGTTACAAGGTAATGCCGTTCGGTTTAAAGAACGTCGGGGCAACCTATCAACGGGCCATGACTACTCTGTTTCATGACATGATACACAAAGAAATCGAGGTATATATCGATGATATCATCGCAAAATCTAAAACAGAGGAGGAGCATGTGACACATCTGTCAAAATTTTTCGAGCGGTTGAGAAAGTACAAACTCCGCTTGAATCCTAACAAGTGCACCTTTGGAGTCTGTTCAGGGAAACTGCTAGGGTTCATCGTCAGCCAGAAAGGAATTGAGGTTGATCCTGACAAGGTCAAGGCCATTCAAGAAATGCCTTCTCCAAAGACTGAAAAACAAGTCAGGGGATTCCTGGGACGTTTGAACTACATTTCCAGATTTATATTCCTCATGACCGCGACATGTGCGCCAATCTTCAAATTACTCAAAAAGAATCAGGACTGCGTTTGGACAGTAGACTGCCAAACCGCCTTCGACAGTATCAAGGAATACCTATTGAACCCACCGATCCTGTCGCCTCCAGTAGATGGAAGACCGTTGATCATATACTTGCAGTCTTGGAAGACTCCATGGGTTGTGTGCTTGGCCAACAAGACGAAACCAAAAGGGAAGAGTCTGCCATTTACTATTTGAGCAAGAAATTCACCGACTGCGAGACTCGGTACACTATGCTTGAGAAAACTTGCTGCGCTTTGGCTTGGGCAGCCAAACATCTTCGCCAGTACATGATTCGTCACACTACTTAGTTAATCTCAGAAATGGATTCGATCAAGTACGTTTTTGAAAAGCCTGCTCTCACGGGAAGGATTGCCCGTTAGCAGATGTTGCCATCAGAATATGCCTTAGAATACCACGCTCAAAAAGCCGTTAATCGAAGTGTTTTAGCCGATCACTTGGCTCATATACCGATTGACGATCAAGAATCAGTCGGATTTGACTTCCCAGACGAAGATGTCATGTACTTGAAAATGAAGGATTACGATGAACCACTACCCAGTGAAGGGCCAGAACCAGGTTCCCAATGGGGACTAATCTTTGACGGAGCTGTCAATCATTACGGAAACGGAATTGGGGCAATTATCATAACACCTCAGGGTACCCACATTCCTTTCACTGCCAGATTGACATTCAAGTGTACAAACAACGAGACCGAATACGAAGCTTGTATCATGGGTCTCGAAGAAGCGATAGACTTAAGGATCAAAAACTTGGATGTATATGGCGACTCAGCCCTGGTTATCAATCAGATCAAAGGAGATTGGAACACATACCAATCAGGATTGATTCCTTATAGAGACTACGCAAGAAGGTTTTTTACCCGTCTTCAGCAGAATCGAGTTTCATCAAATCCCTTGTGAAGAGAACCACATGGCTGATGCATTAGCCACTCTCTCTTCTATGATTAGTGTAGGTCAATGGAATGACATACCTAAGATTGACATAATACGCCTTGAACGGCCCACTTACATCTTCATAATTAAAGCAGTCATAGACGACAAACCTTGGTATCACGATATCAAATGCTTCCTTCAAAAACAAGAGTATCCATCGGGGGCATCCAGAAAAGACAGAAAAACCCTCAGAAGGCTGGCAGGAAACTTCTTCCTAAGCGGTGATACACTCTATAAGAGAAATTTTGACATGGTCTTGCTCCGATGCGTAGACAGGCCAAAAGCAAACATACTGATGAAAGAAATTCATGAAGGATCCTTTGGCACTCATGCCAACGGACACACAATGGCGAGAAAAATTCTAAGAGCAGGGTACTATTGGTTGTTAATGGAATCCGATTGCTACAAGTACATGAGGAAGTGTCACAAGTGTCAGATATACTCAGAAAAAATCCATGTACCACCGACGCATCTCAAAGTTCTCTCTTCCCCATGGCCTTTTTCCATATGGGGAATCAACATGATTAGTGTGATCGAACCCAAAGCTTCAAACGGACATCGGTTCATCCTGGTAGCCATTGATTACTTCGCTAAATGGGTCGAAGCAGCATCATACGCCAATGAAACCCGACAAGTTGTGGTCCGTTTCATCAAAAATAATCTCATATGCCGTTATGGTGTTCTAAGCCAGATCATTACCGATAATGGATCTAACCTGAACAATAAGATGATGAAAGAGTTGTGCGCTGAGTTCAAGATCGAACACCATAACTCATCTCCCTACCGACCTAAGATGAATGGAGCGGTAGAAGCGGCCAACAAGAACATCAAGAAAATCATTCAAAAAATGGTTGTAACCTACAAGGACTGGCACGAGATGCTACCCTTTGCTCTTCATGGTTATCGCACATCTGTCCACACTTCAACAGGGGCAACCCCTTTCTCTCTAGTATATGGCATGGAGGCAGTGCTTCCCATAGAAGTAGAGATCTCATCAATCCGGGTATTGATGGAAGCTAAGCTAACAGAAGCCGAATGGTGTCAAAGTCGACACGACGAACTGAATCTGATTGAAGAGAAGCGAATAACGGCTCTATGCCATGGTCAGTTTTATCAGCAAAGAATGAAGAAAGTGTTTGACAAAAAGGTTGGACCCCGTGTCTTCAGGAAAGGAGACCTTGTGCTCAAGAAGATACAATCATTTCTCACTGATTCCCGGGGCAAATGGACTCCAAATTACGACGGCCCCTATGTGGTCAAGAAAGCTTTTTCAGGCGGCGCCTTGAGACTCGCAACCATGGACGGAGAAGAAATTTCCTACCCCACAAATGTTGATGTTGTCAAGAAATACTTCGCCTAAATAAAAAAAAACATCTTGGTGGATTGAAAACCCGAAAGGGAGGTCCAGGCAAAAATTAGAGACATAATCAAATATCATCCCGGTGGATTGGAAATCTCAAAGTACAATCCAGGCAAAAGTTAGGGATTCATGGCAAGTAACTACGTCTAATCAGTTCAACTACTCAGCAGTCATGCCATCCATCAGAAATTTCCAGTTAGGGTTATCTTCGACAGAAGCTCAAGATGCCCAGAATTCAAAGTTGGTAGAAGGATAGTGGTCGTTATGTTTCAAAGTAGCCTTTTTCCAGTAAATTACCATTTTCTAACTTTGTAAATACTCTATGGAATCACGCGTTTGGCTGATCTCCATCCTATCAATAAAATTTGAGCCCTCGTGCTTTTGTTTGCAATTCTCATTTGTTTTAGCTTTACAGAACGACATTTTAATACGATCGACGATTCTTGAAACAAAGCAAAAATGAATTTACTTGTTAAACTTTTTCTGCTTTTAAAATAAAGATGGCAATTTCTTTTGACTGTTAAACATCGAAAGAACATCGATCGGTTCTCCAGAAGTAATCGAACCTCAAAGTGCAGAATCAAAGTACTCCTTCTAAGCCAGTGCACCTGAATGAAGGATCAGCGGTGTCAGATGCGAATATTCCATTTGACACCCCCGGCAGAGTTCTTATCTCCTAAGCCCGACCAACGGTTGTTCCCCGCAGGAACTATATCTCCTAAGCAAGGCATGATTGCTATCTTGAACCAAAGATACTTCTTCGTCCCACTGCGGTGGCCGAGTATCCAGTCGTGTTCATCCGTCAGTTTGTATGTCTCGTCAGTTTTGTCAGCATAAACATACATACATCATGCATTGATTTACATTTGTATTCATATTGCATCACTATCACTCTAGTCGGTCTTATCCCCTAGTAATAAAAGTCATCTCAATTGAGTTGCCAGTTCGTTCCTCGTCAGGAAGTGAATCATCTAAGAAATCTCTCTCCAAGTTTATCGCTGGATTAGAGACGGTCCTTGACCACTTTGATAACTTGAACCTCTGAAAAGGCAAGAAAACCTTCAACAAACGTCACTCTTCGCCATTGAAGATGATGTCTTCGCTTTCCCGGATTAAGGAAAATCCCCAGAGAAAGCCTCGCAACTAAAGACTCTCAGCAGCACATTGGTTCTTCTCTCCAGAAAGTCAATGTTAATGAAGTCATCGGCACCTCAAAATTGGGGTATATCGTATGGCATTTCTCTGAGAAGACCTCGAGAAAAGTATGATGTAATATCCCCAAGCGGAAGCAGTCTCTCAAAAGACTCGTTTTCCCCAGTAGAGTCGATAAATGGCGTCTCCAAACAGAGAAGTTTGTGTACCTCTACAGCTCAGACAGATGGGGTCCTCAGCAAGTCTGACATCGAAACTTTTTCCATCAAATGGCATCTCCCCAAAAAAATTCGGCGAGAAGTTTGCGGAAAACCGCTACGAATAGCGTCCATTGTCAAGAAAGTTTATTGACAAAAGAAACTGAGACCAGTTCCTTGGTAGGAAACCAGGATCGAGGGGAAGTTTAAATCAGAAACTGAGACTAGTTCCTTGGTAGGAAACCAGGATCGAGGGGAAGTTTAAATCAGAAACTGAGACCAGTTCCTTAGTAAGAAACCAGGATCGAGGGGAAGTTTGTATCAGAAACTGAGACCAGTTCCTTGGTAGGAAACCAGGATCGAGGGGAAGTTTATTTCAAAAAGAAAATTGAGACCAGTTCCTTGGCTGAAGACCAGGATCGAGGGGAAGCTTCTACCTTTTCTAAGCATCATTGCTTAGCTAAAGAAGATGGATGAGCCAACTTCCATTCATAACCACCATCAAAATTTTGGGTATTCCGATATTTAATCCTCTTGCACCCCGAATGCCCGAATACCTTCGCCATTCACACCTTCGGGTCCAAGAAGATTTAATAGGGGCATCTGTCATACCCCAAATTTTGACCACCAAGATTCCCATCATTTTGAAAACCATCATCACAATATGGATGACCTTTCATACTCATTAGTCTCCCCAAAGATGGGTGAGCATTCACTACAATCAAATTTAGGGTTTCGAGCCCTCTCAGAGCCCTTAGACAAAGGATCAATCAAGAAAGGACATGATCTTCAACTTTTCTAAACCTCTTAAACATCCACAAAGGATCAAGAGGACTCCCACATCAAGAATCAAGCGCAAGGCTGCAGCATTCCAGGTGTATCAAGTCTCAAGATCATCAGTGTCACCAAATTAGGGTTTTGGTCGACCAGGGCCTCCAGGTGGAAATTTTCCTCTGGGCATGAGCCAATGCTTCAAAAAATAGCTTAAAATACTCCATGGGACCTCATGGGCCCAATCATCAAGTCAATTTAGCCTCAGGGGATGCATTCATCAAAAATCAGAAATTATGGTTTCTTGACCTAATTCACCCCTAAGTTGACTTTTGGGACAAAACATGAGCCAAAACCTCAAGACATGATTTGAGGGTCTCCCATGTACCACATTAATCCATTTGCAACAATGCATTAATCCAAGAAGCTTGATTCACAAGTTTCAATTTCATCTGGACCACAGTTAGGGTTTTGAGGAAAAAAGTCAACTGTACCTTTGACTTTTGATCAGGACATGCTCCCAAACCTTGGGACATAAGCTAACACACCCTATAACACCTATGGAATCCATCTATCAAGTTTGATTTAGGTCAAGGACTTGATTTCGTAAAGGATCGCACAATTTGGAATTCATCTAACAAAAAGTCAACTGTGCCAAAAAGTCAAAGTTTGACTTTTTTATTTTTTGATCAATTATGGTCCCTTAACCCTAAAATAATGTTAATGTGTGATTGGAATCATCATTCATCAAGAAAAATCAAGAAAAGTGGGATAACTTGAAAAAGGGGTAACCATAAATAACTTAGAAATTTTCTAAGTTATGGAACAAAGTGGCTAGGGTACCAACTTTGGAGGATCATATCTCCTAAACCACAAGGCCATTTTCTCCCATTCAATGTTGTATTTGTAGCTCTCATGGCACTCTACAAAAGCTTCAACTACCACTTATTCCAATTCCTCATGGATTTTAAGTTATGGAATGATCAAAATCAAAAAAAGTGAAAAATGTTACTTTTTTCCAACACTTAGTGAAATTTTCACTAATTCAGAATCTGTCTCATTTTTTCCAAAATGTAAGGGCATTTTTCACTTGGATCCAAAAAGTGTCAAGACAAACTATGATCACACATGTGTTGTATCATATGAGAGCTTTCCAAAATGGCCAAGAACTCCACCAAGTTCCACTCGAGCCATGAGATATGACAATGATAATGTGCCTTGCTGCAAACTGTTATGGCAAGGCAGATTTGTGCATTTTGCTCGATTTGCCCAATTTGTGCAAATAACCAACAAGTCTATCCATCTGAACACCTCAGGGGGAGACCAAGGAGGGACAAACACTGATCCATCAGCCTCCCAAGTCCTTGGAACCAAAAGTAGCATGCCAAACCTAGAAATTCCTAAAAGAGGGACAAGACTCCAATTTTGTTTTGGAGCATTTAATGGATGCACCAAGGTGGCCTGGACTGAGCCTCTTCCAACTGAATTCAGTCAAGACTTATCCAAGAACTAGGGAACCACAAGCCTGTGCTCTAACCTCTAGTCAATGGCTAGAGGAGACTTGGGTTCCTATTGATCAACATTTGCCAAACTTCTGCAGCAGTTGTCTTTCACTATTGTTTGCAAAACAAACTTGCTCTACTATAAATAGAGCTCATTTGTGATCAGTTTGAGTACACCAAAGCCATCAAACAGATGCTTTCCTCAAAATCTCTTCCTTCACTCCAAAATTGCCTTCCAAAGCAAGTCACTATCGGGTTTTGAGTTTGAGGGCAATTCCAACCAAACCAATCACACACACACCTCATAAACATCATATAGAAGTGATCCAAACACTCACATGACATCTGTAACACCAAAATCACAAAATCACTTGCCAACTACTCAAGTTCTTGACAGAGGTGAAGTTGAGGTACCATCTCAAGTTTCAACTTGTTTCAAACCACTCCAAGCATTCAGACACATCACTTGGCACCTAAGGAAGCTGTGTAAATCATTGAAACCAGCTTGCAACACCTCTGACACAAAACACGATCACCAGCTGCAAGAGGTAGGCCTGAGCTCTTCTAACTCTATGATCCATGCATATTTTGCTGCACAATAATTTGGCCATATGTTCATAATCATGCATAGAGTGTTTACCCTCAATCAATTGCTTTGTTTGAATCGTGTATGGAATTTCTGAGCCTTCATGTAAATTTTAGGGTTCTTGAGGTTTCGCTTTGATTTCTTATTCCATGCTTAAAATAAATGAAATTAAAGACCATAGACATGATCGTGGGGGTGAAAACGAGCAGATTGATATGTAGATTGCATGATATCATCAAGTATTCAGTGAGATTGGATAGAAAATGCAAATCTGCAGAAACAGAGGGGTGGCGCGTGTTCTTGGCATGTTCTTGGCGCCATTTTTTGAATATTTGAATTTTTGAATTTTTTGATTTTATTTAATTGATTCAAAAATTAATTTCTCTCTGAGTTTTAATGATTTTGAGTTGACTCTTTTTTTAATAATTCACAAAAATGTTAAAATATTTTATTTTACCAAAAAATCCCAAAAATATTAACTATTTCATATACTTGATATTTTTGCAAAGAATTAATATTTTATTTATTTTTCAACATTTAAAATATTTTTTCTCCCTTGATTTTCCAAACTTAATTGATTTCCAATCATTTTGTGGATAGAAACATGATTTTTGAAACATTAATCCAAGATCACAATTTGTTTTCACACATGTGTAACAATTTTGATCATTTTAATTGAATTTTTATTCAATTAAAATATATTTTGAAAACAAATTAGGGTTTTGTTTAATTCAACCCTAATCAAACTTTTTCAAACACTTTGGGCCTCTAATAAAGTGTAAGACCCAACCCCTCTAAAAAACCAAAATGATTTGGGCCTCAGTGTATTGTATAAGTCCTGATACCGTCAAAAGGTTCGGCGCGACCGTCGCCTTTTTAACAAAAATTATCTGGGCCTCTCCTTGAGTTGTAAGCCCCATCTCTTGTACAAAAATAAATCATGGGCCTCTAATAGAGTGTAAGACCCAATCCATTTTTAACCAAAACCTTTTTAGGCCTCAGACATTTTATAAGTCCCACTGTGTTGGAAAGAAATCTCGGCACGATCGCCATTTCGAAACAAAAATTTTGGGCCTACCCTCGTGTTGTAAGTCCCATTCCTTTTCTTTAAACAAACCTTGGGCCTCTTGAGAGAGTGTAAGACCCCTCCCTTTCTACAGAAAATCTTTTTTTGGGCCTCAGTCACTTGTATAAGTCCCTGTACAAAATTCAAAACAACGGTACGATCATCGTTAAAACTTGGGCCTCTCCTCGAGCTATAAGCCCCAACAATCTTTTCAAAATACTTTCTCATTTGATTTTGAACTCATGTTGTTATCAAAACTTTCTTTAAATTCTTTGTTGAACAACTAACAAAACAACATGGAAGCTCTACAACGGGTAAGTGTTTATCCGCTTTCCTTTACCGCTTTCATATGTATATAACTGTATTGTGGGGTTGTTTCACTGTAAGTCTTCTTTCACATCCTTTTATATACTTGTCACATATTCACTGTGTAATACTAGTATAGTTATTTAGAGTTTTCCCCGGCAACTACGTCTAGAATTAGGTAAAGCCCGTTGGTCACTCTTGAATACAAACAAAACTAGATCCCCCGTAGGATTCCAGATACAGTCTTCTCTCCTCTTGGGGTTAAACAATATGGAACAAAGAGAAAGGCAGTATTCTCGGTGAACCTTTTCTCAGACTGTCACCCTTAGAAATTGTCAAAGGAACTCTAACTCCCCAAAGATGATCTTTTCTCTGTGAATGGCATCTCTTGAGTTTCTTCCAAATCCTCAAACTTTCCTGGAATGATCTCTTCTCTGTGAATTGCATTTCTTGAACTTCTCTTGGTTTGGGGACCCACGGGCTTCCTAAAAGCATCCTCGCCTCCTCTTGGGTCTTGTACAAGGACCCTTCGGCTCCTTAGAAGTTCTTATGCCTTCTCTTGGGCTTAATAGAAGGACCCTGACGACCTCTTAAAGGTATAAGACAGAAATTAGTCATCCTATGCTAGAGCAGTCATTCCAGTGTCAAAACTCCGGCCATTTTAGGGTTGGTATCCATCCCTTAATTCCCGTGCCTTCTCTTGGGCATAGTACAAAAGATAAAACTCTAGACTTGGACAGTCTAAACCTCTTGAGTCTCAAAGACATTCTCAAGTTCCTCCGAAACATAAGCAGAAGCCCGGTCTCTCTCATGAGAGTTCCCCACACTTGGACCTGCCTAGGAATCTCAATGACCTTCGGCAGTAAGACAGCCTCCTCTTGGGCTTTGTACAAAGATCCTCCCCAGCGGAGCTAACCTTTTCAGACTCTCTTGTTGAGTCGATCCCCTTTGGCCTCCGTCTTGGGCTTTGTACAAGACACATAAAAACACTCTCTTGTTGAGTATAAAAGACTCTCTTGTTGAGTCAATCATCCTCTATTAGCCTCCGTCTTGGGCTTTGTACAAGACATATATATAACACTCTCTTGTTGAGTATAAAAGACTCTCTTGTTGAGTCAATCTCCTTTTAGCCTCAATCTCGGGCTTCGTACGAGACAACAAAACACTCTCTTGTTGAGTATAAAAGACTCTCTTGTTGAGTCAATCTCCTTTTAGCCTCAATCTCGGGCTTCGTACGAGACAACAAATCACTCTCTTTTTGAGTATAAAAGACTCTCTTGTTGAGTCAATCAGCCTTTTTTAGCCTCCGTCTTGGGCTTCGTGCAAGACAGATAAAACTCTCTTGTTGAGTCAAACCTCTTTTAGCCTCCGTCTTGGGCTTTGTACAAGACACATAAAAAACACTCTCTTGATTGAGTGAATCCTTTTAGCCTCAATCTTGGACTTTGTACAAGACAGAAAGAACATTTTCCCCGGAAAAGTCAAACTTCCAGCCTCCTCTTAGGCTTTGTATAAGGAAATCCCCGGTTGAGTCAATCAACCTTTTAGCATCAAGTCATGCTTTACTCATAACATACAAACATCAACAACTCCTCTTTAGAAATGACAAATTCCCTCTCAGTCAGGACCCCTTTAGCTTCACATCTTGGCCTTTAAACAAGATACAAATCACCTTTAGCTTCATGTTTTGGGCTTTGAACAAGACACCAAAACATCTTTTCCTCCCATAGAATAGGAGGAACTACGATCGCTCTGATTTCCCTGTTTAGCTAAACGGGAATACATAGGCATAAGATTGCAAAAATCTTAGCGAGCATAATAAATAAACACTCTCAGTCCAGTCCCTTCATATATCAACCAAGGAAAATCCAGCCTAGTATCCTAACCAAAAAGCCTCCTATACCGTAAAGACACTTTCGCACTTAAGCGCATAATCCTGAGAAAAACCCACCTTTTGATAGCATCTGTAAACCAACAGTTTTGACTGTTTAACCCGGTATGCAAGAAGGGTTAATTGGAGACATCTATTTCCCTTCCTTAATCAGCTCAATAGGATAAAAAATGAATCTAACTGTAGTACCAAAGCGATAGTGATTCGAAACCACAAAAATTGCGCTACACTCTTTAAGCGTTTGTTCGGTTAAACATTCGCGTGCAAGGTTGGTTTTAGATAACTTCCCTTTCCCTTTCAGCTTCAAGGGATAAATAACAAATCAGAAAGTAGTACCCTTTTCTCCTTGAGGAGGAAAACCCAAACTTCAGCGATAAGGTCGTCGCGTCACCGACAAAAATCGCTCGCTACAGAAAAATGGCGACTCTGCTGAGGAGTCCTTGTATTTTTGTCCTTGGGACATCGTCCCCATTTCCCACAGAAAAATGGCGACTCTGTTGGGGAGTCATTTTGTTTATTAAGGCTAGGATTATTATAGCTCTTAAGAGGTCTAGGATGTTAGTTTTAGGACAAATATATATACTGCTTTTCCTAATTGATATCCGTGTTTATTTTTCTGCTAATGGGACTGCGAATGATGCCGCATCTGGAAAGATTGAGTATACACCTAAGATAAGTGATGGCACTAGACGGGTAATCTTACAGGGAGTAACTCCCAAATAAGAGATCTCGGTCGACCATCGAATCAGTGGAGATGCCCTTTGCGGATTCAATGCCCATACGACTTCGGTTGTTGAAAGCAGATTGTTCGATTGGGTTATCTGAGAAGCTGAGGATTTTAGTAGACTGAAACCATGTTACTATTTTATAGTGCGGAAGCTATCAAAAATAGATGTCACGTGATACTACCCTCATTTGAGATTACTCTAAGATACATCAGCTCGCACGGGTGATTCCGGCCTGCTGTTGTTATCCCAAGAGGGGTCAGTGATTTCGAGGACAGGTACAAAAAATCACCAGTACAACCTTTGGGGATGGGTAGAGCCTTGACTTCATGACACCGAACCTTTGACCCCATGTTTTTTCTATGTTTTTGTGTGCTGTATCCATACATTCATCTAAAAAACATTAAAACAAAGGAAAATTTTCTCTTCTAATCTCTCTTTTTCAAATTAAACTAAGACAATGATTGCAAATATCAGAGAGAAAGATTGCGTTATGGATTTCGGTAGAAGGAAGACTCACAATTACACCTTTAAGGTTCCAAAACTAGAGGATTTGAGAGGGTTGGCAAGGATGATCACCAACCCTGATGCTTTCAGAGCTAAGTACGGAGGACTGCTGTCTCTGTTAAGGGTCCATGTAATTGAAGGAATCCTATCTACACTAATTCAGTTCTACGATCCGGTCTATCACTGCTTCACATTCCCGGATTATCAACTAGCACCAACACTGGAGGAATACTCTCACCTGACTGATTTACCCATCACTGATCACGCTCCCTTTTCTGGACTAGAAGAAATTCCAAAGGATCAAACCATTGCAAGAGCAATCTATTTGGACGAGTCAGAATTCAGGACTCACATGACCACTAAGGGTGGAATCCAAGGTTTTCCAGCTCAGTTTTTGATAAAGAAAGCTCTATACTTTGCTAGTATAGGAAACGTGGCTGCTTTAGAGAGAATATTTGTTTTGCTCACCTACGGGTTATTTCTGTTTCCTAACATTGATAACTTCGTTGATATCAATGCCATTAAGATTTTTCTGATTGGAAACCCTGTACCGACCTTACTCGCAGATGCATATCATTCTGTACACTTAAGGAATTTATACAGAGGAGGAATGATCACATGTTGTGTACCCCTGCTATACAAATGGTTCACTTCCCATTTGCCAAAGTCTGCTGCATTTTGGGATCATAAGAGTACTTTACGTTGGTCGCAGAAAATCATGTCTCTTACCAACTCTGACCGTTGTGGAAAATTCCTTAATGTACCCCTCATAGGAGTTAAAGGAGGAATCAATTATCATCCAGTTTTAGTTAGTCGTCAATTTGGATACCCGATGAGGCATGTCCCGCGTAATGCTCGTCTGGAAGGTCTTTTCTTCAAGGAAGGAGAAAATGACAAGGCACTAAAGACAGAAATAGTGCACGCTTGGAAACATGTTCATAGGAAAGGAATAGAGTCTCTAGGAAAACCGGATTGTGTCTCGGTGGAACCTTATCTCCACTTGGTACAAACTAGAGCTCTCAAGCTGAGGATGCCTTACCCTCGTCTAGAAATTCTTCCGTTAAAGGAATATGTCCGTTATTTTATGTCTGATACAGAAAAAATTCAGGTTACTCTCAACAAAGTTCAACAGGAGAAGAAGTCTTGGAAGAACAAGTAACGTATTCTCAATGTGGAGTGTAAGAAAATACAGCAACTATTAAAAGATAAAGATGCTCTGATCGAGATTTTAGAGCAACATGTTGTAGAGAATCAAGAAGACCAAACGAACTTGCTCGCTCCTTTCACTTGGCAAAGGAATGACAACCCGACAACGGCCCAAGAGCCCTGGTCAAAGAAAAGGAAAGTACCAGAACCAGCACCTGAGCCCTCCTCAGAAAGGACTCGGGACACATAAGTTTAGATTTCCTTTTACAGCAGTTTGTAATTACTGTATTTCCATTTCCGCAAGCTTTGAATTCAATAAAACGGGGTTTCCCCACTGTATGATATTTGCAATCCAATTGTTGAAGTTTCTTTTGATTAAACAAAAAACTAAATAATATAATCATTGCATATCATTCATCATTCTCGCATAACGCATTTTCCTTCTCTACGAATCTCACGTCTGTATCTCGATTCTAGCGTCAAGCTGTCCCATTCATACAATACTCGGGCCAGTCAACAAAAGAAAATGGATAATCTCGAGGAAGAGAACAGAGAGTTGAGAGAAGAAATCGACGCTCTGAGAGAGGATCTGAGAAAGCTTCACAGTGACATGCAAGCTCTGGCAGCAGCTCAGATACAAAGGACTGTGATCTCAGAGATCACATCAACGCCTATAGTGGAAAAGATTGATCCTCGGTATAACATGCCTAAAGATCGTCCCTAGGGCATGCCACTCAACTATATCCCGGAAGGATATATTTCGCCAATCACAAAAGATCCAGAAACTACAGCAGGAGCCGCTGGGCCTGAAGGTTACAAACTTCGGGAAAGCGAATATGCCAGGGGCATGACAATAACTCCTGAAGGTTACACTTTTCGGGAGGCACCAAGAGTCACTGCCGTAATGACTATGCCACCACCCGTGGTACACACTATCCCGGAAGGGCAGATTCCCCAGATACCTTCTGGTGGAAGCGAAGGTATGGACAACAGAATGAAGGAGTTCCAGGAGCAATTCCTGGAGATGCAGAAGGAACTGCAAGCCATTCGCGGTCAGGATCTATCCGGAAAGGACACCGCAGACCTTTACTTGGTCCCCAATGTAAAAGTTCCGCACAAATTCAACGTGCCCAAATTTGAGAAATACAAGGGTAACTCTTTCCCTCAAAGCCATTTGATGATGTACGCTCGAAGGATGTCAACACAGACAGAGAACAAACAGCTACTGATCCATTACTTCCAGGATAGTTTAACCGGTGCCACACTCAAATGGTACATGGGTTTAAACTGCACTAAGATCGTCACTTTCAGAGATCTTGGAGCTGCCTTTGTTCAAAAATATAAGTATAACTTGGACATGGCACCGGACAGAGATCAGCTTAGAGCCATGTCGCAGAAGGACAAGGAAACCTTTAAGGAATATGCTCAGAGATGGCGTGAAATTGCCGCCCATATTTGTCCACCTCTTGAGGAAAAGGAGATGACAAAGATCTTCTTGAAAACCTTGAGCTCATTTTACTACGACAGAATGGTCGCCAGTGCGCCCAGCGACTTCACTGAAATGGTCGGCATGGGAGTTCGTCTTGAAGAAGCAGTCCGAGAAGGACGTTTTGTTAAAGACGCTGGATCATCAAGCAGTACCAAAAGATACGGCAGTGCTCTCCCTAAGAAAAAAGAGCAGGATATTGGTAATAGCTCTCTCGAAAAGCAAATGCGACGGTACCAACCAGTAGCAGCTGTAACTCCTGCTATTAACCCTGCGCCTGTTTCTACGTATCAACCTCAATTTGCTCAGAGCCAACCGAATCAACAACAATATCAGCAAATGACACAACAGCCTCTTCAGCAGGCTCATCCTCCATACAACAACAACCGTACAACGCGACCACCAGGGTTCGACCCTATACCAATGTTGTACGCAGAACTGTTTCCGTTACTATTGGTCAAGGGGCATGTCCAAACCAGGGCTCCTCTTGCGATTCCAGAAAATCCGCCTTTTTGGTTCAAAATGGATCAGACTTGCCCTTACCATCAAGGAGGACCGGGGCATAACATAGAAAATTGTCTCAGTTTCAAATCTAATGTGCAAAAGCTTGTCAGGAGCGGGGTCTTATCCTTCAAGGATACAAATCCAAATGTTCATACGAACCCGTTGCCTCAACACGAGAAAGCTGCAGTAAATTTGATAGAAGGAGAGTCTAACAACAGCTATCAAATTCATGATGTACTCTTATTGAGGGCCAACCTGGTCAAGATGCATCGCAGACAGAGCGGATACGGTCACATACCAGCTCACAATTATCACCAGTGTGATATTTGCTCTAAAGACAATCAAGGATGTTCTGTGGTGCAATCAGCTCTACATGAACAATTGGATCTTGGATGGATCCAAGAGCACCGAATTCATGGAGTCAACATGACTTATACGAATTCCAACATCGTTCAAAACCACGACATCCGTGCGATGAATGTTAACTTGGTGGCAATGCACTCAAGGCAAAGACAGTATAATAATCTGCTGCGGCACGATTCTGACTTGCTCGGTAAAGAACCAGGGATGCTCTTTTATACAAGACGCCCTCCAGCGTCAGATGGATCTTAGGTGGATCCAGGACTACTATGATAGAAATCCTTATCAAGTCAACATGATTCAAATCTTCGATATTCGTTTAATGAATACCAGCTTGGTGGAATTACACGCTAAGCAAGTCCAACTCGGTTTTCTGACTTCACATGAGTATCAGAACTATACAGTATGCCGTGAGAGCGACCAAGGATGTGCTCTCATTCAAAGACCTTTACAACACTTGTTAAATCATTGGTGGCTTCCAATCTATCTAGACGAAGACACCCAACAAGTCAGCATGATTAATAGGAACCCTACTAGGCATCAAAGTCAGGATGTTCGATCTATGGAAATAGACCTAGTAAGGTTACACTGCATTCAAAGTGGACGTGGCTAGGTGCCACCACACAACTACAAGCACTGTAGAGTCTGCTTGGAGAATAATCAAGGATGTTACCTCGTACGAGCAGCCCTTCAGAGTCAGTTGGACCGCAAAGAGATTCAACCGTGTCCAGTTTCTGGGTCAATCAATTTGATGCCCGACTATTTCGCTGATCAGATCAAAGATGTTGTCGTAATCTCTGATCGTGAGAGGACCAAAGATGTTTGTGCTATAATCCCTCTGCTGGACGAATCAAGAATTCCTTTGGACAGTAGGAAAGTTCCCAACCAGGAACTGATTAAAATTACTTACAATGGTCAGAAAAGTCAAAAGGCTCCTATAGTTATCTATCTTCCAGGACCAGTACCGTACAAATCAACTAAGGTTATCCCTTACAAATACGGTGCTACAACAATTGAGAATGGAAAGGAAATTCCATTACCCTCCGTCGTGAACATTGCCGACATCAGACGAGTTACTCAGAGTGGTCGAATCCTCAACCGAGGTGTTGGAGAACCTACCAGAGAAAAGGAACCTCAAACGGAAGTTCCCATTTCCCCAGTCGGTCAGACCAGTGATCCTGACCTTTCAAAGAACAATGATGAGATGCTGAAGCTCATCCAAAGGAGGTAGATACCGGGTCGGCCCTCAATGTTATGCCGAAGTCTACTTTAATGCGACTATCATTTAAAGGATCTCTGATAAGAGGTAGTGAGGTCGTTGTCAAAGCATTTGATGGATCCCGAAAGATGGTTATCGGCGAAGTCGACCTTCCTATAACTATCGGTCCTAACACTTTCCAAGTCACTTTCCAGGTCATGGACATCCGAGCAACATACAGTTGTTTGTTGGGAAGACCTTGGATACACGAGGCTGGGGCAGTCACTTCGACACTTCACCAAAAACTGAAGTTCGTCAAGATTAACCAACTCATCACAATCTGTGGAGAACAAGCCTTGATCGTGAGTAACCTATCATCGTCCACTTGTGTAGAACCAGAAGAGGTGGTTGGGACTCAGTTCCAGGCACTGTTGGTAAGCAATGAGAATCAATCAGAAAATGGAACCTCGATTTCCTCGTACAAAGATGCTCTCGAGGTGATCAAAAGTAACAATGCAAAGGGATGGGGACAGCTCGTCATTCCTACTGATAATAAAACAAAGAAGGGCCTTGGTTTTTCTCCAACCTATACCCAGACTGCTACTAACGATGAAAGCTTTCATCCTATTCAGGACTTCTTCCACAGTGGAGGTTTCCTTCACCCAGTGTCTCAAGAAGTACATACCATCGAAGAGGGAGACTCCCCCGATATAGATGAAGAATGGAAGTCCTATCTTAACAAGGACGGTTATATGTCTCAGGAAGAAGTGCCTATGCCATTCTGTTTCCCCATGCAGGGTCCGAGATATATACCAAGATCAGACGTCAAAATGATATATGGAGATTGTGATCCGGAAGGATGTCGTGCTCTACCAAACTCATTAGAGGAGGACACTCTAATGAAGGACAACTTTGACCATGACTATTATGGCCCGATGGATGGCCTGCCTATCTGGCAGTCGTACCCAGGAGACTCGGGGCAAGAGAATCAGCCGAACAATGAATATCAGCTGAGCATCATTGAAAAGAATACCTGCGTCCCCACCATGTCATGGGATCAACACTCAGGGCATTCTGAAAATATCCAGCACGACGATGAATTTGCAAAATTCACAGGACTAGAGTTCATCCACTATGCTTTTCCCGAGGTCAACGTCATCGAGAGGGATGACTCCTCCAGTTCCAAAGAAGTGTGGGACACCCTAGGACAACCAAGTGGAAAGTACGACTACTTGGTCAAGTACACCGCTCCTAAAAGCTCTCGTATCAGGCTCGAAGACATCCAGCCCACTGGATGAGGAGATCTACCTGAGAGTACAAACACTATGCAAAATACAGCAGAAGAATCCTCCTACGACAACTCTTCCTGGGAGAAAGATTCCAACGATCCTGCTCCACCAGAAATCAGCGTTATTTCTGAGGACAAGTCAAGAAGGAAGGTACCAGACTTTGTGATTCACCGAGGAGTTCGCCGCCAATGGGTTGCTGTCAACGTTCCGAAAGTCGTTCACAAGTCTAAGTAATTGTCGTCTTTGTCTTAACCTTTCACCCTGCCCAGGTGAAACAGATGTTTTGATAGGGCTCACTTTCTGTAAATATACCTCTTCGCTTTGCCCAAAGCGACAGAGTTTTGTTTTATAGGGCTGTAGTTTCAAGAATCGACAAAATCATAAATAAAATAATGTCGTTCTGCAATTTCCGCATTTATTGCTGTTTTCTCTTTTTTGCTTTTTCAGAAAATGGTAATCCTAAAAAACACAAATAATAAAAACAAGCAGTTTTCCAAAGAAAATACACTGCACACACTCTTGCATTTCTCTCTATCTCTTCTAAAAAATAATCGTCACGTCATGCAGATTGCTTGTTTTAAACCCCATTGAAACATACGATCCAATGCCTTCTCCCAACTTTGAATTCCTGGTATTTGAAGCTGAAGAAGAAAAGGATGAAGAAATTCCATAAGAGATCTCCTAATTACTCAGACAAGAGGAAAGGTCCATTGAACCTCACAAGGAGCCGTTGGAAACGGTTAACTTGGGTTCAGAAGAAGAGAGAAAAGAAGTCAAGATTGGGGCACTGCTCAGTCCGACTGTCAAAGAAAGTTTAACAAAGCTTCTCAGAGAATTTCCCGATGTATTCGCTTGGTCCTATCAGGACATGCCAGGGTTGGATACCAGCATCGTGGAACATCATCTACCGTTGAGATCAGAATGTCCACTAGTAAAATAAAGGTTGCGACGGACTCATCCAGACATGGCCATCAAAATCAAAGAGGAAGTACAGAAACAGATTGACACGGGTTTCCTCGCCACATCAGAGTATCCTCAATGGTTAGCCAACATAGTACCAGTTCCGAAAAAGGACGGAAAGGTCAGAATGTGTGTAGACTACAGGGATCTGAACAAAGCCAGTCTGAAAGATGACTTTCCCTTACCGCACATTGACATGCTGGTAGATAGTACAACATAATTCAAAGTCTTCTCCTTTATGGATGGATTCTCGGGCTATAATCAAATAAAAATGGCGTCGAAAGACATGGAGAAAACTTCCTTCATTACCCCATGGGGTACTTTTTGTTACAAGGTAATGCCATTCGGCTTGAAGAAGCCGGGGCAACCTATCAATGGGCCATGACTACTCTGTTCCACGACATGATACACAAAGAGATAGAGGTATATGTCGATGATATGATTGCCAAATCTAAAACAGAAGAGGAGTATGTGACCCACCTGTCAAAGCTATTCGAGCAGTTGAGAAAGTAAAAACTCCGCTTGAATCCCAATAAGTGCACGTTCGGTGTCCGTTCAGGGAAACCTTTAGGGTTCATCGTCAGCCAAAAAGGAATTGAGGTTGATCCTGACAAGGTCAAGGCCATTCAAGAAATGCCTTCTCCGAAGACTGAAAAACAAGTCAGGGGATTCCTGGGACGTCTGAACTACATTTCCAGACTTATATTCCTCATGACCGTGACATGCGCGCCAATCTTCAAATTACTCAAAGAGAATCAGGACTGCGTTTGGACAGAAGACTGCCAAACCGCCTTCGATAGTATCAAGGAATACCTGTTGAACCCACCAATTCTATTACCTCCAGTGGAGGGAAGACCGTTGATCATCTACTTAACAGTCTTGGAAGACTCAATGGGTTGTGTACTTGGCCAACAAGACGAAACAAAAAGGAAAGAGTCTGCCATCTACTACCTAAGCAAGAAATTCACCGAGTGTGAAACTCGATACACTATGCTCGAGAAAACTTGTTGTTCTCTGGCTTGGGCAGCCAAACGTCTTCGCCAGTATATGATTCGTCACACTACTTGGTCAATCTCAGAAATGGATCCAATCAAATACGTCTTTGAAAAACCTGCTCTCACGGGAAGGATTGCCCGTTGGCAGATGTTGTTATCAAAATACGACATCGAAAACCACGCTCAAAAAGCCATTAAAGGAAGTGTTTTGGCCGATCATTTGGCTCATCAACCGTTTGACGATCAGGAATCAATCAGGTTTGACTTCCTAGACGAAGATGTCATGTATTTGAAAATGAAAGATTGCGATGAACCGCTACCTAGTGAAGGGCCAGAACCAGGATCCCAATGGGGACTAATCTTTGACGGAGCTGTAAATCATTACGGAAACGGAATTGGGGAAATCATCATAACGCCTCAGGGTACCCACATTCCTTTCACTGCCAGACTGACATTCAAGTGTACAAACAACGAGGCCGAATACGAAGCTTGTATCAAGGGTCTCGAAGAAGCGATCGACTTAAGGATCAAGAACTTGGATGTATATGGCAACTTAGCCTTGGTTATCAATCAGATCAAAAGAGATTGGAACACATACCAATCTGGATTGATTCCTTACAAAGATTACGCGAGAAGGTTGTTACCCTTTTTCAACAGAATCGAGTTTCATCACATCCCTCGTGAAGAGAATCACATGGCTGATGCATTAGCCACTCTCTCTTTCATGATTAGTGTAGGTCAATGGAATGACATACCTAAGATTAACATAATGCGCCTAGAACGGCCCGCTTACGTTTTCGCGATCGAAGCAGTCATAGACAACAAACCTTGGTACCACGATATCAAGTGCTTCCTTCAGAAACAAGAGTACCCACCTGGGGCATCCAGAAAAGACAGAAACACCCTCAGAAGATTGGCAGGCAACTTCTTCCTGAGCGGCAATACGCTCTATAAGAGAAATTTCGACATGGTCTTGCTTCGATGTGTAGACAGACCAGAAGCAAACCTGTTAATGAAAGAGATTCATGAAGGGTCCTTTGGCACACATGCCAACGGACACGCAATGGCAAGAAAAATTCTGAGAGCAGGGTACTATTGGTTGACAATGGAATTCGATTGCTACAAGTACATGAGGAGATGTCACAAGTGTCAGATATACTCAGACAAAATCCATGTACCGCCAACGCATCTCAAAGTTCTCTCTTCCCCATGGCCTTTTTCCATATGGGGAATCGACATGATTAGTATGATTGAACCCAAAGCTTCGAACGGACACCAGTTCATCCTGGTAGCCATTGATTATTTCACCAAGTAGGTCGAAACAGCGTCATACGCCAATGTAACCCGAAAAGTGGTGGTCAAATTTATCAAAAACAATATCATTTGCCGTTATGGTGTTCCAAGCCAGATCATTACGGATAATGGATCCAACTTGAACAATAAAATGATGGAAGAGTTGTGCGCTGAGTTCAAGATCGAACACCATAACTCATCTCCCTACCGACCCAAGATGAACGGAGCGGTAGAAGCGGCTAACAAGAACATCAAGAAGATCGTTCAAAAGATGGTTGTAACCTACAAAGATTGGCACGAGATGCTACCCTTTACTCTTCACGGTTACCGCACATCTGTCCGCACTTCAACAGGGGCAACCCCTTTCTCTCTAGTGTATGGCATGGAAGCAGTGCTCCCCATAGAGGTAGAGATCCCATCAATCCGGGTAATGATGGAAGTTAAGCTAACAGAAGCAGAATGGTGTCAAAGTCGACACAATGAACTGAACCTAATCGAAGAAAAGAGAATAACGGCTCTATGCCACGGTCAGTTGTATCAGCAAAGGATGAAGAAAGCGTTTGACAAAAAGGTTCGATCCCGTGTCTTCAGGAAAGGAGACCTTGTACTAAAAAAGATACAATCATTTCTCACTGATTCCCGGGGCAAATGGACCCCGAATTATGACGGCCCTTATGTGGTCAAGAAAGCCTTCTCAGGCGGCGCCTTGAGACTTGCAACCATGGATGGAGAAGAATTTGCCTACCCCACAAATGTTGATGTAGTCAAGAAATACTTCGCCTAAAAAAAATAATAATAAAAAAAAAGTCTCGGTGGATTGAAAACCCGAAAGGGCGGTCCAGGCAAAAATTAGAGACATAACCAAAAATCATCCCGGTGGATTGGAAACCTCAAAGTATAAACCAGGAAAAAGTTAGGGATTCATGGCAAGTAACTACGTCTGATCTGTTCAACTCCTCAGCAGTCGCGCCATCCATCAGAAAAAACTCCAGTCAAGGTCATCTTCGACAGAAGCGTAGGATGTCCAGAATTCAAAGTTGGTAGAAGGATAGTGGTCTTTATGTTTAATGTAGCCCTTTCCCCGTAAATTACCATTTTCTAACTTTGTAAATACTCCATGAAATCACGCGTTTGACTGATTTCCATCCTATACATAAAATTTGAGCCCTTGTGCTTTGCTTGCAATTCTCACTTGTTTTAGTTTTACAGAACGACATTTTAATATGATTAACGATTCTTGAAATAAAACCAAAATGAATTTACTTGACAAATTTTTCTGCTTTTAAAATAAAGATGGCAATTTCTTTTGACTGTTGAACATCGAAAGAACATCGATCGCTTCTCCAGAAGTAATCGAACTTCAAAGTGCAGAATCAAAGTTCTCCTTCTAAACCAGTACACCTGAATGAAGGATCAACTGTGTCGGATACCCTGTTTCATCTGACACCCCCGACAGAGTTCTTACCTCCTAAGTCCGACCAACGTTGTTCCCCACGAGGATCATCTCTCCTAAGCAAGGCAGAATTGCTATCTTGGACCAAATGATACTTCTTCGTCCCCTGTAGTGGCCGAGTATCCAGTCGTGTTCATCCACTAGTCTGTATGTCGTGTCCGTTTTGTCAGTATAAACATACATACATCATATATTATTAATTTACATTCATATTCACATTGCATCACTATCCCTCTGGTCGGTCTTATCCCCTAGTGATAAAAGTCCTCTTGTTAATCGAGTTGTGAGTTCTTTCTTCGTCAGGAAGCGAATCAGCTAAACAATCTCTCCCCCCGTTTATTTCGGGATTGGAGATGGTCCTTGACCACTTTGATAACTTGAACCTCTGAAAAACAAGAAAACTTTCGACGAACGTCACTCTTCATCATTGAAGATGATATCTTTACTTTCCCGGATTAAGGAAAATCCCCAGAGGAAGCCTCGCAACTAAAGACTCTCAGCAACACATTGGTTCTTCTCTCCAGAAATTCAATGTTAATGACGTCATCGGCACCTCAAAATTGGGGTACATCGTATGGCATTTCTCTGAGAAGTCCTCGAGAAAAGTATGATGTAATATCCCCAAGCGGAAGCAGTCTCTCAAGAAACTCGTTTTCCCCAGTAGAGTCGACAAATGGCATCTCCAACAGAGAAGTTTGAACATCTCTACAAGCTCAGACATATGGGTTCCCCCTGCAAGTCTGACATTAAAACTTTTTCAATCAAATCGCATCTCCCCAGGAAAATTCGTCGAGAAGTTTGATAAAAACTGCTACAAATAGCGTCCCTTGTCAAGGAAGTTTATTGACAAAAGAAACTGAGACTAGTTCCTCGGTAGGAAACCAGGATCGAGGGGAAGTTTATTTCAGAAACTTAGACCAGTTCCTCGGTAGGAAACCACGATCGAGGGGAAGTTTATTTCAGAAACTTAGACCAGTTCCTTGGTAGGAAACCGGATCGAGGGGATGTTTATTTCAGAAACTTAGACTAGTTCCTTGGTAGGAAACCAGGATCGAGGGGAAGTTCATTTCAGAAACTGAGACCAGTTCCGTGGTAGGAAACCAGGATCGAGGGGAAGTTTATATCAGAAACTAAGACCAGATCCTTGGTAGGAAACCAGGATCGAGGGGAAGTTTATTTCAGAAAACTGAGACCAGTTCCTTGGCTAAAGACCAGGATCGAGGGGAAGTTTACCTTTTCTAAGCATCATTGCTTAGCGAAAGAAGATGGATGAGCAAGCTGCCATCTATAACCACCATCAAAATTTCGGGTATTCTGATATTTAATCCTCTTGCACCCTGAATGCCTGAATACCTTTGCCATTCACACCTTCGGGTCCAAGAAGATTAAATAGGGGCATATGTCATACCCCAAATTTTGACCACTAAGATTCCCATCATTTTGCAAATCATTATCCCAATATGGATGAACCATCATACCTCATTAGTCTCCCCAAAGATGGGTGAGCATTCACTGCAATCAGGTTTAGGGTTTTTAGCCCCCTCAGAGCAATTAGACAAAGGATCAATCAAGAAATGACATGATATTCAACTTGTCTAACCTCTCAAACACCCACAATGGATCAAGAGGACTCCCACATCAAGGATCAAGCACAAGGTTGCAGCATTCCAAGTGGATTAAGCCTCAAGATCGCCAGTGTCACCAAATTAGGGTTTTGGTCGACTGAGGCCTCCAGATGGAAATTTTCATCTAGGCATGAGCCAATGCTTCAAAGCATAACCCAAGGTACTCCAAGGGACCTCATGGACCCAATCATCAAGTCAATTTAGCCTCAGGGGATGCATTCATCAAAAATCAGGAATTAGGATTTCTTGACCCAATTCACCCATAAGTTGACTTTTGGGACAAAACATGAGCCAAGACCTCAAGACATGATTTGAGGGTCTCTAACACACCACATTGATCCATTTGTAACAATGGATTGATCCAAGAAGCTTGATTCACAAGTTTCAATTTCATCTGGACCACAATTAGGGTTTCGCGGGAAAAGTCAACTGTACCTTTGAGTTTTGACCAAGACATGCTCCCAAAACTTGGGACATGATTCAATACACCCTATAACACCTATGGAATCCATCCATTAAGTTTGATTTAGGTCAAGGACTTGATTTCATAGAGGATTGCACAGTTTGGAATTCATCTAATAAAAAGTCAACTGTACCAAAAAGTCAAAGTTTGACTTTTTGATTTTTTGGTCAACCAAGGTTCCCTAACCCTAAAATGATGTTAATGTGTGATTGGAATCATCATTCATCAAGAAAAATCAAGGAAAGTGGGATAACTTGTAAAAGGGGTAACCATAAAAAAACTTAGAAATTTTCTAAGTTATGGAACCAAGTGGCTAGGGTACCAACTTCCAAGGACCATAACTTGAGATCTAAGCAACCATTTTGGATGGTCCAAAGATGGATTTGTAGCTCTCATGGCATACTTTAAAAGTGTCAACTGCACCTCATTCAAATTCCTCATGGATCTCAAGTTATGGAGTGATCAAAATGGCTGAAAACACAAAAGTGACACTTTTCCAACACTAAGTGAAATTTTCACTAAGTCAGAATCTGCCTTAATTTTTCCCAAAAGTAGAGGCATTTTTCATTATAATTCAGGTTGGATCAAAACCAAATTTGGACATCATATTTAAATAGGATATATCAGCTTTCCAAAATGTCCAAGAACCCCATGAAATTCCACTTGAGCTAGGAGTTATGACAATGGCAATATGCCTTGCTGCAAACTGTTTTGGCAAGGCAGATTGTGCATTAGGGCTCGATTTGGCTAATTTGTGCAAATGACAAACAAGTTTATCCATCTGAACACCTCAGGGGGAGACCAAGGAGGGATAAACACTGATCCATAAGCCTCCCAAGTCTTTGGAACTACAAGTAGCATGCCAAACCTAAAAAGCCTAAAAGGGGGACAAGACTCCAATTTTGTTTTAGAGCATTCAATGGATGCTTAGAGGTGGCATGTATTAGAGCAAAGATGAACACTTCAGTCATGCCTTATCTTTGAATCAGAGAACCATAGGCCTGTGCTCTAATCTCAAGTCAATGGCTAGAGGAGACTTGAGATTCCAAAGTGATACAATTGGCCACAGACCTGTACCTGTTGCCATACCCTATTCCTTGCAACACAAACTTGCTCTACTCTAAATAGAGCTCAATTGTGATCAGTTTGAGTACACCAAAGCACCCAAACTGATGCTTTCCTCAAAATCTCCACTTTCACTCCAATTTTGCCTTCTAAAGCAAGTCACTATCGGGTTTTGAGTTTGAGAGCAATTCCAACCAAACCAATCACACACACACCTCAAAACATCATATAGAAGTGATCCAAACACTTAAACAACATCTGGAACACCAGAATCACAAAATCACCAGCCATCTGCACAAGCTTTTGACAGATTTACAGTTGAGGTGCCAAATCAAGTTCCAGATCAATTCAATCCACTCCAAGCATTCAGACACACTCCATATGGTGTAGGGAAGCTGTTCAGATCATCACAACTCATCTGTAACACCTCCAACTCAAAAATCAAGTTGCTCTTGCTGCCACGACATTCAAGTAAGCCTAAACTTGGTCATCTCATGATTCATGCATATTTCCTCGCACAATAATTTTGCCATATGTTCATAATCATGTATGGAGGGTTTCCCCTCAATTAATTGCTTTGTTTGAATCGTGTGTAGAATTTCTCAGCCTTCATGCAGAATTTAGTGTTCTTGAGGTTTTGTTTTAATTTCTCATTCCATGCTTAAAATAAATGAAATTAAAGACCATAGACATGATCGTGAGTTGAAAACGAGCAGATTGATATGTGGATTGTGTGATTTCATCAAGTATTCAGTGAGATTAGAGAGAAAATGCAAATCAGGCCAAACTCAGAACACGCGCGTGTTCTTGGGTGTTCTTGGCGTTCTTTTTCAAATATTTGAATATTTGAATTTTGTGATTTTATTTAATTGATTCAAAAATTAATTTCTCTCTGAATTTTAATGATTTTGAGTTGATTCTTTTTTTAATAATTCACAAAAATGTTAAAATATTTTATTTTACAAAAATTCCCCAAAAATATTATTTATTTCACATATTTGATATTTTTGCAAAGAATTAATTTTTATTTGTTTTTTAACATTTAAAATATTTTTTCCTTCTTGATTTTCCAAACTTAAAAGGTTTCCAATCATTTTGTGGATAAAAACATGATTTTTGAAACATTAATCCAAGATCACCACTCATTTTTCACATGTTTTCAACAATTTTTATTAATTTTTAAACAAAATTAATTCTATTTTTAAACAAAATTAGGGTTTTGATTGATTCCACCCTTATCAAACTTTTTCAAACACTCAATGGACCCATAACCTGGAAATTGATTCTATTTCCATAACCTGGAAAAGCCTTCCATAACCTGCAATACAACCAACTGAGCCCAAAAGTTTCTAATCTCCTTAACCAACTTCGGAGCCTCTCATTGTAGAACTACATCTACTTCCGATGGATCCATAACAATACTCTCATCTTAAATAACATACCCAAAAAAACTAACCCTTTTCAACCCAAATTCTCGCTTAAATAACTTAGCATAAAACTTCGTCTCTTTTCAACACTTGCAATTCAAATCTCAAACACTCTACCTGTTCTTCCTCTGAGTTTATAACAGATCCGAATATCCTCAATCAAAACCACTACGAACTTATCCAATTAAATATGGAAGATACGATTCATATACTCCACAAACATTCCAGACGCATCACTTGAAGCTTTTAACGTGTTAACAGTTTCGTTTTACGTAATTCACGTAGTTCCGACTAATCCCAATAATCGACCAAAAATCCATTCCATAAATAATATTCTGCTTTCCAAAACATAGAACCCTTTCATAGCTCCACAACGATATAAAGAACGTTTAAATCGGATAAACGAAGCCAAAGTTAAGAAAGAAACAATTTGGAAAGATCTGCCATGTTCGCAATGCGAATCTCCCAGCGAGCATTCGCTTTCCTCATTCGCAATGCTAACCCCCAGCGAACCAAGGCAGAAGAAAAAGGGCACAAAGTTCGCACTGCGAACTGCTGGCCAGCCTTCGCACTGCGAAGCTCCGGCGAATCTTCGCATTTCCATTCGCGTTGGGTTCACTTATTCTCAATCGTTACCTTATTCAACTATCAGTAATCCATACACAATTTTCGTCTCTTGACCGTCCAATTCCACAATTTCCAACATGTGTCAACAACCAACCATAAAGAACTCTTAATATCAATATTACCTCCACACACAAAGGTTTCTCAAAATTTCCATTCAACCATCCCTCCTTTTTGTTACTAACCATGTTAGACCTCATCAAGTCGACACACGAAAGTTTCACCCAAAGACACATCTGAAAACCATGCACAACTGACGGCCCATCACTGTGGCTTTTTTGTCAATTCCAGAACACTATTATCACAAACATGACCAACATCTGAGTTTCACTTCCTAAAAGTTATTCTACTTACTTAGCAGATCCAAACTTCAAATCCTCACCTTTGTCCAATTTGAGTTCACACTCTACTCTCTGAGAACAACCATTAACGATACCCAATCAATCTCTCCCAATGACTTCCCAACTGAACCAACATACGAAAACCTCTAATCTGTCTCATCTTCCGGTATAAGAATCTTCATCGACTCATCGAAACAATCTGTAATCACTTTCTTAATTCCAAACCATTCATTGCACACACTATCAAAGCCGGAAAGACACGTCTATTCCATCCAACATAATTCCCGTCTACTATCAACAAGAGATTAAGGGTGATCAGTTCCTCAATTTGTCAATAGACATTCGACAATCATGTTGGGGCATAAACCATCTTTACCAAACTATAATAGCATTCCTTACATCCTATGCATAAAACTACCTAAGGCACAAATCCTTAGTTGACATAAACCTTACCTCCGTATCCCTTCTGGAACCGGGAACCACACTGTCCAAATAACACTTACAATCTTGCAACCAACGGCACACTGAGCCAATGCTCCACACCTGAAGCAACTTGGGGAAGTACCAGCTTCTCCCCCTCTTATCTCATTCTAAATCCTGCAGATCAAGGATTAGAAAACCAGAAAGTACTGACAGTGTTTCACACATATATCACGTACTAAGGAACAAACAACATCGACAGTATTCAACTATCACACCAACTGACTCAACAACATGGCCGGACAGACCGACCTGCTCTGATACCACTATTGTAACACCCCAATTCCCATCGCGAATAAATAATACATAATTAAATCAGAGTAAATAAAAATTTATTTTTCCGACAGAAACAAGGATGCCACAATTAATGAAAGAAAACACATCCCTGCTCATGAATTTGATACATAACACAAAATGGAATAAATATACTAGGGAAACTTTTTCCATATAAAAGGAAAGGTTCAATTATGGAATAAAGCGGAAAGATCCATAACTGCCTTGTTTTACAAAATAAATCGTTTTGTAACATTAAATATTCATACAAAAGTAATACAAAATAGATTCAACAAATGTATACATATATATAACAAAAGCGTTCCCCGACTCCCGTGTTACGTATCAGAGCAGACAGACCAACAAAGGACGGAGGACTAATCTTCATAAAAGCCTCCAAGACTACTAATCTGCAATTGCCTCATAGAGCAACAAACCACAACAGAAGGGTGAGAAATAACAACTAAATCAAGATTGCATAATAATATGCAAAACATATAAATTCACATACATAGTTCTTCTCACCACAAACATCACATACCAGTACATATAGCACGCCACAGATGCATAACATTTTTCTAATAATCCTACCACATAGCATATATCAACTATACCAACATAACCACATATTCACACATAAGGCATACCAAAGTTATAACATATGTAAACACACCACCACATCACATAACACATGTCTATACATAACACATATCATCCATAACCAATGCATTTGTCACATATGCACATCAATTCACCAATCCAATCATAAATCTCAACACATACTCAATCAATTCACAATTTCCACACATAATCAATCCATTCATGATTTATGCAAATGCACAGAGACCGACACAATGACTCTATGCAATGCATATGCGGTACCATCCATCCATCATCTCATCACTAGTTCACTCAGGAACTATTGGAACCATCGCTTGTTACTTAGTGTAACTCCTCGTCGGGCAAACGCTGTTCCCCGTCGCTTTAGGTCCTCTTGGTATAAGGCGCACGACGTTTATGGATTGCTTTAGGTCCTCTTTGTATAAGGCGCACAATCCGATCGCTTTAGGTCCTCTTTGTATAAGGCGCACGATCGTCTATAATCATCGCTTTAGGTCCTCTTTGTATTAGGCGCACGATGTTATAGCGGATTCCCTCTAGAATCGTTTCGTCGCTCACACCCACTAGGGCACATGACATCACAAGAATGCATATCATGGTGCTTGGCATACAATGACTCATGACATTCAAATGCACACATAATGCAACCATAATCATGCATATATTTCAACTCATCAATTCCATACATTCACAATTCAACCATATGAATTATCTCATCATCATTATTCATGCATTGGAAATCAATTCAAACAATGCATTTACTTGCCATAAGGCCACCAAATAACACACATTGAATTTCACATAAACAATGCATTTCATCATAATCCGCAAACCACAACAATTAGCATTTTAGCATATCCACTCATATCAATTCACATCAAGCATTACTCACCATCAACCACAACAATCATACAATGTATTTCACCACACAACAACATCATTATCACATGCATCAACCTCATATAGATGGCACAAAAGACCCACATTTATATGACGATAACATATCACATCGAACACAAACAACACAACAAAACCTACAAACCACTAATCATCCCCTACCAAATATTCTTGGTTAAAGCATGGTCTAACATCACCATTTAATGGGATCTTAGGTTATCTATCTAATGCCTCAAGTCCCACATCAATCGGACTCGCGATTCGGGAGTTATGGTGGAAACATAAACCACACTTTTCACACATACATTACTTTTCCATATTTTTCTTATCAATACATGGCCTAAACATAAGTTCCTACTCCACTATCACAAAGAGCATTGAATTATCTTTCCAACGCATCCGACCGTGCCTTAATCCGATTTACGGATCAAAAGTTATGAAGAAAACAAAAACTGAAAATCTGTCACGTTCGCAATGCGAAGCTCCCAGCGAACCGTGGCAGAAGCAAAAAGACCTAAAGTTCGCAATGCGAACGGCTAGCGAACGTTCGTTGTTTCCTTCACTTTGGTTCGCAATGCGAACCTGCGAAACCCAGAATTTCCAGCAGCGATAACATAGGTCATTTGGGGTCAAAATCCCTCATTTCTTCCACCCAAACACTTCCAAAACATACTATAACAACCAAAACATGATCCAAACCTATCGACAAGTATTCTACGCAGTTTATATCAAATTTCGTCCGTGAAAACATCGATTTTTATCAATTGCTCCTAATTCCAATCGATACGAAAAGTTGCGAAACAACCAAAACAATGACAAGAAACAACACATATACATACACAAGCAAGATATAATTGAAACTTCTCACCCTTACCCGATTAATCGCGCTCGAAACGGAGATTTCCTCGATTTTCCTCTTTCTCCATTTCTCTCTTTCTTTCTTCTCCTTTTCCTTCTCTTCTTTTTCTTCTATTTCTTTCCCCTCTAATTCTACTTATATACAAATATCTATTTCTAAAAATATCTAAACCCCTAAAAAGACCATTTTACCCCTCAGCTCAAATATCTCGCAAACGCTCTCAAAACGCGATAAAACATAAACAACGATGAAAAATAATATATTGTCAAATAAAAGTCAAGAATAAAATAATATAAAACGAAACTAATCAAACCGACTTGATTAAATAAATAAGACAAAACGGGGCGTTACAATTCTCCCCCACTTAGACATTTTGGTCCTCGAAAATATACTGAGACGAACAACTCAGGACACGACTCTCGCATCCGACTAACCAACTATCATGCCAACCAAAGTCACACCATGAATAACACAACTGACAAACCACCTTGCTAACAACAGCTACAACAACGACACGACAACGACGCCAACTACAACGACAAGATGCAAAGCCCATACAATGCACTTGACGACTAACTCACGACTCAAAGAATACCCAAGTTACGAACACACACAGGAATTAGCTACTCCCACTAGAACCAACACGATAGAAACGAGGTAACAACACAAATAAGAACATAAAGTTCCACAAACCAATATCGTTCCAACAACCTCTACATAACCACAATACCAACACCCCTGTCACACAACAATATTACAACAATGCTACGATTCCCCAATCGAACATACAACCAAAACCTCCATCTATATAGTGACCCATGAACAATATTCAAACCTTTCACCTAACACTTCCATTCTGGAACGTCCAATGGTCTCATCACTCCTACATGTTTCCAACGTTCAACCTACGAACTCTTACAAGTCACACACGCAAATACGAAATGTGCCACATCACGCTTCCGCTGCGCACTCTGATTACTCGTAACCATCAAAACTACTAATCTCACGTCCAAAGTCTAACTCTTCTCATATTCACCAAAAATCACTGTTCACTTCTAATATACCCAACCTCACACTCTACTGTGTTATCTCACACACCAGACACAAGTCTCTGAACTGCTCAAATAATTCTAATTCCCTGACCATCAAAACAGACATGCATAAAAACTTTCGACTTAACTCTTCCGGCACAACATTCGCTTTTTCCTGAAGGATAATCCAATCCAAATTCATAACTCGTCACGAACTCTAACCCTCCTCGTTGTCTCATACTCTATTCCTTCAGACCAAACAAGTACTCTAAACTCTTGTGATTACTAAACACTTCGAACCTAGAACCATCAAAATAATACCTCCAAATTTGCCAACACACTACAACCGCGACCAATTCCAAATCCTGAATAGTATAGATCCTTTTATGAATCCTCAATTGTCGTAAAGCACAAGCCACAACTTTACCATCTTGTATTAACACACTTACCAAACTCATCAAAGACGCATCCCAGCACCTCACAAACGGTTTATCCGGATCACGCAGTATCAAAACTGGAGCCGTAGACAACTTCTACTCTAGCTCTCCGGAACTTTCCTCACAATGAACATCCAACACAAACGACTCACCATTTGCAAGTCAACCGAAGTAACGAAAACACTAACTTGGAAAAGCCTTCCATAACCTGCAATACAACCAACTGAGCCCAAAAGTTTCTAATCTCCTTAACCAACTTCGGAGCCTCTCATTGTAGAACTACATCTACTTCCGATGGATCCATAACAATACTCTCATATGAAATAACATACCCAAGAAAACTAACCCTTTTCAACCCAAAATCTCGCTTGAATAACTTAGAATAAAACTTCGTCTCTTTTCAACACTTGCAATTCAAATCTCAAACACTCTACCTGTTCTTCCTCTGAGTTTATAACAGATCCGAATATCCTCAATCAAAACCACTACGAACTTATCCAATTAAATATGGAAGATACGATTCATATACTCCACAAACATTCCAGACGCATCACTTGAAGCTTTTAACGTGTTAACAGTTTCGTTTTACGTAATTCACGTAGTTCCGACTAATCCCAATAATCGACCAAAAATCCATTCCATAAATAATATTCAGCTTTCCAAAACATAGAACCCTTTCATAGCTCCATAACGATATAAAGAACGTTTAAATCGGATAAACGAAGCCAAAGTTAAGAAAGAAACAATTTGGAAAGATCTGCCATGTTCGCAATGCGAATCTCCCAGCGAGCATTCGCTTTCCTCATTCGCAATGCTAACCCCCAGCGAACCAAGGCAGAAGAAAAGGGCACAAAGTTCGCACTGCAAACTGTTGGCGAGCCTTCGCCTTGACCTTCGCACTGCGAAGCTCCGGGGAATCTTTGCATTCCCATTCGCGTTGGGTTCACTTATTCTCAATCGTTACCTTATTCAACTATCAGTAATCCATACACAATTTTCGTCTCTGGACCGTCCAATTCCACAATTTCCAACATGTGTCAACAACCAACCAAAAAGAACTCTTAATATCAATATTACCTCCACACGCAAAGGTTTCTCAAAATTTCCATTCAACCGTCCCTCCTTTTTGTTACTAACCATGCTGGACCTCATCAAGTCGACACACGAAAGTTTCACCCAAAGACACATCTGAAAACGATGCACAACTGACGGCCCATCACTGTGGCTTTTCCGTCAATTCCAGAACACTATTATCACAAACATGACCAACATCTGAGTTTCACTTCCTAAAAGTTATTCTACTTACTTAGCAGATCCAAACTTCAAATCCTCACCTTCGTCCAATTTGAGTTCACACTCTACTCTCTAAGAACAACCATTAACGATACCCAATCGTTCTCTCTCAATGACTTCCCAACTGAACCAACATACCAAAACCTCTAATCTGTCTCATCTTCCGGTATAAGAATCTTCATCGACTCATCGAAACAATCTGTAATCACTTTCTTAATTCCAAACCATTCATTGCACACACTATCAAAGCCGGAAAGACACGTCTATTCCATTCAACATAATTCCCGTCTACTATCAACAAGAGATTAAGGGTGATCAGTTCCTCAATTTGTCAATAGACAGTCGACAATCATGATGGGGAATAAACCATCTTTACCAAACTATAATAGCATTCCTTACATCCTGTGCACAAAACTACCTAAGGCACAAATCCTTAGTTGACATAACCCTTACCTCCGCATCCCTTCTGGAACCGGGAACCACACTGTCCAAATAACACTTACAATCTTGCAACCAACGGCACACTGAGCCAATGCTCCACACCTGAAGCAACTTGGGGAAATACTAGCTTCTCCCCCTCTTATCTCATTCTAAATCCTGCAGACCAAGGATTAGAAAACCATAAAGTACTGACAGTGTTTCACACACATATCACGTACTAAGGAAAAAACAACATCGACAGTATTCAACTGTCACACCAACTGACTCAACAACTTGGCCGGACGGACCGACCTGCTCTGATACCACTATTGTAACACCCCAATTCCCATCGCGAATAAATAATACATAATTAAATGAGAGTAAATAAAAATTTATTTTTCCGACAGAAACAAGGATGCCACAATTAATGAAAGAAAACACATCCCTGCTCATGAATTTGATACATAACACAAAATGGAATAAATATACTAGGGAAACTTTTTCCATATAAAAGGAAAGGTTCAATTATGGAATAAAGCGGAAAGATCCATAACTGCCTTGTTTTACAAAATAAATCGTTTTGTAACATTAAATATTCATACAAAAGTAATACAAAATAGATTCAACAAATGTATACATATATATAACAAAAGCGTTCCCTGACTCCCGTGTTACGTATCAGAGCAGACAGACCAACAAAGGACGGAGGACTAATCTTCATAAAAGCCTCCAAGACTACTAATCTGCAATTGCCTCATAGAGCAACAAACCACAACAGAAGGGTGAGAAATAACAACTAAATCAAGATTGCATAATAATATGCAAAACATATAAATTCACATACATAGTTATTCTCACCACAAACATCACATACCAATACATATAGCACGCCACAGATGCATAACATTTTTCTAATAATCCTACCACATAGCATATATCAACTATACCAACATAACCACATATTCACACATAAGGCATACCAAAGTTATAACATATGTAAACACACCACCACATCACATAACACATGTCTATACATAACACATATCATCCATAACCAATGCATTTATCACATATGCACATCAATTCACCAATCCAATCATAAATCTCAACACATACTCAATCAATTCACAATTTCCACACATAATCAATCCATTCATGATTTATGCAAATGTACAGAGACCGACACAACGACTCTATGCAATGCATATGCGGTACCATCCATCCATCATCTCATCACTAGTTCACTCAGGAACTATTGGAACCATCGCTTGTTACTTAGTGTAACTCCCCGTCGGGAAAACGATGTTCCCCGTCGCTTTAGGTCCTCTTGGTATAAGGCGCACGATGTTTAGGGATTGCTTTAGGTCCTCTTTGTATAAGGCGCACAATCAGATCGCTTTAGGTCCTCTTTGTATAAGGCGCACGATCGTCTATAATCATCGCTTTAGGTCCTCTTTGTATAAGGCGCACGATGTTATAGCGGATTCCCTCTGGAATCGTTTCGTCGCTCACACCCACTAGGGCACACGACATCACAAGAATGCATATCATGATGCTTGGCATACAATGACTCATGACATTCAAATGCACACATAATGCAACCATAATCATGCATATATTTCAACTCATCAATTCCATACATTCACAATTCAACCATATGAATTATCTCATCATCATTATTCATGCATTGGAAATCAATTCAAACAATGCATTTACTTGCCATAAGGCCACCGAATAACACACATTGAATTTCACATAAACAATGCATTTCATCATAATACGCAAACCACAACAATTAGCATTTTAGCATATCCACTCATATCAATTCACATCAAGCATTACTCACCATCAACCACAACAATCATACAATGTATTTCACCACACAACAACATCATTATCACATGCATCAACCTCATATAGATGGCACAAAAGACCCACATTTATATGACGATAACATATCACATCGAACACAAACAACACAACAAAACCTACAAACCACTAATCATCACCTACCAAATATTCTTGGTTAAAGCATGTTCTAACATCACCATTTAATAGCATCTTAGGTTATCTATCTAATGCCTCAAGTCCCACATCGACCGGACTCGCGATTCGGGAGTTATGGTGGAAACATAAACCACACTTTTCACACATACATTACTTTTCCATATTTTTCTTATCAATCCATTGCCTAAACATAAGTTCCTACTCCACTATCACAAAGAGCATTGAATTAGCTTTCCAACGCATCCAACCGTGCCTCAATCCGATTTACGGATCAAAAGTTATGAAGAAAACAAAAACTGAAAATCTGTCACGTTCGCAATGCGAAGCTCCCAGCGAACCGTGGCAGAAGCAAAAAGACCTAATGTTCGCAATGCGAACGGCTAGCGAACGTTCGCTGTTTCCTTCACTTTGGTTCGCAATGCGAACCTGCGAAACCCAGAATTTCCAGCAGCGATAACATAGGTCATTTGGGGTCAAAATCCCTCATTTCTTCCACCCAAACACTTCCAAAACATACTATAACAACCAAAACATGATCCAAACCTATCGACAAGTATTCTACGCAGTTTATATCAAATTTTGTCCGTGAAAACATCGATTTCTATCAATTTCTCCTAATTCCAATCGATACGAAAAGTTGCGAAACAACCAAAACAATTACAACAAACAACACATATACATACACAAGCAAGATATAATTGAAACTTCTCACCCTTACCCGATTAATCGCGTTCGAAACGGAGATTTCCTCGATTTTCCTCTTTCTCCATTTCTCTCTTTCTTTCTTCTCCTTTTCCTTCTCTTCTTTTTCTTCTATTTCTTTCCCCTCTAATTCTACTTATATACAAATATCTATTTCTAAAAATATCTAAACCCCTAAAAAGACCATTTTACTCAGCTCAAATATCTCGCAAACGCTCTCAAAACGCGATAAAACATAAACAACGATGAAAAATAATATATTTTCAAATAAAAGTCAAGAATAAAATAATATAAAACGAAACTAATTAAACCTACTTGATTAAATAAATAAGACAAAACGGGGCGTTACAATCGCCGTTTTCAAACAAACCAATTGGGCCTTCTCCTGAAGTTGTAAGCCCCATTCTTTTTCTTAAAATCATTTTGGGCCTCTAATAGAGTGTAAGACCCAATCCCTTTTTAACCAAAACCATTTTGGGCCTCAGATATTGTATAAGTCCCGATACGATGAAAAATCTCGGCGCGATCGCCATTTTTTTAACAAAACACCTTTGGGCCTCTAATAGAGTGTAAGTCCCATCCCTTTGTACATAAAAACTTTTTGGGCCTCACATATTGTATAAGTCCCCCTGTACAGTTCTCAAAACAACAGTGCGATCATCGTTAAAACCTGGTCCTCTCCTTGAGCTGTAAGCCCCAACAATCTTTTCAAAACACTTTCTCCTTTGATTTTGAATTCAAATATATATATTGTCATCAAAACTTTCTTTAATTTTTTTGTTGAACAACTAACAAAAAGCATGGAAGCTCTACAATGGGTAAGTGTTTATCCGCTTTCATTTATTGCTTTCATGTATATAACTGTATTGTGGGAAGCTGCGCATGGTTAGTCTTCTTTCATAACCTTTTAAAATACTTGTCATATATCAACTGTATATATATACTAGTATAGTTATTTAGAGTTTTCCCCAGTAACTACGTCTAGAACTAGGTAAAGCCCTGTTGGTCACTCTTAAATACAAACAAAACTAGATCCCCCATAGGATTCCAGATACAGTCTTCCCTTCTCTTGGGGTTAAACAATATGGAACAAAGAGAAAGGCAATATTCTCGATGAACCTTTTCTCAGACTGTCACCCTTAGAAATTGTCAAAGAAATTCTACTCCCCGGAGTTGATCTATTCTCTGTGAATAGTATCTCTTGAGTTTCTTCCAAACCATCGAACTTTCCTGGAATGATCTCTTCTCGGTGAATTGCATTTCTTGAACTTCTCTTGGCTTGGGGACCCACAGGCTTCCAAAAAGCATCCCCGCCTCCTCTTGGGCGTTGTACAAGGACCCTTCGGCTTCTTAGAAGTTCTCACGCCTTCTCTTGGGCTTAATATAAGGACCCTGAAGACCTCTTACAGGTATAGGACAGAACTTAGTCATCCTTCGTTAGAGTTGTCTTTCTAAAAAGAGTTAAAACCCTCAGACCAATTTTAGGGTTGATACTCACCCCTTAATAGAGTCGGCCTCTTCTTGGGCATCATACAAAAGATAAAACTCTTCCAATAGGCTTGGACAGTCTAAGCACTCTTGAGTCTCAAAGACATTCTAAAGTTCCCTACAACATAGGAGAAACCCCGAATTCTGGATTAATCTCCAGCAAGAGTTAAAACTTATGGGTTCTAAAACCCCGCCTTTCTCCCGGATTTCCCCAACCAGGGTCAGTCTACCATCAGAATAACACTATCTCAAATCAAAACCTCAAGGTTTCTGATCTATCAATTCATTTGTATTCCCCAGCAAGAATTGATTCCCCATTTGGACCTGCCTCGGGATCTCAAGAATCCCCGGCAGAAGTTTAACCTCCTCGTAGGCTTTGTATAATGATCCTTTCTCAGCGAAGTCAGCCTCCTCTTGGGCTCTATACAAATGATTCCCCCAGCGGAGCTAACCTTTTCAGACTCTCTTGTTGAGTCGATCAACTCTTCAGACTCTCTTGTTGAGTCAAACACCTTTCCATACTCTCTTGTTGAGTCAGACTCTCTTGTTGAGGCAATCACTTTTAGTACTCTCTTGTTGAGTCAACCCTTTTAGCCTCTATCTCGGGCTTTGTACGAGACAGATAAAAGCACTCTCTTGTTGAGTCAAACCATTTTAGCCTCTATCTTGGGCTTTGTACGAGATATAAACCTTCATAAGCTTGGGGCAAACGTTTTCCCCAGCAAAGTCAAATCCTCCGAGCCTTCATTAGGAATGAACTCCCAAACAGAGTCAAACCCTTTTCCGCCTCCATCTTGGGCTTCGTACAAGATAGATAGCGCTCTCCAGCAAAGTCCAAACCGTTTAGCCTCCGTCTTGGGCTTTGTACAAGACACATACAAAACTCCCCGGTGGAGTCAAAAATCCCTTTTAGCCTCGCTCTTGGGCTTTGTACAAGGCAGAAAGAACATTTTTCCCGTAAAAGTCAAACTTTTAGCCTCCTCTTAGGCTTTGTATAATGATACCCCAAAGAGTCAGTCTCTTTTTGCCTCAATCTTGGGCCTTGTACAAGACATATATGTACTCTCTTGTTGAGACGATCCTATTCAACCTCCTCTTAGGCTTTGTATAAGGACTTCCCCAGTGGAGTCAATCAATCTCTTAGCTTCAACCTTGGGCTTTGATCAAGGTACACAAAAATCAACAATTCCCTCCGAGGAGGTTCAAACCCTCTTTAGAGGTGACAAATTCTCTCTCAGTCAAACCTTTTAGCCTCCATCTTGGGCTTTGAACAAGATACAAATACTCAACCTTTTAGCTTCAATCTTGGGCTTTGAACAAGACACCAAAACATCATCTTTTTCCTCCCTTAGAATAGGAGGAACTGCGATTGCTCTGATTTCCCTGTTTCGTTTAAACGGGAATACGTAGGCAATAGATTGCGAAATCTTAGCGAGCATACTAATCAAAAACCTTAGGTCCAGTACCTTCACATATCAAATCAAAACTTAGGTCTAGCATCTTACCAAAAACATCGGGAAGAACCCGACCATCAACAAAACTCACTCTCCCTGTCATACTTTCCCAAGAAACTTTCCCAACCCATTACCAGATAAACACCATCAATTACAAAGCAGAACCCTGAAGCTAATATCCTGTGGATAACCACATATAGGATGGGTAACTGACAACTCCCCATTGTATAACCTGACCCCGGACTCCCCGAATCTCTTTAAGCGTTTGTTCGGTTAAACATTCGGGTGCAAGGTAAGTTTTAGATAGCTTCCCTTTCCCTTTCAGCTTCACGGGATAAATAAGAAATCAGAAAGTAGCACCCTTTTCTCCTTGAGGAGGAAAACCCAAACTTCAGCGATAAGGTGATCGCGTCACCGACAAAAATCGCTCGCTACAACTGGCACCAATGTTAGAATAATACTCTCATCTGACTGATCTACCTATCACCAATCAAGCTCCTTTTTCTGGACTGGAAGAAAATTCCAAAGGGTCAGGTCATTGCAAGAGCCATTTTTCTGGACGAGTCAGAAGTTCGGGCTCACATGACCACCAAAGGAGGAATCCAAGGTTTACCTGCCAAGTTCCTGGTAGAGAAAGCCCTGTACTTTGCTAGTATAGGAAATGTAACCACTTTCGAAGACATCTTTGTTCTACTCGCGTACGGGTTATTCCTTTTTCCCAACATAGACAACTTCGTTGATACCAACGCCGTTAAGATATTTCTAATTGGAAACCCCGTACCAACCCTGCTCGCAGATGCATATCATTTTGTACACTTAAGGAATTTGTACAGCGGAGGAATGATCACATGTTGTGTACCCTTGCTTTACAAATGGTTCATTTCCCATTTACCCAAGTCTGCTGCTTTTTGGGATCACAAGAGTACTCTACGTTGGTCGCAAATGATTAAGTCTCTTACCAACTCTGACATAGATTGGTATGATAGGATTTATGAGGGAATGGAGGTCATCGACAGTTGTGAAAATTTCCCTAACATACCCCTCATTGAAACTAAAGGAGGAATCAACTACCTTCCAATTTTAGTTCGCCGTCAACACGGATACCCGATGAAGCATATCCCGCATAATGTTCATCTGGAAGTTCTTTTCTTCAAGGAAGGGGAAAATGACAGGGCACTAAAAAAGGAAATAGTGCACGCCTGGAAACATATTCACAAGAAAGGAATATATTCTCTAGGAAGACCAAACTATACCTCCATGGAACCTTATCTCCACTGGGTACAAACTAGAGCTCTGAAGCTGAGGATGCCTTAGCCTCGCCAAGAAGTTTTTCCGTTAAAGGAATTTGTCCTTTATTTCATGTCTGACACGGAAAAACACCAGGTAGCTCTCAACAAAGAGCTCTTGGAAAAACAAGTATCGAATCCTCAACGTGGAGTGTACCAAGATTCGGGAACTATTAAAAGAAAAGGACGCTCTGATTAAGATATTAGAGCAACATGCTGTAGAAAGTCAGGAGGACCAAAGGAACTTGCTCCCTCCTTTCACTTGGCAAAGGCTAATAACCCGACAACGGCTGAAGAGCCCCGGTCAAAGAAAAGGAAAGTACCAGAACCAGCATTTGAGCTCTCTTCAGAAAAGACTCAAGCTTAGCTTTTTTCTTACAGCACTTTGTAAAATACTGTATTTCCTTTTCTGCAATCTTTCAAATTCAATAAAATGGGTATTCCCCACTGTATGATGTTTGCAATCTATTTGTTGAATTTTTTCTTGATTAAAGCAAAAAAATATATAACTTTGCATATCATTCATCATTCTCGTATAACGCGTTCTTCTTGTCTTCAAATCTCACGATCGTGCCGCGATTATAGAGTCAAGCTGTCTCATTCGTACAATACTCGGGCCAATCGACAAAAGAAAATGGACGATCTCGAGGAAGAGAACAGAGAGCTAAGAGAAGAAATCGACGCTCTGAAGGAAACTTTGTAAAAACTTCACAATGACATCCAATCCCTGGCAGCAGCTCAGGAGCAACGTCAGCAAAAGACTGTAATCTCAGAGATTACATCTACGCCCATAAGAGAGACGCATGAGAATCATCCTCAGTACAACATGCCTAAGGGTCGGCCCTGGGGCATGCCTATCAACTTTATCCCTGAAGGATACATTCCGCCGGTCACTGAAGACCAAGAAACTGCAGCAGGAACCGCTGGGCCTGAAGGTTACAAATTCGGGAAAGCGAAGACGCAAGGTTTACGACAACAACACCTGAAGGTTGCAAACATCAGGGCACTGAAGCTCCAAGAGTCACCGCAGTAATGTCTATACCACATCCGGTGATCCACTCTATCCCGGAAGGACAGATTCCACAGGAGATTCCTGGTGGAAATAAAGATATGTATGAAAGAATGAATGAGTTCCAAGAACAATTCTTGGAAATGCAGAAGGAACTGCATGCCATTCGCGGTCAGGACTTATTCGGAAAGGATGCCGCAAATCTCTGTTTGGTTCCTAATGTAAGGATACCGCACAAATTCAAGTTGCCTGACTTTGAAAAATACAAAGGAAACTCTTGCCCTCAAAGTCATTTGGTGATGTACGCTCGAAAGATGTCAACTTAGACAGAGAATCAACAGCTACTGATCCATTATTTCCAAGACAGTTTAACCGGTGCCGCACTCAAATAGTAAATGGGTTTAAACCGCACCAAGATCAGTACTTTCAGAGATCTTGGGGCAGCCTTCGTTCAACAGTATAAATACAACCTGGACATGGCACCAGACAGGGATCAACTCAGAGAAATGTCGCAGAAAGACAAAGAAACTTTCAAGGAGTATGCTCAGAGATGGCGTGAAATTGCCGCCCAGATTTGTCCCCCTCTTGAGGAAAAAGAGATGACAAAGATCTTTTTGAAAACCTTGAGCTCATTCTACTACGATAGAATGATTGCCAGTGCACCCAACGACTTTACTGAGATGGTGAACATGGGAGTACGCCTTGAAGAAGCAGTCCGAGAAGGACGATTAGTCAAAGGTGCAGAACCATCAAGCAGTACCAAAAGATATGGTAGTGCTTTCCCGAAGCAAAAAGAGCAAGATATTGGTAATATCTCTCTCGGAAAGCAAAGGCGAAGGTATCAACCAGTAGCGGCGGTAACTCCCTCTATCAACCCTGTGCCAGCTCCGACGTAACAACCTCAAGTTGCTCAGAGCCAACCAAGTCAACAACAATATCAGCAAAGGACACAACAGCCTCTTCAACAGGCTCGTCCACAATACAACAACAACAATTATACGACACGACCATCAGGGTTCGACCCCATACCGATGTTGTACGCAGAATTATCTCCACTTCTATTGGCCAAGGGGCACGTCCAAACCAGGTCTCCTCTTACAGTACTGGAAAATCTGGCTTTTTGGTTCAAAGCGGACCAAACTTGCCCTTACCATCAAGGAGGATCGGGGTACAACATTGAGAACTGTATCAGCTTTAGGTCTGATGTGCAGAAACTTGTCAGGAATGGGGTCCTATCTTTCAAAGATATTAATCCAAATGTTCAGACGAACCCGTTGCCACAACGTGAGAAGGCTGCAGTAAATTTGATAGAAGGAGAATTTAGACGCAGTTATCAAATTCACGATGTACTCCTATTAGGAACTAATCTAGTCAGGATGCATTGCAGACAGAGCGGGTACGGTCATGTACCACCTCACAATTATCACCAGTGTGATATCTGCTTAAAGAATAATTAGGGGTGTTCCATAGTGCAATCAGCTCTACAAGAACAGATGGATTTAGGTTGGATCCAAGATCACCGAATCTGTGAGGTCAACATGGCTCATACAAATCCCAACATTATTCAGAACCACGACATCCGTGCGATGAATGTAAACTTAGTGGCAATACACTCAAGGAAAAGTCAATACCACGATCTGCCACGGCACGATTACAACGCATGTCCGATCTGCTCAACAAATAATCAGGTATGCTCTTTTGTACAAGAGGCCCTCCAACGTCAGATGGATCTTGGATGGATTTACGACTACCATGATAGAAATAGCCATCAAGTCAATATGATTTAGATATTTGACATACGCTTGATGAATACCAGTCTGGTAGAGTTACACGCTAAGCAAGTCAGGCTCGACTTTCTGGCTTCACATGATTATCAAGACTGTGAACAGTGTCGTAAAAAAAATCAAGGATGCGCACTTGTCCAAAGAACACTTCAACACTTGATGGACCACTGGTGGCTTCCAATATACTTGGAAGAAGCTACACAGCAGATCAGTATGACTAACGGAAATCCTAGTAGGCATCAAATGTAAGATGTCCGCTCGATGGAAACAGATCTAGTAAAGTTGCACTGCATACAAAGCGGACGTGGCTGGGTGCCACTCCACAACTACGAGCGTTGTAGAGTTTGTTCAGAGAACAACCAAGGATGCTATCTCGTACGAGCAGATCTGCAAAGACAGTTGAATCACAAAGAAATCCGACCATGTTCAAGTTCTGAGTCGACCAACGGAATCCTAGACTATTTCCTTGATCAAAGCAAAGACGTTGTCGTAATCTCCGATCATGGGAGGACCAAAGACGTTTGTGCCATAATCCCTTTACTCGATGAATCAAGAATTCCTCTGGACAGTAGAAAAGTTCCCAACTAGGAACCGATTGAAGTTACCTATAACGGTCAGAAAAATCAGAAAGCTCCCGTGGTTATCTACTTGCCAGGTCCAATACCGTATGAATTAGAAAAGGCCATCCCTAACAAGTACGGTGAAACAACCATCGAAAATGGAAAGGAAACTCCATTACCCTCCGTCGTAAACATCACCGACATCAGTCGAGTCACACGGAGCTGCCGAATTTTCAACAGGGGAGTGGGAGAACCCGCCAGAGAAAAGGAACCTCAAACAGAAGTTCCTAATCAACCAGACAGTCAACTTACAAAAGACAACGAGGAGATGCTGAAGCTCATCCAGAGGAGTGAGTACAACAATGTGGACCAACTATTGCAAACTCCATCTAAAATCTCTATGCTATCTCTCCTTCTTAGTTCTAAGGCTCATAGGGAAGCTTTGCAGAAAGTCTTGGAGCAAGCTTTCGTAGAACAAGATGTGACGGTAAAATAGTTTGACAACATCATTACCAACATCACTTCCTGCAACAACTTAGGATTCAGTGATGAAAAACTGCCGAAAGAAGGCAAAAATCACAACATGGCGCTTAACATTACAGCCAACTGCCAGGACGATGCTCTAGCCAGCGTACTGGTAGACACAGGATCAGCTCTGAATGTTATGCCAAACTCCACTTTGATGCGACTATCATTTCAAGGATCTCTGATGAGAGGCAACGAGGTCATCGTCAAAGCCTTTGATGGATCCAGAAAAATAGTTATTGGCGAAGTTGATCTTCCCATAACCATCGGTCCTCACACTTTTCAAGTCACTTTCCAGGTCATGGACATCCGGGTAGCTTTCAGTTGTTTATTAGGAAGACCTTGGATACACGAAGCTAAAACAGTCACTTCCACACTTCACCAGAAGCTGAAGTTCGTCAAGAATGACAAGCTAGTCACAGTCTGTGGAGAGCAGGCCTTAATCATAAGTAACTTTTCGTCCTTCTCCTGTATAGAACCCGAGGAGGTTGTTGGAACTCAGTTTCAAGCATTGTCATTAAGCAAAGAGAATTGACCAGAAAAAGGGACGTCGATTTCCTCATACAAAGATGCTCTCAAAGTGATAGAGAGTAACGACGCAAAAGGATGGGGACAGCTTATAATTCCTACGAATAACAAGACAAAGAAAGGTCTTGGTTTCTCCTCAGCCTGTACCCAGACTGCCAAGAAAGATGAAATTTTTCATCCCATTCAAGACTTCTTCCACAGTGGAGGCTTCCTCCCCCCAGTGTCTCAAGAAGTACACACCATCGATAAAAGTGATTCCTCCGATACGGACGAGGAATAGAAATCTTATCTCAACAACAATGGTTATATGTCTCAAGAAGAAGCGCACACGCCATTCTGTTTTCCCACGCAGGGCCCGAGATATATACCAAGGTCAGACGTTCGAATGATCTATGGGGATTGTGATCCTGAAGGATGCCGTACTCACTACGCCAAAAATGATTTTAGGCAGCGTACCTTAGACAACGCTTTTTTCCAAAAGCGCTGCTATAAGTTAAATAAAAAATAAAACACGGAAAGTATGTACGAAATTGTGTAAAAGCGCTGCTAAAAGGCCCACCTTAGACAGCGCTATTCAAAAGCTCTGCTAAAAGGCCTACCTTAGACAGCGCTTTTCAAAAGCGCTGCTAAAAGTCCCACCTTAGACAGCGCTTCTCAAAAGCGCTGCTAAAGGCCCATCTATGAAGCGCTGCTAAAGGCCCATATTAGAAAGCGCTTTACTCAAAGCGCAGCGAAAGGCCCAACTAGAAAGCGAAAGCGCTGCTAAAACCACTCATTAGACAACGCTTCACAAAAGCGCTGGCTAAAGTCGTTTAAAATTAAAATTAAAAAATAGATTCTATTCATTCTTTCTATTCTCAGAACTGTTTCTCTTCTCTCGTGAAAAACCCTAAACCCAGAAAAAATCTTCTCTTCTTCTCTCACGCACCTCCGTCCTCTTCATTGTAATCATCAATCTTTTATTACATAGTCGTTATTACATCCATTCCTTCATAAGGTTGTTTGCTCTCTCCGGCGAGGCTCCTGGGTTCTACAATCAGAGGAAGAAGATAGAGTTGCAATCTTTTAACTGAAGCTTTTTCACGGTATACTTTTTCTTTGATTGATTCGGTTCTTAATTTCTATGCTTAGTTTAGTGTTCATCAATTTAGGAACTGTAACGTACCCCATCCTGGGTTCCACAATCAAAGGAACTGTAACGTTCCCCATTTTATGACTCTGTGGATGTTGTTGTTCTGAACTCTAGGTTTTTTGTTTGTTTGAAGTTTAATTCCGATTTGTTCTGTTCTATTGATTGTGGAAAGAAAACAAAACGAAATAGTAGAACTCAATAAGAGTGTCGGCTAATTCAGTGTTTCAGTAAAAATGTTTATGAGTTTTCGTTAGAATTGTAACTATTACAATCTCTTATTACAGATTAGATGGCTAGTAACGAGGATCACCCACATGATGATTCTATTCATGATGGAGATGAGACCGGTAATGTAGTGGAAAGGGAAATTAGACGAGGAATAACAATTATGAAGAGACTCATTCGTGATAGAGATCGAGGCATAAAACATGATGTGCATTGGAGTCAAAATAACCAACTAATTGAGCCTAAGGGTTCAACATTGACAAGTTATCTTGGTTCAGTTGCAAGGAGAGAAGTTCCAATTACTTGTGATGATTGGAGAAACAAAGCGTTGAAAGACGCTAAAGACAAAATATGGATTGAGATACAGGTACCATATGTGATGTTATTTGTTTTTAATGACGATTATGTATTTAAATTACTTATACTAACGCACTCTGTGTATGATTTTCGTAGAGGTCTTTCAACATTGATGATACCAGAAAAGATTATATACTCGGATTGGCCGAAAAAATACATAGAGGGTTTAGATCTTTTTTATCAAACAAGTTTCTTAAGGATGCGGATAAAAAATTTATTGATGCAGAGCTTCCACAGAAATATGCAGATTTGATTACACCTCATGAATGGGAAACTTTTAAATCCAAACGAAAAACCCCAGAATTTGAGAGTGTAAGTGACATAAATCGGCAACGAGCATCAAGTCCCGCGTATCCATACAAAAAAGGGCGTATGGGATATGCACGCTTACAACAATCGATAGTAAGTATCTATAAATTGCAATGATATACTTGTTCATCACGAGTTATTTTTATTCATATTATTTGGCTTAATGTGTAATTAACAAAGGAGAAAAGTTCTGAAACATCTCTTCCGGAACATGTTTTGTGGAAGAAAGCCCGTGTGGGTAAGGATGGAGTTGTTAAAGAAGATGTTCAACAAATTTTTGAGAAATGTGTAAGTATAACATTATTGCTTGAATTAAGTCAAAGTTTATTAACATATAATTAAGTCAAATTTTCGATATTCATATGAATCTCAGTCTATATCTCCAGATGAAGACAATGATTGCAGGAGCCTACTTAGTCGAGCATTAGATGTTCGTGAGTATTCTGGTCGTGTGAGGGGTAAGGGATATGGGATCACTCCAACATCCTTGAAAAAACCAAAGAAAAAAATGGCTAGCAATAAAGAACTGGAGGAAAAGTTGGAAGCATTACAATCTGAAGTTCGTGAATTGAAAAAGGAAAAAGAAAGAGATCAAAAAGAAAGAGATCAAGCTTCAGCTTTTAAAGATACTAGTGAGAAAGATAGTATCAATTGTAATTTTCAACCGAATATTCCCGAGGTAATTATATATATTATTATGAAATTAAATTAGCTTAATTTATTTAATTGACATATATACACATTAACAATGTCATATTTATTATTGGTTTTAGGGCATTTCCCGTTGTCAACTCTATTTATTGTCACCGACTTATCGGATGGTTGGCAAGGGAAAAGTGCATAACACTTTGGGTGAAATGCTTCACCATAAACCGCTCCCCACTGGATTTTTGAAAGTATCGATTGATATTGTTTTAGAGGGGGATGCCTTATTACCACTACCTGACGATGTTTCGGATGCAACATTGTTGGGAGATGCAATAGGATCGTTTGTTGCATGGCCGTCAAGCCTCATTTGCCTAGATGATAAGGTAAGCTTAAAACCATTATGAACCTTTGGGTATTCAAATTTTTTACGGGAATTTTACATACATTTTTTTTACATGGTAATGTTAGACTCCAACAAAATCCAAATCAAATGATAAGGGGATTATGCGGCAAACCGAGTCAGTTGCATCGAGAAAAGAGGTACAACACAATTATATGATATTTATGCATGGAAAATGTTAATTCGTGATATTATACTTCACCTAACTAATTATATGATATTTAGATTCAGGCTAAAGAGATTGAACAAGTCAGTAGGGGTAAGATGCCTGAAATTAGCAACATTCCCACACAAACAAAGGGTGTTGCTTAGAAGACCGCGGCTAGAAAAAAACCTACTTCTCAGTATAGGTCGTGCCTTCAGACATGTTTACTTATAACAGATATTCCGGATGATGGTACTCGGCTTATACCTATGGAGGAAGGTATTTTTGGTTTTGAATATTCGGAAACAATTGGTAGAGAGGATATGGAGCAAGTTTTTAAACATTTGGAAATAGGCATCGGTGTTGTCGATACATACATTAGGTATACTCCGATCAACTTTATTTAATTAATTAAACAATTTATTTACTCATTTCAAATGAATAGTCTAATATGTTAATGATGTTTTTATTTAAGGTTTCTGTATGACAAGTTGATGCGCCCGCGTGGATTGGAACAAAGATTCGCTTTCTTATCTCCCATGACTATCAACTCATGGTTAATCGTATAGAAACCAGATGAAGTCATACAGTATGTACTCGGTTTATTTATGGCCAGCAAAGATATAGAAAAGTTGTTCTTTTTACCATATAATACTGGCAACGGGTTAGATTTTCATTCTAACTTCATCTATTATAATTTTTTTTTTTTTGAAGTTGTGTAGAAAGTTTCCATCTAACCTTTGTTTAATCTTACAGTGGACATTGGTTGTTGGTGGCAATTAATCCGATAAGAGAAATTGTATATTATCTGGATTCTTTACACAATGATTAAGCAACATACCTAGATATGAAGAAGTTGATTGATACGTAAGTGAGATTGTGATAAAATATTCGTGTGTATATTTATTTATTTATGTGACATGTTCTAAATATTCGTTTATATTTTATTAGCGTTATACAAGTTTTTCGATCACAAAGAGATATTCAAGTTCCAAAGAGCAAAGCCAACAACATTACATGGATTAGAGTGGAGGTAAATTTTCACAATTTTGATTATATTAGTGATGATACTTGATAAAACTAGTTAAGGGGTATATCCTGATATATATCCGTATTTTCTTTCCATGTGTAGTGTCCTCGTCAGCATAATGGAATAGATTGCGGATATTTCATGTTGAGGTTTATGAAAGAAACTCTTCTTTTGGATCGAATAGATATTCCATCCAAGGTATGGATTTCTAACTTAGGAATTATTTTAATATTTACCACATATGTCTCATATAATTAAATAGTTTTAGCTAAATCATACTATGTTATATTATTATGTAGTACTTTGATGAATTCAAATGTGCTCATTACTCAAAAGATCAATTGGATGAACTTAAGGAGGAATGGTGTCAATTCATTATTGAGCTGAGAGTTTTATAAGGTATATTGTCTTTCTTTCATTGATGAGAATTTTGAGTATATATAAGTTTGAGTTTTGATGAGATAATATGTCGTCATTAGTATATTAAATTGTGTTGCAATGTTGTTGTTGTTTGTTATAGAAGGTTGGAATCATAAATTGTGTTGGTGCTGCCAAATATTGATTAATATCTTGGCCATAGAAGGTTGGAATCATATACTGATTTTCATAGGCACTTGGCAATATTCAATAACTCATGATCATTTGTTGACATTTTTGGCAATGCTTGCAGCTTGAATATCAGATTTGGCAATGCTTGCAGCTTGAATATCAGATAAGAATAATGCCTTCTTTGTTTTCTTCTATATTTTGTCTAATGTTGTTGTTGTTTTGTTTCAGGTTATATGTGCAGATGTAGAAGATAGAGCTAACAAGTTCATTGTTGTTGTTTTTTAGCTTGAATATCAGATTTTTTGTAGCTAACAAGATATATGAATTGTTGTTGTTTTTTAGCTTGAATATCATCAATTTTTTGTATATATAAATTATTGGATTAAATATGTATATATAAATAGACAAATTTGGTGCATATTTATTGGATTGAAGCTCTAATTTATGAAAATTTGGTGCAAATTCTAAATGCATATTCTGGTGCAAAATGTGCTGAAAACCTGGTGCAAAATATGGTGATAATCTGGTAAATATTTATTGTATATATCAGACAGCGCTTTTTTTAAGTTTTATATATAAAAAATTTCGTGGACATTAGACAGCGCTTCAAAAAAAAAAGCGCTGCCTGAAGTGGGGATTAGACAGCGCTTTAAATAAAAAGCGCTGCTTAAAGTAGAGAATAGTAAAGCAATGCCTAAAGATAACCAAAAGCGCTGTCTAAAGTCAAAGCGCTGCCTAAAGGGGTTCTTTAGACAGCGCTTTTATAGACAAAGCGCTGGCTAAAGTGACAAACAGAAAGCGCTGGCTAAAGCTGACATTTAGCAGCGCTTTCTCATTAACTAAAGCGTTGTCTTTACTTATTGCAGCGCTAGAATAGGCAGCGCTTTTAAGCGCTCTCTAAGCCCAAAAAAGCGCTCTCTAAGCCCTTCTTTGGCATAGTGACTCCATCCAATTCATTAGAGGAAGACAATCTAATGAAAGATAACTGTGGCTATGATTCCCTGAATGACTTGCCTATCTGGAAGCAGTACACGGAAGACTTGGGGCAAAAGAGTCAGCCAGACGATGCCTATCAGCTGAGTAATAATCATATCCCCACAAAGTCAAGGGAACATTACTCAGAACGTTTCAGAAATATCCAACACAACGATGAATCTGCAGAGACTGTGGGACAAGAGTTCATCAACTATGCTTTTCCTGAGATCAACGTCATTGAGAAAGATGACTCATCTACTCCCATTGAAGTATGGGACACCTTAGGACAACTGAGTGGCAAGTACGACTTCTGGGTCAAGTACACCGCTCCTGAAAGCTCTCGTATCAGGCTCGAAGACATCCAGCCGACTGGATGGGGAGATCCGCCTAAGAGTGAAAACACAATGCAAGATACAGCTGAAGAATCCTCATATGACAACTCTGCAAGGGAAGAAGACTCCAATGATCCTGCTCCGCCAGAAATCAGTGTCATTTCCAATGGGTTGCTGTCGATGTCCCGAAAGTCGTCCACAAGTCTAAGTAATTGCCATCTTTGTTTTAACCTTTCACCTTGCCCAAGTGAAACAGATGTTTTTATAGGGCTCCCTTTCTGTAAATGTCCCTCTTCGCTTTGCCAAAAGCGACAAAGTTTTGTTTTATAGGGCTGTATTTCAAGAATCGGTAAAATAATAAATAAAATAACGTCGTTCTGTAATTCCCGCATTTATTGTTGTTTTCTCTTTTGGTTTTTTTAGAAAATGGTAATCCTAAAACAACCCAAAATAAAAACAAGCATTTTTAAAAAAAAAATACACACACACACTCTTGCATTCTCCCTATCTCTTCTAAAAAACGAATCATCACGTCTTGCAGATTGCTTGTTTTAAACCCCGTTGAAACATACGATCTCATGCCTTCTCCCAACTTTGAATTCTCAGTATTTGGAGCTGAAGAAGAAGAATACGCAGAAATTCCGGAAGAGATCTCCCGACTACTCAGGCAAGAGGAAAGGTCTATTGAACCTCACAAGGAGCCATTGGAAACGGTCAATTTAGGTTCAGAAGAAGAGAGGAAAGAAGTCAAGATTGAGGCACTGCTCAGTCCAGCTGTCAAAGAAAGTTTGATAGAACTTCTCAAAGAGTTTCCCGATGTATTTGCTTGGTCCTATCAGGACATGCCAGGGTTGGATACCAGCATCGTGGAACATCATCTACCGTTGAAATCAGAATGTCCGCCGGTGAAACAAAGGCTGAGACGGACTCACCCGGACATGGCCATCAAAATCAAGGAGGACGTGCAAAAACAGATTGATGCGGGTTTTCTCGCTACCTCAGAATATCCTCAATGGCTAGCTAACATAGTGCCAGTTCCGAAAAAGGACGGAAAGGTCAGAATTTGTGTAGACTACAGGGATCTGAACAAACCAAGTCCAAAAGACGACTTCCCCTTGCCACTCATTGACATGCTGGTTGACAGTACAGCAAACTCAAAGTTTTCTCCTTCATGGATGGATTCTCGGGCTATAATCAAATCAAAATGGCGCCGAAAGATATGGAGAAAACTTTATTCATCACCCAATGGGGCACATTCTGTTACAAGGCAATGCCATTCGGACAAAAAAATGTTGGGGCAACCTATCAAAGGGCCATGACTACTCTGTTTCACGATATGATGCACAAAGAAATCGAAGTGTATGTCGATGATATGATTGCCAGATCTAAAACAGAGTAGGAGCATGTGACCCACTTGGCAAAGTTATTTGAGCGTCTGAGAAAGTACAAACTCCGCTTGAATCCCAACAAATGCACATTCGGTGTCCGCTCGGGAAAGAATCAAGACTGTGTATGGACGAAAGATTAGCAAAAAGCCTTTGACAGTATCAAAGAGTATCTGTTGAATCCACCAATTTTGTCTCCTCCGGTAGAGGGAAGACCACTGATCATATACCTAACAGTCTTGGAAGACTCCATGAGTTGTGTACTTGGCCAACATGACAAAACCAAAAGAAAAGAGTCTGCCATTTACTACCTAAGCAAGAAATTCACCGACTGCGAAACTTGGTACACTATGCTTGAGAAAACTTGTTGTGCTTTGGCTTGGGCAGCCAAACGTCTTCGCCAGTACATGATTCGTCACACTACTTGGTTAATCTCCGAAATGGATCTGATCAAGTATGTCTTCGAAAAACCTGCTCTCACGGGAAGGATTGCACGTTGGCAGATGTTGTTATCAGAATATGACATTGAGTACCATGCCCAGAAATCTGTCAAAGGGAGTATTTTAGCCTATCATTTGGCTAATCAACCGATTGACGATCAGGAATCAGTCGGATTTGACTTCCCGGACGAAGATGTCATGTACTTGAAAATGAAAGATTCTGATAAACCACTACCCAGTGAAGGGCCAGAACCAGGTTCCCAATGGGGACTTATCTTTGACGGAGCTGTCATAATCTACGGAAATAGAATTGGGGCAATCATCATAACACCTCAGGGTACGCATATTCCTTTTACGGCCCGAATGACATTCAAGTGTACAAACAACGAGGCCGAATACGAAGCTTGTATCATGGGTCTCGAAGAAGCGATTGACTTGAGAATCAAGAATCTGGATGTATATGGAGACTCAGCCCTGGTTATCAATCAGATCAAAGGAGAGTGGAACACATACCAGTCAGGACTGATTCCTTACAAAGACTACGCGAGAAGGTTGTTACCATTCTTCAACAGAATCGAGTTTCATCATATCCCTCGTGAAGAAAATCACATGGCTGATGCACTAGCCACTCTCTCTTCCATGATTGCTGTTAATCAATGGAATGATGTACCTAAGATTGACATAATGCGCCTAGAACGGCCCGCTTACATCTTCGCAATCGAAGCAGTCATAGACGACAAACCTTGGTATCACGATATCAAATGCTTCCTTCAGAAACACGAATACCCACCTAGGGCATCCAGGAAGGACAGGAAAACCCTCGGAAGACTGGCAGGTAACTTCTTTCTGAGTGGTGACACCCTCTATAAGAGAAACTTTGACATGGTCTTGCTCTGAGGCGTAGACAGATTAGAAGCAAACATGCTGATGAAAGAAATTCACGAAGGATCCTTTGGCACTCATACCAACGGACATACAATGGCGAGAAAAATTATGAGAGCAGGATACTACTAGCTGACCATGGAATCCGATTGCTACAAGTACAAGATGAGATGTCACAAGTGTCAGATATACTCAGACAAAATCCATGTACCGCCTACGCATCTCAAAGTTCTTTCCTCTCGATGGCCTTTTTCTATATAGGGAATCGACATGATTGGCATGATCGAACCCAAGGCTTCAAACGGACATCGGTTCATCCTGGTAGCCATTGACTACTTCACCAAATGGGTCGAAGCAGCGTCATATGCCAGTGTGACCAGACAAGTGGTGGTCCGATTTATCAAGAACAATCTCATCTGCCATTATGGTGTTCCAAGCCAGATCATTACGGATAATGGATCAAACTTGAACAATAAGATGATGAAAGAGTTGTGCGCTGAGATCATTCAAAAGATGGTTGTAACCTACAAAGACTGGCATGAGATGCTACCCTTTGCTCTTCACGGTTATCGCACATCTGTCTGCACTTCAACAGGAGCAACCCCTTTCTCTCTAGTATATGGCATGGAAGCAGTATTCCCCATAGAAGTAGAGATCCCATCAATCAAGGTATTGATGGAAGCCAAGCTAACAGAAGCTTAATGGTGTCAAAGTCGACACGACGAATTGAACCTGATCGAAGAAAAGAGAATAACGGCTCTATGCCATGGTCAGTTGTATCAGCAAAGAATAAGGAAAGCGTTCGACAAAATGGTCTGACCTCGTGTCTTCAGGAAAGGAGACCTCGTGCTCACGAAGATACAATCATTTCTCACTGATTCCCGAGGAAAATGGACTCCAAATTATGACGGCCCGTATGTTGTCAAGAAAGCCTTCTCAGGCGGTGCCTTGAGACTCGCAACCATGGATGGAGAAGAATTCGCCTACCCCACAAATGTTGATGTAGTCAAGAAATACTTCGCCTAAATAATAAAAATAAAAAAAAACGTCTCGGTGGATTGAAAACCCGAAAGGGCGGTCCAGGCAAAAATTAGAGACATAAGCGGAAATCATCCTGATGGATTGGAAATCTCAAAAGACAATCCAGGCAAAAGTTAGGGATTCATGGCAAGTAACTACGTCCGACAAGGTTAAGTCCCCAACGGTAACACCGTCCGTCGGAAAAACTTCCAAATCAAGGTCATCTTTGACAGAAGCTCAGGATGTCCAGAATTCAAAGTTGGTAGAAGGATAACGGTCGTTATGTTTCAACGTCGCCCTTTTCCCTTAAATTACCATTTTCTAAACTTTGTAAATACTCTATGGGATCACGCGTTTGGCTGATTTCCATCCTATCAATAAAAGTTGAGCCTTAGTGCTTTTGTTTGCAATTCTCATTTGTTTTAGCTTTACAGAATGACATTTTAACATGATCAACGATTCTCGAAATAAAACAAAAACTGAATTTACTTGTCAAATTTCTTCTGCTTTTTAAATAAAGATGACAATTCCTTTTTACTTTAAACACGAAAGGAACATCGAGGGTTTCTCCGAAAGCGATTGAACCTCAAAATGCAGAATTGAAGTACTCCTTCTAAACCAGTACGTCTGATTGAAGGATTAACCGTGTCAGATGTAATGTCCCATCTGATATCTCCATCAGTGTTCTCACCTCTTAAGACCGATTGATGATGATTTTTCTCCCTAGAAGGGTCTACCCCTCATAAACAGGAAATGATCGATATCTTGGACCAATGATACTTTTCATCCCCCGCAGTGGCCGAGTATCCAGTCGTGTTCATTCACTAGTTTGTATGTCGCGTCAGTTTTGTCAGCATAAACATACATACATCACGTATACTTGATTTGCATTACTATCACTCTAGTCGGTCTTGTTCCCAAGTGATAAAAGTATCCCTCCATCAAGTTGTCAGTTCTTTCCTCGTCAGGAAGTGTTTCGTCTGAGCAATTTCTCCCTAGTTTATTTCTGGATTGGAGTCGGTCCTCGACCACTTTGACAACTTGAACCTCTGAAAGGCAAGAAGACATTCGACAAACATCACTCTTCACCATTGAAAATGATATTCTCGCTTTCCCGGATTAAGGAAAATCCCCAGAGAAAGCCTCTTAACCAAAGACTCTCAGCAACACATTGGTTTTTCTCCCAAGAAAGTCGATGTTAATGAAGTCATCAGCACCTCAAAATTGGATTACCTCACATGGCATTTCTCCGAAAAGATCTCAAAGAAAAGTATGATGTAATATCCCCAAGCAAGAAGCAGTCTCTCAAGAGACTCGTTTTCTTTCCCTAGTAGAGTCAACAAATGGCGTCTCCAACAGAGAAGTTTGCACACCTCTACAGCTCAGACAAATGGGTTTCCCCAGCAAGTCTGACATCAAAATTTTCCCATCAAATGGCATCTCCCCAGGAAAACTCGGTGAGAAATTTGACGAAAACCGCTACACATAGCATTCCTTGTCAAGGAAGAAACTTGACAAGAAGAAACTTAGACCAGTTCCTTGGCTGAAGACCAGGATCGAGGGGAATTTTATTTCAGAAACTGAGAACAGTTCCTTGGCTGAAGACCAGGATCGAGGGGAAGTTTATTTCAGAAACTGAGACCAGTTCCTTGGCTGAAGACCAGGATCGAGGGGAAGCTTTACCCTTTTCTAAGTAGCATTACTTAGCAAAAGAAGATGAACGAGCAAACTGCCATTCATAACCACCGTCAAAATTTCGGGTATTCTGATATTTAATCCTCTTGCACCCTGAATGTCCGAATATCTTCACCATTCACACCTTCGGGTCCAAGAAGATTAAATAGGGGCATTTGTCATACCCCAAATTTTGACCACCAAGATTTCCCATCATTGTGAGGATCATTAACACAATATGGATGAACCATCATTCCTCATCAATCTCCCAAAGATAGTTGAGCATCCACCACATATCAAGAATTAGGGTTTCAAGCCCTCCCGGAACACTTAGACAAAGGAGCAATCAAGAAATGACATAATCTTCAACTTGTCTAACCTCTTAAAATATCCACAAAGGATCAAGAGGAGTCTCACATCAAAAATCAAGCACAAAGTTGTGGCATTCCAAGTGGTTTGAGCCTCGAAACACCCGATGTCGCCGAATTAGGGTTTTGGACGACTGGGACCTCCAAAGTGAGATTTTCACAAGAGGATGAGCCAAGACTTCAACATGTGGCTCAATATGCTCAAAATAACCCTAGGGATCCATTTTAAAAGTTAAAAAACCCTCAGAATATGCATTCCCCAAAAGTCTGGAATTAGGGTTTTACACGCCGAACTGCTCCGGAGCCAAAAGTCAAAACATGACCTTTTTTGGCAAAAATGATCCTTATGATTCATATTTTCATAAAATGTGACACATAATGTCATTTGAACAAGAACTGATCTAGAAATCATGATAACTTGTAAAAGGGGTAACCTTGAAAAATTGAAAAATTTTCTAAGTTACTAAGTTTGAATGGTTTTGGTACCAACTTCCAAGGGCCATAACTTCTGATCCAAGTAACCATTTTGAGTGATCCAAAGCCTGATTTGTAGATATTCCTACACTCTACAAAATCTTCAACTACCTCAAACCCTAATTCTTCATGGATTTTTAGTTATGGAGTGATCAAAATGACAAAAATGAAGAAAATGACACTTTTTCAACACTTAGTGAAAATCTGCTTAAGTTACCAGCCTTGAACACCAATGTTCCTGAAGATTTTTCAATGGGATACAAATAGTTTCAAGACAAACTATGATCACACATGTATTGTATCATATGAGGGATTTCTAAAAAGCACAAGAGCTTCTCATAACTCAACTTGAGCAAGGAGATATGATTCCCTCAAAACCACAGTTTCAAACTGTCTTGTACAAGACAAAATTTGGCAATTTTGCTCGAATTGGTAAAATAGGACAAATTCAAGCATGGTTATCCATCTGCACACCTCAAGGGGGAACAACCAGGGGACCAACACTGATCCACCAGCCTTACAAGTCCATGGATCTATGTTTAGGCATGACACTCCTAAAAACTCAAGATGCTTCAAATGGTCAATTTTGTTTTCAAGCATTTAACTGATGCATAGAGGTGGCATTCATCAAGACAATGTTATCCAAGTTCAGTCAAGACTTATCCCTGAACTAGAGGACTCATAGCCTGTGCCCTAACCTTAAGTCAATTACTACAGGAGACTTGAGATTCCATTTGATCACCATTAGCCACAGACCTGCTGCAGCTGCCATTCACTATTACTAGCAAAACAAACTTGCTCTACTATAAATAGAGCTCATTTGTGCTCAATTTAAGTACACCAAAGCACCCAAACTGATGCTTTACTCAAATTCTCTCTTTCACTCCAAATTTTCCTTCTAACTCAAGTCACTATCGGATTTTGAGTTAGAGACCAATGCAATTCAAACTAATGGTTCACACACCTCATAAACATCATATGTGAGCTGATCAAACACCTGAAACACATCTGGAACCTCAAATCCACAAAATCACCAGCCAGTTGCTCTTGTTCTTGACAGAGTTGCAGTTGAGGTTCCATATCAAGTTCCAGCTCATTTCAATCCAATCTAAGCATTCAAACACGTTCCTTGGCACCTAAGGAAGCTGTCCAGATCATTGGAAAACATCAGTAACACCTCTACCATTGAAGTCAAATCCTTCTTGCAGAGGTAAGCATCACAACTTGAACTCTCTAAATCATGCATTCCTTTAATGTCCATTGATCATAAACATCTCATACATGTTGTATATGTTATGTTTGAACCAATTTGCCATGCTATTGTTGCCTGTGTAATGAGATATCATAGAACATGCAAATCTAGGCCTATTTTGAAACCACTATCGGGTTTTAAAATAGGGACATTTTCTGAAGATTCCAAAAGCACCATTGGATTCCTCATGAAATTCTAGGCATGATACACCTAAATTTTGTCCAAATCCATGGAGAATTGAGGAAGTTAGAGGCTTCATGCAAATCCACCAAAACTTGGTTTTTTGCCTTGGTCAGGCCTAAAAACCAAGTCACCCTTATACGCACATGGGGTGGTTTTGATACACGGATGTATCACCACACCAGTGGTAGCGCGCATGTGTGTTTGGTTCAGAGGTCGTGGGTTTAAGACCCACCCAGACCATTTTGCCATTTTCTCATATTTTTGCTATTTTTCATATTTTCATGGTTTTATTAATTAATCCTAAAATTAATTTCTCCCTCATTTTTTATCATTTTTGATTGGTTCTTTTTGAAAAAATTTACAAAAATGTTAAAATATTTTATTCCACAAAAAAATCAAATTTATATTATTTATTTAATATAGTTGATATTTTTGTAAGTAATTTCATTTTTAATTGTTTTCAAACATTTAAAAAAAGAATTTTCACCTTGAATTTTCAAAATCAAATGAGTTTTAATTCATCTTGTGATTAAAACATCATTTTTCAAACCTTAACCAAAAATCACAAGTTGTGTATTCAAACTTATTTGGTGTTTTTTTTATCATTTTTTACCTAATTTTCTTTGAAAAATTACTTTAAAAAATGAAATTAGGGTTTCTTTGACTTTGATCTTTTTTCAAACATTTTACAAACCAATCTTGGGCCTCTAATAGAGTGTAAGTCCTAACCCTTTTTGTAAATAAACCTTTTTGGGCCTTAGTCATTGTATAAGTCTCACTGCGATTTCAAAAATCTCGGCGCGATCGCCAATTTTAACTGGGCCTCCTCTCGTGTTGTAAGTCCCATTTTTCTTTCTTTAAATCACCTTGGGCCTCTTGAGAGAGTGTAAGACCCATCCGTTTTATACATAAAACAATTTGGGCCTAAGTCATCGTGTAAGACCCAATACGATTTTCAAAACAACGGTACGATCATTGTTTTTCACTTGGGCCTCTCCTTGAGTTGTAAGTCTCATCTCTTGTACAAAAATAAACCTTGGGCCTCTCCTTGAGTTGTAAGACCCATCCCTTTGTAAATAAACAATTATTTGGGCCTCTCCTTGAGTTGTAAGCCCCAATCTTTTCAAAACAACTTTCCCTTTTGATTTAGGTTCAAATTCATAGTTGTTATCAAAACTTTCTTTAATTTCTTGAACAGCTAACCATACAGCTGTTACAATGGAAGCTTGCTCACCTGTAAGTTTTATAACAACTTTCCTTTAAATACTTGCACATATATATATTTGTTTGTGCTGGAGGCTTGCTCACTTGTAAGTCCTCTTACCCTCTCTTTTACATACAGTCTATATATATATCTGTACATATATATGCTTGTATATTATCTGCTTAGAGTTTTCCCCGACAATTAGGTCTAGAATTAGATAAAGCCAGTGGTCGCTCTTTTCAACACAGTCAAAACTAGTTCCCCATAGGATTTCCAGATACAGTCTTGCCTCCTCTTGGGCTTATACAATATGGAACAAAGAGAAAGGCATTATTCTTGGTGAAACTTTTCTCAGACTGTCACTATTAGAAATCTGTCAAAGAAATTCAGTTCCCCAGAGAGGAATTATTCTCGGTGAAACCTCTCTTGAATTTATTCAAACCCTAGAACTGTTCACTAAAGGAATTATTCTCGGTGAAACCTTTCTTGAACTTTTCTTAGGTTTGGACCCACGGGCTTCCTAAAATCACTCTTTTGTTGAGTCAAAACACTTTCTTGTTGAGTTAAATACCCTTTTTAGCCTCAATCTTGGGATTTGTACAAGACAGATAAACACTCTCTTGTTGAGTCAAAACACTCTTTTGTTGAGTCAATCATCATAAACACTCTCTTGTTAAGTCACTCTTCTCATAAACACTCTCTTGTTGAGTCAATCACCTTAAAACACTCTCTTGTTGAGTCAATCCTTTTTTTAGCCTTCTCTTAGGCTTTGTATAATGATTTCCCTCAGTAGAGTTAGTCTCAATCTTGGGCTTTGTAGAAGATACCTAAAACGTCCTCAGTTGAGTTAATCATCTTTTTCTTTTAGGCTCAATCTTGGGCTTTGTACAAGACACATATAAACTTCCTTCTGCAAAATCAAACCCTTCTAGTCTCCTATTAAGCTCTGTATAAATATCTCCCCAGTGGAGTCAATTCCTCCCAGCTTTCCTTTAGGCTGTGTGAATAAATCTCCCTAAACATAGTCAATTTTCTCAGCCTCAATCTTGGGCTTTGTACAAGACACCCATACTCTCCAGCTGAGTCAATCTCTTTTAGCCTCAATCTTGGGCTTTGTACAAGACAGATAAAAACTTCTCTTCCCCTAGAGTCAGTTTCTTTCTAGCCTCAATCTTGGGCTTTGTACAAGACACCCATAAATATTCCTCAGTAGAGTCAATAAAACTCTCTTTTAGCCTCAATCTTGGGCTTTGTACAAGACACCCATAAATATTCCTCAGTAGAGTCAATAAAACTCTCTTTTAGCCTCAATCTTGGGCTTTTTACAAGACAGATAAAAACCTTCCCCAACGAAGTCAATGTCTAGCCTCCTCTTAGGCTTTGTATAATGATATCCCCAAAAGAGTCAGTCTCTTTTGCAGCCTCAATCTTGGGCTTTGTACAAGACAGATAAAATTCCTCAAGTGGAGTCAACCTTTTAGCTTCAACCTTGGGCTTTGATCAAGGCACACAAAAGTCAAAATCCCCTCAGAGAAAATCAAAAACCTCTCTGTAGGAAGACATTTCTCTGTACATCACCATCAAAACAAACAATCAAAACAAACCCTAATCCCAGATAACTGTTGTAAGTGGCACACTTGTTGATTCAAATATCCAAGCTGTAGTCCATCTCTTATCCTGGTAAACCCCTTCTTTCATCTAATTTCTGTAAGCGGCAAGCCTCTGGATTATTTACATCCACGCCACTGTCCCTCTCTTAGCATGAAAGATTCCTAAGGAAAAATGGCATTACTCTACATTGAGTTAAAGTTTTCTCCTTCCGGACAAATCCCTCATAAAGGAAATTATGGCATTGCTGGATTCTCACATCCCAGTTAAAGTAATCCTCCTTTATAATCAGTCACCCAACAGTTGTGATAAACAGACGAGATGTCTCCCTTTAGAGATAACAAATTCTCTCTCACTCAAACCTTTAGCTTCAATCTTGGGCTTTGAGCAAGACATAAATATTCCTTTTAGCTTAAATCTTGGGCTTTGAACCAGACACAAAATACTCTTTTAGCTTCAATCTTGGGCTTTGAACAAGACACCAAATACCTTTCCTCCCATAGAGGGAACTACGATTGCTCTGATTTCCCTGTTTATCTTTAACGGGGATACGTAGGCATAAGATTGCAAAATCTTAGCGAGCACACCAAATCAAAAACTTTAGGTCCAATACCTTCACACATCAATCAAAACTTTAGGTTTCATACCTTACCAAAAACATCGAAACAAACCCGAACTCAACAAAAACTCTCTCTCTCAACCCTCCCAATGGAGAAACTTTCCCAATTGAAAAACAAACACCAGTAAGCAGTAAATAGAAAACAATATAATTGCTAACGATCTGTGGATAACCACACATATGATGGGTAATTGACAACTCCCCATTGTATAACCTGACCCCGGACCCCCCAATCTCTTAAGCTTTTGTTAAAGAAAACATTTGAGTGCAAGGTTAGTTTAAGATAGCTTCCCTTTCCTTTCCAGCTCACAGGATAAATAAGAAATTAGAAAGTAGCACCCAATCCCTACCATTGCGGTGAGGAAAACCCATGGCGATAAGGTGGTCGCGTCACCGAAAAAAATCGCACGCTACATTGGGCAAGCTACATGAAGCATTCTATCTCTCTCATTTCTCAACCATTTCACACGATGTAAAGATGAAAATCGTGCGTTCTTAAACAAGGAATACAATGGCTTTATTCAATTTCATTTTAACTAAGTGTAACAAAAGATATTACACTCGAACCAGAAGAACCCTAAAATGTGCAAGAACTTAATGAAATCACATACACATAAGATAAACAGCAATTAATTGAGGGTAAATGATCTACAAACATTCAGAAGCACAATGGTAATTTGAAAACATGTTTATGATGCATGATTCATTGAGTTCGAAAGTTTAAGGTTTACCTCTGCAAGAAGGATTCAATTTCAATGGTAGGGGTGTTACAGAAGTGAAACAATGGACTGGTTAGCTTCCTTGAGTCTCAAGGATCGTGTTGCAACCTTCAGGATGTTTTGAAACTCTTCGGGTAGGCTGGCTCAACTCTGACTGCAATTGGTCCAAGTGAGAAATGGAGATGATGATCCTGATGTTTCAGAAGTGTGAGAGGTGTTTGGTCAGCTCATATATGATATGTGGAATGTGTTAGATCAATTGGTTATGATGGAATGGCTTCCTAATGCAAAATTCGATAGTGACTTGCAAATGAAGGCATTTTTGGAGTGAAAGAGAGATTTTGAGTAAAGCATCAGTTTGGGTGCTTTGGTGTACTCAAACTGATCACAATTGATGTCTATTTATAGTTCTATAAGTTTGTTTTGGCATCAATAGTGAATGGAGGCTTGGACAGTCCTTTGGCCAATGGTGATCAAAAGGAATCTCAAGTCCCCTCTAGCCATTGACTTGAGGTTATGGCACAGGCTATGAGTCCTCTGGTTCAAAGCTGAATCTTGACTCAATTCAGTAAGCAATGTCTTGATGTTTGCCACCTTATGAATCCATTGAATGCATTGAAACAAAATTGGAGTCTTTGAGCTTTTTAGCCTTTTTAGGGTTTTTATGGCTACATGTAGATCCTTGGACTTGGGAGGCTTGTGGATCAGATCATTTCTCTTTGAAGTTATCCCCTGAGGTGTCCAAATGGATGACAAGGCTTGAACTTGTGTGATTTTTCCAAATCGAGCAAAAATGTCAAATTCTGTCTTATACAAGACAGTTGGAAAATGTGGTTTTGAGGGGATCATATCTCCTTACTCAAATGGAGTTATGAAAAGCTCTTATGCTTTTTAGAAAGCCCTCATATGGTACAATCCATGTGTGATAATAGTTAGTCTTGAAACTATCTGAATCCAACTGAAAAACCCTCATGAACTTTGATGTCCAAGGCTGGTACTTAGACAGTTTTGCACTAAGTGTTGCATTCTTGAATTTTCACCACTTTGATCCATCCATAACCAAAAATCTATGAAGAATCAGAGTTTCATGTAGTTGAAGGTTTTGTAGAATGTAGGAAGACCTACAAATCAGGCTTTGGATCACTCAAAATGGCTGCCTAGATCAAAAGTTATGGTCCTTGGAAGTTGGCATCAAAACCATCCAATTTTAGTAACTTAGAAAAATTTCCAAATTTTAAAAGTTACCCATTTCACAAGTTATCTTGATTTCTTGATCAATTCTTTCTCAAATGACATTATAAGTCATATTTTATGAAAATATGAGCCATAAGGATCATTTTTGCCAAAAAAGTCATGTTTTGACTTTTGGCTCCGGAGCGGTTCGGCGCGTAAAAACCCTAATTCCCGACTTTTGGGGAATGCATCCTCTGAGGGTAATTTAACTTTGCAAATGGATTCCTAGGGCTATTTTGGGCATATTGAGTCACATGTTGAAGTCTTGGCTCATCCTCTTGTGAAAATCTCACTCTGGAGGTCCCAGTCGTCCAAAACCCTAATTTGGTGATATAGGGTGTTTCGAGGCTCCTTTCATTTGGAAGGTCACAACTTTGTGCTTGATTTTTGATGTGAGGGTCCTCTTGATCCTTTTTGGATGTTTTAAGAGGTTAGACAAGTTGAAGATCATGTCATTTCTTGATTGATCTTTTGTCTAAATGTTCTAGGAGGGCTTAAAAACCCTAATTCTTGATTGTGGTGGATGCTCAACTATCTTTGGGAGATTGATGAGGCATGATGGTACATCCATATTGTGATAATGATCTTCACAATTGTGGGAAATCTTGGTGGTCAAAATTTGGGGTATGACAGGGATCAGGACATAACATTGAGAATTACCTCAGCTTTAAATCTGATGTACAGAAACTCATCCGAAACGGGGCTTTATCTTTTAAAGATACTAATCCAAATGTTCAAACGAACCCATTACCTCAACATGAGAAGACTACGGTGAATTTGATAGAAAGAGAACCTGGCAACAGTTATCTAATTCACAATGTATGCCTACTGGGAACAAATTTGGTGAAAATGCAATACAGACAGAGTTGGTACGGCCATGTGCCATCTCACAACTATCATAAGTGTGATATCTGTTCCAAGAACAGTCAAGGATGCGCCATAGTACAAGCAGCTCTTCAAGAGAAAATGGATCTAGGCTGGATTCAGAATCATAGGATTCGTGAAATAAACATGGCCCATGCACATCCAAACATTGTTCAAAATCATGACATATGTGCAATGAACATCAATCTAGTGGCAATGCATTCAAGACAAAGTCACTATTACAATTTTCCGCGGCACGATTACAGTGCTTGCCCGATTTGCTCCAAAGACAATCAGGGATGCTCTTTTGTATAAGAGTCCCTCTAGCGTCAAATGGATCTCGGATGGATCCAAGACTACCATGAAAGGAATGATTATCAGGTCAACATGGTTCAGATCTTCGACATTTGCTTATTGAATACCAGTCTAGTGGAATTGCATGCCAAGCAGGTCAGACTTGGTTTCTTGTCCCCGCATGATTATCAAGACTATAAAGAATGCTCCGAAAATGATCAAGGTTGTGCACTTGTACAAAGAACTCTTCAACATCTGTTGGACCACTGGTGGCTTCCAATCTACCAGGATGAAGACACGCAACAAGTTAGCATAATTAATGGAAATCCTGATAGACACCAAAGCTGTGATATCCTCTTACTGGAAATGAATCGGGTAAGGATGCACTACATCCAAAGTGTGTACGGTCGGGTACCACCTCATAATTATGTGCGTTGTGGAATATGTTCAGAAAATAACCAAGGGTGTACCTCGTGCGAGCAGCTCTCTAACATCAGCTAGACCGAAAGGAAACTCAACCATGCCTGAATTCTCAATCAATCAACATGATACAAGGTTTCCTCCCTATTCAAAATAATTACCAAGGACTACTAAACAAAAGCATTGTCATAGTCTCCAATAAAAGAGAACTTGTCAATCATGGAATTACCAAAGATGTTTGAACCATAATTCCTCTGCTCAATGAGTCAAAGATTCCTCTAGACAGTAGAAAAATTCCCAACCTATAGCCGATTGAGGTTGCTTATGATGGTCGAAAGACCCAAATAGCCCCTGTGGTCATCTACTTACCAGGACCAATACCGTACAATTCAGAGAAAGTTATTCCATACAAGTACGGTGCGACTACAATGGAAGATGGAATAGAAATTCTACTATCGTCTGTGGTAAACATTGCTGATATCAGTCGGGTCACCCAAAGCGGTCGAATCTTCAACAGTGGAGTTGGAGAACTTGCAAAAGAAAAGGAACCTCAAGCTGAAGTTCCTAATCAATAAATCAGTCAATTCAGCAACACAGAACCTGTAAAGAACAATGATGAAATGCTAAAGCTCATCCAGAAAAGCGAGTACAGCATTGTGGATCAATTGTTGCAAACTCCGTCTCGGATCTCTGTGTTATCTCTCCTGTTTAGTTCAGAATCTCACAGAGAAGCTCTGCAGAAGGTTCTAGAACAAGCCTTTGTAGAACAAGATGTAACAGTGGGTCAGTTCGATAGCATTATCTCTAACATCACTTACTGCAACAATTTGGGATTCAGTGATGAAGAACTTCCAGAGGAAGGCAAAAATCATAACATGGCACTCGATATCACAATCAGTTGCCAGGATGATGCTTTAGCCAGTGTACTAATAGACACGGGTTCATCCTTGTACGTCATGCCAAGGTCAACTTTTGTACGACTATCTTTTCAAGGTACTCCCATGAGAGGCAATGAGATCATCGTTAAAGCCTTTGACGGATCCAGGAAAACGGTTATCGGCGAAGTCGATCTTCCCATAACCATTGGTCCTCACACTTTCCAAGTCACTTTCCCGGTCATGGACATCCGAGCAACATACAATTATTTATTAGGAAGACGTTGGATACACGAAGCCATGGCAGTCACTTCGACACTTCACCAGAAGTTGAAGTTTGTCAAGAACGACAAATTAGTCACGGTATACGAAGAACAAGCTTTAATCGTGAGCAACTTATCATCATTCTTCTGTGTAGAACCAGAGGAGTTCGTTGGAACTCAATTTCAAGCACTCTCGGTGAGCAATGAGAATCACCAAGAAAGAGGAACATAGATTTCCTCGTACAAAGATGTAACACCCTTTTCTACCCTACAATTATCGCAGAGGAATAAACATAAAATCATAGCAAAATCAAAATCACCTCAAAGGGTGCACATTTCTCAATAAAATTCAAATCAACAAAATTGCTCCATAAACAACGGGTTTCCTTCAACATAACTCAAAATACCTTCAAAGGGCAGCAGAACCACATAACAACAAAAATCCCACAAAAGGGTTTATTAAAATAAACCATAGTCATCAAATAACAACAAAATAACATCCAAATAAAACTCAACATGGTTCGACTCAACGACCCAACCCGATATTACACTATCAGAGCAAGACCCTCTACATCGACCAAAATGCAAATAACTTCAAAAGTCCTCAAAGCATCCACAGTTAATCCTGATCACCTGCATGTTACCCACGTGGAGGCAACATTCAAACAGGCAGGGTGAGTAATCACAACTCATTATAATCAATATAAAATAAGATATGCATAAAAATGGCGTCATCATCATATACAACATCATCAGAGTCATCACAAGGCAAAACATCAAAACACAACATCATAAATCACAACAAATGCCACATAAATGCAATGCACAACAAGACTCATGCATGTGGTACCAATCGTCACAATCGATGGACACTTAGGCCATCACCCTCGAAAGATCCCCGTCAATAGGATCGGTTCCACACAAGAACCGGAGCACGTCATAAACCACTTCATATCCACACGATGGGATGGAAGCCACCAAAGACCGAAGTCTCATCATCATTACTGGACCAAAGTCCTAACATCATCACCAAAATATGCTATGAATGCATGATGCAGAACGTCATAATCATCATCATCAATAAAGTCATTACGTGCATCATCATTCATCAAAAATATCATATTTATCATATCGTCATTTATTCGTCAAAACATCAATGCATCATCATCTTATAATCATCAATATAGCACATAATAATTCACATCAGTATTTAATCATCAACATCAGGTATAAACAACTCAAAATCATCAATACATTCGTGGTAATTCACATCATCACTTAATCATCACACATCATATATAAACAGCTCATAATCATCAATATACATCACGGTAATTCATATCATCAAATATTTCATCAAAACATCACGAAATCATCATCACATAATCATCAATAACATCATGGTTCAGCAATCACAACTTCATAACACCACTAATTCAACAACGACATCTATCATACGTGTATCGTCACAATTAACCTCAGTTCCTCATAGTTTAGACAATGTAAAAATACTCCATAATGCTCTTTTGGTTTCACTAAAATGTAGTTCATCGCATTAGCTTTCCAACGCTTCGAACGGGACCTCAATCGGACTTACGGATCAAAAGTTATGATCAAAACCGTATCTGGACCCAAAGTTGTCTGGCTGTGACGGAACTGCATGGCGACCTCCGTAAGCCTTTTGGCGCTCGCCGTTTACCTACAGAATGCTGATTTTGCATTTTTCATCGTTAGAGGTCTTCCGGACCTCCGATTTCGATTCCGTAAAAAGTCTCGGTTTCGTAATTCAAAATCCTACGACTGTATAACATTTATAACAACATATGTTACTTATTTTAGGGATACAACCACCATATTATCAACAATTTCTACATCTCATTCCATCAATTCTCCCCTAGTCATCAAAACCCCTCATAAACCCCAAAACCCTATACGATTCCAACCTCAATTCACCCCAAAACACTCCCAAAACAGTCCCGAAACATCAAGGCAATCAAAGGCATAAAACCTGCGACTATTAGGTCGGTTAATTTCACCATCCTAACTCAAAATCACCTAAACCTTCACAAACTATCAAGGTTCCCATAAACTCCATAAATCCCTTTCTCATACAAGATCCCACATATCATCAAAAGGTTTAGCCTCGAAGGCTTATTTTTACCCGAATCAATTCAACCATTAATAATCCATCATCGATCCTCAGAAATACCTCTAAATCATCAATAACTCATAGACCCTTCAAAAACCCCAAAATCCACTTTAAACACATCACTTCCTATATTGAAAACAATGAAAGGCAATACTCCTCATACCTTAGATTGTCGATTTAGAGCTTTCTCTACCGATTCTTCGAAACCTTCTCGAATCCTCGCATTTTCCTTCTTTCCTCAGAGCTCTGTACTTTTCCCTTCTTTTCACGATCTAACAAAATGAATCCTATTCTTCCCAATTCCTTTTTGTTAAACCCTTGAGCTTCCAAAATGGGCTTTCCCCAAATTACCCTCACTAATCCTCCTCAAAAGTCCATCTCACCCTTAATTCCTATAATATTATTTAAATTAATAATAATACGAATATATTCATATTATATACTATTATTTAATTAAATAACCAAAACTCCACAAAATTCTACACAATGCCCAAAACACCAGAATTCGCCAAAAATCGCGAATATTATATTTAAATAAATTAAATAAATATTCTAATAAATTTGGGGTGTTACAAAAGACACTCTCAAAGTAATAGGGGTGGTGACATAAAAGGATGGGGACAGATTATAATTCCTACTCATAACAAGACAAGAAAAGGTCTTGGTTTTTCTCCAACATATACCCAGACAACAAAGAAAGATGAAAGCTTTCTTCCCATTCATGATTTCTTCCATAGTGGAGGCTTCCTCCACCCAGTATCTCAAGAAGTCCACACCATTGATGGGAACAACTCTTCTAATATAGATGAAGAGTGGAAATCTTATCTCAACGATGAAGGTTATATATCTCATGGAGAAACGTACATTCCATTCTGCTCTCCAAAGCAAAGTCCCAGATACATACCAAGATCAGATGTCAGAATGATCTACAGAGATTGTGATCCTGAAGGATGTCGTGCTCTACCCAACTCATTAGAGGAAGACACTCTGATGAAAGGCAACTTTGACTACGATTCTTATGATCCCCTAGACGATTTGCCTATCTGGAAGCCTTACATGGAAAACTCGAGGCAAAAGAGTCAGCAGGATAATGCCTATCTGCTGAATGATCTTGAAAAGAATACGCCTGTTCTCCCAGAGTCATGGAATCCTTACCCAGAACATTCCAAAAATGTCCAACACCATGTTGATGAATTTGCAAAGATCGCAGGACAATAATTTATTAACTATATGCATTTCCTGAGGTCAACGTCATTGAAGAAGATGACTCATTCATCCCCTCAGAAACTTGGGATATCTTGGGGCAGCCAAGCGCCAAGTATGACTTTCTAGTCAAATACATTTTCCCCGAAAGCTCTCGCATCAGATATAAAGACATCCAACCAACTGGATGGGGAGATCTTCTTGAAAGTGAAAACAATATGAAAGATGCGACAGAAGAGTCTTCTTATGATAACTCTGCATGGGAAAAAGACTACAATGATCCCACTCCGCCAGAAATCAGTGTCATTACCGAAGACAAACCAAGAAGGAAAGTACCAGACTTTGTGATCCACAGAGGAGTTCATCGCCATTGGGTTGCGGTCATTGTCCCGAATGTCGTTCATAAATAGAAGTAATTGCCGCATCTTTGTTTTGAACATTCACCTTGCCCGGGTGAAATGGATGTTTTATAGGGCTTACTTTTCTGTAAATGTCCCTCTTCGCATCGCCCAAAGCGGCAGAGTTTTGTTTTAAAGGGTTGTGTTTCAAGAATCGAAAAATCATAAATAAATAATGTCATTCTGAATTCCTGCATTTACTGCTATTTTCACTTTTCATTTTTTCAGAAAATGGTAATCCTTAAAAACAACCCGAAATAAAAACAAACGTTTTAAAAAAAACACTGCACACACTTTTGCATTTCTCTTTGTCTTTTCTAAAAAAGAATCATCACATTGTGCAGATTACTTATTTTAAACCCCATTGAAACGTACGATCCAATGCCTTCTCCCAACTTTGAATTCCCGGTATTTAAAGCTGAAGAAGAAGAGAACAAAGAAATTCCAGAAGACATCTCCCGACTACTCAGACAAGAGGAGAGGTCCATTGAGCCTCACAAAGATCCGTTGGAAACGGTCAATCTAGGTTCAGAAGAAGAAAAGAAAGAAGTTAAGATTGGAGCACTGCTTAGTCCAACTGTCAGAAAAGGCTTGATAAAACTTCTCGAAGAGTTTCCAGATGTGTTTGCTTGGTCCTACCAAGACATGCCAGGGTTGGATACCAGCATCTTGGAACATCATTTACCACTGAAAACAGAATTTCCTCCGGTAAAACAAAAACTGAGGAGGACTCAGCCTGATATGCCCATCAAAATTAAGGAGGAAGTGCAGAAATAAATCAACGCAGGTTTCCTTGCCACATCATAATATCCTCAATGGCTAGCCAACATAGTGCCAGTTCCCAAGAAGGACTGAAAAGTCAGAATGTGAGTAGACTACAGGGATTTAAACAAAGCAAGTCCAAAGGATTATTTCCCTCTACCACACATAGACATGCTAGTTGACAGCACAGTACAATTCAAGGTATTCTCCTTCATGGACGGATTCTCGGGCTATAATCAAATTAGAATGGCGCCAGAAGACATGGAGAAAACTTCATTCATCACCCCATAAAGCACCTTTTGTTATAAAGTAATGTCGTTCGGTCTAAAGAACGCAGGAGCAACTTATCAAAGGGCCATGACAACTCTGTTTTACGACATGATGCACAAAGAGATTGAAGTGTACGTCGATGACATGATTTCCAAATCTAAAATAGAAGAAGAACATGTGGAGAATTTGTCAAAGCTATTCGAGCATTTGAGAAAGTATAAACTCCGCCTGAATCCCAAAAAATGTACATTCGGTATTCGCTCAGGAAAGCTCTTAGGATTCATCGTCAACCAGAAAGGAATTGAGGCTGATCTTGACAAAGTTAAGGCCATTCAAGAAATGCCTTCACCAAAGACTTAAAAATAAGTAAGTAGATTTTTGGGACGTCTCAATTACATCTCAAGATTTATATCCCTCATGACCACGACATGCGCGCCAATTTTCAAACTACTCAAAAAGAATCAAAGCTGTATATGGACAGAAGACTGCCAAAAGGCTTTCGACAGCATCAAAGAATATATGTTGAATCCATCAATTATGTCTCCTCCGGTGGAAGGAAGACCAGTGATCATCTACTTAACAGTCTTGGAAGACTCCATGGGTTGTGTGCTTGGCCAACAAGACGAAACGAAAAGAAAAGAGTCCGCCATTTATTACTTAAGCAAGAAATTCACAGATTGTGAAACTCGATACACTATGCTCGAGAAAACTTGTTACGCTCTAGCTTGGGCAGCTAAACGTCTTCGCCAGTACATGATTTGATGGATCTGATCAATTACGTCTTCGAAAAGCCTGCTCTCACAGGAAGGATTTCCCGTTGGCAAATGTTGTTATCGGAATACGACATCGAGTACCATGCTCAAAAAGCCATCAAAGGAAGTATTTTGGCCGATCATTTCGCTCATCAACCGATTGACGATCAAGAATCAATCAAATTTGACTTCCCAGACAAGGATGTCATGTACTTGAAAATGATAGATTGCGATGAACCGCTACCAAGCAAAGGTCCAGAGCCAGGTTCCCAATGGGGACTAATTTTCGACGGAGCTGTCAATGCTTATGGAAATGGAATTCGGGCAATCATTGTTACACCTCAGGGTACCCATATCCCTTTCACTTCCAGATTGGCATTCAAATGTACAAACAATGAGACCGAATACGAAGCTTGTATCATGGGTCTCGAAGAAGCTATTGACTTAAGGATGAAGAACTTGGATGTGTATGGAGACTCAGCCCTTGTTATAAATCAGATTAAAGGAGAGTGGAATACATATCAACTGAGACTGATTCCTTACAAAGATTACGCAAGAAGGTTGTTAGCTTCTTCAACAAAATTGAGTTTCATCACATTCCTCGTGAAGAAAACCACATGGCTGATGCATTGGCTACTCTATCCTCCATGATTAGTGTGAGTCGATGGAACGACGTAACCAAGATCGACATAATGCGCCTTGATAGGCCCGCTTACATATTTGTAGTTGAAGCAGTCATAGATGACAAACCATGGTATCACGATATCAAATGCTTCCTTCAAAGACAGGAATACCCGCCTAGAGCATCAAGAAAAGATAGGAAAACTCTTAGAAGACTGGATGGCAACTTCTTCCTAAACAACGATATACTATACAAGAGAAACTTCGACATGGTTTTGCTCAGATGCGTGGACCAACAAGAAGCAAACATGTTAATGAAGGAGATTCACGAAGGCTCCTTTGGCACTCATGCCAATGTACACGCAATGGCAGAAGAATTATGAGAGTAGGATATTATTTGCTGACAATGGAATCCGATTGCTACAAGTACATGAGGAAATGTCACAAGTGTCAGATATACGCCGACAAAATCCATGTACCGCCAACACATCTCAAAGTTCTTTCTTCTCCATGGCCTTTTTCTATATGGGGGATCGACATGATTGGCATGATCGAGCCCAAAGCCTCAAACGGACATCGGTTCATTCTGGTACCCATTGATTACTTCACCAAATGGGTCGAGGCAGTATCATACCCCAATGTGACCAGACAATTAGTGGTCCGATTTAGCAAGAACAATCTCATCTGCCGTTATGGTGTTCCAAGCAATCTCATTACTGATAATGGGTCGAACCTGAACAACAAGATGATGAAAGAGTTATGTGCTGAATTCAAAATTGAACACCATAACTCGTCTCCCTACCGGCCTAAAATGAATGGAGCGGTAGAAGTAGCTAATAAGAACATTAAGAAAATCATCCAAAAGATGGTTGTAACCTACAAGGATTGGCATGAGATGCTACCATTTGCCCTTCACGGTTATCGCACATCTGTCCGCACCTCAAAAAGGGAAACCCCTTTCTCTCTAGTATATGGCATGGAAGCAGTGCTCCCCATAGAAGTAGAAACCCCATCAATGAGAGTATTGATGGAATCCAAGTTAACAGAAGCTGAATGGTGTCAAAGTAGATACGATGAACTGAACCTAATCGAAGAAAAGAGAATGACGGCTTTATGCCATGGTCAGTTATATTAGCAAAGAATGAAGAAGGCGTTTAACAAAAAGGTCCGACCCCGTGTCTTCAGAAAAGGAGACCTCGTGCTCAAGAAGATACAATCATTTCTCACTGATTCTAGCGGCAAATTGACTCTGAATTATGATGGCCCCTATGTTGGTAAGAAAGCCTTCTCAAGCGGTGCCTTGAGACTCGCAACCATGGATAGAGAGGAATTTACCTACCCCACAAATGTTGATGTAGTCAAGAAATAATTCACCTAAATGAAATAAAGAAACGTCTCATTGGACTGAAAACCTGAGAGGGCGGTCCAGACAAAAATTAGAGACATAAACAATGATCATCCCGATGGATTGAAAACCTGAAAAGGCAATTTAGGAAAAAGTTAGGGATTCATGGCAAGTAACTACATCCGACAAGATTGGCTCCTCAGCAGCAACGTCATCTGTCGAGAAATCCTCAATCAAGGTCACCTTCGACGGAAGCTTAAAAATATCCAGAATTCAAAGTTGGTGAAAGGATAGTGGTCGTTATGTTTCAATGTAGCCCCTTTCCCTATAAATTACCATTTTCTAAACTTTGTAATGCTCCACGGAATCACCCATTAGGTTGATTGCCATTCTATCAATGAAAATTTGAGCCCGTGTGTCTTTTATTTGCAATTCTTATTTATTATGCTTTGCAAAATGACATTCTAATATGATCAACGATTCTTGAAACAAAAAAAATGAATTTACTTTTGTTTTCAAAACGGAAATTTAAAATTTTACTTTTGCTTTTAAAATAAAGATGGTAATTTCTTTTTGATTAATGAGCACAAAAAGGGCCATCGACGGCTTCTCCGGAAGTGATCAAACTTCAAAATGCAGAATCAAAATACTCCTTTTGGCCAGTACACCCTGAATGAAGGATTAACTGCTTCAGACGGAATGTCCTATCTGACATCCCCGGTAGTGTTCTTACCTCTGAGAACCAATGATTGGTTTTTCTCCCCAGTAGGGTATACCCCTGAAAAACAAGAACGGGTTTCTATCCCTAGCAGGTTTGTACCTCTAGAAACCAGAACAAACACAGGAATCCCTGTTCCCGAACTAAAGTGATACCTTCAAAATCTCCAGTGATACCCCCATCTCCCAGAATGGCCGAGTATCCAGTTGTGTTCATCACCAGTCCGTATGACATGTCTGTCTTGTCAGCATAAGCATTTCATACATCATGCATAATTGATTCATATTCATATTCATGTTGCATTACTATCACTTTGGTCATTTTCCTCCCCAAATGATAAACATCCTCTCTCCGATAGAGTTGTCAGTTTTCCTATATACGTCAGATAGGATAAAATCCCGGTTTGAGTTCTTTCCTCGTCAGAAAATGTATCGTCTAAACAAGCCCTCTCTAGTTTATTCCTGGATTGGAATCGATCCTCAATCACTTTGATAACTTGAACTTCTGAAAGGCAATAAGGCATTTAGTTATACACCTTTGGAACTTCACTCTTCACCAATGAAGATGATATTTTGCTTTCTCGGATTAAAGAAAATCCCCAGAGAAAGCCTCTCAACAAAAGACTCTTGACAACAATGACATCGTATCCTCCAAGAAATATCTACAGATCGGCAAACAAGGATGTTTTTTCTTGCCTTCGCAGATTTCCAAATTAAGTCGACAAATGGAAGTCTCTCCCCGAAAAGTTTGTCCTTCTTTCAAGGAAGTCATCAGCACCTCAAAATTAAATTACATCACATGGCGTCTCTCCAAAGAAGTCTCGAAGGGAAGTATGATGTAATCTTTCCAAGCAAATGGCATCTCCGACTGAGAAGTTTGCACACCTCTGCAGTTCATACAAATGGTTTTCCCCATCAAGTCTGACATCAAATCGTTTTTCCATCAAATGGCATCTCCCCAACGAGAAGTTTGGTGGAAACCATCATAAATAACATTCCTTGTCAAGAGAAGAACTCGACAAGAAAGAAGCTGAGACCACTTCCATGGCTAAAGACAAGGATCGAGGGGAAGTTTATTTCAAAAGAAAACTGAGACTAGTTCCGTGGCTAAAGACTAGGATCGAGGGGAAGTTTATTTCAAAAGAAAACTGAGACCAGTTCCGTGGCTGAATACCAGGATCGAGGGGAAGTTTATTTCAAAAGAAAACTGAGACCAGTTCCGTGGCTGAAGACCAGGATCGAGGGGAAGTTTTACCCTTTTCTAAGTAGCATTGCTTAGCAAAAGAAGATGGATGACCAAATAACTGCTATTCATAAGCACATTCAAAATTTTGGGTATTCCGATATTTAATCCTCTTTTACCTTGAATGTTCGAATGTCTTCGCCATTCACATCTTCAAGTCCAAGAAGATTAAATAGGGGCATCTGTCGTACCCTAAATTTTGACCACAAGATTTCACACATTGTGCAAATCATCACCACAATATGGATGAACCTTCATGCCTCATCAATCTTCTCAAAGATTGTTGAGCATTCACCTCAATCAAGAATTAGGGTTTTGGGCCCTCTTAGAGCACTCAGACAAAGGATCAATCAAGAATTGACATGATCTTCAACTTGTCAAGCCTCTCAAACATCCATAAAGGATCAAGAGGTCTCCCACATCAAGAATCAAGCATAGGAATGCAATAGTTCAAGTTGATCAAGCCTCAAGATCACCAGTGTCACCAAATTAGGGTTTTGCTCGACCAAGGCCTCTAGAGGGACATTTTCATCTAGGAATGAGCCATTACTTCAAAACATGATCCAAGAATCTCAAAGGGACCTCATGGATCCAATCATAAGTTCAAAATAGCCCAGGGGATGCACTCATCAAAAATCAGGAATTAGGGTTTCTTGACCTAATTCACCCATAAGTTGCTTTTTGGAGCAAGGCATGAGCCAAGACCTCAAGAAATGTTTTTAAGACCTCAAATATCTCATATTGATCCTCTTACAAGTTTAAATTAACACAAAGAACTTGGTTCATGAGCAATATAAAGATTCAAATTCATCTGGACCACAAACTAGGGTTTTTGAGAAAAAGTCAACCATACCTTTGACTCTTGACCAACACATGGTCTCAAACCTTGGGAAATGATTCAAGACACTTCAAAATACCTATGAAATTAATCCATTAGGTTTGAGTTAGCCCAAGAACTTGATTTCATAAAGGATCACAAAGTTTGAAATTCATCTGATAAAAAGTCAATTGTGCCCAAAACCAATTTTGACTTTTGAGATTTCTTGACAAACATGGCTTCTTCAAGTCAAAAACATTGTTAAATTATGGTTTGGATCATCATCCATCCCGAAAAATCAAGAAAAGTGAGGTTACTTGCAAAAAGGGCATCCTTGAGAAACTTGAATTTTCACTAAGTCATGAAAAAAAGTGATTTTTACCCAACTTTGCAAGACCATAACTTGTGATCCAAGCAACCTTTTTCTTCCATCCAAAGCTCAAATGAAAGCTCTCGTTACATACTACAAGATTGTCAACTACACCATATTTCAAATCTTCATGGATTTTGAGTTATGGATTGATCAAAATCACAAAAATTAAGAAATGGGCCATTTCTAGACATTTAGAAAAAATTTGAGACAAAATTTGTCTCATGTTTTGTCCAACTTTGGAAGCATTTTCCATCACGATCCAAGATGAATCAAGACCAAAGTTAAACATAAAAGTTGAAGTATGATATATGGGCTTTCCAAAAAGTACAAGAACTCATTCTAATTCAACTTGAGCAAGAAGTTACAAGCCCTGCAACATGACATAAAATTTTGGTTTTTCAAAACAGCATTGGAGCATGACTTGTGCCACACGATTTCCTCCTTCAAATTTTGTCACTTTGTCAACTTTGTCATCTTCCAAAAACACCAAACTTCTGATCACTTGTTACTTAATTAAGGAGTCAAGAATTCCACTTAGCATGTGCAAGTCCATCATGACATGAACTTTGAAATTCAATTTTGGCATGGTTACATTAATGCAATGCATTGAGGTGTCATGAACCAAGCCATAACAATCCAAACCAGTCAAGATTCAATCCAATGCTCTGAGTATTCAAACCTGCAGAAATTGAATTGAGTCAAGCTAGAGGAGACTTGGCACTTTGAAACATCCAAGTCAATGGCTACATAGCTACACATAGTGATCAGCCTCCATTCACTATTCCTTGCAAAATAAACTTCCTCTACTATAAATAGAGGTCATTTGTGACTGATTAACACACCCCAAAACATCTCCACTCATGTTTTCCTCCAAATCACTCTTCAAAACCAGAAAATGCATCTTTAGCAAGTAACATGCGAATTTTTCAATAAAGAGCGATTCCACCACAACCAATGATCCTAACACCACACATATATCATATAGAAGTTGTTCAAACACTTCTCCATCATCTGTAGCACCAGGATCAACAACCTCAAAATCCAACTTGGACCAAATTGCAGTTGTGGTGCCATAACAAGATCCAGGTGTTTCCAATCCATTCCAAGCTTCTCAACACACTACATAAGGTCCATTGAAGCTGTTCAAATCATCACACAACATCTGTAACATCTCTACATCAAAATTTTAATTCCTCTTGCACAAGTAAGCCGGAAGCTCTCAAACTCTATACTCCATGCATCTTAAATTTATTTTCAAGTTATCAACATGTTTCTGGTAGTTCATAGAGTGATAACCCTCAATCAATTGCATGTTATCTTTCGTGTATAAGATTTCACTATGGTTTTTGCAAAAACTAGGGTTTCTGTGTTCATACGAAATATCTCACTCCACACTTAAAATAAATGAAATTAAATGGTACCATCGTGTTCCTTGTTCAAAATCGAGCAGGTTTGATGCTTATTTCGTTTGATTTCATTATGTTTTGAGTGAGATTGAGAGGGTTTTGCAAATCTGGGGAAAACAGAGTGGCGCGAGCCAGAACAAGTGTTCTTGGCACCTTTTTAAAAAGTTTGAATTTTTAAATATATTGATATTTTCTTATTTAATTTCAAAAATTCATATCTCTCCCATTTTTTATCTTTTTCAAATGATTTTTTAAACATAAATCATTTATACATTTTAATATTTAATTCCAGAAAAAAATCAAAAAAATATTTTATATTTGATATATTTTTGAAATTTTCAAAGAATTTATTTTTTAATTGTTTTAAACATTTGAAATAAATTCTTTTTCTTGATTTTTCAAAATCAATGGAGTTCAAATCATCTTGTGGATTAAAACATCTATTTTCAAACATTTTTCAAAGTTCACAACATGTTTTTGAATATACTTGATATTTTATATCATTTTTTATATAATTTTTCTTTGAAATATGTATTTTTAATTAAAATTAGGGTTTTCCCTTGATTTTAAATTTTCAAACTTCATTTGAAACATTTTGGGCCTCTAATAGAGTGTAAGACCCAACCCCTTTTGTAAATAAATAATCCACGGGCATCTGTCATAGTATAAGTCCTAGTGCGATTTTCAAAACAACGGTGCGTTCACTATTTTTCATCTAGGCCTATCTTTGAGTATAAGCCCCACTTTTTTTTCTTTTTAAACACAGTTTGGGCCTATAATAGAGTGTAAGACCCAAACCTCTCTGTACATAAATAAATTTTGGGTCTCTGCTATAGTATAAGTCCCATAACGTCTTTCGGTATCGCAGTGCGATCCCTGTTTTGAAAATAAGTCATATGGGCTTCTCGTTGAGTATAAGCCCCAATATTTTGTACATAAACATAGTTTTAAACAATAAACAACTTCCATGGGCCTCTCCTTGAGTTTTAAGCCCCATACCTCTGTTTTCAAAATCATCTGTCTGTTTTAAACTGGTACTAAGAGGAGCATTATTCCCGATGAAACTGCTCTTAGACCACTTGGGCCACTCTTTGAGTTATAAGCCCCAAACATTCTTTTCTTTTAAACAACTTTATTTTAATTCAAAAATCAAACTTAAAGTTTTCTCAAAACTTTCTTCAATTTCTTAAAACCCTAATCATACAGTTGTAGCCAATACAATCAATCACAATACAATTGGGCCTCTTTTCATAGTGTATAACCCAACATCTTTTAAATGCAATGCATACTTGTTTATATACATGTTAATTCACTTATCTGTATATACTTGCGCATATCTATCTCGAGTTTCCCCAGCAGTTAGATCTACACTTAGGATAAACCAGAGGTTACTTCTAACTTAGTCAAAACTAGTTCCCTCATAGGAAACTTCCCTCAATACAGTCTGCCTCCTCTTGAGCTTTATTCAATATGGAACAGAGAAAGGCATTATTCCCGGTGAAACATTTCTCAAGACTGTCAAAACTTAGAAACATATACAAGAAATTCATTTCCCTAGAGAGGATTAATTCCCGGTGAATCCTATTTTGAATTTCTTCAAACCTTAGAACTGTTCAACCAAGAAAGGATTAATTCCCGGTGAAACCTTTCTTGACCTTTTCTTAGGCTTGGACCCACAGGCTTCCTAAAAGCATCCCCAGCCTCCTCTTGGACATAGTACAAGGACCACCAGGCTTCGTAAAAGATCCCTAGCCTCCTCTTGGGCTTAGTACAAGGACCCAAAGGCTTCTTAAAAGTATAAGATAGAATTTAGTCATCTCTACTAGTTCAATCCCCAAGAGAGTCAAAATTCCAGAACATCCCATCATTCAAGGGCTGATCTACATCTCAAATACCCTCAACCTCCTCTTGGGCATCAAACAATGATCTCTCTCTCTCTCTAGAGTTTACCTCTTCTTAAGAGACTTGGGTAGTCTTAGCCTCCTCTTGGGCTTCAATCAAGTAGACTTGGAAAGTCTCACCTTAATAATCTTCAAACTCACCTCTAAACTCCTCAGACCCCCCAACAAAGCTTAACTTTCACCTTGAAAATCCCAAGCCAGGGTTAATTTACAATCAACAAATCCCTAAAAGAATCAGAGCCTCATGGTATTTGATAATTCAACTCTTCTCCAATTCCCAAGTAAGGGTTAGTTTCCCTTTGGGATCCCCAAACCCAATTTAGACTTTCTCCTGGATTTCGAGAATCCTCAGCCAGAGTCAGCCTCCTCTTAGGCTTAATATAAGAATTTCCCCATTCAGCCTCAATCTTGGGTTTTGTACAAGACAAACATCATACTCCTCAATTGAGTCAGTTCTCTATACTCGAACTTTTCCGCCTCAATCTTGGGCTTTATACAAGACAGATATAACACTCCCCAAAGGAGTCATTTTCTTTCAGCTTCAACCTTAGGCTTTGAACAAGGCACACAAAAAACAACATCCCCTCAGATGATTCCATAAGTCCACTCTGTAGGAGGACATCTCTTCTATACATCACATATCAAAACAAACAATCAAAACCTTTTTCCAGATAAAATTGTTGTAAGTGGCACACTTGTTGATTCAAAATCCAAGCTGAAGTCCCTCCTTTATTATGGATAAAATTCCTCTTTCATCTAACAGTTATAAGTGGCAAGCCTCTGGATTCCATACATCCAAGCCAATGTCCCTCTCTTAGCATGAAAGATTCATAAAGGAAAAAGTGGCATTGCTCTACACTGAGTTAAAGCTTCTTCCTTCATGACATCTCTCCTATAAAGGAAATTATGGCATTGCTGGATTCTACACATCCCATTTAAAGTAATTTCCCTTATAACCAAATACCTGACATTTGTGATGAATAGGTGAGATATATCCCTTTAGAGATGACAAACTGTCTCTCTCAGTCAAACTATTAGCTTCAATCTTGGGCTTTGAACAAGACACAAATATCTCTGACAGCTTCAATCTTGGGCTTTAAACAAGACACCAAATATCTTTCCTCCCATAGAAATAGGGGGAACTACGATTTCTCTGATTTCCCAAATCTCTTTACGGAAATACGTAGGCATAAGATTGCGAAATCTTAACGAGCACACAAATAAAAAATCTTAGGTCCAGTACCTTCCCAAAAATAATAGAAAACCCGAAAACAACAAAAACATTCTCTTAACCCTCCCAAAGGAGAAACTTTCCCAATCAATAGCAGATAAACACAAGAAAGCATTTCAAATAGCAGAAATACATGCAAAATAAGGTTCCTATAGATGACTATAGATACTCTGGGTGTTAATAGCTTCCCTTTGTATAACCAGACCCTGATCCCCGATCTCTTAGCATTTGTTAAAGAAAACACTTGCGTGTAGGGTTAGTTTAAGATATCTTCCCCTTCCTTTCAAGCTTCATAGGATAAATACAGAAATCAGAAAGTAGCACCAAACATGTGGTAGGTGGTCGCATCAACAAAAAACCGACGCTACACCTTCAATCGTTGTCAGGTCAATGATCCTTTCCCAAGTGAAAGGAGAGAAAAAATTTCTTCATTCCTTCTATAGCATGCTGCTCTAATATCTCAATCAGAGCATCCTTTTCTTTCAACAGTTCTTGGATCTTTGTGCACTCCAAATTAATAATCTGGTACTTGTTCTTCCAAGAGTTCTTCTCATGTTGGACTTTATTAAGAGCGATCTGGAGTTTTTCCGCATTGGACATGAAATAAAGGAAAAATTCCTTTAAGGGAAAAACTTCTTGACAAGGGTAAGGCATCTTCAGTTTGATGGCTCTAGTTTGTACCCAGTGGAGGTAAGGCTCTGCAGAGATACAATTTGGCCTTCCTAGGGACTCTCTCCCCTTCCTATGAACATGTTGCCAGGCATGCATTATTTCTTTCTTTAGTGCCCTGTCATTTTCTCCTTCCTTGAAGAAAAGACCTTCTAGATGAATGTTATGTGGTACATTCTTCATTGGGTATCCATGTTGACGACGAGCTAAAATTGGATGATAGTTGATCCCTCCTTTAGTACAAATGAGGGGCACATTGGGGAAACTTCCACATTTGTCAATGATTTTTATTCCGTTATAGATCCGATTGTACCAATCTATGTCAGAATTGGTAAGAAACATAATCTTCTGCGACCATCGCAGACCACTCTTGTGATCCCGAAAAGCAGCAGATTTGGGTAAGTGGGAAATAAACCATTTGTAGAGTAATGGTACACAACATGTGATTATCCCTCCACTATACAAATTCCTTAAATGTACAGAAAGATAAGCATCTGCGAGCAAGGTTGGGATTGGGTTCCCAATTAAGAATATCTTGAAAGCATTAACATCGACGAAGGAATAACCCATATATAAATAGGACAAAGACATTCTCGAAAGTAGTTATATTTCCTATACTGGAAAGGTATAAGGCTTTCCCAATCAGGAATTTAGCTGGTAAACCCTGGATTCCTCCCTTGGTGGTCATGTGAGTCCTGATATCCGACTCTTCAAATGAGGTTGCTCTTGCAATGGCTTGATCTTTTGGAATTTCTTCCAGTCCAGAAAATGGATCTTGATTAGTGATAGGTAAATCAATCAGGTGAGAGTACTCTTCCAATGTTAGTGTGAGCTGATAATCTGGAAAAGTGAAGCAGTGGTATACTGGATCGTAGAACTGAACCAATGTAGACAGGACTCCTTCTACCACATGGACCTTTAAAAGAGACAACAGTCCTCTGTGCTTAGCTCTGAAAGCTTCGGGATTAGTAATCATCCTTCCCAATTTCCTTAAGTCCTCTAGTTTTGGAACCTTGAAGGTGTACTTGTACGTTTTTCTTCTACCGAAATCCATAACACAACTTCTGATATTTGCAATTATTGTTTAGTTCTTTTAGAAAATATTTTTTCTTATTAAAAAGGAGTTTTTTAATGAATCAAATGCATGGATACATGAATGCAGCAAACAAAAAAATTGAAAACATGGGTTTAAGGGTTCATTGTCACGAGCATGGAGCCATGGATCTACCCATCCCCAAGGTGTGTACTAAAGGTCAATTTTTGTACCTGTAGAACGGGTTCTAACAAAGGTTCCCAAAATCATTGACCCCTCTCAACAATATTAACAACAAACTGACTGACTCATGAGAGCTGTAATATCCCTAAGATGAATCTCTTTTGATTGTAGTATCACGTATCACCTGTTCCCAATAGTCATCACACTACCTATCAATGGTCAAATGGTTAAATGTTTACTAATCCTTAGTTTCAAGGGCGCCCAATGGGAAAAGTAATGTTTTCACGACTTGCTCATTCAACATAAACAATTCCACAAGGGTACCTCCACTGATTCGGCGGACTTTCAAGTTAGCTTAGTCGAGACTCACTCCCTATAAGCCTTCCTAAATATGCCACCACTTATCTTAATGTTCTCTCGGACTCAGCACATGCGTATTAATTGCATTCCCAGATAACAGTAATTTAAACAAATATATCAAGTAATATGACAGCATATGATATATAAAAATGAGAAAGCAAGTAAAAATAGCTGAAAAATAAATGCAATACAAGGCTTAAACCTCTTAGGAAATCTAATTCTAAAAGTTCCCCAGCAGAGTCGCCATTTTTCTGTAGCGTCAGTTTTTTGGTGACGCGACCATCTACCGCATTTTGGTGCTACTTTCTAATTTCTGTATTTATCCTATGAAGCTTAAAAGGAAGGGGAAGATATCTTAAACTAACCCTGCACACAAGTGTTTTCTTTAACAGATGCTAAGAAATCGGGGGATCGGGGTTTGGTTATACAAAAGGAAGCTATTAACACCCTGAGTATCTATAGTAATCTATATGAACCTTTGTTTTCATGTATTTCTGCTGTTTGAAATATTTTCTTGTGTTTATCTATTATTGATTGGGAAAGTTTTTCCTTTGGGAGGGTTAAGAGAATGTTTTTGTTGTTTTCGGGTTTTCTTTTGTTTTCGGGAAGGTTCTGGACCTAGAATTTTTGATTTGTGTGTTCGCTAAGATTTCGCAATCTTGTGTCTACGTATTCCCGTAAAGAGATTTGGGAAATCAGAGCAAACGTAGTTCCTCCTATTCTATGGGAGGAAAGATATTTTGTGTCTTGTTCAAAGCCCAAGATTGAAGCTATCTGAGTTTTTGTGTCTTGTTCAAAGCCCATGATTGAAGCTAAAAGGGTGACTGAGAGAGAGAATTTGTCATATCTAAAGGGAGAAATCTCACCTATTCACCACAAAATTTCAGGTAATTGGTTATAAGGGAAATTACTTTAACTGGGATATAAGATCCAGCAATTCCATAATTTCCTTTATAAGAGAGATGTCTTGAAGGAAGAAGCTTTAAGTCAGTGTAGAGCAATGCCACTTTTTCCTTTATGAATCTTTCATGCTAAGAGAGGGACATTGGCTTAGATGTATAGAATCCTGAGGCTTTCCACTTATAGCTGTTAGATGAAAGAGAAATTTTAGCTAGGATAAAGGAGGGACTCCAGCTTAGATTTTGAATCAACAAGTGTGCCACTTACAACAATTATCTGGAAAAAGGTTTTGATTATTTGTTTTGATATGTGATGTATAGAAGGGATATCCTCCTACAAAGAGGACTCATGGTCTCATCTGTGGGGATGTTGTTTTTTGTGTGCATTGTTCAAAGCCCAAGGTTGAAGCTGAAAGAAAATGACTCCTCTAGGGAGTGTTATATCTGTCTTGTACAAAGCCCAAGATTGAGGCTTTCTGGGAAAATCATTATATAAAGCCTAAGAGGAGGCTGACTCTTGCTGAGGATTATTGAAATCCAGGAGAAGGTCTAAATTGTATTGGGGAATCCAAAGGGAAAGTAACTCTTGCTGTTGATTTGAGCAGAGTTGATTTACCAGATGCCATGAGGCTCTGATTCTTTTGAGGATTTGTTGATGGTAAGTTGACCCTGGATGGGATTTTTAAGGTCAAAGTTAAGCCTGGTTGGGGATCAGAGGGGTTTAAAGGTGAGTTTGAAAACCTTAGAAGTTTTAACTCTTCAGGGGGCTAGTGTATTGGTAAAATGATCAGGATTTATCCTATGCTTTTAGGAAGCCTGTGGCTCCTTGTGTTAAGTCCAAAAGGAGACTATGGAGGGGGGGGGACTTTCCAAGTCTACTTTTATGAAGCCCAATAGGAGGCTGGGACTACCCAAGTCTCTTGAGAAGAGGTAGACTCTGGTTGGAGAGAGATCTTTGTATGATGCCCAAGAGGAGGCTGTTGGTTCAAGGGACGAGGATCAACCCTTGAATGATTGGGTATTCTGGAGTTTTGACTTTCTTGAGGATTGAACTAGTAGAGATGACTAAATTCTATCTTATTCTTTTAGGGAACCTTTGGGTCCTTGTACTAAGCCTAAGAGGAGGCTGTGGGGAACTTCTAAGAAGCCTGGTGGTCCTTGTACTAAGCCCAAGAGGAGGTTGTGGGGAACTTTTAAGAAGCCTGTTGGTCCAAGCCTAAGAAAAGTTCGAGAAAGGTTTCACCGTGAATAATCCTTTCTTTGTTAAACAATTCCAAGGTTTGAAGAAATTCAAAAGAGGTTTCACCGGGAATTAATCCTCTCTGGGGAAATGAATCTCTTTTATATGTGTAGCGTGCAGTTTTTTCTGGTGACGAGACCACCTTACCGCAAACGGTTTGGGTGCTACTTTCTGATTTCTGTATTTATCCTATGAAGCTGGTTAAGGAAGGGGAAGATATCTTAAACTAACCCTGCATGCAAATGTTTTCTTTAACAAATGCTAAGAGATTGGGGATCGGGGTCAGGTTATACAAAGGGAAGCTATTAACACCACGTGTATCTATGGTAATCCATAGGAACCTTCTTTTTGCATGTATTTCTGTTAACTTGAAATGCTTTCTTCTGTTTATCTGTTGTGGATTGGGAAAGTTTCTCCTTTGGGAGTGTTGAGAGAATGTTTTTGTTGGTTTTTGGGTTTTTTGTTGTTTTTGGGAAGGTACTGGACCTAAAGATTTTGATTTGTGTGCTCGCTAAGATTTCGCAATCTTATGCCTACGTATTCCCGTAAAGAGATTTGGGAAATCAGAGCAATCGTAGTTCCTCCTATTTCTATGGGAGGAAAGAAAATTTCGTGTCTTGTTCCAAGCTCAAGATTGAAGCTAGCTGAGTATTTGTGTCTTGTTTAAAGCCCAAGATTGAAGCTAAAAGGGTGATTGAGAGAGAATTTGTCGTCTCTAAAGAGAGATATCTCACCTATTCATCACAGATGTTGAGAATTGGTTATAAGGGAAATTACTTTAACTGGGATATGAGAAATCCAGCAATGCCATAATTTCCTTTATAAGAGGGATGTCATGAAGGAAGAAAGCTTTAACTCAGTGTAGAGCAATGCCACTTTTTCCTTGATGAATCCTTCATGCTAAGAGAGGGACATTGGCTTGGATGTATGGAATCCAAAGGCTTGCCATTTACAGCAGTCAGATGAAAGATGAATTTTAGCCAGGATAAAAGAAGGACTCCAACTTGGATTTTGAATCAACAAGTGTGCCACTTACAACAATTATCTGAAAAAAAGGTTTTGATTGTTTGTTTTGATATGTGATGTATAGAGGATATATCTTCCTGTAGAGAGGAATCATGGTCTCATCTGAGGAGATGTTGTTTTTTTCGTGCCTTGATCAAAGCCCAAGGTTGAAACTAAAGGAAAATGACTCCACTGGGGAGGGTTTTATCTGTCTTGTACAAAGCCCAAGATTGAGGCTGACTGGGGAAATTTCTTATATGAAGCCTAAGAGGAGGTTGTCTCTTGCTGAGGATTTATTGAAATCCAGGAGCAGGTCCAAATTGTATTGGGGAATCCAAGAGGATTTACTCTTACTGGGAATTAGGGAAGAGTTGAAGTATCAGATGCCATGAGGCTCTGATCCAGTTAGGGTTTTGTTGAGGTCAATCTGACCTTGACTGGGATTTTCAGGGTGAAATTTAAGCCTTTCTAGAGGGCAGAGAAGTTTAAAGGTGAGTTTGAAAAACCTTAGAAGTTTTTTAACTCTGTTGGAGACTGTTGTATTGGTAGAGTGATCCGGGTTTTTCCTATACTTTTAGGGAACTTGAGGGTCTATGTGTGAGATCCAAGAGGAGATGAGACTTTCCAAGTCTTATTTGTATGAAGCCCCAGAGGAGGCTGAGTCTGTCCAAGTCTCTTAAGAAATGGTAGGCTCTGGTGTAGAGAGGGGTCTTTGTATGATGACCAAGAGGAGGTTGTTGGTTTAAGGGATGAAGATAAACCTTTAGACTGGTATGATGTTCTGGAAATTTGACTCTCTTGGGGAGTGAACTAGTAGAGATAACTAATTTCTATCCTATACTTTTAGGAAGCCTATGGGTCCTTGTATTAAGCCCAAGAGGAGGCTGGGGAACTTCTCTGATGCCTGTTGGTCCTTGTACTAAGCCCAAGAGGAGGTTGGGGATACTTCTAGGAAACTTGTGGTTCCAAGCCTAAGAAAATTTCAAGAAAGGATTCACCGGGAATTAATCCTTTCTTTGCTGAACAGTTCTAAGGTTTGAAGAAATTCAAAAGAGGTTTCACCTGGAATTAATCCTCTCTGGGGAAATGAATTTCTTGTACACATATATTTCTAAGTTTTGACAGTCTTGAGAAAAGTTTCACCGAGAATAATTCCTTTCTTTGTTCCATATTGAATAAGCCCAAGAGGAGGCAGACTGTATTAAGGGAATTTCCTATGAGGGAACTAGTTTTGACTAAGTTAGAAGTAACCTCTGGTTTGACCTAAGTGTAGACCTAACTGCTGGGGAAATTCTAAACAAGTATGCACAAGTATATACAAATAAGTGTATCAACAGGTATATAAACAAGTATGCATTGAATTAAAAAGATGTTGGGTCTTACACTCTGAAAAGAGGCCCAAAAGTGTTTCAAATGAAGTTTGAAAAATTAAAATCTAGGAAAAACCCTAATTTTAATTAAAAATATAATTTTTCAAAAATAAATAAATAAAAACTAATGTAAAATATCAAATATATTTAAAAACAAGTTATGAGTTTTGAAAAATATTTTGAAAAATCATGTTATGTTTATATGAAAGTGTGTAATTCATTTGAATTTGAAAAATCAAGAGGAAAACTTCATTAAAAATGTTTAAAAACAATTAAAATGAAATTCTTTACAAAAATTCAAACTATATTAAATAAATAATATAAATTTGATTTTTTTTTGTAGAATAAAATATTTTAACATTTTTGTGAATTTTTAAAAAAAGGAACAAATAAAAAATGATTAAAATTGAGGAAGAAATTAATTTTTGAAATCAATTAAGAAAATGACTTAAAAATTCAAAAATTCAAATAATTTGAAAAAGGCGCCAACGGTCACCTTCTTCTTCCCCATGCCCGCGCCATGGATGATTTGCAAAACCTCACTTTTCTCTCTGATTACTCAATGATTTTGCACGATTCAAACATCAATCTCACTCGTTTTTGAACAAGGATTCTAATGGTACCAATTAATTGCATTTATTTTCAGTGTGGAGTGAGAAATCAAGTGATGAACACATGAACCCTAATTTCTGCAAGAACACTATGAAATCCTATACACGATAGCTACAAATCAATTGATTGAGGGGAAACACTCTACATAAGTGCAGAAACATGTTTGTAACATGAAAACACATTTATGATGCATGGATCATATAGTTTGAGAGTTCAGGCTTACCTCTTGCAAGAAAAAATAGAATTGTGTGTTGGAGGTGTTACAGATGTTGTTTGATGACTTGGACAACTACAATGGACCTTATGTAAGGTATTTGGAAGCTTGGAATGGATTGAAACAACCTGGATCACCTTGTGGCAACTCAACTGCAAATAGGTCTGAGTTTGATTTTGAGCTTTGTGATTCTGAGGTTACAGATGTGTGGGAAATGTTTGGATAGCTCACATATGATGTATATGATGTGTCTACACCATTAGTTTTGATAGAATTGCTTCCTATTGAAAAATTCGCATGTTACTTGAAAAGGAAGAAATTTCTGGTTTTTGAGAGTGAAATGAAGAAGTGCATGTGTTGTTATGCTCTTGTGTACTCAAATTGATCAGAAAGGACCCCTATTTATAGTAGAGCAAGTTTGTTTTGGGAGCAATAGTGATTGGCAATTGATCATGGTGTGTAGCTTGTAGCCATTGACTTGGATGTTCCAAAGTGCCAAGTCAACTATAGCTTGATTCCATTCAATTTCTGTAGGTTTGAATGCTTAGATTTTGGACTGAATCTTAACTGGTTTGGATTGTTATAGCTTGGTTCATGACACCTCAATGCATTGCATTAATGTAACCTTGCCAAAATTAAATTTCAAAGTTCATGTCATGATGGTTTTGCACATGCCAAGTTGAATTATTGACTCCTTAATCAAGAAACAAATGAGTCATCAGAAGTTTAGTGTTTTTGGAAGATAACAAAGTTGGCAAAATGGCAAGACTTGAGTGAAAAAATCGTGTGGCACAAGTTATGTTTTCATGCTTTTGTGTAGGCAGGGTGAAAAATGCCATTTTTGGAGGCTTATAACTCCTTGCTCAAGTTGAATCATGGGAGGCTCTGTCATACCCCAAATTTTGACCACAAGATTTCTCATCATTGTGCAAATCGTCACTACAATATGGATGTACCATCATACCTCATCAATCTTCTCAAGGATTGTTGAGCACTTACCTCAATCAAGAATTAGGGTTTTGAGCCCTCTCAGAGTACTCAGATAAAGGATCAATCAAGAATTGACATGATCTTGAACTTGTCTAGCCTCTCAAACACCCATAAAGGATCAAGAGGTCTCCCACATCAAGAATCAAGCACAAGGTTGCAACATTCCAAGTGGATCAAGCCTCAAGATTGCAAGTATCACCAAATTAGGGTTTTGGTCGACCAAAGCCTCCAGATGAAAATTTTCATCTGGGCATGAACCAATACTTCAAAAAATGCTTCAATAATCTCAAAGGGACCTCATGGACCCAATCATAGAGTCAAAATAACCTCAGGGGATGCATTCATCAAAAATCCAGAATTAGGGTTTCTTGACCTAATTCAACCCTAAGTTGGCATTTGGAGCAAGACATGAGCCAAAACCTCAAGAAGTTTTTTGAAGACCTCCAATACATCATATTGATCCATTCACAAGTTTGGATTGATTCAAGGAACTTGGTTCACAAGCAATGCAAGAATTCAATTTCATCTGGACCAATTAGGGTTTCTTGATGAAAAGTCAATTGTACCTTTGACTTTTGACCAAGACATGATACCAAACCATGGGGCATGATTCAATACACTCTAAAACACCTATTGAATCCATCCATTGGGTTTGAATTAGGTCAAGGAATTGATTGCATAGAGGATCACACAGTTTGGAATTCATTTGACAAAAAGTCAACTGTGCCAAAAAACCAAGTTTGACTTTTTGAATTTCTTGACAAACAAGGCTTCCCTAAGTAAAAAACAATGATAATTCATGGTTTGGATCATCATCTATCAAGAAAAATCAAGAAAAGTGGGGTTACTTGCAGAAGGGGCCACCTTAAGAAACCTAAAATTTTCTAAGTTCTGGAAGAAAAGTGATTTGGTACCAACTTTGCAAGGTCATAACTTCCAAACCACAAGGCTTTTTTCTCCCATCCAAAGCTCAAATGAAAGCTCTCATTACATACTTCAAAATTGTCAACTACATCAGATTCCAAATCCTCATGGATTGATCAAAATCACAAAAACATGAAAATGACCACTTTTCCAACACTTAGTGAAAATTTCAAGTCAGAATCTGTTTCACTTTTCACCAACTTTGAGGCCATTTTTCACCATGATCCAAGTTGATTCAAGACCAATGTTGGACATCAAAGTTAAAGTAAGATATACAAGCTTTCCAAAGAGTACAAGAACTCCCATTAATTCAACTTTAGCAAGGAGTTATGAACCTCACAGCATGCCTTGCTCAAACTGATTTTCATGACAGCATTTGGCAGATTGTGTGCATTTCTTGTGCCACATGATTTCCATTTCTAATTTTGTCATTTTCCAAGCCTTGTCCTCTTCCAAGATCAAAAAGAATCTTGATGATTCACTTGATGATTTCAACTTTGAACCCTTGAGTCAAGAAATCAACTTGGCATGTGCAAAACCATCATTTACATGAACCTTGAATTTCAAATTTAGCATCAAGCATTTATGTGATGCATAGAGGTGGCATGAATCAGTTACAAACCAGCCAAAAGGAGTCAAGAAACATGAGTGTTCAAACCTACAAAGTTGGTTGAAGCCAAGATAAGAGGAGACTTGGTACCTTGGCATTTAAGAAAGTGCTACATGACAAAATCCATTGGATAATAGCATGCTCCCTCATCCACTCACTATTCCTTCAAAAACAAACATCCTCTACTATAAATAGAGGTCATTTCTAATGTTTCAAACCACACAAAAACAATACCAAAGCCTTGTTTTCTCACTCTCCCTCTCTTACTTCGTTTTCAAGTCACAATGGAGCAATTTGGGGATTCTTGAAACCAGAGCAAAAACCACTCAAATAACTATCCAAACACATCATAAACTATCTATTGGAGGTGTTTAAACCTTCATCCTCATTGTACAACACCAAAACCCGAACATGCCTTGTTCTTGAGGTTTCCAGCTGGTTTTGATCATCCTAAAAGCTTCTAAGGGATCAATCAAGAGTGTCTAAAGCATTAGATTACTTCTGGCACAAGAATTTTGCAAGATAGCACAATGAGCTTGAAGAGGTAAGTGCATAACAACTTGAAATCTTTAAAATATGCATTGCTTTGATGTCCATTGATCATGAACATGTCATATATATCATATGTGTTGTGTTTGAACCAATTTACCATGCTATTGTTGCTTGTATGAAGAGATAGCATAGAACTTGCAAATTTTGGCCTATTTTGAAACCACTATTGGGTTTTAAAATGTAGGCATCTTTAGAAAATTATGAAACCACCATTGGATTCCACATGAAATTCTAGGTAGGATCCATCTAAATTTCATCCAATTTCATGGAGAAATGAGGGAGATATGGTCCTTCTTGCAAATCATTCAAAACTTGATTTTTTGCCTTAGCCTGACTTGAAATTTAGGCCACCATTATATACATATGGGGGTGGTTTTGATACACGGATGTATCACCACCCCAGTGGTAGCAGCGCATGTGTGTTTGGTTGGAGGGGGTGAGTTCAACACCCACCCAGACCATTTTTTGGCTCCCTCTCATTTTGCTATTTTTTCTTATTTTTCTTGATTTTCTTAATTAATCTCAAAATTAATTTCTCTCTCAATTTTAATTATTTTTTATTGGTTTTTTTTTTTAAATTCACAAAAATATTGAAATATTTTATTCTACAAAATAATCAAATTTATATTATTTATTTAATATAGCTTGAATTTTTGTAATTAATTTCATTTGATTTGTTTTCAAACATTTTTAAAATGAGGTTTCCACCTTGAATTTTCAAATTTAATTGGATTCCAAGCTTTCATGTGATTAAACATGATTTTTCAAAACATTGTTCAAAATTTACAACTTGTTTTTCAATATATTTGGTATTTCATGTCATTTATTACTTATTTTTCTTTGAATTTTTTTTTTTTAAAGAAATTAGGGTTTCCTCTTGATCAAACTTCATTTGAAACACTTTTGGGCCTCTTGGTAGAGTGTAAGCCCCATCCCTTTGTAAATAAATAAATTTGGGCCTCAGTCATTGTATAAGTCCCGATACGATTTTAAAAATCTCGGCGCGATCGCCATTTTCAAAACAATTTTCATCTGGGCCTCTCCTTGAGTTGTAAGCCCCATCTTTATTCTTTTCAAACACTTTTGAGCTTCTAATAGAGTGTAAGACCCAACCCCCTTGTACATAAATAATTTGGGCCTCAGTCATTGTATAAGTCTCTACGCGATTTTCAAAATAAACGGTGCGATCATTGTTCTTCATCTGGGCATCTCCTTGAGTTATAAGCCCCAACCCTTGTATAAAAATAAACTTTTGGGCCTCTAAATAGAGTGTAATACCCATACTCTTTGTAAATACAATAATTTGGGCCTCAATCATTGTATAAGTCCCCCTGTGGTTTACAAAACTACGACGCGATCGTCGCCTTTTCAAAAGAATTCATCTGGGCCTCTCCTTGAGTATAAGCCCCAAACTTCCTTTTAAAACAAATTTCTTTTTGATTCAACTTCAATTTCAAGGTTTTATCAAAACTTTCTTCAATTTCTTGAAAACCTAACCATGCAGCTGTAGTCAATTACACTATGCTTGGGCTTGCACAATTGTAAGTTCCACTATCCCTTCAATACATACATGTTTATATATTTCATCTGTATATATATATATATATATATATATATATATATGCTTGTACATACTTACTTAGAGTTTTCCCCAGCAGTTAGGTCTAGGTTTAGGTCAAACCAGAGGTTACTCTTTCAACATAGTCAAAACTAGTTCCCCATAGGAAATTCCAGATACAGTCTTGCCTCCTCTTGGGCTTATACAATATGGAACAAAGAAAGGAATTATTCCCAGTGAAACTTTTCTCAAGACTGTCCAAAATTAGAAGTATTATGTACAAGAAATTCATTTCCCCATAGAGGATTAATTCCCGGTGAAACCTCTTCTGAATTTCTTCAATCCCTAGAACAGTTCTGCAAAGAAATGACTTATTCTCGGTGAAACCTTTCTTGAACTTTTCTTAGGTTTGGACCCCAGGTTTCCTAAAAGCATCCCCAGCCTCCTCTTGGGCTTAGTACAAGGACCCACAAGCTTCTTAGAAGTTCTCAGCCTCCTCTTGGGCTTAGTACAAGGACCCAAAGGCCTCCTACAGGTATAGGACAGAAATTAGTCATCTCTACTAGTTCAATCCTCAGGAGAGTCAGAATTCCAAACATCAGACCATCATAGGGTTAATCTTCATCTCTTAAAACCTCAGCCTTCTCTTGGGCATCATATAAAGACCCCTCTGTACACTAGAGCCTACCACTTCTGGAGAGACTAGGACAATCTCATCATCCTCTTGGGCATCATACAAAGATTATTCTCTAGCTAAGAGTCAACCTCTTCATTCAAGTAGACTTGGAAAGCTCATCTCCTCTTAAATCTCACACAGAGACCCTCAAGTTTCCTAAAGGCACAGGAAAATCCTGGTTATTTCATCAACATACTAATCTCCAGCAGAGTTAAAACCTCCATAGGTTTTCAAACTCAAGGTTTAAACCTTCACCTTAAAAAACCTCAGCCAGGGTCAATTTACCATCAATAAAACCCTAACAGAATCAGAGCCTCAAGGTATTTGATATTGTAACTCTCCCTTTGATCCCCAGGAAGATTAAAACCTTTGTGATTCCCCAACACATATTGGACCTGTCTCTGGACTTCAATAATCCTCAGCAGAAGTTAGCCTCCTCTTAGGCTTCATGTAAGAATTTCCCCAACCAGCCTCCTCTTAGGCTTTATATAATGATTTTCCTCAGTAGAGTCAGCCTCAATCTTGGGTTTTGTACAAGACAGATAAAACCTCCCCAGTGGAGTCAATCTCTTTTCAGCCTCAATCTTGGGCTTTGTACAAGATAGATATAAAACTTCCCTAGTATAGTCAACCTTTTAGCTTTAAACTTGGGCTTTGATCAAGGCACACAAAAATCAACATCCCTTCAGATGAGACCATGAGTCCTCTTTGCAGGAGGATATTTCCTCTATACATCACATATTAAAAATAAACAATCAAAACTTTTTTTCCAGATAATTGTTGTAAGTGGCACACTTGTTGATTCAAAATCCAAGCTGGAGTCCTTCTTTTATCCTGGTCAAAAATCATCTTTCATCTAACTGCTGTAAGTGGCAAGCCTCTGGCTTATTTACATCCATGCCAATGTCCTTCTCTTAGCATGAAAGATTCATAAGGAAAAAGTGGCATTGCTCTACACTGAGTTAAAGCTTTCTTCCTTTATGACATCACCCTTTATAAAGGAAATTATCGCATTGTTGGATTCTCATATCCCAGTTAAAGTAATTCTCCTTTATAATCAATTACCCAACATTTAGTGATGATTAGGTGAGATACTATCCCTTTAGAGATGACAAATTCTCTCTCAGTCACCCTTTAGCTTCAATCTTGGGCTTTGAACAAGACACAAATACTCAAACTACTTCAATCTTGGGCTTTAAACAAGACACCAAACATCTTTCCTCCCATAGAATAGGAGGAACTACGATTGCTCTGATTTCCCATATATCTTTACGGGAATATGTAGGCATAAGATTGCGAAATCTTAGCAAGCACACAAATCAAAAACCTTAGGACCAGTACCTTCCCAAAAACAACGAAAAACCCGAAAACAACAAAAAAAAAACTCTCCCAACACTCCCAAAGGAGAAACTTTCCCAAACCATAGCAGATAAACACCAGAAAGTATTTAAACCAACAGAGAAACAAGCAATAAAAAGTCTATGGATAACCATATATACAATCGGTGTTGACAAGTTCCCTTTGTATAACCTAACCCAGAATCCCCAGTCTCTTAGCATTTGTTAAAGAAAACATTTGCGTGCAAGGTTAGTTTTAGATATCTTCCCTTTCCTTTCCAGCTTCATAGGATAAATAAGAAATTAGAAAGTAGCACCCAATTCCAACTATTGCGGTAAGGTGGTCGCGTCACCGACAAAAATTGTACGCTATAGAAAAATGGCAACTCTGCTGGGGAGTACTTTAGGATTAGAGTTCCTAAGAGGTCTAGGCTTTGATTTACTTCTCTATTTATTTATTTTCTCAGTTTTCTACTATATATATCATTTATTGTCATATTACTTGATCCCCGTGTTTAAATTTCTGTTAACTGGGAATGCGATTAATACGCATGTGGAAAGTATGAGAGAACATTAAGATAAGTGGTGGCATATCCGAGAAATGCTTATAGGGAGTGAATCCCGACCAAGTTAACTTGGCAGTCCACTGAATCAGTCGAGGTACCCGTGTGGAAATATTGATGTTGAACGACCGATTGTCGTGAAAGCATCGTTTATCCCAGTACGGTACCCATGACCCTGAGGATTTAGTAGACATTTAACCATTTGGCCATTTGGTAGTGAGTTGACTATCGGGAATAGTTGATACGCGATACTACACTCAAAAGAGATTCATCCTAGGATATTACAACTCGCTCGAGTGAATCAGCTTGCTGTTAACATCCATAGGAGGGAGGGGTCAATGATTTTGGGAACCTTTTAGAACCCGATCTACAGGTACAAAAATTGACCAAATAGTACAACCTTTGGGAATGGGTAAATCCATGACTCCATGCTCGTGATAATGAACCCCTGAACCCATGTTTTCAAATGTTTTTGTTTTCTGCATTCATGCATTCAGTAAAAAAACTCTTTTCAAAACAGAAAAAAAATCTTTTTCCAAAAGAACTAAAACAATAATTGCAAATATCAGAGGTTGCGTTATGGATTTCGGCAGAAGAAAAACGCACAAGTACACCTTCAAGGCTCCGAAACTAGAAGACTTAAGGAAATTGGGAAGGATATGATTACCAATCCCGAGGCTTTCAGAACTAAGCACGGAGGATTGTTGTCTCTGTTAAAGGTCAACGTGGTTGAAGGGATCCTGTCTACACTGGTACAGTTCTACGATCCGGTTTACCACTGCTTCACATTCCCAAATTACCAACTTGCACCAACATTGGAGGAGTACTCCCACCTGATTAATCAAGCTCCATTTTTCGGACTAGAAGAAATTTCAAAGGATCAGGCCATTGCAAGAGCAATATCCTTGGATGAGTCAAAAGTTAAGACTCACATGACTACTAAAGGAGGAATCCAGGGTTTACCGCCTAAATTCCTGATGGAGAAAGCTCTATACTTTGCTAGTGTAGGAAACATAACTGCCTTCGAAGATGTCTTTGTTCTGTTCATATATAGGTTATCCCTCTTTCCCAACATTGACAACTTCGTCGATACCAATGCTGTTAAGATATTCTTAATAGGAAACCCCGTACCAACCTTGCTCACAGATGCTTATCATTCTGTACATTTAAGGAATTTGTACAGTGGAGGAATGATCACATGCTGTGTACCATTACTCTACAAATGGTTCATTTCCCATTTGTCCAAGTCTGCTGCTTTTTGGGATCACAAGAGTTTCTACAATGGTCCCAGAGGATTATGTCTCTTACCAATTCTGACATAGATTGGTACAATTGGATTTACAAAGGGATAGAGATCATCGACAGATGTGGAAATGAGGGATCAACTATCATCCAATTCTGGCTCGCCGTCAACTCGGATACCCGATGAAGAATATCCCACATAATGTTCATCTGAAAGGTCTTTTCTTCAAGGAAGGGGAAAATGACAGGGCACTGAAGAAACTTATCTCCACTGGGAAGACCAAACTGTACCTCCATGGAACCTTATCTCCACTGGGTACAAACTAGAGCCCTCAAGTTGAGGATGCCTTACCCTCGTCAATAAGTTTTTCCCTTAAAGGAATTTGTCCTTTATTTCATGTCTAATGCGGAAAAACTCCAGGTCGCTCTAAACAAAGTCCAACGTGAGAAGATTTCTTGAAAGAACAAATACCAGATCCTTAATTTGGAATGTACCAAGATTCAGTAACTGCTAATGGAAAAAGATGCTCTGATTGAGATATTAGAGCAACATGCCATAGAAAGTCAGGAAGGCCGAAGAAATTTACTCACTCCTTTCACTTAGCAAAGGATCGTCGACCCAACAACGGCTGAAGAGGCCCGATCAAAGAAAAGAAAAATACAGGAACCAGCATCTGAGCTCTCCTCAGAGAGAACTCAGGATCTATAAGCTTAGACGTTTCCTTCTTACACTTTGTAAAATACTGTACTTTTCCTTGTAAAATACTGCAATCTTTCGAATTCAATAAAAGGGGTCCCGCCCACTGTGTGATATTTACAATCTAATTGTTGAAGTTTCTTTTTGAAAAATAAAAACTAAAAAAATACGTCATTGCATGTCATTCATAATTCTCACATAACACATTTTTTATCTTTGAGTCTCATGTATGTATCACACTCTTGAGTCAAACTGTCTCATTCGTACAATACTCGGGCCAATCTACAAAAGAAAATGGACGATCTCGAGGAAGAGAACAGAGAGCTGAGAGAAGAAATCAACGCTCTGAAGAAGAGTTTGGAGAAACTCCACCACGACATGCAAACCCTGGCAGTAGCCCAGGAACAACAACATACAAGGACTGTGATCTCAGAGATTACATCTACACCCATGTTTGAGACACATGATAGTCATCCTCGGTACACCATACCTAAAGGGCGCCCCTGGGGCATGCCTTTCAACTTTATACCTGAAGGATATATCCCACCGGTCACTAAAGGCCCAGAAGCTGTAGCGGGAACCACCGGACCTGAAGGTTACAAACTTCAGGAAAATGAAGATGCAAGGGTTACGACAGCAACTCCTGAAGGTTACAAACTTCAGGGCACTGAAGCGCCAAAAATCACCGCAATAATGTCTATACCACAACCAGTGGTACACACTGTCCCGGAAGGGTAGATTTTGCAAACAATTTCTGGCAAAAACGAAAACGTATACGAAAGGATGAATGAGTTCCAGGAATAATTCTTGGAAATGCAGAAGGAACTGCATACCATTCGCGGTCAAGACTTATTCGGTAAAGACGCCGCTGACCTCTATTTGGTCCCTAATGTAAAGGTCCCGCACGAATTCAAGGTACCTGACTTTGAAAAATACAAAGACAACTCTTGCCCTCAAAGTCATTTGGTGATGTACGCTCGAAAAATGTCTACCCAAACAGACAATCAACAGCTACTGATCCATTACTTCCAAGACAGTTTAACCGATGCCACACTCAAATTGTACATGGGTTTAAACCGCACCAAGATCAGTACTTTCAGAGATCTCGGGCAGCCTTTGTTCAGCAGTATAAATATAACTTGGACATGGCACTAGATAAGGATCAGCTCAGAGCAATGTCACAAATGGATAAAGAAACCTTCAAAGAATATGCTCAGAGATGGACTAAAATTGCCGCCCAGATCTGTCCCCCTCTCGAGGAAAAGGAAATGACAAAGATTTTCCTAAAAACATTGAGTTCGTTTTATTACGACCAAATGGTTACCAGTGCCCCCAGTGACTTCACTGAAATGGTGAACATGGGAGTACGCCTTGAAGAAGCAGTTCGAGAAGGACGAGTGGTCAAAGATGCAGAGCTATCTAGCAGTACCAAAAGATACGGTAATGCTTTCCAAAAGAAGAAGGAAATAGATATCAGTAATATCTCTCTGGGAAAGCAAAGGCGAAGGTATTAACCGGTAGCAGCGGTAACTCCCGCTATCAACCCAGCGCCAGCTCCGACATATCAACCTCAGGTTGCTCAGAACCAACTAAATCAACAACAGCATTAGCAAAGGCAGCAACAGCCTCTTCAGCAGGCTCGCCTGAAGTACAATAATAAGAATCATACTACACGACCATCCGGGTTCGACCCTATACCGATGTTGTATACAGAGTTATTTCCACTTCTACTGGCCAAGGGGCATGTTCAAACCAGGACTCCTCTCACAGTACCAAAAAATCCCCCTTTTTGGTTCAAAGCAGATGAAACTTGCCCTTACCATCAAGGAGGATCAAGTCATAACATTGAGAATTGTCTCAGCTTCAAGTCGGATGTACAGAAGCTTGTCAGGAACGGGGTCTTATCTTTCAAAGATACTAATCCAAATGTTCAGACGAACCCGTTGCCGTAACACTAAAAGACTACAGTTAATTTGATAGAAGGAGAACCTGTCAACAGTTATCAAATTCACAATGTACGCTTACTAGGAACCAACCTGGTAAAGATGCATTGCAAACAGAGTAGGTACGACCACGTGCCATTTCATAACTATCATCAGTGTGATACCTGCTCCAAGGACAATCAAGGGTGTGCCATAGTACAAACAGCTTTGCAAGAACAAATGGATATGGGCTGGATTCAGGATCACATGATTCGTGAAGCAAACATGGCCCATGCACATCCCAACATTGTTCTGAACCACGACATCCGTCCAATGAACGTCAATTTAGTGGCGATACATTCAAGACAAAGTCAGTATTACAACCTGCCGCGGCATGATTACAGCGCTTGTCTAGTCTGCTCAACAGATAATCAGGGATGCTCTTTTGTACAAGAGGCCCTCCGACATCAAATGGATCTCGGATGGATCCAAGACTACTGTGAAAGAAGTAACCATCAAGTCAATATGGTTCAAATCTTCGACATACGCCTGATGAATACCAGTCTAGTGGAATTACATGCTAAACAAGTCAGACTTGGTTTTCTGGCTTCACATGATTATCTAGACTATAAAGAATGCTGCGAAGACGACCAAGGGTGTGCGCTTGTGCAAAAGACACTTCAACATATGTTGGACCACTGGTGGCTTCCGATTTACTTAGATGAAGACACAAAACAGATTGACATGACTGATGGGAATCCTGGTAGACATCAAAGTCGTGATATCCGCTCAATAGAAACAGATCTAGTAAAGATGCACTGCATACAAAGCGGGTACGGTCGAGTACCACCTCACAATTATAAGTGTTGTAGAGCATGCTCGGAAAATAACCAAGGATGATATCTAGTGCGAGCAGCCCTCCAGCACTAGTTAGAATGAAAAGAGATTTAACCAGGTTCAAATTTTGAGTCAATCAACATGATAGAAGATTACCTCCCTGGTCAGAACAAAAGCACTGTCATAATCTCTGATCATGGAATAACCAAGGACGTTTGCATCGTAATCCCTCTACTCAATGAATCGAAGATCCCTCTTAACAGTAGAAAAGTTCCCAACTAGGAACTAATTGAGTTTGCCTACGACGGTCAGAAAAACCAAAAAGCTCTTGGGGTTATCTACCTGCCAGGTCCAATACCGTATAGGTCAGAAAAGGCTATCCCATACAAGTACGGTGAAACGACCATAGAAAATGGAAAGGAAACTCCATTACCCTCCGTTGTGAACATTATCGACATCAATCGAGTTACTTGGAGCAGTCGGATCTTCAACAGAGGAGTTGGAGAAAAGGAACCTCAAACAGAAATTCTCAACCAACAAGTCGGTCAATCCAGTAATCCAGAGCCTATAAAGAGCAATGATGAGATGCTGAAGCTCATCCAGAAAAGTGAGAACAACATTGTGGATCAATTGTGGCAAACTCCGTCTCGAATCTCTGTGTTATCTCTCCTGCTTAGTTCGGAAGCTCACAGGGAAGCTCTTCAGAAGGTTTTAGAACAAGCCTTTGTGGAACAAGATGTGACGGTAGGACAATTTGACAGCATCATCTCCAACATCACTTACTGTAACAATTTAGGATTCAGTGATGAAGAACTGTTGGAGGAAGGCAAGAACCATAATATGGCACTTAACATTACAGTCAATTGCCAAAAGGATGCTTTAGCCAGCGTACTGGTAGACACAGGATCATCTTTTAATGTTATGCCAAAATCAACTTTGGTACGACTATCGTTTCAAGGAGCTTCGATGAGAGACAGTGAGATCATCGTCAAAGCCTTTGACGGATCCAGAAAAATAGTTATCGGCGAAGTCGATCTTCCCATAACCATCGGTCCTCACACTTTCCAGGTCATGTACATCCGAGCAGCATACAGCTATTTATTAGGAAGACCTTGGATACACGAAGCTGGGGCAGTCACTTCGACACTTCACTAGAAGCTGAAGTTCGTCAAGAATGACAAATTAGTCACGATGTGCGGAGAGCAAGCCTTAATTGTGAGCAACTTATCATCATTCTCCTGTGTAGAACCAGAGGAGGTTATTGGAACTCAGTTCCAAGCACTTTCAGTGAGCAATGAGAATCAACAAGAAAGAGGGACGTCGATTTCCTCATACAAAGACACTCTTAAAGTGATCGAGAGTAATGATATATAAGGATGGGGAAAGATTGTAACTCCTACTGATAACAAGACAAGAAAAGGTCTTAGTTTCTCTCCAACCTGTACCCAGACTACGAAGAAGGACGAAAGTTTTTGTCATATTCAGGATTTCTTCCACAGTGGAGGCTTCCTCCACCCAGTGTCTCAAGAAGTACACACCATCGATGGGAACGACTCCTCCGATATGGATGAAGAGTGGAAATCTTATCTTAACCATGAAGGTTATATGTCTCAAGGAGAAACGCACATGCCATTCTGTTCCCCAAAGCAGAGTCCAAGATATATACCGAGATTAGATGTCAGAATGATTTATAGAGATTGTGATCCCGAAGGTTGTCGTGCTCCGCCCAATTCATTAGAGGAAGACACTCCGATGAAAGACAACTTTGACTATGATTATTATGATCCCCTGGATGACTTGCCTATCTGGAAACCATACACAGATGACTCGGGGCAAAAGAGTCAGCCGGACAATGCCTATCAGCTGAGTAATCTTGAAAAGAACACCCATGTTCCCACAAAGTCATGGGATCATTACTCACGACATTCCGAAAATGTCCAACTCCACGGTGATGAATTTGCAAAGATTGCAGGACAAGAATTCATTAACTACGCAATTCCTGAAATCAACGTCATTGAGGAGGATGACTCATCTATGCCCACAGAAACTTAGGACACCTTGGGACAGCCAAGCGGTAAGTACGACTTCCTAGTCAAATACACTGCTCCCGAAAGCTCTCGTATCAGGCTTGAGGACATCTGGCCAACTGGATGGGGAGATTCTCTCGAGAGTGAAAACACTATGGAAAATACAATAGAAGAGTTCATTTATGATAACTCTGCATGGGAGGAAGACTCCAATGATCCTACACCACCAGAAATCAGTGTCATTTCTGAAGACAAACCAAGAAGGAAAGTACCAGACTTTGTGATTCACAGAGGAGTTTGTCACAATTGGGTTGCAGTCGATGTCCCGAAAATCGTCCATAAGTCGAAGTAATTACCATCTTTGTTTTGATTTTTCACCTTGCCCGGGTGAAATGGATATTTTATAGGGCTCACTTTTCTGTAAATGTCCCTATTCGCTTCGCCCAAAGCGACAGAGTTTTGTTTTATAGGGTTGTGTTTCAAGAATCGACAAATCATGATTAAATAATGTCATTCTAAATTCCCGCATTTATTGTTGTTTTCACTTTTCGTTTACAGAAAATGGTAATCCAAAAAACAACCCAAAAAAAACATGCGTTTTCAGAAAATACATTGCACACACTCTTGGATTCTCTCTGTCTCTTCTAAAAAATGAATCATCACGTCATGCAGATTGCTTGTTTTAAACCCCATTGAAACATACGATCCAATGCCCTCTCCCAAATTTGAATTCCCGGTATTTGGAGCTGAAGAAGAAGAGGACGAAGAAATTCCAGAAGATATCTCCCGACTACTCAAGCAAGAGGAAAGGTCTATTGAGCCTCACAAAGAGCCGTTGGAAACGCTCAATTTGGGTTCAGAAGAAAAAAGGAAAGAAGTTAAGATTGGAGAACTGCTCAATCCAACTGTCAGAGAAAGCTTGATAAAACTTCTCAAAGAGTTTCCAGATGTATTTGCTTGGTCCTATCAGGACATGCCAGGGTTGGATACCAGCATCGTGGAACATCACTTACCACTGAAAACAGAATGTCCCCCGGTAAAACAAAGACTGAGAAGGACTCATCCATAAATGGCCATCAAAATTAAGGAGGAAGTACAGAAGCAAATCGACGCAGGTTTCCTTGCCACCTCAGAATATCCTCAATGGTTGGCCAACATAGTGCCAGTTCCAAAAAAGTACGGAAAAGTCAGAATGTGTGTAGACTACAGGGTTTTGAACAAAGCAAGTCCAAAGGATGACTTTCCCCTACCACACATTGACATGCTGGTAGACAACACAACAAAATTCAAGGTCTTCTCCTTCATGGATGGATTCTCGGGCTATAATTAATCAAAATTGTGCAGGAAAATATGGAGAAAACTTCATTCATCACCCCATGGGGCACCTTTTGTTACAAGGTAATGTCGTTCGGTCTAAAGAATGCAGGGGCAACCTATCAAAGGGCCATGACAACTCTGCTTCATGACATGATGCACAAAGAAATTGAAGTGTACGTCGATGACATGATTGCCAAATCTAAAACAGAAGAAGAGCATGTGGAACACCTATTGAAGTTATTCGAGCGTCTGAGAAAATACATACTCCGCTTGAATCCTAATAAGTGCACGTTCGGTGTTCGCTCAGGAAAACTCTTAGCTTTCATCGTCAGCCAGAAAGGAATTGAGGTTGATCCCAACAAGGTTAAGGCCATTCAAGAAATGCCTTCACCAAAGACTGAAAAATAGGTCAATGGATTTTTCGGACGCCTGAATTACATCTCAAGATTCATATCCCTCATGACCGCGACATGCGCGTCGATCTTCAAACTACTTAGAAAGAATCAAAGCTGCGTATGGACATAAGACTGCCAAAAAGCTTTCGACAGCATCAAAGAATATATGTTAAATCCACCAATTCTGTCTCCTCCAGTGGAAGAAAGACCACTGATCATCTACCTAACAGTTTTGGAAGACTCTATGGGTTGTGTGCTTGGCCAACAAGACGAGACAAAAAGAAAAATGTCTGCCATTTACTACTTAAGCAAGAAGTTCACGGACTGTGAAACTCGATACACTATCCTCGAGAGAACTTGCTGCACTCTGGCTTGGGAAGCCAAACGTCTTCTCCAGTACATGATTTGTCACACTACTTGGTTAACCTCCGAAATGGATCCGATCAAGTACATCTTTGAAAAGCCTGCTCTCACAGGAAGGATTGCCCGTTGGCAGATGTTGTTATCAGAATACGACATTAAGTACCATGCCTAGAAAGCCGTCAAAGGAAGTATTTTAGCCGATCATTTGGCTCATCAACCGATTGACGATCAGGAATCAGTCAAATTCGACTTCCCAGACAAAGATGTCATGTACTTAAAAATGAAAGATTGCGATGAACCGCTACCCAGTGAAGGGCCAGATTGCATTCTCTTTATCTCTTCTAAAAACAAATCATCACGTCATACAGATTGCTTGTTTTAAACCCCATTGAAACGTACGATCTAAAGCCTTCTCCCAACTTTGAATTTTCGGTATTTGAGGTTGAAGAAGAAAATAACGAAGAAATTCCAGAAGAGATCTCCATACTACTCAGACAAGAGGAAAGGTCCATTGAACCTCACAAAGAACTGTTGGAAACGGTCAACTTGGGTTCAGAAGAAGAGAGAAAAGAAGTCAAGATTGGGGCACTACTCAGTCCAACTGTCAAAGAAGACTTGATAAAGCTTCTCAAAGAGTTTCCCGATGTATTCGCTTGGTCCTATCAGGATATGCCAGGATTGGATACCAGCATCGTGGAACATGTCATACCCCAAATTTTGACCACTAAGATTCCCATCATTGGGGAAATCATCATCACAATATGGATGAACCATAATACCTCATTAGTCTCCCCAAAGATGGGTGAGCATCCACTACAATCAAAATTAGGGTTTCAATCCCTCTCATAGCTCTTAGACAAAGGATCAATCAAGGAATGACATGATCTTCAACTTGTCTAACCTCTAAAACATCTACAATGGATCAAGAGGACTCCCACTTCAAGGATCAAGCACAAGGCTGCTCCCTTCTAGGTGGATTAAGCCTCAAAATCAACAGTGTCACCAAATTAGGGTTTTGGTCGGCCAGGGCCTCCAGATGGAAATTTTCCTCTTGGCATGAGCCAATGCTTCAAATAATAACTTGAATTACTCCATGGGACCTCATCAACAAGTCAATTTAGCCTCAGGGGATGCATTCACTAAAAAATCAGGAATTAGGGTTTCTTGACCTAATTCACCCCTAAGTTGACTTTTGGGACAAATAATGAGCCAAGACCTCAAGAGAGGATTTAAGGGTCTCTAATACACCACATTGATCCATTTGCAACAATGGAATGATGCAAGAAGCTTGAGCAACAAGTTTCAATTTCATCTGAACCACAATTAGGGTTTCGCGAGAAAAGTCAACTGTATCTTTGACTTTTGACCAGGACATGCTCCCAAACCCTAGGACATGATTCAATACACCCTATAACACATATGAAATCAATCCATCAAGTTTGATTTAGGTCAAGGACTTGATTTCATAGAGGATCGCACAGTTTGGAATTCATCTGACAAAAAGTCAACTATGCACAAAAGTCAACTTTGACTTTTTGAGATTTTTCACAAAAATGGTTTTTCAACCCTAAAATGATGTTAATGTGTGATTGGAATCATCATTCATCAAGAAAAATCAAGAAAAGTTGGATAACTTGTAAAAGGGGTAACCATAAAAAAATTAGAAATTTTCTAAGTTATGGAACAAAGTGGCTAGGGTACCAACTTTGGAGGATCATAACTCCTAAACCACAAGGCCATTTTTCCCCATCCAATGCTGGATTTGTAGCTCTCATGGCCCTCTACAAAAGCTTTAACTACACCTCATTCCAATTCATTATGGATTTTGAGTTATGGAATGATCAAAATGGCTAAAAACATGAAATGTCACTTTTTCCAACACTTAGTGAAATTTTCACTAAGTCAGAATCTGCCTTACTTTTTTCCAAATGTAGGGGCATTTTTCACTTGGATCCAAAAAGTATCAAAACCAATTATGATCAAACAGTTATTGTATCATATAAGGGCTTTCCAAAAGGACCAAGAACATCACCAAATTCCACTTGAGCCATGAGATATGACAAGGGCAATATGCCTTGCTGAAAACTGCCAAGGCTAGGCAGAATATTGCATTTTTGCTCGATTTGGAAAAATCAGCTAATTCCAAGCCTTGTCATCATCTTGGACACATCTGAGGATCAAATCTAAAGGGGACAAACACTGAGCCAAGCCTCCAAAGTCCTTGGAACAAGAAGTAGCATGCAAAACCTAGAAATCCCTAAAAGAGGGACAAGACTCCAATTTTGGATTGGGGCATTTAAGGGGTGCTTAGAGGTGGCATGGACTGACATATTTGCAACTGAATTCAGTCAAGAATGATCCAACAAATAGGGAACCAAAGGCCTATGCTCTAACCTCTAGTCAATGACTAGAGGAGACTTGGATTCTCATTTGCCAACATTGGCCAAACCTCTGTTGTGGTTGCCATTCCCTATTGATCCCAAAATAAACTTGCTCTACTATAAATAGAGATCATTTGTGTTCAGTTTGAGTACACCAAAGCCATCAAACAGATGCTTTCCTCAAAATCGCTTTCTCTTGGCAAAAATGCCTTCTTTAGCAAGGTAACTCTGAGTTTTTGAGTTAGAGAGCATTTCCATCACAGCTCATGATCCAAACACATCCAATATGTCATATCTAAGCTGTCCAAACTCACACAAGTGACCTGTAATCCTTAAATCACAAAGTCACCTCTCAAAACCTGAAAATAGGCCTTTTGTACATTTTTCAAGCCATGTCTTGATTCAGTCACTTTCCAAACCAGATAAAACCTCAAACACACTCCAAATAACATCCTTGAACTGTCCCAAATGGTTCCCCCCATCTGGAACACCATTTGAGAGAGTTTCTATTTTGGCCATTTTAACCCCTTTTGCAAGAAAGGGCCAGTTTGTGTTTTTGCAGGTTCCAGCTGATTCTACTCATCCTAAAAGCTTCTAAGGGATCATTTGAGAGTGTCCAAAGCATCAAACCATTTCTGGAACAAGAGGCTTGATAGATTGCACAAAAACTCCAAAAAGCTCAAAAGGAGGTAAGCCTCATGACTTGAACTTTCCAAAATATGCATTGTTTTGAGGTCCACTGAGCATGCATCTCTTATATATGTCATATGTGTTATGTTTGAACCAATTCATCATGTAATTCATGCCTGTACCAAAGTGTAGCATAGAAAATGCAATTATAGGCCTATTTCAAAACCACTATCGGATTTTGAGGAGGGATCATGATCTGAGAAAAATACCACCACCATTGGATTCCTTGTGAAATTCTAGGCCATATGCATATAAATTTTTTCCCCAAACATGGAGAAATGAGAAAGTTAGGGCCTTCCCGTTTCTTGCCAAAACTTGCATTGCCTTGCCTTGGGCCAGGCCAAAAAACAAGGCATGCCTTGTATATTTGTTGGTTTGTTTCAATCAACGGATGTATCACCACCCCAGTGGTAAGGTGCGCGCCCTATAACCTTGAGGTCGTGGGTTCAAACCCCACCCATGCCATTTTGTATTTTCTCACATTTTTGCTATTTTTCTCATATTTTAATGTTTTATTAATTAATTTGAAAATTAATAACTCCTTCAATTTTAATTATTTTTTATTGGTTCTTTTTGCAAAAAATCACAAAAATGTTAAAATATTTTATTCCACAAAAAAATTAAGTTTATATTAGTTATTTAATATAATTAGTATTTTTGTGAATAAATTCCTTTTTTAATTATTTTTAAACATTTAAAAGTGAATATTTACTTTGAAAATCAAAACCAAGTGAGTTTTAATTCATCTTGTGATTAAATCTCATTTTTCAAACTTAAAACCAAAATCACAAGTTGTTTATTCAAACTCATTTGGCATTTTTCATCATTTTTTATTAATTTTCTTTGAATAATTACATTAAAAAAATGATGAAATTAGGGTTTTATTGATTTTCACCCTAACAAACTTTTTCAAACACTCATGGGCCTCTAATAGAGTGTAAGACCTAACCCTTTTTTGAAACCAAAAACTTTTGGGCCTCAGTCATTGTATAAGACCCACGGTGTTTCGAAACTTCGGCGCGATCATCTCCCGTTTAAAACAACCCTTGGGCCTCTCCTCGAGCTATAAGATCCATTCAAAATCTTTTTGGGCCTCTAATAGAGTGTAAGACCCAATCCCCTTTTAACCAAAACCTTTTTGGGCCTCAGATATTGTATAAGTCCCTCTGTGTTAAAAGAAAACCTCGGCGCGATCGCCAGTTGAAAAATCAAACCTTTGGGCCTCTCCTCGAACTGTAAGCCCCAATTCTCATTTCAAAGCACTTTCTCCTTTGAGTATGTAATACACTGTTGTTTCCAACTCTTCTTTGTTGAACAACTAACAATACAGCATGGAAGCTCTACAACCGAGTAAGTGTTTACCCGCTTTCATTTACCGCTTTCATATGTATATAACTATACTGTGGGGCTGTTTCACTGTAAGTCTTCTTTCATAAACTCATATCAACTGTGTAATAATAGTATAGATATTTAGAGTTTACCCGGCAATTACGTCTAGAACTAGACAAAACCTCGCCTCCTTACATCAACATTAGATAACTAGATCTAAGGAATTTCCCCGTGAACAGTTCATATACAGAAGGACATTGTTCCATGTGAAACCCCTTCTGGAACTGTTCATCAACCTCCTCTTGGGCTTAGTGCAAGCACCCGCAGGCTTCCTAAAAGCATCCCCGCCTCCTCTTGGGCGTTGTACAAGGACCCGTCGGCTTCTTAGATGTTTTCACAGCCTTCTCTTAGGCTTCGTATAATGATTCTTCCTCCGGGAAGATAACCTCCTCTTGGGCTTCGTACAAATTGTCCCTCGGCTTCTTAAAAGTTTCCAGCCTCCTCTTGGGCTTCGTACAAATTGTCCCGACGACCTCCTAGAGGTATAGGAACAGGAATTAGTCATCTTAATAGAACAGTCTTTCAAGAGTCTAGATCCCACTACCACTGTTTCTTAAGCATAGTACAAAAGATAAAACTCGTAGACTCGGACAGTCTAAAACTCATTTGGATTCCCCGTTTTCCTAGAGAACAGGAAATAATCCCGATCCTCTGATCAAATCCATGAGTACAACATTACTCATATAAGAACTGATTTTCTCTTTTGACCAACATACTGGACTGGTCATTCAACTGAAACAGTTACCCTAGCCTCCTCTTGGGCTTTGTACAATGATTCTTCCCAGCAGAGCTAAAACTTTTCGCCTCCATCTCGGGCTTCGTACGAGATACCAAAAGACCCTCTTGTTGGGTCACAAACATCTTTAGCCTCCATCTCGGGCTTCGTACGAGATACAAAAGCACTCTCTTGTTGAGTATAAAAGACTCTCTTGTTGAGTCAAACATCTTTCGCCTCCGTCTCGGGCTTCGTACGAGACATCAAATCACTCTCTTGTTGAGTATAAAAGACTCTCCTATTGAGTCAAACAACTTTTAGCTTCCGTCTTGGGCTTCGTACAAGACACACAAAAAGACTCTCTTATTGAGTCAAACCCTTTTAGCCTCAATCTTGGGCTTTGTACAAGACAGAAAGAACATTTTCCCCGAAAAAGTCAGCCCTTTATCCTCCTCTTAGGCTTTGTATAAGGAAACCCCGGTTGAGACAATCAACCTTTTAGCATCAAATCATGCTTTGGTCACAACATACAAACATCAACAGCTCCTTTTTTCCCCATCTAATTGCTGTAAGCGGCAAGCCTATGGATTATTTACATCCATGCCACTGTCCCTCTTTTAGCATGAGAAATTCCTAAGGAAAGATGGCATTACTCTAAACTGAGTTAAAGTCTTCTCCTTCAGGTTAAAAAACCCCTATAAAGGAAATTATGGCATTTCCGGATTCACATGTCCAGTTAAAGTATTCTCCTTTATAACGAGTCACCCAACTGTTGTGACAAACATACCCCTTTAGAGTTGACAAATTCTCTCTAAAGTCAAGACCCTTCAGCTTCACATCTTGGGCTTCGAACAAGATACAAATCTTTTTTAGCTTCACGTCTTGGGCTTTGAACAAGACACCAAAACACCATTTCCTCCCATAGAATAGGAGGAACTACGATCTCTCTGATTTCCCTGTTTCGGTAAATGGGAATACGTACGCATAAGATTGAAAGAAAAATCTTAGCGAGCACACTAATCAAAAACCCAAAATCCCGTACCTTCACACATCAATCGAAAAGCACCAGTCCTAACGTCCTACCCATAACCCAGACACCATTTTCAACAAAATAACCCCAAAGGGCGAACCCCCTATTTTGATAGCATCTGTAAATCAACAGTTTTGACTGTTTAACCTCAGTTTGCAAGCAGGGTTAATTGGAGACATCTATTTCCCTTCCTTCATCAGCTTTAATAGGATAACAAATGAATCGAACTATAGTACCCAAGCGATAGTGATTCGAAACCACAAAAATTCGTGCTACAGAAGAATGGCGACCACAATGGGAGACAAACCATTTTGTTTTCCCAAGGGATGAAAATCTTGAAGTCAAGGTGTCACAAGCATGGTGATGTCACTGGGGACCAATGTTATTTCTAGGATCGGCCTTCACTAGGATCTTAGGTCAAAACCTTTTAAATTGGGAAGGAACCAGAGAATGGCGCCTCCGCCGGGGAGCCATTTTCTGTCAGGAACATAGGATTCATAGCTTTTAAAAAGTCTAGGACATTAGGACAAATATATATACTGCTTTTCCTAATTGATATATGTATTTATTTTTCTGCTAATGGGAATGCGTGTGATGTCGCATATGGAAAGATTGAGTATACACCTAGGAAAAACCTCTTTTAGTAGTGCGGAAGCTATCGGAAATGGCTGTTACGCGATACTACCCTCTTCTGAGATTCTTCGAAAAAACATCACCTAGCACGGTTCTCGGCCAGCTGGTGTTTTCTCGACAAGAATTAATGATTTTGAGAGACAGGTACAAAAATCACTAGTATAAACCTTTGGGATGGGTAGAGCCTTGACTTCATGACACCGACCCTTTGACCCCATGTTTTTACTATGTTTTTGTGTGCTGCATTCATGCATTAATTTTAAAAACATTAAACAAAGAAAATTTTCTCTTCTAGTCTCTCTTTTTTTTCAATTAAACTAAGACAATGATTGCAAATGTCAGAGGAAAAAGATTGCGCTCATGGATTTCGGTAGAAAGAAAACTCATAAGTATACCTTCAAGGTTCCAAAACTGGAGGATTTGAGAGGATTGGCAAGGATGATCACTAACCCTGACGCTTTCAGAGCCAAGTACAGAGGTCTGCTACCTCTGTTAAGGGTCCAAGTAATCGAAAGAATCATGGATGCACTCATTCAGTTTTACGATCTGGTCTATCACTGTTTCACATTCCCGGATTACCAGCTCGCACCAACGCTGGAAGAATATTCTCATCTGACTGATTTACATATCACTGATCGAGCTCCATTTTCTGGACTGGAAGAAATTCCAAAGGATCAGACCATTGCAAGAGCAATCTATTTGGATGAGTCAGAAGTCAGGACTCACATGACCACTAAGGGTGGCATCCAGGGTTTACCAGCCCAATTCTTGACAAAGAAAGCCCTATTCTTTGCTAGTGTAGGGAACGTGGCTGCTTTCGAGAGCATCTTTGTTTTGCTCACCTACGGGTTATTTTTGTTTCCCGACATCGATAACTTTGTAGATATCAATGCCATTAAGGTTTTTCTCATTGGAAACACTGTACCAACTTTGCTCGCAGATGCGTATCATTCTGTACACTTAGGGAATTTGTACAGCAGAGGAATGATCACGTGCTGTGTACCCCTGCTATACAAATGGTTTATTTCCCATTTGCCTAAGTCTGCCGCTTTTTGGGATCATAAGAGTGCCTTACGTTGGTCGCAGAAGATCATGTCCCTTACCAACTTTGACATAGATTGGTGCAATAGGATTTATGACGGGATCAGGATCATTGACCGTTGTGTAAACTTCCCCAACGTACCCCTCATAGGAACTAAGGGAGGAATCAATTACCATCCAGTGTTAGTTCGTCGTCAATTTGGATACCCAATGAGGCATGTCCCGCGTAATGCTCATCTGGAAGGTCTTTTCTTCAAAGAAGGAGAAAATGACAGGGCACTAAAGATGGAAATAGTGCACGCTTGGAAACATGTTCATAAGAAAAGACGAGAGTCTCTAGGAAAACCTGACTGTGTCTCGGTGGAGCCTTATCTCCACTGGGTACAAACTAGAGCTCTCGAGCTAAAGATGCCTTATCCTCGTCACAAAGTTCTTCCGCCAAGGGAATCTGTCATGTACTTCATGACTGAGGCGGAAAGACTTCGGGTTACTCTCAACAAAGTTCAGCAGGAGAGGAGGTCTTGGAAGAAAAAGTATCGCATTCTCAATGTGGAATGTATCAAAATACAACAATTATTGAAAGATAAAGATGCTCTAATTGAGATTTTGGAGCAACATGCTGTAGAAAATCAGGATGACCAAAGGAATTTGCTCGCTCCTTTCACTTGGCAAAGGAATGACAACTCGACAACGGCCCAAGAGCCCCGGTCCAAGATGAGGAAAGTACCAGAATCAGCACCCGAGTTCTCCTCAGAGAGGACTCGAGACCCATTAGCTTAGGTTTCTGTTTCCGCACCTTGTAATTTACTGTATTTTCATTTTCGCAATCCTTTGAATTCAATAAAATGGGGATTTCCCCACTGTTTGATATTTGCAATCTAATTGTCGAATTTTATTTTGATTAAAAAAAAATAATTAATATAATCATTGCATATCATTCATCATTCTCACGTCACGTATTCTTCTTACCTACGAATCTCACGTTTGTGTCTCGGTTTTAGAGTCAAACTGTCTCATTCGTACAATACTCGGGCCAATCGTCAGAAAAAGATGGATGATCTCGAGGAAGAGAACAGAGAGTTGAAAGAAGAGATCGACACTCTGAGAGAGGATATGAGAAAGCTTCGTAACGACATGCAAGCCATGGAAGAAGCTCAACTACAAAGAACTGTGATCTCAGAGATCACCTCAACGCCGATAGTGGAGAAGTATGATCCTAGGTATAGAATGCCGAAAGATCGTCCTTGGGGCATGCCACCTAACTATATCCCGGATGGATATGTTCCGCCGATCACTGGAGATCCTGAAACTTCAGCAGAAGCCGCTGGGCCTGAAGGTTACAAACTTCGGGAAAGCGAAGATGCCAGGGGCATACCAACAACTCCTGAAGGTTACAAACTTCGGGAAACGCCAAGATTCACTGCCGTAGTAACGGTACCACCCCCTGTGGTGGACACTGTCCCGAAAGGACAGATTCCACAGATACCTTATGGTAGAAAGGAAACTATGTTTGACAGAATGGATGAATTCCAAGAGAAGTTCTTGGAAATGCAGAAGGAGCTGCAAGCCATTCACGGTCAGGATTTATTTGGAAAGGACGCCGCAGATCTCTGCTTGGTCCCCAATGTGAAAGTCCCGCACAAGTTCCAAGTGCCCGACTTTGAAAAGTACAAGGGTAACTCTTGCCCTCAAAGTCACATAGTGATGTACGCTCGGCGAATGTCAGCTCAGACAGAGAACCAGGATCTGCTGATTCACTACTTTCAGGATAGTTTAACCAGTGCCGCCTTAAAATGGTACATGGGTTTAAACCACGCTACGATCAGCACTTTCAGAGATCTTGGCACTGCCTTCTTCCAACAATATAAATACAATCTGGACATGGCACCAGACAGAGATCAACTCAGATCAATGTCGCAAAAGGACAAAGAAACCTTTAAGGAGTACGCTCAGAGATGGCATGAAATTGCCGCTCAAATTTGTTCACCTCTTGAGGAAAAAGAGATGACAAAGATTTTCTTAAAGACCTTGAGCTCGTTTTACTACGACAGAATGGTTGCCAGTGCGCCCAGCGACTTCACCAAAATGGTCGGTATGGGAGTACATCTCGAGGAAGCCGTTCGAGAAGGACGTCTAGTCAAAGACACTGGATCGAAAAGCGGTACTAAGAAATACGGTAGTGCTCTCCCTAAGAAAAAAGAGCAAGATATTGGGAATATCTCTCTCGAAAAGCAAAGGCGACGGTACCAACCAGTAGCAGCTGTAACTCCTGCTATCCACCCTGCGCCTGTTTCTATGTATCAACCTGAGGTTGCGCAGAGCCAACCTAGTCAATAGCAATTTCAGCAAAGGACACAACAGCCTCTTCAGCAGGCTCTCCCTCCATACAACAACAACCGTACAACGCGGCCACCAGGATTTAATCCTATACCCGTATCGTACGCAGAACTATTTCCATTACTACTAGTCAAAGGGCACGTCCAGACCAAGGCTCCTCCTACAGTACCGGAAAATCCTCCTTTTTGGTTTAAGGTGGATCAGACTTGCCCTTACCATCAAGGAGGACCAGGGCATAACATAGAGAACTGTCTCAGTCTTAGATCCGACGTGCAAAAGCTTGTTAGGAGCGGGGTCTTATCTTTCAAAGATACGAATCCGAATGTTCTCACAAACCCGCTGCCTCAACACGAGAAAGCTGCAGTCAATTTAATAGAGGGAGAGTCTAGCAACGTCTATCAAATTCACGATGTACTCTTATTGAAAACCAACTTGGTTAAGATGCATTGTAGACAGAGTGGATATGGCCATGTGCCACCTCATAATTATCACCAGTGTGATATCTGCTCTAAAAACAATCGAGGATGTTTTGTGGTGCAATCAGCTCTACAGGAACAGATGGATCTCGGATGGATCCAGGAGCACCGAGTTCGTGGAGTTAACATGGTTTATACGAATTCCAACATCATTCAGAACCACGACATCCGTACGATGAATGTCAACTTGGTGGCGATTCACTCAAGGCAAAACCAGTATCATAATTTGCCGCGGCATGATTACAATTCCTGTCTGACTTGCTCGGTAAATAAACAGGGATGCCCTTTTGTACAAGAGGCCCTCCAGCGTCAGATGGATCTTGGATGTGTCACGGCCGGCAAAAATATTCGAGTCGCCATCATATTTTTTAAGGAAAATAATGATAAACCTAAAAATCCTTAATCCCAAGGGTAGAGATTCCTAAGGTTCGGGAGTCGGTTAAGTGAGGGGAAGGTGTTAGGCACCCCTCACTTCCATTGTACTCAATGGAATCCTCCTTAGATTTTAGGGTATGCTTGTTTGTTTGTCTAAATGATTTATTTACAAAAGAATCCTAAGTTTATTATTATTGTACTCGCTAGGGTTTACAACCCTATGCCTACGTACCTTCATTTTTGAAGGATCAGAGTAACCGTAGTTCACCTCCCCTATTCCTACCCCCTAATCTTATTCCTAATCCTAACCCTAAACCCCAATCCACTATTTATACTCTTGGATAAAAAGTTCTATCCCTTAAATCTAGTGTTTATACTCCTAGATGAGGAGTTCTATCCCTTAAAACCCTATCCATTATTTATACTCTCGGACGGAGAGTTTTATCCCTTAATCCTTTTATTTATACTCTCGGATATGAAGAGTTCTATCCCTTATCCCATCCTTTATTTAGGCTCTCGGACCAAGAGCTTTATCCCGAGTTAAAATCCCTAAAAAAAACCTTTAGATATCTTTTAGAAAATAAATTTCTACATTTTTTACAGAATACAGGAAATAAAAGCCAAAAAAAGTTAGGCTAAAAAACATAAGTTTATATCCCAATAATTTTCGAATTCCCAAAATAATCCATAAAACAAAGTAAAAGTATTTTTTACCCTTCAAAAATGAAATTAAATTTATTCTTTTCTCCCAAAACCCAACATTTATCCTTGTCAAAAATAGTTCCCTTGAAATAAAAACCTAAAAAATAAATTCTTTATTTAAGAAAACATAGAAGGAATTAGTGATTCATTTTATCATACAAAGTCCTTAAAAGCCTATTCCCTAAACCCTAATAAAATGACTAATTCAACAATTAACTTAAATCATTTGATAAAACAAAATTCTAAGCGAAAATTAATAAATCAAATTAAATAATTAATAAAAACCCAAGAAAACCCCATTTTAACAAATTAAATTAAGGAATTAATTTAATTGTTAAAAACTAAAAAAACTTATTTTTACAATTTAAATTAAAAACCTATCTTAACAACTTAAATTAAGGAATTAATTTAATTGTTAAAAACTAAAAAAAACCTATTTTACAATTTTAAATTAAAAACCTATCTTAACAACTTAAATTAAGAAATTAATTTAATTGTTAAAACTAAAAAACTAAAACCCATTTTTACAATTTAAATTAAAAACCTATCTTAACAACTTAAATTAAGGAATTAATTTAATTGTTAAAAACTAAAAAAACCAATCTTACAATTTTAAATTAAAACCTATTTTAACAACTTAAATTAAGGAACTAATTTAATTGTTAAGAACTAAAAAACCTATTTTACAATTTACATTAAAACCTATTTTAACAACTTAAATTAAGAAATTAATTTAATTGTTAAAACTAAAACCCATTTTTACAATTTAAATTAAGGCATGAATTTAATTGTAAAAAAACTAGAAAAAACCCTATATTAACAATTTAAATCAAGAAAAATAATTTAATTTTTAATAATATAAAATTAAATAATAAAAAAAACTAGGAGGGGTGTATTTCCTTTGGAAAAGAACCCATTGGGCTTTTGGGGGGTGCTGATAGTGATTAGGGCGCAAGGCCCAATCACTTAAACCCAAAACCTGGAAAAAAACAAAAAAAAAGCTATCGTGGGAAGGAGTCAGCGGTTGGCTCTCCTTGCATCGTACGATCCAAATCCTATGGCTCTAAGTACTCCTAACGTCATCCATTGATCTCGCTGACTGGTCCAAGTACACAAAACGGATGGCTACGATGTGCAGTCAACACCGGTTCACCGTGGACAAGCATGCACGTGATTGGCTAGCTGACCGTCCCAGTCAACGTATCCAAGAGCGGGGGAGACGCCACTTGGCGTCCATCCACGGCCTCACAGAGGGAGTATTTATCCCATTCCCTCTCAGACCCCTCTCATTTTTCACTCTTCTTTCTCTCTCTTCTCTTCTCTCTCTCACTCTACTCTCTCTTTTGCTCTCGCCTCTCTCTATCTTTTCTCTTCCGGCCACCACCCCAAAACCTCTCCGACCACCGCTTGCCACCCTAACCTCCACCGTAAAACCCAGAACCCAACCAAGTTCTTTAGGGTTCGTAAGAACCCTAAGAACCCTAAGCATGTAAACCCTAACCCCATGAACCCTAACCCCCTTTTGATGAACCCTAACCCATTTAACCCAGAAACCCAAAAACGATGAACCTTAGGGTTCTTCACATGAACCCTAACCCTAACCTAAACCTATAAAACCCAGAAACACAATCTGAAACCAACTACACAAACATCAAAACACAACGAACAACAGATTGATAAGATCCAAAAGTTAAGTTTTACCGTCCGTGCCGTGAAACTGGTCGTAATTTGTTAGCTTTATTTCTTGGTTTTCCTCCTCTAATCCTCTCTCCCTTTGATTTTTTTCAGGTAAGGATGGTTGAAGGCTGAGCTCAGAAGAATTAGGGTTCGAGTTTTGAACCCTAACTTTCTACAATTTTAGAGCTTTTGTGAAGGGGTGGGGTTTGCGCAGCGGCAAGGATTTGTCGCCTCGGGTCCTCTTTCTTCTAAATTCTTCTGCTTTTATAGTTTAGATTTAGGTTTTAGAAATTTAATTTTAGATTTAGATTTAGAAATTTTTTATGTAAACAAATTTGATTTTGATCCGATTTGATCTGATTTTATTTTGATTGATCTTTAGACTTAGGGTTATTTGATTGATACCAATTGTAAATTAATGGATTTTTATTGTACGATTTGATTGTACTTTGATTGAAAATTTAATGCCAATTAGTTCTATTTTGTCAAAGAACATATTCAATATTTGATCTGATTTTGATTCCTAATCTCTGCGCAAGTTAGGGTTCTGGGTTGGGGAAGAAGACCCCCCACTCGGTCAACCACTTTGACCATAAATCACAAAACGAAATAAAATAATAAATAAAAATAAATAAAACGCAAAAATGTATAATGACCAAGACCTCTCCTAAAGTAAATTCCTAAAATTATAAACAAATTTAAACGTAAGGCTAATAAACCCTAAAAAAAATTAATTAATTCTAATAACGCTTAACTAAACTAAAGGCTAAAATAATAAGTAATTAATAATAATCTGCTGTTAATATAATCAATCCTTAATACCTTAACAAAATTCAACCCTTACTAAAAATATGATAAAACAAAGATTTAAAAATAATCCTATATATATTTTCTAAAGAAAATTAATCTAAACCCCAATCCTAAAAATTCTATCCACCCTTTATAAATTAATGGACTAAAAATGATACTAAAATGATTAATTCTTGCTAATAGACCTCAAACAGTATTTATTCCAACAATACTTTTAAAAATAAATTAACCCCAATATAAATAAAATCTTAAAAACCCCACACTCCAAAATAAAAACCTTATACAAGACTAATTCTGACATGGGCCGTACGGTCATCTAAATGCCATCCCCCGATAGCACAGAAAATCCCCAAACTAACGATAGATCACTGGTCAAAATTTAGGGTACTACAGCTGCCCCTATTTAATCAACTTCAACCTAGGATGATGAAGACGATGAGTCTTCATCTTCGCGAGGAGTAGATGATTAAAAATAAAGGAACCCTAATTTTGACCGCGGAGTTGATAGGTTCCGCATCCGTGCGAACCGATCCCAGACGCTACGTTAGTATCTTAATATCCATGTGTATAATATCCCTGGTAATAAACCCTTGGCAAAATACCCAATTGAACCCCTTTAACCCTGAGTGTAAGCTACAAGCCCTATGCCATGTATGCATGTTTAAAAGTATGTATGCTTTGTATGGTTTTATGAATGATGCGTTATCTGGGCTAACGCCTCTTTTTATGATATGTGACGCATGTATTTATGGAAACCAAATCCTCTTGCAATATTCCAACTTCCCGACCCTTGAACCCTTTGACTCCTTTCATGATTATAACAAGTCTCGTGCTCTTACTACCTGGAGATGCGTATTATTCTTTATAGAGAAACTTCCATAATGATTAAATTGTGTCTATTAACATGTAGACCTTGTGTTCAACTTGGAAGAAATACGATTCCTTTCTTATCTCCAAATCGAAGTAAAATACCTTTCTCTTTTCTTTTTTCGAAAGCTTTTAATTTTTGCCCAATGTTTCAAAGCATTATTCTATAATTAATCGACACTTTGTAATCAAGCGGAGTAATTAGAAAGCAAAGAACGAAATTTTTATTTATTGAAAAATGGCCCATAAACAGGCAATAGTACATAAGGAAAGTAATCCTCATAAGGAGGAGTTACCACAAATTTATAAGATGAAAAATGGCAATACGAAAAACAAATCTATCTATGTCCCTATTGAATTCAACACCAGCTACTATCCCTAAGTCTCCGAGGCCTAGACACTTCGCTTCTGAAGGTGACGATTGGATTGCTCCTTCCTTTCCGAATCCTCGTTGTGTAAGTGCCATTCGTCCTATGCCTTTTGGATATCCTTCATTTTGCATGGACCGTTCTTCTTTAGTCCATCAGGATAACATACCATTTCTTTTCAACTAGCCGCCCTTTAGGGTTTTCGACTTGTCGGGTATTATTATTTTTTTTAGTCCCTAATTCTTGCCTAAGTCGCCCTTTCGGGTTTTCGACCTAGCGGGCTCTTATCCTCTTTTTCTAGGCATAGTATTTTTTGACTGAATCGGAATTTACCGGTCGCGGTAAATCCGCTCCATCCATAGTAGTCAACATTAAAGCTCCACCAGAGAAGGCGCTCTTTACAACATATGGTCCTTCATAGTTTGGGGCCCATTTACCACGGGGATCTTTATAGATGGGTAGCGCTTTCCTTAATACCAGGTCTCCTTCTTCGAATAGGCGATGACGAACTTTCTTATCGAACGCCTTCTTGAGTCTCCGCTGATATAGCTGACCATGACATACAGCGGCCATGCGCTTCTCCTCTATGAGGTTCAGTTGATCAAGTCTATTTTGTACCCATTCCGCTTCTTCCAGCTTGGTCTCCATTATGACCCTAAGTGAAGGAATTTCTACTTCAATAGGGAGTACCGCTTCTGTACCATATACCAAGGAAAAAGGCGTAGCTCCTGTTGAAGTACGAACTGAGGTTCTGTAGCCATGTAGTGCGAAAGGGAGCATTTCGTGCAAATCCTTGTAGGTCTTCACCATTTTCTGAATAATTTTATTTATGTTCTTATTGGCTGCTTCTACCGCGCCATTCATCTTCGGGCGATAAGGTGACGAGTTATGGTGATCGATTTTGAAACTCTCGCATAGCTCATCCATCACCTTGTTATTTAGGTTGAGCCCATTATCTGTGATGATCTTGTTAGGAACCCCATAGCGACAAATTATCTCTTTCTTGATGAATCGTGCAATCACTTGTCTTGTCACATTAGTGTAGGAAGCAGCTTCTACCCATTTGGTGAAGTAGTCGATAGCGACTAGAATAAACCGGTGTCCATTTGATGCCTTTGGCCTGATCATCCCTATTATGTCTATCCCCCACATAGAGAAAGGCCACGGAGCAGTTAATACATTTAGGGGCGTTGGCGGCACATGAATTTTATCCGCATAGATCTGACACTTGTGGCATTTCTTGACATATTTAAAGCAGTCGGACTCCATAGTCAACCAGTAGTACCCTGCTCGGAGAATCTTCTTAGCCATAGCATGCCCATTGGCGTGGGTTCCAAAGGATCCCTCATGTATTTCCTTGATAAGCATTTCCTGTTCATGTCCATCTAAACACCGGAGCAACACCATGTCATGATTCCTTTTGTAAAGTACCTCTCCATCTAGGAAAAACTAGGCAGCCAGTCTTCTGAGTGTTTTCTTATCCCCACTGGAAGCATTTGCAGGATATTCTTGTTTCTGGAGGAACTGTTTAATGTTGTAAAACCACGGTTTATCATCCACTTCCGCCTCCACTGCTGCACAATAAGATGGTCCATCAAGGCAATCAATCCTTATAGCCGGTGCTTCGTTATACCATTTGACTTTGAACATGGATGCCAAGGTGGCCAAAGCATTTGCTAGTTGATTCTCATCTCTGGGGATGTGATGAAAGGTGATCTCATCAAAGTACTCCATCCTTTTCCAGACACAATCTCGGTATCGAGTCAGCTTGGGATTAAGTGTTCTACACTCTCCTTTGACTTGATTGATGACCAGAGCAGAATCCCCATATACCTCTAAGATCTTGATTCCGAGGTTGATGGCTTCGTTAATTCCCAAGATATACGCCTCGTATTCTGCCATATTGTTAGTACATGTGAAGCATATTCTTGCCGTGAAGGGTATGTGAAATCCCGTTGGAGAGGTTATAACAGCTTCTACCCCATGTCCTTCTGCATTTGAGGCTCCATCGAATATAAGCTTCCATCGAGATCCGGGCTCAGGTCCTTCATAAAAATCCGAAATATCATCGTCTCTTACAGCCATCACCTCCTCGTCGGGGAAGTCAAATTGCATAGGTTGATAGTCATCCACTGGCTGATGAGCGAGATGATCGGCTAACACGCTTCCTTTTATGGCTTTTTGGGTAACATACTGGATGTCATATTCAGTTAGTAACAAATGCCACTGAGCTACCCTCCCAGTCACTGCAGGCTTCTCGAATATATACTTGATGGGGTCCATTCGTGATATTAAGAAAGTTGTATGGTACACCATGTATTGTCTTAATCGTCGGGCGGCCCATACAAGAGCACAACAGGTCTTCTACAAGAGTGAGTACCTGGATTCACAATCCGTGAATTTCTTACTTAAGTAATATATTGCGTGCTCTTTTCTTCCTGTATCGTCTTGTTGTCCGAGTACACAGCCCATCAAATTGTCAAGTACCGTTAAGTACATTATGAGTGGTCTTCCAGGTACGGGGGGTACTAATATGGGTGGCTCTTGTAAATATTCCTTGATTCGGTCGAAAGCCTTTTGACAGTTTTCACCCCACTCGAGGCTTTGACCCTTCCTCAACAGCTTGAAGATTGGTTCACAAGTAGCGGTAAGGTGGGAGATGAACCTTGTGATGTAATTTAATCTTCCCAGGAATCCACGCACTTCTTTTTCAGTCCTCGGAGCTGGCATTTCTTGGATGGCCTTCACTTTGTCCGGATCAACTTCTATACCTCTTTGACTGACTATGAACCCCAACAACTTCCCAGATCTGACACCGAAAGTGCACTTCGCAGGATTTAGTCGTAGCTTGAACTTCCTTAGCCGTTCAAACAACTTCTGTAAATTGACTATGTGCTCCTCCTCAGTTTGTGATTTAGCAATCATATCATCGACATAAACCTCTATTTCCTTGTGCATCATGTCGTGAAAGAGTGTTACCATTGCCCTTTGATAGGTTGCCCCAGCATTCTTTAACCCGAAGGGCATTACTTTATAACAGAAGGTTCCCCACGGCGTAATAAAGGTAGTCTTTTCCATGTCTGAGGGAGCCATCTTGATCTGATTGTATCCGGAAAACCCATCCATAAATGAGAAGACTGAGAATTGAGCTGTGTTATCCACCAGCACGTCAATGTGGGGCAGTGGAAAGTCATCTTTAGGACTTGCTCTATTGAGATCTCGATAGTCTACGCACATTCTGACCTTTCCATCCTTCTTTGGTACGGGCACAATATTGGCTACCCATTCTGGATACTTTACTGCGGCTAAGAACCCTACGTCAAACTGCTTTTTAACCTCTTCCTTGATTTTGAGAGTCATATCAGGTCTAGTCTGTCTTAACTTTTGTTTGACCGGTGGACACTCGGGTTTAAGCGGTAGCTTATGTTCAACAATATCTGTGTCCAAACTGCGCATATCTTGGTAAGACCTGTAATACCCTAAATTTTGACCACTTAGATTCCCATCATTGTGCAAATCATCATCACAATATGGATGTACCTTTATGCCTCATCAATCTCCTCAAGGGTTGTTGAGCATTCACTGCAGTCAGAATTAGGGTTTCCAGCCCTTTCTGAGCTCTTAGACAAAGGATCAATCCAGGAATGACTTGATCTTCAACTTGTCTAACCTCCCAAGAATCTACAATGGATCAAGCGGACTCCCACTTCAAGGATTAAGCACAGGGTTGCTCCCTTCTAGGTGGATCAAGCTTCAAGATCGACAGTGTCACCAGATTAGGGTTTTTGGTCGACCAGGGCCTCCAGTTGGAAATTTTCCTCTGGGCATGAGCCAGTGATCCAAAACACAACCTAATATACTCCATGGAACCTCATGGACCCAAGCATCAAGTCAATTTTGCCTCAGGGGATGCATACATCAAAAATCAGGAATTAGGGTTTCTTGACCTAATTCACCCCTAAGTTGACTTTTGGGACAAATCATGAGCCAAGACCTCAAGACATGATTTGAGGGTCTCCAACACACCATATTGATCCATTTGGAACAATGGATTGATCCAAGAAGCTTGAGCAACAAGTTTCAATTTCATCTGCATCACAGTTAGGGTTTTGCGGGAAAAGTCAACTGTAACTTTGACTTTTGACCAGGACATGCTCCCAAACCCTAAGACATGATTCAATATACCCTATGACACCCATGGAACATGTCCATCAAGTTTGATTTAGGTCAAGGACATGATTTCCTGAAGGATTGCAGAGTTTGGAATTCATCTGATAAAAAGTCAACTGTGCACCAAAGTCAACTTTGACTTTTTGAGATTTTTCACTAAAATGGATTTTTAACCCTAAAATGATGTTAATGTATGATTTGAATCATCATTCATCAAGGAAAATCAAGAAAAGTGGGATAACTTGTAAAAGGGGTAACCATAAAACTTAGAAATTTTTCTAAGTTATGGAAAAAGTACCACTAATACACCAACTTTGGAGGACCATAACTCCTAAACCACAAGGCCATTGTGCCCCATTCAAAGCTTGATTTGTAGGTCTCATTACCCTCTACAAAAGCTTTATACTGACCTATGTCCAAATTCCTCATGGATTTTGAGTTATGGAGTGATCAAAATCAAGAAATCACACTTTGTTAAAACACTTAGTGAAAATTTCACTAAGTCAGATTTTGCTTCACTTTTTTCCAAATGTAGAGAAATTTTTCACTTGGATTCAAAAGAGATCAAAACCAAATATGTTCAAACAGTTGTTGTATCATGCAAGAGCTTTCCAAAATGGTCAAGAACATTACCAAATTCAACTTAGACCATGAGATGTGACATTGTCAAGTTGCCTTGCTGAAATCTGTCAAGGCAAGGCAGAATTTGCATTTTGGCTCGATTTGCCAAAATCAGCCAAATTCAAATGCTCATATCCACTTGGACACATCTGAGGATTGATTCTAAAGGGGACAATCACTGAGCCAAGCCTCCAAAGTCCATGGAACAAGAAATAGCATGTTGAACCTAGAATGGCCAAAATAGGGACAAGACTCCCAATTTGGATTGAAGCATTCAATGGAAGCATCAAGGTGGCATGGACTGAGCCATTCTCATCTGAAATCAGTCAAGACTTATCCAAGACCAAGGGAACCACAGCCCTGTGCCCTAACCTCTAGTCAATGGCTAGAGGAGACTTGCATTTCCATTGGCCAACATTGAACAAACACCTGCTGCAGTTGCCATTCACTGTGGATCCCAAAACAAACTTGCTCTACTATAAATAGAGCTCATTTGTGTTCAGTTTAAGTACACCAAAGCCATCAAACAGATGCTTTCCTCAAAATCTCTTCTTTCACCTCAAACTTACCTTCCAAAGCAAGTAATTCTGAGTTTTTGAGCTAGAGAGCAATTCCACTCAAACCAATCACACACACACCTCATATATATCATATGCAAGCTGTGCAAACCATCAAAAGTGACCTGTAATCACAACATCACAAAGTCACCTCTCAAAACCTCAAAATAGCACTTGTTTGCATTTTTCAAGCCATGTCTTGATTCAGCCACTTTCCAAACCAGATAAAACCTCAAACACACTCCAAATATCATCCTTGAACTGTCCCAAATGGTTCCCACCATCTGGAACACCATTTGAGGGAGTTGCCATTTTGGTCACTTTTGACCCCTTTTGCAAGAAAGGGACTGTTTGTGTTTTTGCAGGTACCAGCTGATTCCAATCATCCTGAAAGCATCCAAGGGATCATTTGAGGTTGTCCAAAGCATAAAACCATATCTGGAGCAAGAGAGTTGGCAGATTGCTGAGAAAACTCCAAAATCTCAAAGAAGGGTAAGCCTCTCAACTTGCAGTCACCAAAACATGTGTGCATTTGAAGTCCATTGATTATGCATCTCTTATACATGTCATATGTGTTGTGTTTGTACCAATTGATCATGTAATTCATGCCTGTAATGAGTTGTAGCATAGAACATGCAATTATAGGTCATTTTCAAAACCACTATCG